>CM057475.1:82997833-84200333 GCA_030035585.1 Dugong dugon | reverse complement strand
ATTTACAAAAGCAGGACAGGATGGTTCCAGAAGGTGTCCAAAATAAAACACCAGATGACTTTCCAGTGGAAGAAAAGGCACTAGAACTACCTGATAAGGAATTAAAATCTCTAATACTCAGAATTATCCAAGAGTTGAAGCAAAAGCAGACAAAAGGAGGAAAAAATAGACAAATTCATGGAAAAAGAAGAAAAATTCATGGAAAATACAGACAAAAAAATGGAAGAATTCAGGAAAATAATGCAGAAACGAAATGCCAAAATAAATTCACAACTAGAAATTATACAAAAGCAACAATTAGAAATCCAAAAGATAAACAAGATTTCAGAAATGGTCAGTGTCATAGAAGGGCTGAGAAGAAGATTCGGAACGGTGGAATACAGGATCAGTGGAATTGAAGACAAACGCTTGGATACAACTCTGTTAGAGGAAAACTCAGTAAAAAAGAACAAATAAAAATGAAGAGACCCTGAGAATTATGTGGGATACAATCAAAACCAAAAATTTGTGAGTGATTTGAGTTCCAGAACAGGGGGAGAAAACAGAAAACACGGAGAGGATCATTGAAGAACTGCTGACAGAAAACTTCCCCAATATCATGAAAGATGAAAAGCTGGCCATCCAAGAGACTCAATGAACCCCATATAAGACAGACCCCAAAAGAAAATCACCAAGGCATATCATAATCACACTCACCAAAACCAAATACAAACAAAGAATCCTGAGAGCAGCTTATGAAAAACAAGAAGTCACATACAGAGGAGAAACAATAAGACTAAACTCAGATTATTCGGCAGAAACCTTGAAGGCAAGAAGGCAATGGGAGGACATATATAAAATTTTGAAAGCAAAAAACTGCCAGCCGAGAATAATATATCCTGCAAAACTCTCATCTTAGGCCACAGAGCAATCCTCAACAAGATCCAAAACGAAAAGATAAACCAAAGTATCTTCTCCGACCACTATGCCATCAAGGTAGAAATTAACAACAGAAACAGCGAGGAAAAAAAATCAATGACATGGAAACTGAATAACACCCTGCTTACAAACCACTGGGTAATAGAAGAAATCAAAGATGGAATCAAAAAATTCCTAGAATCAAATGAGAATGAAAACACATCATACAAAAACCTTTGGGACACAGCAAAGGAAGTCCTCAGAGGACAATTTACAGCAATAGATGCACACATCAAAAAAGAAGAAAGGGACAAAATCAAAACATTAACTACACAACCCAAACAAATAGAAAGAGAACAACAAGAAAGCCCACAGCCACCAGAAGAAAGGAAATAATAAAGATCAGAGCAGAAATAAAAGAAATAGAGAATAGAAAAACAACAGAAAGAATCAACAAAATCAAAAGTTGGTTCTTTGAAAGAATCAACAAAATCGACAAACCACTGGCCAGACTGACCAAATAAAAACAGGAGAGGACGCAAATAACCCAAATAAGAAATGAAATGAGCAACATTACAACAGATCCAACTGAAATAAAAAGGATTATAACAGAATATTATGGAAAACTATACTCCAACAAATTTGAAAACCTAGAGGAAACGGATACATTTCTAAAAACACACTACCTACCCAAACTACAACAAAGTGATGTTGAAAATATGAACAGACCCATAACAAGAGAAGAGATTGAAAAGGTAATAAAAAAAAAGAACTCCCAACAACAACAACAAGAAAAAGCCCTGGTCCAGATGGCTTCACTGGAGAATTCTACAAAACATTCAGAGAAGAGCCTGTGCCAGTACAACTCGAGCTATTTCAGAGCATGGAAAAGGAAGCAACACTTCCAAATTCATTCTATGAAGCCAGCATAACCCTGATACCAAAACCAGGCAAAGACACCACAAAAAAAGAAAATTACAGATCAGTATCTCTCATGAATATAGATGCAAAAATTCTCAACAAAATTCTAGCCAATAGAATTTGGCATCATATCACAAAAAAAAAAAAAACCACCATGACCAAGTAGGATTCATACCAGGTATGCAAGGATGGTTCAATATTAGAAAAATCAATCAATGTAATCCCCCACATAAATAAAAGCAAAGAAAATAATCACATTGACACAGAAAAGTTTGACACCGAAAAGTTATTCGACAAAGTCCAACACCCATTCCTGATAAAATCTCTCAATAAAATAGGTATACAAGGGAAATTTCTCAACCTAATAACAAGCATCTACGCAAAACCAACAGCCAACATCATTATTAATAGAGAGAGGCTGAAAACATTCCCCTTGAGAACAGGAATAAGACAAGGATGCCCTTTATCACCACTCATATTTAACATTGTGCTGGAAGTCCTTGCTACAGCAATAAGGCAAGAAAAAGAAATAAAGGGCATCCAAATTGGTAACAAAGAAATTAAACTGTCCCTGTTTGTGGATGATGTGATACTACACATAGAAAACCCTAAAGACTTCATGAGAAATCTACTGGAACTAATAGAAAGATTCAGCAGAGTAGCAGGAAACGAGATAAACATACAAAAATCAGTTGGATTCCTATCCATCAACAAAGAGAATGATGAAAAGGAAATCAGGAAAACAATACCATTTATAATAGCCCCTAAAAAAATAAAACACTTAGGAATAAGTCTAACCAGGGATGTAAAAGACCTATACAAAGAAAACTACAAAACACTACTGCAAGAAACCCAAAGGGATCTACATAAATGGAAAAACATACCATGTTCATGGATAGGTAGACTCAACATTGTGAAAATGACAATTGTACCCAAAGCAATTTACAAATACAATGCAATCCCGATCCGAATACCAACATTTTTCAAAGAGATGAAAATACTAATCATTAACTTCATATGGAAAGGGAAGAAGCCACAAATAAGTAAAGCACTATTGAAGAAGAATACAGTTGGAGGACTCACACTACCTGACCTCAGAACCTACTATACAGCTACCGTAGTCAAAACAGCCTGGTACTGGTACAATGACAGATACATTGACCAATGGAACAGAATTCAGAATCCACATGTAAATCCATCCACCTTCCATCACCTGATCTTCGACAAGGGCCCAAAGTCCATCAAATGGGGAAAAGACAGTCTTTTTAACAAATGGTGCTGGCAAAACTGGATATCCATCTGCAAAAAAATGAAACAGCACCCATACCTCATACCATATACAAAAACTAATTCAAAATGTATTGAAGACCTAAATATAAAACCAAAAACTATAAAGTTCGTAGAAGAAAAAATAGGACCAATGCTACAGGCCCTAATACACAGCATTAACAGGATACAAACCATAACCATCAACACACAAACCCCAGATGATAAGCTAGATAACTGGGATCTTCTAAAAATCAAACACCTATGCTCTTCAAAAGACTTCACCAAAAGAGTAAACAGAGAACCTACAGACAGGGAAAAAATTTTTGGACAGTACAAGTCAGACAAACGTCTAATCTCCACAATCTACAAGAAAATCCAACGCCTCTGCAACAAAAAGACAAATAATCCTGTTAAAAAATGGGCAAAGGAAATGAACAGACACTGCAGCAAAGAAGACATTCAAGCGGCCAACAGACACATGAGGAAATACTCATGATCACTATCCATTAGAGAAATACAAATTAAAACCACAATGAGATACCATCTCACCCCGACATTACTGGCACGAATCAAAAACACTGGAAATAACAAATGTTGGAGGGGCTGCAGGGAGATTGGAACTCTTATGCACTGCTGGTGGGAATGCAAAATGATACAACCATTTTGGAAAATGATATGGCAATTCCTTAGAAAGCTAGAAATAGAAATACCCATATGATCCAGCAATCCCACTCCTAGGAAAAGATCCTAGAGAAATAAGAGTCGTCATGGCAGCATTGTTCACAATAGCAAAAAGATGGAAACAACCTAGATGCCCATCAACAGATGAATGGATAAACAACTATGGTACATACACCCAATGGAGTAGTATGCAACGATAAAGAACAATGACGAATCTGTGGAGCATGTCATAACGTGGATGAAACTGGAGGACATTATGCTGAGTGAAAGAAGTCAATCACAAAAGGACAAATATTGTATGAGGCCTCTATTGTAAAAACCCATGAAAAAGTTTACCCTCAAAAAGTAACAATCTGGACTAATGGACCACAGCTACCAAGGCCTCCACCAGACTGAGTCCAGTACAGCTAGATGGTGCCTGGCTACCACCACTGTCTGCTCTGCCAGGGATCACAACAGAGAGTTCTGGACAGAGCAGGAGAAGGATGTAGAACAAAATTCTAACACACAAAAAAAAGACCAGATTTACTGGCCTGAAGAAGACTGGAGAAACCCTGAGAGTATGACCCACAGACACCCTTTTAGCTCAGTGGTGAAGTCACTTCCAAGGTTCACCATTCAGCCGGGGACTGGACATCCCCATGAAACAAAACGGGACTAATGAGACACAGCAGTCCAGGGACAAGGACTAGAAGGCAGAAGGGGACAGGAAAGCTGGTGATAGGGAACCCAAGGTTGAGTAAGGACAGTGCTGACATGTAGTGGGGTTGTTAACAATGTCATAGGGCAGCATATGCACTAACTGTTTAATGAGAAACTATTTTGTTCTGTAAACCTTCATCTAAAGTGAGAATAGCAGCACAACTGGAAGAACATAATCGATGTCACTGAACTGTGCATGTAGAAATTTTTGAAATGGTGTATCTTTGACTATGTACATTTTCACCAAAAAAACCAAAAAGGTCAAGAAGGGAGAGGGTTGACATGTCATGGGGTTGTTAACCAATGTCATAAAACCATAAGTGTACTGACTGTTTAATGAGAAACTATTTGTTCTGTAAATCTTCACCTGAAGTACAATTTAAAAAAAAAAATTTAAAAATACAAAAAAAAAAAGAAATCAAATAAAGTATTGCATTTGGCAAATCTGCTGCAAAAGATCTCTTTATAGTGTTAAAAAGCTAAGATGTCACTTTGGGGGGTAAGGTGCGCCTGACCCAAGCCATGGTATTTCCAATCACCTCATATGCATTCAAAACCTTGAAAATGAATAAGGGAGACTGAAGAAGAATTGATGCCTTTGAATTATGGTGTTGGTGAAGAATATTGACTATACCATGGACTGCTAGAAGAACGAACAAATTTGTCTTGGAAGAAGTGCAGCCACAATGCTCTTTAGAAGCAAGGATGGTGAGTCTTCATCTTTTGTAATTTGAACACATTATCAGGAGGGATTAGTCCCTGGAAAAGGACATCATGCTTGGTAAAGTAGAGGGTCAGTGAAGGAGAGGAAGACCCTCAATGATATGGATTGACACAGTGGCTCCAACAATGGACTCAAACATAATAATGATTGTGAGTATGGTGCAGGACTGGGCAGTGTTTTATTGTGCCGTACACAGGGTCACTATGTGTTGGAACTGACTCATTGGCACCTAACAACAACAATTGCTGTCATTGTCAGGTCACACTCTTTAATGCACTGTTTTCATTTATCCCTATCCCACCATTCCCTCCTACCCAACCTGCCAAGACACCCCCACCAAGGTACAAAGGGTGCACACTCATGTATACATTGGTTTTCTTCTCAGCCTGCCGCACTCATGATGAAAGCCCAGATGAAACATTGCTCATTTTATTAGGGGGCACGTTCAAAGATCGGACAGTGTGCCAAGCAGTGTTCTGAAGGCTGTGCTATCTTACTCACTTAGCTCTCTGCTCCATGCCAGAGAGCAAGCTGTGGCCACCCTCACTCACAGAGGAGGAAACTGAGGCACAACAGTGGGCATGCAGTGTAGCATGTGGGGGCAATGGAACTCATTCCTGACCTTTCCTCATCTCATAGCATTAACGTTCAGTTCCTTAAGCAGATCTGGTGCTTTCATTGTCTGTCTCATCTCACGCCAGAGTTGCAACTTGACCCTACAAATGCCAGTAAATGTCCATTAGTCAGAAAAGACTGCCTTACACCAGCCCAAGCCAGATTTGGCCCACCCTGAAATGCACAAAAGGGCCAGCTGTAACTGTTAGTTGACCTCAACTGAGGATGAAACCACAGATGGAATGAATCAGAAGGAAAATCATCACGTGGACCCCATTCTGAAGCAAGAGGTCTGACAAGAACCAAGTAGCTTCCTGTTTCCTGGTCACCATAATTCCAGCAATGTCTTCCTTACGTATTCCTGCTAGAATTTTCCCTCCCGATTATGCCTGGGCAGCCGCCATCTTGCTGCCCAAATCACCTATAAACTCTGCTTCTCCATAGCTCAGGCAGTTGGATCTGAGGAACTTCCTCCCGCCTCATTGTTGTGTGCATAGCAATAAAGTTACTTTCTCTTTCTCAAAGGCTGGTGTCCAGATTATTGGCAGGTCTGAGCGCGCCAGAGAGAACCCACCTTCTAGGGTTTGGCAACACAGTCTCCTTGTGCTTCGGATTCCTCTTTCCAGGTACAAAGTCACATTTTAATATTAAGAGATAATAAAAACAGACAGTGTTGAATTTTCAGATCTATTTTAATCTTAAAATACAGCCCAGAATGATGCTTGTAGTGAGCTCAGATGAGCAAGTTTACATCCTAAGGCCGTTTGGTGGGGGAGAGGGGCTGTTTCTGACAAGGCTAACAAATCCTGCAAAAGGTGTATCACCCCCTCTCCCCATTCCTTTTTGTGAATCCTTTATAATAGCTATTACTCTGATGACTGAGCAGTTCTAGTTTTTCAGAAGAGGTTAGTTTAATTTAAAGTGATAAATTCTTAATTACCATTGTTTCTAGATTCTCTAAGATAGATCAAACTAATTCATACTTCGGTTTAATTAACAAAATCTTTTTTGAACTTTGCTTTCAAATTCTGTCTCAAGACTGGGACTCTGGAAAGCGCCACATTCAGCCTCATTTAGTCCACACATGGAGAGCCCCAACTGTCCTCACTGAAGACAGTGTGGACAGGGATGCTGCCCGCGTGGCACTGGGGGTGTGGGTAGCAGGAATGTGCCCGCAGTCACCTGGCGTGCAGATCTTGGTTATTCAGTGTGTGTCTTCTCTTACATCAGGAGCGAGGGATGACACAGAGTTTGTAATGTGGTGGGATGCTACCAAACCCAATCATAATGGGGTTGAGATCAATGTCCTTTGGGTCAACAAGAGACTTCAAATTAAAATGCTGCAAAATGGCGGATAAGAAGAGGAACAGTTCCATGCGAGCCAGGCCTTCTCCGACACACACCCGTTTTCCTGGAAGTGACAAGAGTGCTGATGAAACACTGAGGGTTTCCCACAGAGAGTCAACTCTACCAAAAGCCAGACGGCAGAGGGAGCAGGAGAGAGGAATAGAGCAGAACTACCCCTTCCTGCCCATTGAAAGGAAGCAGAAGATGTATTAACATACATTCTGAGTAAGGAAATCAGTAATGTTGACTTATTCAGGGATAGCCTTCATACAGCTGCAACCATCCTGAACACAATGGGAGACTGCTGAGCTAAGTTGGCAACATGGTCTCTGCCCAGCAAGGGAAGTGTTGCCTGATGCTCACCTATGGTGTTCGCCAGGAAAGAAGTGGGTCACCTTTGAGTTAGAAGCTAACATTCTAACACTGGGTGTCAAATTAAAGCTATCAAGTTGGTTACATGATCTTCCCTTGCACCAATACCTGAGGCAGAGTCCTGGGAAGGAGGCCAAGAGAGCGGCCACTGAGTCTCATCCCAGGGAAGACTTTGATGCTTCCCTTGATGAGTCCAGGTAACCAAAGGGTTGATTGTGTTTAGTAATTCTTGTTTAAAATTATGGCGAATTAGGTAATGTAGTTTTGAAAGATTTTCACTAAGTTCTGTCAAAGTAGAAATTAAGCTTTAGCACTGAATTAGGTAAAGTGTACGTTGTATGGAAAAGATAATTCATCCACAACACCTCATTCCCAGAACTTCTGGGTGAAAAGGTGTCATTTAGACTCTCTGAATAGGTAGCAAAACATTGGGGTCATGTTGCAAATAAAAACAAGGGGCATGATGGAACAAAGAAGTTGATGTATGTCTGCAATGATGGCAGAGTACAAGTGAAGTAAAATGAGTAGGGTAGGAGGCAGTCTGCTTGGGGGAAGTTGCAACATCTGAACTCTTTACCTGCAGAGAATGCTTTGAAGTAGTCGCTGTACTTGAACTTTCCATTCTCATTTAGAAAGTGCTCTGGTTTAAACTTTTCTGGATCAGGGAATTCTTGGTCATCATACAAGAGGGAGTCTAGAGTTGGAATTACAACCGTGCCCTAAAAGGATAAAGACCATCTTAGCCAAGCTGACACGTGTGCACTTTCCTCTGGAAGCCAGCTGTGAAGAAAGTTGTTTTCAATTCTTGGTTATTACACAGGACAGTATATATCTAGTCGTGTGAAGTTGTTTAACTAAGGGCTAGATAGAAAGACAATGCTGTTGTGAGAAATAGCAGTAAGAGGCTAGGTCTAAATGGGAAGGGAGGTCCTAATCTTCTCAAAGGATTAACTTCAGGGTTGTTCCCCACCCTCCCCACCCCCGCCTTGGTGTAGAATATGCCACAGTGCCCAAACACTACTGTGGAGTCACTGTTCCAGATTCCTGCATTTTTGTAGTCACCAGGTCCCTGGAGGGCAGGAAAGAATGGCTAAGGAAGCAAAATTCTGTGGGGTAGGAATGTTGGACCAGCCTCCACCATTCGGTCACAGCTGCCAAAAAGCAATGTCCTTCGGTCCCTCCACCCTATCCCCTGTCAGCCTAGCTGAAGGGTGACAGACTGGTGCACATCTGACCTTGGGGATGGCATATCCTCTGAACATCGTGTCCCGAGTCGCTTCATGGGGTAAATTTGAGGGCACGAGGTTGATGAATCGCTGAATCTCATGCACCACGGCGTCCATGTAGGGCATCTCTAGCCTATCCTTGGTGGCAGGCATTCGGCTTTGCCCAATCACCCTGTCAATTTCTTCATGAAGTTTCTCTGCCAAGATATTAATGGAATAAATTTAACAGATTGATCCAGGCTGGCTGGTCACCCATCCACTCATTCACGATACATCTGCCCATCCATCAAATCATCCATCCAGCCATCTGTCCAATAATCCATCCATCCAGCCATCTGTCCAATAATCCATCCATCCACCCACCCACCCATGCATCCATCCACACACCCATCCACTCAATCATCTACCCAACAGAAGTTAACCGAACACCTAATCAGTGCTTCATGGTGTCCCAGGTGTTTTGAGTCATCAGATAATCTCTCTATAAATATCAGTAAGAGCTAAACTCTATGAGGTTATTTATGGTCTACAGAGCGTCTGGCATCCATTATCTTAGCTGATTATGGCTCATCAGTTCTTCTCTTTATCCTAGGGGTAGAGAATGACAGAGGGTCTTGCCAATTTTTTTGAAGAAATTCTTGTATTAATTATTACCTCAGGCTGGTTTACTTCATTCTTCTAAGAAGTATGAAGGAGAATGACAGAATGGAATCAAACACGTATTGTTTACTTCTCAAAGACCTTCTAGGAAGCACCAGTCTGAAAATCTCTCTCTTTCTACAGGTTAAAGCAACTTTGGCAAGTTTCTTAACCTCTCTGGGTTTAAGATTTCCTGTGGGCTTTTATAATACGCTGAGTGAAAAAAAAAAAAACCCCTACGAAAAGATATATGCAGTATGGTACCCAAGTAAAATTTTAAAACATATACAATAATATGAATTGTTGCGGATACTTAATAAAGGTTAACTATATGAAGTTGTGCATGGGATTAGTGCACACCAGCCAGGGCGTTGGCATCTCTGGGGAGGGAAGGCAGGGAGGGCTTTGGCTGACTGCACCACGTTTTCTTGGGAAGAGCTCTGACACAATTATGGCAATAGGTATAGGAGTGCCAGTCATATTTCTTTTGTCTTTTTCTCTATGTTCCAAATTCTTCATAATTAGTCATTAAAATTTTTTTAAGTCTATGGCTCCCCCATTACAGAGCAGTCAAAAGTTCTTGTGCCACAGACCCATAAAAGGCCTCCCTCCATCTGTTCTCTGTCTGATTCCAGCTATGCCCTCTGCCTCCAACCCTCCTCCCTTCTCTGCTGAGAAGTCAGCCTTACTCAGGAGTAATGGAGACATCTTTTCACTGTCATAAGTAGATGGTATTACAGAGTAGAACTTAACATTTCTCACTCTGAGCTATGTTGTTGGACCCCTGGTAGGGAAGAGCACGGGGCCTTTCTTTTCTGCAGTGAAGGTTTTGGTGGGAATGTGGGTGTGTCCACAGAGCTTTCCCCTCAAAGTGATTCATCCTGTGACCCCAGGGCACAGGCCTGGCCTGGTGTTGGCATCCACCCATGCCTATGACCTGCAGAAACAGCCCTGGCTCAGTACGGACGCACTTTCAATCTCCGGATACTTCATGAGGATCAGGAGCCCGTATCTCAAGGTGGTGCTGGTGGTCTCTGTCCCCGCAAATAACAGGTCAGCCATGGTCACAGCAATGTTGTCCAACATGTCCCTAGGTTCCGCACTTTGCTTTACCTGCAGTATCAGAGACAGAAAGGGACTCGATAAGAGGATGTCTCCAGGTGGGTGCAAAAGAGACAACTATCTCCCCTTCAGCAAATGAGAACGTGCTGACCCTCCTAGTTCTACAGAGATAGAAACTGTCTTTACTGAACAGTCGAAGCGGGCCAGCCAGAATCCATTGCTCCATGAGATCACCCAAGTAAACCATGATTTGGAGACAGGAGAGACATTATCATCTCCATTGCATGGTTGGGGAAACTGAGGCATCCAGGAAACTGGTCAAGTGGCAGGACTCGGCTCCAACCCAGGGGCTCCACATGCTCTTCCAACAGCTCTGTGGCAGCCTCCGTTGAGATCGTCCAGCCTGCAGCTTCTGCAGGCCTCCTTCTTCCCCAAAGTTGGAGGTGCTTAGGTGATGGGACCTTCAGTGGCTCAGAGGCTGGTGGGCAGAGCACTTGTCCACTTGTGGCATTTGTAGTGGTGGCCATGCTGTGGGGTTTTGGTTGGCAGCTCACCATGTCACAGCAGCTGGTTCAGGGCTGCCTTCTGCCCCAGGCCAGTGCCTCAGGCGGCACAGGACTGCCTGGCCTATGTCGGGGATGTGCTATGGGCTCAGGAAGTCACAGAGGAAGCCAGACACCCCAATGATGGAGGAGTAGTCTTAGACAACAGGGTAGCTATCTGCGGAAATCAGTGTGGAATTCACATGTTCTTGTCAAGGGCAGACCTGAGGGCTGTCAGGTAGATGATGCGTTGTAGGCCCAGGACCACTTGAAATCTCTCACAGTGTGGGGTCTATGTGCCGACGAGGAAGGCTGAGGATCCCCCCCAGGAAAGACACAGATAGTAAAGTTGTTGGTCCAGAAATGACCTACATCACAGTCTGGGGCGGGTTGCTGTGAGAGACCCACCAGCCCACCCTCAGCTGGCACTGTGGGGACAGTGTGGTGTTTGAGGTTGTGAAACAAATGGGTCTGGCTGGTGTGAGACAGCCAGCTGTGCCCTATTGGAGCAGGATGTGCCGGGTGAGACCAAGAGCATCAAAAAGTGACCACAAAGGCTGTTCGCACCAGATGTGCAAGTGTGACATGAGCAGAAAAAATGCTTGTCAGCCTCCCCAACCCTCATCCTTGTCTGGGGCCCTGATCTAGATGTGTCACACAGTCTGGGGTGGGGGGCACCTTTTCCATCTCAATGAGCAGGCAGTCTATGAAATCCCGGGGGCAGTTGGGGTCCAGCGACGTGTAGTGCTCCATCACCTGCTCTGACGAGTACTGCTTGATTTCAGACACGTTCTTCAGGACCCTCCTGTGGCTCCCAGGCATGTAGCATAGATAGGATGAAAAATAATAATAAAGCTAGAGAGAGAGAAAGAGTTATCTCACTAGAATTTTTTTTCTGGATGCAACCTAATTGTGTGTGCTGACTAGGCTGATACTTGAATTTACGACCATTGTGATCATCTCATTTAGAATACATATTTCTGGTGGACAGGATCATTTGGGCACTGCTGTCGGGGGTGACATTCTGTGATGGAAACATGAACGTGGCAGCCAGCTCTTGTTCATCTGAACATCAGTCTCTCGGGGACACCACTCTTAAAGGGCAAATGGTGACAGTCCCAAGGTTAGCACAGGGTCTGCCTCTAGAAGGAATATTGAGGCTATCTGATCAGATGCCCTGAGGTGCTCCCATTCTCTGCTCCTGCCCATTCTCTGCTCTTGAGGCCTCCCTCATCCCCCGCAATCCGAGTTTTCCATTTTCCCGCTGTAAACCACGCAGCGGCACTCAGGTCAGATTAATGGAAAGGAGGGGCTGCACCTGGAGCCAGGGACTGCTCAGCAGATAGAAGTTCTCATTGAACATGTTCAACAGCCTCAGTAACTTCTTGTCACTGTAGTCAAAGTGCTTGCGGAAGATGATGTCGGAGATGACGTTGCAGTTCGCAGCACTGATGAGGAAGGTGGGGTCAAAGGGTTGGCCTGGAAGACAAGGTCATCAGAGCTGTGCACACAGAACTTGAGTTTGTGAGCCTCTCATGTGACAGCCTGAAGGGGACATCACTGCCTTCAGACCAATAACCCGATCTCCTGCCACATACTGATCAATGCCTGTTTTCATTGTCTGTTGGTGAGAAGAAACTGAAAATTATGATGATTCACATACAGTATTGAGTTCTTAAATCTATTTGAGTTGTCTCTGCCTCTCAAAGTTATTTAGAATACAAAAATTACACGCTTGATAGCCACACCTTCTCTACCCAAAATGTAGAACAGGAAGTTCAAATTGTCAAATAAAATCTCTGTGGTTAACAGGACCCTGTCCATGCACAGCTCCCTGAGCTGCTCCTTGCTTCCGATGGTCCAGATACTGTCCAGGGGCTGTCGACCCCCTCCCTGAGAATGGACCCACTGTCCCAGGTGGGTCAGCCCCCTCCCTGCTGTGCAGACCCATTGTTCTGGGTGGGGATGGCCCCTCCCTCCCAACAGATCCTCTATCCCCACAGGCCAGGGCCCCTTCCAGCATAGGGACACATTGTACTGGGCAGGGTGGGGCTAGGTCCCTCTCTCTCCCCTCGCCATGTTGCCCCCCTGTCCCAATGGTGCACATACCCTGAGTCTTCCTGAGTTCCTCCAGCAGGAAGTGAGCCTCCCTCTGGATCCGCTGCTCATTGCCTTCCTTCCCCATCCCATAGTTCCGCAGGATGGTGAGGGAAAAACGCCGGGTATCTTTCCAGGTGGGCCCATTATTGAAAATGATTCCTAAGGGAAGAAGGGACAGCAAGGAGTCACCTCAAACCCAGTTCTGGGAGAAATGGAAGGTGGAATGAGAAGCTCTCGGTGGTTTGTAGGCACAGAGGGAGAATCAACCAGACAAATGCAGAAAAGGGATGTCCTGAGGACAGAGCCTGGACTAAGCCTGGGCCTCCAATGTCCGAAGTTCTGGGGGAGGATGAGCTGAGCCAGGATGTAGGAAGGAGTCAGGAGAGAGTGCAGCTGTGGAGTCCCGGGAGAACGTGTTTGGGAAGGATGGAATCATCACCTAGAGAGGCTGAGAGGTGTGAGGAGCTGCAGACCAGGTATGGGCAGCTCCTGAAAGGTGCGGTAAAGAGGAGAAGAGAGATGCAGAGGTTGGAGGGGGGAAGGTGTGGACAGGGCCAGAGAATTTACAAATGTTATTGGAAAGGGCAATGCACATGGATGGTACATTTTGCCCAGAGAGGCTGGTGGGCTGGCAGTGAGTGAGGGTGATGGCTCTCGATCCTTCTGCTGCACCCGGTGTCACAGGCATGAGTGCAAATGTCCTCGGTGTTTCTCTGGAAACATGCCTGTCTTGCTGGCCAGAGATAGGTGCCTGGATATCTGGAATGCACCGTTTTCATTTTAGGAGCATAGTGTGTATGTGTCTCACATAGTCGCTCTCATTAAAACGCTTACACTGCAATGAATGAATGAATCCATGCATGCGTGCATGCGTGCATGTGTATGGCATCACCTGAGTGGTGTCTGAGCCTGGCGTATCTACGAACATAGCACCGATAGCAATTAGTTTTAAATTGCTGAATGATCTCTCAGAGCTGGCAATGGAAACCGTCACGGCCAATGGAAAATACTCATCCCCCCTCCCAAGGGGCACCCAGGGCACCTGCCCTACCTGCCATACCTTAGATATGCCTCTTAATAAGTTGTCTTTAAGATTACCTCTGCTGTTCCTATTATTGTCATTACGCAGGGGGCCCCTAACGGTGCCCTCCTGGGCACAGCGGCCCAGGCTGGGCCACGTCGCTCAAGGAGCCAGACTCACCATGGTTCTTGTGGGCGTCGAAGGAAGGATTACGTCCTCGTCCGGAAAACTCGTTCTTGTGTTGGAGCAGGACCTCTCTCACGGCCTTGTAGCCGTGCACGATCACGAAGCGCCGGCCGCCCAGGTACAGCGAGAACACCGGCCCGTACCGCTGTGCGAGCTGGGAACACACGGAACAGGAGGGACCACGAAGGTTTGTGCTTTAATACACGCCCTCACGAAGTTACTGCTGTTGAGCCAAAGAACCCGGAGGGGTTGGGGAAGTCCCGTCTCTGCCCAGCCCAACCACTAGGAACTTGGCTCTGCAGGGAGCAGAGCGAGCGGAAGGGTCTGGTCTTCCCACTCAGGGCTGGTGGGTCCCACGGCCTCTCCAATCCCGCTGCCGCTGTCTAAGGTGCAGCTGCCCTGGGAAGGGTGCCCCGACTCTGGTCAAGTCCCACCAGGACCCCACCCCCCAAAGAAGTCGTTTGAAAAACGTGTCCATTTCCTTTGTTTTGTAATATATTTTAAGACATTAATTTTGAAAATTTAATCTGTGAAAATAGTATTACAAAATAGAAACTGGGTATTTGTGAAGGTGATGTTTGCAGGTGCTTGTCCCTTTCAAAGTGTCGCTATTATTGGCATTTGGTGTTATTGTCTGACACACTTGTGTAGCTGTATCTTCTGACTTTGTTAGATAATTCCAGATAGACAGGATTCTAGAGAATGACTTCCAAAATAGAAACTACTAGAATACCCACCTGTGCTGCCCTAGAGCTTCTTGGACTCATCATACCCCCCAAGGAGCCCTGCCTGCCTGCCTAAATCTCCGGGCCTCCCCTGGCTGTGCTTCCTTCCTGCTCAGCCTGGGCACAGCAACTCCATGGACCCTGAATCCTTGACACCCTCCCTTGTGCACTTCACTCACCCCCACCAAGAGCTGGGACACTGGGTACAGCAGGAAGACCTAGAGCCATCACCCTCACCCACTGCCAGCCCAACATCTCTGGGCTAAATGCACTATCCATGTGCCCTGTGGAGCAGACACTGCCCAGCAGCTTCCTTTATTAACTCATTTAACAGCTTTGTCAACTCATTTAGTCCTTAGATGTATTAAGTCATTCCTTCTTCACAACAACCCTAGGAGGCAGGTGCCCTTGTTAGCCCAGCACCACATGGGTTAATCAAATACTTCAGTTTTCAGCCTGCTCTTTTGGCATCGTGCAGACAGGTCGAGGTTGACACCCAGCCAGTGAGTACCTGCTTGTGAAAGCTCCATGATCCTTCCATGCCAGGTGGCAAATAGCACAGCCCCAGACACGCTGGGCCCCCACGATCAATCCAACAACAGGCAATTAATGCACACACACACACAAGGGAGCCCTCAGGGCTGTGCCACAGCCACAGCCTGTTCTGAAGGCTGAGTGCCCATCTGTTCTTCTAGCTAAATATTGTGACCATCACTCCAGGATGCTACTATTTTTCAGTTAATTTATGACAGGCTGGTATTGAACAACAGCGATCTGACTGACAATGAGCCAAATACACACACATATTAGATCTAATTCTTCTCCAAAAATCAATAATACTTCTCTTACCCTGGTGAAGGATTTAGGAATGTTCTTAAGGTCCAGCTGGAGAATATCCCCAATGATAGGAAGTGGGAAAGGGCCAGGGGGCAGCTTCCAGCTGCTGTAGATCTGCTTCCAGACAGAGATGAGCAGGAGGGTGGCCACCCACACCAGCAGGGTAATGGTGATACCCAGGGCATCCATGGCACTTTGGGTCCCTTTGCCAACATTCAGGAAGAGCCCGTGGAAAGGCAGAGCTTTTATAGACGCATCACCAGGAAGGAGGGTGACCCTCCAACCAATGTCTCCTCTCTCCTCCTTTGATCAAATGATTAGGTTACCGTTAGCTGATGTTGACCATCATTTCAAAGGGCACTTCCTGAGCGATTGCCTATTAGAAGTCCCCTCCAGTGACCCTCCTGACAAAGATGGGCCTGAGCTCTGTCAATACTCGAAGCTGCAAGCACAGGCCCCCATTGCCAATGAGAACGGCACACAGGGGAACTCCACCATCCATAGTCCAGAGCACAGGGTGGGGACTTGCCTGCCTTTTACACTGGGTGGACAAAGGGAGTACCGGTTGTTTGGGGGGTGGTTATGTAAGGTAGTATCAAGTGTATGCTGAAAGTCTCTTGGCAGGTGCTGGCTCTGGTGGTGCAAAGTCCCTTAAAGTCCATCAGAAGTTTTGTCTGAGCTTCTCCTGAGGGTCCCAAGTACCACTTGCCAGGTTGGTGTGGCCAGAGGAGGAGGATTCACATCTTGAATTCCATTCCACAGAGTCAAATCAATGGGCAAATTCAGCTGAAGGAAAGAAAAAGTTGACTGACTTTAAAAAAGTTTATCTCTGATTATAAAAGGAGTATATTTTCATAGTGGGAAATTATTCTTCAGAGCCAATTTGTCAAATTCTAAACAAAGAATACATTAGGATTTTTATTGGAATTGTTTGAAATCAGTGAGTTAATTTAGGAAGACTTTGTGTCTTTGAAGTACTTTTTCTTAGTATACCCTGCAATGCAGCAGAGTTCCATACTGTTTACATTTTATGTGTCATTTATTCATTGATACCACCCCACTTCTACCTTATTGTTAGGGTTATTTCTAGGTAGTTTTGGGACTTTATTTGTTGTTAGAATGAAGAGAAAGTTCTTCATTCTTTCTTCTAACTGGTAATTAGAGAAGATCTTAATTCATATGTTTTAATTTTATACTTTTATATAATTAATGTATAATTGTGTATAATAGACATACAATGAAAAATGAAGAAAACTATCACTCACAATCCAACCAAATCACTTTTAGATTTTGATTCATGTCCTTCTATACTTCTGTTTATATCAAGACAAGGCTGTATTCTATATACTGCATTCTAACCCTGTAGAGGGAGCTCTGGTTACACAGTAGTTAAGCACCTGGCTGCTAACCGAAAAGTCGGTGGTTCAAATCCACCAGCCACTTTGAGGGAGAAAGATGTGGCAGTCTGCTTCCGTGAAGATTACAGCCTTGGAAACCCTATGGGGCAGTTCTACTCTGTCCTGTAGGGTCGCTATGAGTCAGAATTGACCCAACGGCAACAGATTTGGTTTGGTTTGTTTGGTAACCCTGTGTACTGCATCCTAACCTTGTATACTGCATCCTAACCCTGTATACTACATCCTAACCCTGTACACTGCATCCTAACCGTCTATACTGCATTCTAACAATCTATACTGCGCCCTAACCCTCTATACTGCATTCGCTCAACAATATTATTAGGGACATGGGCAAGCCATCAATTCTTTTGCATTTGAGAATGCAGCCACTTTGCTGATGTTTACCGTTAATGCTCCTGTGTTTTAAGGGGCCTTGACATCTGATGGAGCCCTGGTGGCACAGCGGTTAAGAGCTCAGCTACTAACCAAAAAGTCAGCAGTTCAAATGCCCCAGCCACTCCTTGGAAACCCTAAGGGGCAGTTCCGCTCTGTCCTATAGGTCACTATGAGTTGAAATCGACTTGACCGTAACAGGTTTGGTTTGGTTTTTTTGGTGTGACATCTGACAGGAGTCTAGGGGCCTTGCTCCTTGCTAAGGTTTTGCACTCCTTGAAGTAAACGACCAGCAGCTCTGGCTGACTGCAGTCCCGCCCAAGCCACACTTACTCGTCGGTGAGGTCAGCATGGCTGTTCTTCCCATCTTCCCTTCCCAGTGGCCAGTGTGGAAGGCCAGCCATTCCCGAGGATGGAGACTGAGCTCTTTCAATCCCCTGCACCCTCTCCTCCTGTCCTGGCCCAGCCAGGTGCACCTGGCATAGGCATTGGGGTTCATGCACTCCTCTTGCTGCAGGCTCCTTCCTCCTGGTGCTGGTGATGAGGGTAGATTCAGCCTCCCCTCACGCAGGACTCAAGCTAGAATCTAGTTTGTGTTAATAACAACTTAATTTTAATTGCATACAAAATTTTGCTCTAATATAGCTTTTTTGTCTCCCCCTCTTTTGTGCTGTTTTTGTCATACAAATTATATCTTTATACATTATAAGCCAATGAACACAGTTTTATAATAATTGCTTTATTCGATTGCTTTCAAATCGGATAGGAGAAGGAAAGAGTTACAAACAAAAATTACATTTATGCTCTGTTTTATGTTTACCTATGTGTTGTTGTTAGGTGCTGTGGAGTGAGTTCTGACTCATAGTGACCCTATGCACAACAGAATGAAATACTGCCCGGTCCTGCGCCATCCTCACAATCGTCGTTGTGCTTGAGCCCATTGTTGCAGCCACACTGTGTCAATCCATCTCACTGAGGGTTTCCTCTGTTTTGCCAATCCTTTATTTACCAAGTGTGATGTCCTTTTCCAGGGACTGATCTCTCTTGATAACATGTCCAAAGTATGTGAGAAGTAGTCTCACCATCCTCGCTTCTAAGGAGTATTCTGGTTGCACTTCTTCCAAGACAGATTTGTTCGTTCTTTTGGCAGTCTGTGGAATATTCAATATTGTTCACCAACACCTCAATTCAACGGCATCAATTCTTCTTTGGTCTTCCGTATTCATTGTCCAACTTTGGGTGTATATGAGGCTACTGACTGCACCATGGCTTGGGTCAGGCACACCTTAGTCTTCAAGGTGACATCTTTGCTTTTTAATACTTTAAAGAGGTCTTCTGCAGCAGATTTGCCCAATGCAGTGTGTCTTTTGATTTTTTGACTGCTGCTTCCATGGGTGTTGATTGGGGATCCAAGTAAAATGAAATACTTGACAACCTCAATCTTTTCTCCATTGATACTGATGCAGCTTATTGGTCCAGTTGTGAGGAGTTTTGTTTTCTTTATGTTGAGATGTAATCCATACTGAAGGCTGTGGTCTTTGATCTTTACCAGTAAATGCTTCAAATCTTCACTTTCAGCAAGCAAGGCTGCGTCATCTGCGTAACACAGGTTGTTAACGAGTCTTCCTCCAATCCTGATGCCCTGTTCTTCTTCATATAGTCCAGATTCTAGGATTATTTGCTCAGCATGCAGATTGAATAGGTATGGTGAAAGGATATAACCCTGATGCACCCTTTTCCTGTTTAAACGACTGCCTCTTCAACTATGTACAAGTTCCTCATGAGCACAATTAATTGTTCTAGAATTCCCGTTCTTCACAATGCTATCCACAATTTGCTATGATCTACACAGTCAAATGCCTTTGCATAGTCCATAAAACACAGGCAAACATCCTTCTGGTATTCTCTGCTTTCAGCCAGGATCGATCTGACATCAAGTATGATATCCCTGGTTCCACGTCCTCTTCTGAATTTCTGGCAGTTCCCTGTGGATGTGCTGCTGCAGCCACTTTTGAATGATATTCAGCAAACTTTTATTTGCATGTGATATTAATGATATTGTTTGATAATTTCTGCATTTGGTTGGATCACTTGTCTTGGGAATAAGCATAAATATAGACCTCTTCCAGTCAGTTGGCCAGGTAGCTGTCTTCCAAGTTTCTTGGCATAGACAAGTGAGCACTTCCAGCACTGCAGCCATTTGTTGAGACATCTCAGTTGGTATTCTGCCAATTCCTGGAGCCTTGTTTTTTGACAATGCCTTCAGTATAGCTTGGACTTCTTCCTTCAGTACCATTGGTTCCTGGTCATATGCTACCTCCTGAAATGGTTGAAGGTCAACAAATTTCTTTTGGTATACTGACTCTGTGTATTCTTTCCATCCTCTTTGATTTTTCCTGTGTCGTTTAATACTTTCCCCCATTGAATCCTTCAATTCTGCGACTCAAGGCTTGAATTTTTTCTTCAGTTCTTTCAGCTTGAGAAATGCCGAGTGTGCTCTTCCCTTTTAGTTTTCTAGCTCCAGGTCTTTGCACATGTCATTATAATACTTTACTTTGTCTTCTCCAGCCACCCTTTGAAATCTTCTGTTCAGTTCTTTTACTTCATCATTTCTTCCTTTTGCTTTAGCTACTTGACATTGAAGAACAAGTTTCAGAGTCTCTTCTGACATCCATTTTGGTCTTTTCTTTATTTCCTTTCTTTTTAATGACCTCTTGCTGTCTTCATGTATGATGTCCTTGATGTCATTCCACAACTCGTCTGGTCTTCAGTCATTAAGGTTCAATGCATCAGATCTATTCTTGAGAATGTCTAAATTCAGGTGGGATATACTCAAGGTCGTGCTTTGGTTCTCTTGGATTTGTTCTAGTTTTCTTCAGTTTCAACTTGAACTTGCATATGAGCAATTGATGGTCTGTTCCAGAGTCGGCCCCTGACTGTGTTCTGACTGATTTTATTGAGCTTTTCCATCATTTCTTACCATAGATGTAGTCGACTTGACTCCTGTGTATTCCATCTGGCAAGGTCCACGTGTGTTGTCGCCGTTTTTGCTGTTGAAAAAAGGTATTTGCAATGAAGAAGTCATTGGTCTTGCAAAATTCTATCATGTGATCTCCAGCATTGTTTCTGTAACCAAGGCCATATTTTCCAACTACCAATCCTTCTTCTTCGTTTCCCACTTTCGCATTCCAATCATGAGTAATTAATACATCCTGATTGCATATTCAATCAATTTCAGGCTGGAGAAGTTGGTAAAAATCTTCCATTTCTTCGTCTTTGGCCTTCAATGTTGGTGCGTAAATCTGAATGATAGTTGTATTAACTGGTCTTTTTTGTACCCATATGAGTATTATCCTATCACTGACAGCATTGTACTTCAGGATAGATCTTGAAATGTGTCTTTTTGATGATGAATGTAACTCTGTTCCTCTCTGAGTGTCATTTCTAGCATAGTAGACCATATGATTGTCCATTCAGAATGGCCAATACCAGTCCATTTCAGCTCACTAATGCCTAGGATATCGATGTTTATGCATTACATTTCATTTTTTGAAGACTTCCAATTTTCCTAGATACCTTCCATGTTCCGATTATTAAAGGATGTTTGCAGCTGTTTCTCCTCGTTTTGAATCATGCCACATCAGCAAATGAAGGTCCTGAAAGCTTGACTGCATCCATGTAATTAAGGCTGACTCTACTTTGAGGAGGCGCCTCTTCCCTAGTTGTCTTTTGAGTGTCTTCCAACCTGAGGGGATCATCTTCTGGCACTATATCAAACAATGTTCCACTGCTCTTCATAAGGTTTTCACCAGCTAATTCTTTTCAGAAGTAGATCACCGGGTCCTTCTTCCTAGTCTGTCTTAGTCTGGAAGCTCAGCTGAAACCTGTGCCAAGAAATTTGGAAGGCAGTTACCTGGCCAACCAACTGCAAAAATCCATATTTATGCCTATTCCCAAGAAAGGTGATCCAATCAAATGCAGAAACTATCGAACAATATCACTAATATCACACATAAGTAAAATTTTGCTGAGGATCATTCAAAAGCGGTTGCAGCAGTACATCGACAGGGAACTGCCAGAAATTCAAGCCAGATTCAGAAGAGGACGTGGAACCAGGGATATCATACCTGATGTCAGATGGATCCTAGCTGAAAGCAGGGAATACCAGAAAGATGTTTACCTGTGTTTTGTGAACTATGCAAAGGCATTTGACTGTATGGATAACAAATTATGGATAACATTTCAAAGAATAGGAATTCTAGAACATTTAGTTGTGCTCACGAGGAACTTGTATATAGATGAAGAAGTAGTGGTTCAAACAGAATAAGGGGATGCTGCGTGGTTTAAAGTCAGGAAAGGCGTGCTTCAGGCCGGGAGTGATGCTAATGGAGGGCTTACATGGCATGTTGATGGGTGATGGGCTGCCCTGGAGGATGATGTGCTGTCGCATCACAGTGCCATGTTTGAATTGCAGATAGATCACCCTGGCTGGAGGAAGGAGTTGAGTGTAAGGAGACCAGACCTGAGGAGGGAGATGGAGCAGGAGGCATCACAACCATCCAGACTAGAAAGATAAGCAAGGAGCAAGATCATGAAACGTTCTGGTGGTAAAACCCTTGAGGCTTGCCTGGCCCAGGGCCTGGCCCAGTGCATAACTACCACTCAGTCATTGTTTGTTGATATTTGTGGATTGAGGGATGAGGAGGTCTCTGTTTTCTTTTCTGTTGGGAATAACGGGCAAAGGTGGCCTATGACGTGAGACAACGCTTTTGGGATGAGGCTAAGCGTACGGGGTTCTTTGCTGGGTGCTGGGTGTCTTGACTTTTTACGATCCTATGGGGAAAGGGCCGTTTCTTTGCTCTTGAGGCTGCCTGTGTTGTTGTCTTTGGCTCTACTGGTCAGAGAGACTCCCTCATATACATTGAGCATTTTTTCTTAATGAAGCTGAGCAAGTTAGGTTACTGGATAGTTGCTTAGTGCTTTCTCTTTCAGAAACATCCACATTCCATGAACAACTAACTTTAGGAACCCCTGGTTACTGATGGGTAGGTGTTTGCATCATTAACGTTTTTAAAAAAAAAATTATTGTGCTGTAGGTGAAAGTTTACAGCTCAAGTTAATTTCTCACTCAAAAACTTATACACATATCATTTTGTGACATTGGTTGCAATCCCCACAAAGTGGCAGTATGCTTCGCCTATCCACCCTAGGTTCCCGGTGTCCATTTGTCCTGTTCCTATCTTTTCCTGCCTTCTCGTCTTGCTTTTGGGCAGGAGTTGCCCATTTGGTCTCAGATATTTGATTGAATTAAGACGCACATTCCTCACATGTGTTATTGTTTGTTTTATAGTCTTGTCTAATCTTTGTCTGAAAAGTGGGCTTTGGGAGTGGTTTCAGTTCTGAGTTAGCAGAATGTCCAGGGGCCGTAGTCTTGGGCGTTCCTCTAGTCTCTGTCAAGCTAGTAAGCCTGGTCTTTTTTCGTGAATTTGAATTCTGTTCTATATTTTTCCCCCGTTCTGTCTGGCACTTCTCTGTTGTGATCCCTGTCAGAGCAGCTGGTGGTGGTAGCCAGGCACCATCTTCTGGGGTCAGGCTGGTGGAGGCTCTGGTTTCTGTGGTTCTTTAGTCCTTTGGGCTAATACTTTCCTTGTGTCTTTGGTTTTCTTCATTCTCCTTTGCTCTAGACGAGATGGGACCAATAGGTGCATCTTAGACGACCATTTGTAAGCTTTTAAGACCCCAGAAGCTACTCACCCAAGTGGGATGTAGAACATTTTCTTTATGAATTATGTTATGCCAGTTGACCTAGATGTCCCCCAAGACCATGGTCTCCAGCTCCCAGCCCCAGCAACTTGGTCCCTCAAGGTATTTGGATGTGTCTAGGAAACTTCTATGCCTTTGCTTGGGTCAGCTTATGCTGACTTTCCCTATATTGTGTGTTTTCTTTCCTTTACCAAAGTTGACACTTGCCTACTATCTAGTTAGTGATGTTCCCTCCCACCTCTCCACCCTCTTAACCATCGAAGAATTTTTTGTGTGTGTTTGTAAACTTTTTCTTCAGTATTTATAGTAGCCGTCTCATACAATATTTGACCTTTTGTGACTGACTTACTTCACTCAGCATAATGCCCTCCAGACTCATCCACGTTGTGAGATGTTTCTCTGATTCATCATTGTTCTTTATCATTGTGTAGTATTCCGTTGTGTGTGTGTGTACTATAATTTGTTTATCCATTCATCTGTTGATGGGCCCTTAGGTTGCTTCTAACTTTTTGCTATTGTGAATAGTGCTGCAATGAACATGGATGTGCATGTATCTTTTCATGTGACAGTTCTTATTTCTCTAGGGTATATTCCTAGGAGTGAGATTTCTGGATCGTATGGTATTTCTATTTCTAGCTTTTTAAGGGGGTACCGTATGGTTTTCCAAATTGGTTGTACCATTTTATATTCTTACCAGAAGTGCATAAGAGTTCCAATCTCCCAGTAACCTCTCTAACATTTGTTATTTTGTGTTTTTTGGATTAGTGCCAGTATTGTCGGGGTGAGACGGTATCTCATCATAGTTTTTATTTGCATTTCCCTAATGACTAAAGATCATGATCATTTCCTAGTGTATGTTAGCTGCCTGAATGTCTTGTTTGGTGAAGAGTCTGTTCATATCTTTTGCCAATTTTTAAAATTGGATTATTTGTCTTTTTGTTATTGAGGTGTTGAAGTATTTTGTAGATTTTAGAGATTAGACCCTTGTTGCATATGTCGTAGCCAAAATTTTTTTCCCAGTCTGTAGGTTCTCTTTTTACTCTTTTGGTGAAGTCTTTTGATGAGCATAAGTGTTTAATTTTTAGAATCTCCCAGTTATCTAGTTTATCTTCTGGTGTTTGTGAATTGTTAATTATGGTTTGTATACTATTCGTGTCATATATTAGAGCCCCTATCATTGTCCCTATTTTTTCTTCCAAGATCTTTATTGTTTCAGATTTTATGTTTAGGTCTTTGATCCATTTTGAGTTATTTTTTGTGTGTGGTGTGAGGTATCAATCCTGTTTCATTTTTTTACAGATGGACCTCCAGTTATACCAGCACCATTTGTTAAAGAGACTGTCTTTACCCCATGTAATGGATTTTGGTCCTTTGTCAAATATCAACTGCTCATAGATGAATGATTTTACTTCTGGGTTCTCAATTCTGTATCATTGGTCTATGTCTGTTTTTGTGCCAGTACCAGGCTGTTTTGACTACTGTGGCTATATAATAGGTTCTAAAATCAGGTAGTGTGAGAGCTCCCACTTTTTTCTTCTTCAATAGTACTTTATTTGTCCAGGGCCTATTCCTTTTCCATATAAAGTTGGTAATTCGTTTCTCCATCTCATTAAAGAATGTTGTTGGAATTTGGATTGGGATTGCATTGTATCTGTAGATCCCTCTGGGTAGTGTTGACATTTTCACAATGTTAAGTCTTCCTGTCTATGAGCATAATATGTTTTTCCACTTATGTATGTCTCTTTTTGTTTCTTGAAACAGTGTTTTGTAGTTTTCTTTGCATAAGTCTTTTACGTCCCTGGTTAGATTTACTTCTAAGTACTTTATCTTCTTGGGTGCTCTTGTAAATGGTATTGATTTGGTGATTTCCTTTTCGAAGGTCTCTTTGTTGGTGTAAAGGAATCCAACTGATTTTTGTATGTTAATCTTGTATCCTGCTACTTTGCTGGACTTTTCTATTAGTTCCAATAGCTTTTTTGTGGAATATTTGGGTTTTCTGTGTATAAGATCATATCACCTTTGAATTGTTGTTGTTGTTAGGTGCTATCAAGTCGGTTCCAACTCTTAGCGATCCTATGTACCACAGAAACACCGCCTGGTCCTGCACCATCCTCAGAATCCTTGTTCTGCTTGAGCCCATTGTTGCAGCCACAGTGTCAATCCATCTCATTGACAATCTTCCTCTTTTTCACTGACACTGTACTTTACCAAGCATGATGTCCTTATCCAGGGACTGGTCCCTCCTGACAACATGTCCAAAGTACTTGACACAAAGTCTCACCATCCTTGCTTCTAAGGAGCATTCTGGTTGTACTTCTTCCAAGACAGATGTGTTCTTTCTTTTGGCAGTCCTGGTATATTCAATATTCTTCCCCAACACCACAATTCAAAGACATCAATTCTTCTTCGGTCTTCCTTATTCATTGTCCGGGTTTTGCATGCATATGATGCGATTGAAAATACCATGGCTTGGATCAGGCACACCTTAGTCTTCAGGGTGAGATTTTTGCTTTTTAACACTTTAAAGAGGTCTTTTGCAGCAGGTTTACCCAATGCAATGTGTCTTTTGATTTCTTGACTGCTGCTTCCATGGTTGTTGGTTGTGGATCCAAGTAAAATGAAATCATTGACAACTTAAATCTTTTCTCCATTTATCATGATGTTGCTTATTGGTCCAGTTGTGAGGATTTTTGTTTTCTTTATGTTGAGGTGAATAAAGAACAGAAATAGTTTTATATCTTCCTTACCAATTTGGAAGCCCTTTATTTCTTTTTCTTGCCTTATTGCTCTAGCTAGGACTTCTAGCATGATATTAAATAAGAGTGGTGATGAAGGACATCCTTGTCTGGTTCCCGTTCTAAAGGGGAATTTTTTCTGCCTCCGTTTAAAAAGATGTTGGCTGTTGGTCTTGTGTAAATGCCCTTCATTATGTCAAGGAATTTCCCTTCTATTCCTATTTTGCTGAGAGTTTTTATCAGGAGTAGGTGTTGGACTATGTCAAATGCCTTTTCTGTGTCAATGGATATGATCATGTGATATTTTTGTTTTTGTGGTGTATTATGTTGATTGCTTTTCTAATGTTGAACTATCCCTGCATATCTGGTATGAATCCCATTTGGTCATGATGTTTTTTTTTTTTTTTTTTTTTTTTTTTTTTTTGATATGCTGTTGAATTCTAATGGCTAGAATTTTGTTGAGAACTTTTGCGTCTGTGTTCATGAGGGATAGTGATCTGTAGTTTTCTTTTTTTGTGGTGTCTTTGCCTGGCTTTGGTATCAGGATTATGCTGGCTTCATAGAATGAGTTTTGGAGTATTCCTTCCTTTTCTATGCTCTGAAATAGTTTGAGTAGTATTGATGTTAGCTCTTCTCTGAAAGTTGGTAGAATTCTCCAGTGAAGCTGTCCAAGCCAGGGCTTTTTTTTTTTTGGGGGGGCGGTTATTACCTCTTCAATTTCTTCTTTTGTTATGGGTCTGTTTAGTTTTTCTATCTCCGTTTGTGTTAGTTTAGGTAGGTAGTGTGTTTCTAGAAATTTGTCCATTTCCTTTAGATTTTCAAATTTGTTGGAGTACAATTTTTCATAGTATTCTGTTATGATCCTTTTTATTTCAGTTCAATCTGTTGTCATATCACCAGTCTCATTTCTTATTTGAGTTATTTGCTTCCTCTTGTCAATTTGGCCAATGGTTTCTCAATTTTGTCGATCTTTTCAAAGAACCAACTTTTGGTCTTATTGATTCTTTCTATTGTTTTTCTGTTCTCTGTTTCATTTATTTCTGCTCTAATCTTTATTATTTCCTTTCTTCTGGTGCCTGAGGACTTCTTTTCCTGCTCTCTTTTTATTTGTTCTAGTTGTAGGGTTAATGTTTTCGTTTAAGCTCTTTCTTCTCTTTTGATACGTGTTTATTGCTATAAATTGACCTCTAAGCACTGCTTTTGCTGTGTCCCAAAGGTTTTGGTATGATGTGTTTTCATTCTCATTTGATTCTATGCAATTTTTATTCCATCCCTGATTTCTTCCATTGCCAAGTAGTTTTTAAGCAAGGCATGGTGAAGCTTCCATGAATTTGACTTTTTTCCTTGCTATTTCTGTTATTAATTTCTACTTTTATACCACTATGATTAGAGAAGACGAGTTGCATAATTTCAATGTTTTGGATTTTGTTAAGCCTTGCTTTGTGGCCTAAAATGTAGTCTATTCTGGGCAATGTTCCATGTATGTTGGAAAAGATTGTATATCTTGATGCTGGATGGAGTGCTCTGTATGTGTCTATGAGATCGAGTTGTTTGATTGTGGCATTTTGATCTTCTGTATCTTTATGGAGTTTCTTTCTAGATGTTCTGTCCTTCGTCAAAGTGGTATGTTGAAGTCTCCTACTATTATTGTGGAACTGTCTATTCTCTTTTCAATGCTGTTAGAGTTTGTTTTATGTATTTTGGAGCCCTGTCATTGGGTTTGTATATATTTATTATGTTTGTGTCCTCCTGGTGGATTGACCCTTTAATCATTATATAGTGTCTTTCTTTATCCTTTATGGTGGATTTTGCTTTAAGCTCTATTTTATTGAGATTAATATTGCTACTCCTGTTCTTTTTTGTTACTGTTTGCTTGGTATAATATTGTCCATCCTTTGAGTTTTAGTTTGTCTATGTCTTTATGTCTAAGGTGTGTCTCTTATAGACAGCATATAGATATTGTTATTGTTAGGTGTCATAGAGTTGGTTCCGACTCATAGTGGCCCTCTGTACAGCAGAAAGAAACACTGCCCGGTCCTGCACCACCCTCACAATCACTGTTATGCTTGAGCCCATTGTTGCAGCCATTGTGTCAGTCCATCTCGTTGAGGGCCTTCCTCTTTTTCACCGACCCTCTACTTTACTTAGCATGATGTCTTTCTCCAGGGACTGGTTCCTCCTGATAATATTTCCAAAGTATGTGAGACAAAGTCTTGCCATTCTTGCTTCTAATGAGCATTCTGGTTGTACTTCTTCCAAGACAGATTAGTTTGTTCTTCTGGCAGTCCATGGTATATTCAATATTCTTCACCAACACTATAATTCAAAGACATCAATTCTTCTTCCGTCTTCATTATTCATTGTCCAGCTTTCACATGCATACAAGGCAATGGAAAACACCATGGCTTGGGTCAGGCACACTTTAGTCCTCAAAGTGACATCTTTGCTTTTTAACACTTTAAAGAAATCTTTTGCAGCAGATTTTTCCAATGCAATACTTAGTTTGATTTTTTTGACTGCTGTTTCCATGGATGTTGATTGTGGATCTAAGTAAAATAAATCCTTAACAACTTCATACTTTTCTCTGTTTATCATGATGTTGCTTGTTGTGAGGATTTTTGTTTTCTTTATGTCGAGGTGTAATCCATTTGAAGGCTGTGGTCTTTGATCTTCATTAGTAAATGCTTCAAGTCATCTTCACTTTCAGCAAGCAAGGTTGTGTCTTCTGCATATCACAGGTTGTTAATGAGTCTTCTTCCAATCCTGATGCCGCATTCTTCTTCATAGAATCTAGCTTCTCAGATTATTTGCTCAACATACAGGTTGACTAGATATGGTGAAAAGATACAACGCTGACGCACACCTTTGTTGACTTTAAACCACTCAGTACCCCTGTGTTCTGACAGAACAACTGCCTCTTTGTCTAAGTACAGGTTCCTTATGAGCACAATTATGTGTTCTGGAATTGCCATTCTACCCAATGTTATCCATAAATTTTTATGATCCATACAGTTGAATGCCTTTGCATAATCAATAAAGCACAGGTAAACATCTTTCTGATATTCTCTGCTTTCAGCCAGGATCCATCTGACATCAGCAGTAAGAGGATTTTTTCACATTCTCTTCTGAATAAGGCTTGAATTTCTGTCAGTTGCATTTTGATATACTGCTCCAAGAGCTTTTGAATGATCTTCAGCAAAATTTTACTTGTGTGTGATAATATTGTTCCATAATTTCTGCATTCTGTTGTATCACTTTTCTTTGCAATGGGTACAAATATGGATCGCTTCCAGTCAGTTGGCCAGGTAGCTGTCTTACAAATTTCTTGGCATAGATGAGTGAGCACCTCCAGCACTGCATCAGTTTGTTGAAATATCTCAGTTGGTATTCTGTCAATTCCTGGAGCCTTGTTTTTTGACAATATCTTCGGTGCAGCTTGGACCTCTTCCTTCAGTACCAACAGTTCTTGATCATATGCTACCTCCTGAAATGGTCGAACATAGACCAATTCATTTTGGTACAGCGACTCTCTGCATTCCTTCCATCTACTTTTGGTGCTTCCTGTGTCTTTTAGTATTTTCTCCATGGAATCCTTCAATATTGCAACTTGAGACTTGAATTTTTTCATCTCTTTCAGCTTGAGAAATGCCAAGTGTATTCTTCTCTTTCGGTCTTCTATCTCCAGATCTTTGCACATTTCATTATAGTACTTTACTTTGTCTTCTCCGGCTGCCCTTTGAAACCTTCTGTTCAGTTCTTTTACTTCATCATTTGTTCCTTTTGCTCTAACTACTCTACGTTCAAGAGCAAGTTTCAGAGTCTCTTCTGACATCCATTTTGATATTTTCTTTCTCTCATGTCTTTTTAATGACCTCTTGCTTTCTTCATGTATGATGTCCTTGATGTCATTCCACAACTCGTCTGGTCTTCAGCCATTAGTGTTCAATGCATCAAATCTATTCTAAAGATGGTCTCTAATTTCAGGCGAGACACACTCAAGATTTTACTTTGGCTCTTGTGAACTTATTCTAATTTTCTTCAAAGTCAACTTGAAATTGCATATGAGCAATTGATGGTCTCTTCCCCAATCAGCCCGTGGCCTTGTTCTAACTGACGATACTGAGCTTTTCTATCATCTCTTTCCACAGATGTAGTCAATTTGACTCCTGTGTAGTCTATCTGGCAAGGTCTACGTGTATAGTAGCCATTTACGTTGTTTAAAAAAGGTATTTGCAATGAAGAAGTCGTTGGTCTTGCAAAATTTTATCATGTGATCTCCAGTATCTTTTCTATAACTAAGGCCATACTTTCCAACTACCGATCCTTCTTCATTCCCAACTTTTGGATTCCAATCACCAGTAATTAACAATATGTCTTGATTGCATGTTTGATCAATTTCAGACTGCAGAAGTTGGTAAAAATCTTCCATTTCTTCAACTTTGGCCTTAGTGGTTGGTGCATAAATTTGAATAATAGTCGTATCAACTGGTCTTCCTTGCAGGTATATGGATATTATCCTATCACTGACAGCGTTGTACTTCAGGATAGATCTTGAAATGTTCTTTTTGACTATGAATGCGACACTATTCCTCTTCAATTTGTCATTTCTGGCATAGTAGAACATATGATAGTCTGATTCAAAACGGCCAATGAATGTCCACTTCAACTCACTAATGCCTAAAATATCTATCTTTATTCATTCCATTTCATTTTTGACGACTTGCAATTTTCCTAGAGTAATACTTTGTACATTCCACATTCCTATTATTAATGGCTGTTTGTGGTTGTTTCTTCTCATTTTGAGCTGTGCCACATCAGCAAATGAAGGTCCAGAAAGCTTGACTCCATCTGTCATTAAGGTTGACTCTACTTTGAGGAGACCGCTCTTCCCCAGTTGTATTTTGAGTGCCTTCCAACCTGAGGTGTTCATCTTCCGGCACTATGTCAATGTTCTGCTTCTGTTCACAAGATTTTCACTGGCCAATTTTTTTTCAGAAGTAGACTGCCAGGTCCTTCTTCCTAGTCTGTCTTAGTCTGGAAGCTCCGCTGAAACCTGTCCACCAAGGGTGACACTGCTGGTATTTGAAATACTGGTGGCAAAGCTTCCATTATCACAGCAACACACAAGCCACCACAGTACGACAAACTGAGAGACAAGTGGCATCCAGATGGATGTGTTTTTTTAATCCATTCTGCCAGTCTCTTTCTCTTTACTGTAGCATTGATACCATTTACATTCAGTGTAATTATTGATAGGCATTAGTTTATTGCCGTCATTTTATTGTATTTATTTATTTATTTTTGTGTTGTTGACAGTTTCTTTGTTCTGCTTAATTTTCCGTGCTGAGTTCTTTTTGTTTATGGATTATCAATTCGCCTCTTTCATTTTTGTTGATTTTGTGTTTTCTGAGTCTTTATGTTTTTCTTCTTTTTTATTTTGATGGGTAGATTTGTTAGCTTCCTTTGGGTTACCTTGAAATTTGCCTTTATTTTTCTAAGTTTAAACCAGTCTTTTATTTCTTGATATCAACTCGACTTCCTCTCCATATGGAAGTTCTGTAACTACACAATTTATTCCCTTTTTTTTGTTTTGGCGTTCTGGTCATTTACATATTGATGTCTGTGGTTTCCTATTTTCAGTCTTTAAGTTTTGTTTTGTTATTGTGAATTCTCTATCTAGGTTGGTATCCGGTTGATCTGTCCTGTGTACTAGTTTTGGATTGTTGTATGATGTTGTTGGTTTTCTAACTGGAGGACTCCCTTTAGTATTTCTTGTAATTTTGGTCTGATTTTTATATATTCCCTTAATTTCTGTTTATCTGGAAATGACTTAATTTTGCCATCTTATTTAAGAGACACTTTTGCTGGGTATACAATTCTTGACTGGCAATTTTTTTCATTCAAGGCTTTATATACATCATCCCATTGCTTTCTTGACTGGATGGTTTCTGCTGAGTAATCAGAGCTTAGTCTTATTGGTTGTCCTTTGTAGGTAACTTTTCATTTATCCCTAGCTGCTTTCAGGATTCTTTCTTTGTTTTTGGTTTTGAGAAGTTTGATTATGATATGTCTTGGTGACTTTCTTTTGGGGTCTATCCTGTATGAGTTTCTTAGAGGTTCTTGGATAGATTTCTTCTCATCTTTCATGATATTAGGGAAGTTTTCTGCCAGCAGATCTTTGACAATTTTACGTTTTAGGTTCCCTCCCCCCACCCCCACCGTCCCCCATTCTGGTACTCTCATCACTCATAGGTTTTTCTTCTTGTAGTTTCCCACATAATTCTTAGGCTTTCTCCATTTTTCATCATTCTTTTTTCCAATTTTTCCTCAAATGAATGGGTATCAAGGGATTTATCTTAAATTTCACTAATTCTGACTTCCATTGTTTCAATTCTGCCCCTATAACCTTCTATTGAATTGTGGAATTCTGAGATTTTATTGTTAATCTTTTGAATTTCTAATTGCTTGTTGTTTATGATTTCTAGCAGCCTGTTTATTCTGTCGTTTTTGTTCTTGTATTGTTTTCCTGAATTCTTCTACTGCTTTGTCTGTGTGTTCCTAGGTTTGGTCTGTGTTTTGCCTGGCTCCTTCTTGATCTCCTGGAGAGCTCTGTATATTAGTCTTTTGAATTCTTTGTCAGGTAGTTCCATTGCTGTATCTACCTCTGGAAGGTTTTATGCTTCTTTATTTCAGTTGCTTGTTGGCGACATCTTGCTCTGCTTTTTTATGTGATTTGGTATTGACTGTTGATGCTGAGTCATCAATAAATTGTATTTATTTACTGTATTTTTGTTTACCTCCTCCTGAATTTTTGTTTTGATCTATCCAAGCAGGCTGGGCCTGTAAGCTACTCTGGTTGTTTTTCTGGCCTTGTTGAAGCTCTCGCCTCCTGTGTCCAGGTGGTTGGAGAAGCTACTAGGTGTATGAGCCTGGAAGTCTGTTTACTGTTCTTGTGGGGCTGCTGAAGATGTGTCGTTTTTGGGTGAGGTGATGAATCTGTCCCACTGGTCACCTGGCCGTGGGTGCAGGAGGTTTTATCCCTGGCCATTTGGTTGGGTGTTGTGTGTGTTGTGGTCAGGGCTCAAGTGCCCAGGTTGTTGGTCACCAAGTGTGTGGTGTGGAGACTCTCACCTACAGTCCTGGGCAGGCAGGGCTGCTTGGGAGTGTTCAGAGCAGGCACAGATTTCTGGTTGCAGTGGGGGGCTGTGTGGGGAGGTCAAGGCCAGGTGCTGTCAATTGCCCCCAGGTGCCCTGATGGAAGGTGTGCCCCTGTCTTTTAGAGCACATAGTGGGAGAGGATAGTGCAGCCAGTCCTTCAGCATCTGGTGCTGTTAGCTAGAAGGATTGGGGGGCACCACTGGTTCTCAGGCCCCCAGTGTGGGTGCGTGAGGGCCCTTTTCAGGGGGCGGGGTGGTGCTGAATGCCACAGATCCACAACTCCCACTTGGCTGCTGCAGGTGAAAATGGGCTTCAGCTGGAAAGCCTTCCCATTTTGTCCTAATGAGGGCAAGCCATGCCAGGTCAGCTAGCAAGGCACTGGTGCGGGTGATCAGTGGGGGTGAAGGACACTGCAAGTCCATGGATCCCCTATACCTGTGGCTGGGGGAAGGGGTGGGCATCTCCAGATTGGGGCCATGAGTTCCTGGCTTAAGGGATGTGGCAGTGTTGAATGCTACTGGACAGCGGTTGGAGCGAGGAAGGGGATGGATGAGGAGAAGGGAGTGCTCCTCCGTCGTGGATCTCTGATGGGGGAAGGGGGTGTTGTGTGCGTGTTGGGAAATTGCACTTAACTTTTGCAGGTCTGATGTCACCCCTGTTCGGTTCTAGAGGTGTATGGAAAGTTGCTGCTACTTAGTGGCACCAGAAGGGGTGGGTTTCAGCTTGGGATGCTGCTTTTTGCCTCAATATGTCTGCACTGAGCGTGTTAAGCTAGCAGGACGCCAGTGATCTGTCGATACATAATTCCCCATTTCCACTGCTTTTGAATTCTCTCCTTCCGCATGTTGCTCAGTCTGATTCTTCACCTTTGTCTTTGATGCTTAGGGTTCCTAGATTGTCCCATATATCTGATTCACTTGTTTTTTCAGATCTTTGTGGTAAGAGGGACAACACAAATCATCTGACTATTCTGCAATCTTGGCCCACCTCTGCATCATTAACTATTAAAACTCACTTCTTAAATGACAAAGAAATACATAATGCAATTAGAATGATTTACACTTAAAATTATGATGATAAAATGAAATGGTTTTATGTTGAAAAAGTGGTTAGGATCTTGAGGTCAAAGGTTAGACATCCAGATCTGACTTCTTTCTCTAACCCAGCCAGTGTGGGGAACTTTAGATGCCTCCCTCACACTGCCTGGGCCTCTGACACCAAAGTCTCCTGCATCAGTGGAGTTAAAACTGAAGGAGTTTGTCTGGCAGACGGTAAGTGTGCACCTGACATTAGCTGCCGTCATTTCTGCCACTGGTGCTGCTACTGCCTTTTGCTCCTAATACAGCTGCCCCTCTGCCCAGGATGGGTCCCACCTGCTCTCTCTTGCATTCACCTGCTCTCACCTCTCACCTGCTCCCACCTGCACTCACCTTCTCCAACCTGCTCTCACCTTCTCCAACCTGCTCTCCCCTGCACTCACCTGCTCTCATTTTCACTCACCTGCTCCCACCTGCAGTCACCTGCATTCACCTGCTCTTATCTGCCCTGTCTTTCCTGTCCTTCAAATCTCCAGGAATGCCCGTGGGGTCACCTTATAGGTTTCAGGGATGGCAACGTGGCAAATTTCATTCTCAGGCGTGTCCCTTCAGCAAAACCTCTAGATGAGGAGAACATCAGTTACTTGTGTTTATGTGACATCTTTTTTTCAGTAATTTTTGACAAGTTACTTTAGGACCACAGTCATGGAATGGGATCATCACATAATAATTCAGTGGCATCTTGAAATCACACAGACTGTAAGAGGCGTGTCAAGACCCTACGGCATCATTTTCTGGACTTAAATCATGTGGAAGTCATGATGTTTTCAATATATTCATTTTATTGTGATACTGTAGGAAATAGAACCCTACCTAAACTTCAAGGTTCCAAATCTCATGTTTTCTTTAAAACTGTAAGGATATCTTTCTTGCTGTACATTGTGCAGGCTGATATATGCCCAGAACCAACCCCTGAGAACCCAGGCTCCTGGGTGCAAGTCAGGTAATAACCTTGTATGTGGAGTCAATAACCTCGTGTTGTAAGAGATGGATCAGTCAGCCAAAGTCCACGTTAAATGACGACTGCCACATCACACAGAAACTTGTGAGAAGGCGCTTCTGGCAGTAGGTGTGGGCACATCGCTAATGCATGCCAGTTTCAAAAGTTGTTGTTTTTCCAATAATTTGACCTCCGTTTCTAAGTCATGAAGATTAGAGAGTTAACTTTGTACTATTTCCAACTTTACTGACTTACTGTCAAAGAGAGTGGATTGTTTACTCCTTATAATTTGCCAAGATTTACTTTGTGACTAAGTACACAATTAATTTTTGTAATTGGTACATGAGCACACACAAAGAGAATGTTTACTTCCCGTTTAAAAATTAAGTTTAATAATTACGTTGTTCATTTCTTCTCTGTCCTTACTAGTTTTTTTGTACTAAATCTGTCCAATTCTGAAACCGGTGTCCTGAAGGCCCCATTACAGTAGTCCTTTTCCCAAGCTCTCTTCCTTTTCTCGTAAATCTCAGTGCATAGGTTTATCTCTGTGTGGTTTGTATGTACATACTTGTGGCTGTTACATCTCCTTCATAAATTATGCGTTTGATGATTGTCTAACGTCTCGTTTTGTCCTGCTTAGTGCATTAGCCTTAAATTCCACCTTTATTTGCTATTAATACACATGCACAGAAAAGTACCCTGAGTGTAGCACTGATGAGTCATTACAAAGTGAACAAAGCCACTTGAAGGGCATACGGGTCCAGAAACAGGGCATCACCTGCACCTCAGAAGCAGCCCCATGCCGCCAGTCATGAAAGAAACCTTATCCTAACTTCTAGTGCCATGAACTAATTTTGTGTGTTTTAGACTTTACGTAGTATTAATGGAATCACATGGTATGTGCTTCTGTGTCTGGATGCTTTCACTAGACATTGTTTGTGTTATTCACTCGTATAGAAGTGATCCATTCTTTCTCACTGCTGTGTCGTAATCTATTTTATGAAGAAAGCATGATTTATCCCTCCTACCAGTTGATATTTGGTTTGTTTTCAGTTTTTGACCATTGCAAATAATGCTGCTGTGAACACTCCAGGACATGTCTGAAAGGCCAGTATGCACACGTTCCTGTTGTTTAGATATTCAGGAGTGAAATTGCTGCAGTGCAAGGTGAACACATGCCTGTGGGGGAGGGTGTGTTCTGGACCTCTGTGGTTCCGTTGGCTTATTCATCTCTCCTTACACAGATGCACACTATCTTAATTGCTGTAGTTTTAAAGTAAGTCTTGCTATCTGATAGTGTAACTTTGTTCTTCCTCAAGATTATTTTGGCTATTGTTGGCATTTTGCATTTCTATATACATTTTAAAGTCATCTTGTCAATTTCTACAAAAACTGCTGGGGTTGTGACTAGAGTTGCATTGAATCCACAGATCTACTTGTGAAGACTGACATGTTACGGCACTGAGGGCTCCAAATCATTAAGGTGGTATCAGTTAGTTATTGCCATGCAATAACCACTCCTCATTCTCTCCTGACCCAGCTGGGCTCTGCTGAGTGGCTTTGCCCTCACTGCAGGCATTGTGTTGTCTGCTCCATGAGTCTCTTCTCCTTTCTGGAGCAGGGGTGAGCCAGAGTGTGTCCTCCTTATGGTGGAGGCAGAGGCACATGAGGGAAAGCTAAGGCAGTGAGGTCTCTTCACATCCAGGCCCAGGACTGCACATGGGAGCTCTTCATCCTCCTGCTGGAAGGTTGAGCTCAGAGTCAAGGTATGAAATGCTGTCTGCCACTAAAAGCCCTGCAGGAAGTGTGAGGGAGTCTCAAAACTAAGATCATGGCAAAGTATATTCCATCTATTTAGGTCTCCTTTAACTTCTCTCCAGGTTGTTAACTCATTAACTTTTCTAGCTCTCTGTGTAATGTCTCGCATATCTTTCCTTAGATTTATCCCTAAGGGAATTGCCAGAAACTAAACTTGGATTCAGAAGAGGACGTGGAGCAAGGGATATCACTGCTGATGACAGACGGATCTTGGCTAAAAGCAGAGAATACCAGAAAGATGTTTACCTGTGTTATATTGACTAGGAAAATGTATTCGACTTTGTGGATCATAACAAATTGTGGATAACATTGCAAAGAATGGGAATTCCAGAACACTTAATTGTGCTCATGCAGAACCTGTACAAAGACCAAGAGGCAGTCCTTCAAATGGAACTGGTTAAAGATCAGGAATGGTGTGCATCAGGGTTGCATCCTTTCACCATACCTATTCAATCTATGCTCAGCAAATAATCCAAGAAACTGAACTATATGAAAAACAATGCAGCATAAGGACTGAAGGAAGACTCATTAACAAGCTGCATTATGCAGATGACACAATCTTGCTTGCTGAAAGCAAAGAAGACTTATAGCATTTCCTGGTGAAGATCAAAGGCTACAGCCTTCAGTATGGATTACACCTCAACATAAAGACAACAGAAATCCTCACATTGGACCAATAAGTAACATCATGATAAACAGAGAAAATATTTAAATTTTCAAGGATTTCATTTTACTTGGATCCACAATCAACATGCATGGAAGCGGCAGTCAAGAAATGAAACCAAGTATTGCATTGGGCAAATCTGTTGAAAAAGACCTCTTCAAAGTTTTAAAAAGCAAAGATGTCACTTGGAGGACTAAGGTGTGCCTGACCCAAGCCATGATATATTCAATCACTTCATATGCATCAAAACTGGACAATGAATAAGGAAGCCTGAAGAAGAATTGATGCCTTTGAATTATGGTGTTGGCGAAGAATATTGAATATACCATGGACTACCAGAAAAAGGAGCAAATCTGTTTTGGAGGAAGTACAGCCAAAATGCTCCTTAGAAGCGAGGATGGCAAGACTTTATCTCATGTACTTTGGACATGTTATCAGGGTGGACCTGTACCTTGAGAAGCACATCATGCTTAGTAAAAGGTCAGCGAAAAAAAGAAAAGAGGAAGACCTACTATGAGATGGATTGACACAGCGGCTTCAACAATGGGTACAAACATAACAATGATTGTGGGGATGGTGCAGGACTGGGCAGTGTTTCATTCTCTTGTACATAGGGTCACTTTGAATTGGAACTAACTCGGTAGCACCTAAGAACAACTATTCTAACATCACTTATAATATCTGGTGATATTTGCTGCTATATAGAAATATGCTAACTCATCTTCATGAAAGACGATTTGACAGAACCTTTGGTGGTTCATGCTAAGTTCACTTGGTAATTGGGGTGGCCGTCTATGCTAGTTAACTGTCTTTACCCAAAGGAAAAATGAAGACTTCTCATATCTATAACGACAAGCAGGTAGTTATTTATAGCTTAGAGCAAGTCACCTATGCCAAGGTGAAGGATGACAGAGACAGGCTCCATCTTCCTTGGTGTTTGCATTTCAGAGACATGGCTCCCAGGTCCTTAGGAAAAGCATTACTAGGTGGTAACACTGTCCAGAAGCTTATTTAGCTTTTAAAATGATTTACTTCCATATGGAAGGGACAGAGGAAAGACTTGCAATTTCCAGTTTTCTCAAGGAAATGCTTTAAGAAAGGGGAGGGGACAAAAGTCTCTTACCCTTTAGGCAACAGGGAAAATTCAGTCTTCTTAAATTCACCCTCACACTGGTGTCTGTAGCTTCCTGTATCTTGTAAACCTTCCCTGCCCTGGGCCTTGCGATCCAATCAGGTTCTCTTGGGTCTGCCTCTTGAATCTGGAGACGTCTGTGACAACCAGAGGTTTCTGATTCCTGCCGTCACCTCTCCTTGGTGAAGTCCTCACAGTAGTTGGGAGTGATGCTTATTCCATGGGTGGTGCTTTTGGCAATTTCCCTGTTGTACTCATTTTGGCATTTTCTTTCTTTTTTTGTTCCTTTGTTATTCTTCATTGATTTCAAGTGAGGAGATTATAGTAAAAATAACACACCATCCTTAAAAAGAAGTCCTATTCACTTTTGTTAGTTTATTTTTATTTTTCTAAGTGTCATATGTTAAATAGACTATTTTCATTTTGTCTGTGAATTTTAAAACTAGCATAGATTGGTGTAACCACCACTATAAGCAGATACAAAACAGTTCCATTATCTCAAAAAACTCCATGGAGCTGTTGCTTATGATGCCACAATCCCCCACCCCCCATCTGTAACCCCAGGCAACTGTGATCTGCTTCCATCAATGCAGTTTGAAGAAAGTCCCATAACTGGTATCAAACAGAGTGTAATCTGTTGGTCTTTGATTCTCTCACTTTCAAAATGCCTCTGAGGTAGTCCAAGCAGTTGTCTGTATCAATAGCTCATTCTTTTTATGGTGAGTATTGTGCCCATTGTATGGATGAGCAGTTTGTTGTTCACTTGTTGAAAGGCATTTGGTTATTTCCAGTTTTTGGAAGCTGCATAGTGCTGCTACAAACATTTCTGTACCAGTTTTTGTGTGATTGCCGGGTCACATGGTAACCAGTCAATTTTTAAAAGTTTACTTCAATTAGTATTTTCATATATTAACTTTTTTTTATCTGTAGTAAAATACACTTAACATAAAGCTTGCCATTTTAACAATTCTCAAGTGTATAATCCAGTAGCATTAACCACACTCACAATGCTATATAACCATTACCACTGTTGTTTTCAAAATCTTTTTTTTAATTGTATTTTAGATGAAGGTTTACAGAGAAAATTAGTTTCTCATTAAACAATAATACACATATTGTTTTGTGACATTGATTGCCAAATCCAGGACACATTAACACTCTTCCCTTCTTGACCTTGGGTTCCTCATTATCAGCTTTCCTGTCACATCCTGCCTTCTTGTCCTTCCCCTGGGCTGGTTGTTTTCAAAACTTTTTCACCCCAGACTTCCAGCAAAATGGCACTCTAGGTAGAAGCACCACGCCACCTCCACAGCAAAGATCCAAAAAACTAAGCCGAACAGAGAAAACAACAATCCTGAAACCCTAAAACATCCAGTGAAGAGATAAAGATCTCAGCCAAGCACCAAATGGAGTGAGAAAACTGACAGAATGGAGAGTGAGGAGAGGTTCGTGCAGAGGTCCCCTACCAGCTAACACAGTGCATATCCGCCATCTTGGACTCCTATCGGAGACCAGCAAACAGGGGGTACGAGAAAGGAGCTTCACGGACCTTCCAGTGGGAGACAAAACAACCAGTAATTTGTGATATATGCTTTCCCACCCCCTACCCTTCTTCACCCCCACTCGGCCTCCTCTGCTTCCCGTGGCCACAATCTCCTGTCTGGGAAACACCAGCTGCTTGGATTCCACACACCTGAACGGGCTGGCTCTCTGAGTGCCATTTGTTGGCTGCTGGTGTTGCTTTTTCTGCTTCTTCTGATTTCTTCCTTACCTCTCACCACCTCCCCCTTCTTTCACTCAAATACCTGGCTCCAGGTGCCATCTTTGCTTCTTCCTGAGGGGCTGCAGAGCTCCGGTAATTTCTGATATATGCTTTCCCACTCCCTACACATCTTCACCCACACTCGGCCCCCTCTGCTTCCCGCGGACACAGTCTCTTGTCCAAGAAACACCGGTGGCTTGGATTCCGCCAGCCTGCACTAGATGGCTCTCTGAGTGCCACTTGTTGGCTGCTGGTATTGCTTTTTTTTTCTGCTTCTTTTGATTTCTTCCTTACCTCTCACCACCTCCCCTACTTTCACTCAAATACCTGACTCTGTGCACCATCTTTGCTTCTTCCTGAGGGGCTGTGGAGCTCCATTCGAGTGTGGAGCTGCTTCCCGGTCTGGGCTGCCATGCTGGTGAGATCCCGGGGCTTTTGTTAATTTGTTTGTTTTGAATTGTTTGTTTGTTTTCTTTTCCTTTTCTTGAGTTGGGAGGCCTTTCTGGCCAGGTGGTGCTGCGTGGCAAGGAGACTAACCCCTCAGCTTGCACAGACGTGCAGAGGGATCCCTGATAGCATTTTTTTTTCTCGTTGTTTTTTTTTTTTTTTTTTCTGTTTCTTGGGGGATTTTTCTTGTTTTTTTTTTTAAATTTGTTTTGTTTTTTTTTCCCCCTCTTTTTCCCTTTTTGTTTTTCTTCATTACTCTGTTTGTTGTCTCTCTATATCTTCCTTCTCTTTCTGTTCCCTGAATACCTGGCATTGTATACCTCTACACCTTCTAGCCAGGCTGTACTGCAACACCTGAGAGCGACATCCCCAGACCTCATAGCTGCACTGGTGGGATCCCTGGGAACTTTGCAGTTCTTTAAACTTTCCAATTTTTATTTATTCATTCTTTTCTTCCTCTTCTGCTTTCTGCTTTTCTCCATTTCATAGTCTCTCATCTCTCCACTCCAACGGCAAGCTCCCTTAGCAATCTTTTTTGTTTGTATGTTTTTGGATCATGTTCCTCTCTACTCTCTCCCATATCCCTCTTAGCTCCACACATAACAATCTCCCCGCTACATCCTGCCTACTTGCACAGTGCGCTTAACATCACACCACCAAGCAGCACAGGCACGGCCTACAGGAACCTGCCCTGCCCTGATTACCAACCCGCCCTGGTGGCTGTAGTAAGTGCCACAAACAACCCATCCCAGTATCTCCTCTTCAGCAAGACATGCCCTGCTGTACAATATATGAGTGACTCACCCTAACAATTGGAGAAGGAGGCAAAAAGTATTGTGCCCACAGATGAGAAAACAACAAAGAACACACATTCCACCTGCTCAGAGATAGTCAAATTAAAAAAAAAAAGGACGAAACAAACAAATCTACAATCAATACAAGTGAAAAATAACTACTGAATGCCCTGAAGACAGCACACAATATCAAAACATTTACAAAAATAGGACAGGATGGTTCCAGTAGGCATCCAGAATAAAACACCAGATGACTCTCCAGTGGAAGAAAATGCACTAGAACTACCTGATAGGGAATTCAAATCTCTAATGCTCAGAATCCTCCAAGAGCTGAGGCAAAAAGCTGACAAACACGAGAAAAAATAGACAAATTCATGGAAAATACAGACAAAAAATTGGAAGAATTCAGGAAAATAATGCAGGAACAAAATGCGAAAATAAATTCACAATTAGTACTTATACAAAGACAACAATTAAAAATCCAAAAGACAAACAACAAGATTTCAGAAATGGACAGTGTCATAGAAAGGCTGAGAAGCAGATTTGAAATGGTGGAAGACAGGATCAGTGGAACTGAAGACAAACAATTGGATACAACTCTGTTCCAGGAAAACTCAGAAAAAAGAACAAAGAAAAATGAAGAGACCCTGAGAATTATGTGGGATACAATCAAAAGCAAAAATTTTCGAGTGGTTGGAATTCCAGAACAGGGGGAGAAAACAGAAAACACAGAGAGGATCATTGAAGAACTGCTGACAGAAAACTTCTCCAATATCATGAAAACTGAAAAGCTGGCCATCCAAGAAGCTCAACCAACCCCACATAAAAGAAACCTCAAAAGAAAATCACCAAGGCATATCATAATCACACTCACCAAAACCAAAGACAAACAAAGAATCCTGAGAGCAGTTCTGATAAACAAGAAGTCACATACAGAGGAGGAACAATAAGACTAAGCTCAGATTATTCGGCAGAAACCATGCAGGCAAGAAGGCAATGGGATGACATATATAAAATCTTGAAAGAAAACAATAGCCAGCCAAGAATAATATATCCTGCAAAACTCTCATTCAAATTTGATGGTGAAATTAGGTCATTTCCAGATAAACAGAAATTAAGGGAATATGTAAAATTCAAGTGGAACTTACAAGAATTATTAAAGGGAGTTCTTCAATCTGAGGACAAACAACTTCAGCTCACAGGCAGAATCTAAGACAAACGATTGTACCAGCCAGATACCAATCTAGGAAATGACCTCCTGAGGACTATCCAAAACCAAAAGAAATACAACAGGGAATCAGAGTAGTTAATCAGTAAATGACAACAACATCAAAACAATAAAACAGGTAATAAACGGCATAGGTACAGAACCTTCTAATGGAGAGGAAGCCAAGGTGATACCAAGTAATGGTAGACTGCTTCAAACTTAGAAAGATAAGGGTAAAATTCATGGTAACCACAAAGAAAGTTAACTAACATACTTATAAAAAAAGGAGAAAACCATAAAGTCTCAGCAAAAACAAAACCTACAAAAACAAAAGAAAGGAAAAAAAAATCCACAAACAAAAGTAACTCAGCACAAGACAGTAAGAAGAACAAAGAAAACTTCATCACCACAAAAAAAAAGCACTACAAAACGACAGCAACAAACTCACACCTATCAATAATTACACTGAATGTAAGTGGACTCAGTGCACCAATAAGAGATGCAGAGTGACAGAATGGATAAGAAAACAGGATCCATCAATATGCTGTCTACAAGAGACGCACCTTAGAAACAAAGATGTGAATTTATTAAAAGTCAAAGGTTGCAAAATATATATATCAAGCTAACATCTACCAAAAAAAAGCAGAAGTGGTAAATCTAATCTCAGATAAAATAGAGTTTAAAACAAACGCTACCCTAAAAGACAAAGAAGGACACTATATAATGATTAAGGGGATGATCCATCATGAAGACATAACCATAATAAACATCTATGCACCAAATTACAGGACTCCAAAATACATAAAACAAATTCTACCAACACTGAAAAGAGAAATTAACAGTTCCACAATAATAGTAGGAGACTTCAACACACGACTCTCAGTAAAAGACAGAACAACTAAGAAGAAACTCAGCAAAGATACAGAAGACCTAAAGGGCACAATCAGCCAACTTGACCTCATAGACATATATAGAACACTCCATCCAACCACTGCAAAGTACACATTCTTTTCCAATGCACATGGAACGTTCTCCAGAATAGACCACATCTTAGGCCACAGAGTAATCCTCAACAAGATACAAAACGTTGAGATAATTCAAAGTATCTTCTCTGACCACAATGCCATCAAGGTGGAAATTAACAATAGAAAGAGCAAGGGAAAAAAATCAACTACATGGAAACTGAATAATACCCTGCTTACACATCAGTGGGTAATAGAAGAAATCAGAGATGGAATCAGAATCTTCCTAGAATCAAATGAGAATGAAAATACATCATACAAAAACCTTTGGGACACAGCAAAGGCAGTCCTCAGAGAACAATTTATAGCAATAGATGCACATATCAAAAAAGAAGAAAGGGACAAAATCAAAACATTAACTACACAACTCAAACAAATAGTAAGAGACAGCAAAAAAAGCCTACAACCACAGGAAGAAAGGAAATAGTAAAGATCAGAGAGAAATAAATGAAATAGAGAACAGAAAAACAATAGAAAGAATCAACAAAACCAAAAGTTGGTTCTTTGAAAGAATCAACAAAATCGACAAACCACTGGCCAGACTGACAAAAGAAAAACAGGAGAGGACACAAATAACCCAAATAAGAAATGAAATGGGGGACATTACAACAGACCCAACTGAAATAAAAAAGATTATAACAGAATATTATGAAGAACTATACTCCAACAAATTTGAAAACCTAGAAGAAATGGATACATTTCTAGAAACACACGGCCTACCCAAACTACAACAAAGTGATGTTGAAAATCTGAACAGACCCATAACAAGAGAAGAGATTGAAAAGGTAATAAAAAAAACTCCCAACCAAAAAAAGCCCTGGCCCAGATGGCTTCACTGGAGAATTCTACAAAACATTTACAGAAGAGCTTGTACCAGTACTACTCAAGCTATTTCAGAGCATAGAAGAGAAAGCAACACTTCCAAATTCACTCTATGAAGCCAGCATAACGCTGATACCAAAACTAGGCAAAGACGTCACAAAAAAGAGAATTACAGACCAATATCTCTCATGAATATAGATGCAAAAATTCTTAACAAAATTCTAGCCAATAGAATTCAGCATCATATCAAAAAAAATAATACACCACGACCAAGTAGGATTCGTACCAGGTATGCAAGGATGGTTCAACATTAGAAAATCCATCAACGTAATCCACCACATAAACAAAAGCAAAGAAAAGAATCACACGATCACCTCAATTGACACAGAAAAGGCATTTGACAAAGTCCAACACCCATTCCTGATAAAAACTCTCAAAAAAATAGGTATGAAAGGGAAATTTCTCAACATAATAAAGGGCATCTATGCAAAACCAACGGCCAACATCATTCTTAATGGAGAGAGGCTGAAAACATTCCCTTTGGAAACAGGAACAAGACAAAGATGCCCTGTATCACCACTCCTATTTAACATTGTGCTGGAAGTTCTAGTTAGAGCAATAAGGCAAGAAAAAGAAATAAAGGGCATCCAAATTGGTAATGAAGAAGTTAAACTGCCCCTGTTTTCAGATGATATGATACTATACATAGAAAACCCTAAAGGCTCCATGAGAAATCTACTGGAACTAATAGAAAGATTCAGCGGAGTAGCAGGACACAAGATAAACTTTCAAAAATCAGTTGGATTCCTATACACCAATAAGGAGAACGATGAAAAGGAAATCAGGAAAACAATACCATTTATAATAGCCCCTAAAAAGATAAAATACTTAAGAATAAATCTGACCAGGGATGTAAAAGACCTATACAAAGAAAACTACAAAACACTACTGCATGAAACCCAAAGGGATCTACATAAATGGAAAAACATACCATGCTCATGGATAGGCAGACTCAACATTGTGAAAATGACAATTCTACCCAAAGCAATTTACAAATACAACACAATCCCGATCCACATACCAACAACATTCTTCAAAGAGATGGAAAAACTAATCATTAACCTTATATGGAAAGGGAAGAAGCCCCAAATAAGTAAAGCACTACTGAAGAAGAAGAATAAAATTGGAGGACTCACACTACCTGACTTCAGAAACTACTATACAGCTACAGTAGTCAAAACAGCCTGGCACTGGTACAACAACAGATACATTGACCAATGGAACAGAATTGAGAACCCAGATCTAAATCCATCCATCTACGGTCACCTGATCTTCAACAAGGGCCCAAAGTCCATCCAAAGGGGAAAAGACAGTCTTTTTAACAAATGGTGCTGACAAAACTGCATATCCATCTGCAAAAAAAATGAAACAGGACCCATATCTCACACTGTATACAAAATCTACTTCAAAATGGATCAAAGACCTGAATATAAAGCCTAAAACTATAAAGTTCATAAAAGAAAAAATAAGACCATCACTACAGGGCTTAATACACAGCATTAACAGGATACAAACCATAACCATCAACGCACAAAACCCAACAGATATGCTAGATAACTGGGGTCTTCTAAAAATCAAACACCTATGCTCTTCAAAAGACTTCACCAAAAGAGTAAAAAGAGAACCTACAGACTGGGAAAAAAAAATTTGGACAGTACAAGTCAGACAAAGGTCTAATCTCCATAATCTACAAGAAAATCCAACACCACTACAACAAAAAGACAAATAATCCTACTAAAAAATGGGCAAAGGAAATGAACAGACACTTCACCAAAGAAGATATTCAAATGGCCAACAGACAGATGAGGAAATGCTCGCGATCACTAGCCATTAGAGAAATGCAAATTAAAACCACAATGAGATACCATCTCACCCCGGCATTACTGGTACGAATCGAAAACACTGGAAATAACAAATGTTGGAGGGGCTGCGGGGAGATGGGAACTCTTATGCACTGCTGGTGGGAATGCAAAATGATACAACCATTTTGGAAAATGATATGGCGCTTCCTCAGAAAGCTAGAAATAGACATACCATTGGATCCAGCAATCCCACTCCTAGGAATATATCCTAGAGAAATAAGAGTCATCACTCGAATAGACATATGCACACCTATGTTCATGGCAGCATTGTTCACAATAGCAAAACGATGGAAACAACCTAGATGCCCATCAACAGATGAATGGATAAACAAACTATGGTACATACACACAATGGAGTACTTTGCAACGAGAAAGAACAACGATGAATCTGAACCGTCTCATAACATGGATGAAACTGGAGGACATTATGCTGAGTGAAATAAGTCAATCACGAAATGATAAATATTGTATGAGACCTCTATTGTAAAAACCCATGAAAAAGTTCACACACAAAGTGTAACAATCGTTGTTGGTTACCAGGGATGGAAGGGGTCGGGGGGGAAATACTAAATATGCAATAGATAAGTGGTATCTTGGTTGAAGGGTGAGACAGTATACAATACAGGGGAAACTAGCACAACTTGTACAAGGAAAGGTCATGGAAGCCCCATAGACACATCCAAACTCCCTGAGTGACTGGATCGCTGGGCGGAGAGCTGTGGGGACCATGGTCTTGGGGAACAGCTAGCTCAATTGGCATAACACAGTGTACAAAGACAATGTTCTACATTCTACCTTGGTGAGTAGTGTCTGGGGGCTTAAAAGCCTGTGAGCGGCCATCTAAGATACTCCACTGGTCTCATCCCTTCGGGAGCAAGGGAGAATGAAGAGAACAGGATACAAGGAAAAGATTACTCCAAAGGACTAATTGTCCACAGCTACCAAGACCTCCACCGGACTGAGTCCAGTACAGCTAGATGGTGCCCGGCTACCACCGCTGACTGCTCTGACCAGGATCACAACAGAGGGTTCTGGACAGAGCTGGAGAAGGATGTAGAGCATAATTCTAACTCACAAAAAAAAAGACCAGATTTACTGGCCTAAAGGAGACTGGAGAAATCTCAAGAGTATGGCCCCCATACACCCTTTTAGCTCAGTGGTGAAGTTACCTTCGAGGTTCACTGTTCAGCCTGGGAGTGGATAGCCCAGTAAAACCAAATGAGACTAACGAGGTACAGGAGTCCAGTGACAAGGGCAGAAGGGAAGTAGGAAGCTGATGATAGGGAACACAAGGTTGAGTAAGGATACTGTTGATGTGTTGTGAGATTGTTAACCATTGTTATAGGGCAACATTTGTAGTAACTGTTAAATGGGAGGCTATTTTGTCCTGTAAGCCTTCATTTTAAGTGAGAATGGCAGCACAATTGGAAGAGCGTAGTCAGTGTCACTTAAATGTGTACGTAAAAAGTTTTGAAATGGGGTATCTTTGGCTATGTGTATTTTCACCAAAAAAGAAAAAAAAAAAAAGCTGAGAATTTAGAGGGTTGAAATGGTGTAGGGTTGTTAACCAAAGTCATAAAACAGCATGTGTACTACTGTTACATGATAAACTGTTTGTTCTGTAAGCCTTCACCTGAAGTACAATAAAATATTTTTTAAAAAAATGTGTGAATGATTAAACAGACCTCTCACAAAATAAGATATGTGATTGGCCAATAAGAACGTAAAAAATAGTTCTCAACACATTAGTTATCAGAGAAATAGAAATTAAAACCACGATGTAAACACTTAAAAACGCCAAAGTGGGTAAAATTTAAATTTAGATAATACTAAATATTGGTGAGGAGATGAAGCAATTAAGACTCATATATTTTGGGTGTGAGATAAAATGAGACAGCCACTTTGGAAAACAGTTTCTTAGAAACTGAACACAAACTCCCCCATGACTCGGTAATTTCATGTCCAGGAATTTATCAAAGAAAAATGAAAATATATACCCTCAAAAAGTCTTGATTGAGAACATTCATGGAAGTTTTATTCATAATCTTTAAAATCTGGAAATAATCAAATATCCATCAACAAGAAAATGGATTAACAAATTGTGGCATATTCATAAAATTGAATAGAGCCACAGAAGGGATTGAACTGCTGACATACACAATAACATTGAAACCGAAAACATAAAGGTGGGCAAAATAAGTTGGTACAAAATAGAATACAATAGAATACAATATGTAATTCCACTTATATGACATTTTAGAACACGCAAAATTAATCTGTGATTTAAAAAAATCAGATCTGCAGTTGCCTCTGGGAACATTGGGTGGGGACTGACTGGGGAGGGTCATGAAAGAATTTCTGGGGATCATGGAAATCTCCCACATCTTAATAGGTGTAAGCATTTGTCAAAACATTTCAAAAGGTTCACATAAGGTTCATTTATTTCATGTAAATTTACCATAAAAAGTAAAGAAAGGGTAAATTTCAGTTATTATAAGTTTGCTTTTCACAATGGTACAAGTGGGAAGGAAAGCCTCCAGGGAAGATACATTTGGGCAGAAATCGCCCAAGTGCATGTCCAGGCTGCATTTGGACAGAAGGAGCAAGTGCAAACGCCCCATGGTGGGAAGGTTGGGTCATAGATCAGTAAGGCTGCTGCAGAAATGGAAGAGGAAGGGGAGAGCAGATGGGGTCAGTCCCCACCTCCACTTTTTGGAAAATCATCTCATGTGCCCTTGAGGGTTCCTTCATCAGGGCCTTCCACCTGCTCCTGTCCCCTTGCCCCTTTTCCTTTGTCTCACTTTGACACTATTTTTTATCAGCAACTTCATTAGGAGCAAAGGAGAGGGAAAGAAATGTTGATCAAGTTCCCTCTGCATGCGATGGCCCTGCTGGGAAATTTATACCCAGTGTTTCCTTCTTCCTACTTCATAAACTAGTCACCTAAGGCCCAGGAACAGGCAGTGGACTCCCCTCATTGTGGTGAGGCTCCCGTGGGTAACATCTGATGGGTAGTGTTATTGGCCAGGAGGTCGAGTGAGAAAACCAGGATTTGAACAAAGCATATAAATAACAGGTATGAATAAACTCACTGATCATGAAAAAGTTTGACATTATACATTTTTTTTTATAACAGAGCTTTAAAACCAAAACTTTCCTACAATATCCTTATCTGTGATCACTCATGTTTCATAAAACTTGGAATGCTTACTTATTTAGGATATCTTGTCATAACAAGTATTTTCTGAACTTCCACTTTCACTGTGAAGTGAGTGTCCTGTAGCCCCGGTGGCTGCCTAGACTCAAGGACAGAACCAGGGTTCTCACTCACCTTTGGGTTCTCAAGGTGACCTCAGTGCATGTCTGTGAAGGCAGCTCCACCAAGTGACCACTGGCTCTTTCCTGTGTCAATGCGGCTCTCCAGTGTCCTCCTGACTGTATCTGGGCTGAGTTTCAACTGGTCTTCAAGTAAACCTCCATTTTCTAAGGCCAGGTGCAGGTGTTTGTCCTGGGGACCCTGGGGAGGCAAGCTCTCAGAGAACACACTGGGAGCAATTAACTGTGGCTCTTGGGTTCCTGACCAATACTTTCAGAAAATTAGGTGTAGAAAAGAGAGTTGGGCAATTCCGCCTTCAAACTGCAAGAACAGGAGCAGCCCTTCTCTGAAGACCCTCTCTCTGCACATCTTTCCCCAAGATTTGCTTTCTGTGTATCACCATTGTAATTTCAAACATTCCTGTGTGAAAGGTTTCACTACCTTTCAAACCAATTCAATTGAGCCTATTCTGTCTTTGTTTTGTACTCTACTAGTTATACCTCATACTAAACTTACACGGAATCACATGGGTGTGTCCCTAGAGCATTCTCATATATTTTTATTACTTTATTAGTACCTTATTACTTTTTCTACTTTTGAGCAATTCTTGAAATTGCTTACATTTCCTTTGAAGTTTTCTGTAACACTTTCATTTTACTTTCAAATTTTGAAAATCTATAGCTCAAATTTACATAGTTTATCCTTGCTGAATTTTACCCCAAATTGCAAAACTTTCTTCAACATACATACTTTTTGATGAAATCTACATGTTATGTAACATTGTTTCTTGTTTTGTGAGGACGTTTAGATCCACTTTATGGAGGGGTAATTAACATTAAAATTCACAGATTTAGTTGTGATGAGTATATACATTTATGAAACACCACCTCAGGACAGACAACCACCCCATCACTCTGGAGTGTTTTCTTTTGTCCTCTTGCAGCCAATTTTATTCCCATCCCTTGCACCCTGATCCAGTACCACTAATTTTATTTCTAAAACCTCTTATGGGTTTTGTCTCTTCTGGGATTTCATGTAAATGGAATTATGCACTATGCACTCTTTTGTATTCAGCTTTATTTGTTGATTACACAATGTCTGTGAGGTTGATTCATATTTTTGTACATATTTGTAATATGTTCATTTTTATTGCTGAGCAGTATTTCAATGTATAGACATTCATAATTTTTTAAAAGTCAGTTTACCTGTTGCCAGACACATGAATTGTTTCCAGTTTTGAAGTATTATGAATAAAGTTGCTATGAACATTTTTAGATAGTTTTTAAATTGTTGTTGATACATGTTTTGCTTTATTTCACTTGGGCAAATACTTAGAATTGCTAAGTCACAAAGTAACGAACTGCCAAACTCTTTTCCAAACTGATTTTCCCATTTTAGAGTCCTTTACATTTCTCCGACAAATAACGATGATGAGCACTTTTTTGTGTTTTTTGGCCATGTTTATATTTTCCTCATGGTATTTTCAATCTCCTCATATGCATGCAAAAGCTGGTTAATGAATAAAGAAGACTGAAGAAGAATTGATGCCTTTGAATTATGGTATTGGTGAAGACTATTGAATATAACATGAACTGCCAGGAGAATGAATAAATCCATCTTAGAAGAAGTAGTATAGCAGAAATGCTCCTTAGCATTTGTGGATAATTGATTTTTTTTTAACAATATCAAGCCTTCCAGTACTTTATATGGAAGTTTCCTTTTATATGGGTAGTCTTTTGTTTGTTTGTTTGTTTATTGTAGTAGTTTAAATGAAGTTTACATTTCAAGTTAGTCTCCCATACAAAAATGTATACATGCATTGTTATGTGACCCTAATTGCTCTCCCCATAGTCTGACAGCATACTCCTCCATTACACCCCAATTCCTCATGTCCACTCAACCAGCTCCTAACCCTCTCTGCCTCCCCATCTCACCTCTGGACAGAAGCTACCCATTTAGTCTCTGGTATCTACTTGAGCTAAGAGGCACATTCTCACGAGTATCACCTTATGTCCCATAGTCCAGTCCAATCCCTGTCTGAAGACTTGGCCTTGTAAATTGTTTTAGTTCTGGATTGACAGAGAATCCAGGGTCCATGCTTTCTGGGGTTCCTCCAGTCTCAGTCAGAACACTAAATCTGGTCTTCTTACTAGAATTTGAGTTCTACACTGCACCTTTCTCCTGCTCCATCCTGGACTGTCTACTGTGTTCCCTGTAATTGGTGGTAGTCAGGCACCATCTAGTTCTTCTGGTCTCAGGCTGATGAAGTCGCTAGTTTATGTGGCCCTTTCTGTCTCAAATGTTGGGGGAAAAAATGAAGCTAACAACCACCAAAAAAGAGCAGGAGTGGCAATACTAATCTCAGATAAGATAAACTTTAAAAGAAAATCCACCATAAAAGACAAAGAAGGACACTATATAATGATTAAGGGGATGATCCATCATGAAGACATAACCATAATAAACATCTATGCGCTCAATGACAGGGCTCCAAAATACATAAAACAAACTCTAACAACACTGAAAAGAGAAATTGACAATTCTGTAATAGTAGAAGACTTCAACACACCACTCTCAGTAAAGGACCGAACAACTAAAAGAAACTCAGCAAAGATACAGAAAACCTAAAGGGCACAATCAGCCAACTTGACCTCATAGACATATATAGAACACTCCATCCAACCACTGCAAAGTACACATTCTTTTCCAATGCACATGGAACGTTCTCCAGAATAGACCACATCTTAGGCCACAGGGCAATCCTCAATGAGATCCAAAACGAAGAGATAAAACAAAGTATCTTCTCTGACCACAATGCCATCAAGGTAGAAATTAACAACAGAAAGAGCAAGGAAAAAAAATCAATGACGTGGAAACTAAATAACACCCTGCTTACAAACCAATGGGTAATAGAAGAAATCAGAGATGGAATAAAAAAATTTCTAGAATCAAATGAGAATGAAAACACATAATACCGAAACCTTTGGGACACAGCAAAGGAAGTCCTCAGAGGACAATTTACAGCAGTAGAAGCACACATCAAAAAAGAAGAAAGGGACAAAATCAAAACATTAACTACACAACTCAAACAAATAGAAAGAGAACAGCAAAAAAAAAAAAAAAAAAAAAAAAGCCCACAGCCACCAGAAGAAAGGAAATAATAAAGATCAGAGCAGAAATAAATGAAATAGAGAATACAAAAACAATAGAAAGAATCAACAAAACCAAAAGTTGGTTCTTTGAAAGAATCAACAAAATCGACAAACCACTGGCCAGACTGACAAAAGAAAAACAGGAGAGGACACAAATAACCCAAATAAAAAGTGAAATGGGCAACATTACAATAGACCCAACTGAAATAAAAAGGATCATAAGAGAATATTATGAAAAACTATACTCCAACAAATTGGAAACCTAGAGGAAATGTATAAATTTCTAGAAACACACTACCTACCCAAACTACAACAAAGTGATGTTGAAAATATGAACAGACCCATAACAAAAGAAGAGATTGAAAAGGTAATTTAAAAAAACTCCCAAAAAAAAAAAAAAAAAAAAAAGCCCTGACCCAGATGGCTTCACTGGAGAATTCTACAAAACATTCAGAGAAAAGCTTGTACCAGTACTACTCAAGCTATTTCAAAGCACAGAAAAGGAAGCAGCACTTCTGAATTCATTCAATGAAGCCAGCATGACCCTGATACCAAAACCAGGCAAAGAAGCCACAAAAATAGAAAATCACAGACCACTATCTCTCATGAATATTGATGCAAAAATTCTCAACAAAATTGTAGCCAATAGAATTCAGCATCATATCAAAAAAATAATACACCACGACCAAGTAGGATTCGTACCAGGTATGCAAGGATGGTTCAACATTAGAAAATCAATCAACATAGTCCACCACATAAATAAAAGGAAAGAAAATAATCACATGATCATCTCAATTGATGCAGAAAAGGCATTCAACAAAGTCCAACACCCATTCCTGATAAAAACTCTCAATAAAATAGGTATAGAAGGGAAATTTCTCAATATAATAAAGGGCATCTATGCAAAACCAACAGCCAACATCATTCTTAATGGATACAGGCTGAAAACATTCCCCTTGAGAACAATAACAAGATAAGGATGCCCTTATCACCACTCCTATTTAACATTGTGCTGGACGTTCTAGCTAGGGCAATAAGGCAAGAAAAAAGAAATAAAGGGCATCCAAATTGGTAATGAAGAAGTTAAATTGCCCCTGTTTGTGGATAATATGATACTATACATAGAAAACCCTAAAGGCTCCATGAGAAATCTACTGGAACTAATAGAAAGATTCAGCAGAGTAGCAGGATACAAGTTAAACATTCAAAAATCAGTTGGATTCCTATCCACCAATAAAGAGAACGATGAAAAGGAAATCAGGAAAACAATACCATTTATAATAGCCCCTAAAAAAATAAAATACTTAGGAATAAATCTAACCAGGGAAGTAAAAGACCTATACGAGGAAAACTACAAAACACTACTGCAAGAAACCTAAAGGGATCTACATAAATGGAAAAACATACCATGCTCATGGATAGGCAGACTCAACATTGTGAAAATGGCAATTCTACCCAAAGCAATTTACAAATACAATGCAATCTCGATCCAAATACCAACAACGTTCTTCAAAGAGATGGAAAAACTAATCATTAACTTTATATGGAAAGGGAAGAACCCCCGGATAAGTTAAGCACCACTGAAGAAGAAGAATAAAGTAGGAGGACTTGCACTCCCTGACCTCAGAAGCTACTACACAGCTACGATAGTCCAGACAGCCTGGTACTGGTACAACGACAGATACATTGACCAATGGAACAGAATTGAGAACCCAGATATAAATCCATCCACCTACACTCACCTGATCTTGGACAAGCGCTCAAAGTTCATCAAATGGGGAAAAGACAGTCTTTTTAACAAATGGTGCTGGCAAAACTGGTTGTCCATCTGCAAAAAAATGAAACAGGACTCATACCTCACACGATATACAAAAACTAGTTCAAAATGGATCAAAGACCTAAATATAAACCAAAAACTATAAAGTTCATAGTAGAAAAAAATTATACCAATGCTACAGGCCCTAATACACAGCATTAACAGGATACAAACCATAACCATCAACACACAAACCCCAGAAGATAAGCTAGATAACTGGGATCTTCTAAAAATCAAACACCTATGCTCTTCAAAAGACTTCACCAAAAAAGTAAAAAGAGAACCTACAGACTGGGAAAAAATTTATGGACAGTACAAGCCAAACAAAGGTCTAATCTCCATAATCTACAAGAAAATCCAACACCTCTACAACAAAAAGACAAATAATCCGATTTAAAAATGGGCAAAGGAAATGAACAGACACTTCACTAAAGAAGACATTCAAGTGGCCAACAGATACATGAGAAAATGCTCACGATCACTAGCCATTAGAGAAATGCAAATTAAAACCACAATGAGATACCTTCTCACCCCAGCATTACTGGCATGAATCAAAAATACTGAAAATAACAAATGTTGGAGGGGCTGTAGGGAGATCGGAACACTTACGTGCTGCTGGTGGGAATGAAAAATGATGCAACCATTTGGAAAATGATATGGCACTTCCTTAGAAATCTAGAAATAGAAATACCATATGATCCAGCAATCCCACTCCTAGGAATATATTCTAGAGAAATAAGAGTCGTCACACAAATAGACATATGCACACCCATGTTCATGGCAGCATTGTTCACAATAGCAAAAAGATGGAAACAACCTAGATGCCCATCAACAGATGAATGGATAAACAAACTATGGTACATACACACAATGGAGTACTATGCAACAAGAAAGAACAACGATGAATCTGTGAAGCATCTCATGACATGGATGAAACTGGAAGACATTATGCTGAGTGAAATAAGTCAATCACAAAAGGACAAATATTGTATGAGACCTCTATTGTAAAAACCCATGAAAAAGTTTACCCACAAAAAGTAACAATCTTCGTTGTTTACGAGGTATGGGATAAGTGGTATCTTTGGTGAAGGGTGAGACAGTACACAATACTGGGGAAACCAGCACAACTTGTACAAGGCAAGGTTATGGAAGCCCCATAGACACATCCAAACTCCCTGAGGGAGTGAATTGCTGGGCGGAGGGCTGTGGGGACCATGGTCTCGGGGAACATCTAGCTCAATTGGCATAACACAGTTTATAAAGACAATGTTCTACATTCTACCTTGGTGAGTAGCTTCTGGGGTCTTAAAAACCTGTGAGCGGCCATCTAAGATACTCCACTGGTCTCACCACTCAGGGAGCAAGGGAGAATGAAGAGAAGAGAATACAAGGAAAAGATTTGTCCAAAGAACTAATGGACCATAGCTACCAAGGCCTCCACCGGACTGACTCCAGTACAGCTAGATGGTGCCCGGCTACCACCACTGACTGCTCTGACCAGGATCACAACAGAGGGTTCTGGACAGAGCTGGCGAAGAATGTAGAACAAATTTTTAACACACACACAAAAAAGACCAGATTTACTGGCCTGAAAGGGACTGGAGAAATCTCAAGAGTAAGGCCCCAAGACACCCTTTTAGCTTAGTGGTGAAGTCACTTCCGAGGTTTGTCATTCAGCCGGGGATTGGACAGCCCCATGAAACAAAACAGGACGAATGAGGCACAGCAGTCCAGGGACAAGGACTAGAAGGCAGAAGGGGACAGGAAAGCTGGAGATAGGGAACCCAAGTTTGAGTAAGTACAGTGTTGACATGTAGTGGGGTTAACCATTGTCACAGGGCAACATGTGTACTAACTGTTTAATGAGAAACTATTTTGTTCTGTAAACCTTCATCTAAAGTGAGAATAGCAGCACAATTGGTAGAAAGTAATCGATGTCACTGAACTGTGCATGCAGAAATTTTTGAAATGGTGTATCTTTGGCTATGTATATTTTTACTAAAAAAAAAAGGTCGAGAAGGGAGAGGGTTGAGGGTTGACATGTCGTGGGGTTGTTAACCAATGTCATAAAACAATATGTGTACTGACTGTTTAATGAGAAACTATTTGTTCTGTAAACCTTCACCTGAAGTACAATTTAAAAAAACCAATAAATAAATCTATTGCCAAAAATATAAAAAATTCTAACTCACAAAAAACAACTGGACTTACTGGCCTGTCAGAGACTGTAGAAACCTTGAGAGTATGGCCACAGACACCTTTTAGCTCAGTAATAAAGTTACACCTGAGGTTCACCCTTCAGCCAAAGGTTAGACAGGCCCATAAAACAAAACAAGACTAAAGGGATACACCAGCCCAGAGGCAAGGACGAGAAAGCAGGAGGCGACAAGAAAGCTGGTAATAGGGAAGCCAAGATCTAGAAGGGAGATTATTGACATGTCGTTGGGTTGTTAACCAATGTCATAAAATAATATGTCTGCTAACTGTTTAATGAGAAACTAGTTTGTTCAGTAAACTTTCATCTAAAGTACAATAAAAAAAAGAAAAAAGATATTGACTAAAAGTACAACCAATCCTGTAAAAAAAAAAAAAAAGTAAGAAGGCTGGATCCTGGCTGGAGCAGCCTAGGAGAATGAGCAGAGGGGGACGAGGTGGACTGTATTAGTTTGTTATGGTTGCCATAACAAAATACCACAAAATGGGTGGCTTAAAACAACACAAATTGATTGTCTCACAGTTCTGGCTGCTAGAAGTCTAAATTCAGTGTGTCAGCAGGGTCATGCGCTCTCCTTCTTTGCCTCTTCCAGGTTCTGGTAGCCCCAGACATTCTTTGGCTTGCAGCTGCAGCATAACTCCATCTCTGCCTCTGTCTTCACATGGCTGTCTTCCCTCTGTCTGCTTTCTGTGTCACTTTTCCTCTTGTATAAGGACAGCAGTCTGACTGAGTTAGGACCACCCTACGCTAGGATGGCCTCATTTTAAATTAACTGATAATATCTTCTAAGGTCCTATTTCCAATAAGGTCATGTACACAGGTATTAGGGATTAGGACTTCAACATATCTTGCTGAGGGACCCAATTCATTCCATAACACAGACACAGCATGCTCTTTCAGAATCTGGTAGGGCAAATATTCCTGATGTTTCTTATGAATCAGAGGGACACGGTGGAAGGAGGCTAAAATAGAGCTTCCTTGGAAGGACTTTGTCAAAGAGAGCTGTGCTCATAAGTGAGAATAATGCAGGCATTTACGGCTGGGAACAGAAGCTGTGAAGGAGTCAAGGGCCATCTGGAGAGTTCATCACCTCTGACAGAGGAGCTGCAGTGCTGAGTGGAAGTTCTTCCAATAACCAGTCCAGCAGCTGGACCACTGTCATGTCAGAGGGCATTCAACACCAAGTGAGAAATTCAACAGCGTCAGCTACATAAAGGAAGAACTTTGTCTCTTTTCATTCTAAGACCTCCCACACCCCTTATGTCCCAGCAGCCAGAAGACAGGACTTGGAAAAAAGGAATATAAAAAAAACAAAAACTTCCACTTTAGATTTAAGCTACAAGTCCAAACTGGGTAGGAAACGGAGATCTGATAGAGGCCAGTGAGAGAAGAATAACAAAGCTGTGTTCTGAGCATATCCCACTGTGATGGTTAAGGTTGTGTGTCAGTTTGGCTGGGCCATGGTTCTCAGTAGTTTGGCAATTATGTAATGATGTAATCTGGCAGTTACATAATGATGTAATCAACTCCATGATGAGATCTGTTATTAAAAAAACAAAAAGAACATGACCATGAGAAATGATATTTACATGGCTAAGGCTCTATGAGTTTCCTTGTGAGAAACAACAAAAGAGATACCTCTCCTGGAGCTGGAGCCTGGGGACCATAGTTTCGGGGAACATCTATGTCAATTGGCATAACAAAGTTTATTAAGAAAATGTCCTGCATTCCACTGTGGTGAGTGGCATCTGGGGTCTTAAAATCTTGCAAGGCCGTCTTAGATGCATCAGTTGGTCCCATCCCACCTGGAGCAAAGGAGAATGAAGAAAACTGAAGAGACAAGGAAAATATTAGTCCAAGAGACTAAAGGACAACATAAACCAAAGAATCCACCAGCCTGAGACCTGAAGAACTTGATTGTGCCCAGCTATCACCAATCATTGCCCTGACAGGGAATACAACAGAGAGTCACAGAGAGAGCAGGAGGAAAGTGTGGAGCAGAACTCAAATTCACATAAAAGATCAGACTTAATGGTCTGACAGAGACTGGAGAAACCCCCAATACTATGGCCCCTGGATGCTCTGTTAACCCAGAACTGAAAACATTCCAGAAGCCCACTCTTCAGAAAAAGATTAAACAAGACTGTAAAACAAAAAATAATACACGTGAGGAGTGTGCTTCTTAGTTCAATCAGATACACGAGACCAAATGGGCAGCTTCTGCCTGGAGGCAGAATGAGAAGGCAGGAAGGGACAGGAATTGGTTGAATGAATACAGGGAGCCTGAGGTGGAAAGGAAGGGTGTGCTGTCACATTGTGGGTATTGCAACTAACGTCACAAAAAAAAATGCATAAATTTTTGAATGAGAAATTAACTTGAGCTGTAAACTTTCACTAAAAGCACAAATAAAAAAAAGAACTATCTTCCTTGTACGTTGAGGTGGAAAAGAGAAAATACTATTTTTTCCATAAAACCATAAGGGAGAGGGCAGTGTAACCCTGAAAACATCCATGAGAGAGCTTCTTGCAGCTCTGTATGGGAGGGGAAATATGTTCTAATGTGAAAATATGACTGAAATGAACCCGAGACACCCCATCTCTGCTCTTCTCATCCAATGCGTGTGAAGTGTGTGCGTAGAGGGGTTCTGAGGTCTTGGCGAGGGTGGGCGTGGATCCCCAAGCCTGCGCTATAGGGGTGTCTTGGCAGTGGGGAGGACAGAGAGCAGGACTGAGGAAGGTGGTCTCCACATCTGCAGGAAGATATCTGTCCTCAGTTCACTAAATCTAGTTCACTAAAAAGCCACATGTACATTCCCTTTTACAAAAACAGCATCCATTCTAATCTCTTGATCCTCTTCCCTAGCCCCCCAAAAAGAAAAGGGGGTTCCTCAGGGTGAAATGAGGAAAGTGCCTGCCCAAACACTCTAGGCACTCCTGAGTCCCAGTCCTATGCGCAGACGTGGGGGAGGGACCTGCTCGCTGCTCCTGCAGTCAGGGCCGTCCTCGCCTAACCAGGGCTCATGGGACCCTCCCAGGTGAGGCCTGCCAAGACCCCTAGCGCAGTCAGGCCAGGGGAGGGTCCTGCCAAGATCCCCAATGAGGCCAGCCCATGGGAGGGTTCTGCCTAGGCACCAGACCCTGGAGGACAGTGGGTATACATAGCCATTTCAGTCAGCCTTGTCCAGGGTCAGTGTCAGCAACAGGCTAGTCTTCTGCGCCAGCTCCTTCTCCAGACAGCACTGTGAGGGTCTATCTTTGAAGCAGTCAGACATGTAGGGAACCTAGGAGGGGGCAGGAGGGTGAGATCCGGGTGGGTGGAGGCAGGAGGAGGCAGGCACCCCAGAGGGAGAGGAATGGGATACAAGGTGAGGGGCACCTGAGGGGAGGGGTACTGTGGGGGCAATAAGAAGAACCAGGAAGTAGGAGTGGGAACCCATGGGGGAGAGAGGTTGGGAGTACTAGAGTCTGGAGCAGGGAGGAGACAGGGATGAGGGAGTCTGGGGAAGGAGGAATATGATTCCGAGTAGGGTCTCTGGGCAAGGCATGGGCAGGGTCGTGGCTCACAGTGAGGCTGACCACCAGTGCCCCCTGCAGGAGCCCAACAAGGACATTGCTTCAGTGGTGTTTGTGGTCAGACACATGGATGTAGCTGATGTAGAGGGCAAAGACCACCAGGAAGAACTGCACCGTGGGCTGAAGCAGCTGTGCCCACTTCCACATAGAGCCGGGCAGGGTGGCAGGAGAGTGGCTGTCAGCCTGGGAGCCCACTGGACGCATCCTGCACCCACTGCACAGACAGGAGCACTGAGGCTGGAGGGGAACAGGTGAACACAGGGCTCTAGTACTTATGGACAAAACAGTCCCATTCACTACCTCCACTCACCCCAATTACAGACGGGGAAACTGAGGCCTAGGGAAAGTGACTTAGCCATGTTTGCCCAACAAGCAAGCCACAGAGAAACAGACTCACCACCACCAACACCACGCAGTACATGGCAAACGAGGAGTTTCCCTAGTAGAAAGATAATCTAAGAACAGAGAAGGCAGCGAGGTCATGGAGGGACACCTAGAGTGCAAGAGAGGATCTTATGTGGGAACCCAGCTGGCATCAGACACCATCAGATTCCAGCAGAAAAACATTTTTCCCTTATTCCTTTCAATTCCGTGACAATGGAACAGAAAGTCTCAGATTGAGGCTTGCCGGTCTTTAACACCTCACCAACAAACACACTGCAGGTCCCAAACTCAGAACCCAGGCAGACAACTGTCTCACAAGCAGTTAATACTGCAGCTTCTTTCCCCTTGTGTTTCTATTCAGCATAATCTTCCCTCCAGGTTAAATGATGCAAGTTTCACCTTTTCTTTTTCAATAAATCAAAGCGTTAAAAAAAAAAAAGGATGTCAGAGAACATAACAGAGTCAGGAACTCAAAGTACTCCCTCCATAAAAGCAATAAAAAGTTTGGCAAAACTGTCAGAATCAATGTTGGCTGGGGCCCCCACACCCATCTGACCTTGGTGACATTGGCCAGGCTCCCCTGGCACCTACCTAGCACGGGTGATATTGGCTGCACCCCTCACCCCGTACCCACCTACCCTTGGTAACATTGGCCAGGCTCTCCGTGCACACCTTCTCCAGCTGCATGTAGACTGAGCAGTTGACATGGCTCTATTCAGGGTCACAAATGGTCAGGAAGATGGACCTCAAGTGGTCCATCATATACTTGGCCAGATCTATCATGGACTGGCTCACCAAGACCCCAAATAGGAAGGTCCCCAGCACCTTGTACACGGCAGCCAAGTAGTTGTTGAAGTTGGATCAGGAGTGAGTACAGACGGTCAGTGTACACCAGATATGCCTCCCCAGCCAAGGCCTGCAAAGGGGGCAGTGAATGGGCTTGGCCAAGAGCTGCTGGGGGCTCAGGTCTCCCCACTGAAAGGAGTTTAGTGTTCCTGACCTCCCTGAGACTGCTGAGCAGGGGACTCCCAGTTAAGCCCTATTCCCACAAGTATCCCCCAAAGCAAGGCCATGCCTCCTCCTTAAGATCCCCAGGGCAGAGCCATGCCTCCTTCTTCAGTTTAGGGCCTTGTCTCTCCCCTCAGACCCCCATGGTAGGGCAGGGCAGGGCCCTAGGGCAGGGCTGTGCCTCCCCCTCAGTCTCCCAGGGCAGGATCATGCCCCCCTACATTCCCAACCCCCTCCTGCCTTACACAAACAGCAGTGGCTGTAATGGTAACCCCAGCCATGAGCCCATGGGTGATGGTGTCTGGGTAGTAGGGGTACCAGATGGAGTCATCTCTGCATTAAAATCCTAGCTTGTACAGGGCATTTATCAGTGTCATGATGGCATTGGGCAAAGAGGTGGGGGAAGGGGGAAGCTGGGTAGCCCCCAGTTCTCCCCCAGCCACAGGCCTATCAGACTTGCTTCAGCTTCCCTCCTGGCCTCCCCACCTCTACTCCCTCGTGAGAGCTAGGAGGAAATTTATCCGTGGTAATGGGAGGTCACTCTCCCCATCAACACCCCTTCATGGCTACCAGATAGACACCAAATCCTCCCCAAGGGCCACTGTCCATCCTCCACCCCACATCTCTCACCTCTCCTCTCACTCCTTTCTGCTCCTCCAACAAACTCGGCAAGCACACACCAGAGCATTTGCGCCTTCACTTCTCTTTGCCCCCAAATCTGTGACTAATTCATCCTTACAGTCTCAGCTCCGTGTGTACTCCTGACTCAGTGACACCCCAGGGTGCCCTGGTTGTCAGGCTCTCAGAAGGACATCTTCCTTCTTAGTGTCTTCTCTCCTCCACCTCCAATGTTTGTGATTACACAATCACTGTACAACAATGGATTAAATTCCCCCACACCCATCTGTGAGCTCCAAGAGGGCAGTATCACATGTGCAGGACAGCAGGGAGCTCGAATCCAGGACCTGGTATGCGAGTGCTGGGGGATCTCAGCCGCAGCCTCATAGGCTAGTGATTGCACCAAATCCTGTAGGCATGGCCACCACTGCACGTTGGCAGCTTCACTGTCCTCTGGCCACCGTATCTCATCTGTCATGGAGACGACGTGGGGCCTGGATGCTTTCCTCCCATGATGGCTGGACCTACTTGCCCAAGTAACTTCCTACCTCCCAGCAGTCTTTCAAGAACCACACTGACAGATATTTCACACCTGTGTCTTATAAACCAGAGTTATAATTTTACTTCCCTGACTTTAATGGAAGTAAATGCATCAAAAAATTTTCCATCAATAAATATTTTTTTAAATCCACTTCTTTGCTTATATTGTTTCCAATTGAGAGACCTACCAAGTATGACAATTTTTCTTGACGAAGTGAAGATCTTAAATAATTTTACATTGGCTTTGACTTATTGATCTTGTCTCCAAAATTTTGATAAGTTGTCCATCATGGATTGTTTTCACCAATTTTAATTTTCAAAATACATTCCATTGAAGTATTGTTAGTCCTCACCACTGAGTTTCTTGGTACATCTTAAGTATTTCCTTGTTCATGCTAACCTGGCCCTGGTAGAGAGGCAGGTGTATGGAGCCTGCAGTTCAGAGTCCAGGCCAGAGAAGGCCCAGCCTTCTCCATCTCTGGGTCGCTCTGCTCTCTACTTGTTTCTTCTTTTTATATCATTCTAACACTCAGTGGACTTCTGAATATTGAGCCCGTGCTTTACTTGTTATCCCCACTGTTTCCATCAAGGCACCAGATGGTACACCCTGCTTCAGTTTCAACTTCCAAAACCATGGCTGAGAATCCTGACCAGGGACAGAGTACCCAATAAGCAAGGTAAGCATGTGCTTAGGGCATCAACAAAACAGGGGCACCAGTTATCCAAAGCAAAGACCCATAGATGCCAAGCAGACAGGACACAAGGAAAAGTGTGCACCACTGTGTAAGGGAACTGGCAGGGTACTACATGAAACTGACACCAGCTCCAGTGTGTAAGAATGTGCTGGCCAGACATAAAGTTCATGCAGGGTCACAAGGGCACCCACATGCAAGATTGTTTGAGCTATGAGGCCCCTATCAATTCAACACCTTTGTTGACATCTATCTTCTACGGCCCCCTCCTACGTAATTGAAACTTCTTATTTCGGCAGATCTCTTGGGAGTATACTATTTCTAATAAACAATAAGTAGGGGTGGGTAGTTGACTCTAACTCTTGCTACATTCATCCAATATGCAACTGGATCCAACATGAGTGGTTATTGGGCAAGGATAGGTTATATTAATAGATAACAGGTCTCTGATCCATTTTGAGAGAACCATCTTGTATATCCATGTCTGCTGATCCAGCAACTCCAGCCAGGAGGGCCATCAATGCCCTCTGCCATGATACAAACAAAGGGTATGCTCTTCCGCATGTCCTGGTAAACAAGCAATGGGAACTCCAATCCCAGATGACCTGCAAAAGTGAGGGAACTCGAATAAGTTGACTATTACAATGAATTCAATCAAGTTATTTTTAACTGTATAGCATTTATGTGCAGAGTTACATATTTTAAGTTTTGTAAACAATAAAATTTATCACCTTAAAATATGTTTTGACTTATTGATCTTGTCTCTATGTTTGGCATACATACAGACACAATCTAGCATACAATTAATACTAACATGGGTAATAATTTAATATAATACTAACATAGCAAACATCAAAAAATACTGGAAATATTAATATTTATCTAACACAGAAAGTTTTAATTTATGTCATAGAGTAACCACCCGTACTCTGATTAATGTAAAAGTCAGAGATTTATTGAAAGTAAAGAGACAGCTCAAGGTGGAGATAGACTGAATTTCATGTGCTGGAACCCAGTAATCCAATATGGTGACTCAGCAGTGACTTTCTCAAGAGGGGAACAAAGGACATGAAGTACAATACTTGATTGGTATTTACAAACTTAGATCATTGAAAGACATTACTCGATTGGTAGTAGATCATTTTAAGGCAGGGCTTCCTGTGATGTAAACTCATAAGGCAGGACTTCCTGTAATGAAAGCTCATAAGGCAATTGTTTAAAAGGATATACGTGTCTTTCTTAGATTGATTACAATATGGTAATCATAAGGGTATGTGGCGTGAGGGTGGGGGTTGCAGGGTAGTTATGTCATCATTACTGGACATTCCTCTTCAGGGAAGTTGTGGTGTAGTTACATCATCATTACTGGTCTTATCTTAGTTTTTTAAATGATTATGTCTGCAAGGAAAATGATTGTTGCTAGTGTGGAAATGGAACTAGCCACAGGGAAGTAGTACTCAAATCTCAAGCTGGCCATTGCAGATTTTCTCAGGTACCTCAAATTTTAAAATTCCCTTACATCTTCCTTCCTTCTGATCAAGGGTTTCGAAAGAAATTCTTTGATCTGTTTGCTGACTTTTATTAAGGCGCTCTTCTGTATGGACTTTGAGCATATGTTTTATTCTGGATGGCTGTTTATTTAATAAGCCTTTAAGACCTTAGGCACTATGTGTGTGAAAAGGTTGTTATTGTCGTTAGGTGCTGTCAAATCAGTGACTCATAGCGACCTCACACAAAACAGAGCAAAACCCTGCCCAGTCCTGCACCATCCTCCCTCCTAAGGAGCACTCTGGCTGTACTTCCTCCAAGACATATTTGTTCGTTCTCTTGACAGTCCATGGTATACTCAATATTCTTCACCAACATCCTAATTCAGAGGCGTCAATTCTTCCTTGGTCTTCCTTATTCATTATCTAACTTTCACATGCATATGGGGCAGTTGAAAATACCATGGCTTGGGTCAAGCACACTGTCATGGATTGAATTGTGTCCCCCCAAAATATGTGTCAACTTGATTAGGCCATGAGTCCCAGTATTGTGTGGTTGTTGGTTGTCCTCCATTTTGTGATTTTCCTGTGTTATAAATCCTAATCTCTGCCTGTGGTTAAAGAGGATTAGAGTGGGATGTAACACCCTTGCTCAGGTCACATCCCTGATCCAATGCAAAGGGAGTTTCTCTGGGGTGTGGCCTGCATCACCTTTTATCCTACAAGAGATAAAAGGAAAGAGAGGCAAGCAGAGAGTTGGGGACCTCATAACTCCAAGAAAGCAGAGTGCTCCTTTGCTGAGGTGTATGTCTCAAGTATTTAACAGAAGATTGGGCTGTAATTTTTTTTTTTTTTTTTGAGGGCTTGTGACTTTTTCTGTCCAAATGTTGTAACAGGATGCTATTGGTTGAGTTAGAACAGCTCAGTAAGTCATTGACTTATTGCAAAAATGTAGACCCTTCATGTGTTCAGAGATTCAACTACACAAAAAGAGGCACCAGCTTTTTATATCGTTGCTCAAGGGTTAAGAAGGCTGTCTGGGATAACAATTTTGGTCTAGTCTTTTAGATCCCTGGTCTTGGTGTCAGATAGGTGTCTTTCGCCATGCATTGGCCCTAAAGTTCCTTGTGTCCTGCCGCCGGGAGCAGACTCTGAGGGGGCCAAGCTTCTGCAATTACCTCTGGGGGCTTGGGAACAATTCAAGGCTCCCAGGCACCCATGATCCAGCCTAGGGAGGGGGGAGGAGAAGCCGTTCTCCACCTGCACGGGGTGCCCAGGGGTTGTAGGGAAAACTTTCTGAGGGGCTGGGACGAGAGCCTGGCTGCCCTGTTGCCACACTGCTTGGCACAATAGCCAGGCCAAGCACGGGAAAACCGGGTTGCCATGGCTGTGCCCTGATCCTCGTCCCAGCTTGGGCCCTGTACCTGGTGTTTTTTTGCCACCTACTAAATCACCTGTTATGTTTATGTACAGGGCGCAAGCAAGTGGACTCCATAGTGTCCATGTCCTGCACCAGTCACACAGACACCAGGCTCAGGCACAGCCAGACTGCAAACAGTTTTATCGGGACTGCGGCTGCTTACCACCGCTGGCGCTAGGAGGTGAAGGTGCTATTGCCTCTGGCCATAGCTGCCAGGGCTTCAGTTGCCTATCTAGCCCCTCTAGGGCTGAGGCAGGGGGGCGAGGAGAAGCGGCCAGCGCACAGCCTTCCTGCCACCTCCTTCCTTACTGCCTGCAGAACACCGCTGCTCATGGCAGCAGCTTCCACCTGGAGCATGTAGGAGCTGCTGGGGCATGTTCTCTTGGTTTAATCAGATGTGTTGGGAACGGGCGCACATGTTCATCTGGTCTGATTAATACAGTTATGAAATTACATAAGTCTGCTGGTCCAAGTTTGTAAGTTTCAGTTAAAATTTTAAATCCCTGGGTAAACTTGCGGGAATCTTCATGTGGGTTCAGAAACTTTACAATGGCACAAAGTTCTGCTTTAGACTATGGGGTATACATAACTTGAAGAGGTTTCTCAGTCTCTTCCGAATAATTTCGAAGTTTTTTCCAAAACAGGATTTTTCTCCTCTAAAGGTTCTTTAGTGTAGTATGCAAGTTCAGATAAAGTATTTGCAGGGTATGGTAGAGGTGGTGTCATGGATTGAATTGTGTCCTCCCATAATATGTGTCAACTTGGCTAGGCCATGATTCCCAGTATTGTGTGATTGTCCACCATTTTGTCATCTGATGGGATTTTCCTATGTATTGTAAATCCTGTCTCTGTGATGTTAATGAGGTGGGATTAGCAGCAGTTATGTTAATGAGGCAGAACTCAATTTACAAGATTAGATTTTGTCTTAAGTCAATCTCTTTTGAGATATAAAAGAGAAGTGAGCAGAGAGACATGTGGGACTTCATACCACCAAGAAACTAGCACCAGGAGCAGAGCACATCCTTTGAACCCAGGGTCCCTGTGTTGAAAAGCTCGTAGACCAGGGCAAGACTGATGACAAAGAACTTCCTCCAGAGGAGACAGAGAAAGCCTTTCCCTGGAGCTGATGCCCTGAATCTGGACTTCTAGCCTAGTAGACTGTGAGAGAATAAATTTCTCTTTGTTGAAGCCATCAATTTGTGGTATTTCTGTTATAGCAGCACTAGATGACTAAGACAGGTGGGTAAAGAGGGGTGGCTGCTGGAGGGGCAGAGGGAGGGGAAAGGAGCCAGGTGTCTGATGCTAGGAGTGGACTATAGATGCTGGGGACTCTGCCATTTTGGGAAAGGGAGGGTATAGGGGCTATTGCCAGGTAGGTAGCTGGTGAGATCACAGAGCTTTGACATTGTAGCTTTTAATTTGTATAGCTCGTTTTGAAATGGTCTCCTGTAAGGAGGCAAATTTAATATTTTGATTCCTTTTGGAATCTTCCAAGTACTAACTAAAAAAAAAAAAGTCTCCCATTAATTTTGTTTGATACAGGAGCCCTTAGCTTCTCATTGACTATACAGATTAATTTAGGTAAATTAAAAGTCCCCTACAATGGCCATTGGTCTTTTAAACTTCCCTCAGCAAGTGCATGCCAGTGGCCTAAATACAAGACTTAACTGGGGCCAGAAGGAGCTGAAGGAGTTCCATTAGGGGGTTCTGCCCCAGTCTTGGACATGGCATTCCCAATCTTATGGGGAAACTTGCAATTATTAAAGACCTAAATGTGTGCAAAAACCTTACAGTGCACAAGACAGAAAGAGAGTTCAATAATCAGGCTGACTACTAGATGTCAGCCTAACCAAACTTAATTTGGTAATGAGCCCAATGAGACACTCAGGAGATGAGAAGAAAGTATAGAGACAAAATAGACAATAAATCTGTCAAAGAGCCATCTTCTCAATAAGCAAGGTTTCGATCTGAGAAGCTTAATTCCAGCAGGCTGCAAGAATTTGATGAGATGGCTCTAGGCACTAAAGGCCCTTGCTAGTATCAGGGTAAGCCAGTTCCATGACCTCTTGGGAAAGCCAAAGATAAATATTCCTTCAGATATCCTGTTGACTATGCCATTTTATGTCATACAGTAACCATCCATACTCTGATTAATGTAAAATTAGCCCTGGTGGTGTAGTGATTAAGAGCTCGGCTGCTAACCAGAGGTCAGCAGTTTAAATCCACCAGTCGCTCCTTGGAAACCCTATAGGGTCACTATGAGTCGGAACTGACTCCACAGCAACGGGTTTATTGAGAGCAAAGAGACAGCTCAAGCCAGAGACAGACTGAATTCCATACGCCGGAACCCAGTAATCCAATATGGTGACTCAGCAGTGACGTTTTATAAGGGGGGGAACAAAGGACATGAAGTACAGTACTTGATTGGTATTTACAAACTTAGATCACTGAAAGACATTACTTGATTGGTAATTACAGGCTTAGATCATCAAAAGACATTAGTTGATTGGTAGTAGAACTTTTTAAGGCAGGACTTCCTGAGGCAGGAACTCGTATGCAGGACTTTCTTTAATGGAAGCTTATAAAGGCAATTGGCTTATGAGGATATACATGTCTTTCTTAGATTGGCAACAGTGTGGTAATCATAAGGGTATGTTACAATGGGGGGCAGGTTAGTTACTTCATCATTACCAGAAATCCCTCTGTCAAGAGAGTCAAAGTATAATTACATCATCATTACCGCATGCTGTGCAATGGGTCGCTTTTGTGTGGCCTTTCTCGCCATGGACTTTTAACTCCCATGTAGGTGACTGGGCAGGACTGTGCAGATAGGGTAACTGAAGAGATTGGTCAGGTTTGTCATCCCGCTGGGCTTGAGGTGAGCCATCACAGAGGCAGGAGAGGATCCCATCACCACCAAGGAAGGAGAGACAAGAGCAGAGCATGTCCTTTGAACCCAGGATCCCTGCGCTGAGAAGCTCCTGGAATCAGAAGACAGAGAGAGCGAGCGAGCTGTAACACAAAACAACAGGAAGGAGCAGCAGAGAAACGGCGGCAGGAGAGACCAGCAGGAGATGGTGTAGTGGGCTTCTCTGCCCACGGAGTGAGATGAGTGCCTTTGGGCCGAGGCTTATTAGTGGAGTGGGGTGCCTCTCAGCACTTACTGGCAGAGCTAAAAGAGCTTTGTAACACTTGCTGGAGCAGGGCAGAGGCCGAGGGGCTAGGGAGAGGCCTGCCTGTGAGCATGGCTGGGAAGAGGCTGTCCTGATGGAAGAACTGTATCTTGAGCATTCCTCAACCTGAATTGTAATCTGTCCTTCCCTAATAAACCCAATAATCATGAGTATGGTCTGAGTTCTGTGTGGCCATTGCAATGAATTACTGAACCCAGCAGAGAAACAGAGTACTGCGGGAGGGACAGTTGGTGTCAGAATTGGTAAAGATGGTGAAGAGAGGAGGCATATCTGACCACCACCTCACAGGAATCAGCCTTGGGCTGTTGATCTTGATTCTCTTTCCCCCTTGTGAAGTTACAGGAGGTCAGATGCCACCTCTACACGCCATTTTTACGCTGCAGTGTCCTTAGTTTGATGATTATGTCTGCAAGGAAAATGCTGTTGCGAGGGTGTAAATGGAACTAACATAAAAGAGTAGTACCTAAACCTCAAGTCAGCCATTCAGATTTTCTCAGGTACCTCAAATTTTAAAATTCCCTTACACATGTATTAAGTAAGTTTCATTTTTTATTGTCTGTTGTGCAGGACACGGTGCTTGATATTACTTGCTATATGTTAATAAACGAGGTGTTAGGCACATTAAGAGGATGTAAAATTCAGTATCTATTTATCATGCAAAATATGTTTGTTTGTTTTGCAACAAAAAATTACATCATGGATAGCTAAGACACACACACATATATGTATGTACATTATCTATCCATACATATGTATGTATACACAGACACATACATGTATAACTCACATGTCCTGTTCAAATGTGTAAGAAGAAGAGGGTGTACCACAGATTATCAGTGTTTAGGGCTCTCACATGCTTTAATCCGGCCCTAATAGTGACACTGAATATCAGCGATTCAGTGGATGGCTGTGAGAGGGCATACGAACAACCTGTTCTGCCTACCCGGCCCCCCGAGCGCAGGAACCACCTGACCCTCAGCCCAGACAGACCTGGGTGCCACTGCCACAGCAAGAACAGGAGTGCTTCTTTCCTCAGGACCCACCACCCCAGGGAGGCTGCCGCGGCTGCCTCAGGATCAAACCGGCACTGAGTCAGCAGTGAGGACAACGCTCACTCTTCACGGCCCAGACTGCAGGAGAGATACCTCGGCCACAGCTTCTCATGAGACAATTTTCTTAAATAGCCAGCATAGAACCATCCATTTTCTACACTGTTTCCATATCAACTTTAAAAGGAGGAGTATTCAAAGTCACATTGTTGTACATTTAACTGTTTTATTCTCAAACTAGAATTTATTATGATGTCACTTCCCTGGCTTTAAAGGAAGCTAATTAATCTGTAATCTTTTATAAATATACTTCACAGCTGATCTCATTTTCAATGAGTATTGCCATTTTTGACACTTTGCCATGAAACAATAGTGATCTTCAGTAATTTTTAATTAGCTTACTGAAATGTCTTTTCCAGGACCTGACTGTGACCAGTGTGAAAAAATACACACAACACAATAAATAAACACCAGATGACGATTCTAATTTAAACTAAATATGAAATGAAATAAAGTTAAATATTAAATACAATAAAATATTATAGAAAACAAAATTTAATACCATATTGTGATGAAAGGAGTTCCTTTATGTGGCCTTTTGCCTTGGTTCTTTGGAAAAACAGCTTGAGAGATTTTCTGCCTAAACTGAGGAGTTACCTTTGCCCTAGTTATCTACTCCAGAGGGTTTCTTACATTTGTCTGGTTGACGGACATTTCTTAGGTGAGCCATAAAGAACTTGTGGTTTGATACTTTTTGTCTGGTCCTGGGCTGCAGCCTGCCTGTGATTGGCATGCACCTTTCAGGGACTGGTCAATATAGTATGCAAACGAAGTGGCTATAGCCTGCTATGCAAATGAAGTATCTGTGGCCTACCAAGAGGGGATTGGTCAATTCGTGGCCCTGATAGGTGGGCCATGCCTTGAAATTGATGAGGAGTTTGTGTATATGCAGCCAACTCCACGGAGGTTTTTCAGGCAGGAAGCTGGAAGAACAGGAGAAAAGGCAAGAGAGAAGCAGCAGAGAGGGAGGAGGCAAGGAACCTCCTAAAAGAGCTGTAACACAGGTCAAGGGCTGTAACACTGAAGACAGTGTGAGGCCCAGAAGGGGCCCTGCAGCAGAGCTGGTAGTGACAGGCCCGGAAGGATCCCTGCAGCAGAGCTGGTGGTGATAGCAGGGAGGCTGAAGGCAGAGAGGCCTGTTCTGAGGGGGCCAAGAAGAGGCCTGTCCAGAGGGGGATGAAAAGAATCCTGTCCTCAGGGGGCAGAGAGGAGCCTTGCACAGCTGAGAGGGGGCATGCACAGCAGAGAGAAGAGCCTGCTTGCTTGCATGGCAGAGAAAAATTAGCAAGATGTACTGCACTGAAGAAGGAAGAGATGTGTTCTCCACTCCGGAGAAGACTTCCAGACCTTGCCTACATGCTGCCTGATCCTGAGTTGTACCTTATTACTTCCTCAATAAACCTCTTAACTGTAAGTACGGTCTGTGAGTTCCGTGAGTGTAGCCACTGCAATGGATTATCAAACCCGGAAGAGAAGTAGAGAGTACTTTGGGAGGGTCAGCTGAAGTCAGAATCAGTAAAAAGGCTGGACAGTGGAGGCATGTCTGGCCTCTACCTCACTGAGATCAGCTTTGGGCTGATCCTGATCATTATCCTCCCTGAAGTTAGACAGGTTCTTATGCTACTATTATTATTCCCACCATTTTACACATATAAAATATGAGATAAATAAAACAAAACTCAAGTGTTAAATAAAATATATACTAAATTTTTAAAAATTTTATGAAATAAAATACTAAATAAAATTAACATTAAATAGTAAAAGTAAAATATATAAATTAAGCAAATTAAAATACTAAATAAAATTAATAAAATAAAATTACATTAAATATTACACATAATATAAAATTAACGTAAATATTTTTAAATTTAATAACATTAAATACAATGTTAAATTAATTTAAAATAAGTAAAATAAAAATAAATAAATGCTACTTTCAAACTTCTTAAAGATTGTACTAGAGAAAAATTCCTGAATCATCACGATGGTGATTCTTTTAATACCGACTACTGCAGTGGCTTAAAACCATTTAAGATGAAATATCTACAGGACTTAAATCATCAGCGTATTTTAGAGCCAAGGTATAAGACAGTGGCTGCTTTTGTAAATCAGATGTATTAATTGAAAATAATTTTTTCCTGTTAAAAATTAAAGACCTGAAGGTATTTAGTTTAATATTGTGTAACTCCATTTCCAACTTGAAATTGTTGTTGTTGTCAACTCACAGTGACCCGATTCGACAGCGTATAACTGTTTTCTGGGCTCTAATCTACAGGGAAGCAGATCATCATCTTTGTTTTTTAATTTATTTTGGAATTTATCTGTTATTTAATGTTTTTTATTTGTATCTGTATTATCTATTTATTATCAATTTTCTATGTTTTGTTACTTTATGTATTATTTATTTGTTATTTATTTCTTCTTCTATTTGTGTGTTTCATTAATTAGTTGATTCATCATTGCATGAGTTGATTATTTTTATTTATTTCTCTTTATGTATCTATTGTTTTGGAACCACTATTCCCTCTTCTCTGTTTCCAACTTTTGCATTCCAATAACCAGTAATAATCAACGGTTGGAAAATACGGCCTTGGAGATAGAAACAATGCTGGAGATTGCATGATAGAATTTTGCAAGACCAATGACTCCTTCACTATGAATATCGTTTTTCAACAACATAAAGGGTGACTATACATGTGGACCTAGCCAGATGGAATACACAGGAATCAAACTGACTACATCTGTGGAAAGAGACGATGGAAAAGCTCAATATCATCAGTTACCAGGGGCCGAATGAAGAACAGACCATCAATTGCTCATATGCACGTTGAAGCTGAAGTTGAAGAAAATTAGAACAAGTTCAGAAGAGCCAAAGTACGACCTTGAGTATATCCTGCCTGAATTTAGAGACCACCTCATGAATAGATTTGGCACACTGAACACTAATAACCGCAGACAAGATGAGTTGTGGAATGACTTCAAAGACATCATACATGAAGAAAGCAAAAGGTCATTAAAAACACAGGAAAGAAAGAAAAAACCAAAATGGATGTCAGAAGAGACTCTGAAACTTGCTCTTGAACGTAGAGTAGTTAAAGCAAAAGGAAGAAATGATGACGTAAAAGAGCCGAATGGAAGATTTCAAAGGGTGGCTCAAGAAGACAAAGTAAAGTATTATAATGAAATGTGCAAAGACATAGAGATAGAAAACCAAGAGGGAAGAACTCGCTCAGCATTTCTCAAGCTGAAAGAACTGAAGAAAAAGTTCAAGCCTTGAGGTGCAACATTGAAGGATTCTATAGGGAAGATATTAAATGGTGCAGGAAGCATCAAAAGGAGATGAAAGGAATACACAGAGTCACTGTACCAAACAGAACTGGTCAATGTTCAACTATTTCAGGAGGCACCATATGTTCAAGAACGGATGGTACTGAAGGAACACGTCTGCACTGCACTGAAGGCATTGGCAAAAAACAAGGCTCCAGGAACTGATGGAATATCAATTGAGATGTTTCAACAAACTGATGCAGCACTGAAAGCACAAACTCTTCTATGCCAAGAAATTTGGAAGGCAGCTGTCTGGCCAACCAACTGGAAGAGATCCATATTTATATGTTTATACCCATTTCAAAGAAAGGAGATCCAACAGAATGTGGAAATTATCGGACAATATCATTAATATCACACACAAGTAAAATTTTACTGAAGATCATTCAAAAGCAGTTGCAGCAGTACATCGACAGGGATCTGCCAGAAATTCAAGCTGGATTCAAAGAAGGATGTGAAATGAGTGTTATCATTGCTGATGTCAGATGAATCCTGGCTGAAAGCAGAAAATACTAGAAAGATGTTTACCTGTGTTTTATTGACTATGCAAAAGCATTCGACTGTGTGGATCATAACAAATTATGGGTAACATTAGGAAAAATGGGAATTCAAGAACATTTAATTGTGCTCATGGGGAACCTGTACATAGATGAAGAAGCAGTTGTTCAAACAGAACAAGGGAATACTGCGTGGTTTAAAGTCAGGAGAGGTGTGCGTCAGGGTTGTATCCTTTCACCATACTGTCAGCCTGTATCCGGAGCAAATAACCCGAGAAAGAGGACTATATGAAGAATGGGGTGTCAGGATTGGAGGAAGACTCAGTAGTAATCTCCATTATGCAGATGACACAACCTTGCTTGCTGAAAGTGAAGAGGACTTGAAACACTTATTGATGAAGATCAAAGACCACAGTCTTCAGTATGGATTTGTAAAAACGGTGTGAGGGCAGTGTCTGACCTCCTCCAGACCCACAAGGGGGAAGCAGAACCAAGATCAACAGTGTAAGGCTGACTCCCAGGAGGCAGAGGCCAGACAAGCCTCCTCTCTCTGCCACCTTTACTAATTCTGACAGTATTCCTCACACTGCACTCTACTTCTCTGTTGGATTCGATATTTCACTGCAATGACCACAGAGAACCCAAAGACGATACTCACAATTATGGGGTTAATTATAAGGGAGGTAACTGTTATAATTCTGGCTCAAGAACACTCAGGATACAGTTCTTTCATCAGAACAGCCTCTTCCCAACCATGCTCGCAGGCACACTTCTCCCTAGCCCTAGGCTTCTCCCCAAAGGCAATCAGCTTTCTCCATGGGCCAGGAAGCCCACCATGCCTTCTCCTGCTTCCGGGTATCTGCTGCCAGGTGTCTCTAGCCAGTTCTTCTCACCGTCTTCAGGGTCACAGCTTGCTCTCTCTCTCTCAGTCTCCTGCTTCCAGGAGCTTCTCAGCACAGGGATCTCGGGTCCAAAGGACATGCACTCCACTCCCGGTTGTTCTTCCTTGGTGGTGGTAGTATCTTCCTTTCTGCTCTGTAATTGGCTCTCTTTTAAGGCAAAAATGACCAATCCCATTGGTGGGCCACAATTACCTTATCACACAGTCCCGCCCAATCACCTAGGTAGGAGTTACAAGACCATGGCTAGAAAGGCCACACACAAAATTAATTAATCGTACCACAGGATTACACCTCAACATAAAGAAAATAAAATCCTCACAACTGGACCAATAAGCAACATCATGATAAATGGAGAAAAGAATGATGTTGTCAAGGATTTAATTTTACCTGGATCCACTATCAACACTCGTGGAAGCGACAGTCAGGAAATCAAATGACGCATTTATTTGGGGCAAATCTGCTGCAAAAGATCTCTTTAAAGTGTTAAAAAAGAAAAAGCAAAGATGTCACTTTAAGGACTAAGGTGCACCTGACCCAAGCCGTGGTGTTTTCAATCATCTCAGATGCATGTGAAAGCTGGACAATGAATAAGGAAGACCGAACAAGAACTGATGCCTTTAAATTATTGTGTTGGCGAAGGATATTGACTATACCATGGACTGCCAAAAGAACAAACAAATCTGTCTTGGAAGAAGTATAGCCAGAATGCTCATTAGAAGCAAAGATGAGACTTTCTTTCACGTATTTTGGACGTGTTATCAGGAGGGACCAGTCCCTGAAGAAGGACATCATGCTTGGTAGAGGATCAGCAAAAAAGAAGATCCTCAATGAGATGGGTGGACACTGTGGCAGCAACAATGGGATCAAATATAGCAACGATTGTGAGGACGACACAGGACCCGGCAGTGTTTCATTCTGTTGTACAAAGGGTCATCGATACCTAAAAACAACAAATTGTTTTGGAGCCCTGGTGCCACATTGGTTAAGAGCTATGGCTGCTAACCAAAAGGTCAACAGTTTGAATCCACCAGCTGCTCCTTGAAAATCTTATGAGACAGTTCTACTTTGTCCTATAGGGTCTCTATGAGTCAGAATTCACTGGATGGTAACGGGTTTGGGTTTATTTGGTTTATCTATTCTTTTGTGTTTGACTCTTCGATTGAATGATGAATCCATTCACTGATTGATCTCAGTCCCAGGGAAAGAGCCCAATCCAGCGCTTGATGGAGGTGGGCGCAAGGGAGGAGTTTGTTAAGGTGAGAGGCCGACGAGTCACCAGGCCCTCTCCCCAGGGCCCTCTTGGCAGTGGTCGGGGTTCTGAAGCTCTGCGAGGGTGGCCACTGTACCTGCATCATAGTCTACCTGCTGGCTGCCTTCCCCTTGGTCCTTGCACATGGTGCTGCTGGCCACCCGCCAGTCCTGGTCCTCTTGCCTCAGCTTCCCCATCAGCTTGTTCAACCAGAGGACAGCGTTAGCAGGTCACGCCCGCCTAGCCAGCAGGGCTGAGGGGTGCAGGGAGGCCGGGGCCCTCTGGACGCACTCTCACCGGTCCTGCCCTGGGGGCCAGACTGACTCACAGGCCGGCAGAGCAGGAGGAGCACCCCGATCTCAGGAACGTACTCACATACTGCCTCCAAGACAATGACTAAAAGTGTCTCCCCTGCCCCAGCCCTCGAGGAACTCGAGGCCCGTCTTCTCTTACCTGAGATAAAGTTCTGGGACAGCAGAGAGTCCACACCTGCTACCCTGGCCCTGACCTTACTGTACGGTGTGTGTTGGGGTTGAGGGGGGAAGGAGGAGGACTGCTGGTCACGATATGCTGAAGTAGAATGTGCCCATGGACTCCACGGATTCAGTGTCAGCACAGGGTCCAGTGGCCCTGGGGAGAGGTGGAGCCCTGAACCTCCTCAGAGAGCCGGACCAGGACTGCGGGAGAACCCGGCACCCCCTGGTCCAGATCGCATGGCTCCTCAAAAGGGCAGGACCCAGTGCCACAGCGCAGGCGTCTGAGCAAGGCTCCCAGGCCTCGTCCTCATTGTTTGGGGGCGGGCCCTGCAGGCCGCTGTATGTCCCCATTGGCTGCCCTTTCTAAACGTCTCTTCTGTGTCTGTGTGTTCTTCTTCACGGAATCTTTCTCTGTAGGTCACTTCCTGTCTCCCTCTCTACAGGTCTCTACTAAGCAATGGCTGAGGTCCCAAGTTCCTGCCTCCGAGCCATCAGTGAAACGAGGATGTTAGGGGACCCTAGAAGCAGAGGACACCGAATTAATTAGTACTCCACCAGTTATCATGCCACTTCCAGTCACCGCCCCAACACATCACGCACTTACTCTAACTTGTTTTACAGCCTATGTGGAGAGCCCCCGATGGATCCAGATCTAACCGGTTCAGAGTGGTCAGACACGCACGAACAAAGATGATCAACAGATGACGCCAGGCTGCCACGTATGCTCAATAACACAAGAGAACTCACACCAAGAAGTGAAAAGACTAATGTCAAAGAACCAAAATCACCAGACATACGTCATCTGCAGTAGCCAAACCCATTTCAAGGGCAAAAAGTTCCTTGGCCACTTCCGTGCTAAGTCTTAGCCCCACACCATAATAAATAATCAATAGAAACTATGAACGTGTAGAACTTCCTGATCCTGCCCACCTGCCTTCCTTCACCCCTGTATGTCGCTGTTGTTCTTAGGTGCTGTGAAGTCGGTTCCAACTCATAGCGACCCTAAGCACCACATAATGAAACTCTGCCTGGTCCTGCACCATCCTCACCATCATCGCTATGTGTGAGCCCCTTGTTGCAGCCAGTGTGTCAATCCATCTCATTGAGGGTCTTCCTCTTTTTCCCTGACCCTGTACTTTATGAAGCATGATGTCCTTCTCCAGGGACTAGTCCCTCCTGACAACATGTCCAAAGTATGTGAGATGAAGTATCTCCATCCTTGCTTCCAAGAAGCATTCTCATTGTACTTCTTCCAAGACAGATTTGTTCTTTCTTTTGGCAGTCCATGCTATATTCAATATTTGCCAACACAATTCAAAGGCGTCAATTCTTTTCTGGTCTTCCTTATTCACTGTCCAGCTTTCACATGCATATGATGTGATTGAAAATACCATAGCTTGGGTCAAGGGCACCTTAGTCTTCAAGGTGACATCTTTGCTTTTCAAAACTTTAAAGAGATCTTTTGCAGCAGATTTGCCCAGTGCAATGCATTTTTTGATTTCCTGACTGCTGCTTCCATGGGTGTTGACTGTGGATCCAAGTCAAATGAAATCCTTGACAACTTCAATCTTTTCTCCATTTATCATGATGTTGCTTATTGTTTCAGTTGTGAGGATTTTTTTTTTTTTATGTTGAAGTGTAATCCATACTGAAGGCTGTGGTCTTTGATCTTCAGTAAGTGCTTCAAGCCCTCTTCACTTTCAGCAGGCAAGGTTGTGTCATCTTGTTAATGAGTCTTCCTCCAATCCTGATGCCCCTTTCTTCTTCATATAGTCCAGCTTCCTGGATTATTTGCTCAGCATACAGATTGAATACGTATGGTGAAAGGATACAACCCTGATGCACACCTTTCCTGACTTTAAACTATGCAGTATCCCCTTGTTCTGTCCAAACAATTGCCTCTTGATCTATGTACAGGTTCCTCATTAGCACAATTAAGTGTTCTGGAATTCCTATTCTTCACAATGTTAGCCATAATTTGTTTTGATCCACACAGTCGAATGCCTTTGCATAGTCAATAAAACACAGGTAAGCATCTTTCTGGTATTCTCTGCTTTCAGCCAGCATCCATCTGACATCAGCAATGATATCCCTGGTTCCACGTCCTCTTCTGAATCCGGCCTGAATTTTTGGCAGTTCCCTGTTGACATACCATTGCAGCTGCTTTTGAATTATCTTTAGCAAAATTTAACAACAACAACAGCCTGCGAAATAAACTCTTTCTTCCTCTCAAAATCAGCGTCTGAAAGATTGGCTCCTAGCACGCTGGGCATCGACCCATTGCTCCGGTTTCAAGGACACCTCGCATCATGTGTTCAGTAAGGAAAACTGGCAGAAGAGGAATTCAAACTTCTCGTACCTGAGAACAGCAGACGCGCACGTATCCCTGCCTCTGTGGGCGGAGTTAGAATCCCAAGCCTGCGGAGCGCCGGACACGCAAAAAGAGAGAGCCCCGTGGGAGGTCTTACACATGCGCAGGACACTGGCTCATCAACTGACCAATAGCAAGCCTAGAAGGCTATACGCTGACCTGAGCTTCTCCGAACTGGATTTTCTGGCCTCTAGGTTTACGTCTGCGTAGTAGCTGCCAGGCAGGGAGCCCGACTTGGGCGCAGGCAAGGAACCGTTGCCCCTCCCCTTTCGCCCTTCCTTCCCTCCTGGCGAAGTAACTGCCGTCAAGTGCGGAAGTGCACTGCGCAGGCGTGCTGCTGGGGTCGCGCCACCGGTGAGGTTTGGTCCAATCATCAGCCGAGGAGCTAAAGACGCGAACACCTCCGAGCTGAGAGGAAATGGCGGGAAGCTCGGGGGTTTCGAGTGCGGAGCTCACAGGAACCATGGACCAGTCTGAAAAGGGTGGAGGTAGTGGCGGGAGACCAAGAGGGCCTTCTTGGTAGCCGGGTTGGAAAAGGCACAGGGTGCGGGGTCTGAGCGCGCCCCAGCTTGGCGGGTGCGCAGAGGAGGCGGGGATGGTCCCTCCTTGGGATGAAAGTGTGTGAAAACGACTCTAAGCTTTTTATTATAAAAACATCGACTCTTCTTCAAAGAGGGGGGAGTAGTTATCCACATATCCAATACCTAGATTTGACTTATTGAACTTGCACTATATTTTGCTCCTTGGAGTTTTTGCTGAGGCAATTTAAGTAGTGTCCCTGAGAATTTATGCATATTTACAAACAAAAAAAAGGATATTTCTCTCGAACTACACACGTAAGGGAATTCATAACTCTTTAGAATCCTCATCTTACAGCCAGTCTACAGCCACATATCCCTGTTGCCCCAGATGGCCCTACAGTACCAGGACTGCCTGGAGTTTGGCCTCTCTTTCCTTTCTGGAACTGGGGAAAGGAGGGACATGAAGCTGATTCACATTGTGCTAAAGTTCACGAATTGCAGCCCAGCGAGGAGATAAAAAAACCAGAAAAACTTCCCCAGTGTGTTCTATGGGAATTCTGAACCATAAAATGCTGTAATAACGCACTTGGTCGCTCCCTCAAGACCTACCTACACTGGTGCCTGCTTGGTACACCCAGGTGCTTGGTAGTGTTTTTACAAAATAAAGGTATGAATAATGAAATAAATTTAGCACAGATAGTTCTCTTAGAGTAGGCCTCAAGACCCAGTGATATCCCTAAGGACAGAGAGAAAAATAAATGGGACAGATCCATATAATCCCTTTTTATTAAGCACCTACTGTGATTTCTACCCACTATGCCATAGAAGTTTCTTAGTGTCACTGTTTCAAGTTACTCAAATAAGCTAATATACTTAAATGAAGGTTTATTCAACTTCAGTGGCAAAGGAAGAAATTTAAAGTTTCAGTCCATCAGACTGTTTCAGAAGGGGAGGCAGGGTGCTATCTGATGTCAGTGACCCTGTGGGGACACATGCCTCTCCATACTGAGCTGGTAGGACGACCAGTGGATAAAGGGTTTGCAGTAACATGTGGAAGGATTTTTAACATTTAAATTGATTTTTCCGTTTTTCAGTCACCTTTCTAGAGGATCACACAAAACACACAGATGGAGCCTCATTGGTGGTAGCAGAACATGGGGAAGGAATGGATAAGTTAAAGTGTACTCATGCACACTGAAATAACTGTGCAGTGGATTTCTAAAATAAAAAATTAAAATTAAGTTAAATTTTAATTAAAGTTAACTTTTACATTATTAGATATGTTTATACTAACACAGATGATCTTCAAAGGAGATATTTGTATGAGAGAAAGGCAACTGGAAAAATTATGTTAATCCGAGCTCTATGTGTGTTGCACAGAAAAATGTCTGGAGGCTGCATTCTTAATTTATGACTCTGGGGAGAGGATTTTGATTTAGAGGGTGGTGCAGAGGTGAAGGGTCATTTTGAGTCATATGGTGTGATTTTTTATTAAGAAAATGTATGTTGTCCTTGTGGTTTAAAATCAGGAAAGGTGTGCATCAGGGTTGTATCCTTTCACCATACTTATTCAGTATGTCTGCTGAGCAGATAACCTGAGAAGCTGGACTGTATGAAGAAGAAAGGGGCATCAGGATTAGAGGAAGACTCACTAACGCCCTGTGTTACGCATATGACACAACCTTGCTTGCTGAAAGTGAAGAGGACTTGAAACACTTAGTGATGAAAATGAAAGACTACAGCCTTCAGTATGGGTTACATCTCAACATAAAACAAAAACTCTCACAACTGAAACAATAAGCAACATCATGATAATCATGATAAACGGAGAAAAGATTGAAGTTGTCAAGGATTTTACTTGGATCCACAATCAACACCCATGGAAGCAGCAGTCAGGAAATCAAAAAACGCATTGCACTGGGCAGATCTGCTGCAAAAGACCTCTTTAAAGTTTTGAAAAGCACAGATGTCACCTTGAAGACTAAGGTGCTCCAGACCCAAGCCATGATGTTTTCAATCACCTCTTACGCATGTGAAAGCTGGTCAATGGATAAGGAAGACCAAAGAAGAATTGATGTCTTTGAATTACGGTGTTAATGAAGAATATTGAATATACCATGGACTGCCAAAAGAACGAACAAATCTATCTTACAAGTACAGCCAGAATGCTCCTTAGAAGAAAGGATGGCAAGACTACATCTCACATACTTTGGACATGTTATCAGGAGGGATCAGTCCCTGGAGAAGGACATCATGATTGGTGAAGTAGAGGGTTGGAGAAAAAGACTACCCTCAAAAAGATGGATTGATACAGTGGCTACAACAATGGGCTCAAGCATAGCAACAATTGTGAGGATGATGGAGGACCAGGCAGTGTTTCATTCTCTTGTACATAGGGTCACTGTGATTCAGAATCGGCTTGACGGCACCGAACGACAACTTGTGGAATATTAAAATGTAAAGGAGAAAGGAGGGGGAATTTTTTAATGCCGTTGGAGCATCAGATGTTAATATCTATTGCTGTTAATCCCTTGGTTTCGATTGTTGTACCATTGGTTACCATCTAGAGAGTGTCCTTGTACTTCAGACATTACACTGGAATATTAAGGAGTAATGGGGCAATACGTGCAAACCCTCGTGAAATAGTGGTTAAGAGCTACAGCTGCTAACAGAAAGGTCAGCAGTTCAAATCCACCAGCTGCTCCTTGGAAACCCTATGGGGCAGTTCTGCTGTGTCCTTTAGGGTAGCTATGAGAATCAACTCGATGGCAATGTGTTTTTGTTTTTGTTTTGTTTATTGTTTTTTTTTTTGGGGGGGGGTTGGGACAATACATTTGTAACTTATTCTCAAGGTTCAAAAATGTTAACTGGATATTTTCACCAAAAAAAAAAAAAAAAGGTCCTCCAAGGTCGAGAAGGGAGAGTGTTGACATGTCATGAGTTTGTTAACCAAGGTCATAAAACAATATGTGTACTGACTGTTTAATGCGAAACTATTCTGTAAACCTTCATCTAAAGTACAATAGAAAAAACAAATTAAAAAAATGTTAACTGGGAATATAAGCGAAGGGCATATAGGAGCTGTGTGTCTGATTCCTGCAACTTTTATATAAATTTGAAGTTATTTTAAAATTAAAGGTTAAAAGGAATGGTTGATACTATACAGGCTGTTTTTTACCCTGAATTTTTATTCTTAACAAGTTATTAGTTGGTCTATTTAGCAGATACTTACTGATCTCCTACTCTGTACTTTACCTTGTGACCGTTGGAAATGCAATGGAGAATAAAAACAGATGAGATCACTTTCTAGTCTGTCCATAATAATACATGGATACATCGTTGCCCAAACCAACTGAAAAACTCACTTTGAAGACAACCAGGAATTTGAATATGGTCTGGGTGTTAAATGATTTTATGGAATTATTGTTTATCTTGTGATTTTGGGGTTAGGGTTTATAAGGAAATGTCCTTAATTTTTAGAGATGCATCCTGAAGTATCTGGGGATCAAATGTCAAGAAGCTTTGGGCTTATTTGAACAGACTTCTGCACAGGGAAAAAACAACCTGACACAAATATGGCTAAATGTTAATAATGGTCAGATCTAGGTGATGATTGAATTGGGTTTATTACAGTATCATTTCTACTTTTATGTGTGTAAAATTTTTGATTATACAAGTTGCGATCATTAAGGTTGTGTGTCAGCTTGGCTGGGCCATGATTCTCCATGGTTTGGCAGTTATGATGTAGTTTGGCAGTCATATAATGATGTAATCACCTCCATGATGGGATCTGCTATGAGTAGCCAGTCAGCTGAAAGGGAGTTTTCTTGAGGGTGTGACCTGCATCCAATATAGGTGGACTTCCTGGCAAGACTCACAGGCTTTTGCTGGCTCTGGATCCTGCAGTTGGCTCCTGTTCATCTGACCTCTGGTTCTTGGGACTTGAGCTAGCAGCTTACCTGCTTATCTTGGAATTTGTCGGCCTCCATAGCCTGTGAGCCAGAGGACTGTTGTCTAACCTGCCAATCTTGGGTTCACCAACCCCTACAGCTGTGCAAGTCAGAAGAAACCTCCAGCCTGACCCACAGACTTGGAACTTACCAGCCTCTACAAATGCATAAACTGTTATCCTTGGTAGAAATATCCCTCTCTGTCTCTCTCTTTCTACATACATATAGAGATGAATATATATATATACATATATATATATATATATATGTATATATATATATGCTTCACAGGTTTTGCTTCTCAAGACAACCCAGCCTAAGACATTTGGTACCAGGAGTTGGTTATGTCAAGCTATTACTTCTGAAGTGAAGGATAAGTTATTACAGATGGCTCCTCCAACAACTAAAAAGGAGGCACAACACTCAGTGGGCCTCTTTGGATTTTGGAGGCAACATTTCCTTTATTTGGGTATGCTACTCCAGCTTATTTATCAAGTGACTCAGAAAGCTGCTAGTTTTGAGTGGGACCCAGACCAAGAGAAGGCTCTACAACAGGTTCAGGCTGCTGTGCAAGCAGCTCTGCCACTTGGGCCATATGATCTGGTTGATCTAGTGGTGCTTGAAGTGTTAGTGGCAGATAGAGATGCTGTTTGGAGTCTTTGATGGGCCCCTATTGGTGAATCACAGTGCAGACCCTTTGGATTTTGGAGCAGAGCCCTGCTATCATATGCAGATAACTATTCTCCGTTTGAGAAACAGCTTTTGGCTTGTCACTGGGCCTTAGTAGAGACTGAACACTTAACCGTGGGCCACCAAGTCACCATGAAGCCTGAGCTGCCCATCATGAACTGGGTGTTGTCTGATACACAGAGTAATAAAGTTGGACAAGCACAGCAGCACTGCATCATTAAATGGAAGTGGTATATATGAGATTGGGCTGGAGCAGACCTGAAAGCACAGGTTGCATGAGGAAGTGGCTCAAATGCCCATGGTCTCCACTCCTGTCACATTACCTTCTATCTCCCAGTCTTCACCTGTGGGCTCACGGGGAATTCCTTAATGATTAGTTGACTGAGGAAGAGAAAACTTGTGCCTGGTTTACAGATGGTTCTGCAAGATACACAGGCACCACTCAAAAATGTACAGTGGCAGCACTGTAGCCCCTTTCTGGAACCTCCCTGAAGGACAGTGGTGAAGGAAAATCCTCCCATTGAGCAGAACTTGGAGTGGTGCACCTGGTTTTTCACTTTGCTTGGAAGTAGAAATGGCCAGATGTGCAAATCTGTATACTGATTCATGGGCCATGGCCAGTGGTTTGGCTGGATGGTCAGGGACTTGGAAGGAACATGATTAGAAAATAGGAGACAAGGATTTATGGGGAAGAGGTATGTGGATAAACCTCTCTGAATAAGCCAAAGAAGTGAAGGTATTTGTGTCTCACGTGAATGCTCACTAAAGGGTGACCTCAGCAGAGGAAGATTTTCACAGTCAAGTGGATAGGATGACGAGTTATGTGGAAATCAGTCTTCCTCTTTCCCCAGCCACTCCCATCATTGTCCAGTAGGCTTATGAACAAAGTGGCCATGGTGGCAGGGATGGAGGTTATACATGGGATCAGCACCATGGACTTCCACTCACTAAGGCCAACCTGGCTACAGCTCCTGCTGAGTGCCCAATCTGCTAGCAGCAGAGACCAACACTGAGTCCCTGATATGGCACCATTCCTTGAGGTGATCAGCCAGCAACCTGGTGGCAGGTTGATTACGTTGGATGGCATCCATCACGGAAAGGGCAGGGTTTTATTCTTACTGGAATACACACTTACTCTGGATATTGATTTGCCTTCCCTGTATGCAGTGCTTCTGCCAAAACTATCATCTGTGGACTTACAGAATGCCTTATCCAGCGTTATATCCCACACAGCATTGCCTCAGATCAAGGAACGCACTTCACAGCAAATGAAGTGTAGCAGTGGGCCCGTGCTCATGGAATTCACTGGTCTCACCATGTTCCCCATCATCCTGAAGCAGCTGGCTTGGTAGAATGATGGAATGGCCTTCTAAAGACACAATTATGTGCCAGCTATGTGTCAGTTCCCCGCAGGGCTGGGGTGATGTTCTCCAGGAGGCTGTACATGTTCCAGTATATGGTGCTGTTTCTCCAATAGCCAGGATTCATGGATCCAGGAATCAAAGGGTGGAAATGGGAGTGGTACCATTCACTATTACCCCTAGTGACCCACTCATAAAATTTTTGCTTCCCGTCCCCGTGACCCTATGCTCTGCAGGTCTAGAGGTCTTAGTTCCAAAGGGAGGAATGCTCCCACCTAGAGACAACTGATTCCATTGTACTGAATGTTAAGAATGCCACCTGGCCACTTTGGGATCCTTATGCGTCTGAACCAACCAGCAAAGAAGGGAGTTACCATATTGGTTGGTGTGAGTGATCCTGATTACCAAGAGGAAATCAGACTGATATTACATAATGGAGGTAAAGAAGAGTATGTCTGGAATGCAGGAGATCACTTAGGGTGTCTCTTAGTACTACCATGCCCTGTGATTAAAGTCAATGGAAAACTATAACAACCCAATTCTAACATGACTACTAATGGCCCAAACCTTCCAGGAATAAATGTCTGGGTCGCTCCACAAGGCAAAGAACCATGACCAGCTGAGGGCAAAGGGAATACAGAATGGGTGGTGGAAAAAGATAGTTCTAAATACCTGTTACCACCACATGACCAGTTGCAGACACAAGGACTGTAATTGGTATTTCTTCCTTGTATGTGTGTACCAGATATTTTTGTTTCCTTCATTTATAAAATATAAGATGTAAACAGGGCTAGTGCATTTTCAGTTGTACACATTAGTTGTATTATGTTGGGTGCAAGTATGACTTTATAATTGTCTTTATTCAGAGATTGTGTATGGTTTAAGGAGATGTGTACAGGTGTCAAGTTGACAAGGGTTGGACTGTGACCATTAAGGTTGTCTGTCAACTTGGCTGGACCATGATTCTCAGTAGTTTGGCAGTTATGGTGTAGTTTGGCAGTCATATAATGAAGTAATCACCTCCATGATGAGATCGGATATAATGTGATCACCTCCATGATGGGATCTGCTGTGAGAAGCCAGTCAGCTGAAAGGGGGTTTCCTTGGGGTTGTGGCCTGCATCCAGTGTAGGTGGACTTTCTAGCAAGGCTTTTGCTGGCTTTGGATCCTGCCACTGGCTCCTGTTCATCTGACCTCCAGTTCTTGGGACTTGAGCTAGCAGCTTACCTGCCAGTCTTGAGATTCATCAACCTCTGCAGTTTGTGAGCCAGCATCCTGCCAGCTTACCTGCCAATCCTGGGATCTGTCAGCCTCCACAGCCTGTGAGCCAGAGGCCTGTTGTCTGACTTGTTGATTTTGGGTTCACCAGCCCCTGTAGCTGCGTGAGTCAGGAGAAGCCTCCAGTCTGACTCACGGACTTGGGACTTTTCAGTCTCTACAACTGCGTTAACCATTTCCTTGATATAAATATATTTATTTATACATAGATGCTTTTTGGTTTTGCTTCTCTAGAGAACCCAGTCTAAGACACAAATTAAAAAGAAAACAGTCACAAACACCTTCTTGTCATTATTTGAGTAGCTTTACTTTTTAAAGAAATATACATTTCATGTATATTTCTAACAGATCAGTACTCTTTAAAAAAACATTGCTGTCGAGTCGATTCTGACTCACAGCGACCCCGTAGGACAGAGTAGAACTTCCCCATGGGGTTTCCAAGGAGCGGCTGGTGGATTCAAACTGCTGACTTTTTGATTAGCAGCTGAACTCGTAACTACTGTGCCACCAGGGCTCTCTTTAAAAAAAAGTACCATACTATTATCACATGTAATTAATAGCAACAATAATTCCTTTACTTTATCAAATATCTAGTCATTTTCCAAATTCCACCAGTTATTTCATAAATTTTTTTTATAGTGCATTTGCTTGAATCATGATCCAGATATGGTACATTCATTGTGATCGGTTGATACGTGTTTCAAGTCCCTTTTAATCTGTAAGGGTCTTTTTTTTTTTTTTCTTAAAATGTATTTGTTAAATAAATTGGGTTGTTTGCCACTTGGAATTTCCCATGTCTACACATTGCTAATTATACCCCCATGCGTCGTTTAATATGTTCCTCTGTCCCTGTGTTTCCTCTGAATTGGTATTTAGATACAGAGGCTTAAATACAGGTTTCATTTTTTTTGTCAAGAATCCTTAATGGGTGATAATGTATTTTTATACCTCTCCTTTTTTTCCCTTGCATTATTTCATTGGCAAGGTTTGACATAAGATTGAAAAATAGGGAGGGAGTGCCCTTCTGCCATTGAGTTTTATTAAGGGGTATATCTGTGGTTTTCTTTTATCCTTTAGGGAAAAGCTAACCAGTAAACGGCCCCAGTTCATTTCTTGTAACCTCTCCACCTCAGGACAAGGAGTGAGACAGCACTCTGGCTGAAGACCTGCCCTCAGTGTGCCTCACCCCTAGCCAGGGCTGTCCAACCCATCCTCAGGCCTTTCACACTTTCTGGTTCTGAAAGTTTTGGTTTTGTTTCAATAGGGCAGGCCAAGTTCTCAAAGAAAATCGAAGATTTGATGGAAATGGTGAAGAAGCTGCAGAAAGGTCATGTCTCCTCTGTGTCTGATGCTCAGCCTGGGGTGTGGGGTCAGGCAGACATAGGTTCAATTCCCAGCCCCACAATTCACAACCTAGGGAATTATCCCATTCACTTTCTTGTAAAATTTAATTCTTTAACAATATGGCCTCATGGTTCAAAATTATAAAGGAATAGAAGGCAAAAAGTTTCCTCCAAACTGTCTCACCCCCTTGCTGGCCACCCATTTGGCTCCTACTATACTCAGAATTAAATCCAGAAGCTTTCCTCTTCACAACCCACCCCTCACCATTGCCCTCCACCTCACTTACTCTCTGTTGCTCACTGGACTCCTTCCAACCACATTCCCACTTCCTAGTCCTCCCACCACACACACCTGCATGGCCTGCTCTCCTCACTTGATTTGGGGCCCTCAGGAGGCCTTTCCATAGCTGAAGAAGCACTTCCCACTCCTCTTTTTAACTCCTTGCCCTACTTTCTCTTGACAGCAGTTACCACCGCCAGACTGTGTCCCTATCTATCTGTTCTCTGTCTTCCCTACCCACAACATAAATCCCTTGAGGGCCCAACGAAGTACCTGCTAACAGTAGGGGTTCAATAAATTCATGGTGAATGAAAGCAGCAAAGACAGGGTTGGTGCCCACCCCACCTCTGCCTGTTCTGGACAGCCAGTCATGTGTCATCTCCAGCTCAATTGCTTTTTTTCTCTGCAGCAGGAAGCCTGGAGCCTCGGGTTGAAGTCCTGATTAACCGGATTAACGAGGTTCAACAAGGTGAGCTCAAGGACCTCAACTTTGACTGCCAGCCAATATCAACTACATGATTTGCAGGGCCCAGTGGAAAATGAAAATATGGACCCCTTGTTAAAACATCACTAAGATTTTCAAGATTGACAGCAGAGCATTAAACCAAGCACTGGGACCTATGAGACTGCCCAGTCACACAGTCATGACACCAGCCCTGCTGCCAGCCAAGCCCAGCAAGAAGGGCTTGGGCCCTAGAAGGCCCTCTCCTCCTCTGCAGTCTGGGCCCCTCTAGGTTTGCAAGGGAGAGAGAGGCTGGTAGCTGCACTCACACAGTGTCTGTCCTCCTGTCTTTGGCGCAGCCAAAAAGAAGGCCAGTGAGGAGCTGGGAGAGGCCCGGGCCCTCTGGGAAGCCTTGCAGAAGGAACTGGACTCAAGTAAGTGTGCCAGGGGACACCCAGGGCTCCCCACAATGTCTCCTGACCCCTGAACTCAATCTTCCAGACACCCATGGCCCACAGGACCCAGAGGAGTCCCATGTCCCCTTTGGCCTTATCTCCAACAATCTCCCACTCTGCTATTGGGAGTGTTCCTGAGACAGCCTCCAAGCAGCTCCTGCCTCGGGCCCTTTGCCAGGCTGTTTTCTCCCTGCGTCTGGAACACTCTTCACCTAGAGACTCCAGACAGCTTCTTGCTACCTCACATTGCCATGCAGCTCTAATGTCCCCTCTGAGAGAGGCCTTACCTGGGTCATCCCATCTGAAGACTGTACCCTGCTACCCCTAGTCACGTGCCCCCACACTGCTGGATGGTTCCTTCGTAGCCCTTATCCTCATCTCATGTGACGTGTTTGTTTCACTCCCCTCTGTGTAACAGCACAAGGTCTTCACACCACCCTCTGTAAATGTCAGGGCCCTTTGGTGCTTCCAGGGAAGGTGGGCACAAGGGGGAGGGGGTTTGCCTTAAGGTGTCCACATTCAGGGTTCTGGGCCGGACCGTGACAAACCTGTGTGACTGTCGGCCAACCCGCCCCTGATGCTTCAGTGTCACTGTCTTCCAGTGAATGGAGAGAAGGTGCGCCTGGAGGAGATCTTGAACAACAAGCAAGGTATTTGCAGCTGCTCAGTCTCCACACTTTTGTCTTCACTGCCCCACAGAAGCGCACTCATGCGACAGCAGCAGGAACCCTCTGAACCTGCAGTTAGGCTACATCCCTCCTCTGGCCTCCATCAGATTTGTAGTAAATGATAACATCCAGTCCGTTGCCCGCAATACCTGACATGATCTTGTCCGTGACCTCTGCCCAAACCCAGTGCCCTTGACAAACTTTCACGGGCCTCCTGATTCCTCCCCCTGCAGATACACTGAGGATCCTGCGGCTGCACTGCCAAGAGAAAGACAATGAGGCACAGAGGTAAGAGGCTCTGCCCGAGGGTTCCCCTGCACCCCCTCCACGTTCTGGCAGAGCAGAGAAAGCAAGGGGAGTAAATCCCAGACATGCAGACCTCACACTGTCCTTCAGTTAAATGGAGGGGCCAGACAAGCACCTTCCCTGTTCAGCTCCAACATCAGATCGTGGTGTTAAGGGCGACTCTGTCACTCACTAGTATCATCACTTGACTAGTTTGTCCATTAAATTCCTTCAGCTGGATTTTACTCTGTGCCTTTCATTCTTCACCATCCAGCTCTTCAGCTGTCTGTTCACTCATCTGTCCATTTAGGCGTCCAGCCATTCATTTATCACCCACCCCTCTCTCTCTCTCCATTCATCCACTATCTTTCCATCTACCCAATTATATGTTCATTTCTCCACCTCCTGAATGTTTATCTCGTTTTTGTGACCAGAGGCCCCAGGCCTTGACACCCTGAGATCGGAACTGTTTGGGAAAAGCTGATGACAGTTAATGTATGTTTGTGCATGTGAACTCAGCCATGCCCACAGTGATCTCCCTAATCCTCACAATGATACTCTAGGAGGCAGGTACTTCTGTCATACCCCCACCACCACCACCACCACCACCGTGTTAGAGAGGGAAAGTGGGAGCTGGGAGGAGAAGCACTTGGACCCAGTTACAGTGAGTTGGAGAGCCAGGGCTCAAAGCCAGACCTGCAGCACTGGTTACATCAAACCACTAGATCCACATGTAGGCTGGTGGCAGATAGGACAGGTAGGTGATGGTCTCCACAGAGCACTCAACAGTGGGAAGCAGAAGTGTTTCATGTCAGGCCCCACCCAGCCTTGTCCTCTGAGGGGTCATTCAGAGAATATGGCTGAGGGCTGTCTGGCCCTTCCCAGGAAGCACACCATGTTGCAGGAGTGCAAGGACCGAATTTCTGCCCTACACTCCCAGATAGAAGAAGAGAAGAACAAACAGAGGCAGCTGAGGTAACCCAGGGGCTGGGGTAGGAGTTGTGTCAGGGATGGGAGGCTGGAAAGGAGCAGTGAGCTGAGCCTTAGAAGATCAAGCTGGGAAGGTGGGAGCATGGGCAAGGACCTCCAGGGTCTGTGCAAGGAGACCCCAGCCCAGCCAGGCCATGTGTATAGGGGGGTCTTGGCCCATGGCCTCTCATTCCTGTGTGGCTGGTCCCCAGGTTGGATTTCGAGGAACAACTGGAGGATCTGATGGGCCAGCACAAAGACCTCTGGGAGTTTCATGTGAGTCTCTGTCTCACCCCTCTCGAAGCCACTCCTCTACCTTCCACATCTTCCAGGCCCAAGCCAAGGGTCATCCTCCATACCTCCTTCCTCTCACCTGCCACAACCAGTTCCTGAGTAGGTGTTGGTGGCTATAAGGTTAGAATCACCCTGAATCTGGTCCTTCCTGCCTCCAGTGTTCTCAGAGCCAAAGTTGGGCATTCATTCTTGGGCGTCCATGGGTGTGCGCAGCACCATCACAGGCACAGAAGAGATGGTGTTTGCCACCCTGGGCCTTCTTGGTAGGGGGTAGGGGAGGAGGTTGCCAGATGCCAGACAAGGAAACAGAGGACACAGTGCCGGGAATAAGGAGCCACAGCGCTGCACTGGTGTAAATCCTCCTCCTGGGCCAGTTCCCATACTTGCAACAATCCTGACCATCAAAGCACACCAGATGTGGGTCTCTTGGGTGAGAGTTCATGGCAGAGGGAAGGGCCAGTGCAAAGGCTCTGAGGCAGGCACGCCTGAAGCTGCAGGAATGGAGATGGGGAGAGTGGTGGGAAGGGAGGCACCTGAGTGGATAAATACTTGAAGGAATGAATGATTGGACTAGATAGGGCTTCCCTGAGGTGTGGGAGGGGGGTGCTGGGAGATGTAGAGCTGCTTCGTTTCTGCCCCTCAGAGGCCAGAGCAGCTGGAACGGGAGATAGGCAGCCTGGATAGCAGCAAGGAGCAGCTGCTCAAGGAAGGTGAGGCCTGGGGTTGGTGGGGGGAGGGGGGAGGGAGGGAGGCAGCCCTCACCTGCCTGACTGCCCTTTCTTGTCCATTGCCTGCCCCATCCCACCTCAGAGAAGCTGATCCAGGTGAAGCTGGAGGATGTGAAGCATCGGCTGCACTCCCTGTGTGGGGCTGAAGGTCCCTGGACCATCAGCGAGGGACTCTTCCTGCGCAGCAAGGAAGCTGTGGCTGCTGTGTAAGAATGGTGGGAGGAGGGGGGGGGAGGGAGAGGTGGCCGGTACTGATGCCCCCCTGCACCCCCAGGCAGCTGTTCGAGGAGGAGAAGAGCAAGGCTGAGGAGCTCCTGGAGGCTGCTTCCCAGCGCCAGCAGCAGCTGCAGGAGAAGTGCCAGCAGCTGCAGGAGAAGCGCCAGAGGTGGGCGCGGAGACCCCAGCCTCTGGATGGGTGTCTGTGCGTCTCATCCTCAGAGCTTCACACCCTCTTGTCTCTCCCTCCTATCCCACTCCCTGTCCAGGCTGAAGGAGGAGCTGGAGAAGCATGGGGTGCAGGTTCCTGCCCAAGCCCACGACGCCCAAGAGGAAGGGGCCCTTCCTGGAGAGGTGGTGAGCCCAAAGAACAGGGACGTGGAGAGGGGGCTGGACAGCAGGGAGGCAGCTGCTGGGAAGGGCATTCTCAGCAGGACCACAGCCAGGGCAAAGGCAGTGGTGGGCAGAGCAGTGGGCTGGAAGGAGTGGGTGCAGGTGCCTGTTGATTCCCACCCAGCACCCTGACCCCTTGCCCCTCCCAGGTGCAGTGCCTGCCTCAGGCCAGTCCCAAGCCCCTCAGGGCCCACGAGGAGAAAGACTCAGAGCCACCCACTGAGTAGAGCCCAGCACCAGTCTAGTCCAGAGGACACCTCCCCATGGACCACTGCACCTCCTCCTCCCTGTCCCTACCTTATTCCACAGGGCCACAGGAAATAAAAGTGCTGTTTTCATACTACCCGCCTCAGCTGAGTCAGTGCTGGGGAAGGGAGGGGGGGTAGGGCTTAAGGACCCCCTTAGCCGCTGAGCCTGGTTGAAGCCTTGGCTGGGCCCTGCTCATTGGCCCCAGCTGGAGGCACACAGCAGGCACTCAATAAACGCTTGAGATCTCTTACATGGTGTCAGAGCTACCTTACCCCGAGGTTCTCTGCAGGCCTCTACTGACAAAGTTAACACCACGTCAGCTGACAAAAAGAAAATACTAAAGGGCCCAGACCCATTTTCACAGAGCTGGCAACACATCTGAATTTGGAGCTGAGAGGTAGTAAATCGGTAACTGGTAACTTGATAACAGGTACATTTTTAAAATCTACAGTAAACATATTTACAGGGGACATGTAGAAGTCAATTCAGTAAAAATTATAGACTGGACTATCCTACCAAATTGCAAATAGTCTTTTAAAAAAGGAATTGACAAGCTATTTCTAAAATGTATTTGGAAATGTAAAGGTGCAAGAAAAGCCATGAGGATCACCAAGGAGATGTTTGGTGAGAGGATTTTCTCTACCAAATATCAATACGTATATAAAACTATAGTAACCAAGACAGAATTGGCCAAGGAGATGGATAGACCACTGGGGCTAAAGAGTACTGAACAAGACCCTTGTATTTTTAGACATTTAATAGACAATGGAGATCACACTTCAGAGAAGGCAAACTTCCCGATGAAAGCTGCAGGGACAACTGCGTATGTGGGACACACTGACGTACTATTTTCCCACACCACAGACTCACATCATGTCCAAACCAAAAAAAAAAAAAAAAAAAAAACCTGATGCCGTCAAGTCGATTCTGACTCACGGTGACCCTACAGAACAGAGTAGAACTACCCCACAGGGTTTCCAAGGAGCGCCTGGTAGATTTGAACTGCCAACCTTTTGGTTAGCAGCTGAACTCTTAACCATTATGCCACCAGGGTTTCCACATTATGTGCCAGGGTAGTAAATACCTAAATACAAAAGCAAATTATAAAACATTTAGAAGCTATCATGGGGAAAAGGAATTCTCTCTTTAAAAGGTTACACAATGGACCACAAAGGTGCTATGCCAACGGAAGTTAGGGTTGCAGCTGAGGAAGCTAAGACTACAGGCCCAGTGAGTTTTGAGCAGTCACCAAAGGTTCTAGCACACAGTGGACAGCACCCCCTCCCTGAGTGGCAGCCACTGGCAGTTTCCCTGTGGTGGCTGGAACCTACTTACCCGCCTAGGTGACCAGCTACAGGAACTGCTCAGCATTCGGAGATGCCAGCCTTGCATGCTGCCACAGGGCAAGAATGTGCAAGCTCTCCATCTTCTAACACTTCAGAGACATGGGAGACCCACTGCCTGGGGCTCCTGGGAATGAGCACACAGTGACCTCCTCCTCGGTGAACCCAAGTTCTGGCCACACATATCCTACACCCAGGCCCTGCCCCCTCCCACCTTTAGGGTCTGGGTCCCTGCAAACCCAGGGAGTGCTCTGCAAGCAGAGAAGGGGGTCACCACACATGGCTCCTGGATCAGTACTGGCCTTCCTGGGACTTCTCTGGGGAGGGGACTCCCATGGCTGAATGGACCCTACTTTTTCTCCTGGGACTTAGGCAGAGCCTGTGCTCTGACAAGCTCCCCACCTGTCTCCCCAAATGGCACCCACTTTTCTGGTGCTTTGGGGCTTTTACTTCACTGGTGGTTAGCATTTTCTTGGCTTAGTGTAAAGCATCAATGAAAACCAATACTCAGGGCATTCTGGTAAGAATGCTACCAAGCTGACAGCCGGGATGTTTCTGTGCCCATTTATTACTGTCTATCTGGAGTCACTGGTTTCTCCCACTGGTTTTCTAAACTTCACTTGCTTACTAAACTCAGTGGGGAGAAGGGGATGCTGTCTCCCTTGAGGATGTGGATCTGTGAATTCCCTGAAGTGGACTGGACTTTATACATGCTGAAGCTGTGCTACTAGGTGCACATTTAGAATTGTGACAGCACCTTAACTGAGTGACTCTTACATTACAGATTTTGCTTGTCTCCAAAAATGCTTTTTGCCTTAATATCAACTCTGTCTGGAGTAAGTATAGCTATTTAGGCTTGCATTTTCATAACATATACATACCCATTTCATTTACTAGATCTTCATCTTCTGTTGGAGGTCTGCGACTTGTAATCAGCATGTGGGGGTGTGACTACGCTGGTACAGCTAGGGGTGACTGCAGGCCTGTTGCCAGCACAGGGGCAGGAACAGCTGCAACCTGAGCCCTGTCACTGGGTTTGTAGCCTGGTCTCCTGGGATGGCCCAGGGCACTTGGGAGAAGTGTTCTCTACCCTGGGTGGGGGCCTTGCTGAAATCGAAATTTAATAAAAAAAAATCCAATCAGAATTCAGAAAGGGCTTTCAGATGGGAAAGGAAATGGAGTGATTTAAATATCATCACTAAGAATCAATGTAAAGGGGAAAAACGAAAAGAAAGAGGAGACTTACTCTACAATGTATTAAAAACACTGTAAAGCCACTGTGGTTTAAACATTATCATATTTATGCACCAATTGCTGTTGAGTCAATTCTGACTCAGTGACACTATGAGTATCTGCAGTTTACAGGAAAATGAAAAAAAGGTCAGTCACAGTCCAGATAAATACCAGTCAGGACTCAGATTACAAAGAGGAGTGACCCAATTCAACAGAGTTTAAGCAAAAACCACCAATGGCACAATGGCAATCACAGGGAAAGGCAGGTGGTGTGGGACTCCATTAGATAAGTCACAGGATACCACATCTCAAGGCTGCAATATGCAACCAGGTGATTTGTGAATAAACACCGAGGTCCAGCAGAATAACCACCTTTTCCTGTCTCTCTTTGAAACAACTTTTCCAAGACATACCACAGAATCATTCTCCTAATGCCTCACTCCCCCATGTCTGTCACTGTCGTACGGTGGGGGCTGGTTTGTTGCTGTGATGCCGGAAGCTATGCCACTGGTATTCAAATAACAGCAAGGTCACACATGACAGACAGGTTTCAGCTGAGCTTCCAGACGAAGACTAGGAAGAAGGACCTGGTGGTCTACTTCCGAAAAAAAAATGAACAGCAGCACAACAGTGTCTGATATAGTGTGAAGATGAGCACCTCAGATTGGAAGGCACTCAAAAGATGAGCGCAGTACATCCACAGAAGCTCCCAAAAATTCAAGCCGGATTCAGAAGAGGATGTGGAACGAAGGATATCACTGCTGATGTGAGATGGATCCTGGCTGAAAGCAGAGAATATCAGAAGGATGTTAACCTGCGTTTCACTGACTATGCAAAGGCATTCAACTGTGTGGATCATAACAAATTGTGGATAACAGTGCAAATGGGAATTCCAGAACACTAAACTGTGCTCATGATGAACGTGTACATAGATCAAAAGGCAGTCGTTCAAACAGAACAAGGGGATACTGCGTGGTTTAGTCAGGAACGGTGTGTCAGTGTTGTATCCTTTCATCACTTGTTCAATCTGTATGCTGAGCAAATAATCTGAGAAGGTGGACTATATGAAGAACGGGGCCTCAGGATTGGAGGAAGACTCATTAACAACCTGTGATATGCACATGACACAACCTTGATTGCTGAAAGTGAAGAGGACTTGAAACACTGACGAAGATCGAAGACTACAGTCTTCAGTATGAATTGCACCTCAACATAAAACAAAAATCCTCACAACTGGACCAATAAGCAACATCATGGTAAATGGAGAATATACTGACGCTGTCGAGGATTTCATTTTACTTGGATCCACAATCAACATTCACGGAAGCAGCAGTCAAGAAATCAAACAACATATTGCACTGGGCATATCTGATGCAAAAGACCCCTTTAAAGTGTTAAAAAGCAAGGATGTCACGTTAAGGACTAAGGTGTGCCTGACCCAAGCCATGATGTTTTCAATTGCCTTACAGGCATGTGAAAGTTGGGCAATGAATAAGGAAGACCAAAGAATTGATGCCTTTGAGTTATGGTGTTGCCAAAGAATACTGACTATACCATGGACTGCCTAAAGAACCAACAAATCTGTCCTGGAAGTACAACCAGAATGCTACTTCAAAGTGAGGATGGCAAGACTTTGTCTCACATACTTTGGACACGTTATCAAGGAGGGGCCAGTCCCTAGAGAAAGACATCATGCTTGGTAAAGTACAGGGTCAGCAAAGGAGAGGAAGACCCTCAACAAGATGGAGTGACAACAGTTGCTGCAACTATGGGCTTAGGCATAACAATAACCATGAGAATGGTGCAGGACTGGACGGTGTTTCGTTCTGTTGTATATAGGATCACTATGAGTCAGAACCAACTTGATGGCACCTAATGCCTCCCTGGACAGAGTTGGACAAAATGCCCAACCCAAAAGAATCACGGAAAAGATTCTTTAAGCTAACCATGAAGAGCCTGGTCAAGATGAATCTGAATAAATCTGTGTGCAGGTGCACTGTACAAGGGCACAGTGGGAAAATCACATCCTCACGGCTAACTACGTGGGGAAGATCAACATGAATCCAATTCCACCTGGAAATGGATCTAGTCCTCACCTTCCCACTTCTCCATCCTTGTGGTCAGCCACTCCAAGCAGCGGGCTCTCATCCCCAGCCATCTGGGGCTAGGTCACTGGGGTACCAGTTGCGAGTCTCCAGGTCCACATGACTCCTTCCACTTCAGACCATCTGGCCTCTTGTCTGATCCTAACCACCCCCGGTTAGGCAGAGTACACGAAAAGAACAGTCTTTCAGACAGCTAAATAGGCAGACATCAGCCCTTTTTAGCTCCCACTATACTTACAGCTATGGATTACCAGAAAGTATACAGAGAGACACATAGGGTAAGGTCTGGGAGGGGTCCTGGGTACTCATGCATGAATCCTACAAACCTCATACGTTTGCTATCCTGAGTTGAAGTTTTGGGGCTTAAAAAATAAAAATATTCACAGGGAAGATGTTTATAGAAAATTTCCCCTTAGTAGAAAAACACCAGTCTATAGCCAACTATTCTATTTCCAATTTAAAAATTGACATTTCTTAAAGAGTCATCACTCGAATAGACATGCACACCTATGTTCATGGCAGCATTGTTCACAATAGCAAAACGATGGAAACCTAGATGCCCATCAACAGATGAATGGATAAACAAACTATGCTACATACACACAATGGAGTACTATGCAACGAGAAAGAACAATGAATCTGTGAAGCACCTCATGACATGGATGAAACTGGAGGACATTATGCTGAGTGAAATAAGTCAATCACAAAAGGACAAATATTGTATGAGACCCTTATTGTAAAAACCCATGAAAAAGTTCACACACAAAATGTAACAATCGTTATCGGTTACCAGGGATGGGAGGCGTGGGGGGAAATACTAAATAGGCAATAGGTAAGTGGTATCTTGGGTGAAAGTTGAGACAGTACACAATACAGGAGAAACTAGCAAAACCTGTACAAGGAAACATCATGGAAGCCCCACAGACACATCCAGACTCCCTGGGGAGGGACTGAATTGCTGGGCGGAGGGCTGTGGGGACCATGGTCTCAGGGAACATCTAGCTCAGTTGGCATGACACTGCTTAAAAAGACAATGCTCTACATTCTACCTTGGTGAGTATTGTCTGGGGTCTTAAAAGCCTTGAGCGGCCATCTAAGATACTCCACTGGTCTCATCCCTTCGGGAGCAAGGGAGAATGAAGAGAACAGGATACAACGAAAAGATCAGTCTGAAGGACTAACTGTCCACAGCTACAAAGGCCTCCACTGGACTGAGTCCAGTACAGCTAGACGGTGCCTGGCTACCACCGACTGCTCTGACCAGGATCACAACAGAGGTTTCTGGACACAGCTGGAGAAGGATTTAGAGCATAATTCTAACTTACACACACAAAAAAAAACCAGATTTACTGGCCTAAAGGAGACTGGAGAAACCCCGAGAGTATGGCCCCCAGACACCCTTTTAGCTCAGTGATGAAGTTACCTCCGAGGTTCACCGTTCAGCCTGGGAGTGGATAGCCCCATAAAACCAAATGAGACTAACGAGGTACAGGAGTCCAGTGACAAGGGCCAGAAGGCAGAAGGGGACAAGGAAGCTGGTGATAGGGAACCCAAGGTTGACTAAAGATATTGTTGATGTGTTGTGAGATTGTTAACCATTGTCATAGGGCAACATTTGCAGTAACTGTTAAATGAGAAAAACTATTTTGTTCTGTAAGCCTTCGTCTTAAGTGAGAATAACAGCACAATTGGAAGAGCATAGTCAAGGTCACTGAACTGTGTATGCAGAAATTTTTTAAAAGGTGTATCTTTGGCTATGTGTATTTTCACCAAAAAAAAAAAAAAGTTTGAGAAGTTAGAGGGTTAATATGTTGTGGGGTTGTTAACCAATGTCATAAAACAACATGTGTAGTACTGTTTCATGAGAAACTATTTGTTCTGTAAGCCTTCACCTGAAGTACAATAAAATATAAAAAAAAAGAAAAAAATTAACATTTCTATTTGAAAATTTTCATCCATTACAGGGTCATTACGAGTCAGAATCGACTCAATGGCAATGGGTTTGGTTTTGGTTTTTTTACCTAAATTGAGTTCCCCCTTCATAACAAATGTTCTGCTATATGATAAAGTTGTAAGTCTTGTTGAAAACCCTACTGCATGAAAAACATTTATACAGTTTCAGTTCATTCTGTTACTTACTGCTCAATGGCATGTCCCTATGTAGTAAAGATTTTCCTATACATGTCACATTCTTTGTTTCTCCCCATGAGTTCTTTGACTTTTACATCAACTGACTTGGGGATGAAAGATGACAAAACAGGTTTCTCACCTGTGCAAATTTTCTGATACACAAAGAGTAGTAACTTCTCACAGAAGTATACTGGCTACAATAGGCTGCTTCTGTTGCAGTGCAAACATCAAAAGATCAAAATATGGGATGTCCCAACAGGGTACAGATATCTCATTCACATGAAGTACAAATGGGGTCTTTAGGGTAGAGATGACAAGACTCTGCTATTCTCAATCAATTCCTCTGTCTTAAGTGAGGGCTGCTATCTTCAGCCTACATCTCCCAAGGTCACCCTGGGAATGAGATCTACTCCAGTCCCACAAGGAATGAGAAGTCAGGGAGAAATGCATAAGATTTTTGTGGGGCAGCCATAGAAGAGACGTACATCACTTGCGCACATATTCCATGGCAAGCGCTCAGTTACGTGGTCCCACCCACAGTAAAGGGAGACTGAGAAATGTAGGCTGTGTGCCCAAGAGGAAAAGAAAGTGAGTCTTAGTGAGCACACAGCCACTCTCTGCCACGAAGGGTTTCTCCCCTGCATGAGTTCTCTGATGTTTGTTGAGGTGTGACTTCTGGCAAAAAGTTTTCCCACATTCCTTACATTCATGGGGCTTCTCCCCTGTGTGAGTTCTCTGATGCACAGTGAGGGCTGACTTCTGGTAGAAGGTTTTCCTGCATTCCTTACATTCATAGGGCTTCTCCCCTGTGTGAGTTCTCTGATGTTTACTGAGAGTTGACTTCTCACAGAATGTTCTCCCACACTGTATACACTCATAGGGCTTCTCCCCTATGTGAGTTCTCTGATGTACAGTGAGTTTTGACTTCTGGTAAAAAGTTTTTCCACATTCGTTGCACTCATAGGGTTTCTCCCCAGTATGAGTTCTCAGATGAACAGTGAGTTTTGGCTTCACACAGAAGGATTTCCCACATTCATTACATTTATAAGGTTTCTCTTTTACGTGTGTTCTCCGATGTACAGTTAGGGCAGGCCTGTGGCCGAAGGATTTTCCACATTCTTCACATTTGTAGGGCTTCTCTCCCGTGTGTGTTCTCTGATGTGCAGTGAGCATCGACTTCTTGTGGAAGGTTTTGCCACACTCAATGCATCTGTGAGGTTTCTCCCCATTGTGAGTTCTCTGATGTACAGTGAGGGCTGACTTCTGGCAGGTTTTCCCACACAGACTACACTCACAGGGTTTCTCCCCTGTGTGGATTCTCTGATGAACAGTTAAGTCTGACTTACAGCAGAACGATTTTTCACATTCATTACAGGCGTAGGGTTTCTCCCATGTGTGCATTCTCTGATGTATTATAAGGGCTGATTTGCTAATAAAAGTTTTTCCACATTCACTATATTTATAAGGTTTCTCCCCAGTGTGTGTTTTCAGATGTTTAGTAAGGTTAGATTTTTTACAGAAAGTTTTCGCACAGACATTACATTCGAAAGTTTTCTCTTCTGAATGACTCTGAAGCTGAGTAAGGCATAATTTCTTACTGAAATCATTTCCATTTGAATTACATTTGTAGTATTTCTCTTCCAAGTGAGCTCTATGAGGATGAAAGAGCACTGGCTGCTCACAAAAGGTTTTCTCACATGCATCACATTTACAATTATTCGCACCTAGGTGAGTTCTCTCTCGGACATTACAGGCTTTCCCATATTCATTATATCTACAGGATTTCTCCCCTGCATGGGCCGTTCTATGTGTAAAGAATGCTGCCTCCTTATCAAAGGCCTTCCCTCGTCTACTATGTTCAAAACGCTGCTGCAGAGTTTGCATCTTCTGTTGATGAATAAGATACTCACTATGTCTGAGGGATTTCCCAATTAAATCATGGTTATAAGGTTTCTCTCTAGCACACATCACATCAGGCTCAACAAGAAGGCGTAAGTCCTTACACACATTAAACTCCTCAGGCTTCATTCCTAAATAGTTTCCGTTACTTACAACCAATTGGGAAATATGGTTTGAACTCTTGCCACAGGTTACTCTTCTTAAAGGAAAAGGGTTTGTGCTCAAATTAAATGTTTTTCCTAATTCAGCTCCTTCCTTAGTTGATGCTTTCTTGCTGATGATCACAACTTGCCACAAATGTTTGCCTTGACTTTCCCAGCTCCTCTCAATCAGGCCATCCACTTCCTGGACATCTAAAATGAGAAACAAAAAAACAAAAAAAGTTCTATGCACCATCTCTAAGCATTTCTGTGGAAGGGGTTTAGGTGCTGGTGCTCTGTATGTGAGGTTGGCTTCCTGGTGTCATTTTCAGCGTCCCAGTGTGAAAGTCATCCCCAGAGTATTTTTTTGGTTGTGTTTTAATTCCCTTAGGTTCAGACTAAGCAGAAACAGAAAAAGGACAAACTATCAATGTGCACACACACATTTCTGGACATGTTACAACTATAGCCTTTGAAACTGCTTAGATACGGGAAAGCAAGCTCAAGAAACAAACTGAAGATATCCCATTTATGAAAAAGTGACTGCTTCAGGGACAGAAAGCACATAAAGAACAGCTGAGTCAAACCAGAACAATAAACGGCACACAGCGTGACAAGGACATTAGTAGACAGGATGTGTAGGGGGAAGTTCAAGGGGAAGTGGGAGTAAGATAGGCAGAGCAGAATCTACATCCACCTCACACCTGAACAGCTGTAGCAGGATCTTCACTGGTCAACTTGTCTCCAGGACCATTTCTATTTCATTGTGCAACACCAATTAAATTTGTGAAAGCAACAATTTCCTCTTTTTCTAAAAGGAAAATCTTATAACCCATGCTCTAAACCTAGCTATGAATCAAAAGTACACAAACATCTCACAAGAAGTGGACTATCATCAGGGGACAATCCACCTGTGATGGATGGAAGTGTGTCCTCCCAAAATATGTGTTGGAATTCTAACCTCTGTGCCTGTGGATGCAATCTCATTCAGGAATAGTGTTTTGTTATATTAATGAGCCCATATCAGTGCAGGGTGTGTCCTAAACCTAATCACTGCTGAGTTACAAGAAGCAGCAAAGACACAGAGACAAGCAAGCACAGATGGGAGAAAGATAAATGCCACACTATGTGAAGCTCACCAAGGATCCAAGGATTGCTGGCTACAAGAAACTGAAATAGACTACGAAGGACCTCCCTCTAAAGCCACACTCTGAATTCAAACCTCTACCCTCCTAAACTGTGAGAAAACCAAAGTTCTGTTCTCTAAAGCCACCCACTAGTGGCATTTCTGTTATAGCCACACCAGGAAACTATACACCATCCCTATTGTGTGGTCAGACCTGTGCTCTCTCCTGGGCTGGCACTTTTCCCGACTGTCCCAGAGTTCATCAAAAGGCAGCCTGTGTCCACAACCACACCCACCTCCCCTACCCACTGCCCCCTGCTGACCTGGGAATCCTTCTAATGTCCACGGCTCTTCTCCTTGCTCCAATTTGAAGATCACCTCAGGTTTGCTACTGCAATGCCCTGTTAATGGGAAATAATGCAGGACTTTGGCAAAACTGCTTAAGTTTCGGGACCTTTGAGGAATGATGAGAACCAATTCAACCCTTTCGTTAGAGAGAGGAATCACAGGCATTCTTTCTTGCCTCAACTCTCAAATCTAAATAGCATTAAACTTTATAAATGGTCCAAATATTTACCAATGAAGAAAAACTCCTTGTCCTGGGAGTTAATGGGGAAATTCACTCACCTAGTGACACCAGGCTGGTATAGTTCTCCAGCATCACGTCCTTGTACAGGGTCCTCTGCGCAGTGTCCAGGTGCCGCCACTCCTCCCAGGTGAAGCCAACGGCCACATCCTCAAACGACACTGACCCCTGTTGTCATGAATTGAATAGAGTCCCCCCAAAATATGTCTACTTGGCTAGGCCATGATTCCTAGTATTGTGTGGCTGTCCTCCATTTTGTGATCTAATGTGATTATTCTCTATTTTATGTGTTGTAAATCATGACCTGTATGTGTTAATGAGACAGGATTAGATTATGTTAATGAGGATTAGGTTATGTTTGTTATATTAATGAAGCAGGATTAAGGTGGGACACATCATCCTCGTTCAAGTTACCATGCTTACCCATGCAACCACCCTTGTTTGAATCACACCTTTTACCTTACAAAAGATAAAACGAGAGACGAACAAGCAGACAGAGACCTCAATACCATCAAGAAAGAACAGCCAGGAGTGGACAGTGTCATTTGGGCCCAGGGTCCCTGCAGTGAGAACCTCCTAGACCCAAGGGAAGACTGATGCCAAGACACATGGAGATCTCTAAGGAAATCCAGGCCGACTGATGTAGAAAGGAGTCAAGGCCCTTCCTCCAGAGCCAAAGAAAGCCTTCCCCTACAGCTGGCACTCTGAATCCAGACTTACAGTCTCCTGAACTGTGAGATAATAAGTTTCTGTTTGTTAAAGCCATATTGACTTGCGGTATCTCTGTTACAGCAGTACTAGGTAACTAAGACATCTTTAACAGCACCTCCTCCTCAAGTCATCTGTCTTGGATCACAAGAACAAAATGGGAGCTGATTCTACATCTCTGCATGTGTGCATCCTGTGTATTTGTGCTACATGTGTTTTTGTGTGTGCATATAAATATATCTTATATAGAATCTTACATAAGACACTATATACGCTGTTTTGCACTTTATATTGTGGGAGAATGAGAAGTGTCACGGATTGAATTGTGTCCCCCAAAAATATCTGTCAACTTGGCTGGGTCAGGATTCCCAGTATTGTATGACTCTGGACCATTCTGTAATCTGATGTTATTTCCTTATGTGTTGTAAACTCTATCACTATGATGTAATAAAATGGATTAGCAGCAATTACACTGATGAGGTCTACAAGATTAGATAGTGTCTTAAGCCAATCTCTTTTGAGATATAAAAAAAAAAGCTGGCAGAGACACATGGGGAACCTCATATCACCAAGAAAGCAGTGCCGGGAGCAGAGCACGTCCTTTGGACCTGAGGCTCCTGCACAGAGAAGCTCCCAGACCAAGGGAATACTGATGACACAGACCTTCTTCCAGAGCCAATGGAGAAAGTGTTCCCCTGGAGCTGACGCCCTGAATTTGGTCTTGTAGCCTAGTGGACTGTGAGAGAATAAACTTCTCTGTTGAAGCCATCCATTTGTGGTATTTCTGTGAGAGCAGCACTAGATGACTAAGACAAGAAGCCATAGTAGAAATATGCTGGTTCTGTATTAATTTATTAATTCCTAAAAATATTGAGTTTCCCTTATATATCTGGAACTGTCCTCGTTGCCAGGGACAACAGGATGAACGAAGTTCTGCTCTTACAAGCTCATGACCTGGTATGGTGACATAAACAAAACCTGCAACAGTATGTTAGAGGAGCTGAGTTAGAAACTGGATTACAAAGGTAAAGAAACACTGGTTCTATTACATATTGTCACGGTATGCTTCTGAAGAGCCAAAGGTGCTTAGATCTCCAACACGAACACCACTAGAGGCAACAGCATATGTAGGAGAGGCAGGAAGAGCATGCACCGCATCACTGGCGATGAGAACAGTGCAGTTTCTGTCAGCCATGATGGAGGTGAAGGGCATCAAGAGTTCTCAGAACTGATTGTGGAGTAATTCTGCATTTATATATTTGAGAATAAATTATTCTGGCAATAAAATTTTCATGCGCTTCCTGTTGTTTTTTAATTATTTATACATTAAACACAAAGGTATCTTAGTATTTCCTTCCCGTATCTCAATGGACTGCTTGTGCCCACCCCAGGGAGAACACCTCCACTTCAGAAGTCACAGATGTGAATAATGGGGTACATTAAGGATGCAAGCTACATGACGAGACCTGCATGCTAACAGTCATTCCCTAGGAGAAACGAAAATGGCTAAGAGGCAGAGGAGAAGAAATGAGGGTGAGAGATTACCACCTACGTTAAGGTTACAGAGCAATAAGAATGCAGAATAGGGAACTAATCCATTTAAAAAAAAAAGTCAGCAACAGAATCTGGTACTAATTTCTTGGACAGAGGGTGAAAGAAGTTTTACTTCTACGCTGTCTGCACAGGCAGCTAGGTAGATACTGATGCTATAAACTGAAATTAAGAAAAAGAACAAAGAATATGACAGGTGGAAGTGGGATGGATCCTGGACACATCCTATCAGAAGCATCTGTGGTCAAATGTATTGTTATCAGATGCCCAAGTAAGTTCCGACTCATAGCGACCCTACGTAAAACAGAACAAAACACTGCCCAGTCCTGCACCATTCTCACAATCATTGCTATGTTTCAGCTCATTGCTGCAACCACTGAGTCAATCTATCTTGTTGAGGGTCTTCCTCTTGTTTGTTGACCCTCTGCTTTGTTGTTTTTGTTATTAGCTGCCGTCGAGTCAGTTCCGACTCATAGCGACCCTGTGTACCACAGAACGAAACACTGCCCAGTCCTGCACCATCCTCACAATCGTTGTTATGCTTGAGCCCACTATTGTAGCCACTACATCAAACCATCTCTTTAAGGGTCTTCCTCTTTTTCGCTGACCCTGTACTTTACCAAGCATGCTGTCTTTCTCCAGGGACTGATCCCTCCTGACAACACATCCAAAGTATGTAAGACGTAGTCTCACCATCCTCACTTCCAAGGAGCATTCCAGTTATACTTCTTCCAAGATAGACCTGCTCATTCTTTTGGCAGTCCACGGTATATTCAATATTCTTTGCCAACACCACCATTCAAAGCTGTCAAATCTTCTTCAGTCTTCCTTATTCATTGTCTGCCTTTCACATGCATATGATGCATTTGAAAATACCATGGCTTGGGTCAGGGCACCTTAGTCTTCAAGGTGACATCTTTGCTTTTCAACACTTTAAAGAGGTTTTTTGCAGAACATTTGCCCAATGCAATGCCTCTTTTGATTTACTGACTGCTGCTTCCATGGGTGTTGATTGGGGATCCAAGTAAAATGAAATCCTTGGCAACTTCAAACTTTTCTCCATTTATCATGATGTTGCTTACTGGTCCAGTTGTCAGAATTTCTGTTTTATGTTGAGATGTAATCCATACTGAAGGCTGTGGTCTTTGATCTTCACCAGTAAGTGCTTCAAGTCCTCTTAACTTTCAGCAAGCAAGGCTGTGTTGTCATCTGCATATTACAGGTTGTTAATGTTGTCTTCCTCCAATCCTGATGCCCCATTCTTATTCATATAGTCCAGCTTCTGGAATTATTTGCTCAGCATACAGACTGAATAGGTATGGTGAAAGGATATAACACTGACACACACTGTTTCTGATTTTAAACCGTGCAGTACCCCCTTGTTCTGTTCCAACAACTGCCTCTTGGTCTACACATAGTTTCCACATGAGCAGAATTAAGTGTTCTGTAATTTTCATTCTTCAAAATGTTAACCAAAATTTGTTATGATCCGTACAGTTGAATGCCTCTGTATAGTCAACAGGACACAAGTAAACATATCTTTCTGGTATTCTCTGCTTTCAGCCAAGATCCAGCTGACATCAGCAATGATATCCCTTGTACCACGTCCTCTTCTGAATTTGGCTCGAATTTCTGGGAGATCCCTGTTGATGTATTGCTGCAACTACTTTTGAATGATCTTCCCCAAAAATTTTACTTGTGTGTGATATTGATCTGGTTTGATAATTTCTGCATTCAGCTGGTGTCATGGTTTGAATTATGTCCCCCAAAAAATGCGTGATCAATTTGGCTAGGCCATGATTCCTGGTACTGTGTGATTTTCCTGTATGTTGTAAACCTGCCTCTATGATGTTAATGAGGAAGGGTGGGCGGCAGTTGTGTTAGTAAGGCAGGACTCAGTCTACAAGATTGGATTGTATCCTGAGGCAATGTCTTGAGGTATAAAAGACAGAAGGGAGCAGAGAGACAGGGGGACCTCATACCATCAAGAAAGCAGTGCTGGGAGCTGAGCGCATCCTTTGGACCTGGGTCCCTGAGCCCAGAAGCTCCTAGTCCGGAGGAACACTGATGAGAAGACCAACAAAGAGAGAAAGCCTTCCCCTGGAGCTGATGCCCTGAATTTGGACCTTTAACCTACTTTGACTGTGAGGAAATAAACTTCTCTTCATTAAAACCATCCATTTGTGGTATTTCTGTTATAGCAGCACTGGATGACTAAGACAGTTGGATCATCTTTCTTTTAAAATGGGCACGGATACAGATCTCTTCCAGTCAGCCAACCAAGTAGCTGTCTTCCAAATTTCTTGGCTTAGATAAGTGAGCACTTCCAGCGTTGCATCTGTTTGGTGAAGCATTCGAATTGGTATTCCGTCAATTCGTGAAGCTTTGTTTTTCATCAATGCCTTCAGCAGAGCTTGGAGGAGTTCTTTCAGTACCATTGGTTCTTGATCCTATGCTACCTCCTGAAATGGTTGAATGTCGATCAATTCTTTTTGGTACAGTGACTCTTTATATTACTTCCATCTTCTTTTGATGCTTTCTGCGTCATTCAACGTTTTGCTCATAAAATGCTTCAATATCGCAACTTGAGGGTTGAGTTTTTTCTTCAGTTCTTTCAGCTTGAGAAATGCTGAGTAGGTTCTTCCTTTTTCGTTTTCTAACTCCAGGTCTTTGCACATATCATTATAATACTTCACTTTGTCTTCTCAAGCCGGCCTTTGAAATCTTCTGTTCAGCTCTTTTATTTCATCATTTCTTCCATTTGAGTTAGCTACTCTACATTCAAGATCAAGTTTGAGTCTCTTCTGACATCCATTTTGGTGTTTTCTTTCTTTCCTGTGTTTTTAATGACCTTTTGCTTTCTTTGTATATGATGTCCCTGATGTCATCCCACAACTTGGTCTTTGGTCATTAGTGTTCAATGAGCCCAATCTATTCTTAAGACTGTCTCTAAATTCAGGGGGGATATACTCAAGGTCGTACTTTGGCTCTCATGGACCTGTTTTAATTTTCTTTAGCTTCAACTCTGCATTTTAGCAGTTGATGGTCTGTTCTGCAGTTGGCCTCTGGCCTTGTTCTGAGAGATGATATTGAGCTTCTCCATCTCTTTCCAGGATAGATTTTGAAATGTTCTTTTTGACAATGAATTCAACACCATTCCTCTTCAATTTGCCATTCCCAGCATAGCAGACTGTAGAACTGCCCAATTCAAAATGGCCAATACCAGTGCATTTCAGCTCACTATTGCCTAGGATATTGATCTTCAAGTGTTTCATTTTTGATGACCTCCAATTTTCCTTGATTCATACTTCGAACATTCCATGTTCCAATTACTAATCGATGTTTGCAGCTGTTTCTTCCCATTTTGAGTTGTGCCACATCAGCAAATGAAGGCCCCGAAAGCTTAACTCCATCCTCGTTATTAAAGCCAACTTTACTTTGAGGAGGCAGCTCTCCCCAGTCATATTCTGAGTGTCTTCCAACCTGAAGGACTCACCTTCCAGCAGTATATCAGATAATGTTCTGCTGCTATCCACAAGGTTTTCACTGGCTTTTTTTTTCTTCTTGAAAGTAGATTGTAAGGTCCTTCCTCCTAGTCTTAATGTGGAAGCTCAGCTGAATCCTGCCTACCATGGGTGACTGTCTGTATTTGAAATACTGGCAGCATAGCTTCCAGCATCACATCAATATACAAGTCACCACAATATGACTAACTGACAGAAAAGTGGACAACACTCATGGAAGCAGCAGTGAATAAATCAAATGACATACGGCATTGGAAAAATCTGCTGTGAAAGACCTCTTTAAAGTATTAAAAAGCAAAGATGTCACTTTGAGGACTAAGATGCTCTTGAACCAAGCCATCATACTGTCAATTGCCTCACGTGCGTGAAAGATGGACAATGAGTAAGGAAGACCAACGACTTGATGCATTTAAATTATGGTGTTGGTAAAGAATATTGAATATACCATGGACTGCCAGAAGAATGAACAAATCTGTCTCGGAAGAAGAGCAGACAGAATGCTCCTTAGAAGCGAGGATGGCGTGACTTTGTCTTGTGCACTCTGGACATGTTATCAGGAGGGACCAGTCCCTGGAGGACATCATGCTGGGTAGAAGGTGATCAAAAAAGAGGAAGACCTTCAACGAGATGGACTGACACAGTGGCTACAACAATGGATTCAAACATAGCAACGACTGTGAGAACTGCGTAGGAAACAGGTATTGTTTCATTCTGTTGTACACAGGTCACTATGAGTTGGAATCGACTCGATGGCACCTAATAACATGGAGAAAAATCCTATGATCATCCACACAGATATGGAGATGGTATGCTGAAAAATACCTTTCCATCTGTAGTAAGACTCTTAATAAAACAGCATTCAGTCGATTCTTCCTTAATATGATAAAATGTATATATCATAGCCCACAAGCCAGCGTCATACTCTATGGGGAACCCTGAAGACAAACATGCCAGTTCACCACTACTACCAACAGTGTATAGTGATACCAATCAGCACAATTCAAAACAAAAAGATAAAAGTTAAAATGATCATGATTCACGTATAATTCATAACTGGAACACAAGAGAACAACCTGAAAACTACTTAAAATAGGAAAAAATCGATAAAATTAGCAGAACATAAATAGCTAAAAGTCGAGAGCGCATATATACAAAAACCTTTATACAACAGAAACATAAAATACCTAGCAATACATTTAACAGAAAACAGGCAAAACTGAATGAGGAAAAAAATTCTGAGCTGCAAGCAAGAACTGAACAAATAGACATATTATGTTCACAGAAAGAGTCCACATCAACTCTCCTAAGTCATTGAACGAATTTTACAGTGTCCTAATGAAACAGCATGCTCTTAGATATATACAGCTGATTCAAAAAGCATGCGGAAAAATTAACAAACAAGCAGACAAGTGTGGTGAAATGAATTCCTTTGCATGGCCTTTTGCCTTCGTTCTTTGGAAAAACAGGTTGAGAGATTTTTCCCCTAAGTACTGATGAATTACCTTTGCCCCAGTTTTCTACTCTAGAGCGTTTATTACTTTTGCACAGGTTGACTGACATTTCCTGGCTAAGCTATAAACAATTTGTGGTTTGATACCTTTTGTCTAGTCCTGGGCTCCAGCTTTCCCTGTGATTGGTATGCACCTTGCAGGAACTGGTTGACAAACTATGCACAGCCTACGTGCAAATGAAGTTCCTGAGGCCTACTGAGAGGGGACTGGTCAGTTTGTGGCCCCCGTTGGGAGGGGCCATGCCTTGAAATTGACAAGGAGTTGTATATATAAGCAGCTAACCCCACAGCGATTGAGACAGAAAGAAGCAGGAAGAGGAGCAGCAGGAAGCAGCAGAAGGAACAGAGAACGGTAGAGAGAGGAGGCAAGAAATTGCCTAAAAGAGCTATAACACGGTTCAAAGGCTGTAACACTGACGACAGCAAGAGGCCCAGAAGGGGCCCAGTGACAGAACTGACAGTGACAGGCTTAGAAGGGACCCTGCAGCAAACTCAATGGTGAGAGATGGCAAGGTCAAGAGGAGCCTGTTCTCAGGGGGCTGAGAGGAGGCCTAGCCTGCCAAGAAGAGCTGAGAGAACTGTGCTGCACTAAAGAAGGGAGACTTTGCCTATATGCTTCCCGATCTTGAGTTGTAGCCTGCTGATCCTGATCCCGAGTTGTACCCTGTTCCTTAATAAATCAATTAACTCTAAGTATGATCTGTGTGTTTTGTGTGGCCAATGCAACAGATTATCAAACCCAGAAGAGAAGTAACGGGTGACATGGGAGAGAAGGCTGGTGTCAGAATTAGTAAAAAGGTTGGAGAGTGGAGATATGTGTGACCTCCACCTCAGAGAGATCAGCTTTGGGCTAATCCTGGTCATTACTCCCCACTGAAGTTGGACAGGTTCTGAGGCTACTATTACTACTACTGGTATTTCACAATGGGTATACCAAAACCAAAACACGTTGTTGAGTTGATTCCAACTTATGGTGACCCTATAGGACAGATCAGAACTGCCCCGTAGCATTTCCAAGGAATAGCCGGTGGATTCGAACTGCCAACCTTTTGGTTAGCAGCCATAACTTTTAACCACTGTGCCAGCAGGGCTCCAAACAGTGTATAGTAAGATTATATTTCTGCTAACCCATATTCACTGCCCTTCTCTGGGGAGCCTTTTCTCTGTAAATCCCCCTTGCTGCTGAATTCCCATAAGCGGATTTATAATCCTGTGCGTGCCACTGGCTTTGGCCAATGACATACAAATGGAAGTGACATGTGCCACTTCCAAACAGAAGCTCCAAGAGTCACATATGGGTCACACTGTTATCTTCTTCCTTTGCCACGGGATCAACAATGTTACAGAGAGAAAATGGTCCTCTGTCTGGGACCCTGAGTGCAGCTGGAAGAACAAAACCAAAGCTGACCTATGATGGACATGTAATATAAATGAGAAACAAATCTTTGTTGTTGATTTCACTGGTGAGTGAATTGATACAACAAAACACAAGGAAAAAAACCAACATCAACAATTACAACAAGCAGTCCATGGCAATCTATGCTATTTAGTGGCTAAATATTTGATAATGTTACCTACAATAACTTTGATGTCAAATACAGTTTATCTCATGCACTTAAAGTTTTAAGAAAAGAAGTTGGAAAACAGAACGTTAGTAGTATTATCTCAGTTACTATTCACTGCTTTTAATAAAGTCTTATAGGAAAGTGATGAGCTCGGGCCGGGGGAGGCCAGTTTGCAATCAGGAATGAAAGGGAATACGGAGATACCAGAAATGTGGGGTATGATAGAACTGGAAAAGTCAAAGCATTTCTCATTTTATCTTTTATTGTTTAAAGTTGAAAAATTTTATCTTACAATTCTTACAGCAGAAAAAAAAAAATTGCTTTGAGAATGAAAGACTAAGTAAAACTCAACTTTATGGCAACAAATTGAAGAAATGACATCACAGCCATTGTTAGAACCTGGGAGTGAATTAAGTTGGCCCCTAGTAAACCCTTCAGTTGCACAAAATGGAAAAGACAGTAAGAGATTAAGGATGAGGTGCTCCTAAGGAAATCTTATGGGTTAAAAAACCAAAAAAACTGGAGAAAAAGGCATGTCTCAAAAAACAGAAATAGCTAGAATCATAAAGATAAAATTTAAATACACTTTCGTGAGTTATACCATCAAAACTGACCTTAAAAATGCCAACAGTTTAAGACTTACAGAGAGTGTTTAAAGCTATGGGCAAGAGATATAGCATGAGTTGTTCAGTCCCCAAGGAGAGTGTATTTGAAGGCCTTTGTTAAATGAGGCCAAAGTGAATAATAAGAGAAAAAGGACCTTCTGGGGCGCACAGACAGGTACCACAGAGAGCAGTGGGCTGGGGGGCTACCGGGGTACAGAACTGGCCTTCTCAAGGAAGCTTCCATTCCCAGGGTAGAGGCCCCTCACAACATCTGCCCACAGGACTTCAAGACTTGTGACAGCATCACTCCAGGGGCCCTCCCTCATTCCCATATTCTTCTCCTTTTCCAAAAAGAATGTTTATTGTGCTTATCCTGTACATATTCTACCCTTGTCTATTGGTATGGAGAAGGCAATAACTTGTCTTTTTAGCTCACAGGGTCAAGGGGACCCACAGCCGGATGGGACATAGATCTGGCATCATTCATTGATCCTGGTCATAACTAGATGTGACCTTAAAGCTGTCTCTCTGAGAAGGGGGAGGCTGAGATACACGTGGCAGGGGAGGGAATTCTGTACTTGGTAACCAATGCTCACCATTTTCGGTGCTTCTCCTTGTGAGAGAATTACAGCCTCCACCCATACAAACTCAGGCCAGGCCAGGTGACTCACCATGGCCAAGCAAATGTCAGTGGAAGTGAACTGTGTCACTTCTGAGCTTTACGAGCTGGCAGTTTATTCACCACACTCCTTTCCTTCTGCCACAAAGGCCAGCAATGTTCCAGTAAAGATTATTCCATCAGCTGGCGTGTGAAGGAGAGGTGATGTGAGCAGGGCCATAGCCAGCCTGCAAGGGGCACGTAGTGTCAGCAAGATATCAGCTTTGCTGAGTAAGCCCCTGAGAGGCTCGGGTCATTGGCTACCACAGCATAACCTAGCCCACCGGGACTCATATCCTGGGAAACCCCAAAAAGGATGAAATGTACTATAAAGCATCAATAATCAAAATACTTAGGACCTGAGAGACAGACCAAAGGAACAGTACAGAAATTGCAGCCATAAACCCAAATACAAGCAGTGATTTTGTATATGATAAAGGTGTCACTCAAATCCATGGGAGAAAGAATGTATGTTTTAATAAATGCTATTGAAATAACTTAGATATCCAGCAGAAAGTTAAAGGTGGATCCATATCTCAAACCATACAGCAGGATAAGCTCCAAGTGCGAAAAAAAAAAAAAAAAAACAGAACTCCACAGATAGATTTCTTTGTAATTTTGGAGTAGGAAAGGCTCTTCTAACTGAAACTCAAAATTCAGAAGCCATACAATTAAAAAGCAATAAATTTGAATGTATAAATATCAAAGCTTCCTTTTAAAACAAAAAAAACCCCAAAGCAAAGTCAAAATCAAAATAAGTCACATCACAAATAGCTTATCTTCCTAATAAAAGGACTACCAGATATTCATAAGAAAAAACCATGAAGAGCAGCAGCAATCAAACAGAAAAGTGAGCAAAGGACTTGAACATTCACTCCCCACCCTCTAAAAATTTAGTCTTTAAAAATATGAAAAGATGCTCAATCTCTCAAAATAAGAGAACTACAAATTAAAAATATACTGCAAGACACTTTTTCACCTAACAGATTGGAAACAAGTCCAAAAGTTTTACACCTTTTTTTGTGAGACAATAAGCAAACCCCAAATCGACCAGTTCTTAATATTCCCACTGCTATCAGCTCTTCATCTAGATCACTGTAATTGTTTCTTACATGGATTTCCCTGCTTCTAAACTCTCCTTGGGGAGGGGCTCTGGAGGATGGAAAAACCAGCAGGGCTTTTGGAGGTCACTTAGAGCTGGAATGACAAAACTGCCAACTTGAAGGGCTTCAACACATGGACATTTTTCACTTTATGACAGGACCAAATTCTGAAGCTGTGCAGAGCAGAAGTATAAAACCAAGCCAGAAATTCTTAGAGAGTGGAGTGGAATTTGCTCCAGTCTCACTGCACTGAGGAGACAAAGGCTTACCAAGGGAAGGGGGTCCACCAACACAAGCTCTCAGTTGAAAGCACTAGACGGTTTAAGCGATGTGTGGCACAGTACAAGTGGCATAACATACATGAAACTGAAGAATCGGAGGAGACAGGACAGACAGAAAAGTATCTGAAGAAATAATAGGCTAAATTTTTCCAAATACGATGAAACTTATAAACTCACAGATGCAAGCTCAACTCACAGATCCCAAGCAAAAAACAACATAAACATAATTATACCAAGGCACATTATAATCAAACTGCCTAATACCAGAAGAAAAATAATACAGATAGAAATCTGGGCATACACAAAGGAATAAAGAACAGTGGAAAAGGTAAACGTGAATAAATGTATAATACAGTTTTTTCTTATTTTCAAACTCTCTAAAAGATAATTGACCACTTGAAGCAAAATAATAACAATGTATTGTGGGGTTCGTAATACATGTAGGAGTAAAATGTATGACAACAGCAGAGGTGAATGGAGAGAAATGGAAGTCTACTGTTAAAAACATAGCTAATAAGCCAACAAAGGAGATAAAATTATTCAAAAAAAAAAAAAAAATCTGAAAGAAAACAAAAAAGAGAAACAAAAGAACAAAGGTAAGATGGGACAAATAAAAGACAAGCAGCAAGATGACAGATTTAAACCCAACAGTATCAATAATCACACAAAGTGTAAATGGTTTAAACCAGGGATCTATACACTTTTCCTGTAAAGGGCCAGACGGGAAATATTTTAGGCTTTACAGGCCATTCGGTCTTTATCACACTACTTAACACTGCCATTGTAGTGCTAAATCAGCCATAAACAATACGTAAATAAATGGATGTGGCTGTGCTAATAAAACTTTATTTATGGACACTGAAATTTGAATTTCTTAGGATTTCCACATATGAAATATTATTCTTTTGAAATATTTTCAACCATTTAAAAATATAAAAACAATGTTGGCTCATGGGCTATACAAAAATAGGAAGTGGCCCAAATTTGGCGTGTAGGTCGTAATTTGCCAACCCGTTTTAGACGAATTACTCTTGTGAAAGAAAGGCTTGAGCTGGGGTAGTAAAAAGATAAAGAGACTTAAGAAAGCTGTCCAGGGGAGAGAAAATACAGCTAAGAAAAAAACAGAAGAAAGTTAGTAAAGAAGACAGATTTAATAAAATCAGCAACTTAAAAGTAGTAAGGTTTTTCTGGTAACAGTAGAGTAGCTTGGCCAGACTAACCCTCCACAGAAAAAAAATCATAAAATTTGGACAAAATTTAAAACATACCACCTGAAGCACTTCAGAACAATTAGATGCACGCAGAAACTGAAGTGGCACGAACCCTTCAAAGACGAACTACTTTGTAAGTCTGTGGCTTTTTACCAGAGGGCATTCTCCAATGTGCACACAGATTTAGCAGTAGAAAGCTGTAGCTTCACTGGCTCAGAATGTCTGAAGACAGAGTTAAAGGCTGGCAAAACAGCCAGAAAGTTGAAGGGGTATTCTTGGAAGAGGAGTTCAATGAGGGATGAGCCCCCAAATATGCATACAAAATATACCAAAATTGTTGGTTGACTGCTAAACTCTACATACGCAGAAAGACCCCAAAGGAGCCAGCAAAAAGCAGCCAATGACCACACCCACCAGGATGACCATTATCAGGAAAAAGAAAACTAACAAGTACTGACGAGGATGCAGAGAAATTGGAACCCTTGTGCACTGCTGGTGGGAATGTAAAATGGGGCAGCTGCTATGGAAAAGTTTGGCAGTGCCTTAAGAAGTTAAAAATAGAATTAGTATATGACCCAGCAATCCTACTCCCATGTATCTACCCAAAAGACTCGAAAACAGGGACTCAAACACATACTTGTACACCAATGTTCATTGCAGCGTTTTTCACAACAGCCAAAAGGTAGAAATAACCCAAGTGCCCATCACCAGATGGATGGATAAATAAAATGTGGCATGTACATACAATGGAATATTATCCAGCCATAAAGAGGAATGAAATTTTGATACATGCTATGAAATGGACAAACCCTGAAAACATGCTGGGTAAAATAAGCCAGACACAAAAGGACAAATACTGTATGATCCCACTTGTATGAAATATCTAGAATAGGAAAATGCAAAAAGAAAAAGCTTATTAGTGGTTACCAGAGCATGGGGAGAGGAGGGAATGGGAGTTACTGCTGAAGGAGTACTGAGATTCTGTTTGGGATGATGTAAAAGTTTGAAAATGGACAGTGGTGGTGCATGCACGACACGGTAAATGTCATTAAGTCACTGAACTGTACACTAAAAAGTGCTTTAGATGACAAACCTTCTGTTACATCTAGTTGACCACAGTAAAATTTAAAATAATTTTTTTTAAAAAGCCTGCATGCACCAGGGACAGGACTAGGTTAAGGTGAGTGAGGAACCTGCCTAGGGTGTAAAAGTTAGGGGCTGCAGACAAATAGGAGTGTCAAACCACAGAGGGCGGAATCAGTGCAGAACTGCAGATTGAGAAGAATGGGGCTGAGGACGGAAAACCTGGTTAAGCTACGTTGAGGAGCAGAAGAAAGCACCAGAATTCAGGTAAATAGAGAAGAAATCATCAGACAGGCAGTAATAGAAACTAACAGAGAAGAATTTCTACAAGATCATGTTTAGGAGTTTCAAATATGGAAGCAGAGTCAGGTGAGGCAAACACTAGAGAACAGTCACTGGATTTGACTATAATTTAGGCTACTGGTGAGCTTTAGAAGATCTAAGACAACATTCAGTGGGTTAAAATGCAAATGTGGAAATATCTGCCAGAAACTATAACTCTGATGTTTGCTGTACAACCTGTACATACAGACAAGGTGAGAGAAATGTATGGAGTGTTACTGTAAGGACTTGCAGCCTATTCAATCTTCCAGATATTCTAGGTTTTATCCCTGCATCAATGAAGACTTCTGAAAAGTTATCTAGGACCACACTATTTGAGTAACTCAAGAAAAACCTTATTAACCGAGTTCCGCTTACCAGGGAACTGTCTGCACTGAAGAATGCTGACAGTGTTTATTTCTGGGTTGTTGGTGAAACACTGTCCACTGTATCAACTTACGACCGACAGACACTGCTTCAGAATTCAGTGCCAGCAAGTCTTTATGTCCATGACAATTTAGAACAGTGTCTTTTTGTTTTTTTCTTCTTAGGGTCAATTCAAATCACACAATAGTGTCTGCCTTTTTGCAATGGCATCATAAAGATCAGAGACAAATTTGCAGTCAACTTAGATGATTCTAAGAACACATAACCTGCCTATATCAATATGCTTGTCTATGTATATCTCCTGATGCTGATTTTTACTTATTACTACTTTTCCATTTTATTTTATGGACCCTCATAAAGCTCATAAAATACAATGTAACAAAGTGAGGAACAAATAAACAACTCACCTGGGATTCACTCATTTTCTGATGCTCCTGGAGACCTGGAGAGGGCTCTGGAAATACAGCTGGAAAAGAAGGTGGATGCAAGGGGTCATGAGAGGACTGGCCTGGCTGAGCTCCTAGATTTTCCTGCCTAAATCTCTTCGCATTCACTGAAAAAGAAAAGGCGTCCTTGAGGGAGAATAGCCCTTTAAGCCTTGAGAAGGGGCTGGAAAGACCCCATTTAAGGAACACCTACAAGTCCATTCAGTGGTAGAGATTAGACATACAGTTTATCATTGAGTTAACGATAAACGGTTAACATTTACTTCCTACTGCTTTATCAATAATTAATGCCCCCCCCATGCTAAGAAATAATTTAAAATTTTAAAGATGGTTGTTTAAACAAATTACAAAACACCAAAGGGCACACTGTGCCTTCACTAAAATTGATGTTATAGAAAAATACTTGGGTTGTATTGTTTAGCTGTTTACTTATTAATACAGCCATACCACAAAGGATTCCCTATTAGTTTTTCCACTAGAATACTTCATGTTTTTCAAATACCTAAACTTCATAAAAGAGTATCATGCAACACATTTCTGATGCACAATTACATAGGAAATAATGTACATAACGTATATTTACTGTGGGAGACTGTTACAGTAAAAATCCCCAGTGAATCACACTTCCCTGTATCCATGCCCTCGGGCAGTGCCCTCCCACATTCCTTTGGCCAATGGGATATCAGTAAATGTGATGCAAGCAGGTTAGAAAAGTACTTGCCCACTGGAGCTTTTCTTGGAATGCTATCACCTTGTGAAGCCAGTAAGTTCTGGCTGTTAGAGTTAGGGTTAGCAAAAACATGTAAGCCCCCAGAACGCAATACTTTTTTACAAAATTACATCCATGAGAGTCTTGAATTACATGCCAAATACAACATCAGAATTTGAGGATCACACGATGTTTTAAAAAGCACAATGAACGTCAAATGGATGCACCTGTCTGAGGTTGCTGGCAATGAGAAAGGCAGTATTAATCACACAAACAATTGTCTGGATATCAGAAAACTTGTTTTAAGCATTTTACACCATAACTTGAGCCCATTACTTATATACAAGCATTCTACTGTGTTTTATACACATTTTAAGAAACTGGTTGGGAGCAGAAGTGTGATGCATGTTTCTCATTTTAAATAATGCAAAATGGGCTTCTATTACTTTCCTGCAGAATTCATGGTTTTCAAGAACAGACTACTGGTACTAAATGGGAAATATATTTTATTATTAGCTCCTTGAGCTCACAAGAAGAACCGATGCCTCTGAACTATGGTGTTGGCGAAGAATACTGAATATACCATGGACCGCCAGAACAAACAAATCTCTCTTGGAAGAAATACAGCCAGAGTGCTCCTTGGAAGCAAGGATGGTGAGACTTGTCTCACTTACTTTGGACATGTTATCAGGAGGGACCAGTACTTGGGGAAGGACATCATGCTTGGTAGAGAATCAGCAAAAAAGCCCGTCAAGATGTATTGACACAGTGGCTACCGAGTACAACAAGGATTGTGAGGATGGCACAGGACCAGGTAGTGTTTCTTTCTGGTCGCTGAGTCAGAACTGACTCGACGGCACCTAACAACACAACAAACGAGCACACATAATGCACAACAAGTATTCGGGGGAAAAGGACAGGCGTGCTTTAAGACAAACGTTTCAAATTACTGCAGTTTCTCAAATATGATCGCAAAACAAGAAGTCTGTTTGACTTAACTGTGGCAAAATAGGTAACAAGCCAGAAAGTCAGGATGCCTAACATCTATGAATCATGTGGCCCTGGGACAGTATTTACCTCCTCCAACTCAATTTTTTTCATCTTTCTTATTAAGCAGAAATGCACTGGAAAACCCTTCCCAAACTTCCATTCTTTGCTTCTATAGGTCAGGACAGAGAGGATCAGCACATTCCTAGACACCAAATTTGTTGACAGACATGGTTTGAGAGAGCTCCGTTCTAGAAACAACGAGGGGAGAATGGAGGTGTGTTTAGAGCACTGGAGACTCTCTTAGTTCTGACAGGTTATCTCCATCCTCCATTTCAGTTAACAGTTACTAGGCAGCAGGCCCTTCCTTGCCTCTCTCTCTCAGTCCAGCTCACTTCCCCTTCTGAAAGTGGGTCCAACCCTTCCAATATCATACAGTATTTGACAGTTTCTGGATGAGGTAACATTACTCTGGGCAGCAGGATCAAGAACTCCTTCTAGCCATGCAAAGCTAGGATCCCCACCTTTCTGTGAGTCTTCTGCCTCTGCTCTGAAGCTCCAGAGAGAGGTTTCAGGTCAGAGAGGTGCTCTTTCAGGTGGGACTGCTACTCCCGAGGTCTCTCCTTCATACTTCATAAACCCTGCTTTCTTCCAAAGAAAACCGAACCCAGAGCCTCAATCTCCCTCTTAGAACCCACTGTCCTCTCGAAACATGGGCTTGTATGAACTTCTATAAGCTTTCCATAACCTCAAACCAGGTCTCCTAGGCAGGCTGGACAGTGCAGGAGGGGACCAGAAACTTCAACTGGTGAAGAGACACCAAGAAGCCCCAGAAAGACAGCTGCCGCGTAGTAAGATCTGGTCTACATACACTCAATTCTTTCTCTGGGAATCTGGGGCATTTCACTGGTATTATTAATGCGCTCACCTTACGGATGACTAAACTGAACATCAAGTAGGTTAATAACGTTGCCCAGGATCCTGCACTGGCGGAGCTGGACTATGAACTCAGACCTCAGGCTCTCCTGCTCCCTTCTGTCTGCAGACCCCTCCCGCCCCCGCTGCCTCCACGGCCTCGACCGCCCATTTGCGGAGCTTGTGGAACCAGCTCTTGTGCACCTGGAAGCACACAATGGCCTCAGACGAAGCGACCACTGGAAGCAGTGCCTGCACCGCGTTCCTGGGGAATCCAGCCCAGGCCGCGCCTCCCACCGCACTGCAGCTCCCGCCCGCCGGAGCTTCACTAAAGTAACTGCTCCCGCCAAGCCGTGAGCCACGCATGTCCCCACATCCCGCAGGGCTCCTCTTCCACCCTCGCCCCAACCTTCAGGGACAGAACCACCGCCACAGATACAGCAGCAGCGCAGACCAGACTCCGAGCTTCCAGGCAAAAATCTGGCGAGAGTGGGGGGAGCTGCGCAGGCGCAGAGGGACGCCGAACACCGCCTCCCAGGGTCCTGTGCGGTCAAGCTATTAAAGCGCGAGACTACATTTCCCAGCAGCCTTCCCACCCATCCTCCTATTCGCCCGTCGTTAGAAGCTGTCAGAGAAGCTTTGCTTCATCGCCCAGGTTGCCCGTCTGGCTTTCCGGCATCAGAACCGGCTCTACAAACGGGACAACCGTTTGGAATCCCGGTTCTTTATTAAATCTTGGTTTGACATTCTGAAAGAGACGAATGGGGAAGTTCGAATGTTGGTGCTGTAGATTCCGACTCATGGCGGCGACCCAATGTGTGCAGAGTAGAGGTGCTATATAGGGTTTCCTGGGCTGTGACCTTTTGGAGGCAGATCTCCAGGGCCTGTCTTCCGAGGTACCTCTGAGTGGGTTCGAACTGCCAACCTTTAACCGCTTGCGCCAACAGGAACCCCCATTAAAAATCCGTTGCTGTGGAGTCCATTCCAACTCATAGCAACCCTTTAGGACAGAGTAGAATTGCCCTATAGTGTTTCCAAGGCTGTAATCAAATGTCTTAGGCTGAGTTCTCCACAGAAGCAAAACCAGTGAAGGTCGGCAGTTTGAATCCACCAGCTGCTCCTTGGAAACTCTATGGAGCAGTTCTACTCTGGCCTAGTAGAGTCTCTAGGAGTCGGAATAGACTCGATGGCAACAGGTTTGGTTTTGGTTTATATATATAAAGAGACTTATCTTAAGGAAATGGCTCAAGCATCAGGCTGGAGGCTTCACCTAACTCACACAGCAACGGGCTGAGGAATCCAAGATCAATAAGTAAAACAGCAGGCTGCCGGCTCATAGGCTGTGGAGGCCAACAAATCCCAAGACTGGCAGGCAATATGGCAGGTCGCTGACTCAAGTCCCAAGAACTGGGGTCAGATGATGATGGGCTGGATGCAGGATCCAGAGCAAGCCAGTGAGCTTTACCAGAATGTCCATGTATATATACAAGTATATACACACATATACATACACATATATATACATATACATTTACATGTATATATGCATATATATACATTTATATATATGTTGGATTCAGGAAGAAGTAAGGAATACAGAGTCACTGTACCAAAAAGATTTGGTCGATATTCAGCTGTTTCAGGAGGTAGCATATGATTGAGAACCAATGGTATTAAAGGAAGAAGTCCAAGCTGTACTGCAGGCATTGATGAAAAGCAAGGCTCCAGGAATTGATGGGATACCAACTGAGATGTTTCAACAAACATATGCAATGCTGGAAGTGCTCACTCATCTATGCCAAGACATTTGGAAGACAGCTACCTGGCCAACTGACTGAAAGAGATTCATATTTGTGCCCATTCCAAAGAAAGGTGATCCAACATAATGTGGAAACTATTGAACGATATCATTAATATCACACGGAAGTAAAATTTTGCTGAAGATAATTCAAAAATGGTTGTGGCAGTATACTGACAGGGAACTGCCAGAAATTCAAGCTGGATTCAGAAGAGGATGTGGAATGAGGGATATCATTGCTGATGTCAGATGGATCCTGGCTGAAAGCAGAGAATACCAGTAAGATGTTTACCTGTGTTTTATTGACAATGCAAAGGCATTTGACTGTGTGAATAATAAACCAATTATGGATAACATTGCAAAGAATGAGAATTCCAGAACATTTAGTTGTGTTCTTGAGGAACCTGTACACAAATCGAGAGGCAGCTGTTTGAACAGAACAAGGGAATACTGCATAGTTTAAAATGAAGAAAGGTGTGTGTTAGGGTTGTATCCTTTCATCACATTTATTCAATCTGTATGCTGAACATACAATCTGTATGCTGGACTATATGAAGAAGAATGGGGCATCAGGATTGGAGGAAGACTCATTAACAACCTACAGATGGCACAACCTTGTTTGCTGAAAGAGAAGAGGACTTGAAATGCCTACTGATGAATATCGAAGACTGAAAAAGACTTGATACATTTGAATTGTGGTGTTAGTGAAGAATAGTGAATATACAATGGACCACCAGAAGAACAAACAAATCTGTCCTGGAAGAAGTGCAGCCAGAATGCTTCTTAGAAACAAGGATGGTGAGACTTCATCTTATGTAAAGCAAAGAAAGGGTCAGTGACAAAGAAGAAGACCTTCAACAAGATAGATTCACACAATGGCTGCAATAATGGGCTCAAACAGAGCAACCGTTGTGAGTATGGTGCAGGACTGGACAGTGTTTCATTCTTTTGTACATAGGGTCACTATGAGTGGGAACGGACTGGTCATCACCTACTAATAACAAATCTTTATGGAAGCAGATTGCCACATCTTTCTTCTGTGGAGTGGCTGGTGAGTTCAAACCTTTGACCTTTCAGTTAGCAACAAAGGGCTGAACCAGTGTGCCACCAAGGCTTCCATTAGATGATACTAAATGTTACTTGTGGTGAAGTGGACTCAGACTCATGACAACCTTATATATAATAGATGAAAATGTTGCCTGGCACTGTTTCATCTTCATGATCTTCAGTATGTTTGAGTCCATTTTTTTTTTTCTTTTTTTGGCTATTGTGTAGTGCCTTCTAACCTAGGGCGCTCATCTTCCAGCACTATTTCAGACATTATTCTCTTGTAAGATTTTCACTGACTAATTTTCAGAAGTAGATGGCTAGGCCTTTCTTACTAGTGTATCCTAGTCTGGAAGCTCTGCTAGAAACTGTCCGCCATGGGTGACACTGCTGGTATTTGAAATACTGGTGGAATAGCTTCCAGCATCGTAGCAATAAGCAAGCCACCACAGTATGACAAACTGACATACGGGTGGTGGTAGTATTAAATAGTTAGCCTTAATTTTTTTTAGTTGTGATAATGGTGTTGCAATGATGGAACCACACAGGTGAAATATCACAATGTCTCTGTTTTACTTTAAAATACTTAATAAATGGAAGAAACTAAAGTGGCAACTCTCTTCTAACACATTAAAGATATGCTTGTCCTCATCCACTAAAACACTTTTGTGAGCCATCAATGAACCACACTCTACAGTTGGAAAAATTGCTCTACTGTAGATACTGGAGAATTCTATATACTACAGCATGAGTGCACTCCAAAACTGTTGCACAAATTTATACTCCTACTGCGTGGTAATCATTTGCGCAGAAACTCCCAAGATACATCCATCTATCTATCTACCTATCTATCTGTTCTTCACTTATCTATTTTCTGAGAGCTGGACCTGAACTTGGCCTGTCCTTTCCTGGTGTCTGCCACAAACTTGGCAAGGAAAGGCAAGCATGTTCTCTGAAGAGTCCTGGCTGCCACCTCCACTCCTCTCCAAACGGGGATTGGCCCAGCTTGAGAGATGGTGATGATGAGCTGATGGATTTCCAACTCACACCCTACCCCTGGTCTTCTCTTTTCCTAAAGTATGACCTGCGCTTTTCAAATATCTGTATCTTCCCTGATCCTGCAACTGCCCCTCAGTAAGTATATGCTGCATATCCAAGGATTTCAGCCTTGAACTTCCCAGCTCCTTCTTCTCTCAGACTTTATAATTCCTAGCCTCCCTCCCTCAGGCCCCGAGCTCCCAGTCTCCTCTCTTTAAAGCCTCTTAGTAGGATACTTGGGGGTCCTTTTAATCCAGAATGATTGGTAGGGACTGGATTAAGAGTCAATGCCTGATACTCAGTCCCTCTTTCTGTGGGTTTCAGCCTCCACATCCATGAAAATGGAGATAGTGATCCACGTCTGAATGTGTAGACCTTATGCTGGAGCCCACCTCTAATAGTACACAGGACAAGAAGGCAATTCCTTGCCACTCCCTATGAAGATAAAGTCCTCAGAGCCAAGGAGAAGTGGCTCGGGGCTAATACCTAGGTATTACAATTCAGATATGGAGACAATTGTACCATGCATAGGTTGGTCTCAGGGTCATAATCCATGAAAAAGAACATGAACTTGGCACCATAGAGTAATGGGCTCTCATGTCCTTTCCCAGGAATGGTGGTTCCTGTTCTGGTGGCCTCTGGGCTCAGAATGCACAACCTCTGCTAGCATGAGATGGGAGATGTGGACTCCCTGATACCTTTGAGGAGAAGAGGAAGTGGGAAGACCATATTCAATTATTGTCAGATGACCTTAGACAACTCACTTTCTCTCTCTGGGTCTTAGGTACCTCTTTTATGCAATGCTTAGAGTTCAGACTTTTAAGCACCTAGTAAGTGCCAAGAGTTCTTATATTTAATTTGTACTGACCCCAGGATGATGAAGAGTATAGTCCCTGTGGTAAATATAAAGAGAGTCTGGACCAGAGAGTGCAACTCACTGATCCTGAATCCCGGTAGGGTTAAGATCTCTGCTGCATCAAATTTACTAGTAAGTCCATCAAGGAATTCTTCATCTCTGATATCATGATTTTTTTATTTCCAGCATTTCCATTTAACTCTTTTTTACATAGTTTCTGTTGCTCTGCTGAAATTGCCTATCTGTTCATGTATGCTGTCCACTTTTTTCTACTAGATCCTTTAACGAATTAATCATAATGATCTTAAAGTCCCTGTTTGAGAGTTCCAACATCAGATCCTCTCCGAGTGTGGTTCTTTTGATTTATCTGTCTCTTGACAATTTTTCTTTCTTTCTTTTTTTTTTTTTTCTAATTCAATGCTGAACATCATGTATAGGACAGGAGAGACTGAGGTAAATAGTATTTGCACCTGGAAATGGGTATGCGTCTTTCTCTGCCAGGCCATTAATGTGGAAGATTGAAATAATCCAGTGAGGAACTGAGCTGAGTTTGGGATTTGTTGTTGCTATCATTCCCTTCATTGTAGTATGGGCTTCAGATTACTCCAGTGGCAGGCTGCCATTGCTTTTTGTTAGGGTGGGGGGTAGGGTGTTGGGAGCTTTTTCTCAAATTTAGGACTCCATGCTCAGCTTTCAGCCATTAAGGCTTGTCTGTGCCACAGACAGGGTCTCTTCAATGCTCTTGCTCCTCCGCAGTGATAAAGGGCAGGGATGAGGGGCTGGAGGATCCTCTGTTGTCCTGGTCCAGCCTCAGTCATTGGCAGGTTCTTTGTGCCTGAGTCTCAGGTAACCTTGCCCTTCTTTCCTACTGTGGCCAAAGTCTTCCCAGGTGGAAGATCCTGCCTCATCTCCCCCTCCCAGGGGTAACCAACCTCTGCTTGGTATCAGTAAAGGATCCTTCTTGCCCTTCCCTCAGGGGTTCAGGGCTTTTGCTTTTACCCTTCCTTCAGATGCAAAGTGCTTTTGCCTGTGCCCTGGGGGTGAAGGGGTTTCTGGCCCTTCGTCTCAGTTTAAGGCTTTTGCTTTGTGAGGGAGGGAGAACAATCTGGGCGTGGGGGAGGATCATGCCTGAATCACAGCAACTCATTGCCTCCTGCGGGTCTGTGTCATGAGCAGGAATCCCCTTTTCCTCTTGTCCTGCTCTAATTTTTCTTGTAAGCATGGTGAGTGAATGTAAATCCCCTCCCCTTCGTGTCTGGGCCCCCAGATATTCTAGTCTAACACACCAGCCCAAACTTAGCCTCCAAAAATTCCTTAACATTTTGGCTGATTCCTTTTTACCCACTTGTGTGGCATCGCCCCTGTTCTGCCCCAGGTGAGCCTATTTGCCGGTCCTGTCCCTCCTTAGAGGGATCTGTCTGTCCTGGGAATTCTCAATACCTGGCTGCCCTGTGACCTTGAATTTCTGAAAGACTCAAGGAAAGTTTCACTTTGTGGTTTATCTGGATGTTTCTTTTTGTTAGGAAAATCCTCTTTTCAGCTTTCTATACCCTAGGTGGAAGTGGAAATCATAATTTCCTAGTAGTTTTCCCTCAGTGAAGTCTACTCACACCTGAAAATTTCCTCCATGCTATAGACATACTTGCGAATGCCCAGTTTTGCTTTGTTCATAAATGGAATTGAGGTTGTTTACAATTACTTAATATTTAATGAACATCTACTCTGTGCTAGCTATTATTTAAATTGAGGAAATATAGCCATGGTATTTTCTGTTGCCCCATATGCATGTGAAAGCTGAACAATGAATAAGGAAGACCGAAGAAAAATTGACACCTTTGAATTACGATGCTGGAGAAGAATATTGAATATACTGTGGACTGCCAGAACAATGAACAAATCTGTCTTGGAAGAAGTGCAGCCAGAATGCTTATTAGAAGCAAGGATGGTGAGACTACGTCTCATGTACTTTGGACATCTTATCAGGAGGGACTAGTTCCTGTAGAAGGACATCATGCTTGGTAAAGTGAAAAAGAGGAAGACCCTCAACAAGATGGATTGACACAATGGCTGCAACAAGGGCTCAAGTATAACAACAATTGTGAGGATGGTGCAGGACTGGGCAGTGTTTTGTTCTGTTGTACATAGAGTTGCTATAAGTTGGAACTGACTTGATGGCACCTAACAACAATAAATTTGTTAAAAGCATTTTTAATCACTTGGGTTGACTCCAATGGGTAGAAGAGAAAGGTTTTCTTTGTTTGTTTGTTTGCTTACTTGTTTGTTTTTCTTTCTTTTTTTTTTTAAATATGGGTAAAAAACAGAGCTTAAAAGGTTGAGGTATGTTCAAAAGATTGGGTCAGTGCTCAATTCTCTTGGATCGATAATAGGCTTTAAGGTAAAATTCTGCAGAATGGTGGTCAGGAATAAAAATATCTCCATTCGTACAAAAATTTTCTCCAAGACATGCCAGTTTTACTGGAAAAATAAAGCATTTTTATTAAAAGTGAAAAAGAAAAGTGAAAGGTGTTAACACATGAAGACTGAGAACCTGCTGCCTTCAGGTCATCCACAAAAGTGAGGATGCTTTTGTGGTAGTCACATTGTCCAGCAGGACAGGAAGCAAACCAGGTCACCCCCAGGTAGCAGAGAGGAGTCAGGTAATGTTGTTTTCAGAAAAGTTCACATAATACTGAAGCAATCAAAAGGCAAGAGGCTGAGGAGCAGCCTCCTTCATGACCGGGAGATTGATGTCATGTGTACAAGAATATTTGCACTAATCTTTACATTATGGTAATTCTAGATTACTGTATAGTAAAAGCAATGAATGAAAAAATCACAATTACTTTATTTGAAAAAAGCAAATTTTACTACATTTAATTGATGAGTCTGTGATTACATTTTAGTTGATCAAATTGCTAGATGGCCAGAAATACTGAGTTTTATTTACCAATAGAGGAGGGCATGAAGAAGTCATTCTTCTGAAGCTGCCATTTTTATCCAGAAAATGCTTCAGACCAAACCTTAGTCGTTTGGAAAACTCTTTACTGTCATAGAAGACAGAGGAGAGCAATGGGAACACAGATGTGGCCTGAAGCCAAGAAAATCTGATAGTGAAGTAAGGGCCTTCTTCCTACAGAGCCCAGCCTCAGTTATTAGTAGATGAAGTAAGAGATGATACATTTGACTCCAAGGGCATCAGTACTCAATCATGACACTTTGTATCAACATTTATTATGTATGTTGAAGGAGTGGTTCTGGGAGGAATGACTCATTTTGAGAATCAAGCGGTAGTTGATAGCTAAGTTTCCTAGCAATTGTGTAGGACTCTGGTCTTGGAGATGAATGTGAAGTAGACCCTCAGGGCTCTTTTACACTATGTAAAAAGAGACCTCTGAGACTTGCATCCTTGGATCTGCCTTCACACCCTCAAGGGAGCCTGTACCTAGAGCCGCAGCAAACTTTGAGAAAATAATAACGGGAAAAATTCAAAAGCTTTACTGATAGAATGAAATTTTGTGAAAGCCAAGACTTAATTCAGGAAACTCTATGTTTGATACCTTTTGGTGACAAGCAAAATTATATCTTATTAAGAGACTACAAATGGAGCCAAAACAATTACCATGAAACTGAAAAAAGAGAAGACAAATACATGTTGATAACCAAAACTGAGTAGGAAATACTTCTGTTTTGCTTGAATGAAGATGTAAACATACAGTGATGATACATATTGTACATGTAAATATAGAATGAGGATACACACAGTATATGTCAATATACAATGATAATTGCAAAGGATATCACACTGGAAGTAGCCTATAGGTGAAGAAATACAAAGCAATAAGGAAAATGTAAATTGGGGGATTAAACAAGTGAAGATGGATGCCTTTAAATTGTGACACCTTTGAATTGATGCCTTTGAATTGTGGTGTTGGCGAAGAATATTGACTGTACTATGGACTGCCAATAGAAGGAACAAAGCCGTCTTGGAAGAAGTACAACCAGAATGCTCCTTAGAAGCAAAGATGGTAAGACTACGTCTCACATATTTGAGACATGTTATCAGGAGGGATCAGTCTCTGGAGAAGGACATCATGCTTGGTAAAGCAGAGGGTCAACGACAGAGAGGAAGACCCTCAATGAGATGGATTGACACAGTGGCTGCAAAAATGGGCTCAGGTATAACAAGGATTATGATGATGGCACAGGTCTGGGCAGTGTTTTGTTCTGTTGTACACAGGGTCGCTATGAGTTAGAACCGACTTGAAGGCACCTGACAACACCACCAAGTGAAGATTGGGCGTGGTCTTGTGTGGGGATATGTGCCATTTAAACATGGCTGCACTATTGACAACTTCAGCCCCTCAAACGCCCATATGCTACACACAACATGTTGAGACTTGTCAGTGATGAGAAGCAGATTAGACTTGTTTTTCCAAAACCTATTGTCTCGTTACTGATTGGCTTGTTTACCTGAAGCCCATTCTCCCTTGTCCGAAACTTATTATTACTCACCCAAAGCCCATTGTTCTGTTATTTGCTTCACTGCTTGCTGTATTGACTATAAATAAACTCCTGGGACTGAAGCCGGGGTTGACTCTTCGGAGGGACCCTCCTTGGCTCCACTTCTCTGTAAGAGTTGTGTAGTTGGCTACCATCGCCGTTCCAACAGTCTTGTTTTTTGGAAAAAATTAAAACAGAAAAAATGTAGTCCTTTAAAATTTTACATCCTCATTCTCTTTGTTATCTTGTTTTGTAAATCTTACTGTTTCTAGTCTCCATTTCTCTTAACCTATGTTTTATTTTTTTATTTCTCTGTAGTACATTCTGGATAATTTACCTTAGATCTATTTTTCAATACATATTTCTTTCCTCGGCTGGGTCTAATCCACCAATTATGCTGTTTAATCCATCTGATACGTTTTAAAATTTTAAATAGTTATATATTTTTTAATAACAGGAAGGACTGAAGTTTAATAAGTAAACAATTAAATTTGATAAGCTAGACAAGGAATAAGTGAGCAAAGTCCAATAAAGAATACATGAGGTTATAAAACAAGAACAGAAATAATATAATTTAATAAAAGAGTAATACATATTATATGTTGTCTTAGTTATCTAGTGCTGCTGTAACAGAAGTACCACAAATGGGTGGTTTTAACAAATAGAAATTTATTTTCTCACAGTTGAGGAGGCTAGAAGTATTAATTCAGGGTGCCAGCTCCAGGGGAAGGCTTTCTCTCTCTGTTGGTTCTGGAAGAAGATCCTTGTCTCTTCAGCTTCTGCTTCCTGCTTCCTTGGAGAGCTCCATGTGTCTTGGCATCTGTCTTACCCCATCCCTCTCTCTGCTTGCTTGTTTAGTCTTATATCTCAAAAGAGATTGACTCAAGATATACCTTACACTAATCGTGCCTCATTAGCATAACAAAGACAACCTATTCCAAAACGGGATTATAACCACAGGCGTAGAGGCAGGAATTTACAACACATATTTTGAGGGGACATAATTTAATCCATAATTTTATATATATATATATATATATATATATTCCAGACTTTGGAATATTCTTAATTTTTCCTGTGCGCTCAATTTCACAAGTATTCCTACTGGAGGTTTTATTTGCAATTAATTCTGTATTTTTTATAATTCCTGTTATGCTTTCCTCTTTAACTAGTGGTTCTCAACTAGGGGCAATTTTACCCACCAAAGGACATATGGCAATGTCTGGAGACATTTTTGGTTTTCACAGCTAGTGGGAGGGTTGCTCCTGGCATCTAGTGGGTAGGGGTCAGGGATGCTGCTAAACATCTTACAATGCACAGAACATCCTTCCACCACCACAGAGAATTATGTGGCCCCAAATGTCAATAATGTTGAGGTTGAGGAATCCTAATATATACCTACCTGCTATGAACATACTTTTTTAAAAAGCACAAAAAGTTAAAATATCCTCAAGACATCAGTATCAAACATGTGAAGTGTGTAGGCTTTGTGTATATAAGTATGCCATGGAGCAGAAACTTCACTTAATGGAAACTGGCTTAACTGTGGTAGGGAACGTATATCCTTATTTAATCAAGATTGTTATTGACATAAGGATTTCCCACATTAAATGCTCATTATCTGTTTACATCTTATTAAATATATTAAGTATAAAGTCTGTTTTACGTGTTTCTTCTCTCACTCTTTCCTGGCATATAAAAAATTTTTTATGGCCATAATTACTAAGCTGCCTTTAAGAAGACAAAATATGTTTCCTAAAGTTTGCAACAAACACACAGCCAGCTAATGGAGCTAATAGAAATGTCATTGCATGTTAACGTTAAATGTTAAAATGCAAAAACCAGGCACTTAATTGTTGTAGCAAAAAAAAAATTAAAGGAGAAGGACAGGCATGACCTTAGAAATGAAGAACTGCCTGAACTTGGTGTCAAGGATCACGGCGTGAGGCGGGTTGGAGGGAATGAGCTTGATGTATCTCTGTATCTGTGTAGGACATCTGGGCCCTGTTGCCCATGCAGGGGCCTTTGTCTTAACCAATCACTCTGTTGATTTACTCATGAACTTTACCTTCATTGACAAAAGTAGCCTCACTTGTGCAAGGTCCAGCATCCTGGAAATGTCACCTCCAGTGGGACTGAAATGTTGCAGAAACTAGCCCAACCCACAAACTAGCAAAGGAAACATTTCCTTCAATAAATTTACTGTGTCTTTGAATTATGATATTGGTGAAGAACATTGAATATACCATGGACTGCCAGAAGAATGAACAAATCTGTCTTGGAAGAAGTGCAGCCACAATGTTCTTTAGAAGCAAGGATGGTGAGACTTCATCTTATGTAATTTGGACGTATTATCAGGAGGGAGTAGTCCCTGGAGGAAGACATCATGCTTGCTAAAGTAGAGGGTCAGTGAAAAACAGGAAGGTATATGTTTATAAAATCTTCACATTTCAAGGCAATCATATGTGTCTACCTTTACGGCTTCTGGGTTTTCTGTCTGGCTTAGGACAGGTTTGTTTAAATAATCTCTTAGATCTTCTTCATTGACAGATACATGAATACATATATGTATTTAATTTTATTGGGCTTTAGACACAGCTGCTCCCACACAAGCTACCATCTTGTAGAGAAATCACAGAAAGCCCAGCTCCTTGCTGTCCTGGGGTTGGTTCTAGGCTAGTGGCTGTTGTCGCTGATGCTCAGGCAGAGATGAAGCACAGAGATAGTGTCTTGAACCCTTCTTATTTACTTATTTTGCAATCATTTGATAGCACATAAAGGAGAGAGCTGAGTGGGTGCAGCCTAGTTTTCTTAACCAGAGATGATGTGTTTGATTCCAGATTGAACTAGGAGTGGTTGAAACTGACAGCTAGTGGCCATGACTTGCAGAAAGAAGAGCTCAGAAGGGCTGTGCTGGCCCCTGTGCCAAGAGCAAAAGGCACCTACCCGGGGTTCTACCAGCGTCTCTTAGAAAATTGTCATGTTTACTCCCATCTTGTAAAAAACAAGCCATCTTTGGAGTCCCAAGTTATAACAAAATGTGAAATGTTTTCAAGATAATGGGTGTCTCTGATGGGATGGTGTTCTCTCACAGGGTGCTTCATCCCCACAGACCACATGTCCCAAAACAAAGACCTGTTCATTACCTTTGAGACATACTATCCCACCTATGCTGATTTATAAATAACAACCCCATATGATGAGCGACCTTATTATAGTTATTTTATAGCATATGAAAAAAAAATCTTTGCTCCAAGCTGGGCTTTCTCTGAGTGCTAAACTGAGCTCCTATTTCAGCTGAAGCAGGCTTCTGGTTAAACTTGACAATACTACTTGTACTAATTCTTTAGTCAACAAATATTTATTTGGCACCTACTTTGGAAAACCTGGTGGCGTAGTGGTTAAAAGCTATGGCTGCTAACCAAATGTTTGGCAGTTTGAATCCACCAGGTGCTCCTTGGAAACTGTATGGGGCAGTTCTATGAGTAGGAATCGACTCAGTGGCAAAGGGGGTTTTGGTTTTTCTGTGCCCCATGCCATTCTGGCCAAAAGGGAAATCAGCATGAAGAAAGCCAACAGAGATCCAGCCTCTGGAGTCCATGCTCCAAACTTTGACAAATTTGGGGTCTAAGTTAAGAGCTTTTATTGCGTGATCTCGCTTGAGCGCACAATAATTCTGCAAGGCAGGCACTGTTACGATGTCATCTTGCAGATGTCAAGTCTTAGTAATAGAGAGATCAAGTAGCTTGACCAAGTGATATAAATGATAGAGTGTGGACTTGAGCCACAACATTGGCTCTCAGAAGTCTATTCCTCCATTACAGAAGCAGATTCAAAACATGTTTCAAGGAGAACCTGGGCACTTCCCTGTCTCTGGACTCACTTCAGAATTAGGGAAGATGGCCATCAGTTTATCTTATCTGTCAGCAAGATTTTGGGGTTCAGCCAGGGTGGGGTTCAGGGTTCAGTCAGGGTAGGCTTCAGTCAGAGTGAAGTTTGGGCTTCAGCTGGGGCAGGGTTTGGGGTTCAGCGAGGGTGGATTTCAGGGTTCAGTCAAGGTAGGGTTCAGCTGGGAAGGGGTTCATCTTTGCCCTTGGGCTCAGGCAAGGGCGTGAAAGCTTAAGCCGGCGACAGTCTACTTATCTGAATGTCAGAAGATCAGGTTAAGAGACAAAGAAGGTACTAAACTTTCCTCCTTCCCTCCCCTACCAAGTAAAACTTGCAGGGACTATGCTATGATAAGTCGGTGGGCACTCAGTGCTGCCTCTTTTGACCAGAGTGTTTAGGATATTCTGAACTGGCCACTTTCAGGGTGCTCAAAGCCATATTTGTGGCTGATCATGCAGTGTAGAGGCTGCTCAAGGTCCTGGCCTCATTCCTTATTTGGTTTTGTGCCCTGCCCTTCCATTTCTTCTCTGATCCACTTTAATTTATACTATATTATCATATTATCATTTTCCCTTTAAAATAAACCCAAATGTTTTTTGGAATAAGCTGGTTACCAATATTTAGCTAGTTTATTTTTCATTCCACAGCACAAATTTAATGCTTTCAGACTCTGTTCCCACTGAAGGAAACATTGGCAAGATTTAGTAACAAACATGACATTAAAAAAGAACTCTATGTTTCTGTGTTTGAGAACCTGACAACATGGTACAATCGTACTCTCATTGATGGGAAAACGTAAGATTTCCCAAACCCCAGCCAATGTGTACTTCATAAGTAAATATTTGTGTTTTGCAGCAAGAGCAGGTACAGACTTTGAGATGGGTTGCACCAGTTAGGCTCAAAGCATTGATTTGTACTTGGTTGAGAGTTGAAGGTCACTGGTGAACTCAGAAAACATTGACTGAAACTCACTAAGGGGAAAAAAATTGAGTAAAACATCAATTCCTTTTCCAGGAAAAAGAGGTGTAATGGGACAAATGTTGTTGAGGACCCTGGAGGAAGAGTCATACCGGTTTGAGAGGTTGGAGATGGCTCAGAGGACATGGAGCAGAAGGCAGTCTTCTCAAGGATGGGGAGGATGAATATAAATATACTTCTTACAAAAGTAGCTTAATCTATACACTTTATAATCTACTCTTTCACTTAAAACATTGAAAATATACTGCTATGTCACTCAGTTGTCCCCTGCCAGGCCATTTACATGACTGAGTATAGTCCATCATCACCATCTTTCATCTGACTGCCTCCTGCTGGTGGATGGTCAGGTCATCTCCCTTTCCATCTTAAACACAATGCTGAGACAAACACAAAGGCTGTGTAAACAACAGATGGATGTGGCTGAGCCCAGTCTGAGGAGACACTGCTTCAAGGATGGGAGAGCTGTGGGGTCGTAAAGCCTGGCCTAGCGGCAGTTGGCAGATGGTGGGCAGATGGTGATGATGATGATTACAATGGAGAGTAACCCACGCTCCCACTTGGATCACTTACTGGTAGCCAAGAGTCATGGGGACAGGACTCCCCTGGGTTGCTGAGAAGTAAGTGGGCAGCAGAGACACAGCAGCTGGCTCCTGTATGAGCATTGCCTGGGGCTGCCCAGCCAGTGGGGAAAGTGAGCCCAGGAGAAGAGGCCGCTCTGAGGAAAGTTCATTGCCCCCTGCCACCTCTATACCAGACCCCAGCAAGCAGGCCGACTCACCAAAGTCTTTCTTTCCGGCTCTAGACGGGTTTTCAACCTTGGCTGCACATTAGATTGCGGGGAGCTGTTAATTTGCCAAGGCCCAGATCTGCAATGTCTGGTTTAACTGGCTTGCAGTGGGTCCAGGTGCTGAGTTAAATTCCAGGTGCTTCTAGCTGGTAGCCAGGGCTGAAGATGTGTCTCTGAATTCCTAGGGCTCTGATTCTGGCCTTGGGACTCAGGGACTGTCCTAACTCAGCCAAGCTTGATGCTGGTTTCAGTGATACTGTGGCTTTCATCTTTCAGGACTCTCAGGAACTAGCAGGGCTTCTCTTCTCTTCTCCCAGCGGCCCTCAAGGGGCTCCTACCAGACCAGGCTCTCACTTCGGCCCCAGAGCACCACACTGCAGCGGGTCCTGTGCCACTACTGCTCATTGAACTGCAGCTGGAGTGGGGCTGGCTCTGTTTCTGCTATGGAGAGCCTCCCTGGGGCATCCTTCAGCCTAGAATCCTGGACCAGTAATGTACTGGCTTCACAGAAATCCTGCCAGGGCCACAACTGACCCCAATTCAGAGACTTGTGGCACAATCTCCAAGAATGTTGGGTGTGTGTGCAGCACAGGAGAACGATGTTGAAAGAACACCAGGCATGTGTGTGCACATGTGTGCATGCATGTGTGTGCACGTATGTGTGTGCATGTGTGTGTTTACATGCACATACATCCCACAATAGTTGTTGGCTTCAGTGCACTAGAGTCTACATCTCACTATAATAAACAGTAATAGTTTCAGGTAACCCTTTACTCAGGCAATAAGCATGTTAGCAGAGCGTTGGCCCAAAATAAAAATCAATGTATACACAATCTTAAATCATTGCATTGAAATAACCACAACTATACAAAATTTACATGAAACTGTTTATTTCAGTGCAAATGTGTTGAATGCTGACTACATGCTGCCCTACTGGATACGTGGGTAAGTAAGTACTCTCACAGCCTGGTAATAAAAGCAGAAACAAGGTAGTGTATGATTCCTCTTTTATAAGAAGACAAGAATAGATATATATAAAGAGATTAGTGTTCACTGGTGATTATCAGGGAGAGGTGGGGTGGGGGCGAAGGGGAAGCACGCTTTAGATCATAGACACTTGTTATTTTTTGTGATGGGAAAAGTGGCATACAATGTGGGTTTAGCGAGCACAGCATGACCAAATTAAGTGACATCACTAAGAAGTGCTCAAGAGAAAAGAATGCCCATACTAAAAAATTTGACACATATAATATGGCAACAACTCCGGCAAAGACCAAACAAATGAGGCTATGATGACATATAGATGGGTGCAGGCGTATAGGTATATGGGCAGGTATATGTTTACACATCTAAGGGAACAGATAGAAGTACCTATACGCATGTGTAAATACAGGTATGTATGGGCAAGCACATGTATTCATTGAAGACACAACTGCAGATACTCCTCAGACATAACCAAACACCTTCTGAGGTTGGTTTTCTAGGTTTGAAAGCTTAGGAGCATAGTCTCATGGGACAACTCAGTCAATTGGCATAATATATAGTTCACAAAGTTCGTGTTCTGCATCTTAGTGAAGTGAGTACTGTCTGGGATTTTAAAATCTTGGGAGAGGCCATCTAAGATACAACTATTGTTCTCTACTCGTCAGGAGCAAAAGAGTAAGAAGGTAACCAAAATCTCAGAGAGAAAACAAGTCTACAAGGCTGAGAGCCTACATGAGCCACCACGTCAACTACCTTGAGACCAGAACTAGATGCTGCCCGGCTCCCACCACTGACCATTCTGACCCTGGTCACAACAGATGTTTCCGGGTAGAATGGGAGAAAAATGTAGAACAAAACTCAAATTCTTTTAAAAAAAAAGGCCAAACTAACTGGACCAGATGAAACTAGAGGACTCCCTGAGACTATCGTCTTGAGACACTTCCTAAACCTTGAACTGAAACTATCAGCTTTTAGAGAAATAGCAGAGTGACACACAAAATAAAGGATATTAGCCATAAGAACGGTGCTCTACTAAAAAAACCGTCTCTGTGAGACCAAAAGGACAACATTTACTGTAAGGCAAAGATGAGAGGATAAGGTGGCAGGGAAACTAGAGTCCTGGAAATGGAACAAACAGAACACAATTAAAGAGAATGTTGACACATTGTGAAAAATGTAACTAATGTCACTGAATAATTTGTCTGGAAATTGTCAAATGGGAGCCTAACTTGCTGTGTAAACCTTCACCAAAAACACAGTAAAATATTATTGAAAACAAAACAAAAAAAAGCAGACATAGGAGTTTCCTGTTACAGAGGCTTCTTCTGGAGCTCAGAAAGCAGACATGTGGACACAAACACACAACAGAGAATGGCCAAGGCATGAACGGGAGCATCTTTATGTCCCTCATTTACCAAGGAGGAACCAAGGTCCTCATGTGGCCGGCCTGAAACTTTTGTTCTTCACTACACGATGCTACTACCAGGCAAGCTTACTATGTGTGCTTCTTTGACCATCCAGGAGGGCCCATGTCAGATGAAATTGTGTCATCTAGAGGAGCTATGGGAACACTACTCATGAAAGCAGTAAGAGGAGAGAAGAATCAAAGACTGCTCTGGGGTTCAGCCTGGGAGACTGAAGGTATTAACATGAGCGAGATACTGAGGGGATGGGCTTCGGTCCTAGGTCTGAAGCACAGGTGGTCTGGACTAGAGGGGGTCTTGAATATCATCTCCTCAAAGCACTGAATTCACACTCCATCACCTTTCTCTGCCCACTTCTCAAACAGGGACCAAAGGCCTCCTTCCTCTTCCTTTGTCTTCCATGCTCCTACTGACGACATTTCCTCCTTTATTTTATTTTATTTTATTTTATTCTTTGTCAGATGTGGGTTTAGGTCAGTAGAAGATTTTTTTTTTTTTTATTGTACTTCAGGTGAAGGCTTACAGAACAAATAGTATCTCGTGAAACAGTAGTACACATATTCTTTTATGACATTGGTTAACAACCCCACAACATGTCAACCCTCCAACTTCTCAAACTTTTTTTTTTGGTGAAAATACACATAGCCAAAAATACATCATTTCAAAAATTTCTACATGCACAGTTCAGTGACATTGACTACGCTCTTCCAATTGTGCTGCTATTCTCACTTAAGATGAAGGCTTACAGAGCAAAATAGTTTCTCATTTAACAGTTACTACAAATGTTGCCCTATGACAATGGTTAACAATCTCACAACACATCAACAATACCCTTACTCAGCCTTGGGTTCCCTATCATCAGCTTCCTTGTCCCCTTCTGCCTTCTGGCCCTTGTCACTGGACTACTGTACCTTGTTAGTCTCATTTGGTTTTACGGGGCTGTCCATTCCCAGGCTGAACGGTGAACCTCGGAGATAACTTCACCACTGAGCTAAAAGGGTGTCTGGGGGCCATACTCTCGGGGTTTCTCCAGTCTCCTTTAGGCCAGTAAATCTGGTCTTTTTTTTTATTTTGTGAGTTAGAATTATGTTCTACAACCTTCTCCAGCTCTGTTCAGAACCCTTTGTTGTGATCCCGGTCAGAGCAGTCAGTGGTGGTAGCTGGGCACCATCTAGCTGTACTGGACTCAGTCCGGTGGAGGCCTTGGTAGCTGTGGACAATTAGTCCTTTGGACCAATCTTTTCGTTGTATCCTGTTCTCTTCATTCTCCCTTGCTCCTGAAGGGATGAGACCAGTGGAGTATCTTAGATGGCCGCTCAAGGCTTTTAAGACCCCAGACACTACTCACCAAGGTAGAATGTAGAGCATTGTCTTTATAAGCTGTTCCATGCCAATTTAGCTAGATGTTCCCTGAGACCATGGTCCCCACAGCCCTCCGCCCAGCAATTCAGTCCCTCCCCAGGGAGTTTGGATGTGTCTATGGGGCTTCCGTGACCTTTCCTTGTACAAGTTGTGCTAGTTTCTCCTGTATTGTGTACTGTCTCACCCTTCACCCAAGATACCACTTATCTATTGTCTATTTAGTATTTTCGCCACCCACCCCTCCCATCCCTGGTAACCAGCAAAGATTGTTACATTTTGTGTGTGAACTTTTCATGGGTTTTTACAATAGAGGTCTCATACAATATTTGACCTTTTGTGATTGACTTATTTCACTCAGCATAATGTCCTCCAGTTTCATCCATGTTATGAGATGTTTCACAGATTCATCATTGTTCTTTCTCTTTGCGTAGTACTCCAATGTGTGTATGTACCATAGTTTGTTTATCCATTCATCTGTTGATGGGTATCTAGGTTGTTTCCATCTTTTTGCTATTGTGAACAATGCTGCCATGAACATAGGTGTGCATATGTCTATTCGAGTGAAGACTTTTATTTCTCTAGGATATATTCCTAGGAGTGAAATTGCTGAATCGAACAGTATGTATATTTCTGGCTTTCTGAGGAAGCGCCATATCATTTTCCAAAATGCTTGTATCATTTTGCATTCCCACCAGCAGGGCATAAGAGTTCTGATCTCCCCTCAGCCTCTCCAACATTTGTTATTTCCAGTGTTTTTGATTCATGCCAGTAATGCTGGGGTGAGATGGTTATCTCATTGTGGTTTTAATTTGCAATTCTCTAATGGCTAGTGATCTTGAGCATTTCCTCATGTGTCTGTTGGCCACTTGAACGCCTTCTTTGGTGAAGCTTCTGTTCATTTCCTTTGCCCATTTTTTAATAGGATTATTTGTCTTTTTGTTGTAGAGCTGTTGGATTTTCTCTAAGATTATGGAGATTAGACCTTTGTCTGACTTGTACTGTCCAAGAATTTTTTCCCAGTCTGTAGGTTCTCTTTTTACTCTTTTGGTGAAGTCTTTTGAAGAGCATAGGTGTTTGATTTTTAGAAGATCCCAGTTATCTAGCTTATCTATTGGGGTTTGTGCATTGATTTGTATCCTGTTGATGCCATGTATTAAGGCCTGAAGTGTTGGTCCTATTTTTTCTTCTAAGAACTTTATAGTTTTAGGCTTTATATTCAGGTCTTTGATCCATTTTGAAGTAGTTTTTGTATACGGTGTGAGGTATGGGTCCTGTTTCACTTTTTGCAGATGGATATCCAGTTTTGCCAGCACCATTTGTTAAAAAGACTGTCTTTTCCCCGTTTGATGGACTTTGGGCCCTTGTCGAAGATCAGATGACCGTAGGTGGATGGATTTACATCTGGGTTCTCAATTCTGTTCCATTGGCCAGTGTATCTGTCATTGTACCAGTACCAGGCTGTTTTGACTACTGTAGCTGTATAGTAGGTTCTGAAGTCAGGTAGTGTGAGTCCTCCAACTTTATTCTTCTTCTTCAGTAGTGCTTTACTTATTCGGGGCTTCTTCCCTTTCCATATAAAGTTAATGATTAGTTTTGCCATCTCATTGAAGAATGTTGTTGGTATGTGGATCGGGATTGTGTTGTATTTGTAAATTGCTTTGGGTAGAATTGTCATTTTCACAATGTTCAGTCTGCCTATCCATGAGCATGGTATGTTTTTCCATTTATGTAGATCCCTTTGGGTTTCATGCAGTAGTGTTTTGTAGTTTTGTTTGTATAGGCCTTTTACATCCCTGGTCAGATTTATTCCTAAGTATTTTATCTTTTTAGGGGCTATTGAAAATGGTATTGTTTTCCTGATTTCCTTTTCATCATTCTCCTTATTGGTGTATAGGAATGCAACTGACTTTTGAATGTTTATCTTGTATTCTGCTACTCTGCTGAATCTTTCTACTAGTTCCAGTAGATCTCTTGTGGAGTCTTTAGGGTTTTCTATGTATAGTATCATATCATCTGCAAACAGGAACAGTTTAACTTCTTCATTACCAGTTTGGATGCCCTTTATTTCTTTTTCTTGCCTTATTGCTCTAGCTAGAACTTCCAGCACAATGTTAAATAGGAGTGGTGATACAGGGCATCCTTGTCTTGTTCCTGTTTTCACGGGGAATGTTTTCAGCCTCTCTCCATTAAGAATAATGTTGGCCATTGGTTTAGCATAGATACCCTTTATTATGTTGAGAAATTTCCTTTCTATGCCTATTTTATTGAGAGTTTTTATCAGGAGTGGGTGTTGGACTTTTTCAAATGCCTGTTCTGCATCAACTGAGATGATCATGTGATTCTTTTCTTTCCTTTTATTTATGTGGTGGACTATGTTGATTGATTTTCTAATGTTGAACCATCCTTGCATACCTGGTATAAATCCTACTTGGTCATGGTGTATTATTTTTTTGATATGATGCTGAATTCTATTGGCTAGAATTCTGTTAAGAATTTTTGCATCTATATTCATGAGAGATATTGGTCTGTAATTTTCCTTTTTTGTGACGTCTTTGCCTGGTTTTGGTATCAGTGTTATGCTGGCTTCATAGAATGAATTCAGAACTGTTGCTTCTTCTTCTATGCTCTGAAATAGCTTGAGTAGTACTGGTACAAGCTCTTCTGTAAATGTTTTGTAGAATTCTCCAGTGAAGGCATCTGGGCCAGGGCTTTTTTTGGTTGGGAATTTTTCAATCTCTTCTCTTGTTATGGATCTGTTCAGATTTTCAACATCACTTTGTGGTAGTTTGGGTAGGTCGTGTGTTTCTAGAAATTTATCCATTTCCTCTAGGTTTTCAAATTTGTTGGAGTATAGTTTTTCATAATATTCTGTTATAATCCTTTTTATTTCAGTTGGGTCTGTTGTAATGTCCCCCATTTCATTTCTTATTTGGGTTATTTGTGTCCTCTGCTGTCTTTCTTTTGTCAGTCTGGCCAGTGGTTTGTCAATTTTGTTGATTCTTTCAAAGAACCAACTTTTGGTTTTGTTGATTCTTTCTATTGTTTTTGTATTCTCTATTTCATTTATTTCTGCTCTGATCTTTATTATTTCCTTTCTTCTGGTGGCTGTGGGCTTTTTTTTTTTTTTTTTTTTTTTTTTTGCTGTTCTCTTTCTATTTGTTTGAGTTGTGTAGTTAATGTTTTGATTTTGTCCCTTTCTTCTTTTTTGATGTGTGCATCTATTGCTGTAAATTGTCCTCTGAGGACTGCCTTTGCTGTGTCCCAAAGGTTTTGGTACGATGTATTTTCATTCTCATTTGATTCTAGGAAGTTTTTGATTCCATCTCTGATTTCTTCTATTACCCATTGATGTGTAAGCAGGGTATTATTCAGTTTCCATGTAATTGATTTTTTTTCCTTGCTCTTTCTATTGTTAATTTCTACCTTGATGGCATTGTGGTCAGAGAAGATACTTTGAATTATCTCAACATTTTGGATCTTGTTGAGGATTTCTCTGTGGCCTAAGATGTGGTCTATTCTGGAGAAAGTTCCATGTGCATTGGAAAAGAATGTGTACTTTGTAGTGGTTGGATGGAGTGTTCTATATAAGTCTATGAGGTCAAGTTGGCTGATTATGTCCTGTCAGTCTTCTGTATCTTTGCTGAGTTTCTTCTTAGTTGTTCCGTCCTTTACTGAGAGTGGTGTGTTTAAGTCTCCTACTATTAGTGTGGAACTGTCAATTTCTCTTTTCAGTGTTGTTAGAATTTGTTTTATGTATTTTGGAGCCCTGTCATTGGGTGCGTAGATGTTTATTATGGTTATGTCTTCATGATGGATCATCCCCTTATTCATTATATAGTGTCCGTCTTTGTCTTTTATGGTAGATTTTGTTTCAAAGTCTATTTTATCTGAGATTAGAATTGCCACTCCTGCTCTTTTTTGGTAGTTGTTAGCTTGAAATATTTTTTCCCAACCTTTGACTTTTAATAAATTCACGTCTTTGTTTCTAAGATGTGTCTCTTATAGACAGCATATTGATGGATCCTGTTTTCTTATCCATTCTGTCACTGTCCATCTCTTTATGGGTGCATTGAGTCCATTTACATTCACTGTAATTATTGATAGATGTGAGTTTGTTGTTGTCGTTTTCTAGTGCTTTTTTTGTGGTGCTGAAGTTTTCTTTGTTCTTCTTACTCTCTTGTGCTGAGTTACTTTAGTTTGTGGATTTTTTTTTCATTTCTTTTGTTTTTGTAGGTTTTGTTTTTGCTGAGACTTTATGTTTTTCCCCTTTTTTTATGAGTATGTTTGTTAACTCTCTTTGTGGTTACCATGAATTTTACCCTTATCTTTCTAAGTTTGAAGCAGTCTACCATTACTTGGTATCGCCTTGCCTTCCTCTCCATTAGAAGGTTCTACACCTATACCGTTTATTCCCTCTTTTATTGTTTTGATGTTGTTGTCATTTACTGATTAACTGCTCTGATTCCCTGTTGTATTTCTTTTGGTTTTGGATAGTCCTCGAGAGTTCATTTCCTAGATTGGTATCTGGCTGGTACAATCCTGCATCCTAGATTCTGCCTGTGAGCTGAAGCTTTTGTCCTCAGATCGAGGAGCTCCCTTTAATAATTCTTGTAAGTTTGGTTTGACTTTAACATATTCCCTTAATTTCTGTTTATCTGGAAATGACCTAATTTCACCATCAAATTTGGACGAGAGTTTTGCAGGATATATTATTCTTGGCTGGCAGTTGTTTTCTTTCAAGATTTTATATATGTCATCCCATTGCCTTCTTGCCTGCATGGTTTCTGCTGAATAATCTGAGCTTGATCTTATTGTTTCTCCTCTGTATGTGACTTCTTGTTTTTCATTAGCTGCTCTCAGGATTCTTTGTTTGTCTTTGGTTTTTGCGAGTGTGATTATGATATGCCTTGGTGATTTTCTTTTGGGGTCTCTCTTATATGGGGTTCGTTGAGCTTCTTGGATGGTCAGCTTTTCATCTTTCATGATATTGGGGAAGTTTTCTGTCAGCAGTTCTTCAACGATCCTCTCCGTGTTTTCTGTTTTCTCCCCCTGTTCTGGAATTCCAATCACTCGAAAATTTTTGGTTTTGATTGTATCCCACATAATTCTCAGGGTCTCTTCATTTTTCTTTGTTCTTTTTTCTGAGTTGTTCTCAGACAGAGTTGTATCCAAGTGTTTGTCTTCAATTCCACTGATCCTGTCTTCCACCGTTTCAGATCAGCTTCTCAGCCTTTCTATGACACTGTCCATTTCTGAAATCTTGTTGTTTATCTTTTGGATTTCTAATTGTTGTCTTTGTATAATTTCTACTTGTGAACTTATTTTCACATTTTGTTCCTGCTTTATTTTCCTGAATTCTTCCAATTTTTTGTCTGTATTTTCCATGAATTTGTCTATTTTTTCCTCATGTTTGTCAGCTTTTTGCCTCAGCTCTTGGAGAATTCTGAGCATTAGAGATTTGAATTCCCTATCAGGTAGTCTTAGTGCATTTTCTTCCACTGGAGAGTCATCTGGTGTTTTATTCTGGATGCCTACTGGAACCATCCTGTCTGTTTTTGTAAATGTTTTGATATTGTCTGCTGTCTTCGGGGCATTCAGTAGTTATTTTTCTCGTTTATTGATGGTAGATTTGTTTGTTTCATCCCTTTTTTTTTTTAATTTGACTATGTCTGATCAGGTAGACTGTGTGTTCTTTGTTGTTTGCTTGTCTGTGGGCACAATACTTTTCTCCTCCTTCTCCAATTGACAGGGTCAGTCACTCAGATATGGTACAGCAGGGCAGGTCTAGATGAAGAGGAGTTACTGGGATGGGTTGTTTGTGGCACTTACTACAGCCACCAGAGCGTGTTGGTAATCAGTGCAGGGCAGGTTGCCGTAGGCCGTGCCTGTGCTGCTTGGTGGTGTGATGTCAAGCGCACAGTGCAGGTAGGCAGGATGCAGCGGGGAGATTGTTATGTGTGTAGTGGTTGTTTTGTCTCCCACTGGATGCTCCGTGAGGCTGATTTCTCATACCCCATGTTTGCTGGTCTCTGATAAGAGTCCAAGATAGTGGATCTGTGCTGCATTAGCTGGTAGGGGACCTCTGCACGAATCTCTCCTCACTCTCCATTCTCTGTCAGTTTTCTCACTTCATTTGGTGCTTGGCTGAGTTCTTTTCTCTTCATTTGATGTTTTAGGGTTTCAGGATTGTTGTATTCTCTGTTTGGCTTAGTTTTTTGGATCTTTACTATGGAGGGACGGCTTGGTGCTTCTGCCTAGAGCACCTTTTTGCCCAGTAGATTTTTGTAAGTGGGACTAATTTTCCAAAGTCATGTTATCTCTGGGCCAGTGTCTGTCCATGAGAAGACAGCATGGCATGTCAAAGCTGAAGCTTGTAAAACTGCCTTGTAAATGTGTGGTTTGGGAACGTGCTGAGCAGGGCATCAGTCTAAGACTGTTTACAGATAGACACTATTGTGTCCATTAGTTAACCAATAGCCTTCAAAGGGCTCCTGTGAGGTATTAGGTACTTTCCACCACCTATCTTTTAATTTCGTTGTACTGTGGTGGCTTGTGTATTGCTGTGTTGCTGGAAGTTATGCCACCGGTATTTCAAATACCATCAGGGCACAGCTTTCAGCCGCGCTTCCAGACTAAGATAGACTAGGAAGAAGGACCTGGTGATCTACTTCAAAATAAAAAAACTGGCCAGCAAAAACCTTTTGGATAGCAGTAGAACACTATCTGATACAGTGCTGGAAGATGAGCCCCTCAGGTTAGAAGGTACTCAGAATACGACTGGGGAAGAGTTGCCTCCTCAAAGTAGGGTGGATCTTAATGATGTGGTTGGAGTAAATCTTTCAGAACCTTCATTTACTGAGTGGCTTGACTCAAAATGAGAAGAAACAGTTGCAAACATCCATTAGTAGTTGGAACATGGAATGTACAAAGTATGAAACAAGGAAAATTTGAAGTCGTCATAAATGAAATGGAACACTTGAATATCAATATCCTAGGCATTAGTGAAGCTCTGGTGGTGCAGTTGTTAAGTGTTACAGCTGCTAACCAAAAGCTTGGCGGTTCAAATCCACCAGCCGCTCCTTGGGAACTCTATTAGGCAGTTCTACTCTGTCCTATAGGGTTGCTATGAGTCGGAATTGACAGGACAGCAACAGGTTTAAGGCATTAGTGAACTGAAATGGATTGGTATTGGCCATTTTGTATTGAACACTCATGGTCTACTATGCTGGGAATGACAAATTGAAGAGGAATAGCATTGCATTCACCATCATAAAGAACAATTCAAGATCTATCCTGAAGTACGATGCTGTCAGTGATAAGATAATATCCATACACGTACATGGAAGACCAGTTAATAGGACTATTATTCAAATTAACGTACCAACCTCTAATGCCAAAAATGAAGAAATCCAAGATATTACCAACTTCTACAGTCTGAAATTGATCAAACATGCAACCCATATGCATTGATAATTACTGGTAATTAGAATGAGGAAGTTGGAAACAAAGAAGGATCAGTAGTTGGAAAATATGGCCTTGGTGATAGACACGACGCTGGAGATCACATGATAGAATTTTGCAAGACCAACAACTCACTCATCGGAAATACGTTTTTTCAACAACGCAAACAATTACTGTACACTTGGACCTCACTGGATGGAATACACAGAAGTCAAATTGACTACATCTGTAGAAAGAGATGATGAAGAAGTTCAATATCAGCAGTCGGTACAAGGCTAGGGGCCAACTCTGGAACAGACCATCAGTTTCTCAGATGCAAGTTCAAGTTGAAGCTGAAAAAGAACAAGCCCACGAGAGCCAAAGTACAACCTTGAATATATCCATCTGAATTTAGAGACCATCTCAACAATAGATTTGATGCACTGAGAACTAATGACTGAAGACCAGATGAGCTGTGCAACAATATCAAGGACATCATATACGAAGAAAGCAAAGGGTCATTAAAAAGACACAAAAGAAAGAAAAGAACAAAAAGAATGTCAGAGGAGACTTTGAAACTTGATCTTGAATGTAGAGTAGCTAAAGCAAATGGAGGAAATTAAGAACGAAAGAACTGAACAGAAAATTTCAAAGGGCAGCTCAAAAAGGCAAAGTAAACTACTATAATGACTTGTGCAAAGATCTGGAGTTAGAAAACCAAAGGGGAAGAACACGCTTGATGTTTCTCAAGCTGAAAAACTGAAGAAAAAATTCAAGCCTCAAGTTGCAATATTGAAGGATTTTATGGGCAAAAAACTGAATGATGCAGAAAGCACCAAAAGAAGACAGAAGGAGTACACAGTCATTATACCAAAAAAAATTGGTTGAAGTTCAGCCATTTCAGGAGGCATCATATGACCAAGAACCAATGATACTGAAGGAAGAAGTCCAAGCTGTACTGAAGGCATTGGTGAAAAACAAGGCTCCAGGAATTTACAGCATACCAATTAAGAAACTTCAACAAACAAATGAAATGGTGGAAGTTTCGCTTGATTATACCAAAATATTTGGAAGACAGATACCTGGCCAGCTGACTGGAAGAGATCCATATTTGTGCCCATTCCAAAGAAAGGTGATCCACGAGGCGGAGCCAAGATGGAGGAGTAGTCACATGCTTCTGGTGGACCCTCTTCCAACAAAGACCCCAAAATAACAAGTGAATTGATTATATATGGCAATCCGGGAGCCCTGAACATCAAAGGCTGAGTTGAGGAACTGGACTGAGTGGCAGAGGGAGGGAGAGATGGTTTGGAAGCAGCAAGGAGTTGCCAGACCTGACCCAGCAAGTGCCTGAGCCCTTCAGGCCTGATAAGCTCGGGGATGAGCAGTGAGGCAGGCAAGTGGCAGCGGTGCTCTGGAGGTGAAATATCCACACTGGGAGAGACCCAGCACCACAGAGTCTTCACGACCACCCACAACAAGTAAGAAGCATCCCTGGAATGGCAAAAAATAAGTAATTGCATACTGCTTACCGCACAGATTGAAAACACTCCCCTTAGGGAAAAACCTCTCTCCCATTTACCTCCCCACTCCCTGCTCTGCACTGGGTCCCAGACTGGCTTCAGCAATTGCTGAGTCCCCTGGTCCAGAAGTAGGATCCATCACATGCCCGGAGCCATTCTCCCTGTCTTAGAGTGTGAACAAATTAACAAACAGGGGAAAAAAATAAACTGCCAACTCCCAGGGTAGGCACAGCTCCTTTGCCTAGGCATAAGCATGAGGGATCCGTGAACACTGAGTGCCTTTCCCCCAGCATAGACTTGTGTGGGCCCATCTCAACAGTGTAGGCTTAATTACCACAGTACAACAGGGTATACACTGGAAGTCTAACTTCAACTGTTTCAGCTGTGAAGTGGCAAGTTCAAGACATTTGACACTGCTCTCCCCATTAAGCAGGGTCTTCACTTACCCACATCAGGGGCCTGAGGACTGGTGGCTCCACCAACGCCACCTAGCCACCTAAGATAGGGGCTCATGAATAAGAGGTACCCCCCACTCCTTTCAGCCAACAGATTTAGGTGCTCATAGTCCGTATGCAAAACCACCCACGTACATGCTCTAGGGAACAGGGACACGGCTTCCTCCTGCACACTCGGAGGCAGCCATCAGCCCCGTCTTGCTCAGAGTGTGTCCCCCTGCTGCAGCCAGATGCCTGTGCCTACACCAGTTACCCACGCCTGTAAGTGAGAGCCTGCAACACACACTTGGTGGCTATCTACCTGGACACCTGAGCTGAATCCATGCCGGAGGAGTGGGCAGACTCCTGAGCTCACATACCTAGTAAAAGAACTAACCACCTGGTGACAGGACATTAAAGCTTCAAAGGTGCCAATAATCAAACTAGCTCACAGGAGTAGCCTATTTGGACGTATCAAAAGAAAACAAGAAGCTAGGACACAGTAAGCAAACATAAAATAAATAAATATAATAACTTATCGATGGCTCGGAGACAACAGTCAATATCAAATCACATAAAGAGGCAATCCATGATGGCTTCAGCAAGCTCCCAAAATAAAGAATCTAGAAATTTTCCAGAGGAGGAAAATTTCTTGGAATTACCAGAGGCAGAATAAAAAGATTAATACACAGACTCTTCTAGAAATTAGGAAGGAAATTAATCAAAATGCAGAACATGCAAGAGAGGAAATCAAAAACATTGGAGAAGAGCATAACGACAAATTTAACAGGCTGCAAGTATCCATAGAGAGACAGCAATCAGAAGTCCAGAAGATTAACAATTAAATGTCAGAAATAGACAACTCAATAGAAAGTCAAAGGAGCAGAATTGAGGCAATGGAAGTCAGAATGAGAGAGATTGAAGATAAAGCACTTGCCACCAACTTATTTGAGGAAAAATCAGATAAAAGGATCTAAAAAAATTAAGAAACCCTAAGAATTATGTGGGACTCTATCAAGAGGAATAACCTACGAGCGATTGGAGTACCAGAACGGGGTGGGGGGATAACAGAAAATACAGAGAGAATTGTTGAAGATTTGTTGGCAGAAAACTTCCCTGATATGGTGAAAGATGACAGCATATCTACCCAAGATGCTCATCCAACCCCACATAAGGTAAATCCCAAAAGAAAGTCACCAAGACATATTATAATCAAACTTGCCAAAACCAAAGATAAAGAGAAAATTTTAAGAGTGGGTAGGGATAAACAAAAAGTCATCTACAAAGAGAGTCAACAAGAATAAGCTTAGACTACTCAGCAGAAACCGTCCAGGCAAGAAGGCAATCGGATGACATTTATAAAGCCTTGAAGGAAAAAACTGCCAGCCAAGAGTTATATATCCACTAAAACGGTCTCTCAAACATGATGGCAAAATTAGGGCTTTTCCAGATAAACAGAAGTTTAGGGAATTTGCAAAAACGAAAGCAAAATTACAAGAAATACTAAAGGGAGTCCTCTGGTTAGAAAATCAGTAACATCAGAAAACAAGCCAAGACTAGAACACAGGACAGAGCAACCAGATATCAACCCAGATAGGCAATCAAAGCAAAAACACTGAAAATAGGGAAACAGATGTCAATATGTAAAAGATGACAACATTAAAACAAAAAAGAGGGACTTAAAAAATGTAGACATAGATTTTTCACATGGCAACAAAGTCAAGGTGAAATACAGAAATAAAAGACTGGTATAAACTTAGAAAAATAGGGCTAAATATTAAGGTAACCACAAAGGAAACTAACAGTCCTCCAAGTCACAGAAAGAAAACCTAGAAAATATAAAGACTCAGCAAGCACAAAATCAACAACAATGAAAAAGATGAAAAGAAAATACGTAAAGAAAAATGACTCGGCACAGAAAATTAAGTGGAACAAAGAAACTGTGAACAACACACACAAAAAAAAAAAGACATCAAAATGACAGCACTAAACTCATACCTATCAATAATTATGCTGAAAGTAAATGGACTAACTGCACCAATAAAGAGACAGAGAGTGGCAGATTGGATTTAAAAAAAACATAATCCATCTGTATGCTGCCTACAAGAGACAGAACTTAGACTTAAAGACACAAACAAACTAAAACTCAAAGGATGGGAAAAAATATATGAAGCAAACAAAACTCAGAAAAGAGCAGGAGTGGCAATATTAATCTCCGACAAAATAGACTTTAAAGTAAAATCCACCACAAAGGATGAGGAAGGACACTAATAATGATTAAAGGGTCAATACACCAGGAGGACATAGCTATAATAAATATAAATATACAATATAAATATAAAGCAGCAGTCAAGAAATCAAATGATGTATTGCATTTGGCAAATCTGCTGCAAAAGATCTCTTTACAGTGTTAAAAAGTAAAGATGTCACTTTGGGGACTAAGGTGTGCCTGACCCAAGCCGCAGTATTTTCAGTCGCCTCATATGCATTGAAAATGTGGAAAATGATTAAGGAAGACCAAAGAAGAATTGATACCTTTGAACTATGGTGTTGGCGAAGAATATTGAATATACCATGGACTTCCAGAAGAATGAATAAATCTGTCTTGGAAGAAGTGCAACCACAATGTTCTTTAGAAGCAAGGATGGTGAGACTTCGTCTTATGTACTTTGGACATGTTATCAGGAGGGACTAGTCCCTGGAAAAGGACATCATGCTTGGTACAGGGTCAGTGAAGCAGAGGAAGACCCTCAATGAGACAGATTGACACAGTGGCTCCAACAATGGACTCAAGCATAATAATGATTGTGAGTATGGCGCAGGACTGGGCAGTGTTTCATTCTGTTGTACACAGGGTAACTATGTGTTGGAACTGTCTCATTGACACCTAACAACAACAGTTGCTCTCAGGGTCAGAGCACACTCTTTAAATGCACTGTTTTCACTTTTCCCTACCCCACCATTCCCTCCTACCGGCCCTGCCAAGACACCCCTACCAAGGTACAAAGGGTGCACACTCATGTATACATTGGTTTTCTTCTCAGCCTGCCACACTCATGATGAAAGCCCAGATGAAACATTGCTCATTTTATTAAAGGGCACACTCAAAGATCGGACAGTGTGCCGAGCAGTGTTCTGAAGGCTGTGCTACCTTACTCACTCAGCTCTCTGCTCCACGCCAGAGAGCAAGCTGTGGCCACCCTCACTCACAGAGGAGGAAACTGAGGCACAACAGTGGGCATGCAGTGTAGCAGGTGGGGGCAATGGAACTCATTCCTGACCCCTCCTCATCTCATAGCGTGAACATTCAGTTCATTAAGCAGATCTGGTGCTTTCATTGTCTGTCTCATCTCACGCCAGAGTTGCAACTTGACCCTACAAATGCCAGTAAATGTCCATTAGTCAGAAAAGACTGCCTTACACCAGCCCAAGTCATACTTGGCCCACCCTGCAGTGCACAGAAGGGCCAGATGTGACCATAGTGGACCTCAACAGAGGATGAAACCAGAGGTGAAATGAATCAGAAGGAAAATCATAACCTGGACCCCATTCTGAAGCAAGAGGTCTGACAAGAACCAAGTCACTTCCTGTTTCCTGGTCACCATAATTCCAGCAATGTCTTCCCTACGTATTCCTGCTAGAATTTTCCCTCCCAAGTATGCCTGCGCAGCCGCCATCTTGCTGCTCAAATCACCTATAAACTCTGCTTCTCCATAGCTCAGGGAGTTGGATCTGAGGAACTTCCTCCCAGCTCCTTGTTGTGTGCATAGCAATAAAGTTACTTTCTCTTTCTCAAAGGCTGGTGTCCAGATTGTTGGCAGGTCTGAGCACGCCAGAGAGAACCCACCTTCTAGGGTTTGGCAACACAGTCTCCTTGTGCTTCGGATTCCTCTTTCCAGGTACAAAGTCACATTTTAATATTAAGAGATAATAAAAACAGATGGTGCTGAATTTTCAAATCTATTTTAATCTTAAGATACAGCCCAGAATGATGCTTGTAGTGAGCCCAATGATCAAGTTTACATCCTAAGGCAGTTTGGTGGGTGAGAGGGGCTGTTTCTGACAAAGCTAACAAATCCTGCAAAAGGTGTATCACCCCCTCTCCCATTCCTTTTTGTGAATCCTTTCTAATAGCTATTACTCTGGTGACTGAGCAGTTCTGGTTTTTCAGAAGAAGTTAGTTTAATTTAAAGTGATAAATTCTTAATTACCATTGTTTCTAGACTCTCTAAGATAGATCAAACTAATTCATAGTTTGGTTTAATTAACAAAATCTTTTTTGAACTTTGCTTTCAAATTCTGTCTCAGGACTGGGACTCTGGAAAGCACCACATTCGGCCTCATTTAGTCCACACGTGGAGAGCCCCAACTGTCCTCACTGAAGACAGTGTGGAGAGAGATGCTGCCCGTGTGGCACTGGGGCTGTGGGTAGCAGGAATGTGCCCGCAGTCACCTGGCGTGCAGACCTTGGTTATTCAGTGTGTGTCTTCTCTTACATCAGGAGCGAGGGATGACACAGAGTTTGTAATGTGGTGGGATGCTACCAAACCCAATCATAATGGGGTTGAGATCAATGTCCTTTGGGTCAACAAGAGACTTCAAATTAAAATGCTGCAAAATGGCGGATAAGAAGAGGAACAGTTCCATGCGAGCCAGGCCTTCTCCGACACACACCCGTTTTCCTGGAAGTGACAAGAGTGCTGATGAAACACTGAGGGTTTCCCACAGAGAGTCAACTCTACCAAAAGCCAGACGGCAGAGGGAGCAGGAGAGAGGAATAGAGCAGAACTACCCCTTCCTGCCCATTGAAAGGAAGCAGAAGATGTATTAACATACATTCTGAGTAAGGAAATCAGTAATGTTGACTTATTCAGGGATAGCCTTCATACAGCTGCAACCATCCTGAACACAATGGGAGACTGCTGAGCTAAGTTGGCAACATGGTCTCTGCCCAGCAAGGGAAGTGTTGCCTGATGCTCACCTATGGTGTTCGCCAGGAAAGAAGTGGGTCACCTTTGAGTTAGAAGCTAACATTCTAACACTGGGTGTCAAATTAAAGCTATCAAGTTGGTTACATGATCTTCCCTTGCACCAATACCTGAGGCAGAGTCCTGGGAAGGAGGCCAAGAGAGCGGCCACTGAGTCTCATCCCAGGGAAGACTTTGATGCTTCCCTTGATGAGTCCAGGTAACCAAAGGGTTGATTGTGTTTAGTAATTCTTGTTTAAAATTATGGCGAATTAGGTAATGTAGTTTTGAAAGATTTTCACTAAGTTCTGTCAAAGTAGAAATTAAGCTTTAGCACTGAATTAGGTAAAGTGTATGCTGTATGGAAAAAATAATTCATCCACAACACCTCATTCCCAGAACTTCTGGCTGAAAACATGTCATTTAGACTCTCTGAATAGGTAGCAAAACTTTGGAGTCATGTTGCAAATAAAAAAAGGGGGCATGTTGGAACCAAGAGGTTGACGTATGTCTGGGATGATGGCAGAGTACACGTGAAGTAAAAATGAGTAAGGTGGGTGGCAGTTTCCTTGAGGGAAGTTGCAACATCTGAATTCTTTTTACCTGCAGAAAATGCTTTGAAGTAGTCGCTGTACTTGAACTTTCCATTCTCATTTAGAAAGTGCTCTGGTTTAAACTTCTCTGGATCAAGGAATTCTTGGTCATCATACAAGAGGTAGTCCAGAGTTGGAATTACAACCGTGCCCTAAAAGGATAAAGACCATCTTAGCCAAGCTGACATGTGTAGGCTTTCCTCTGGAAGCCAGCTGTGAAGAAAGTTGTTTTCAATTCTTGGTTATTACACAGGACAGTATATTCCTAGTCATGGGAAGTTGTTTGGCTAAGGGCTAGATAGACAACGCTGTTGTGTGAAATAGCAGTCAGAGGCTAGGTCTAAATGGGAACGGAGGTCCTAATCTTCTCAAGGGATTAACTTCAGGGTTGTTTTTTACCCCGTTGGTGTAGAATATGCCACAGTTCTCAAACACTACTGTGGAGTCACTATTTCATCTTCCTGCATTTTTGTAGTCACCAGGTCCATGGAGGGGCAGGAGAGAATGGCTAACGAAGCAAAATTCTGTGGGGTGGGAATGTTGGACCAGCCTCCACCGTTCAGCCACAGCTGCCAAAAAGGGCCGTCCTTGGTTCCCTCCACCCAGTCCCCTGTCAGCCTAGCTGAAGGATGACAGAATGGTGCACATCTGACCTTGGGGATGGCATATCCTCTGAACATTGTGTCCCGAGTTGCTTCATGGGGCAGATTTGAGGGCACGAGGTCGCTGAATCACACCATTGGGTCCACGTAGGGCATCTCTAGCCTATCCTTCATGGCAGGCATTCGGCTTGGCCCAATTACCCTGTCAATTTCTTCATGAAGTTTCTCTGCCAAGATATTAATGGAATAAATTTAACAGATTGATCCAGGCTGGCTGGTCACTCATCCACTCATTCACAATACATCCGCCCACCCATCAAATCATCCATTCAGCCATCTGTCCAATAATCCATCCATCCACCCACCCATCCAAGCATCCATCCACACACCCATCCACTCAATCACCTACCGAACAGAACTTAACCGAACACCTAATCAGTGCGTCATGGTGTCCTAGGTGTTTTGAATCATTGGATAATCTGTCTACAAACGTCAGTAAGAGCTAAACTCTGTGAAGTTATTTATGGTCTACAGAGTGTCTGGCATCCATTATCTTAACTGATTATGGCAGATCAGTTTTTCTCTTTATCCTAAGAGTAGAGAATGACAGAGGGTCTTGCCAATTTTTTTTTTTTTTTAAGAAATTCCTTGTATTAGTTATTGCCTCAGGCTGGTTTACTTCATTCTTCTAAGAAGTATGAAGGAGAATGACAGAATGGAATCAAACACATGTTGTCTAATTTTCGAAGAACTTCTAGGAAGCATGAGTCTGAAAATCTCTCTTTCTACAGGTTAAAGCAACTTTGGCAAGTTGCTTAACCTCTCTGGGTTTAAGATTTCTGTGGGCATTTATAATCTGCTGAGTGAAAAAAAAAAAAACCTACAAAAAGATATATGCAGTATGGTACCCAAGTAAAATTTTAAAACACTTACAATAATATGACTTGTTGCAGATACTTAATAAAGGTTAACTATATGAAGTTGTTCACGGGAGTAATGCACACCAGCCAGGGCGTTGGCATCTCTGGGGGGTGGAAGGCAGGGAGAGCTTTGGCTGACTGCCCCATGTTTTCTTTGGAAGAGCTCTGACACAACTATGGCAATAGGTATAGGAGTGCCAGTCATATTTACTTTGTCTTTTTCTCTATGTTGCAAATTCCTCATGAATAGTAATTAATTTTTTTTAAGCCTATGGTTCCCCTATTACAGAACAGTCAAAAGTTCTCATGCCACAGACCCATAAAAGGCCTCCCTCCATGGACATCTATACCCCTGTTCTCCATCTGATTCCAGCTGCGCCCTCTGCCTCCAACCCTTCTCCCTTCTCTGCTGAGAAGTCAGCCTTACTCAGGAGTAATGGGGACATCTTTTCACTGTCCTAAGTAGATGGTATTACAGAGTAGAACTTAACATTTCTCACTCTGAGCTATGTTGTTGGACCCCTGGTAGGCAAGAGCATGTGGCCTTTCCTTCCTGCAATGAAGGTTTTGGTGGGAATATGGGCGTGTCCACAGAGCTTTCCCCTCAAAGTGATTCACCCCATGACCCATGGCAGAGGCCTGTCCCTATGTTGGCTTCTGCCCATGCCTATGACCTGCAGGAATAGCCCTAGCTCAGTACTGACACACTTTGAATCTCTGGGTACTTCGTGAGGATCAGAAGCCCATATCTCATGGTGGTGCTGGTGGTCTCTGTCCCTGTAAATAACAGGTCAGCCATGGTCATGGCAATGTTGTCCAACATGTACCCAGGCTCCGTACTTTGATATTCCTGCAGTGTCGGAGACAGACTCCATAAGAGGATGTCTCCAGGTGGGTGCAAAGGAGACAATTATCTCCCCTTCAGCAAATGAGAATGTGCTGACCCTCCTAGTTCTACAGAGATAGAAACTGTCTTTACTGAACAGTCGATGTGGGCCAGCCAGAATCCATTGCTTCATGAGATCACCCAAGTAAACCATGATTTGGAGCCAGGAGAGACATTATCATCTCCATTGCATGGTTGGGGAAACTGACACATCCAGGAAACTGGTCAAGTGGCAGGACTTGGCTCCAACCCAGGGGCTCCACATGCTCTTCCAACAGCTCTGTGGCAGCCTCCATTGAGATCATCTAGCCTGCAGCTGCTGCAGGCCTCCTTCTTCCCCAAAGTTGGCGGTGCTTAGGTGACGGGACCTTCGGTGGTTCAGAGGCTGGTGGGCAGAACACTTGTCCACTTGTGACATTTGTAGTGGTGGCCGTGCTGTGGGGTTTTGGTTGGCAACTCACTATGTCACAGCAGCTAGTTCAAGGCTGCCTTCAGCCTGAGGCCAGTGCCTCAGGCAGCACAGGCCTGCCTGGCCTATGACAGGGATGTGCTACGGGCTCAGGAAGTCACAGAGGAAGCCAGACACCCCAATGATGGAAGAGGATTCTTAGACAACAGGGTAGCTATCTGGGTAAACCAGAGTGTGGAATTCACATGTTCTGGTCAAGGGCAGACCTGAGGGCTTCGAGGTCGATGATGCGTTGTAGGCCCAGGACCACTTGAAATCTTTCACAATGTGGGGTCTATGTGCCGACGAGGAAGGCTGAGGATCCCCCCCAGGCAAGACACAGATGGTCAGAGTTGTTGGTCCAGAAATGACCTACATCACAGTCTGGGGCGGGTTGCTGTGAGAGAACCACCAGCCCACCCTCAGCTGGCACTGTGGGGACAGTGTGGCGTTTGAGGTTGTAAAAGCATTGGGTCTGGCTGGTGTGAGACAGCCAGCTGTGCCCTAATGGAGCAGAATGTGCCGGGTGAGACCAAGAGTATCAAAACGTGACCACAAAGGCTGTTCGCACCAGATGTGCAGGTGTGACATCAGCAGAAAAAATGCTTGTCAGCCTCCCCAACCTTCATCCTTGTCTGAGGCCCTGATCTAGACGTGCCACACAGTCTGGGGTGGGGGACACGTTTTCCATCTCGATGAGCAGGCAGTCGATGAAATCCCGGGGGCAGTTGGGGTCCAGCGACGTGTAGTGCTCCATCACCTGCTCTGACAAGTACTGCTTGATTTCAGACACATTCTTCAGGACCCTCCTGAGGCTCCCAGGCATGTAGCATAGATAGGATGCAAAATAATTATAAAGCTAGAGAGAGAGAAAGAGTTATCTTACTAGATTTTTTTTTTTCTGGATGCAGCCTAATTTTGTGCGCTGACTAGGCTGATACTTGAATTTATGACCATTGTGATCATCTCATTTAGAATACATATTTCTGGTGGACAGGATCATTTGGGCACTGCTGTCGGGGGTGACATTCTGTGGGAGAAACAAGAACATGGTGGCCAGCTCTTGTTCATCTGAACATCAGTCTCTCAGGGAGACCACTCTTAAAGGGCAAATGGTGACAGTCCCGAGGTTAGCACAAGGGCTGCCTCTAGAAGGAATATTGAGGCTATCTGGTTAGATGCCCTGATGTGCTCCCATTCTCTGCTCTTGAGGCCTCCCTCATCCCCCGCAATCTGAGTTTTCCATTTTCCCGCTGTAAACCAGGCAGCGGCACTCAGGTCAGATTAATGGAAAGGAGGGGCTGCACCTGGAGCCAGGGACTGCTCAGCAGATAGAAGTTCTCATTGAACATGTTCAACAGACTCAGGAACCTCTTCTCGCTGTAGTCAAAGTGCTTGCGGAAGATGATGTCGGAGATGACGTTGCAGTTCGCAGCACTGATGAGGAAGGTGGGGTCAAAGGGCTGGCCTGGAAGACAGGGTCATCAGACCTGTGCACACAGAACTTGAGTTTGTGAGCTTCTCATGTGACGGCTTGCAGGGGACGTCACTGCCTTCACACCAATAACCCAATCTCCTGCCACATACTGATCAATGCCTGTTTTCATTGTCTGTTGGTGAGAAGAAACTGAAAATCATAATGATTCACATACAGTATTGAGTTCTTAAATCTATTTGAGTTGTCTCTGCCTCTCGAAGTTATTTAGAATACAAAAATTACACGCTTGATAGCCCCACCTTCTCTACCCAAAATGTAGAACAGGAAATTCAAGTTGTCAAATAAAATCTCTGTGGTTAACAGGACCCTGTCCATGCACAGCTCCCTGAGCTGCTCCTTGCTTCCGATGGTCCAGATACTGTCCCGGGGCTGTCGACCCCCTCCCTGAGAATGGACCCACTGTCCCAGGTGGGTCAGCCCCTTCCCTGCTGTGCAGACCCATTGTTCTGGGTGGGGATGGCCCCTCCCTCCCAACAGATCCTCTATCCCCCAGGCCAGGGCCCCTTCCAGCATAGGGACACATTGTACTGGGCAGGGTGGGGCTAGGTCCCTCTCTCTCCCCTCTCCATGTTGCCCCCCTGTCCCAATGGTGCACATACCCTGAGTCTTCCTGAGTTCCTCCAGCAGGAAGTGAGCCTCTCTCTGGATCCACTGCTCATTGCCTTCCTTCCCCATCCCGTAGTTCCGCAGGATGGTGAGGGAAAAACGCTGGGTATCTTTCCAGGTGGGCCCATTATTGAAAATGATTCCTAAGGGAAGAAGGGACAGCAAGGAGTCACCTCAAACCCAGTTCTGGGAGAAATGGAAGGTGGAATGAGAAGCTCTCGGTGGTTTGTAGGCACAGAGGGAGAATCAACCAGACAAATGCAGAAAAGGGATGTCCTGAGGACAGAGCCTGGACTAAGCCTGGGCCTCCAATGTCCGAAGTTCTGGGGGAGGATGAGCTGAGCCAGGATGTAGGAAGGAGTCAGGAGAGAGTGCAGCTGTGGAGTCCTGGGAGAACGTGTTTGGGAAGGATGGAATCATCACCTAGAGAGGCTGAGAGGTGTGAGGAGCTGCAGACCAGGTATGGGCAGCTCCTGAAAGGTGCGGTAAAGAGGAGAAGAGAGATGCAGAGGTTGGAGGGGGGAAGGTGTGGACAGGGCCAGAGAATTTACAAATGTTATTGGAAAGGGCAATGCACATGGATGGTACATTTTGCCCAGAGAGGCTGGTGGGCTGGCAGTGAGTGAGGGTGATGGCTCTCGATCCTTCTGCTGCACCCGGTGTCACAGGCATGAGTGCAAATGTCCTCGGTGTTTCTCTGGAAACATGCCTGTCTTGCTGGCCAGAGATAGGTGCCTGGATATCTGGAATGCACCGTTTTCATTTTAGGAGCATAGTGTGTATGTGTCTCACATAGTCGCTCTCATTAAAACGCTTACACTGCAATGAATGAATGAATCCATGCATGCGTGCATGCGTGCATGTGTATGGCATCACCTGAGTGGTGTCTGAGCCTGGCGTATCTACGAACATAGCACCGATAGCAATTAGTTTTAAATTGCTGAATGATCTCTCAGAGCTGGCAATGGAAACCGTCACGGCCAATGGAAAATACTCATCCCCCCTCCCAAGGGGCACCCAGGGCACCTGCCCTACCTGCCATACCTTAGATATGCCTCTTAATAAGTTGTCTTTAAGATTACCTCTGCTGTTCCTATTATTGTCATTACGCAGGGGGCCCCTAACGGTGCCCTCCTGGGCACAGCGGCCCAGGCTGGGCCACGTCGCTCAAGGAGCCAGACTCACCATGGTTCTTGTGGGCGTCGAAGGAAGGATTACGTCCTCGTCCGGAAAACTCGTTCTTGTGTTGGAGCAGGACCTCTCTCACGGCCTTGTAGCCGTGCACGATCACGAAGCGCCGGCCGCCCAGGTACAGCGAGAACACCGGCCCGTACCGCTGTGCGAGCTGGGAACACACGGAACAGGAGGGACCACGAAGGTTTGTGCTTTAATACACGCCCTCACGAAGTTACTGCTGTTGAGCCAAAGAACCCGGAGGGGTTGGGGAAGTCCCGTCTCTGCCCAGCCCAACCACTAGGAACTTGGCTCTGCAGGGAGCAGAGCGAGCGGAAGGGTCTGGTCTTCCCACTCAGGGCTCGTGGGTCCCACGGCCTCTCCAATCCCGCTGCCGCTGTCTAAGGTGCAGCTGCCCTGGGAAGGGTGCCCCAACTCTGGTCAAGTCCCACCAGGACCCCACCCCCCAAAGAAGTCGTTTGAAAAACGTGTCCATTTCCTTTGTTTTGTAATATATTTTAAGACATTAATTTTGAAAATTTAATCTGTGAAAATAGTATTACAAAATAGAAAGTGGGTATTTGTGAAGGTGATGTTTGCAGGTGCTTGTCCCTTTCAAAGTGTCGCTATTATTGGCATTTGGTGTTATTGTCTGACACACTTGTGTAGCTGTATCTTCTGACTTTGTTAGATAATTCCAGATAGACAGGATTCTAGAGAATGACTTCCAAAATAGAAACTACTAGAATACCCACCTGTGCTGCCCTAGAGCTTCTTGGACTCATCATACCCCCCAAGGAGCCCTGCCTGCCTGCCTAAATCTCCGGGCCTCCCCTGGCTGTGCTTCCTTCCTGCTCAGCCTGGGCACAGCAACTCCATGGACCCTGAATCCTTGAAACCCTCCCTTGTGCACTTCACTCACCCCCACCAAGAGCTGGGACACTGGGTACAGCAGGAAGACCTAGAGCCATCACCCTCACCCACTGCCAGCCCAACATCTCTGGGCTAAATGCACTATCCATGTGCCCTGTGGAGCAGACACTGCCCAGCAGCTTCCTTTATTAACTCATTTAACAGCTTTGTCAACTCATTTAGTCCTTAGATGTGTTAAGTCATTCCTTCTTCACAACAACCCTAGGAGGCAGGTGCCCTTGTTAGCCCAGCACCACATGGGTTAATCAAATACTTCAGTTTTCAGCCTGCTCTTTTGGCATCGTGCAGACAGGTCGAGGTTGACACCCAGCCAGTGAGTACCTGGTTGTGAAAGCTCCATGATCCTTCCATGCCAGGTGGCAAATAGCACAGCCCCAGCCACGCTGGCCCCCCACGATCAATCCAACAACAGGCAATTAATGCACACACACACACAAGGGAGCCCTCAGGGCTGTGCCACAGCCACAACCTGTTCTGAAGGCTGAGTGCTCATCTGTTCTTCTAGCTAAATATTGCGACCATCACCCCTGGATGCTACTATTTTTCAGTTAATTTGTGACAGGCTGGTATTGAAGAACAGCAATCTGACTGATGATGAGCCAAACACACACACATATTAGATCTAATTCTTCTCCACAAACCAATAGTACTTCTCTTACCTTGGTGAAGGATTTAAGAATGTTGTTAAGGTCCAGCTGGAGAATATCTCCAATGATTGGAAGTGGGAAAGGGCTGGGGGTACCTTCCAGCTGCTGTAGATCTGCTTCCAGACAGAGATGAGCAGGAGGGTGGCCACCCACACTAGCAGGGTAGTGGTGATACCCAGGGCAACCATGGTTCCTTGGGTCCCTGTGCCAACTTGCAGGAAGAGCCCGTGGAAAGGCAGCGCTTTTATAGACTCATCACCAGGAAGGAGGGTGACCCTCCAACCAATGCCTCCTCTCTTCTCCTTTGATCAAATGATTAGGTTACCGTTAGCTGATGTTGACCATCATTTCAAAGGGCACTTCCTGAGCGATTGCCTATTAGAAGTCCCCTCCAGTGACCCTCCTGACAAAGATGGGCCTGAGCTCTGTCAATACTCGAAGCTGCAAGCACAGGCCCCCATTGCCAATGAGAACGGCACACAGGGGAACTCCACCATCCATAGTCCAGAGCACAGGGTGGGGACTTGCCTGCCTTTTACACTGGGTGGACAAAGGGAGTACCGGTTGTTTGGGGGGTGGTTATGTAAGGTAGTATCAAGTGTATGCTGAAAGTGTCTTGGCAGGTGCTGGCTCTGGTGGTGCAAAGTCCCTTAAAGTCCATCAGAAGTTTTGTCTGAGCTTCTCCTGAGGGTCCCAAGTACCACTTGCCAGGTTGGTGTGGCCAGAGGAGGAGGATTCACATCTTGAATTCCATTCCACAGAGTCAAATCAATGGGCAAATTCAGCTGAAGGAAAGAAAAAGTTGACTGACTTTGAAGAAGTTAATCTCTGATTATAAAAGGAGTATATTTTCATAGCAGGAAATTATTCTTCAGAGCCAATTTGTCAAATTCTAAACAAAGAATACATTAGGATTTTTATTGGAATTGTTTGAAATCAGTGAGTTAATTTGGGAAGACTTTGTGTCTTTGAAATACTTTGTCTTAGTATACCCTGCAATGCAGCAGAGTTCCATACTGTTTACATTTTATGTGTCATTTATTCATTGATACCACCCCACTTCTACCTTATTGTTAGGGTTATTTCTAGGTAGTTTTGGGACTTTATTTGTTATTAGAATGAAGAGAAAGTTCTTCATTCTTTCTTCTAACTGGTAATTAGAGAAGATCTTAATTCATATGTTTTAATTTTATACTTTTATATAATTAATGTATAATTGTGTATAATAGACATACAATGAAAAATGAAGAAAACTATCACTCACAATCCAACCAAATCACTTTTAGATTTTGATTCATGTCCTTCTATACTTCTGTTTATATCAAGACAAGGCTGTATTCTATATACTGCATTCTAACCCTGTAGAGGGAGCTCTGGTTACACAGTAGTTAAGCACCTGGCTGCTAACCGAAAAGTCGGTGGTTCAAATCCACCAGCCACTTTGAGGGAGAAAGATGTGGCAGTCTGCTTCCGTGAAGATTACAGCCTTGGAAACCCTATGGGGCAGTTGTACTCTGTCCAGTAGGGTCGCTATGAGTCAGAATTGACCCAACGGCAACAGATTTGGTTTGGTTTATTTGGTAATCGTGTATACTGCATCCTAACCCTGTATACTGCATCCTAACCCTGTACACTGCATCCTAACCGTCTATACTGCATTCTGACAATCTATACTGCACCCTAACCCTCTATACTGCATTCGCTCAACAATATTATTAGGGACATGGGCAAGCCATCGATTCTTTTGCATTTGAGAATGCAGCCACTTTGCTGATGTTTACCGTTAATGCTCCTGTGTTTTAAGGGGCCTTGACATCTGATGGAGCCCTGGTGGCACAGCGGTTAAGAGCTCAGCTACTAACCAAAAAGTCAGCAGTTCAAATGCCCCAGCCACTCCTTGGAAACCCTAAGGGGCAGTTCCGCTCTGTCCTATAGGTCACTATGAGTTGAAATCGACTTGACCGTAACAGGTTTGGTTTGGTTTTTTTGGTGTGACATCTGACAGGAGTCTAGGGGCCTTGCTCCTTGCTAAGGTTTTGCACTCCTTGAAGTAAACGACCAGCAGCTCTGGCTGACTGCAGTCCCGCCCAAGCCACACTTACTCGTCGGTGAGGTCAGCATGGCTGTTCTTCCCATCTTCCCTTCCCAGTGGCCAGTGTGGAAGGCCAGCCATTCCCGAGGATGGAGACTGAGCTCTTTCAATCCCCTGCACCCTCTCCTCCTGTCCTGGCCCAGCCAGGTGCACCTGGCATAGGCATTGGGGTTCATGCACTCCTCTTGCTGCAGGCTCCTTCCTCCTGGTGCTGGTGATGAGGGTAGATTCAGCCTCCCCTCACGCTAGGACTCAAGCTAGAATCTAGTTTGTGTTAATAACAACTTAATTTTAATTGCATACAAAATTTTGCTCTAATATAGCTTTTTTGTCTCCCCCTCTTTTGTGCTGTTTTTGTCATACAAATTATATCTTTATACATTATAAGCCAGTGAACACAGTTTTATAATAATTGCTTTATTCGATTGCTTTCAAATTGGATAGGAGAAGGAAAGAGTTACAAACAAAAATTACATTTATGCTCTGTTTTATGTTTACCTATGTGTTGTTGTTAGGTGCTGTGGAGTGAGTTCTGACTCATAGTGACCCTATGCACAACAGAATGAAATACTGCCCGGTCCTGCACAATCCTCACAATCGTCGTTGTGCTTGAGCCCATTGTTGCAGCCACACTGTGTCAATCCATCTCACTGAGGGTTTCCTCTTTATTGCCAACCCTTTATTTACCAAGTGTGATGTCCTTTTCCAGGGACTGATCTCTCTTGATAACATGTCCGAAGTATGTGAGAAGTAGTCTCACCATCCTCGCTTCTAAGGAGTATTCTGGTTGCACTTCTTCCAAGACACATTTGTTCATTCTTTTGGCAGTCTGTGGAATATTCAATATTGTTCACCAACACCACAATTCAAAGGCATCAATTCTTCTTCAGTCTTCCGTATTCATTGTCCAACTTTAGATGCATATGAGGCTACTGACAGCACCATGGTTTCGGTCAGGCACACCTTAGTCTTCAAGGTGACATCTTTGCTTTTTAATACTTTAAAGAGGTCTTCTGCAGCAGATTTGCCCAATGCAGTGTGTCTTTTGATTTTTTGACTGCTGCTTCCATGGGTGTTGATTGGGGATCCAAGTAAAATGAAATACTTGACAACCTCAATCTTTTCTCGATTGATCATGATGCTGCGTACTGGTCCAGTTGTGAAGATATTTGTTTTCTTTATGTTGAGATGTAATCCATACTGAAGGCTGTGGTCTTTGATCTTCATCAGTAAATGCTTCAAGTCCTCTTCACTTTCAGCAAGCAAGGTTGCGTCATCTGCATAACACAGGTTGTTAATGAGTTTTCCGCCAATCCTGATGCCCTGTTCTTCTTCATATAGTCCAGATTCTAGGATTATTTGCTCAGCAAGCAGATTGAATAGGTATGGTGAAAAGATACAACCCTGATGCACCCCTTTTCTGTTTAAATGACTGCCCCTTCACTATGTACAAGTTCCTCATGAGCACAATCAATTGTTCTGGAATTCCCATTCTTCACAATGCTGTCCACAATTTGTTATGATCCACACAGTCAAATGCCTTTGCATAGTCCATAAAACACAGATAAACATCTTTCTGGTATTCTCTGCTTTCAGCCAGGATTCATCTGACATCAGGCATGATATCCCTGGTTCCAAGTCCTCCTCTGAATTTCTGGCAGTTCCCTGTGGATGTGCTGCTGCAGCCACTTTTGAATGATATTCAGCGAACTTTTATTTGCATGTGATATTAATGATATTGTTTGATAATTTCTGCATTTGGTTGGATCACTTGTCTTGGGAATAAGCGTAAATATAGACCTCTTCCAGTCAGTTGGCCAGGTAGCTCTCTTCCAGATTTCTTGGCATAGACAAGTGAGCACTTCCAGCACTGCAGCCATTTGTTGAGACATCTCAGTTGGTATTCTGCCAATTCCTGGAGCCTTGTTTTTCGACAATGCCTTCAGTATAGCTTGGACTTCTTCCTTCAGTACCATTGGTTCCTGGTTATATGCTACCTCCTGAAATGGTTGAAAGTCAACAAATTTTTTTTGGTATACTGACTCTGTGTATTCTTTCCATCCTCTTTGATTTTTCCTGTGTCGTTTAATACTTTCCCCATTGAATCCTTCAATACTGCGACTCAAGGCTTGAATTTTTTCTTCAGTTCTTTCAGCTTGAGAAATGCCGAGTGTGCTCTTCCCTTTTAGTTTTCTAGCTCCAGGTCTTTGAACGCGTCATTATAATACTTTACTTTGTCTTCTCCAGCCACCCTTTGAAATCTTCTGTTCAGTTCTTTTACTTCATCATTTTTTCCTTTTGCTTTAGCTACTTGACATTGAAGAACAAGTTTCAGAGTCTCTTCTGTCATCCATTTTGGTCTTTTCTTTATTTCCTTTCTTTTTAATGACCTCTTGCTGTCTTCATGTATGATGTCCTTGATGTCATTCCACAACTCGTCTGGTCTTCAGTCATTAAGGTTCAATGCATCAAATCTATTCTTGAGAATGTCTAAATTCAGGTGGGATATACCCAAGGTCGTACTTTGGCTCCCTTGGATTTGTTCTAATTTTCTTCAGTTTCAACTTGAACTTGCATATAAGCAATTGATGGTCTGTTCCATAGTCGGCCCCTGACTGTGTTCTGACTGATTTTACTGAGCTTTTCCATCATTTCTTACCATAGATGTAGTCGATTTGATTCCTGTGTAATCCATCTGGCAAGGTCCACGTGTGTTGTCGCCGTTTTTGCTGTTGAAAAAAGGTATTTGCAATGAAGAATTAATTGGTCTTGCAAAATTCTATCATGTGATCTCCAGCATTGTTTCTGTAACCAAGGCCATATTTTCCAACTACCAATCCTTCTTCTTCGTTTCCCACTCTCGCATTCCAATCATGAGTAATTAATGCATCCTGATTGCATATTCAATCAATTTCAGACTGCAGAAGTTGGTAAAAATCTTCCATTTCTTCATCTTTGGCCTTCAATGTTGGTGCGTAAATCTGAATAATAGTTGTATTAACTGGTCTTTTTTGTAGCCATATGGGTATTATCCTATCACTGACAGCGTTGTACTTCAGGATAGATCTTGAAATGTGTCTTTTTGACGATGAATGTAATGCTGTTCCTCTTTGAGTTGTCATTTCTGGCATAGTAGACCATATATTGTCCAGTTCAGAATAGCCAATACCAGTCCATTTCAGCTCACTAATGCCTAGGATATCGATGTTTATGCATTACATTTCATTTTTGAAGACTTCCAATTTTCCTAGATACCTTCCATGTTCCGATTATTAAAGGATGTTTGCAGCTGTTTCTCCTCATTTTGAATCGTGCCACATGAGCAGATGAAGGTCCTGAAAGCTTGACTCCATCCATGTAATTAAGGCTGACTCTACTTTGAGAAGGCAGCTCTTCCCTAGTTGTCTTTTGAGTGTCTTCCAACCTGAGGGGATCATCTTCTGGCACTATATCAAACAATGTTCCTCTGCCATTCATAAGGTTTTCACTAACTAATTCTTTTCAGAATTAGATCACCGGGTCCTTCTTCCTAGCCTGTCTTAGTCTGGAAGCTCAGCTGAAACCTGTCTGCCATGGAAACTGCCTGTGCCAAGAAATTTGGAAGGCACTTACCTGGCCAACTGACTGCAAAAATCCATATTTATGCCCATTCCCAAGAAAGGTGAGCCAATCGAATGTAGAAACTATCAAACAATATCACTAATATCACACGTAAGTAAAATTTTGCTGAGGATCATTCAAAAGCAGTTGCAGCAGTACATCAACAGGGAGCTGCCAGAAATTCAAGCTGGATTGAGAAGAGAATGTGGAACCAGGGATATCATACATGATGTCAGATGGATCCTGGCTGAAAGCAGAGAATACCAGAAAGATGTTTACCTGTGTTTTATGGACTATGCAAAGGCTTTTGACTGGGTGGAACATAACAAATTATGGATAATATTTCAAAGAATGGGAATTCTGGAACACTTATTTGTGCTCATGAGGAACTTGTACATAGATGAAGAGGTAGTCGTTCAAACAGAACAAGGGGATACTGAGTGGTTTAAAGTCAGGAAAGGTGTGCATCAGGGTTGTATCATTTCACCATACCTATTCAACTTGTATACTGAACAAATAATCCCAGAAACTGAACTATCTGAAAAAGAACGTAGCATCAGAGTTGGAGGAAGACTCATTAACAACCTGTGTTATGCAGATGACACAACCTTGCTTGCTGAAAGTGAAGAGGACTTGAAGCACATACTGGTGAAGAACAAAGACCACAGCTTTCACTATGGATTACATCTCAGCATAAAGAAAACAAAAATCCTCACAACTGGACCAATACGCAGCATCACGATCAATGGAGAAAAGATTGAAGTTGTCAAGGATTTCATTATACTTGGATCCCCAAACAACACCCATGGAAGCAGCAGTCAAGAAATCAAAAGACACACTGTATTGGGCAAATCTGCTGCAAAAGACGTCTTTAAAGTGTTAAAAAGCAATGACATCACCTTGAAGACTAAGGTGTGCCTGACCCAAGCCATGGAGTTTTCAATTGCCTCATATGCATGCAAAAGCTGGACAATGAATAAGGAAGACTGAAGAAGAATTGATGCCTTTGAATTGTGGTGTTGGGGAAGAATATTTAATATACCATGGACTGCCAAAAGAACGAAAAATTCTGTTTTGGAAAAAGTACAGCCAGAATACTCCTTAGAAGCAAGGATGGCAAGACTACGTCTCACATACTTTGGACAAGTTATCAGGAGGGATGGGTCCCTGGAGAAGGACGTCATGCTTGGTAAAGTAGAGGGTCAGCAAAAAAGAGGAAGACCCGCAACGAGATGGATTGATACAGTGGCTGCAACGATTGGCTCAAGCATAACAACAATTGTGAGGATGGTACAGGACCGGGCAGTGTTTTGTTCTGTTTTCCATAGGGTCATTATGATTTGGAACAGAATTAACGACACCTAACAACAAAAGTAGCTATGGTTCTCCTTGAGTTTATTTCACTTGAAGTTTGTGAATCTTCTTGGATGTGTAGTTTAATGTTTTTCATCACATTTGGGAAGTTTTCAACCATTATTTCTTCAAGTAGTCTTTCTGTCCCCTTCTCTCTCTTCTCTCCTCCTGGGACTCTGATTATGCATATGTAAATGTAAATATGGGTAATGAAGGTATGTTCACTTTTCTTATTGGACAATTGTGCTAGTTTTCTCCTCACTTCTATGGAGGAGTGGGTTTTCAAAAGTCCCTACTCTGCCAGTTTGGAAGTGCTTCTCCTGCCTATCCCTATTGTCAGGAAAATAAGAGCTTTCCCAGAAACTTACAGAAAACCTGAGTTTTTTTTATTACTAGTTGGAACATGGCTAATGCTATCTCTAAGAGAGGCTATGAAAGTGAGTACTTAGCACTGTAAACATCTATTTGTCCTCTTTGATAACTTTTGCCATATGTGGTTTTTTAAAATACTATTTCCCTGGTATATCTACGTTCATCCTAGCATTTTATGTATCTCTATGTCATTTTGTTCTTAATAAGTGTCTTGAAAAGTGTCTTGTAGTTTTGAAATAATCTGATAGTTGTTTTCGGTTAATAGGAGAATTAAACAGTCATATTTATTATGATCATTGGTAAATCTGAAAAAGAGTAGACCTTTATCATATTTTTCTTCTTCTCTACTTCCATGCATTATGCCAGCCTACCCCACTCATTCTCAGGAATTTTAGTTTCAGAATGTTATTAGTTTTACATTTGTTCGCAAATATATTTTTTTCTAGTTTATAAATCAAGTTTTAATAATTTCATTAATATTTACTGATACTTTATCAAATTATTTGCCCTCAAATACATATTTTAGTGGTCTTCTCACCTGTTACTTCTATATCATATCTTGTCTTTCTTGGGTTCATGCTCCTAGACATGTAGAATCCCCGACACTCATCAAACCAGATTTTATAGGGAGAGGAGGAGCTTCATGAAGGAGACACATTTGGAATGTCCAGAGGCAGTTGTTAGGCCATAGCACATCCCCTGGGCTCTCTGGCCTCCCTCTGCAGTGCTAAGCTTTCTTTTCACTGTAAGTCATGTGATGAAGATATTTCTTGTCAGGTGGACTTAGTGTAGTGACTTTATCCTCTTTCATATCACAGGAAGGTGGTATGAATAACTCACAGTAAAATAATGTTACTGTTCCAGACAACCAAAAAGCTGTGGATAAGCAGGAAGGGAGTGAGGTGGGGATGGGGGTTGAAAACATGCTCGGAAGAGTTTATTTGAGTCTACCTTCTGGGATTTCCTCCTAATTTCTATGGTAAAATGGTCCAGAGCCCCAGAATAGAAATTTAGGGGAGGGAAATTATATAATTTTTAATGCCACTTATGGTTAAAAATAATGACCTTGACAAAAGCCAAAACTCTTCCAAGTAAAACAAAAGCAGAGAACACACAACATCATGGTGGTCAAAAGAGCAAGCCAGCTTGGCCCAAGAACAAAGTTTTTCACGCCAAGAAGAGTAGGGATTTGATAAGCCTGTAGCTGTAGCTGTCTGTCTGCTCTGCTTCCATGTCCCAGTTGCTGTTCAAGATTCTGGGAACAAGCAACACTTTTTCCCCACAGGCAGAAGTGTTAACCCACTGTTTGGAGGAAGGGGCCCTCCTGAATTCTGCATGGGAGGCACCAGCTCACTAAGGCCCACAAAGAAGATGCCAGCACATCAGTGACGGTGGTGCTTGGCAACAGAGGTTCCCTGGAAAAGACAGTGATGCCTGCTCCAGACAGACGCATCCACAGTGAGGACCACTCAGTGGTCATGGTGCCCACCAGGGAGTGCCAGAGCAGCAAAAGGAAAACGTCTGCAGCAACTTTTCCTTTATTAACTTTAGTATTATATTTGATACATTAAAAATAATATATGAAGTATTTCTCTCACATAATAATATAATGAACATCAAGCAACCCAGTCCCAAGACAAAAACTACATCACATTCTAACTGCATCTACCTGTATGTTACTTTCTATCACACCCTTTGAGTTTTGCTTTTAATATTCCCTGTGATTTTCTCTATTTTTTAAAATTGTTTAGCTTTTCTTACAACTTTTAAAAGTTGTTTCATAACATTTATATGTCTGAGACCTGAATTTTTACTTAACATTACCTATATAAGATTAATCCATGCTGTGGGATATGACTGCAGTCCATTGATTTCACTGGTATGAATATATCGTAATTTGTTTATCCACTATCCTGTCATACTATTCCCAAATTTTTGCAAAGAGCATTCTCACATGCTTCCTGGAGCACTGTGCAAGAATGTCTCTAGGCTGGGTGAGTATTCAGGCAACCTAACAGATACCAATTGTTTTCCCAAGTATTTGAAGCAATATACACTCTTAGCACAAGTGACTAAGAAATCATGTTAATTCACAGCCTCTCCAACACTTGGTATTAATAGATTTCTTATTTTTTGCCCATCGTTAACAGTACAGCCAAGAAAACCCTAGGGAGCCATTTTACTCTGTACATGTGGGGTCGCCACGAGTTGGAATTAACAGCACCTAACAACAACAACAAGAACAAGCAGGTATAAAATGGTATTTAATTGTGGTCCCGATTTGCATTTCCCTGATTATTAATAGAGAATCTCTTTCTATAAGTTTATTTGTCAGACATGTACCCTCTTCTCAGAAATGTCCATTCATATGTTTATCTCCCCTATTCTCTTGGGTTTTCTGCTTTTTCTTTGTGGAAATGCTTTATATATTCTGGTTAATAATCCTTTTACAGCTTTATGTGTTACAATGATTTTCTTCCATTCTTTAAGTTGGACTTTCACACAATTTATGGTGTTTTGTGATGATCATATATTCTTAGTTTAATCTTCTTGCATCTTATATGGCAGTCTATAGTATCTGCCCCAAGTAAGTGGTAAGTAATTTCTCAGGTGCTGTTTCTCCCTGCAGGCACTTTTCTCTAGATTTGGGTTCATCCTTGCAACCTCAGGTCTCAGATGGGCTTAATAAAAGTCATTAATTTACAGCTTGTTTCTTTTTGCAATGGTGGGAACAACATTCTCACCATCACATTACATCCATGAGCTGAAAGCAGAAGTGCAATGAATTTTATTATGACATAACATTTATTGATGGTATACTATTCTGCCTTATGAATGTACCTTAATTTAACCAAAACTCAGATGTGGCATATTTAGCTTGTTTGTAATTTTTTTGCTTTTGTAAATGGAGTAATAAAAATCCTTTTACATAAGACTTTATTAGTATTTTTCTTTTTTTTAATTTTATTTTTGGTGAAAACAGACAGCAAAACCCACTCCCATTCCAGTTTCTAGACATAATGATCAGTAACATTGGTTACATTCGTCACATTGTGTCAACATTCTCCTTATTTCTGTTCCAGTTGTTTCGTTTGCAGTTACTGAAACTCCCTGTCCCCCTAACCTTCTCATCGATGCTTTAAAATAGCTGTTGAGGACTTCCAGCAACATGGCACTCTAGGCAGAAACACCACGCCATTCCTCCACAGCAAAGATCCAAAAAACTAAGCCAAACAGAGAAAATAGCAATCCTGAAACCCTAAACATCAAATGAAGAGATAAAGAACTCAGCCAAGCACCAAATGGAATAACAAACTGACAGAGAACAGAGAGCAAAGAGACATACATGGAGAAGTCCCCTATCAGCTAACACAGCACGGATCCACCATCTTGAACTCCTATCAGAGACCAGCAAATAGAGGGTATGAGAAAGCAGCTTAATGGAGCTTCCAGCAGGAGACAGAATAACTGGTAACGGGCGATATACGCTTTCCCACCCCCCCACACTTCTTCACCCCCACTTGGCCTCCTCTGCTTCCTGTGACCACAATCTCTCAGCTTGGAAATACTGGCTACTTGGATTCCACCCGCACGCACTGGCCGACTCCCTGAGTGCCATTTGTTGGCTACTGGTGATGCTTTCTTCTGCTTCTTCTCATTTCTTCCTTACCTCTCACCACCTCCTCCTCCTTTCGCCCAAATACCTGGTTCCGTGTGCCATCTTTACTTCTTCCTGAGGGGCTGTGGAGCTCTGCTCCAGTGTGGAACTGCTTCCTGGTCTGTGCTGCCACTCTGGTGGGATCCTGGGGCTTTTCTTGTTTGTTTGTTTTGAACTGTTTGTTTGTTTTCTTTTTCTTTTCTTGAGTTGGGAGCTCGTTCTGGCTGGGCAGTGCTGCGCAGCTTAGGATATACTCCCTCAGCTTGCACAGATGCACAGAGGGATCCCTGAGAGCATTTCTTTCTTCATGATTTTTTCTTTTTTTTTTCTGTTTTTTGGGGGTTTTTCCTGTTCTTTTCTTTAATTTGTTTTCTTTCATTTTCCCTCTTTTTCTTTCTTCATTACTCAGTTTCTCATCTCTCTATACCTTCCTTCTCTTCCTGTACCCTGAATACCTGGGCCTGAATACCTCTATGCCTCCTAGCCAGGCTGTACTTCAACACCTGGGAACAACTTCCCCAGACCTCGCAGCTGCACCAGTGGGATTCCTGGGAGCTTTTCTTTTCTTTTTTCTTTCTAATTTTTATTTATTCATTCTTTTTTTTCTTTCATTCTTCTTCCCCTTTTTGTTTTTCCCCATATCATAGTCTCTCATCTCTCCACTCAACAGCAAGCTTCCCTAGCACTCTTTTTTGTTTGTATGTTTTTGACACCTGTTCCTCTCTCCTCTCTCCAGTATCCATCTTAGCTCCACACATCACAATCTCCCCCCTCCATCCTCCCTACCTGCACCATGTGCTTAACATCACACCACCAAGCAGCACAGGCATGGCCTACCAGAACCTGCCCTGCATTGATTACCAATCCACCCTGGTGGCTGTAGTAAGTGCCACAAAAAACCCATCCCAGCAACTCCTCTTCAGCTAGACCTGCCCTGCTGTGTTATATCTGAGTGACTGACCCTGCCAATTGGAGAAGGAGGAGAAAAGTATTGTGCCCACAGATGAGCAAACAACAAAGAACACACAGCCTGCCTGTTCGGACACAGCCAAATTTTAAAAAGATGAAACAAACAAATGTACAATCAATAAATGAGAAAAATAACTACTGAATACCCTGAAGACGGCAGACAATATCAAAACATTTACAAAAACAGGACAGGATGGTTCCAGTAGGCATCCAAAATAAAACACCAGATGACTTTCCAGTAGAAAAAAGGTACTAGAACTACCTGATAGGGAATTCAAATCTCTAATACTCAGAATTATATAAGAGTTGAAGCAAAAGGCAGACAAAAATGAGGAAAACTAGAAAATTCATGGAAAAGGCAGACAAGTTCATGGAAAATACTGCCCAAAAAAAAGAAGAAGAATTCAGGAAAATAATGCAGGAACAAAATGCCAGAAAAAAATTCACAACCAGAAATTATACAAAAACAACAACTAGAAATCCAAAAGATAAACAACAAGATTTCAGAGATGGACGGTGTCAACGAAGGGCTGAGGAGCAGACTTGAAACGATGGAAGACAAGATCAGCAGAATTGAAGACAAACACTTAGATACAACTCTGTTTGAGGAAAACTCAGAGAAAAGAACAAAGAAAAATTAGAGACCTTGAGAATTATGTGGGGTACAATTAAAAGCAAAAATCTGTGAGTGATCAGAGTTCCAGAACAGAGGGAGAAAAGAGAAAACACAGAGAGGATCATTGAAGAACTGCTGACAGAAAACTTCCCCAATATCATGAAAGATGAAAATCTGGCCATCCAAGAAGCTCAACGAACCCAACATAGGTTAGACCATAAAGAAAATCACCAAGGCATATCATAATCACACTCGCCAAAACCAAAGACAAACAAAGAATCCTGAGAGCAGCTCATGAAAACCAAGAAGTCACATCCAGAGGAGAAACAATAAGACTAAGCTCAGATTATTCAGCAGAAACCATGTAGGCAAGAAGACAATGGGATGACATATATAAAACCTAGAAAGAAAAAAATTGCCAGCCAAGAATACTATATCCTGCTAAACTCTCGTTCAGATATGATAGTGAAATTAGGACATTTCCAGATAAACAGAGATTAAGGGACTATGTAAAAACCAAACCAAACTTACAAGAATTATTAAAGGGAGTCCTTTGATCTGAGAACAGACAACTTCAGCTCCCAAGCTGAATCTAGGATGCAAGATAGTACCAGCCAGATACCAATCTAGGAAATAAACTCTTGAGGGCTATCCAAAACCAAAAGAAATACAACAGGGAATCAGAGCAGTTAATCTAAATTACATCAACATCAGAACAATAAAAAAAGGGAATAAACGGTGTAGGTATAGAACCGTCGAATGGAGAGGAAGGCAAGGCAATACCAAGTAATAATAGATTGCTTCGAACTTAGCAAGATAAGGATAAAATTCACAGTAAACACAAAGAAAGCTAACAAGCATACTCATAAAAATAAAGAGGAAAAAGATAAAGTCTCAGTAAAAACAAAACCTACAAAAACAAAAGAAATGAAAAAAATCCACAAACAAAAGGAATTCAGCACAGGAGAGTAAGAAGAACATAGAAAATGTCACCTCTACAAAAAAAAGCAGTACAAAATGACAGCAAAAAACTCACATCTATCAATAATTACACTGAATGTAAATGTGCTCAATGCACCCATAAAGGGATGGAGAGTGACAGAATGGATTAAAAAACAAGATCCATCAATATGCTGGCTACAAGAGACACACCTTAGAAACAAAGATGTGAATTTATTAAAAATCAAAGGTTGGAAAAAATATAGCAAGCTAACAGCTACCAAAAAACAGCGGGAGTGGCAATACTAATCTCAGATAAGATAGACTTCAAAACAAAATCCACCATAAAAGACAAAGAAGGACACTATATAATGATTAAGGGGACAATCTATCATGAAGACAAAACCATAATAAACATCTACACACCCAAGGACAGGGCTCCAAAATACATAAAACAAACTCTAACAGCAATGAAAAGAGAAATTGACAGTTCCACAATAATAGTAAGAGACTTCAACACACCACACTTGGTAAAGGACAGAACAACTAAGAAGAAACTCAGCAAAGATACAGAAGACTGACAGGACACAATCAGCCAACTTGACCTCATAGACATATATAGAACACTCCATCCAACAGATGCAAAGTACACATTCTTTTCCAATGCACATGGAACGTTCTCCAGAATAGACCACATCTTAGGCCACAGAACAATCCTCAACAAGATCCAAAACACTGAGGTAATACAAAGTATCTTCTCTGACCACAGTGCCATCAAGGTAGAAATTAACAACAGAAAGAGCAAGAAAAAAAAATCAATAACATGGAAACTGAACAACACCCTGCTTACAAACCACTGGTAATAGAAGAAATCAGAGATGGAATCAAAAAATTCCTAGAATCAAATGAGAATGAAAACACATCATACCAAAACCTTTGGGACACAACAAAGGTAGTCCTCAGAGGACAATTTATAGCAATAGATGCACATATCAAAAAAGAAGAAAGAGCAAAATCAAAACATTAACTACACAACTCAAACAAATACAAATAGAACAGCAAAAAAAGCACACAGCCACAAGAAGAAAAGAAATAATAAAGATCATAGCAGAAATAAATGAAATAGAGAATAGAAAAACAATAGAAAAAAGAATCAACAAAACCAAAAGTTGGTTCTTTGAAAGAATCAACAAAATTGACAAACCACTGGCCAGACTGACAAAAGAAAAACAGGGGAGGACGCAAACAAGCCAAATAAGAAATGAAATGGGCAACATTACAACAGACCCAACTGAAATAAAAAGGAACATAACAGAATATTATGAAAAACTATACTCCAACAAATTTGAAAACCTAGAGGAAATGGATAAATTTCTAGAAACACACTACCTCCCCAAACTACAACAAAGTGTTGTTGAAAATATGAACAGACCCATAACAAGAGAAGAGATTGAAAAGGTAATTAAAAAAAAAAACTCCCAACAAAAAAAAGTCCTGGCCCAGATGGCTTCACTGGAGAATTCTACAAAATATTCAGAAAAGAGCTTGTACCAGTACTACTCAAACTATTTCAGAGCATAGAAAAGGAAGCAACACTTCCAAATTCATTCTATGAAACCAGCAAACGCTGATACCAAAACCAGGCAAAGACACCACAAAAAAAGAAAATTACAGATCAATAACTCTCGTGAATATAGATGCAAAAATTCTCAACAAAATTCTAGCCAGTAGAATTCAGCATCATATCAAAAAAATAATACACCACAACCAAGTAGGGTTCACACCAGGTATGCAAGGATGGTTCAACATTAGAAAATCAATCAACGTAATCCACCACATAAATAAAAGGAAAGGAAAGAAAAGAATCACATGATCATCTCAATCGACACAGAAAAGGCATTCAACAAAGTCCAACACCCATTCCTGATAAAAACTCTCAATAAAATAGGTATAGAAGGGAAATTTCTCAACCTAATAAAGGTCATCAATGCAAAACCAAAGGCCAAAGTCATTCTGAGTGGAGAGATGCTGAAAACTTTCCCCTTGAGAACGGGAACAAGACAAGGATGCCCTTTATCACCACTTCTATTTAACACTGTGCTGGAAGTCCTCGCTAGAGAAATAAGGCAAGAAAAAAAAAAAATAAAGGGCATCCAAATTGGTAATGAAGAAGGTAAACTCTCCCTGTTTGTGGATGATATGATACATAGAAAACCCTAAAGACGCCACAAGAAATCTACTGGAACTAATAGAAAGATTCAGCAGAGTAACAGGATCCAAGATAAACATACAAAAATCAGTTGGATTCCTATACACCAATAAAGACAATGATGAAAGACAAATCAGGAAAACAATACCATTTATAATAGCCCCTAAAAAAATAAAATACTTAGGAATAAATCTGACCAGGGATGTAAAAGACCTATACAAACAAAACTACAAAACACTACTGCATGAAACCCAAAAGGATCTACATAAATGAAAAAACATACCATGCTCATGGATAGGCAGAACCAACATTGTGAAAATGACAATTCTACCCAAAACAATTCACAAATACAATGCAATCCCGATCCAAATACCAACAACATTCTTCAAAGAGATGGAAAAACTAATCATCAACTTTGTATGGAAAGCGAATAAGCCCCGAATAAGTAAAGCACTATTGAAGAAGAAGAGTAAAGTTGGAGGACTCACACTACCTGACCTCAGAACCTACTATACAGCTACAGTAGTCAAAACAGCCTGGTACTGGTACAACGACAGATACATTGACCAATGGAACAGAATTGAGAACCCACATGTAAATCCATCGACCTACCATCACCTGATCTTCGACAAGGGCCCAAAGTCCATCAAATGGGTAAAAGACAGTCTTTTTAACAAATGGTGCTGGCAAAACTGGATGTCCATCTGCAAAAAAATGAAACAGAATCCATACCTCACACCATATACAAAAACTATTTCAAAATAGCCTAAATACAAAGCCAAAAACTATGAAGTTCATAGAAGAAAAAATAGGACCAATGCTACAGGCCCTAATACACACGATTAACAGGATAAAAACCATAACCATCAACACACAAACCCCAGAAGATAAGCTAGATAACTGGGATCTTTTAAAAATCAAACACCTATGCTCTTCAAAAGACTTCACCAAAAGAGTAAAAAGAGAACCTACAGACTGGGAAAAAATTTTTGGACAGTACAAGTCAGACAAAGGTCTAATCTCCATAATCTACAAGGAAATCCAACACCTCTACAACAAAAAGACAAATAATCCAATTAAAATGTGGGCAAAGGATATGAACAGACAGTTCACCAAAGAAGACATTCAAGTGGACAACAGACACATGAGGAAATGCTCGAGATCACTAGCCATTAGAGAAATGCAAATTAAAACCACAATGAGATAACCATCTCACCCCAGCATTACTGGCACGAATCAAAAACACTGGAAATAACAATTGTTGGCGGGACTACGGGAAGATTGGAACTCTTATGCCCTGCTGGTGGGAATGCAAAATGATACAACCATTCTGGAAAATTATATGGCACTTCCTTAGAAAGCTAGAAATAGAAATACCGTATGATCCAGCAAGCCCACTCCTAGGAATAGATCCTAGAGAAATAAGAGCCGTCACATGAATACATATATGCACACCCATGTTCATGGCAGCATTGTTCACAATAGCACAACAATGGAAACAACCTAGATGCCCATCAACAGATGAATGGATAAACAAACTATTGTACATACACCCAATGGAGTACTATGCAACGATAAAGAACAATGATGAATCTGTGAAGCACCTCATGACATGGATGAAACTGGAGGACATTATGTTGAGTGAAATAAGTCAATCACAAAAGGACAAATATTGTATGAGACCTCTATTGTAAAAACCCATGAAAAAGTTTATACGCAAAAAGTAACAATCTTTACTGCTTACGAGAGATTGCGGGGGGGGAGTAGTAAACAGGCAAAAGATAAGTGGTATCTTTGGTGAAGGGTGAGACAGTACACAATACTGGGGAAACCAGCACAACTTGTACAAGGATAGGTCATGGAAGCCCCAAAGACACATCCAAGCTTCCTGAAGGACTTAATTGCTGGGCAGAGGGCTGTGGGGACCATGGTCTCAGGGAATATCTAGCTCAGTTGGCATAACACAGTTTATAAATACAATGTTCTACATTCTACCTTGGTGAGTAGCATCTGGGGTCTTAAAAGACTGTGAGGAGCAATCTAAGATACTCCACTGTCTCACCCCTTCGGGAGCAAAGGAGAATGAAGAGAACAGGATACAAGGAAAAGATTAGTCCAAAGGACTAATGGACCACAGCTACCAAGGCCTCCACCAGACTGAGTCCAGTACAGCTAGATGGTGTCCGGCTACCACCACTGACTGCTCTGACTGGGATCACAACAGAGGGTTCTGGACAGAGCTGGAGAAGGATGTAGAACAAAATTCTAACACACACAAAAAAGACTAGATTTACTGGCCTGAAAGAGACTGGAGAACCCTGAGAGTATGGCCCCCAGACTCCCTTTAAGCTCAGTGGTGAAGTCACTTCTGAGGTTCAACGTTCAGCTGAGGATTGGACAGCCCCAGAAAACAAAATGAGGCACAGAAATCCAGGGACAAAGACTAGAAGGCAGTAGGGGACAGGAAAGCTGGTGATAGGGAACCCAAGCTTGAGTAAGGACAATGTTGACATGTAGTGGTGTTGTTAACCATTGTCACAGGGCAACATGTGTACTAACTGTTTAATGAGAAACTATTTTCTTCTGTAAACCTTCATCTAAAGTGAGAATAGCAGCACAACTGCAAGAACGTAATCGATGTCACTGAACTGTGCATGTAGAAATTTTTGAAATGGTGTATCTTTGGCTATGTATATTTTCACCAAAAAAAAAAAAAAAGGTCGAGAAGGGAGAGGGTTGACGTGTTGTGAGGTTGTTAACCAATGTCATAAAACAATATGTATACTGACTGTTTAATGAGAAACTATTTGTTCTGTAAACCTTCACCTAAAGTACAATAAAATAAAATAAAATGCCTGTTGACCCTTTTGTCTTACATAGACAATTTTTTTTTTTTTAAGAACGTAATACTCTAGGGTGACAATCTTTACTCTTTGAGCTAAACTGTTACTTAGTTTAAAGGTGACTTCAAGGGACAGTGTCAATTCAAGGTTTGAAGAGCAACTCAGAGCCATAGTCTCAGGGACTCCTCCAGGTTCAGTAGATCCAGTAAGTCTGGATTCTTTAAGAATTTAAAGTCATATTCTACATTTTCTCTCTTTTTATCGGGATTTATCTACTGTGTCTCTGATCAGAAACTACAGTAGTGGTAGTCAGGCATCATCTAGTTCTTCTGCTCTCTGAAAATTGCTCATGAATGTAGATCAGCTAAAGTGAAAGGAATAAATGATGAAGTAAAAGAGCTGAACAGAAGACTTCAAAGGGCAACTCAAGAAGACACAGTAGGCATAAACACAATACAAACCATAAGTAACAATGCACAAGCCCCAGAAGAGAGACTAGATAAATGGGAGCTCCTAAAAATCAAACACTTATGTTCATCAAAAACTTCACCAAAAGAGTAAAAAGACAACCTACTGGCTGGGAAAAGATTTTTGGCTACAACAAATCTGATCGGTGTCTAATCTCTAAAATCTACAAGATACTGCAAAACCTCAACAACAAAAAGACAAAAAACTAAATTAAAAAATGGGCAAACGATATGAACAGGCACTTCACCAAAGAAGATATTCAGGTGGCTAACAGACACATGAAGAAATGCTCATGATCATTAGCCATCAGAGAAATGCAGATCAAAACTACAATGAGATATCATCTCACCCCAACAAGGCTAGCATTAATCCAAAAAACACAAAATAATAAATTCTGGAGAGGTGGTGGAGAGACTGGAACACTTACACACTGTTGGTGGGAAGTAAAATGGTACAACCATTTTGGAAATAGATTTGGCACTTCCTTTAAAAGTTAGAAATAGAAGTACCATATGATCCAGCTATCCCGCTCCTTGGAATGTATCCTAGAGAAACAAGAGCCATCACACGAATAGATATATGCACACCCAGGTTCATTGCAGCACTGTTCACAATAGCAAAAAGATGGACGTAACCTAGGTGCCCTTTAACGGATGAATGAATAAACAAATTACAGTACATACACACAATGGAATACTACGTAATGATAAAGAACAACGATGAAGCTGTGAAACATTGTATAACATGGTGGAAGTTGGAACTTATTATGCCGAGTGAATTTAGTCAGCCACAGAAGGACAAATACTGTATAAGACCACTATTACAAGAACTTAAGAAAAGGTTTAAACACAGAAGAAAACATTCTTTGATGGTTCCGGGGGTTGGGGGGGGAGGGGGAGGGTTATTCAGTAACTAGATAGTAGATAAGAATCATCTTAGGTGAAGGGAAGGACAGCATACACTACAGGGGAAGTCAGCAAAACTGGACTAAACCAAAGCTAAGAAGTTTCCTGAACACAACCAAACACTTTGAGGGACAGAGTAGCAGGGGTAGGGGTCTGGGGACCATGCTTTCAGGGGACATCTAGGTCAATTGGCATAACAAAGCTTATTAAGAAAATGTTCTGCAGCCTACTTTGGTGAGTGGCATCTGGGGTCTTAAAAGCTTGCAAGCGGCCATCTAAGATGCATCAATTGGTCCCAACCACTTGGAGTAAAGGAGAACGAAGAACACCAAAGACACAAGGAAAGTATTAGCCCAAGAGACAGAATGGGCCATATAAACCAGAGACTTCATCAGCCTGAGACCAGAAGAACTAGATGGTGCCTGGCTACCACCGTTGAACGTCCTGGCAGGGAACACAACAGAGGGTCCCTGATGGAGCAGTAGAAGGATGGGGTGCAGAACTCAAATTCTAGTAAGAAGATCAGACTTAATGGTTTGACTGAGACTGGAGGTGCCCCGGAAAGCATGGCCCCTGGACTCTCTATCACCCCAGAACTAAAACAATATCCGAGGCCAACTCTTCAGACAGGGATTGGACTGGACTGTAGGACATAAAGTGATACTCGTGAAGAGTGTGCCTCTTAGTCAGGTAGATACAAGAGATCAAAGGGGCAGCTTCTGTCCATAGATGAGGTGGGAAGGCAGAGAGAGTTAGGAGCTGGTTGAATGGTCATGGGAAATCAGGGGCGGAAAGGAGGAGTGTGCTGTTGTAGAATGCGGTGAGCAATTAGAGTCTCATAACAATATATGTAAAAAAAATTTTTGTATGCGAGACTAACTTGTAATGTTAACTTCATTTAATTATAACAATAAAAAAAAAGGAAAAAAAGAATTGTCAAAAAAAAGAAGACACAGTAAAGCATTATAATAAAACATGCAAAGACGAGTTCAAAAGGAAAGAACCTCCTCGGCATTTCTCAAGCTGAGAGAACTGAAGAAAAAATTCAGTCCTCGAGTTGCAATATTGAAGGAGTCTATGGGGAAAATATTGAACAATGCAGGAAGCAGCAAAAGAACATAGAAGGAATACAGAATCACTGTACCGAAAAGAATTGGTCAACGTTTAACAATTTCAGGAGGTAGCATAATCAAGAACCAAGGGTATTTGAGGAAGAAGCCCAAGTGGCACTGAAGACGTCCGTGCAAAACAAGGATCCAAGAACTGACGGAATAGCAGTTGGGATATTTCATCAGACAAATGCAGCGCTGGAGATGCTCACTGATCTATGCCAAAAAATTTGGAAGACAGCTACCTGGCCAACCAACTGGAAGAGATCCATGTTGGTGCCCATTCCAAAGAAAGGGGATCCAACAGAATGCAGAAATTATCAAACAATATCATTAATATCGCATGCAAGTAAAATTTTTCTGAAGATGGTTCAAAAGTGGTTGCAGCAGTATATCAATAGAGAGCTGCCAGAAATTCAAGCCAGATTCAGAAGAGGACGTGGAACAAGGGATATCATTGCTGATGTCAGATGGATCTTGGCTGAAAGCAGAGAATACCAGAAAGACGTTTACCTATTATAAAAACGGCTTGGGGGCAGTGTCTGACCCCCTCCAATCCCACAAGGGGGAAGGAGAACCAAGATCAATAGCACAAGGCTGACTCCCATCAGGTGGAGGCCAGACAAGCCTCTTCTCTCCACCATCTTTACTAATTCTGACACCAACCGTCCCTCATGCAGCACCCTCTACTTCTCTGCCGGGTTTGATAATTCATTACAATGGCCACACAGAACTCAAAGACCATACTCACGATTATGGGCTTTATTAGGGAAGTAACAGCTACAGTTCAGGCTCAGGAACACTCAAGGATACAGTTCTTTCATCAGGACAGCTTCTTCCCAGCTGTGCTCACAGGCACACCTCTCCCTGGCCCTAGGCCTCTGCCCAAAGGCACTCAGCTTTCTCTCTCTGTGGGCCGGGAAGCCCACCATGCTGTCTTCTGCTGCTGGGTCTCTGCTGCCAGATCTCTCCTGCCACTGCTTCTCACAGTCTTCAAGGTTACAACTCCCTCTCTTTCTCTTGGGTCCAGGAGCTCCTCAGTGCAGGGATCCCAGGTCCAAATGATGTGCCGGCTCCTGGCTTTTCTTCCTTGGCGGTGCTGGGATTCTCCTCTCTGCTCTGGAATTGGCTCTCTTTTAAGGCAAAATTGACCAATCCCCTTGGTAGGCCACAATTACCTTATCACACAGCTCCACCCAATCACGTGGGTGGGAGTAGAAAGACCATGGCTAGAAAGGCCACATACAAAAGTAATTAATCTAGAGAAAGAGAGAGAGGATGGATTGGAAACATGCAGTGACAGGGGCTGTGGGCCGCCATTTCACCTACAATCAGAGGAGAGAAAGCTGAGAAAGCTGATCTGGAGTGAAAGAGAAAAAAAGTGGTAACAGCTTTACAGGTTTTTTTCTATCCTTGTTTTTCTTTGCTTTCTTTCTTTCTTTCGTGAGAATGCCTACGTCGATGTAATAAACTGCCCCAATTTATTTTTTAAAAAAAAGTAATTAATATACTGCACCTGTGTTTTATTGACTATGCAAAGGCATTGGATTGTGTGGATTATAACAAATTATGGATAACATCATTATTATGGATTGAATTGTGTCCCCCCAAAATGTGTGTCAACTTGGCTAGGCCATGATTCCCAATACTGTGTGATTGTCCACCATTTTGTCATCTGATGTGATTTTCCAGTGTTGTAAATCCTACTTCTATCATGTCAGTGAAGCTGGATTAGCAGCCGTTATGTTAATGAGGCAGGACTCAATCTAGAAGATTAGGTTGTATCTTGAGTCAATCTTTTTTGAGATATAAAAGAGAGAAGCTAGCAGAGACCGGGGGACCTCATACCACCAAGAAAGCAGTGCAGGGAGTAGAGTGCATGCTTTGGACTTGGAGTTTGGACTGCGCAGAGAAGCTCCTAGACCAAGGGAAGATTGATGACAAGGATCTTCCTCCAGAGCTGACAGAGAGAGAAAGCTTTCTCTTGGAGCTGGTGCCTTGAATTTGGACTTCTAGCCTACTAGACAGTGAGAAAATAAACTTCTGTTTGTTAAAGCCATCCACTTGTGGTATTTATGTTATAGCATCACTAGATAACTAAGACAATTGTGAAGAACGGGAATTCCAGAACACTTAATTGTGCTCATGAGGAATCTTGCGTAGACCAAGAGGCAGTTGTTTGAACAGACTAGGGGATGTTTTGTGATTTAAAATCAGGAAAAGGCATGTGTCAGGGATGTATCCTTTCACCACACTTATTCAATTTGTATGCTGAGCAAATAACCCCAGAAACTGGAGTATCTGAAGAAGAATGCAGCATCAGGGTTGGAGGAAGACTCATTAACAACCTGTGTTATGCAGATGACACATCCTTGCTTGCTGAAAGTGAAGACGACTTAAAGCACTTATGAAGATCAAAGACTACAGCCTTCAGTATGGATTACATATCCACATAAAGAAAACAAAAATCCTCACAACCAGACCAATAAGCAACATCATCATAAATGGAGAAAAGATTGAAGTTGTCAAGGATTTCATTTCACTTGGATCAACAATCAAAGCCCATGTAAGCAGCAGTCAAGAAATCAAACAATGTATCATGTTGGACAAATCTGCCGCAAAAGATCTCTTTAAAGTGTTAAAAAGCAAAGATGTCACTTTGGGGACTAAGATGCTCCTGACCCAAGATGTGGTCTTTTCAGTCGCCTCATATATAGTCAAAAGCTGGACAATGAGTAAGGAAGACTGAAGAAGAATTGATGCTTTTGAATTATGGTGTTCCTGAAGAATATTGAAAATACCATCGACTGCCAGAAGAACGAACAAATCTGTTTTGGAAGAAGTACAGCCACAGTGCTCCTTAGAAGCAAGGATGGTGAGACTTTGTGTCAAGTACTTTGGACATGTTGTCAGGAGGGACCAGTCCCTGGATAAGGACATCATGCTTGGTAAAGTAAGGGTCAACGAAGGAGAAAAAATCCTCAATGAGATGGATTGACACAGTGGCTGCAACAATAGGTTCAAACATAGCAACAATTGTGAGGATGGTGAAGGACCGGTCAGTGTTTCATTCTGTTATACACAGGGCTGCTAAGAGTCGAACTGACTAGCAACAACAACAATAACAACAGGTGGAGGAGGCAGTGGTTCATGGAGACGGTTAGTCCTACAGCCCAGTTCCCTCTCTGATTCTTGTGTTTTCTTCTTTCTATTTTGATCCAGATGAATAAAGAGCAATAACTGTATCTTAGATGTCCACTTGTAAGCTTTTAAGGTCCCAAACACTGCTCACCATACTGGGAAGCAGAACATAAACGTTAAGAACTATATTATGCCAGATGACTGAATCGTAGTATTTTCCGTAAGATAAAATTTATTAAAGTTTAATTGGAGAGTCAAAGGGCGTTTACATTTTAATGCTTTAGAAACATTTTTTTCGGCAAGTTTCTTTCCAGAATGTTTGTAATAACCAGCATTTCCAACAGTGGCTTTTGAGAGTGTCTATTTCCTTAAACACTGGCCACCCTGGATGTTATTACATTTCTTTAAATATTTCCAATTTAATATATTGAATTGATTTGTAATTGATTGAAATTACATTTTGTATTACTAATAAGATTGAATATATTTTCAAATACTTTCATTGCTCATTTTATATCGAGTGTTTATCTATTTCTGGCTGAACTGTAAGAGCACTCTATATATTAGGAATATTAACTCATTGACAGTTGAAAATATTTTTTCTAATTTGTGGTTTGCCTTTTAATTAAATTAATTAATGAATCATTTTATTTCTTTATGGAAATTTGACATCTTTTTGCAGTAGAAGGTATCGACCTGTACTTTGTACTTTCTGCCTTGGGTGAAAGCTTGTGGTATAAAACTGTAACTCTAGAACAGATGTGGAAATCACAGCTTTGGGGGTCCTGAAGAAGAACTCTTAGCAAACTTTTGGTTCAAGGAAAACTCTGGGGGTGATGATAACACTAGATCTGAGTCAAGAAGACGAGCATACTGTCCAGGCCAAAGCATGGCAAGGAACAGCTGGGGAATCCAGGAATGTCTTGGAAGCTTCTGAATTATTGGGGAGTAAATTGGAAGGCTGGGAGTGATGCTAATGGAGGGCTTACATGGCATACTGATGGATGATGGGGTGCCCTGGAGGATGATGTGCTGTCGTGTCACAGTGCCATGTTTGCATTGCAGATAGCTTCCTCTGGCTAGAGGAGGCAGGTGGGTGTAAGGAGACAAGACTGGAGGAGGGAGATGGAGCAGGAGGCATCGCAACCACCCAGGCTAGAAAGATGAGCAAAAGCAAGTTCATGAGACATTCAGATGGTTCAGGGCCTGGCCCAGCACGTAACTACCAGTCAGCCAATGTTTGTTGGTATTTGTGGATTGAGGGATGAGGAGGGCCCTGTTTTCTTTTCTTTTGGGAATGGTGGGGCAAAGGTGGCCTATGACCTGAGACAAGGCTTTTGTGATGAGACTAAGTGTATGGGGTTCTTTTCTGAGTGCTGGGTGTCTTGACCTTTTAGGATCCTATGGGGAAAGGGCCGTTTCTTTGCTCTTGAGGCTGCCTGTGTTGCTGTCTTTGGCACTACTAGTTGGAGACGCTCCCTCATGCACACTGAGCTTTTTTCTTAATGAAGCTGAGCAAGTTAGGTTACTGGATAGTTGCTTAGTGCTTTCTCTTTCAGAAACATCCACATTCCATGAACAACTAACTCTAGGAACCCCTAGTTACTGACGGGTAGGTGTTTGCATAATTAACCTTTTATTTAAATTTTATTATGCTTTAGGTGAAAGTTTACAGCTCAAGTTAATTTCTCACTCAAAAACTTACACACATATCATTTTGTGACATTGGTTGCAATCCCCACAAAGTGGTGGTATGCTTCCCCTTTCCACCCCAGGTTCCCTGTGTCCATTCGTCCTGTTCCTGTCCTTTCCTGCCTTCTCGTCTTACTTTTGTGCAGGAGTTGCCCATTTGGTCTCAGATATTTGATTGAATTAAGAAGCACGTTCCTCACATGTGTTATTGCTTGTTTTATAGTCCTGTCTAATCTTTGTATGAAAAGTGGGCTTTGGGAGTGGTTTCAGCTCTGAGTTAGCAGAATGTCCAGGGGCCATAGTCTTGGGGGTTCCTCCAGTCTCTGTCAAGAAAGTAAGCCTGGTCTTTTTTCGTGAATTTGAATTCTGTCTGTATTTTTCCTCTGTTCTGTCTGGGACTTCTCTGTTGTGATCCCTGTCTGAGCAGTCGGTGGTGGTAGCCAGGCACCATCTAGTTCTTCTGGGGTCAGGCTGGTGGAGGCTGTGGTTCCTGTGGTTCTTTAGTCCTTTGGGTTAATACTTTCCTTTTGTCTTTGGTTTTCTTCATTCTCCTTTGCTCTGGACGAGATGGGACCAATAGGTGCATCTTAGATGGCCATTTGAAAGCTTTTAAGACCCCAGAAGCTACGCACCAAAGTGCGTTGTAGAACATTTTCTTTATGAATTATGTTATGCCAGTTGACCTAGATGTCCAAGACCATGGTCCCCAGCTCCCATCCCCAGCAACTTGGTTCTTCAAAGTGTTTGGACATGTCTAGGAAACTTCTATGCCTTCGCTTGGGTCAGGTTTTGCTGACTTCCCCGATATTGTGTGTTGTCTTTCCTTCACCAAAGTTGACGCTTGCCTACTATCTAGTTAGTGATGTCCCCTCCTTGCCTCCACCGGCTTAACCATCAAAGATTTTTTTGTGTGTGTTTGTAAACTTTTTCTTCAGTTCTTATACTAGTGGTCTCATACAGTATTTGTCCTTTTGTGACTGACTTATTTCACTCAGCATAATGCCCTCCAGATTCATCCATGTTGTGAGATGTTTCTCCGATTCATCATTGTTCTTTATCATTGCGTAGTATTCCATTGTGTGTATGTACTGTAATTTGTTTATCGATTCATCCGTCAATGGGCACCTCGGCTGTTTCCATCATTTTGCTATTGTGAACAGTGCTGCAGTGAACATGGGTGTGCATATATCTATTCGTGTGATGGCTCTTGTTTCTCTAGGGTATATTCCAAGGAGCAGGATAGCTGGATCATATGGTATTTCTATTTCTAGCTTTTTAAAGAAGCACCATATAGTTTTCCAAAATGGTTGTACCATTTTACATTCCCACCAACAGAGTATAAGTGTTCCAGTCTCTCCACAACCTCTCCAGCATTTGTTATTTTGTGTTTTTTGGATTAATGCTAGCCTTGTTGGGGTGAGATAATATCTCCTTGTAGTTTTGATCTGCATTTCTCTAATGGCTAATGATCATAAGCATTTCTTCACGTGTCTGTTAGCCGCCTGAATATCTTCTTTGGAGAAGTGCCTGTTCATATCCTTTGCCCATTTTTTAATTGGGTTATTTGTCTTTTTGTTGTTGAGGTTTTGCAGTATCTTGTAGGTTTTAGAGATTAGACGCTGAGTGGATTAGTCATAGCCAAAAATCTTTTCCCAATCTGCAGGTTGTCTTTTTAGTCTTTTAGTGATGTCTTTTGATGAGCATAAGTGTTTGATTTTTAGGAACTCCCAGTTATCTAGTCTCTATTCTGGGACTTGTGCATTGTTATTTATGGTTCATCCTGTATTTATGCCATGTAAGAGGGCTCCAAGCGTTGTCCCTATTTTTTCTTCCATGATCTTTATCATTTTCGATATTTTATTTAAGTCATTAATCCATTTTGAGTTAGTTTTTGTGCATGGTGTGGGGTATGGGTCTTGCTTCAGTTTTTTTGCATATAGATATCCAGTTATGCCAGCACTATTTGTTAAAGAGACTGTCTTTCCCCAATTAATGGACTTTAGGCCTTTGTTCATAGGTGGATGAATTTATGTCTGGGTTCTCAATTCTGTTCCATTGGCCTATGTATCTGTTGTTGTACCAATACCAGGCTGTTTTGACTGCCATGGCAATATAATAGGTTCTAAAATAGGTTCCAGAATCAGGTAGTGTGAGGCCTCCCACTTTGTTCTTCCTCTTGAGTAATGCTTTATTTATTCGGGGCCTCTTCCCTTTCCGTATGAAGTTGGTAATATGTTTCTCCATCTCATTAAAAAATGCTGGTGGAATTTGTATCGGGATTCCATTGTATCTGTAGATCACTTTCGGTAGAATTGACATTTTCACAATGTTGAGTCTTCCTGTCTATGAGCAAGATATGCTCTTCCCCTTATGCAGGTCTCTTCTGGTTCCTTGCAGTAGTGTCTCACAGCTTTCATTGTAAAGGTCTTTTACGTCTCTGGTTAGATTTATTCCTAAGTATTTTATCTTCTTGGGGGCTATTGCAAATGGTATTGATTTGGTGATTTCCTTTTCGAAGTTCTCTTTGTTCGTGAAGAGGAATCCAACTGATTTTTGTGTGTTTATCTTGTATCCTGAAACTTTGCTGAAATCTTCTATTAGTTCCAGTAGTTTTCTTGTGGATTCTTTGGGGTTTTCTGTGTATAAGATCATATCATCTGCAAATAGAGATACTTTGACTTCCTCCCTACCAATTTGGATGTGCTTTATTTCTTTTTCTAGCCTAATTGCTCTGGATAGGACCTCCAGCACAACGTTGAATAAGAGTGGTGATAAAGGACATCCTTGTCTGGTTCCCATTCTGGAGGGGAATGCTTTCAAATTCTCTCCATTTAAGATGATGTTGGCTGTTGGCTTTGTATAAATGCCCTTAATTATATTGAGGAATTTCCCTTCTACTCCTATTTTGTTGAGAGTTTTTATCATGAATGGGTGTTGGACTTTATCAAATGCCTTTTCTGCATCGATTGATAAGATCATGTGGTTCTTGTCTTTTGTTTTATTTATGTGATGGATTACATTGTTTTTCGAACCATCCCTGGATACCTGGGATAAATCCCACTTGATCATGGTAAATTATTTTTTTTGATATGTTGCTGAATTCTATCAGCTAGAATTTTGTTGTGGATTTTTGTGTCCATGTTCATGAGGGATATTTGTCTGTAATTTTCTTTTTTGTGGTGTCTTTATCTTTACCTGGTTTTGGTATCAGGGTTATGCTGGCTTCATAGAACAAGTTTGGGAGTATTTCGTCTTTTTCTAAGCTCTGAAATACCTTTAGTAGTATTGGTGTTAACTCTACTCTGAAAGTTTGGTAGAATTCTCCAGTGAAACCATCTGGGTCGGGGCTTTTTTTTGTTGGGAGCTTTTTAATTACCTTTTCAATCTCTTCTTTAGTTATGGGGTTATTTAGCTGTTCTACCTCTGTTTGTGTTAGTTTAGGTAGGTAGTGTGTTTCTAGAAATTTGTCCATTTCCTCTAGGTTTTCAAATTTGTTAGAGTACAATTTTTCATAGTATTCTGTTATGATTCTTTTAATTTCAGTTTGGTCTGCTGTGATATCACCTGTATCATTTCTTACACGGGTTATTTGCTTCCTTTCCTGTTTTTCTTTTGTCAGTTTGGCCAGTGGTTTATCAATCTTGTTGATCTTTTCAGAGAACCAGCTTTTGGTCTTCTTAACTCTTTCAATTGTTTTTCTATTCTCTATTTCATTTAATTCTGCTCTAATTCTTATTATTTCCTTTCTTCTGGTGCCCGAGGGCTTCTTTTGCTGCTCTCTTTCTACTTGTTCCAGTTGTAGGGTTAATGTTTTGATTATGGCCCTTTCTTCTTTTTGGATGTGTGCATTTATTGCTATAAACTGACCTCTGAGCACTGCTTTCGCTGGGTCCCAAAGGTTCTGGTAGGATGTGTTTTCATTCTCATTTGATTCTATGAATTTTTTTTATTCCATCCTTAATTTCTTCTATAACCCAGTAGTTTTTGAGCTAGGTGTTGTTCAGTTTCCATGTGTTTGATTTTTTTTCCTTGCTTTTTCTGTTACTGATTTCTGCTTTTATGGCTTTATGGTCAGAAAAGATGCTTTGTAATATTTTGATGCTTTGGATTTTGTTAAGGTTTGCTTTATGGCCTAGTATGTGGTTTATTCTGGAGAATGTTCCATGTGCGTTGGAAAAGAAAGTGTACTCGGCTGCTGTTGAGTGGAGTGCTCAGTATATGTCTATGAGATCAAGTTGGTTTTGACATTCTGTGTCTTTGTTGAGCTTCTTTCTGGATGTTCTGTCCTTCACCGAAGGTGGTGTGGTGAAGTCTCTTACTACTATTCTGGGGCTGTCTATCTCTCTTTTCAATGCTGTTAGAGTTTATGTATTTTGGAGCCCTGTCGTTGAGTGCGTAAATATTATAGTTATATCTTCCTGGTGTACTGACCCTTTGATCATTATATAGTGTCCTTCTTTATCCTTTGTGGTGGATTTTACTTTCAAGTCTATTTTGTCAGAGATTAATATTGCCACTCCTGCTCTTTTTTGAGTGTTGTTTGCTTGATACATTATTTTCCATCCTTTGAGTTTTAGTTTGAGTCTTTAAATCTAAGTTGTGTCTCTTGTAGGCAGCATATAGACGGACCATGAGTTTTTTCAATCCAATCTGCCACTCTCTGTCTCTTTACTGGTGCATTTAATCCATTTACATTCAGCTTAATTATTGATGGGTATGCGTTTAGTGTTGTCGTTTTGATGTCTTTTTTGTGTGTTATTGACAGTGTCTTTGTTCCACTTAATTTTCTGTGCTGAGTCGTTTTTCTTTATGTGTTTTCTTTTCATCTTTTTCATTGTTGTTGATTTTGTGCTTGCTGAGTCTTTCTGTTTTCTAGTTTTTTATTTTGACTTGTAGGATTGTTAGTTTCCTTTGTGGTTACCTTAATATTTACCCCTATTTTTCTAAGTTTGTACCAGCCTTTTATTTCTTTATATCACCTTGACTTCCTCTCCATATGAAAAATCTATGTCTACATTTTTTAAGTCCCTCTTTTTTGTTTTAATATTGTCATCTTTTACATATTGACATGTGTTTCCCTATTTTCAGTGTTTCAGCTTTGGTTTATTTTTGTGACTTCCCTATCTGGGTTGATATCTGGTTGCTCTGTCCTGTGTTATGGTCTTGGGTTGTTATCTGATGTTACTGATTTTCTAACCAGGGGACTCCCTTTAGTATTTCTTGTAATTTTGCTTTTGTTTTTACAAATTCTCTAAACCTCTGTTTTTCTGGAAAAGCCCTAATTTTACCATCATATTTGAGAGACAGTTTTGCTGCATATATAATTCTTGGCTGGCAGTTTTTTTCCTTCAAGGCTTTATATATGTCATCCTATTGCCTTCTTGCCTGAATGTTTTCTGCTGAGTAGTCCGAGCTTATTCTTACTGACTCTATTTTGTAGATGACTTTTCATTTATCCCTAGCCACTCTTAAAATTCTCTCTTTATCTTTGGTTTTGGCAAGTTTGATTATAATATGTCTTTGTGACTTTCTTTTGGGATCTACCTCATGTGGGGCTTGATGAGCATCTTGGATAGATATCTTGTCATCTTTCTTGATATCAGGGAAATTTTCTGCCAACAAATGTTCAACAATTCTCTCTGTGTTTTCTGTTATCTCCCCACCGCCCCATTCTGGTACTCCAATCACTCGTAGGTTGTTCCTCTTGATAGAATCCCACATAATTCATAGGGTTTCTTCATTTTTAAGAATTCTTTTATCTGATTTTTCCTCAGATAAGTTGGTGTCAAGTGCTTTTTCTTCAATCTCACTAATTCTAACTTCCATTGCCTCAATTCTGCTCCCATGAGTTTCTATTGAGTTGTCTAATTCCAACTTTTTTTTGTTAATCTTCTGGATTTCTGATTGCTGTCATGGATTGAATTATGTCCCCCCAAAAATGTATGTATCAATTTGGCTGGGCCATTATTCCTGGTATTGTGTGATTTTCCTATATGTTGTAAATCCTGCCTGTATGATGTTAATGAGGGAGGATGGGTGGCAGTTGTGTTAGTAAGGCAGGACTCAGTCTACAAGATTGGATTGTGTCCTGAGGCAATCTCTTGATATATAAAAGAGAGAGTGAGCAGAGAAAGAGGGGGACCTCATACCTTCAAGAAAGCAGTGCTGGGAGCAGAGCACATCCTTTGGACTGGGGTCCCTGTGCAGAGAAGCTCCTAGTCCGGGGGAACATTGATGAGAAGGCCAACAGAGAGAAAAAGACTTTCCCTGGACCTGTCCCCCTGAATTTGGACTTCTAGCCTACTTTACTGTGAAGAAATAAACTTCTCTTTGCTAAAGCCATCCACTTGTGGTATTTCCGTTGTAGCAGCACTAGATGACTAAGACACTGTCTCTCTATGGATTCTTGCAACCTGTTGAATTTGTCGTTATGCTCTTCTCTAATCTTTTTAATTTCCTCTATTATGTGTTCTGTGTTTTGTTTAATTTCCTTCCTAATCTCTTGAAGAGTTCTGTATATTAATCTTTTGTATTCTGCCTCCAGTAATTCTAAGAAACTTTCCTCCTCTGGAAAATGTCTAGATTCTTTATTTTGGGAGCTTGCTGAAGCCATCATGGACTTCCTCTGTATGTGATTTGATATTGACTGCTGTCCCCGAGCAATCAATAAGTTATTATATTTATTTACTTTATGTTTGTTTACTGTATCCTAGCTTCTTTTTTTGTTTTGATATGCCCAAATAGGATGCTCCAGTGAGCTAGTTTGATTATGGTTACCTCTGAAGCTCTAATGTCCTGTCACTGTGTGGTTATATCTGTTACTAGGTATGTGAGCTCAGAAGCCTGCCCACTCCTCTGTACGGACTGTATGTGATGCAGGCTCTCACCTACAGTCCTAGACAGGAGTGGGTGATTGGTGTAGGCACAGGCATCTGGCTGCAGCTGGGGGACACACTCTGAGCAAGGCAAGGGTCTGACGCACCCCCCTCCCACCCCAAGTGTCCAGGAGGAAGGTGTGTACCTGTTTCCCAGAGTGCGTAGGTGGGTGGGTTTTGCAGCTGGACTATGAGCACCCAGGGCTGTTGGCTGTAAGGACTAGGGGGCACCTCTTATTCCTGGGCCCCTATCACAGATGGCTAGGTGGCATGGACAGATCCACCCATCCTCAAGCCCCTGATGTGGGTAAGTGAAGACCCTGCTTAATGGGCAGAGCAGTGTCAAGTATCTCGAACCTGCCACTTCACAGCTGAAAGAGTTGAAGTTAGACTTCAGGTATATACCCTGTTGTACTGCGGTAATGAGGGCCTATGCTGTTGAAATGGGCCCACACAAGTCTATGTAGAAGGAAAGGCACTCAAAGTCCATGGATCCCTTATGCTTGTGCCTAGGCAAATGTGCTGTGCCTACCCTGAGTTCCTGGCTTAGGGGAGTCTGCAGTTTCTCCCTCCCCCCCCCCGCCCCCGTTTGTTAATTTGTTCACTCTCAGAGGCCAGAAGAATGGCTCAGGGCGTGTGAGAGATCCTTCTTTTGGCCCAGGGGACTCGGCAATTGCTGAAGCCAGTCCAGGACCCAGTGCAGAGCAGGGAGCAGGGAGGTAAATGGGGGAGAGGTTTTTCCTGAAGGGGGGTGTTTTTCATCCACGTGGTGGGCCGGATGCAATTACTTATCTTTTGCTGATCGAGGGCTGCTTCTCACTGGTTCTGGGTGGCCGAGTAGACTCTCTGCCTCTGGATCTCTCCCAGTGCGAAATACGCCTCCCGAGCACAGCTGCTTACCTGCCCCACCACTCACCCCCGAGCTGATCACGCCTGAAGGGCTCAGGCTCTTTCCATGTCAGGTCTGGAAACTTCTCGCTGCTTCCAAACTGTCTCTCCATCCCCCTGCCACTCAGTCCAGTTCCTCAACTTTGCCTTAGATGTTCAAGGCTCCAGAATTGTCATATGTAATTGATTCACTTGTTTATTTGGGCCTTTGTTGTAAGAAGGTTCACTGGAAGCATCTGACTACTCCGCCATCTTGGCCCCCCTCCCTTCTTTTTTATTCTGATGGGTAGGTTTGTTAGCTTCCTTTGTGGTTTCCTTGAAATTTTCCTTTATTTTTCTAAGTTTAAATCAGTCTTTTATTTCTTGATATTGCCTTGACTTCCTCTCCATATGGAAGCTCTGTGTCTACACCATTTATTCCCTCTTTTTTGTTTTGGTATTATTGTCGTTTACATATTGATGTCTGTGGTTCCCTATTTTCAGTCTTTTAGTTTTGTTTTGTTATTGTGAATTCTCTATCTGGGTTGGTATCTGGTTGATCTGTCCTGTGTACTAGTCTTGTATTGTTGTAAAATATTGTTGGTTTTCTTACTGGAGGAGTCCCTTTAATATTTCTTGTAATTTTGGTCCAATTTTTATATATTCCCTTAATTTCTGTTTATTTGGAAATGTCCTAATTTTGCCATCTTATCTGAGAGACATTTTTGCTGGATATACAATTCTTGGCTGGCAATTATTTTCCCCCTCAAGGCTTTATATATATCATCCCATTGCCTTCTTGACTGGATGGTTTCTGCTGAGTAATCACAGCTTAGTCTTATTGGTTCTCCTTTGTAGGTGATTTTTCATTTATCCCTAGCCGCTTTCAGGATTCTTTCTTTGTTTTTGGTTTTGGCAAGTTTGATTATGATATGTCTTGGTGACTTTCTTTTGGGGTCTATCCTATATGAGTTTCTTGGATAGATTTCTTCTCATCTTTCATGATATTAGGGAAATTTTCTGCCAGCAAATCTTTGACAATTTTATGTTTTCTGTTCCCTCCCCCATTCTGGTACTCTCACCACTCATAGCTTTTTCTTCTTGTAGTTTCCCACATAATTCTTAGGCTTTCTCCATTTTTTGTCGTTCTTTTTTCCAATTTTTTCCACAAACGAATTGGTATCAAGGGATTTATCTTCAATCTCACTAATTCTGACTTCCATTGTCTCAATTCTGCTCCTATGACCTTCTATTGAATTGTTTCATTCTGAGATTTTTATTGTTAATCTTTTGAATTTCTAGTAGCTGTTTGTTTATGATTTCTAGCAGCCTGTTTATTCTGTCGTTTTGTTCTTGTATTGTTTTTCTGAATTCTTCTACTGCTTTGTCTGTGTGTTCCTGGGTTTGGTCTGTGTTTTGCCTGGTCTCCTTCTTGATCTCTTGGAGAGCTCTGTATATTAGCCTTTTGAATTCTTTGTCAGGCAGCTCCATTGCTGTATCTTCCTCTGAAAGGTTTTATGCTTCTCTATTTCAGTTGCTTGTTGGAGCCATCTTGCCCTGCTTCTTTATGTGATTTGCTATTGACTGTTGTCTCTGAGGCATCAATAAGTTATATTTATTTCCTGTATTTTTGTTTCCTGCCTCCTGAATTTTTGTTTTGATCTATCCAAGCAGGCTGGGCCTGTGAGCTACTCTGGTTGTTATTCTGGCCTCATTGAAGCTCTCACTTCCTGTGTCCAGGTGTTTGGAGCAGTTACTAGGTGTATGAGCCGGGAGTCTGTTTACTGTTCTTGTGGGGCTACTGAAGATGTAAGTGTCATTTTTGGTGAGGTGATGAATCTGTCCCACTGGTCACCTGGCCATGGGTGCAGGAGGTTTTATCCCTGGCCATTGGGTTGGGTGTTGTGTGTGTTGTGGTCAGGGCTCAGGTGCCCAGGTTGTTGGTCACCAAGTGTGTGGTTCGGAGACTCTCACCTACAATCCTGGGCAGGCAAGGCTGCCTGGGAGTGTTCAGAGCAGGCAGAGGTCTCTGGTAGCAGTGGGGTGCTATGTAGGGGGCAAGGTGGGGGCTGTCGGTTGCCCCCAGGTGCCCTGATGGAGGGTGTGCCCCTGTCTTTTAGAGCACATAGTGGGAGAGGATAGTGCAGCCAGCCCTTCAGCATCTGGTGCTGTTAGCTAGAAGGATTGGGGGGCACCACTGGTTCTCAGGCCCCCAGTGTGGGTGCGTGAGGGCCCTTTTTAGGGGGCGGGGTGGTGTTGAATGCCACAGATCCACAACTCCCACTTGGCTGCTGCAGGTGAAAATGGGCTTCAGCTGGAAAGCCTTCCCATTTTGTCCTAATGAGGGCAAGCCATGCCAGGTCAGCTAGCAAGGCACTGGTGCGGGTGATCAGTGGGGGTGAAGGGCACTGCAAGTCCATGGATCCCCTATACCTGTGGCTGGGGGAAGGGGTGGGCATCTCCAGATTGGGGCCATGAGTTTCTGGCTTAAGGGATGTGGCAGTGTTGAATGCTACTGGACAGGGGTTGGAGTGAGGAAGGGGATGGATGAGGAGAAGGGAGTGCTCCTCCGTCGTGGATCTCTGATGGGGGAAGGGGGTATTGTGTGCGTGTTGGGAAATTGCACTTAACTTTTGCAGGTCTGATGTCACCCCTGTTCGGTTCTAGAGGTGTATGTAAAGTTGCTGCTACTTAGTGGCACCAGAAGGGGTGGGTTTCAGCTTGGGATGCTGCTGTTTGCCTCAATATGTCTGCACTGAGCGTGTTAAGCTAGCAGGACGCCAGTGATCTGTCGATACGTAATTCCCCATTTCCACTGCTTTTGAATTCTCTCCTTCCGCATGTTGCTCAGTCTGATTCTTCACCTTTGTCTTTGATGCTTAGGGTTCCTAGATTGTCCCATATATCTGATTCACTTGTTTTTTCAGATCTTTGTGGTAAGAGGGACAACACAAATCATCTGACTATTCTGCAATCTTGGCCCACCTCTGCATCATTAACTATTAAAACTCACTTCTTAAATGACAAAGAAATACATAATGCAATTAGAATGATTTACACTTAAAATTATGATGATAAAATGAAATGGTTTTATGTTGAAAAAGTGGTTAGGATCTTGAGGTCAAAGGTTAGACATCCAGATCTGACTTCTTTCTCTAACCCAGCCAGTGCTGGGTAACTTTAGATGCCTCCCTCACACTGCCTGGGCCTCTGACACCAAAGTCTCCTGCATCAGAGGAGTTAAAACTGAAGCACTTTGTCTGGCAGACAGTAGGTGTGCAGCTGACGTTAGCTGCTGTCATTTCTGCCACTAGTACTGCTGCTGCCTTTTGCTCCTAATGCAGCTGCCCCTCTGCCCAGCATGGGTCCCACTTGCTCTCTCTTGCTCCCACCTGCTCTCACCTTCACCAACCTGCTCTCCCCTGCATTCACCTGTCTCATTTTCACTCACCTGCTCTCACCTGCATTCACCTGCTCTTATCTGCCCTGTCTTCCCCGTCCCTCAAAGCTCCAGGAATGCCTGTGGGGTCACCTTATAGGTTTCAGGGGTAGCAACGTGGCACAATTTCATCCTCAGTCGTGTCCCTTCCGCAAAACCACTAGATGAGGAGATCAGTTACTTGTGTTTATGTAACGTCTTTTTTTCAGTAATTTTTGACAAGTGACTTTAGAACCACAGTCATGACATGGGAACATCACATAATAATCCAGTGGCATCTTGAAATCACACAGACTGTAAGAGGTATGTCAGGACCCTACAGCATCATTTTCTGGACTTAAATCATGTGGAAGTCATGATGTTTTCAATATATTCATTTTATTGTGATACTGTAGGAAATAGAACCCTACCTAAACTTCAAGGTTCCAAATCTCATGTTTTCTTTAAAACTGTAAGGATATCTTTCTTGCTGTACATTGTGCAGGCTGATATATGCCCAGAACCAACCCCTGAGAACCCAGGCTCCTGGGTGCAAGTCAGGTAATAACCTTGTATGTGGAGTCAATAACCTCGTGTTGTAAGAGATGGATCAGTCAGCCAAAGTCCACGTTAAATGACGACTGCCACATCACACAGAAACTTGTGAGAAGGCGCTTCTGGCAGTAGGTGTGTGCACATCGCCAATGCATGCCAGTTTCAAAAGTTGTTGTTTTTCCAATAATTTGACCTCCGTTTCTAAGTCATGAAGATTAGAGTTAACTTTGTACTATTTCCAACTTTACTGACTTACTGTCAAAGAGAGTGGATTGTTTACTCCTTATAATTTGCCAAGACTTACTTTGTGACTAAGTACACAATTAATTTTTGTAATTGGTACATGAGCACACACAAAGAGAATGTTTACTTCCCGTTTAAAAATTAAGTTTAATAATTACGTTGTTCATTTCTTCTCTGTCCTTACTAGTTTTTTTGTACTAAATCTGTCCAATTCTGAAACCCGTGTCCTGAAGGCCCCATTACAGTAGTCCTTTTCCCAAGCTCTCTTCCTTTTCTCGTAAATCTCAGTGCATAGGTTTATCTCTGTGTGGTTTGTATATACATACTTGTGGCTGTTACATCTCCTTCATAAATTATGCGTTTGATGATTGTCTAACGTCTCGTTTTGTCCTGCTTAGTGCATTAGCCTTAAATTCCACCTTTATTTGCTATTAATACACATGCACAGAAAAGTACCCTGAGTGTAGCGCTGATGAGTCATTACAAAGTGAACAAAGCCACTTGAAGGGCATACGGGTCCAGAAACAGGGCATCACCTGCACCTCAGAAGCAGCCCCATGCCGCCAGTCATGAAAGAAACCTTATCCTAACTTCTAGTGCCATGAACTAATTTTGTGTGTTTTAGACTTTACGTAGTATTAATGGAATCACATGGTATGTGCTTCTGTGTCTGGATGCTTTCACTAGACATTGTTTGTGTTATTCACTCATATAGAAGTGATCCATTCTTTCTCACTGCTGTGTCGTAATCTATTTTATGAAGAAAGCATGATTTATCCCTCCTACCAGTTGATATTTGGTTTCAGTTTTTGACCATTGCAAATAATGCTGCTGTGAACACTCCAGGACATGTCTGAAAGGCCAGTATGCACACGTTCCTGTTGTTTAGATATTCAGGAGTGAAATTGCTGCAGTGCAAGGTGAACACATGCCTGTGGGGGAGGGTGTGTTCTGGACCTCTGTGGTTCCATTGGCTTATTCATCTCTCCTTACACAGATGCACACTATCTTAATTGCTGTAGTTTTAAAGTAAGTCTTGCTATCTGATAATGTAACTTTGTTCTTCCCCAAGAATATTCTGGCTATTCTTGGCTTTTTGCATTCCTATATACTTTTTAAAGTCAGCTTGTCAATTTCTACAAAAACAGCTGGGGTTGTGACTAGAGTTGCATTGAATCTACAGATCTACTTGTGAAGACTGACATGTTACAGCACTGAGGGCTCCAAATCATTAAGGTGGTATCAGTTAGTTATTGCCATGCAATAACCACTCCTCATTCTCTCCTGACCCAGCTGGGCTCGGCTGAGTGGCTCTGCCCTCACTGCAGGCTCTGTGTGGTCTGCTCCATGAATCGCTTTTCCTTTCTGCAGCCGGGGTGAGCCAGGGTGTGTGCTCCTTATGGTGGAGGCAGAGGCACATAAGGGTAAGCTAAGGCAGTGAGGTCTCTTCACATCCAGGCCCAGAACTGCACACGGGAGCTCTTCATCCTCCTGCTGGAAGGTTGAGCTCAGAGTCAAGGTATGAAATGCTGTCTGCCACTAAAAGCCTTGCAGGAAGTGTGAGGGAGTCTCAAAACTAAGATCAAGGCAAAGTACTCCATCTATTTAGGTCTCCCTTAACTTCTCTCCAGATTGTTAACGCATTCACTTTTCTAGCTCTCTGTGTAATATCTCGCACATCTTTCCTTAGATTTATTCCTAAGGGAATTGCCAAAAACTCAACTTGGATTCAGAAGAGGACGTGGAGCAAGGGATATCACTGCTGATGACAGATGGATCTTGGCTAAAAACAGAGAATACTGGAAAGATGTTTACCGGTGTTTTATTGACTATGAAAAGGCATTCGACTGTGTGGATCATAACAAATTGTGGATAACATTGCAAAGAATGGGAATTCCAGAGCACTTAATTGTGCTCATGCAGAACCTGTACAAAGATCAAGAGGCAGTCTTTCAAATGGAACTAGTTAAAGATCAGGAATGGTGTGCATCAGGGTTGCATCCTTTCACCATACCTATTCAATCTGTATGCTCAGCAAATAATCCGAGAAGCTGGACTATATGAAAAGAACGCAGCTTAAGAACTGAAGGAACACTCATTAACAATCTGCTTTGTGCAGATGACACAATCTTGCTTGCTGAAAGCAAAGAGGACTTAAAGCACTTCCTAGTGAAGATCAAATGCTACAGCCTTCAGTATGGCTTACACCTCAACATAAAGACAAGAAAAATCCTCACAACTGGACCAATAAGCAACATCATGATAAACAGAGAAAATATTTAAATTGTCAATGATTTCACTTTACTTGGATTCACAATCAACATGCATGGAAGCGGCAGTTAAGAAATGAAACCAAGTACTGCACTGGGCAAATCTGTTGAAAAAGGCCTCTTTAAAGTTTTAAAAAGCAAAGATGTCACTTTGAGGACTAAGGTGTGCCTGACCCAAGCCATGATATTTTCAATTGCCTCATATGCATGAAAAGTGGACAATGAACAAGGAAGATCGAAGAAGAATTGATGGCTTTGAATTACGGTGTTGGTGAAGAATATTGAATATATCATGGACTTCCAGAAAAACAAACAAATCTATTTTGGAAGAAGTACAGCCAAAATGCTCCTTAGAAGCGAAGATGGCGAGACTTTGTCTCATGTACTTTGAACACGTTATCAGGAGGGACCTGTCCCTTGAGAAGGACATCATGTTTGGAAAAGGGTCAGCTAAAGACAAAAGAGGAAGACGCTCTATGAGATGGACTGACACAGCGGCTTCAACAATGGGCTCAAACATAGCAACTATTGTGGGGATGGTGCAGGACCAGGCAGTGTTTCATTCTCTGGTACATGGGGTCACTATGAGTTGGAACTAACTCAGTGGCACCTAACAACAACAATTTTAATATCACTTATAATATTTGGTGACATTTGCTGCTATATAGAAATATGCTATCTCATCCTCATGTAAGAAGACTTGACAGAACCTTTGGTGGTTCATGCTAAGTTCACTTGGTAATTGGGGTGGCCATCTATGCTAGTTAACTGTCTTCACCCAAAGGAAAAATGAAGACTTCTCATATCTATATGATAAGCAGGTAGTTAGTTATAGCTTAGAGCAAATCACCTATGCTAAACTCCCAAGGTGAAGGATGACAGAGACGGGCTCCATCTTCCTTGGTGTTTGCATTTCAGAGAGATGGCTCCCAGGTCCTTAGGAGAAACATGACTGGGTGGTAACACTGTCCAGAAGCTTATCTAGCTTTTAAAATGATTTACTTCCATATGGAAGGGACAGAGGAAAGACTTGCAATTTCCAGTTTTCTCAAGGAAATGCTTTAAGAACGGGGAGGGGACAAAGGTCTCTTGCCCTTCAGGCAACAGGGAAAATTCAGTCTTCTTAAATTCACCCTCACACTGGTGTCTGTAGCTTCCTGTATCTCGTAAACCTTTCCTGCCCTGGGCTTTGCGATCCAATCAGGTTCTCTTGGATCTGCCTCTTGAATCTGGAGAAGTCTGTGACAACCAGAGGTTTCTGATTCCTGCCTTCACCTCTGCTGGGTGAAGGCCTCACAGTAGTTGGGAGTGATGCTTATTCCGTGGGTGGTGCTTTTGGCAGTTTCCCTGTTGGACTCATTTTGGCATTTTCTTTCTTTTTTTTGTTCTTTTGTTATTCTTAGTTGGTTTCAAGTGAGGAGATTATACTAAAAATAACACACCATCCTTAAACAGAAGTCCTATTCACTTTTGTTGGTTTATTTTTATTTTTCTAAGTATCGTATGTAAAATATACTTACCATTTTCATTTTTTCTATGAATTTTCACACTTGCATAGACTGATGTAACCACCACCATAATCAGATACAAAACAGTTCCATTATCTAAAAAATTCCATGGAGCTATTGCTTATGGTCTCACCACCACCACCACCAGTAACCCCAGGCAACCATGATGTACTTCCATCGGTGCAATTTGAAGAACATCCCATAACTGGGATCAAACACAGTGTAACCTGTTGGTCTTTGATTCTTTCACTTTCAAAATGCCTCTGAGGAGGTGGTCCAAGCAGCTGCCTGTATCAATAGTTCATTCTTTTTATTGTGAGTATTGTGCTCCATTGTATGGATGAGAAGTTTGTTGTTCACCTGTTGAAAGACATTTGGTTGTTTTCAATTTTTGGACACTGCATAGCGCTGCTACAAACATTTGTGAACAGGTTTTTTGTGTGATTGCTGGGTCATATCGTAAGTTTATGTCAAATAAGTCAATTTTTAATAGTTAATTTCCATTAGTATTTTCATACATTATCTTTTTTTTTAAATTGTGGTAAAACACACATAACATAAAATTTGCCATTTTAACCATTTTCAAGTGTACAATCCAGTGGAATTAATCACACTCACAATGCTATGAAATGTGAGATGGACTGACACAGTTGCTGCAATGAAATGTACTGACACAGTGGCTGCAACAATGGGCTCAAGCACAATGATTGTGAGGATGGCGCAACACTGGGCAGTGTCTCCTTCTGTTGTTCGTGGGGTCACTATGAGTCAGAACCGACTCGATGGCACCTAACAGCAACACAGTGCTATGCAACCATTATCACTATTTGTTTTCAAAACCTTTTTTTTGAAATTATATTTTAGATGAAGGTTTACGGAGGAAATTAGTTTTTCATTGAACACTTAATACACGTATTGTTTTGTGACATTGGTTGCCACTCCTATGACACATCAACCCTCTCCCCTTCTTGACCTTGGGTTCCCTGTTACCAGCTTTCCTGTTCTCTCCTGCCTTCTCTTCCTTGCCCCTGGCTGGTTGTTTTCAAAATGCTTTCATCCCAAAACAGAAACTGTGTACCTTTTAAGCAGTAACTCTTCCCTTCCACCTCCCACCAGACCCTGGTACCCTCAGATCTACTTTCTATCTCTATGCACTTGCCTATTCTAGACATTTCATATCAATGGGATCATGCAATATGTGTCCTGTTGTGTCTGGCTTATGTCACTCAGCATCATGTTTTCCAGGTCCATCCATGGCCTATGTATTATTTTATATTGAGAGAAAAATTAGCGAAGCAATTGGCGTAAGACATTCACTCCAGGGTCTGACAGTGGACACTCCCAGCCCCTATACGCCCTTCCCACCACATTGAGCATAATTAGCCACCACCCCAAAGCCTTTCCACCTGGCTCAGGTAATCATGGATCCAATACCACAGCTCTGAGCTGGACAGCACAGCTTTTATGAAATGGGGGTGAAAGAGTTCTTTAAGAGGTTCATGAAGAAACTGGTGCAGCCACAGCCAAGGGTCTGTGTTGGCTACAAATGGAGAGATGGACTCGTGGGCGTGTGGGTCATTTCATGCAACACCCAGAGGACACGTGGAGATACTATGGGGCATGCTCTGACAGAGTGATGGGGAGGGGAGTCAGATCCTGGAGCCTGGCCCACGTGAAGTGTCTCTGGCCCTGGTGGTGACACTGATCCAAAACTGAAATGGGCATCCTGGACATGGAGCATCCTCGAGTGGTGAGGAAGGATCAGAGGAACTCACAAGGGGAGAACATAGTGCAGCCCTTCCAACTAGACCTGAATGGTTCTCTAGAGGTGCTTAGAGGTGTGAGACCCAGGTCCAGCACTGCATCCCTGGCCTACCTGTTCATGATCCTATGCTGTCACGTACGGTCCTGGGTTCTCCGGGTGGTGGGACACAACACAAGACTCTCGGAGGGATGAAAGGTGGACTGGTTGTCACTTACAATTTCAAGGGAGAGAGGCCACAGGCAGGACCACGCAGTAGGCTGCACAGGGACACAATCACAACAAGCTGGAACTGAAGAAGGTGGCCTATGTACAGCTGAGGGGTTAGCTAGGTTTCCGGGCTCCTTGGGGATTGGACATTTTGAATAATTCTGCAGGCTCCAGAGCATTGGAGCTGTCCCTAGGTGTTCATAACCTGGCCCTGGGTGATTAGGGAAGGTACAGAGTGGTCCACTCTGTGGTACGGTCACTAGGATAGCGATGACTGCCTTTGGTGCACCCTCAGACACTGTGTGGAGCCCCTGGGGCAGGGTCATAACCAGACTCATTAATAGTCTGAAACACCAAGTCCAGACAGGGACAGAGACAGAAGGAACTCAGATCTTGTGAAAGAGAGAGCACATGGCTATGTGGACTTAGAGTTCCCAGTCGGATGGGACCCCAGCCAGCAGAGGCCTCGGTGCCCCAGTCCCAAAGGCAGAGCAAGGAGCTATGCTCAGGGAGGAAAAGAACTGAAGATCCAGGGGAGGCGGCATTCAGATGGGGGGGACTGAGTTGGGAGAGGTCTGAGCAGAGAGCGGGTGCAGGTGTGGGCGGTGAGGTGCAGGTGCCCCTGGACTGTGCTTTTTTTGGTTAGAGCTTGAGAGCATGGGAGGAGGTGACAGCTAAGGAGAACTAAGTCAAGAAAGTCCTGGGGCCAGTTGTAAGGGTCAGGGGCCCATGAGGAGCCACCCCCAAGCAGCGGTTTCCACAGGAGTTCTGCCTGGAACAGAGTCGGGGGTGGGGGGCACCGGCCACAAGTCCAAGCAAACCAGCCACCCGGCGAAGCTGCACCCCTGGCTGGTGCCCACACAAAGGTCATCTCGGCCAGGCGTCCACGAGCAGGGTTGAGAGAACCGCTCTCGCTCTCAGTTCACAGTTCCACGTCGGGGGAAACGGAGGAGCTGGCCCAGGGCGCGCTGGACCTCGGCGTTCCGCAGCGTGTAGACCAGCGGGTTCAGGGTGGGGCTCAGCGCCGTGTACAGCACCCCGGCCACTTTGCTCCTCTCAGGGCTGTAGTTGGAGGCCGAGGTGATGTAGGCGCAGAACACAGCCGTGTAGTACACAGAGACCATGATGAGGTGGGAGGAGCAGGTAGAGAAGGCCCGGCGCTTGCCCTCCGTTGAGCGGATGCGCAGGATGCTGGTTATGATGCATCCATAGGAGACCAGGGTGAGCAAGAAGTTGGTGAAGCCATAGAAGCCGTCAGCCAGGACCGTCATGATACTGTTCACACGCGTCGGGCTGCAGGAGAGCAGCAGCAGCGAGGGAATCTCGCAGAAGTGCGTGATGACACGGGGTCCGCAGAAGCTCAGCCTCACCATCAGACGTGTGTTGACCGCGGCTTTCAGGACACAGAGGCCCCACACGCCCCCGGACAGCGCCGCGCACACCCCCGGGCTCATGATGGCGCTGTAGTGCAGGGGACGGCAGATGGCCACGTAGCGGTCAAAGGCCATGACCGAGAGCAGCAGCAGCTCGGAGGACCCGGACCAGAGGAGGAAGAAGAGCTGGGCCATGCAGCCCGCATAGGAGATGGTGTTTTCCTGCGCGGCCAGGCCCGCCAGCACCTTGGGCAGGATCGTGGAGGTGCAGATGATGTCCATGGTGGCCAGGTTGGACAGGAAGAAGTACATGGGGCTATGGAGACCGGCGCTGCAGCCCACGATGGCGACGATCAGAGCGTTGCCCGTGAGAGCCACAGCGTAGAGCGCCAGGAAGCAGCTGAGCAGCGGCACTCGCAGTGCGGGGTGCTCTCCGAACCCCTGCAGCACAAACTCAGTCACCAGCGTCTGGTTGGACTTGGATGTCCTGCCACGCTCCATGGCGCACGAGGGCTGGCTGTCCCTCCGGAAAACCTGCAGATCTCTAAAAAGGAGTTACATGATGCTTACGTCAGATCATGCGTTTACGGGTGACCAGAAAGGGAAGGGGTGAATTTGTTTTCCCAAAGGGAGCCGGTTTAGCTTCTTAACCTCCAGTCTCCATCACTCTCCAAACCGCATCTCCTCGCCTACCTCTACTTTTCCTTCATTTTCCACTGTGAGAATCTTTTGTCCTCTAGGTTTGTGTTCAGATGCCTGCTCTCCTTCCCTCCTCCCACCCACAAAAACACACAGGTATGCTCAGTAGACCCCTCCCACAGGAGCCAGCTGCTCTCCTACCCACCTGCAGTGAAGACAGCACTGCCCTGCCCTGTGGCTCCTCCGGCTCCTGCAGCCTTCTCTGTCTGTCGCACACTCAGAGGTGGACTCTTGAGGTGGCTCCCCTCGCAGCCCTAAGATCCACACCCTCAGTAGCTGCTGCTTCTCATCCATTTTGGGGCAGGGCGCTTCCTCTAGTCCCCCCTTCAGTGTGCATGGAATCTTTTCTAGCCCTTCTCTAGCCCTGAGTTTGTGCTGCAGGGGTTCTCAGAGCACCCCACCCTGTGAGTGCTGCTGCTCACTGTGGCCCACCACTCCCAGCCCGTGGCTGAAGCTGCCCTCACTTTGACATCTCTCAGTTCCATCCCTCCAGAAGATCACTCCTGAACCCCAGATCTGGGAACCTCAAGTCCTTCAGTGGCTTTCTGTCTTGATGAGCTACAGGCCCTTCCAACTCAGCATGCCCAAGCCTGAACCCAGAGCCATCCCACAAAGTGCTCCCGGTGTGTTTTCCTCAGTGCATGCTAAAACACCCACTCAGCTACCTCAACCACCCCGAGTACCTGGATGGGGGCTCCGTGTGGCAAAGCTTTGCCTCTCTGGCTCATTGTCACATTGGGAACTCCCGGCCAATGAGCTGAAGCAGCCACTGAAAAAATATTTGTTCAATGAGCACATGATACTGTTACATCTTGCTTCCCTCTCATCCAACTTATCACCAAAGCCTACAAGTAAAACCTCATGAACACTGCTTGAAAATGTTCCCTCCTCTCATACCTTCAGCTATTCATTTACTTCAGGCTTATTGTCACCTCCTGGATGTCCAGTTTCTCACATCAACAACTCCCATATGTTCTCCACTGAGGCCAGGGTGGGCCCCCCTCCGAAGGAAAGTCTGACACTGGTATTTCTCTCCTTAACACTGACCAGTGGCTCCCCAGAGGGAGTGAACAACATTGCTAGAGATTTCTGTTTCTTTTGCTTTCTACCCAAGGGTACTCTACAACACTATAGATTTGGGGTTGCTAAAACTCAAGCAGAAGTTTGAAGTTATACAGGGATTTTAGGGACCTCAACTTGGCTGGCTTAAAAATGAGGTGGGAGATCTGGAAAGCAGGGATCTTACAGAGGGAAGAATTCCCAAAGCTGCATAAAAAGAGTGCTCTGACCCCTGGGATGTGTGTGTGAGAGAGAGCACATGTGTATGTGTCTGTGTACGCATGTATGTGTGACTCCAAGTAAACTAATAGGAAACAACACCCGGGAAACTGAAGAATAACATAGAGATGTCAGCCTCAGCCCTCCACAGGGAAGAAAGAGTTTGGAGTTTCATGCTAGCCAAGTTAAACACCTGATTTAAAAAAAAAAAAAAAAATACTTTTGAAAGGCACATATCAAAATCAAAACTCTTCACTATGTATCATGTACAACATCTAGAATACAACAAAAAAACTGCTGAATATGTAAAAAACAAAACAGGGAAATGCAGCCAGTACATAAGTAAAAGGAACTCAATAGTGACTCACCTCATGATTTTGGAATTAGTAGATTAAGAAATTTTAAATAGCTTTTGTAAACATGTCCAAGGACTAAAGGAAAACAGGCCTATAATGCATGAACAGATACCTTGTAATTTAAAAAAAAGAATTAAATAAAAACTATAGAATTTTAAAGTATAACATCTCAAATAAACAATTCACCAGATGTGCATAAAAGCCGATTAGGGATGATGTCAGAGAATGTTATAGTTAAATAAATAGGAATTATCTGATCTGAAGATGAGAGAAAAAGAAACTGAAAAAAGTATGAACACAGCCTATGTAACATATGGGACAATATAAGCAGTCTAATATACCTCTAATGGGAGTCACAGAAAGAGAGGACAGAAAAGGGTATTTGAAGAAATTATGGTTGAAAAAATCCATAAATTTGTTTAAAATAAAAAGATAAAAAAACTGACACAAGAGGCTCAGTAAACCTCAAAAAGGGCAAATATAAAGAAAAACACATGTCATGGCTCACATTACGTCCTCCATTTTGTGACTGTAATATTATATTAAAGAGGATTAGGGTGGGATTGTTAACACCCTTACTAAAGTCACATTCCTGATCCAATGTAAAGGGAGTTTCCCTGGGGTGTGACCTGCACCACCTTTTATCTTACAAGAAATAAAAGGAAAGGGAAGCAAGCAGAGACTAGGGGACCTCATGCCACCAAGAAAACAGTGCCAGGAGCAGAGCGCATCCTTTGGACCCAGGGTCCCTGCATCGAGAAGCTCCTAGTCCCAGGGAAGATTGATGAGAAGGCTGACAGAGAAAGTCTTCCCCTGGAGCTGATGCCCCGAATTTGGACTGCTAGCCTACTTTACCATAAAGAAATAAACTTCTTTTTGTTAAAGCCATCCACTTGTGGTATTTCTGTTATAGCAGCACTAGATGACTAAGACAACACATCTAAGCACATCACAATCAAACTGCTGAAAACTAAAGATAAAGAAGAAATGGCCAGAGGGAAAAATATGACTCGATACGTAAAAGGGAACAACGATGTGCAAGACAGCTGACTTCTCATCAGAAAAAAATGGAGGGCAGGAGACAACAGAAGGACATTTTTAAAACCTTTGAAAAAAACAAGTCCCTATTACATGCTATCTATAAGGAACACACGTTAAACATAAAAATACAAGTTAGTTGAAGTGAAAGGATAGAAAAAGAAATACCATGCTGACAATAAGTACAAGAAGGCTGGGGTGACTATAACAATATCAGGTAAAACAGACTTCAAAACAAGTAGCATTACCAGGGATAAATGAGGACATTCCATAACGATTAAAGCATCCGTTTTATCACAAATGACAATGTGTCTAATAACAGAGCTTCAGAATGCAGGAAGCAACAACCAATAAAATTAGACGGAGAAACTGACAAATTCATAATCAGAGCTCGAGATTTTTAACACTCTTCCATAGGTAATTCATAAAAAATAGGCAGAAAATTAGTAATGACACAGAAGATCTGAAGAGCACTACCAACCACCTTGTGAGTGGGTCACTAGGTGTAATAGTGAGTGCTACCAGTCCCATTTCCATCCCTTGATTCCTCACCCCATGTATCCTGGCTATGAGGAAACAGCACCATATATTAGACCCTGGTTTTGAGCATATACAGCCTTCTGGAGAATATTGCCCCAACCCTGCAGGGTATTGCCACCTAGCGGGCACCGTAATTGTGTCTTTAGAAGGTCATTTCATCGTTCCATCAAGCCAGCTGCTTCAGTATGATGGAAAACATGGTAAGACCAGTGAATTCCATGAGCATGGGCCCAATGCCACACTTCATTTGCTGTGAAGTGAGTCCTTTGATCTGTAGCGATGCTGTGTGGGATATCATGATGGTGGATAAGACATTCTGTAAGTTCATGGACGGTAGTTTTAGCAGAAGCATTGCATGCAGGGAAGGCAAATCATATCCAGAGTAAGCGTCTATTTCAGTAAGAACAAAACGTTGTCCTTTCCATAATAGATGTGGTCCAGTGTAATCAACCTGCCACCAGATTGCTGGCTGATCACGTCAAGGAATGGTGCCACATCAGGGACTCAGTGTTGGTGTCTGCTGATGGAAGATTGGGCACTCAGCAGTGGCTGTAGCCAAGTTGACCTTGGTAAGTGGAAGCCCCTATTGCTGAGCCCACGCATAACCTCTATCCCTGCCACCATGGCCACTTTGTTCTCGAGCCCATTTGGCAATTACAGGAGTTGCTGGGGAAAGAGAATGATGGGTTTCCACAGAATGCGTCAGCCTACCCACTTGACTGTTAAAATCTTCCTCTGTTGAGGTCACTTCTTGGTAAGCATTCACATGAGACACAAATATCTTCACTTCTTTGGCCCATTCAGAGAGGTTTATCCACATACCTCTTCCTTGTCTCCAATTTTCCAATCATGTTCCTTCCAAGTCCCTGACCATGCCGCCAAACCATTGGCCACAGCCCGAGAATCAGTATACAATCCCACATATGGCTGTTTCCCCTTCCAAGCAAAGTGAACAACCAGGTGCACTGCTCGAGGTTCTGCCTATTGGGAAGATTTCCCTTCATTTTTGTCCTTCAGGGAGGTTCCAGAAAGAGGCTGTAGTGCTGCCACTGTCCACTTTTGAGTCGCGCCTGCATATCACGCAGAACCATCTGTAAACCAGGCATGAGTTTTCTCTTCCTCAGTCAACTGATCACATGGAACGCCCTATGAGGCCACAGGTGAAGACCAGGAGAGGGAAGGTAATGTGACAAGAGTGAAGACCATGGGCATTTGGGCCACTTCCTCATGTAACTTACTTGTGCCATCAGATCCGGCTCAGGCCTGATCTCATATATACCACTTCCATTTAATGATGGAGTGCTGCTGTGCACATCCAATTTTATGACTCTGTGGGTCAACCTCAGTTCATGATGGGCAGCTCAGGCCACACAGTGACTTGGTGTCCCGTGATTAAGTGTTTAGTCTCTACTAAGGCCCAGTAACAAGACAAAAGCTATTTCTTAAAAGGAGAATAGTTATCTGAAGAGGATGGCAGGACTTTGCTCCAAAATCCTAAGGGTCTGCAATGTGATGCACCAGTAGGGGCCTGCCATAGACTCCAAAAAGCATCTCTATCTGCCACTGACATTTCATGAACCATTGGATTAGCTGGACCATATGGGCCAAGTGGTACAGCCACTTGCATGGCAGCATGAACCTGTTGCAGAGCCTTCTTTTGGTGTGGGCTTCACTCAAAACTAGTAGCTTTTTGAGTCACTTGATAAATAGGCCTGAGTAGCCAGTCAAATGATGGATATGTTGCCTCCAAAACCCAAAGAGGCTCCCTAGGCACTCTGCCTCCTTTTTAGATGTGGGAGAAGCCGGATGCAATAACATATCTTTCACTTTAGAAGGAAAATCTTGACATGCCCCACACCACTAAACCCCTAGTAATTTCCCTGAGGTGGAAGGCACCTGAATTTTTGTAGGATTAATTTCCTACAATCTAGCATGCAAATGTTTTACCAATAAGTCCAGAGTCATTGACACTTCCTCTGTACAGGATCCGATAAGCATAATGTCATCAGTGTAATGGCCCAATGTGACATCTTGTGGAAGGGAAAGCTGATCAAGTGCCCGGCAGACTAAATTCTGACATAGGGCTGGAGTGTTGATATATCCCTGAGGTAGGACACTGAAGGTGTATTGTTGGCTTGCCAGCTGAAGGTAAACTGCTTCTGGTCGTCCTTCGAAACAGGTATGGAGAAAAAGGCATTGGCCAGATCAACAGCTGCATACCAAGTACCAGGATATGTATTAATTTTCTCAAGCAATGAAACCATATCCAGAACAGCAGCCATAATTGAAGTCACCATCTGGTTAAGTTTTTGATAATTCACTGTCATTCTCCAAAATCCATCTGTTTTTTGCACAGGCCAAATAGGAAAGTTGAAGGGGGATGTGGTGGAAATCGCCACCCCTGCATCCTTCAATTCTTTGATGCTGGCAGTAATGCCTCCAGGGATGCAGTAATGGTTTTGATTTACTATTTTCCTAGGTAGGGGCATTTCTAATGGCTTCCACTTGGTTTTTCCTACCATAATGGCCCTTGCTCCATTTGTAAGGGATCCAATATGGGGGTTCTACCAGTTGATGAGTATATCTATTCCAATTATACACTCTGAAACTGGATAAATCACTACAGGATGAGTTCAGGTCTCAATGGACTTACTGTGAGATGGATGTGAGCTAAGACACTCCATTAATAACATGACTGCCATATGCCCCTACTCTGATTGGTGGGCTATAGTGGTGTTTGGGGTCTCTTGGAATTAGTGCCAGTTCAGAGTCAGTATCCAGCAATCCCCTAAAAGTCTGATTATTTCCTTTCCACTAATGAACAGCTACTCTCATAAAAGTCGGTAGATCCACTCAAGGTGGGCAGTTGAGTTGGCGCTGTAATTCAGTCACTCTTATGATAAGAGTCTGGGTTTGGTTTTCAGCAATATCAGCTCTGTTACTACAAGAAACAGGGCTTCCTTTCAAGGTACAAGTGGAAACTTTTAGGTCTTTTTTTGTGGCACTTGAATTTTGACTCTGAAGCTCTGAGTTCATCTCTTTCTTTCACCACTCTGTCTAGCAAAAGTAGGAGCAACCTACCGGCTTCCTTATACTTTTCATTATGCCAAAATGGTAGAAAGGTATCAAATACGCAACCACCGAGAGTTTTGCCTCTCACCAATACCTGATCTACTAGTGGTGATATTTTGCGTACTTGTATTGCCACCTCACACCATGGATTAGCAGTACCCTCTTTACTACTGGAAGCATAGTCATCAACATCTTTAAGACAAACCAGATTTGAGAACAAATTTACAAAATTCATCTCTACAGGTTTATTTCTCTAGAGCCACTCTCAGTACCAACTGTCTTAGGCTGGGTTCTCTAGAGAAGCAAAATCAGTAAAGTGCATAAATATATACAGAGAGAGATTTATATTAAGGAAATGGTTCATGTGGTTGTAGAAGCTGGAAGTTGGATCAGGCTGGAGGCTTCTCCCAATTCACATAGCTGCAGAGGCTGACAAACCCAAGATTGACAAGTCAGACATCAGGACTCTGGCTCACAGGCTGCAAAGACCAATGAATCCCAAGATCGGTAGACAAGATGGCAGTAAGCTGCTAGCTCAATTCCCAAGAACTGAAGGTCAGACTAACAGGAGCCAGCTGTAGGATCCAATGTGAACAAAAGCCCATGAACCTTGCCAGAAAGTCCACTTATATTCAATGCAAGTCACACCCACAAGTAAACTCCTTTTCATCTGACTGGCTACTCACAGCAGATCCCATCATGGAGGTGATCATGTTATATCAAATCTCATCATGGAAGCGATCACATCATCATACAACTGTCAAACTACATCATAACTGCCAAACCACTGACAGTCATGGCCCAGCAAAATTGGCACACAACCTTAACAATCACACAGTGCTTAGAGAAAAGTATTTTGCTTTAAATTATATAAGAATTAAATATATATATATATAAAGAGAGGAAAGTTTGAAATCAATAATCTAAGCTTCCACATTAAGAATCAACTAGACAAGCTATTTAAATATAAAGTAACAAGAAAGAAGGAAATGATAAAGATAAGAGAATAAATCAATGAAATAGAAAACAAACAATAGAGAAAATAAATTTAAAAGTTGACTTCAGAAAGGTTGACAAAATTAATAGCAGTCTGGCAAGTCTAATTAAGAAAGAAGGGGAAAAATAACCACCATAAATTACCACTAACCAGAATGAAAGAAGGAATATAACTAGAATGAGCACTGGTGGTGCAGTGTTAAGCATCCGGCTGCTAACCAAAAGGTCAGCAGTTCGAATCCTGAAGCTGCTCTTTGGAAACACAATGGGCAATGGAAAATAAAAATTTAAAAATCCATGCAAAATAGCATTAAATACAAAATATATAGAAATAAATTTAACAAACGATATACGATACCTCTAATTGAAAGCTACAAGACATTGCTAGGAGAAATTAAACAAGAGCTAAATAAAAAGATATACAATGGTCATGAATTAGAAGACAATATTATTAAGATGTCAGTTCTCCCCGATAGGTCTTTAGATTAAACACAACCTCAATCATAATTCCAGAAGATACTTTAAAACAAGAAAACAACAGAAATTGGCATGCTGAGTCTAAAATCTCTATGGAAATGCAAAAGACCCATAATAGTCAAAATAGTCTTGAAAAGAAGACCAAATGTGGAAGATAAACTATCGACCTCAGGACTTACTATGAAGCTAGAGTAATCAAAACCAGTTTTGTTTTTGCACAAGGATAGACAAATAAATCAGTAGAACAGAAAACGTTCAAAAATAGTCCCATACATATATGGTCAAGTGATTTTTCTTTTGATGAATATGCCAACAAATTCAATGGCAAAAGAAAAGTCTTTTCAACAAATTGTGTTGAAAGAACTGGATGTGCGTATCGTGGGGAAAAAAAATCCTTGACCTCTACCTCACACAATACATCAAAATTGATTCAAGATTAAGCATAGACTTAAACAGAAAAGGTAAAATTATAAGGTTTCTATAAGATGACATAAGAGAATATCTTTGCCACATGGAACTAGACAAAATTTCTTAGACAGGATACAAACACAGATGCGTATCTACAGAAGATAGTGCTTATGGCAAGCACTAAAATTGCACCCCTGTCCAAATATCTGACACCCATCTTTTAGATAACATAACCATAATATTAGCTCAAAAATATAAGTCAAGCTTATTAATCTTTTACTTAACACATTATAGCACTACATAAAAATTACAACTGCATCTTTCTTGATTTCACTGATGAAAATTGGTGTATGATGTGCTCAAAGTCATTTTTTTCAGTTTCTTCTCTTTCTACACTCAGCAGAGATCACAGTCTGCCTTGATCCATGGAGGCTCTCAATTACAAAAGTATTAGTTTTAACTGGCTGATCTCTCACAGTTGGTGATGGAACCTGTGATCGGTAATAGAAATTGCTCAGTGGCATCTCCTTTCAAGTGGCGCCCAAGGCACTCGCCATACCTGCCATACTTTAGATACAACTCTGTCAAGCAACACTGATAATAATAGATTCATTGATAAATCAGACTTCATAAAAACTGACAACTTCTGTTTGTGAAAAGACAGTATTAAAAAATGAATAGGCAAGCCACAGTCTGAGAAGAAATATTCACAAAACATATAGTTGACAAAGAAGTTGTATACAACTTGCATACAGACTATACATGAATCTCCTACTATTGAAAAATAAAAAGTTGAACAACTCAATACAAAATGTGTGAATGATTAAATGGATCTCTCACAAAATAAGATATGTGATTGGCCAATAAGCTCGTAAAAAACAGTTCTTAACAACATTAGTTATGAGAGAAATATAAATTAAAACCACGAAATAAAGACTTAAAAACTCCAAAGTGGATAAATTTTAAATTTAAATATTGGTGTGAGATGGAGAAATTAAGACTCATATTTTGGGAGTGAAATAAAATGAGACAGCCACTTTGGAAACCAGTTTCTTAGAAACTGAACAGAAACTCCCCCCATGACTCAGTAATTTCATTCCCAGGTATTTACCAAACAAAAAAGAAAATATATATCCTCAAAAAGTCTTGATTGAGAACATTCATGGAAGTTCTATTCATAATCTTTAAAATCTGGAAATAACCCAAATATCCATCAACCAGAAAATGGATTAACAAATTGTGGTATATTCATAAAATAGAATAGAACCACAGAAGGGAATGAACTGCTCATATACACAATAACACTAAAACCAAAAACATAAAGGTGGGCAAAATAAGTTGGCACAAAATAGAATACAATATGTAATTCCATTTACAGAACGTCTTAGAACAGGCAAAATTAATTTGTGATTTAAAAAAATCAGATCTGTGGTTGACTCTGGGGACATGGGGTGGTGACTGACTGTGGAGGGTCATGAAAGAATTTCTGGGGATCATGGAAATCTCCTGCATCTTAATAAGTGTGCATTACTTAGATGTAAGCATTTGTCAAAACATTTCAAAAGGTTCACGTAAGATTATTTTATTTCATGTAAATTTACCTTAAAAATGTAAAGAAAGGGTAAATTCCAGTTATTAAGTTTGCTTTTCACAATGGTGCAAGTGGGAAGGAAAGCCTCCAGGAAGATGCATTTGGTGAGAAATCGCCCGAGTGCACGTCCAGCCTGCATTTGGACAGGAGGAGCAAGTGCAAAGGCCCCGTGGTGGGAGGGTTGGGGCATAGGCCAGTAAGGCTGCTGCAGAAATGGAAGAAGAGGGGGAGAGCAGATGGGATCAGTCCTCATCTCCACTTTCTGGAAAAGCATCTCATGTGCCCTTGAGGGTTCCTTCATCAGGGCCTTCCACCTGCTCCTGTCCCCTTGCCCCTTTTCCTTCGTCTCACTTTTGACAGTATTTTTTATCAGCAACTTCATTAGGAGTAAAGGAGAGGGAAGAAATGTTGATTGAGTTCCCTCTGCATGCCCTGGCCCTGCTGGGAAACTTATTCCCAGTGTTTTATTCTTCCTACTTCACAAACTAGTCACCTAAGGCCCAGGAACAGGCAGTGTACTCCCCTCATTGTGGTGAGGCTCCCATGGGTCACATCTGATGAGTAGTGTTATTGGCCAGGAGGGTGAGTGAGAAAACCAGGCTTTGAACAAAGCGTAAAAATAACAGGTATGAATAAACTCACTGATCATGAAAAAGTTTGACATTATACATATTTTTATAATAGAGCATAAAACCAAAACTTTCCTACCATATCCTTATCTGTGATCACTCATGTTTCATAAAACTTGGAATGCTCACTTATTTTGGATATGTTGTCATAACAAGTATTTTCTGAACTTCCACTTTCACTGTGAAGTGAGTGTCCTGTAGCCTCGGTGGCAGCCTAGACTCAAGGACAGAACAAGGGTTCTCACTCACCTTTGGGTTCTTAAGATGGCCTCAGTGGATGTCTGTGAAGGCAGCTCCACCAAGTGACCACCGGCTCTTTCCTGTGTCAATGTGGCTCTCCAGTGTCCTCCTGCCTGTATCTGGGCTGAGTTTCAACTGGTCTTCAAGTAAACCTCCATTTTCTAAGGCCAGGTGCGGGTGTTTGTCCTGGGGACCCTGGGGAGGCAAGCTCTCAGAGAACACACTGGGAGCAATTAACTGTGGCTCTTGGGTTCCTGACCAATACTTTCAGAAAATTAGGTGTAGAAAAGAGAGTTGGACTATTCTGCCTTCAAATTGCAAGAACGGGAGCGGCTCTTCTCTGAAGACCCTCCCTCTACACATCTTTCCCCAAGATTTGCCTTCTATGCATCACCACTGTGATTTCAAACATTCCTGTGTGAAAGGTTTCACTACCTTTCAAACCAATTCAACTGAGCCTATTCTGTCTTCGTTTTGTATTCTTCTAATTATACCTCATACTAAACTTACACGGAATCATATGGGTGTGTCCCTAGAGCATTCTCGTATATTTTTATTACTTTATTAGTACCTTATTACTTTTTCTACTTTTGAGCAATTCTTGAAATTGCTTACATTTCCTTTGAAGTTTTCTGTAACACTTTCAAGTTTTGAAAATATATAGCTCAAGTTTACAAGTTTATCCTTGCTGAATTTTACCCCAAATTGCAAAACTTTCTTCAATGTCCATATGTTTTGATCAAATCTCCATGTTATTCAACATTCTGTCCTGTTTCGTGAGGACTTTTAAATTCACCTTATTGAGGGATAATTAACATTAAAATTCACAGATTATAATTGTGATGACTGTATGCATTGGTGAAACCACCACCTCAGTTAGGACAGAGAACCACCCCATCACTCTGGAGTGTTTTCTTTTGTCCTCTTGCAGCCAATTTTACTCCCATCCCTTGCAACCTGCCCCAACACCACTAATTTTTTTTCTAAAACCTCATATTGGTTTTGACTCTTCTGGGATTTCATGTAAATGGAAGTATGCACTATGCACTCTATTGTATTCAGCTTTATTTTTTGATTAAACAATGTAAGGTTAATTCATACTTTTGTACATATTTGTAATGTGTTCACTTTTATTGTTGAGTAGTATTTCAATATATGGACATTCATAATTTTTAAAAAATCAGTTTACCTGTTGACAGACATATGAGTTGTTTCTGATTTTAAACTATTGTGAATAAAGTTGCTATGAATATTTTTAGACAGTCTTTTAACTGTTGTTGATACACGTTTTGTTTTTATTTCACTTGGGTAAATACCTAGAAATAGAATTTCTGAGTCACAGCATAATGAAATGTCAAACTCTTTTCCAAACTGGTTTTCCCATTTTAGAGTTCTTTACATTCCTCTGACAAATGCTGATGATGAGCACTTTTCTTGTGCTTTTTGGTCATGTATATATTTTCTTCATGGTAATTTCAATTGTCTCATATGCATGCAAAAGCTGGATAATGAATAAAGAAGATCAAAGTAGAATTGATGCCTTCGAATTATGGTATTGGTGAAGAATACTGAATATACCATAGGCTACCAGAAGAATGAATAAATCCATCTTGGAAGAAGTAGTACAGCCAAAATGCTCCTTAGAAGAGCGGATGAGGAGATTTTGCCTCACCTACTTTGGGCATGCTATCATGAGGGACCAGTCCCTGGAGAAGGGCATCATGCTTGGTGAAGTACAGGATCAGTGAAAAAGAGTAAGACCCTGAACTAGATGGATTGATACAGTGGCTGCAACAATGGCCTCAAAAACACAGCAGCGATTGTGAGGATGGTGAACAACCGGGCAGTATTTTGCTGTTATACATAGGCTTGCTATGAGTCGGAAGCAGCTCAATGACACCAGACAACAAGAGTAACACATTTTCTTCTACGAAGTGTCTACTCAAATCATCTTTTTCTACTGGGGGGACATTTGTCTTATCATTAACATAGAAAATTTCATGATAGTTTGAGTAAAGAAGTCCTTTGTCAAGTATAGACTTGAAAATAGTAAATACTTATAGATAAACATATTTACTCAAGTAAAGTTCTTTATTAAAGGCTTCTTTTGAAGAACAAGAATTTTTATAGCCGAAGAAGTCAAATTTATCTATTTTTTTCTTCTATAATTAGTGCTTTTTCCCCCCTAAGAAACGTGTCTACCTCAGGGTTGTGCAGATTTTCACCTACCCGTACTTCTACAAGTTTTATCATTTCAATTTTAGGTTTCGGTTAAGATCTGTTTTTGAAACAGCTATACTGAGATATAATTGACATCAAATAAATTACACAAAATTAAGATATGCAATCTGAGAAGTTTAGATATAAATATATCCCTGTGAGAACATAACCACAGTCAAAATAGTCAACATTTCCATCACCCCAAAAGATTTTTCATCCCTCCCTGCACCCCACCTCCTCAGATAGCCACTATCTGCTTTCTGTCCCTATAGATTAGTTTGCTTTTTTAGAATTTTATAAAATTGAATCATACAGTATATACTCTTATATGTCTGGCTTGTTTCACTCAGCATAATTATTTTGAGATCCATCCATTTTGTAGCATGTTTCAATAGTTCAATCCTTTTTATTTTGCTAAGAGGTTATTACATTGTGTGATGTACCACAATTTGTTTATTAACACACTTATTGGTGGACACTTAGATCATTTAAAGTTTCTGGCTGTTACAAATAAAGCTGTTATGAGCATTTATGTGTAAGTCTTTGCATGGAAATATGCTTCCATTTCCTTTGGGTAAATACCAAAGAGTGGAATGGCTGCATCATATAGTAGGTGTATGTTTGACTTTATAAGAAACCTCCAAAGTGTTTTCCAAAGTGGTTGTACCATTTTACCTTGAGGCCAGCAGCATATGAGAGTTCCATTTCCTCTGTACGCTTGCCAAAAATTATGATCAATCTTTTCATTTTAGCCATTCTAATAGGTGTGTAACAGTACGTTACTGTGGTTTTAATTAACATTTCTCTGATGACTAATGACGCTGAGTTTTTTTTCCTGTGCTTATTTGTCATTGGTGTAAGTTCTTTGCCATTTTTTATTGGATTTTTTTTTTCTTATACTAAATTTTGAGAGTTCTTTATATATTCTGGATTCAAGTTCTTTATAAGAAATGTGTTTTGCAAATATTTTATCCCTGTCTGTTTCTGATCTTTTCATTTTCTTAACAGTGTTCTTCTGAGAAGCTTTCAATTTTGTTCAAGTCCAACTTATCAATTTGTTCTTTATGGTTCATGTGTTTTGTGTCCTAGCTAAGAAATCTTGACATACCTCAAGGATGCAAAGATTTTTCTACTATGTTTTCTTTTAGAATATTTACAGTGTTGGCTTTATGTTTCAGCGTATGATTTATTTCAAGTTAATTTTTGTGTATAGTATGAAGTAAGACTTGAGGTTCTTTTTTTTTTTTTTTTGCAGATAAATATCCAACTGTACCTGCACAATTTATTGAAAATATTATCCTTTCTCCTTTGAATTGTCTTTGTATCTTTGTCAGAAATCAATTGATTTCAGAGTGGGCAGGGCCAAGATGGTGGAGTAGTCAGATGCTTCCTGTAGTCCCTTTTACAACAAAGACCCAAAAAAACAAATGAATCGATTGTATATGACAATCTAGTAGCCCTGAACATCAAAGGCAAAGTTGAGGAATTGGACTGAGTGGTGGGGGGAGGAAAGGATGGTTTGGAAGCAGCAAGGATTTGCCAGACCTGATGCAGTGGTAGCTGGAGTCCTTCAGGCCGGATCAGTTCCTGGTGTGCGGTGAGGCAAGCCATGATGCCCTGGAGGCATTTTCCACATTCAGAGAGACTCAGCAGCAGAGAGACTACTTGGCCATCCAGAACCAGTGAGAAGCAGCCCTCAATCGGCAAAAGATAAGTACTTGCGTGTTGCCTACCACGCGGATCAAAAAACATCTCATTTGGGAAAAAAACCTCTCTCCCATTTACCTCTTCCCTCTCCACTCTGCACTGGGTCCTGGGCTGGCTTCAGTGATTGCCAAGTCCCCTGGGCTGGAAGTAGGACCCTTCAAGCACCCTGAGCCATTATCCCAGCCTTGGAGAGGGAACAAATTAACAAACAGGGAAAAAATAAGTTGCCAGCTCCCTTAAGCCAGGAACTCAGGGTTGGCACAGCTCCTTTGCCTAGGCACAGGTGTAAGAAGTCCATGGACTTTGAATGTCTTTCACCCAGGCATAGACTTGTGTGGGCCCATTTCTACAACATAGACCCTCCTAACTGCAGTACAACAGAGTATATACCTGAAGTCTAACTTCAACTGTTTCACTTGTGAAGTGGCAGGTTTGTGACATTTGACACTGCTCTGGCCATTAAGCAAGTTCCTCACCTGCCCACATCAGGGGCCTGAGGATTGGTGGCTCCACTCACACCATCTAGCCATCTATGACAGGGGCCCAAGAATAAGTGATGCCCCCCAGTCCTTACAGCCAACAGCTTTGGGGGCTCATAGTCCAGCTGCAAAACCCACCCACCTACCTGCTGTAAGGAATAGGGACATGCTTTCCATTTAGACACTCAGGGGCAGCCATCAGCCCCCTGCCTTGCTCAGCTCGTGACCTCCTACTGCAGCCAGATACCTATGCCTGCACCAATCATCCATTACTGTGTAGAACTTTAGGTGAGAGCCTGCACCACACACTTGGTGACCGACTATTTGGACTCCTGAGCTGAATCCATACAAGAAAAGTTAACGGACTCTGGGCTCACAAACCTAGTAACAGATCTAACCGCTTGGTGACAGGACGTTAGAGCTTCAAAGGGGCCAATAATCAAACTAGCTCATATGAGCAGCCTATTTGGGTGTATCAAAATGAAACAAAACAAGAAACTAGGACACAGTAAGTAAACAAGAATAAATAAATTATAATAATTTATTGATGTCTCAGAGACAACAGTCAATATCAAATCTCATAAACAGGCAGACCATGATGGCTTCAGCAAGCTCCCAAAATAAAGAATCAAGAAATTTTCCGGAGGAAGAGAATTTCTTGGAATTACTGGAGGCAGAATACAAAAGATTAAAATACAGAACTCTTCAAGATATTTGGAAGGAGGTCCTTCAAAATGCATAGAAAGCCAAAGAAACTACAGACAAAGCAATAGAAGAACTTAAGAAGGTTATTCAGGAGCATAATGACAAATTTAATAGGCTGCAAGAATCCATAGAGAGACAGCAATCAGAAATCCAGAAGATTAACAATAAAATGTCAGAATTAGACAACTCAGTAGGAACTCATAGGAGCAGAATCGAGGCAGTAGAAGTCAGAATTAGTGGGACTGAAGATAAAGCACTTGACACCAACTTATCTGAGGAAAAATCAGATAAAATAATTCTTAAAAAAGAAGAAACTCTGAGAATTATGTGGGACACTATCAAGAGAAATAACCTACGAGTGATTGGAGTAGCAGAACAGGGGAGGATAACAGAAAATACAGAGAGAATTGTTGAAGATTTGTTGGCAGAAAACTTCCTTGATATTGTGAAAGATGACAAGATATCTATCCAAGACGTTCTTCAAACCCCACATAAGGTAGATCCCAAAAGAAAGTCACCAAGACATATTATAATCAAACCGTCAAAACCAAAGATAAAGAGAGAATTTTAAGAGTAACTAGGGATAAACGAAAAGTCATCTACAAAATAGAGTCAGTAAGAATAAGCTCGGACTACTCAGCAGAAAACATTCAGGCAAGAAGGCAATAGGATGACATATATAAAGCCCTGAAGGAAAAAAAATACCAGCCAAGAATTACGTATCCAGCAAAACTGTCTCTCAGATATGATGGTGAAATTAGGGCATTTCCAGATAAACAGAAGTCCAGGGAATTTGCAAAAACCAAAGCAAAATTACAAGAAATACTAAAGGGATTCCTCCTGTTAGAAAATCAATAACATCAGATAACAACCTAAGACTAGAACACAGGGTAGAGCAACCAGATATCAACCCAGATAGGGAAGTCACAAAAATAAACCAAAGCTAAAACACTGAAAATAGGGAAACAGGGATGTCAATATGTAAAAGACGACAACATTAAAACAAAAAAGAGGACTAAAAAATGTAGACATAGATTTTTCATATGGAGAGGAAGTCAAGGCAATATAAAGAAATAAAAGACTGGTTTAAACTTAGAAAAATAGGGGTAAATATCAAGGTAACCACAAAGGAAACTAAAATCCTACAAGTCAAAATAAAAAACAAGAAAAATATAAAGACTCAGCAAATACAAAATCAACAACAATGAAAAAGATGGAAAAAAATACGTAAAGAAGAATGACTCAGCACAGAAGATTAAGTGGAACAAAGAAACTGTCAACAACACACAACAAAAGACATCAAAATGACAGCACTAAACTCATACCTATCAATAATTACACTGAATGTAAATGGAATAAATGTACCAATAAAGAGACAGAGAGTGGCAGAATGGATCAAAAAACACAATCCGTCTATATGCTGCCTTCAAGAGACGTACACAAACAAACAAAAACTCAAAGGATGGAAAAAATATGTCAAGCAAACAACACTCAAAAAAAAGCAGGTGGCAATATTGATCTCTGACAAAATAGACTTTAAAGTAAAATCCACCACAAAGGATAAGGAAGGACAGTATATGATGAGTAAAGGATGAATACACCAGGAGGGCATAACTGTAATAAATATTTATGCACCCAATGACAGGGCTCCAAAACACATAAAACAAACTCTAACAGCACTGAAAAGATAGACAGCTCAACACACAACAGCCCAGGGACAAGGACTAGAAGGCAGGTGGGGACAAGAAAGCTGATAATAGGAAATCCAAGGTTGAGAAGGGATAGTGTTGATGTGTCATGGTGTTGTTAACCAATGTCATAAAACAATATGTGTGCCGTTTAATGAGAAACTGTTCTGCAAACCTTCATCTAAAGTACAATTAAATAAAAATAAAATACCTACTCCTTCCCTGGACTTTTATCTTGCAGAAGTAATCCGTGATGTGATGTTTCTTTGTACAGAGTTGCTCTTTACAAGTTATTTATAATAAGAAAAGTGTATACAAACCAGCCAACACCACATCATTGGCTTTTCAAGTCTACATCTGCCTGCTAGAGTATTATATAGCCTTTAAAAATACTATCGAATAAAGTCTGTAATTAGCTGAGGAGTTATTATTTTATAGAGTGCAAAAAACAGAATAAAATATGATGTATGTAATGAGCTCTCACATACGTAACAGAAAAATATGGAACTCTAGATGAAAATATGCCTGCGTATTAACTGTCTCCCAGTGCTGGAATTAGACATTATTTCTGTCTCCTTTCCTGTATTTGACAAAAAGACCATGTTGGCTCCCAGTCAAGATTGAGTACCAGGAAACAGATTTACCCCCAGCTTTAAACAAACAATAAATGGGTAATATAAATGAAACATCATGGAGGAAGGCTCATTAGCAACCTGCAATATGCAGATGATACAGCCTTGCTTGCTGAGAGTGAAGAGGATGTGAAGCAGTTACTGATGAAGGTCAAAGACCAGAGCGGTGTCAACCTTAGGCAGACACGGGTCATCCGACAGCCCAGTTTTGTCCTCTGATATGTTAAAATGAAGCAGGACTCCTTGGAAGATAGCTAATGCCTGTTTTGTGGAAAAGATAAAATCAAAATGGGTCTTAAACATCTCTGGTCTAAAACAGTATTCTTCTTCTTTCGGACCTGGTCAACAAGTGAAGCCCTAGAAAAATATAGAACAAGAACTGGAAAGATTAAAAGCAATTGAACCTATGACACCAAGATTTTAATAATAGCTTTAGAAATAATAGGGATGGTATGGTAAGTTTTATCATCATTGTGATAACTTGACCGTGTTTTATTGTTTAAGGTGTTTGAGACATTTCAAAGAAATCTAAAATATTTTGTTTGTGATTTAACCAACAGTGGGATTTGATTAAATGAGTCTGAGAAACATTTCAATGTCAATGAAAATTTAGTATACAAAACATGTGTTTTAATTTATTAGTTGTGTAGTCAATGCTTAAAGGTTTAGTAGAACTTTAGCAACTTTATATGATTAATAAATCAGGCATTAAACCCAATCCACAAAAGGACAGTTCTCTACGTCCAAGAGCCCTTTAGACAAGAGCCCCGATGTCTCCATGCCCCTGCTGGTGAGGACAATGCATCAGCACACCTGAGGGTCCTCCCTGGGGAAAACGTCATAGTGCTTCTGAAGGTCTGGCCAAGTCTCTCTTCTTTGCATGGTCACTTAGGGGAACAAGGGAAGAGTTTCTTAAGGGCTGCTTTAAACTTCTTGTTTCTCAGGGTGTAGATGAGGGGGTTCAACGTGGGCGTCACGATGGTGTATAGAACAGCGACAACCTTGTCTGGGAGCCTGGTGGAGCCAAGAGCGGGCCGGACATAAGTGTAGAGCACAGTGGAGTAGTACAAGGTGACCACAATGAGGTGGGAGGAGCAGGTGGAGAAGGCGTGGCGCTTGCCCTTGGCCGAGCGGATGCGCAGGATGCTGGCAATGATGCAGGCGTAAGACACCATGGTCAGCAGGAAGTTCAGGCCCGACAGGAATATGTCTGCAGTGATGGTCATGACGTCATTAAGGAAGGTCGGGCTGCACGACAGCAGCAGCAGGGGTGGGATCTTGCAGAAGAAGTGCGCGATGAGGTTGGGGCCACAGAATTTCAGCTGCAGGACCAGGCCGGTCAGCAGGGAGGCGTTGAATGCTCCCATGGACCACACGAAGGCTGCCAGGGCTATGCAGACCCTGCCTCTCATGAGCGTGCCATACTGCAGTGGCCAGCAGTTGGCCAGGTAGCGATCATAGGCCATGGCAGTGAAGAGCAGCAGCTCAGAGCTCAGTGACCAAGTGAAGAAGAACATCTGGCTGAGGCAGCCTCCAAAGGAGATGGTGCTGTCTGCCACCAGGCTCTGCAGCACCTTGGGCAGGATGGATGAGGTGCAGACCATGTCCAACACAGCCAGGTTGACTAGGAAGAAGTACATGGGGGTATGCAGATGGGAGCTGCAGCGGATGGCTGCAATGATCAAGCTGTTTCCCACCAGGGCCACTTCAAACAGGGTGGAAAAGAGGCAGAAGAGGGTCGCCTGGAGCCAGGGGTCCTGGGTGAAGCTCTGCAGGACAAACACAGTCACCGTTCGGTTCCCCACAGCCATGGGCCGTAGCTGGGCTGCATCTGCTGGGGCCTCTCAGGGAGTGCAGCTTCCTAGTCAGGAGCCAATGGACTTGACTTTTAACTGAAAAATAAAAAAGTGAACGACTCCATTTAGTGGAAGACCCTTTATGGAAGGGAAAAAAATAGATTTTAAAGTTTCCATTCATGTTCTGGGCTCACTAATTAAGGGAAACAGCAAGCAAAGGGCAGACAGATGCCTAGTGGAGACCCAGTGTACGATGATGGAACAAAACTGAAGACACTCACATCCCTGAGTGTTTTTAGGTGCTTGACTGTGACCCAGTCACTGTGTCTGCAGAGCAGAGGGTGACCTAAGGCAGCAACCTCCAAACACCTGAGGCAAAGAGAGGGGCTCTGGTCAGCGCATCCAGATACCAGACCCACAACGGGCACCCAGGACACCTGGGGGGAGGGGGGGAATGGGATCAACAGGATGAAAAGGCAATGGGACTAGAGAAGGAAGGTAGGAGAGGGCAGAGGAAAAGCTGATGTTGCTTTTCAAGAGACTAACACACAGAACTCAGGATAAACATGTGAGCAGCCGGCTGCAGGTGTCGGACACTGTTCAAGGGCAGAGAGTGCTAGATCTCCATGAATGGCACACCTCCCTTTCCACCGAGGCAGAGGAAAGCCACCAAATGTCATTCTATCTGGATGTCCGGCAACCCAGGAGCCCCCACCTGCCACCAGGACCCCCAGGCAGAGAGGAGGTCATCAGGATAGGCACGACCTCAGTCATAGGAGGACATGGCTGCAGGGAGTTAGGAAGGACCCAACCCTGAAGCTGTGCTCTGTGCTCGTGTGCAGACTGGGTCTCCTAGAACACTGGGACTGCAGTTACCTTGAGCCTCAGAGACTTCCTGGAGAGTAGTCAACAGGTTGGACTTCTGCCCCTACCCTGTCCTCAGTCCCACCCAAGAGTCCTATGGTTTTCTGGAGCTGACCAGGAGACTCTGGGCATACAGTCTAGAACCAGCATCTCCCTGGGCAGATGAGTTCCTGATGAAGAGGGGAGGAAGCTGCCCGAGCCCACAGTGGTGGGTGGGGAAAAGAGTGCAGTGCCTGGCTCCCTGGACACAGGTGCGCTCCAAGAATGGAAGAGTGGTTTTACATTGGCCATAAAGGATGGTCCTGCCAACCTGTCTCAGGTGGGCACACACCTGTAGGTTAGGTACCTACTAATCGGGGCCAAGTTGGTTCAAAACATGCCTTGGAGAGTGTGTGAAGCAACCAGCCCTCGTCTGTCTCATCATAAACTGGTTCCTATGATTTCCAGCATCATAATGGGTGGAAATTATCATCATGCTTATAAAGATTTCTGTTGTCTCTATGCAATGCAGTCATGTAAGAGGATGCTGTGAGTGTGGTCACTGTCTGGTAGTTTGGGGCTCTTGATATGTATTGCATGAGCTCCAGCAGCCACAGAGGCCTCCCAGACTCACTTCATCAAACCATCGTGAACAGGGTTTGGGGGGCAGACCACAGTGCCACAGGAGGTAAACAGCCCTTCAGCAGTCATTCAGCCCAGTAACATGGACTCCATTCGAGCTGTTGATATTTGTACCAGTGCTATCTGTAACATGCTGTCCCATGCTCTTCCCCCATTTTAAAAACAAAACGAAACAAAGTGTAATAAAAGAAGCAAACAAACAACTCATGTCAGGTATTTGGGCCTTTTTCCAAATGGCTTCTCTGTTCAGTTGTACAAACTCCAGGGGACAGACAGACAGAATGGAGGAGTGGGCAGTCCTGTTAGTGTCCACAAAGCACTCCACAGACTGGCAGGTCAGCCTGCTGCCGCAGGCACTGGAGGATTCCAAGCCCAGCCCCTCTTGCTTCCTGCAGAGGACACGCAGGGCTGGAGCTGGGCTGGGCAACGTGGCCAGTCTGCCTTTTCCACCAAAGTCGCGGCTGTTTAGTCACTGACCCTGCTGTGTGTGCAGATGAAGGCCGCAGGGTCCAACAAAGAGAAACACAAGGTGCCCAGGTGAATCTGAATCCCAGGTCAATAGTGAGTGCATTTTTAGTGTAAGTATGCCCCAAACATTGCACTGGTAATACTTATCCTGAACATTATTTGCTGTGTATCTGAAATTCAGATTTACCTGGGCGCCCTGTATGTTTCCAGACACGACCCCAAAACCCCCTTTCTGTAATTGGGGAAGCACCCTTATTGAGGTTAATGTGCTTGACAGAATCCCGTGGACCATGAATTTCAGGACCACGTCCCTGTCCGAAAGCCACTCTCACTTTGCACTCACCTCAAACGCCTCCCAGAGGCAGCCAGACAGAAGCCAAGCACCCGCCTTTCTGAGGTGTCAGGTTCAACCCTGGGGGGCCCAGCAGGTGTGAGCGAATGTGGGGGGCCTCTGCACGTCACAGCGGGAACATGAACAGTGCCATACAGGGTCTGGGTGGCAGACGGGGTGGGGAGGGCAGGGCTCTGCTGAGGAGATCCTGAAAGCGGGTGCCCAGAATAAGGAGCTGGGGGCGTTGGTGGGACCACAGGGCTCCGGAGGCTTCAGTGCAGATGTGGTCAGGGAATGAGCACCCCCACCCAGAGGAGGAGGGTGCATGGCTGGGATCCAGCATTGCTGGTTTCTGAATCACTTCTGAAATCTGTCCATCATGCTTTTGTGCAGCCTTGAGCAAGACTCTATGAGCTCTTACTGAAAGAAAAATGCCTCATTTTCTAAAGATGGGGAAAATCACAGAAACATGAAGCACCTACCTGGGCATTCTTGCAGAGACTGTGAAAAGTAGAAAAAGAGACAAACAGACACAGATAAAGAGACAGAGACAGACAGACAGACACACACACACAGAGAATGAGTGAGAAGTGTGGCCGTGCTCTTTCTCCCACCACCCAGCCCCCTACTCCCGGCCACCTTGTATCCTGAGCTGCAGAGCCCAGCGAGTAGACGGGCTACCCAACTCCAACTCCTTGTTTTCCTTATCCACCTTTTTCTTTAATATTGAAACTCAGACTCCTTCACTAAACATCAAAAGTGTCACAGAAGTGTCATTTATGTCCTTCTGACACTAGAAGGACCCTAGAGTTCGGTGAAATGATTCTCTCTAATTTAACTATCACAAAGGTAGAAAAAAAGGCACAGCACAGTTTTTGAAAGGAATTCACATCAAAGGCTTTTTTCTGTCTCATGAAATATTCCAGCCAAACCTCTAAAATAGGTCAACCCAACCACTGGCAGTGTCCACATGCCCAGTGAGGTGCTTGCCTCTTGCAGTGAGGACGCATCCGTGTCCCTTAGCCCAGAGCAGAGGCCTCTACCCTCTCCCCGCCAGGAGCTCCATCACAGCCACAGTCTGCTGCTCAGGGATCCAGAGACACTGCTGGCAGCAGGTGACCTTGGTTTAAGTAGAGGCAGCCCTGGCCATGTGACATGACTATGGTAGCCACCACACCCTCAGGAGTCCTGCTTTGGGTCTTGCAGAGATGGCGTTAGCCTTAGCTGTGACCCGTGACCAGAGGGAACCCACCAAGGTCCAAAAGGGGAGTGACCCTTCACAAAGATGGACAATGCCTCTCAGAGAGGTCACCAGGCCCACCCCAGTCATTCTTCCCTGACACATCTTCACACATGTCCCTGTAGGTGAGACCCAGCTGCCATGAGCCTGCAGAAACGCTCTCATGGAAATGGTGCCAGAATTAGAAACAATTCACTGTTGGCTGGACAAGGGCCAGTGGGTCTCTAGTCAGGTCCCTGTCCCCATCCTGCTGTCCCCAGGGTCTCCACAATATCGGATACATCATGCCACCTTTAACTTCCTCAGAAAGCATTCATGTGCCTGACTAACTGCTAATTATTTAATACTGAAAACTGATACCTCATCAACTCTTGTTTGGAGTTGTAGAATAATTAATTAGTAGGAAAATAAATATGTTAATCTCTTTGAAAATTGCCAATTAACAATGTGAGTGCTAAGATATTTCTTAGCTGGAAAAACAATTTATAAAGCGGAGAATGAAAACTTGGTTTTGATCAATTTTAGTAGCATAAGTTAAGTTGATATGAGTCTCCCCCAGGGCAACTTCTTAGGTTAATCCAGATTTTGTTTTTCTAATATATCAAGTGCTTCAATTAATTCACTCAGAATGCCTCATGTGATGCATAGATATCTGCCAAACTTAGGATCTGCTTATATTTAACAGTATGTGTTTTAACCTGTTGATACTGGAGGCTCATTTGTTCCATCACTGAGTTGTTAGTAGCAGAGTATGAGACAAGTTCTGTGTTGAATTCAGAAGAGGTGGCGAAAACTGAGGCAGAAGCTGGGTCCTTAGTGAGAGTTCAGCTGTGAAGGAGGGTAACGGGCCCAGGGTCTGGAACGAGTCCCCTTTGGAGAGCAAGTACGTCAAATGAAGAAAGAGCTGGAGTTTCTGCTTTGGACAGGAATCCACCTGAACAAGCAGTCTGTGTGCAGTCAGCGTTGTCATAGTGGTGCTGATTGGAAGACTCCTTTGCTCCTGTGGTGTAGGCTTCTGTTGATGGGAACAATGTCACCATGAGAAGTCATGGGCTGGCTAGGTGGAAGAGCGTGTGGTTTGGAGAGGAGAGGGAGAAGGGCCCCCAAGGATTCTGAGCCACCAACTGACACTGGAGCTCAGGTGTGGCTGCTGGGTCATCCCTTTGCTTGGGGATGTAAGACCAGTAAGGACCCACTAGATAGTCTGAGCTGTTGGCTTCTTGAGGTGGGTAGTTTTGCAGATCCTTTTTAAGGATGGCAGATCAGGCACAGACACTTCTGTGAGCTTGTTCTGTGATGGTGATGGGAGGGCTGAGACCGAGGCAGGATGGGGGTGTAGGTGCCCAGGATGGGGGTGTGGGTGCCCAGGATTGGGGCCAAGCACAGAGGAAAGGGGCAGGGCAGTCTTAGAGGCCCCACCAGCCAAGGGGGACAGTCCTCTGCTTCTCTCTCTTGCCCTCTTCTGTCCTGTTTTCATCCCTTATTGGCCAAAGCTGAGGTTTTTCAAAGTCTGGTAGAGGTTCGTATTTAAAAAACATGAGAAGAGTGAATACATGTAGAAACCTGGGGTGAAGCCAAGACAGGAAAGAGGGCAGATTCAGAGGGAAGCCATCACGCAGACCAGGGAGGGGAACGCAGGGCCTCCGCAGCGGGAAGGCCATCAGCAGGTAAGTGCTATCTCTTCCTGAGACTTCAGACTTGTGGAAACAGCCTAGCTTGCAAATGCACAATGTCGTGGCAGATCTGACCCCAGGGCTTCATGGATGCTCAGTCCTTCTGTATCTCCTTCTAGTCCTTTCCCTCTGCTATAGAATCTGTTCAGTGCTAGGAGGCCCTTGACAAACACTGCAAAAGGTGTGAGTTTGATCTATCCCTTGAGGTTTGAGTGTGTGTCTGTGTGTTTTAGTATGTGTGCTGTGGAGCTAGGAGTTGGTAAGCAAGATCTTCATAACCTTTGGAAAAAGTACGGGAAAGTTTAGGGCCCACTGGCCAGGAGTCCACCTTGTTTCTAAAAGCCTACTTTAATTTCAGCTAACACCTCATCAGTAGCACCTCAGAGAGAGGAGGCTGGTCTGTGATTCTTCTGGACAGGCACAAGAAATACCACTTTACTGGTTTTATCATATAAAGCCCTCCAAAATCATGCTCAGGCTTCTGTGCTAACTATGATGACACCTTCTGACAATTGCTTCTATGCTCAACCTCCAGCCTGTGGCCAAAGACTAATCGTAACAAGGGCTGGAGATGTGATGTCCCTTCTATCTTCAAGAGATGATGGCTTGTATTCTAGAAGTATGTACAAACTCAAGTTCTCAAACATTCTGTGAATGCTTCCATCCATCATACCCACTTTCTATTCACCCAGTCACCATCCACTTGCCTTCCCACACACGCTTCCTTTCCATCTATCCATCACCCATCCACACATCCACTCATCCATCCATTCATCTGTCCATTCCACTCTCCCACCCATTTTCCCTCACGCTTCCCCCACCCCTTGCTACTCCCCTCATCCTTGTACTTCCCCACCCCCACCAACCTTTCTTCCTCCTTGTTTGCACAGTTCGAGGTGAGATTTCTGCATTCTGCACCAGAAAACAACCTCTCTAGGACCCTGTGAACAACAGAGGACTCCAACTACAAATCAACGGGAAAAGGATAAGGAGTAGATGACGTCTGCAGATTACCCCCACAAATCCTACAGGCAAAGAAACCCTTGTGCGGGGGAGGGAGCAGCCTCCTCATTTATTCAACCTGCAGACACTTACTGAATTTTGTCCCTGTACCAGAGACTGGGCAGGGCTCCAGGATATTATTGATATATCACAACCCTCCAGCTGCAGAGGAGGCGTGAAGATGATGAGAAAATGACAATGCCCACACAGAATGCTGACTGCTAACACACGTGTGTACATGCACATTCACCACATATTCACACACTCTCACAATGCACACACTAACTCACATACACTCACACTCGCTTACATACACTCACATACACTAGCACAAATTCTCAACACACACACTCATACACACACTTAGAGACACACATTACACACATGCACACACACTCATGCACACAAATAAATACACACACTCACACAAATACTCAGACACACATATAATACTCATACATACGTTCCCACCCACACACATTTATACATACTCAGAGACACACACACTCACATTCACTCACACATTTTCAGAAGTACACACTCACCCACAGACATGCACACTAACATACTCGTATACACATACACACAGACTGCTTCTGGGAGACAGGCCAAATGGAGCCTCTCCTGGTGCTCTTCCTTGGATCCTACATCTCTCAAATCACTCTCTTGTTGTCAATCTTCTACGTCACTAATGAGGTTGTCTTCTCGCCTCTCATCTTAAGGGTGTGTTCCTCTTTCTTGTCCTTATGGTGGGTGACTTAGAACTTTATTTTTCCCCAAGGCTTTCCCCAGTCAACCTACAATAACTTGTAAGAACAGAACATCCAGAGGGCACAAGAGTTCTTAGGGCCACATTTGTTAAGGTATTTGGCTTTCCTGGGCCACCAAGGAGTCTTGAATATGCTGTCAAGATGGGGTTCCTTGATCCAGGTTTCTTAACCTCCTTAACAGTATCTGAAATGCTCTTTAGTTTGGAATGCTTCATGTCCACAAAACGATCAATTGTGAAGATTATCCACAGGATGAAAAGTGAATGTAAAGAATTTACTGAACTCTAAAGAAGCCTAAATATTCTACACACAAATAAACATACTTACAAACACACACACACAAGTAATTTCTACCATGGAAATGACATTAATTTCCAATACCTTTTCTATAAGGAATTGGTAAAACTCTCTCAGCCTCATCTGTCCAAGGGATGCTTAACCTCTGCTGCGTAGCCCCTGCTTACTCTCCTAATCTTTAGGGACTGCACACTCAGCTTCTGCTCACAGTGCTTCTTGCAGAACTGGAGCTGAACAAGATCTGCTTTCCTTGATACCATCCACCTGTTGCCCTGGCACCTTGACAAAGGCACCTCTGCTCTGCTTCTGTCCTTTTTGTGCTACGCATTAACTACTCTGATGTGTGGAGTAGGAGAAGCAACACACTGGCTGGCTCTTGGCAGAAGTAAATTCTGGTGGACACATTCAGGAAATGGCTCCACACCTGCAGTGGTTGTAAACTCTCTGTGAGTCCTTCGTGTCATCCCAATCACCCTCCCAGCAGGTGTCATCATGGTGTTCAACATTCAGCCACTTCCAGATCCACAGCATGCAGGACACAGTGCCATGACCTTAAGGCATAAGTTTCCTGTGCTGTCTTCAACTCTATAGTGTGTTGGCTCTCACTTCCCTTAATGTCTCAAGCCCTTTATCTAATCCACTCTGCCAGACCACCATGGCCCTCTCTCCCTCTGTGGTCTTGTCCAATTCAATTCATATGCACTGAGCTCTTGCAGTGGACATGACCCTTGCGTAGTTTCAGAAGGACCCAGTCTATCTCTCAAAGAGGTCACAAACTGTTAGAGAGCATTAGGGGGAGAAAAGTTATAACATAAAGCATACATAATGGGGATTTGAGAGCAGCCCATGAACCTTAGGGCCCCTTATTGGGCTCATTATGGAGCAGTTGAGGCTGATGATGGTCCTGTGGTTAGATCACATATATGCCATCTTCTGCTTTTTCACTTTGCATTATCACAAAGTGACCTCTATTGCCAGTGGTTAATGCAAATATCTCTGTATTTGTGCTCTACGTTTGTTAAATGCCAAAGAGGTTTCTAGGTGCCTTATATGTATTGCTGTAAATTCAAAATCGGATAAACATCATGATAAATGGAGAAGAGATTGAAGTTGTCAACAGTTTCATTCTACTTGAGTCAACCATCAAAGTACATGGAAGCAGCAGTCAAGAAGTCAAATGATGTATTCAATTGGGTAGATCTGCTGCAAATTAACTCTTTAAAGTTTTAAAAAGCAAAGATGTCACTTTGATGACTAAGGTGCATCTGACCCAAGCAATAGTCTTTTCAAATGTCCATATGCATGTGAAAGTTGGATAATGAAAAAGAACTGCAGAATTGTTGCATTCAAACTGTGGTGTTGGTGAAGAACATTAAATATACTGTAAGCTGCCAGAAGAATGAATGAAATCAGTCTTAGAAGAAATACAACCAGAAGGCTCCCTAGAAGCAAGGATGGCAAGACTTTGACGCTATTATTTTGGACATGTCATCAGGAAAGATCAATCACTAGAAAAGGACATCATGATTGGTAAGGTAGAGGGCCAACAAAAACAAGGGAATCCTCCCATGAGATGGATTGACACAACAGCCTAAGCAATGGACTCAAACATATCAACTTGAATCATGAAGATGACGCAAGATTGGGCAACATCTCATTCTGTTATACATAAAGTCGCCATGAGTCAGAGCCAACTCAACAGCAACTAACAACAACAAATTCAAGATTATCTACATCACATGTTCCTAAATAGAAGACACTGTGTGTCAATTGATTTAGATCTTGCTTCCCAATATGTATGGCACCTAATGAATACACTTTAGGTAATAATAACTTGGAATTTTCAGCTTCTCTGAGCCCACCCTTCTTACCGTTAAACAATGTAATTATAGTTTCTCTGCTAAGAATGTAAAGACTTTCTTGAGGGCTGCCTTGACATCCTTGTTCCTGAGGGTATAGATGAGTGGGTTCAAGGTGGGACTCACTGTAGAGTAAAGCACAGCCATGACCTTGCCCATCTCTCAAGAGTAGCTGGAGCCTGGGCTCAGGTAGGTGTAGATGACAGTAGAGTAGTATATGGTGACCACGATGAGGAGGGAGGAGCAGGTGCAGAAGGCACGACACTTCCCCTCGGCCGTACAAATCTTCAGGATGGTGGAGATGATGAAGCAGTAGGACACTATGGTGAGCAAGAAGTTCAACACAGTGAAGAAGATGTCTGCCACGATTGCCATGACATCATTCACATGTGTGGAGGAGCAGGAGAACAGCAGGAGTGGGGGGATCTCACAGAAGAAGTGGTCTATCATGTTGGGCCAACAGAAGGTTAGCTTCAACATCAGGCAGGTGTTGACTCCAGCACCAAGAACACTGATGCTCCACACAGCTCTGGCCAGTGCCGCACATACCTGAGGATTCATCATGGAGCTGTAGTGCAGGGGCTGGCAGATGGCCACATAGCGGTCGTAGGCCATGGCAGTGAAGAGTAGCACCTCCACGGCCACCGATCATGACAGGAAGTACATCTGGGTCATGCAGCTTTCATAGGAGATGGTTCTCTTCCCTGCCACCAGGATCTCCAGCAGCTTGGGCACCATGGTACACGCACAAGCAACATCTAACACAGCCAAGTTGACCAGGAAGAAGTACATGGAGGTATGGAGACTGGAGCTGAAGATGATGGCTGTGACGAAGAGGGAGTTGCCACAGAGGGCCACGGTATAGAGGGTGAGGAAGAGGACAAAAAGGGGGATCTGAAGCTGTGGTGTCTCTGAGAATCCCTGCAGGACAAATTCTGTCACCAGCGTCTGGTTACTCATGGCCTTTGACTAGTCTGTTAAGACTCTCTTGCTCTACAGCTGAGCTGGAGAAAAAAAAGCATGTTAAGTCAACGGTCAGTATGGGTAGGTCAAGATACCCCCATAGGTCAGGTTCTCCCAGAATTTAAAATAAGCTTATATTCCATTAAACTCAACCATCACCAGCTAATGAGGTCCTCTAGAAGAAACGGGCAGGTGGAGGGCAGGAGTACTCAACCCTCCCTCCATTCCTCTGCCCAGGGCCTCACAACTGCCTTCCCCAAGTACACTCTTGCCTCCACCTGACCTCTTCAGCAGTGAGGTCTCCCCACACTGCACCCAACCATGCCACAACCCACTCGAGCCTCTGAACACTCATATCCTGCTCTGGTCCCTGTAGGACCCATTCTGCGTGAAGGATGAGGCCCGGAGGCATGAGCAATCTGTGCTGTCCTGTCCTGCCTGAGTGTCCAGCCCATCCCTTTCTCCTCTCCTCCATGCTTCTCCCCAAAGTACCATCCAGCTCTCTCTGCCTGGAACAGGAATCCTCCCTGTTACCCTTCCCATCGCCTTGTGATCAGCTGCCCTGGACGTGAGCTTGTGCCTCTATGAGCAGCAGGGTCCTGACACAGAGCTTGGAGCTCCGGGGTACTGGAAGGGCTGCCTCAGTGTGCTGGGGCCAACCCAAGGGGAGGCAGAAGGGCAGAGTCAGGTGCAAGATGAAACCTGGAATCAGGAGACAGAGCCAAGTCACCAAGGTCAAACAGCTGTGAGGTGCAGTTGGTCAGGAAGCAGAACAGAAAGATATGACGGTCCACCCCAGACTCACTCCAAAACAGCTAGAGGAGACTCTGTCCTGGCAGCAGAAACAAACTGAAGATAAAGGGCAGTGGGCACAGGAGGGAGCAGAGCAGGGGGTCAGGGGTTTCCTGGAGCACAAGCTGCTGTTTCTTCTCTACTGAGTACCCGGTCCTGACACGGTGCTTCCAGCCAGGGTGAGAAACAGGGAGCTGAGGCAGGCAGCCACCCAAGCCAAGCGTTGGAGGTGTCTCCCGCTGCTCTCCCTCCCCCACGTTCCATGGTTGTGGCTCATTGCTTCCTTCAGAATGGAGTTGGAACCCCTCTGACCCTATTCATGGTCTTTTAAAATCTGCCATCTTCAAATCCCTTGGAGCCCTGGTGGTGCAGTGGTTAAGCATTAGGCTGCTAACCAAAAAGATCAGCAGTTCGAATCCACCAGCTGCTCCTTGGAAACCCTATGGGGCAGCTCTACTCTGTCCTGTAGGGTCCCTATGAGTGGGAATCAACTTGACAGCGATGGGTTTGGTTTTTGGTTTTGGTATGAGAGCTGCACCCAACCACAGGCATGGTTCACACACATGCAGACACACTGAGCCATTTCGGACAATCTGTAAACTGTTTCTGAGAATGCGATGAACTGTTGCAGAATTGAAATCACAGTGTTATTTTTTATTGAGTGGAAGAGTCTGTTTCTTCCATCCCAAAATCAGATAACGTTGAAAGTGTAGATTAAAGGGAGGTTCATGTGAATCATATACAACGTGATCATGCATGGATTTGTGGCTAAGTCTACAAGCAAAGCACGTTTGTGAGGGTTTCCTAGCACAAGCACTTTCGTCCTCACTGTTGTAACCATGACTGACAGCCTCACAGCAAATGTGCAACCCCTCCTGAGACCACAACAGCAGCTGGATCCAAGAGAAACACCTCAGCATGAGCATGAGGGTAAGTGAGCCCCAGCATTTCAATTTTTGACAACTAAGAGACCCTCGTGTTGGAAGATTCTCAGCAAGCACGGAGGAAGCCACCCATTTCTGAAATAGTCTATTAACTGCTCAATTCTATGCGGTGGCATAGTATTGATAGGAATACTCTTGCAAGTGTTACTGAACACATTGACCTGGTAATTAGTAGGATTAGACTCACTCAGCCTTTTCTATATTCACATATGAGAACACCGAGCCAGTTCTGGCAGGGCAGGAAGAGCAAGCCATTTCCAACACACCCTTCAGCATGGGCAGTGTTGTGGGGAGTGGGCTGACAGGCAGAAGGCCCAGCCCAAGCTTTGGAGGGGGCAGCAGCACCAAGTAAGAGAACAGAAGACCCCATGCACTGCAGACAAGGGAAGACCCAGCTCCGCTCTCCTTCCTGGCCCCAGGGCTGGAGCTGACCCTGAAGCAGATGTTGTGCTGGTCAGTAGATTTGATAAAATCGTGATGTATGAGACTAACATACTCTTTCTAAGGACAGAATTCAGCTGTGTTCAAACACGACTCACCGCCTAAACGTACAGGATGGAACACAGATAACCCCAACATCACAGCTAAGACACATGGATCCAGCGAGGAGAAATGATAAAGCATAAGGCCATCTGGGTATGGGGAAGTATCAAGTCACAGCACATACAGACAGCCCAGTCCTAATCCAGTGACCACACCTAAGCCCAAGAGCCAGCCTCTATCCTGTCTCATCTCCCCCAGGTCAGAAAAGGCTGCAAGTCTAGCAGCACCTACCTCTGAGGAAAACAACATTGCCCTTGGCACTCTGGCAAGTGTCCTGAGGTACGCTGGGATTCTGGAGAAGAGAGAGGGTCATAGCTGCACAGCCCCATACTTCCCACCCACCACTGCTGAGCATTGGTGGAGCCCCAGCACTCGTGGGGCATGTGCCAGGGGCCAGTGAGTCCTAAGTCCCCCTTCCCTTCTGGGAGCCCCGTTTTCTGTTAATGGTGAGAATGATGAAAACTTACCTCCCCAAATCAGCAATGCTCAGTTATAATGTATAGCCTAAGCGTGTGAGTGTGTGTATATGAGTGTGTGTGTGCTTCATTGGTGAAATTTCTAATGAGCTTTTTATTTTTCTTTATTTATTACAGTATCTTTTGATTTTTTTTATCTTAACAAGGAGCATGTATATTTCTAGAGTAAGAATAATTTTTAAACTGCACGTCCATCAGATAAAAAGGATTTCACAAGCTAAGTCTTCAATGAACTCAGTTCATCCTTAGACTTGATTACTGAGGCTTGGTTTTGACTACATTAATTTTGTAAAAAAGAGTCTCGTTAACATTACCGAGAGAAAAAGATTCATGATCAGTAATAAACACACAGTATCATTTTTTAAAGTGATGAACAAAGGCTTTCTTTGAAATCCTAGGACCATTGCAGATATACCTTACCCCTGTGCCCTGGAGGACTCAGGACACTAGCAGCCATTTGGGGTCCTCACATGCACTACGTGGGACTCCATGCTCCGATCCACCGTGAGCTCTGGAGCTGAGAGCTGCCTAGCTTTAAACTGGGGTGGCTCTGCAGTGTGATGTAACCAAGTGAGACTGTCAACCCACTGGGATCTCAGCTCTTGATCCCACAACTTAGAAGCCTCTAGAAGTCCCAGGGGTCTGGGAATTGTCCAGTGACCATGGGGGTCCCCAGGGCCAGGTAGGGAGGAGGTGACCTCCATGTGGGTGGCAGCCTAGGTGCCTCCACAGGCTTCCACTTTGTGTGAGGCAAATCACATCCAGGTGTTAAAGGGCAGAGGCAGGAGATGATGACAGGGTCTGTCTGTTCTTCAAAGTTCGGGGCCCACTTTTCAAGGGGCCCTGGGTAGGGGTCTACGGGTGACAACAGCCAAGTACACACTCTAAGTGTTGTTCCCTCCTTGGAAACAGAGCTGGAGCTTCTTGGAGATGACGTAACTAGATCCCACTTTACAGATGTGAAAACTGAGGTCCAGAAAGAGGAGGGGATTTACTCCCAGTCACAGATCTACTTATTACAGAGTTGGGGCTGGAACTAGCAGTTCAGTTTCCCAGCCCCCTAAACCTGTTGCTGTCGAGTCAATTCTGACGCATAGCAACCCTAAAGGACAGAGTAGAACTGCCCCATAGGATTTGAATTCCCAACCTTTTGGTAGCAGCTGAGTTCTAAACTACTGTGCTACCAAGGATCCTCCCAGCCCCCTAGAGGGCAGAGTAGTTCAAAAGCAAGTATGGAATGGCTGGTGATTCCAAGGCAAGACAGACCCTGTGAATGGGGTTGAGTGATGGAGGGGGCAGAGGTGAGTGTCTGACAGAGAGAGGAGGCTGGGGACTGCGGGTTCTGTGAGACGGGCCAATGGCAGTTCTAATAACAGGGTGGTTGACTCAGTCTTAGCACTCACAGTGTGTTAGGTGCTGTTGCAAGCACTGTTCTTGTGTTAACCCACTTCATCCTGACAGCACATCTACAAAGTCGATGCTAAACCCAGCCCCATTACAGAGAAAGGAGTCTTCCAAATGCCTCAGCGGGCATAGTTCTGGAGGGAGGCCAGGTTACGGAACACCCTCAGTCCCTCCACCCCCTTGTGCCTCAGCAGGACCATATTGTCAGCCATCATCCCCCCTGCCTCTCCTGCTGACTCCACAGTGTCACATTCTCTTATCTCACTGTCCAGGCTTCTGTGCAGACTTTCCCTCCTCCCAGAACATGAGCTTCTCTCACTGCTTGGTCAAGCCCTACTCTTCCCACCACAGCCTGGGGCCTCATCCACTCTTCGTTCACCCCCATCTCTTTGCTGACTGGTCCCTACTCCAGCCCAGACTCTGCTTTCCAACCCACAACCCAAACCTCACACTGTTCCTGCCTCTTGGGTGATGCAGAGAGCTCTGGCCAGCTGGGCCTGACCTCAGGGCCCACCTCAGGACTCCACCTCAGCGCTCATCTCTGAACTCACCTTAGGGCTTGAACTCAGGGCTCAACCTTGGGCTCTGGTGGGCTGAAGCAAGGGAATAGTCAGACAGTACATCAAGGGGAGGCCCCAGAGCACCTGGGCAGAGGCCTGGCCTAACCTTAGGAAGAGGGGAGCAGAGTTGGCATCGGAGTGGGGATGGAAGTGACACTCAGCTTGGAGATTACTTCTGTGACAATGTGGGCATCATGCTCTCATCAGCCCTGGAGAGAAGTGGCCCTCACTGAATAAGACATCCTGGAACCAGATATGCCACCTGAAAGGTTCAAACAGCAACTTGATGTACAAATGGTGAATGTTGTGCACATTTGCGTCTTTGATTAAAATGAGAACACCTTCCAGCATCTTAGGATAAAATCAGATAACATAGTCAGGGGCCTGGCAGTTCCCTGGGATGTGGTAGGTCCCTGTGGACAGCAAGTGTAGTTCCTTCTCTCTGGGTCTCTCCCTCCTCCCTTCCTCAACCATGGAGTGCCTGACTTGGGCTGCCCTGCCCTAGGGCTGGAGCTACTGAGATGAACCAGCGCCTAAAGGGTACAAAGCTAAGACAGGGAGAATTCCAGTGAGAGCAAGGCAGGGAGGATGCAAGACCCAGGCAGGGCTGGAGACTTGAGTCATGGGAAGGCAGGCCAGGTAAAGAAGAGCCGTGTGTGCCAAGTGAGGAGTTGGGATGTGAGTTCAAAAGCCATTGAAGTAGTGGAGGCTCATCAGATAGAGGAGAAAGCTCACCCTGAGGGCAGCATGGAGGGCAGATTAGAAGTGGGTTGCAGACGGTGGGACCAGCTCTTGAGACTTTGTATTAATAAGGGAAGGAATCATTAGAAACAGGTGTAGTGTGGGGTTGGAAAGGATGGCATCATCTTAGAGATTTTAAAGACTTGGTACCGTGAGATGGGTGGGTGAAGGGAAGAAGCCAAGTAATTGCCAGGTTTGACTTCTGAGAAATGGACAGAGTCTCTGTTTTCACTTCCCTCTTTGGATCCTGACTAGGAGTATTCCACAGAGGTGAGGATTCCACCCAGGTGAGGGAGGACAACCTTAGCTGGAAAGAAGATAGACACTGTGACCCTAACAAAAGGTGAGCTTGGTGGGTATCTGTGGGCAAGCTACTTAGGTGATGTCTGCCTCAATTCTTTATTTGTAACATGTGGATGATACTTCCTCATAGGGTTGTTATAAAGATTAAATTAGATAACGTATGTAGAAACCTTGCCACTGTTCTGCCTAGTGTTTAGTGTTTAATAAATGAGAGGTAGGAATGAGAGCCATGGGAAGAACTGGGTTTGGGGCAAGCAGAGGGGTCCCAATATCCACACCTTGTCCCCCTCCCCGTGCTGGCCCAACCACTCCTGCCTTCTCCAGATATCTCTCCTCCATCTGCCCTCTTTCCCGCACCTTTGAATCTCTCCTTGCGGGCTCCTTCCCACAGTGTCACGTATTAAAAGCAAATACGCAAAAAGGCAGATCGGTCCTCTGACACCTCGCACCCTCACAGCCCAGCTTGTTGAAGATTGTCTTACATGGGCCCTCCTTTCTCAAGTTGCCGCTCCCCTTACTCTGCCCTGTGTGCTCCTCCTGGGGCTGGAACCCTCTCTGGGTCCCCAGAGAGAAGTCCCCACCTCAGTGAACCTGAACACCTTTCAATCTTTGACTCATCTCTCAGGCACCTTCTGCATGGTAGACATCCCCTCTTCCTTCTCCCCGTCCCAGGTCCCCCCAACTCACGATGCTGGGCAGCTCCTCCTCTCCCACCTCCCACAGGCTGGGGCTTCGTGGGACACGTGTCCGCAGGCCTCCCGTGTCCCCAGGACTAGCGGCTGTGTGAGTCTGCAGCCCTTCCCCACCCCCCAAGCGCACTGGGACACTTCTCTGGTGTCTCAAATCGAACATACCGACTCGGTGTTGGTGTCTCTGTTCACCTCCTCACTGAGGTGAGATTTCAGAGTCATCCTTTTTGCCCCCCCCCCCCATCACCATGACATGCACAAAGACGTGGATATAGAACACCAAAAGGGAAAAACGTACTTGGCATTTCTCAAGCTAAAAGAACTAAAGAAAAAATTCAATCTTCAAGTTGCAATATTGAAAGATTCAACGGGGAAAATATTAAAAGATGCAGGAAGCATCAAAAGAAGATGGAAGGAGTACAGAGTCACCATACCAAAAAGAATTGGTCGACATTCAACCATTCATGAGGCAGCATATGATCAGGAACCAATGGTACTGAAGGAAGAAATCCAAGCTGCACTAAAGGTATTGGTGAAAAATAAGGCTCCAGGAACTGATGGAATACCAGTTGAGATGTTTCAACAAAGGGATGCAGCGCTGGAGGTGCTCACTAGTCTATGTCAAGAAATTTGGAAGGCAGTTACCTGGCCAACCAACTGGAATAGATCCATATTTATGCATATTCCAAAGAAAGGTGATCCAATCAAACACGGAAATTATCCAACAATATCATTAATATCACAGGAAAGTAAAATTTTGCTTAAAATCATTCAAAAGTGACTGTAGCAGTATATCGATAGGGAACTGCAGAAATTCAAGCTGGATTCAGAAGAGGACATGGAACTAGGTGTATCATTGCTGATGTCAGATGGATCCTGGCTGAAAGCAGAGAATACCAGGAAGATGTTTACCTGTGTTTTATTGACTATGCAAAGGCATTCGACTGTGTGGATCATAACAAATTATGGATAACATTGGAAAGAATAGGAATTCCAGAATGCTTAATTGTGCTTATGAGAAACCTGTGCATAGATTAAGAAGTAGTTGTTTGAACAGAACAAGGGGATACTGCATGGTTTAAAGTCAGGAAAGGTGTGTGTCAAGGTTGTATCTTTTCACCATACTTATTCAATCTGTATGCTGAGCAAATATTCTCAGAAGCTGGACTATATGAAGAAGAATGGGGCATCAGGATTGGAGGAAGACTCATTAACAACCTGCAATATGCAGATGACACAATCTTGCTTGCTGAAAGTGAAGAGGAGTTGAAGCACTTACTGATGAAGATCAAAGACCACAACCTTCAGTATGGATTACACCTAAATATAAAGAAAATAAAAATCAGAGGGAGGCAGGGCCAAAATGGCAGAGTAGTCAGATGCTTCCTGTGGTCTCTCTTACAACAAAGACCTGAAAAAAGTGCACTGATTATATATGACAATCTAGGAGCCCTGAACATCAAATCCAAAGTTGAAGAACTGGACTGAGTGGTAAGGGGAGGGAAAGACAGTTCGGAAGCAGTGAGGAGTTACCAGACCTGACCCAGCGGGAGCCAGCACCCTTCAGGCAGGGTAGGCTGAAGTGCATGGTGAGGCAAGCAGTGGCACTCCGGAGACTTTTTCCACACTGGGAGAGACCGAGGGAGCAGAGGAGAGTCTACTCACACCTCCAGAACCAGTGAAAAGCAGAGCTCAATCGGCACAAGATAAGTACATATATCTGACCTACCAAGTGGATCAAAAAACACTCCCTTTGGGAAAAATCTCTCTCCCATTTACCTGCCCCCTCCCCGCTCTGCCAGGCTTCAGCGATTAGATTACTGAGTCCCCTGGGCCAGAAGTGGGACCTGTCATATGCCCTGAACCATTCTTCTGGCCTTGGAGAGGGAACAAATTAACAAAAAGGAAAAAATAATCTGCCAGATCCCCTAAGCCAGGAACACAGGGTAGACATAGCTCCTTTGCCTAAGCACAGGCATAAGGGGTCCACAGACTTCAAATGCCTTTCACCCCTGCACAGACCTCTGTGGACCCATTTCAACAACATAGGCCCTCAATACCACAGTACAACAGGGTATATACCTGAAGCCTAACTTCAACTGTATCAGCTATATGGTGAAATGGAAGGTTCATGACATTTGACACTGTTCTGACCATTAAGCAGGGTCTTCACCTACCCACATCAGGGCCGTGAAGACTGGTGGCTCCACACATGCCTCCTAGTCAGCCACAACAGGGGTCCAAGAATAAGTGATGCCTCCCAGTCCTTACAGCCAACAGCATTGGGTGCTCATAGTCCAGCTGCAAAATCCAACCACCTATGTGCTCTAGGGAACAGGGACACACTTTCTTCCCCAGACACTCAGGGGCAGCTGTCAGCTCCCTGCCTTACTCGGTACGTGACCCCCTACTGCAGCCAGATAACTGTGCCTACACCAACTACCCCTGCCTGTGCCTACACCAATCATCCCTGCCTGTAGGTGAGAGCCTGCACCACACACTTGGTGACTAACTACCTGGACATCTGAGCTGAATACATACAAGAAAAGTAAACAGCTTCTTGGGCTCACATTCCTAGAAACAGATCTAACCACCTGGTGGCAGGACGCTAGAGCTTCAAAGGCACCAATAATCAAACTAGCTCACACGAACAGCCTATTTGGGCATATCAAAACAAAATAAAACAAGAAGCTAGGACACAGTAAGCAAACACAAAATAAATAAATATAATAACTTATTGATGGCTCAGAGACAACAGCCAATAATCAAATCACATAAAGGGGCAGACCAATGATGGCTTCAGCAAGCTCCAAAACAGAGAATCAAGAAATTTTCCAGGGACTTCCAGGCAACAAGGCGCTATAGACAGAAGCACCACACCATCCGTCCACAGCAAAGACCCGAAAAACTAAGTCAAACAGAGACAAACATCAATCCTAAAACTGTACGCTTCAAATGAAGAGATAAAGAACTCAGCCAAGCACTGAACGGAATAAGAAACTGACAGAGAACAGAAAGTGAGGAGAGGTACGTGCAGAGGTCCCCTATCAGCTAACACAGCACGGATTCACCAACTTGGACTCCTATCAGAGATCGGTATACAGGAAGTATGGGAAAGCAGCTTCACGTAGCTCCCAGCAGGAGATAGAACAACCATTAACCGGCAATATGCACTTTCCCACCCCTCACCCTTCTTCACCACCACTTGGCATCCTCTGCTCCCTGCGGCCACAGTCTCTTGGCAGGGAGGCTTCAGTCCTCTGCAGCTTGGATTCCACCAGCCAGCACTGGCCAGATCCCTGAGTGCCATTTGTTGGCTGCTGGTGTCACTCTTTTCTGCTACTTTTGGTTTCTCCCATACCTTTCACCACCTTCCCCTCCTTTCTCTCAAACACCTGGCTCCGTGTGCCATCTTTGCTTCTTCCTGAAAGGCTGTGAAATGTCACTCAACTGTGGGACTGCTTCCCAGCCCATGCCACCACACTGGTGGGATCCCTGGGGCTTTTTGTTTGTTTGCTTGCTTTGATTTGTTCTGTTTTGATTTGTTTGTTTATTTGTTTCCTTTTTCTTTTCTCGGCTTGGGAGCCCCTTCTAGCCAAGCTGCACTACGCAGTTTGGGAACTGCTTCTTCAGTCTGCGCAGGAGCATGGTGGGATCCCTGGGAGCATTTCTTGTTTTGTTTTGTTTTGTTGTTTTCTTTTCTCTCTTTTTCCCTTTTTGACTTTCTTCATTTCTCAGTTTCTCGTCTCTCTATACTTACCTTCTCTTCCTGTCTCCTGAATAATTGGCACTGTGTGACATCTCTACCCCTTTTAGCCAGGCTGTACTTCGTGGCCTGGGAGCCACTTCCCCAGTCTTTGCAGCCACACCAGTGAAAATCACTCGGGGTTTTCTTTTTTTTAACTTCTTCTTTATTTTTTTTCCTTTTACCTGTTCTATTTTTTTTCCTTTTTTTTTTCCTCCATTTCTTAGTCTCTCATCTCTCCACTCCAATGGCAAGTTCCTTTAGCACTCTTTTTTTGTTTGTTTGTTTTGGGCTCCTGTTTCTCTTTCCTCTCTCTCTCTTCTTTCCCATACCCAACTTAGCTCCACATGTCACAATCTCCCTCCTCCTTCCTGCACTGAACATCACACCCAAAACAGCACAGACACGGCCTACCAGAACCTGCCCTGCACTGATTCCCAGCCCACTCTGTTGGCTCTAGTACGTGCCTCAAACAACCCACCCCAGTAACTCTTTTTCAGCTGAACCTGCCCTGCTACACTACAGCTGAGCAACTGACCCTTCCCATTGGATAAGGAGGCGAAAAATATCATGCCCACAGGTAAGCAAACAACAAAGAATGCACAGCCCGCCTCCTCAGACATAACCAAATAAAACAAAAAAACAGGAAGAAACAAATAAATCTACAATCAATAAAAGAGGAAAATAACTACTGAATGTTCCAAAGACAGCAGACAATATCAAAACATATTAAAAAAAACAGGGCAGGATGGTTCCAGTAAGTGTCTAAAATAAAACACCAGATGACTTTCCAGTAGAGAGAAAAGCCACTAGAACTACCTGATAGGGAATTCAAATCTCTAATATTCAGAGCTATCCAAGAGTTGTAGCAAAAAGCAGACAAAAACGAGGAAAAAATAGACAAATTCATGAAAATACAGACAAAAAAAGGAAGAATTCAGGAAACTAATACAGGAACAAAATGCCAAAATAAATTCACAACTAGAAATCATACAACAACAACAATTAGAAATCCAAAAGATAAACAACAAGATTTCAGGAATGGACCGTGTCCTAGAGAGGCCGAGGATCAGATTTGAAATGATGGAAGACAGGATCAGCGAAATTGAAGATAAACACTTGGATACAACTGTTTGAGGGAAAATCAGAAAAGAAGAATGTATAAAAATGAAGAAACCCTTAGAATTATGTGGGATACAATTAAAAGCAAAATTTTTCGAGTGATGGGGGTTCCATAACAGGAGGAGAAAACAGAAAACACAGAGAGGATCATGGAAGAACTGCTGACAGAAAACTTCCTCATTACCATGAAAGATGAAAAGCTGACCATCCAAGAAACTCAACGAACCCCATATAGGATAAACCCCAAAAGAAAATCACCAAGGCATATCAAAAGCACACTTGCTAAAACCAAAGACAAAGAATCCTGAGAGCAGCTCAAGAAAAACAAAAAGTCACATACAGAGGAGAAACAATAAGACTAAGCTCTGATTACTCAGCAGAAACTACGAAGGCAAGAAGGCAATGAGATGACATATATAAAACCTGGAAAGAAAAAAATTGCCAGCCAAGAATAATATATCCTGCAAAACTCTCCTTCAAACATGATGGTGAAATTAAGGCATTCCTAGATAAACAGAAATTAAGGGACTATGTAAAAACCAAACCAAACTTACAAGAATTACTAAATGGGGTCCTTCGATCTGAGAACAAACAACATCAGACTACCGGCTGAATCTAGAATGCAGGATCATACCAGCCAGATACCAACCTAGGAAATGAACTCTCAAGGACTATCCAAAACCAAAAGAATTACAACAGGGAACCAGAGAGGTTAATCTGTAAATGACAACAGCATCAGAACAATAAAAGAGGAAATAAACAGTGTAGGTATAGAATCTTCTAATGGAGAGGAAGGCAAGGTGATACCAAATAATAATAGACTGGTTCAAACCTAGCAAGATAAGGGTAAATTTCAAGGTAACAACAAAGAAAGTTAACAAACCTACTCATCAAAATAAAGAAGAAAAACATAAAGTCTCAGTAAAAACAAAACCTAAAAAAAAACAAAAGAAATGAAAAAAATCCACAAACAAAAGGAATTCAGCACAGGAGAGTAAGAGAAACAAAGAAAATGTCAGCAAAACAAAAGAAAAACACTACAAAATGACAGCAATAATCTCACACCTATCAATAATTACACTGAATCTAAATGGCCTAAGTGCACCCATAAAGAGACAGAGAGTGACAGAATGGATTAAAAAGAAAAACAGGATACATCAATATGCTGTCTACAAGAAACACATCTTAGAAACAAAGACGCAAATTTATTAAAAATCGAAGGATGGAAGAAAAATATATCAAGCAAACAGCTACCAAAAAAGAGCAGGAGTGGCAAAACTAATCTCAGATAAAATAGACTTTAAAACAAAATCTACCATAAATACAAAGAAGGACACTATATAGCGATTAAAGGGATGATCCATCATGAAGACATAACCATAATAAACAACTGCACACCCAGTGACAGGGCTCCAAAATACATAAAACAAACTCTAGCAGCCCTGAAAAGAGAAACTGATGGTTCCACAGAAACAGTAGGAGACTTCAACACACCACTCTCAGTAAAAGACATAACATCTAGAAAGAAACTCAACAAAGATACAAAAGACCTAAAGGGCACAATCAGCCAACTTGACCTAATAGAGGTATATAGAACACTCCATGCAACAACTGCAAAGTACACATTCATATCCAACGTACATGGAATGTTCTCTAGAATAGACCACATCTTAGGCCACAGAGCAACCCTCAACAAAATCCAAAACTTTGAGATAATACAAAGCTTCTTCTCTGACCTCAGTGCCATCAAGGTAGAAATTAACAACAGGAAGAGCAAAGAAAAAAAATCAATTACATGGAAACTGAATAACACCCAGTTTAAAAACCACTGGGTAATAGAAGAAATCAGATATGGAACCAAAAATTTCCTATAATCAAATAAGAATGAAAACACATCATACTAAAACCTTTGGTACACAGCAAAGGCAGTCCTCAGGGGACAATTTATAGCAATAGCTGTAAACATCAAAAAAGAAGAAAGGAACAAAATCAAAACATTAACTACACAACTCAAACAAAGTCCAACACCTATTCATGATAAAAACTCTCAGCAAAATAGGAGTAGAAGGGAAATTCCTCAACATAATTAAGGACATTTATACAAAGCCAACAGCCATCATCATCCTAAATGGGGAAAGTCCGAAAGCATTTCCCTTGAGAATGGGAACCAGACAGTGATGCCCTTTATCACCACTCTTATTCAACATTGTGCTGGAGGTCCTAGCCAGAACAGTTAGGCTAGAAAAAGAAATAAAGTCCACCCTAATTGGTAAGGAAGAAGTAACAGTATTTCTATCTGCAGATGATATGATCTTACATACAGAAAATCCAAAAAAAATCCACAAGAAAACTGCTGGAACTAATAGAAGATTTCAGCAAAGTATCAGGATACAAGACAAAAATACAAAAATCAGTTGTATTCCTCTACACCAACAAAGAGAACTTCCAAGAGGAAATCACCAAATCAGTATCATTTACAATAGTCCCCAAGAAGATAAAATACTTAGGAATAAATCTAACCAGAGACATAAAAGACTTATACAATGCAAACTACAAGACACTACTGCAAGAAACCAAAAGAGACTTACATAAGCAGAAAAACATACCTTGCTCATGGATAGGAAGACCCAACATTGTGAAAATGTCAATTCTACCCAAAGCAATCTACAAATACAATGCAATCTGGATCCAAATTCCAACAGCATTTTTTAATGAGATGGAGAAACAAATCACCAACTTCATATAGAAAGGGAAGAGGCCTGGGATAAGTAAAGCATTACTCAAGAAGAAGAACAAAGTGGGAGGACTCACACTATCTGATTTTAGAACCTCTTATACCACCACCGTAGTCAAAACAGCCTGGTACTGGTACAACAACAGATACATAGACCAATGGAACAGAATTGAGAATCCAGACATGAATTCATCCACCTACGAGCAGCTAATATTTGACAAAGGCCCACAGTCCGTTAATTGGGGAAAAGACAGTCTCTTTAACAAAAGTTCCTGCAAAACTGGATATCCAGCTGCAAAAAAAAAAAAATGAAACAAGACCCATACCTCACACCATGCACAAAAACTCACTCAAAATGGATCAAAGACGTAAATATATAATCGAAAATTACAAAGATCATGGGAGAAAAATAGGGACAATGCTAGGAGCCGTAATACCTGGCATAAACAGAATACAAACCATAAGTAACAATGCACAAACACCAGAAGAGAGACTACTAGATAACTAGAAGCTCCTAAAAATCAAACACTTATGCTCATCAAAAGACTTTACTTAAAGAGTAAAAAGACAACCGACAGACTGGGGGAAAAAATTGGCTATGACAAATCAGATCAGCATCTAATCTCTAAAATCTAAAAGATACTGCAAAACCTCAACAACAAAAAAACAAATAATCCAATTAAAAAATGAGCTAAGGATATGAACAGGCACTTCATCAAAGAAGACATTCAGGCGGCTAACAGACACATGAAGTAATGCTCATGATAATTGGCCATTAGAGAAATGCAGATCAAAACTACAATGAGATACCATCTCACTCCAACAAGGCTAGCATTAATCCAAAAAACACAAAATAATAAATGTTGGAGATGTTGTGGAAAGACTGGAACACTTATACACTGTTGGTGGGAAAGTAAAATGGTACTACCACTTAGGAAATCGATTTGATGCTTCCTTAAAAAGCTAGAAATAGAAGTACCATGAGATCCAGCAATCCCACTCCTTGGAATATATCCTAGAGAAATAATAGTCATCATACAAATAGATATATGCACACCCATGTTCATTGCAGCACTGTTCATGATAACAAAAAGATGGAAACAACCTAGGTGCCCATCAACGGATGAATGGATGAACAAATTATGATATATTCACACAATGGAATACTACACAACACTAAAGAACAATGAAGAATCCATGAAACATCTTATAATATGAAGGAACCTGAAATTGTCAAGGACATCATTTTACTTGGATCCGCAATCAACACCCATGGAAGCAGCAGTCAAGAAATCAAATGATGCATTGAATTGGATAAATCTGCTCCAAAGACCTCTTTAAAGTGTTGAAAAGCAAAGATGTCACCTTGAAGACTAAGGTGGCCCTGACCCAAGTCATGGTGTTTTCAATTACCTCATATGCATGCAAAAGCTAGACAATGAATAAGGAAGACTGAAGAAGAACTGATGTCTTTGAATTGTGGTGTTGGCGAAGAATATTGAATATACCATGAACTGCTAAAAAATGAACAAATCTGTCTTGGAAGAAGTACAACCAAAATGCTCCTTAGAAACAAGGATGGAGAGACTATGTCTCACATACTTTGGACATGTTATCAGGAGGGATCAGTCCCTGGAGAAGGACATCATGCTTGGTAAAGTAGAGGGTCAGCAAGAAAGAAGAAGACCCTCAATGAGAAGGATTGACACCGTGGTGGCTGCAACAATGGGCTGAGGCATAACAATGACCATGAGGATGGTGCAGGGCTGGGCAGTGTTTCGTTCTGTTATACATAGGGTCGCTATGAGTCAGAACTGATTCTACAGCATCTAACAGCAACAAGGCCATTTCGGTGTCTGTTCTATTGATTGTGTTCTCTTCTTTGTATATAGGTCATATTTTCTTTTTTTCTTTCTTTTTTTATTGTTTGTTTTGGTTTGGTTTTGGTTTTTTAAGTATGTCTCATAATTTTTTGTTACTAGACATTGTGAATGATACTTCATAAAGGCTCTAGATTCTGTTACTGTACTCTGAAGTTTGGTGAATCTGTGTTATAGCGAGTTGTTAAATTATTGGCAGATTTTATAGAGGCTTGGTTTTACACATTATTAGGGTGGTCTGTTTTTGTTTTGCCTTTAAAACAAACAAAAAAAACCCAAACCCGTTGCCATAGAGGTGATTCTGACTCATAACTACCCTACAGGGCAGAGTAGACCCTAGAGGCCTCATAGAGTTTCCAAGGCTGTAAATCTTTACAGAAGCAGACTGCCACATCTTTCTCCTGTGCAGCGGCTGGTGGGTTTGAACCACCAATCTTTTGGTAGTTCTATGGTATAGTCTTTATTCCTAATATGTGTACCTTCTTGGATTTTAATGGAAATTCTGAGGTGTTTACCAAGTCTCTTTAACTTGGTGGGACTCAACCTTCAAACTCAGTCTCTCCCAAAGTTGGCAATAATTGAAAGCTCTGCTCATCTCTTCCAGCCTTCTAGATGTTGCCCTTCCCTTGTATCTTTTGAGTGTCCGCCTTTCGTGCACAGCTCAGACACCAGCCAATGATTTGCATGGGGTTTTCCACCTCTCTGGTTCCCTTTTGAAGCCCTGGTGGCACAGTGGTTAAGGGCTTGGCTGTTAACCAAAAGGTCAGCAGTTCGAAGCCACCAGTTGCCCCTTGGAAACCCTATGGGCAGTTCTACTCTGTTCTATAGTGTCACTATGAGCTGGAATTGACTCGACAGCAGTGGGTTTGGTAGTTCCCTTTTTTCCTGAGATGCCCACCCTCAATTTCTACCTGCACTGGCAGCCATAATCTCTGTCTTCTGACACCTCAAACCAAGAAGACTGGATTTTTGATGAGTTCTAGCTGTCCTCTCCCCTGCTGATTGTGGAGTTTCCTCAGAGGAAAATTTGTATAATGTGACTCCCTTCTTTCAAGGTTTAAACCTTCTCCAGTTTCTGCCTGGTTTTGGATACTCTCCAATGTTTGAAATCGTTGTGATTTAAATTTTTTTTTTTCTGAAGTGTATAATTGCTATCTCTGAGGGCTAATCTGATAAAATCTACAGATATGGCACTAGAAATTGTCCATTGTCATCTTTTCATTTTAATCTCTATTTTCCTAAAAATCCTTCAATACAAGTGTATTTTCTTCTAAAAGAAGAAGAGAACAATAGAGCTTGCTAAGAGTTTGAATATCACGGCATGAGGGGAGGGAAGAGTTCAAAGTTTCTAGGGTGAGAGTCTAAGGTAATGGTGAGCCAACTGGCAGAGACAGAGATGGTGGGAAATGGTGTAGAGTCTGGAGATGAGATGATGAGTTTGAGATGAAAACTGCCTACCCACACCAGTAGTGAAATACAATGCTTCCATTGTGAAATGAATTGTAGAAATCTGCAATGACATGTAAAGATTCACACAATATTCTTTAAACTGAAAGAAGTGGGTTATAAAATAGTATGTACAATGCAATTTCACATTTACTGAAGTATGAGTATGTGTGCAAACATATATGTAAACATAAAAAACTGAAATGCACCAGAATATTAATAATAATTATGTCTGGATAAAATTACAAGGGTTTTTTTTTTTTCTCTTTTTTCTACATATTTATTTTCTAATTTTATTACAATAAAATAGATATTTGCTTTGTAATGAAAAGAAACCCCATGGTTTATCTTAAGGCAATTCCTACAGCACAGACAGTAACAGAGACCCAGGCAGCTGCCCTCCTCCAGGAGTGAGTGAGCTAGAAGTAGAGTCACCTTGGGGACTAGCCAGGGGTCCTCCATGGTTGCTCTGGATGCTCCTCAGTGCAGACAGCCTCCTGATCTTCAGGGTTAGATAAAGGCAGCTCTTCACACAGAATTCTAGGTTCAGATTTCATCTCTGAAAACTCTCTGTAGCCTCCTCCCCTGGGGTTGGAGCAGAGGGACAGGTAAAGCCAAAAGTCTGGAGGTCCAGGCCCTGGTGCACCTCAACAAGGCTCTGTTCACCAGCCAGCCTCCTGCGTCCCTCTGTGCAAAACTCAGGCTCCAAGATTGCATTTCAGTTCTGCACAGCCACTTCTCAATGCCTCTGGGGATGGTGACAATGTTCTTCATTTTTCTTCTGATTAGGGAAGAATGAAATAAAATGAAGAGAAATGTCACCATCCCCAGGCTAGCCATGTCACAAAACACCTTGCTGGTCTTCCAAAAACCAGCTCTTAAGATCTCATTGGTGTGAATCACCACTGCATCATCCATTCATTCAGTCATCAGCTGATACTGACCGGGTGCCTGCCATGTGCCTGACCTAGGGATTAGAAAGTGGACTAGATACTTCCCTGGTCCTCAAGGGCTTACAGTGTCGGGGGAACGGATAGTTACATGTCACCTCAGTGCAGTGTGATGAGGATAGCCCTCGAGGAAAGTCCAGGGTGCTGAGGGGATCCAAGGAGGGTGCTGCTGCCACGCCTGAAAAAGAGAGAGGGTCTGAGACAGGCAGAGGCTGTCTCTGGGTCAGCTACCTCAGTGGATAGAGGGCGCCATTCCATCAAAAGGCCCCCATTTTGTCAGCTTCCTCCCAGACGTACACACCCACCACAGCCTGCCCCTGTCTTGCACAGTTAACTCTCAGGGAAACTGAAAGTAAGGGGTCAAAGAACCTCCTGGGTGTCCAAATCCTCCCAGCCCAGGACTGACAAGGAAGAGGGCAACCTGATTGTGGGCTGGTGGAGGAGAGAGAGGACAAGAGGAGTAATCCCTGAAGACTTTTCACCCTACTGCCTGGGCACCTTTACATTATAGGCTTGACAACAGCCTTGTCAAAATACTACCTTAAAAAGTGTTTAGAAGTAAATGAATAAATACAACTCTCAGAGAATTTGCTCAGAGGAAGAACCCATCCTCTTAAAACCCCTGGCCTCCCTCCAGTCCCCATACACCAGTGCAGGGCCTGGGACAGGAGGGTTGGGCAGGCATGGCTGCCCACCAGGACTATGGTGAGGGCCCACTTGGGTGTGAGTGAGAAGAGCTGCCACAGAGGGAGGGTCTACCCAGCCTGCAGCCCCTGGCCTGTGTCTTGAGAGAGGACTGGGATGTGGGCTTCTTGAAGAAGCAGGGGTTGGAGGAGGTCATGTCCCTGTTAGGGGGACAGAGGGGGCAGCTGGTGGTGGCTCCTTCAATGTAGTTAGGGCTTCACAATTCACAAAGCAGAGTCGTTTTCCTCAGGAAACCGAGGGTCTAGGGCGGAAAGGGGCTCCTCAGGGTCTGAGCATGTGGCCGTGTCAGAGCTGGTCCTGGGTCCTCTTCACCACCTGGTGCTGAGTCGGCGTGCACCTTGAAAGCAGAATCACAGCAGTGCCTCGTGCCTTCCACGCCCCCACACCTGGATGGACGGACAGGGACCAGCTGTCAGCTGTGAGGGGAAAGCAGCCGCCTGAGGGCTGCCTTAACGTCTGTGTTCCTCAGCGTGTAGATGAGTGGATTCAGCGTGGGCACCACAGAGGTATAGATTACGGACACCACCTTGTCCCTGCCCAGTGAGTAGCTGGACGCGGGATGGATGTAGGTGTAGGTGACTGTGGAATAGTACGTAGAGACCACCAGGAGATGGGAGGAGCAGGTGGAGAAGTCACGGCGCTTGCCCGAGGTTGAGTGGATGTGTAGGATGCTGGCTATGATGCAGCCATAGGAAGCCAGGGTCACAGAGAAGTTCCCCACTTCCAGGAACACGTCTGCAGTGAAGGCCATGGCCTCGTTGAGGTGGGTAGGGGCACAAGCGAGCTTCAGGAGTGGGGGGACCTCACAGAAGAAGTGGTCAACCACGTTGGAGTGGCAGAAGGGCAGATGCACCATGAGGCCCGTGTGCACATTGGTGTTGACCACGCTGACCACCCACAAAGCCACGGCCAGCATCACACATGCCTTTGGCCCCATCAGCACTCCATAGTGCAGCGGCCGGCAGATGGCCACATAGCAGTCATAGGCCATGGCAGAGAAAAGCAGAAGCTCAGTCCCCAGGGCCCAGGTGAAGAAGAAAAGCTGGGCAAGGCATCCCCTGTAAGACATGGTATCCCCCCGGACCACCAGGCTCTCCAGCACTTTGGGAAGAATGGTGGAGAAGCAGAGGAGATCCACTGTGGCCAGGTTGACCAGGAAGAAGTACATGGGTGTGTGCAGGGTGGGGCTGGTGCTGATGGTGACTACAGAGAGAAGATTCCCAGAGAGGGCCACCACATACAGGGTAAGGAAGACAGAAAAGAGCAGCATCTGCAGCTGAGGCACTTCTGAGAACCCCTGGATGAAGAACTTGGTGACCAGTGTGTGGTTCTGCCCAGCCATGAGTGGTGACAGCACTGGATCCTTCGGACACCTTGAGCCACTCAGCCCTTCTGGCATGAGCTGCAGAGAAAACATATGCCCACAGCCTAAACTGCTCTGCACAGTTGATATTTCACACTGTGTGCAACCCACTTAAAAACAGAACCTCAAATACTGTTTTGGTAATTCCTATGGATTGAATTGTGTCCCCCCAAAAGATAAGTTGAAGCCCTCACCGCTGTACCAGTGAACAAGACCTTGTTTGAGAAATAGGGTTTTTCTGTGCAAATGTTGAGTTAAATTAACCAAATCGTACCTGAGTAAGGCAGGTCATAATCTTAATCCCTTCTGAGTGATGTTTTATAAAAGGAGAGAACTGACACGAAAACAGAGTCACACAGGAGGACAGTATGTGAGGATCCACCTACAAGCAGCAAAGGTGCACAAAGAAACGCCCGGGACTACAGAGGCTGGGAGAGACAAGGAAGGATCCACCTCTAGAGCAAACGGACAGAGCATGGCCCTGCCCACATCCTAAACTGGGACTCCCAGCCTCCAGAACTATGAGACAATAAATTTCTGTTCTTTAAAGCCACCCACTTTGGGGGGAAGCCCACTCCCTTTTCCAGGCTTATGAGCTAAGACTGCTGCTCACTAAAGTCCTGGACATGGGGGAAGCCAAATGTGGGATCCTGGCCAATTTGGACCATCCTTGTGCAGCCATGGGGAGCACAAGGTGACAGTGGCCCAGAGCCCTCAGTCCCTGAGCCCTGTCTCCTCATCAATGTTGTAGAGGTCACTACTGCCCACTTACACGCTCAGACATGGCTGGGACCACACAGAGAAGAGGAAAAACTAACAAAATCAGAAGCAGTTTCCACAGTTCCCTTGTCTCCTGCCCAGATAATAGGGTCCAGGCCAGCACGATAGCAGGCCTAGGGCATCCTCACACACAGCCTCTGGCGGCGTCACCATCATGAGCAGGCAGGTCAGTGGAGCCGGAGGGGCCAATCCTGTCTGAGGAGGAGGTAAGATCACTCCCCATCTGACCCCATAACCTGCTCCTCCCGTCATCCTGTGCAGTCCCACTCTCTGGCAGCAGCCCCAAAATGTCAGACACAGCTCACAGCCAAAACACTGCCCTGAGTCAAATAGATCCCCCAGGGGAAACCTGAACAGTGTAAACTAGGCTAATGCATGTACCTCCCAGAGATTATACAAGCACAGATTCCCTGGCTTTTGTATAAATTATGGGCTTAATGTGGGGTGCTGGTCCTCATTTTAAATTATCCACCTTGAAGGTATTTTACCAGTGGCCAAAAAAACAAAAAAGAAACCATTGCTGTTGAATCAATTCCAACTCATAGTGACCCTACGGCCAATTGATGAAAAAGGAATATTTTCATTTATCTTCATAATGCAGGTCTGGACTGACTGTCCCATCTGCTTCAGGGACAATGTCTGGAAGTATATGACCCTCACTGAATATTACAAGGACATCTCCCTGTGGACAGTGGCCCAAGAATGACAGAGCACATTCCCTGGGGGATGGACTCACAGGCATGGAAAATGGGGATAGGTTTCAACAAGGCATCTGTTAAATGTAGAGACAGTGAGAGAGACAGAGAGAGAGGGAGAGAAATGGAGACAGATGGAGAGAGACAGAGAGAGAAACAATAATATGGAAAGATAAAGACAAAGAGAGACAGAGAGAAAGAAATACAGACAGACACAGAGAGAGAGGGAGTGAAATAGAGACAGAGACATTTTACTAGATTTTGTCCAGGTTGCTCATTTCCTTTTTTCTTGATAATTAGAGAACTTTCATCCTCAAAATTTATCACTCAATTTTTTTTAAATGGTAGCTAGAATGAGCTCATAGCTCTTAATCACAAAGCAAAATGCAATTATCCACTGTGAAAACATTGTTATTAAAAACACATGGGACACATAGAATCAACATTCAAATACAGCAGGTGCTTACAAAAGGCTGAAAAGTATCTTCCTGGAATTCCTGGTGTCCTGTCAAGAAACTTCCAAAGAAAAAACTTCAGAGGATCATTGGCTAGTATGAGAAAATTAGAATTGATTAAAAAAAAAAAAAAGTCAGGTGAGTGTAGGCTGGTATGAGTCGGGACAGTGGGAGGTTTGTGATGAGGTCTAGAGTGGCCCTATATTACCTGAAATAGCCCTGGGACTACAAGCTCACAGCAATCTCAGCTGGGAGCTCTGTGGAGCCAATTATCCAAGAACCTGTGCACCTAATTAGGCAGAACCACCACATCAATCTAGACCTTCCAGAGGTGCTACCCAGAGTCCCAGGGATGAACCTAATGACCACCATGTAGGAACTGGTACCATTCTGGGCACCTGTGGTGTTCCCTGGTGCTCTATCAGTGACATCCAGGGATGTCATCAGGAATGGCTGAAGGATCTGTGTCCTACAGTGAGCCGGTCATTGCACTGAGCCAATAAACTAACCACAAACTGACCCATCTGTTCTGTGAGGGCAGATACAGTCCTTTGTTTCTGATAGAAGCACACAAAATACCTTCCACCCCCAGTCAGCTGGTCATCTTCATGGAGCGCTGTGGACACACTGGAGTCCATCTTCTTAGAGAGGTGTGAGCTTCTGCTGACGGCCCCTTGCAGATCTTGCTTTTGCATTTTGGCTCCTCCCCTGTCCTCCTCAGCCTCTCGGGGATGAGGCTTCTCTCACAGGGCCAGGTTCAAAGGGCCTGGCTGTGCAGTCCAGGTTTTGGGCACTTGTGCCACTCTGCTTCTTTGACTTGTTGTTGTTAGGTGCTGTCGAGTCAGTTCTGACTCATAGCTACCCTATGTACAACAGAACGAAACACTGCCTGGTTCTGTGCCATCCTCACAATCATTGCTATGTTTGAGCCCATTGTTGCAGCCACTGTGTCAATTCATCTCATTGAGGGTTTTCCTCTTTTTCAATGACCCTTTTCTTTATCAAGCATAATGTCCTTCTCAGGGGACTGGTCACTCCTGTTAACATGTCCAAAGTAGGTGAGATGAAGTCTTGCCATCTTCACTTCTAAGGGGCATTCTGGCTCTACTTGTTCCAAGACAGATTTGTTTGTTCTTCTGGAAGTCCAAAGTATATTCAGTATTCTTTGCCAACACCACAATTCAAAGGCATCAATTCTTCTTTGGTCTTCCGTACTCATTGTCCAGTTTTCGCATGCATATGAGATAATTGAAAATACCATGGCTTCAGTAAGGCGCACTTTAGTCCTCAAAGTGACATCTTTGCTTTTGAACATTTTAAAGAGGTCTTTTGCAGCAGATTTGCCCAGTGCAGTACATCTTTTGATTTTTTGACTGCTGCCTTCATGGGCATTGATTATGGATCCAAGTAAAATGAAATCTTTGACAACTTCAATATTTTCTCTGTTTATCATGATGTTGCTTATTGGTCCAGTTGTGAGGATTTTTGTTGTCTTTATGTTGAGATGTAATCCATACTGAAGGCTGTGGTCTTTGATCTTCATCAGCAAGTGCTTCAAGTCCTCTTCACTGTCAGAAGGCAAGGTTGTGTCTTCCTCCAATCTTGATGCTCATTCTTCTTCATATAGTCCAGTTTCTCAGATACTATTTGCTCAGCATACAGATTGAATAAGTATGGTGAATAGATACAACCCTGACTTCTTAGCTGGAGGCAAAAGCTGGCCTCCATGGTTGCAAAACATCACACAAACTTGTGGCCCTATTCTAAGACTCCTACAAAATCACATTTAGCTTGTAGTCCAGCACCAAAGTTCCTAGAAGAAGGGCATGCACTCATAAATCAACAAACATTTACTGAGCACCTACTATATGCCAGGTATTCTGCTTCCTGCTCTGCTTGAGTAAGGCAGATACTTGCTGTCACAGTACTTACATTCTAATGTGAGGAGACACTCACTCATTCAACTAACATATAGTAGGTGCCTACTATATGCCAGTTAATGTTCTAGGTGCTAGAATACAGCCATGAATCAAACCGACAAAACCTCACACTCTAATGGAACTTATAATCCAGTAAAATACAAATGAATACATAAATAAGCAAAATAATTTCAGATAGTGATTAATACTCTAAGAGAAATAAACAGAATACTATAATGTGACTAGTTGGAGAAAAACTTTTAAGTAATGGGGCAAGAAAGCCTCTCTGAGGTCTTTGCACAGTCTATATTTTGTATGAAGATATGCGGAAGAGGAGTATGGTCACAGGGCAGCAATTTGCTGCTCTCCAACCTCTTCCTTAACTCTATAGGTCATGACTTCCTTTTCCCCCTCTGCTCTAGGACTCCAGGAACTGCTGGGCCACATTTCTACCCTGGCCTTTCCCAGTTACCTCTATGTTCCACTAAGCACTCAAGCCAAAGGTTAGGCAAAGATGAAAAGTGGTGTGTGCTGGTTTGAATCCCTTCTGCAATGGGATGACTTATAGCCATACTCATCACAGCAACCTGACTGATCAGTTAGAGGAGCTGGACTTCAGGATCCACTTGTTTCCATCCTTGCAAGCAGTCTGGGGGGAGTCACCAACAGCTCAGGAGCACACATTGCTCCCAAAGCATGGACAGTCTCTCTTAGGGCCACGGGGCTCTCCAAATGCACTCTCCCTTGCTGATGGGAACTGCATGTGATGGTGCTTCTCTGGTCCATGACGTCTGGAAACACTGGGTCAACATGTAAGAAGTGCGTCCTTGTTGCAGGACTTTTCAGAACCTAGTCCTCATAACATCTCTCTAATAGATGAACAGAGAAATCAGCATTCTATTAAAGTTTTTGGTCACCAATCCCTCCTTTTATTGGATTGTCTCCATCCATTCTGTTCCAAGGAAGTCAATTTAGTCATTAATTTTTCATCACATGACAGTGCTAAGGTGGAAGGAATAAAGAGGCTCCAGAACTAGTACCAAGAGGGGAAGCAGCCTGCTTCCCATATTGTCTTCCTCACTCATTTCTGCTCAGTGTCTTACACTCAAGAGCACAAGCATCATCATCTAAGCAAAGTACTGTATTTTGTTCTCAAAAACCACAGACAGAAAAAAATCCTTCATATTCCTTAAGGTCCTACAAATAAGAAAAAAATCCTAAGTACTGTAAAGGAGTGGTTTACCTAACCAGAATGTACTTTGCCTCTTGAGCTTCTCTTTCTCACTTCCCAAGGAACCTGAATATATCATACAGTCATTGATTATAGCTAATTTATTCATCCATTCAACAATATTTACTGAGTCTCTATTATGTAAATTTATTGGAGATCTAAATGAGAGAAAATAAACCTGGCCCATACAGTCATATGGTCTAGTGCAACAGAAACACGTTAATCAAATAATCATTCAAATTAATGTAATATGTTCAGAACATAATGTAATATGTACAGAGGAACAGAGGCAAGGATGATGGCAGATTTCTTGTTAAAAGGAATGCAGCAAGAAGACAGGTAGCAACATATTTAAAGCACTGAAAGACAAAAACAAAAACAAAAAACTGTCATCCTAAAATTCTATACCCAGCAAAAATATTTTTCAAAAATGAAGATGAAATAATCACATTAAGTATAAATGGTTGAAACACTCTAATTAAAAGGCAGAGATTTTCAGACTGGATTAAAAAGTAAGACTTAACATACGCTATCTACAAAAAAACACTTTAAATATAAAGACACAAACAGAGTAAAATTAAAAAGATGAAAAAACTATACCTTAATAACAGTAAAAAGAATGGTGAAGTGACTATTTTAATATCAGGCGGAGAATATTAACAGCAATAAAGAAGGACACTTCATGACAATAAAGGGGTCAATTAATCAAGAAGAATTAAGAATCCTAAATGTTTATGCATCTAATAACAGAGCTTCAAAATACAGGAAGCAAAAAATAGAGCTGCAAGGAGAAATACACAAATGTATCATTATAGTAGGAGAATTCACTACCCTTTTTCAATAACTGATAGAACAAGTAGATAGAAAATTAGCAAGCGTATAGTAGACTTGAACAATACAATCATCAGTTTGGCTTCATTGACATTTATAGAATACCCAATAACAACAGAATATACATTCTTTCAAAGTGCACACAGAATAATTATCAAGAACATACACTAGCCCATAAAACCAGTCTCAACAAATTTAAAAGGATTCAAGTCATACAAAGTATGTCCTGCAACCACAATAGAATTAAATTAGAAATCAACAACAGAGATAACTGGAAAATACCCAAATATTTAGCCACTAAATAACACAATTCTAAATAACCCAATGGATTAAATAAGAAATTGAAATGAAAATTAGTATTGTGAATTTAATGAGAATTAAAATATAACATAGAGCAATTTGTGGGATGCAGTTAAGCAGTATTTAAGGGGAAATTTACAGCACTATATCCCTCTTGTAGAGGACAGATCATGAAGAATTTCTAGCTTCATCCCATGAACAATAAGAAGCTACTCAAGGGCTGTAAGCAGAGGAATGGCTTCATTAGATTTCAATATTTAAAATATCTAACATCAATGTCGACGCACATGTGGAGCAACCAGAACTCTCATTCATTGCTGGTAGGATCGTAAAATGGTACAATCATTTCAGAAAAAAGACTGGCGGTTTCTTATAAAACTAAACATACACCTATCTTATGACCCAACGATTCTACTCCTAGTTATTTACCCAAGAAAAATAAAAGCACGGCTGCAAAAGGACTTGCACACAAATGTGTAGAGCAGCTTTATTCACAATAGTCAAAAGTTAGGAACAATACAAATGTCCATCAACAGACAAATGGATAAGTAAAATGTGGTATTGTCATACAGTGGAGTATTAATCAAAAAATAAAAAGGAACAAACTACTGACACATACAACAACATGAGTGAATCAAAAAAAATTATGCAAAGTGAAATAACAGCAGCCAGACATAAAAGAATACGTAATTATATGATTCCATTTATATGATGTTCTAGAACATGCAAAACTGATCTATGGTGGAAAATATCAGAACAGTGATGCCCTTAGGAGGTGAGGTGGGGGTTGACAGGAAGAGGCAGGAGGTAAGTTTATGAGGTGATGGTCATGCTCTGTACCTTCAGAAATGTTTGGGTTACTAACAAGCTGGATGCATTTGTCAAAACCCAGCAAATGTACACTCTTATTTATGCATTTCGTTGTTGAAAAAATTTACCTCAAAAGGAAAAAAAAACTGTTAAAAAAAGTTGAACTCTAATTAATGATATGCATACTGATGTATTTATGAAGTGTACTGATCTTTGCAACTTACTTTGAAGTACATAAAGAGTAAGATGGGTAGATGGATAAATAGATGAGTAATAGAACAAATGTAATATCAAATTAATGGAAAAATGTCAATAATGGATACATGGGTGTTTGCTGTAAAATTCTTTCAACTTTATGTATGTTTAAAACCTTGCATAATAAAATGTGAAAATGTAGATCTGGACACAAGGTATAGAAATAATTTTGGGCAATCAAGAATAGATGTAGGAAGACTAGGTAAAAATTGCCACGTCAACCAGTAGGAACACTATGGCATCTTGGGTAGGTGTTAGAGATGGGGGAAGCATTGGATGTGAAGACTTTCAAGTGTAAGAAAAAGATTTGGAGATGGTTTGGACAGAGAGGCTGGGAAAGAGTATCAAGAATTTTTCAATAATTGTGACTCTTGCAGCTGGATGAGGTTGAGGAGAACTGAAAGTCATGCATTTAGACCTGCTAAACGAGATCCCTGGAAGATTTCCAAGGAGCTATACTAGATGGGCAGTTATATCATGGGTCCAGGGCTCAGAGGTGAGGTTTGCACTGCAGCTATAAATCTGGATACCACTGGCAAATGTTAATGATAAATGCAGGCGGGGCACAGATGAAATTACTGAGAGAAGAGGGTTGGGCTGAGACGATGAAGAACATTAACAAACTGAAGCTAGAAGCAGAGAATAAGACAAACGATAACAGTGGAAAACGTACTGAGGAATTGAATCCATAAAAGCAATGTTGAAGAAGTTGTTGTAGAACTAAAGACAAAAGAGAACCCTTTCCTGCTATGACAAAGCTTCCTGGTGAAGAATGATGACACCTTTTGTGAAAGGAAAAATAAAAAGAAATACAACTCCTCTCTAGTTAGAGTGGAAACCAGCTTGCATATCTCGTCCTCTCTGCCACACCAGGGACAGGAGACTCATGGACTTGGTGAGGAGCCACCACACCAAGGGAGTTGGGTCAGAGAACCAGGGTCTGGGTGAGGATCTCCAGAGCAGGATATCAAGAAGACCCCATGTTGGAACGCACTAAGCAATGTGCTCAGGGAGCCTCATGCCCAAACTTGGTCCCCCACCCTGAAAGAAGTGACAGCGGCACCCCCCACATAAAGCCTTACTGCTGGGTGCCCTCGCTCCTGGCAGCCGTAGCCATGCCCCCAGGGTCAGGATTTGCTGATGTTCCAGGTAGCACGCTGGGCAGCCCCCATGGGGGAATCTCCTTATTTATAAATCTGTCCCATTAATTACCTTCTTGCTCCTTGCCTCGTGCATCTGATTCTCAAAGTCATATTTTGAAATTCACAGAATTAACACCAGGAGAATTCACCAGGTCACTCCCTGTCCTTACTGGGAGAAGGGGGCCACCTTTCGGAGTGCTGCTTTCACATCCTTGTTCCGAAGTGTGTAGATGAATGGGTTCAGGGCGGAGCTGACCGCTGTGTACAGCACGGCCACCAGCTTGCTGTTCTCCATGGAGGCGCCGGAGCCCCGGAGGATGTAGGTGTAGATGACGGTGGAGTAGCACGAGGTGACCACCAGGAGGTGAGAGGAGCAGGTAGAGAAGGCACAGCTCTTGCCCATGGCCAACCGTATGCGCAGGATGCTGGCCACGATGCAACCGTAGGAGGCCAAGGTGAGCAGGAAGTTGACCACGCCAAACTAGACATCAGCAATGATGATCATGATGCTATTGAGGGACATAGGGCTACAGGATAACAGCAGCAGGGTGGGGATCTCACACAGGAAGTGCCGAATGTGGTTAGGGCCACAGAAGTTCAGCTGTGCCATGAGGCCTGTGTGCACAGACGTGCTGATCGCACTGACTATCCACACAGCTGAGGCCAGCAGTGCGCAGAATGGCCAGCTCACGATGGCACCATAGCACAGTGGCCAGCAGATGGCCACATAGCGGTCAAAGGCCATGGCTGTGAGCACTGGGCTCAGGCTGACGGCTGTGACGATGAGGCCATTTCCTGCAAGGGCCATCAGGTAGAGGAGGAGGAAAAGGGCCGTGAGCAGGCCCCGGAGCTGGGGGTCTTCTGAGAAGCCCTGCAGGACAAACTCCACTATGGTCGTGTGGTTGTCTGTTGCCATTTGGGAGAGACTATTGGGGTCCCTGGGCAGAAGGGGGCACAAGATGGTGGGTGGTGGGTGATGCCGTCCTCAGCCATGGCCTTGCTCTCACCGCAGCAGGGCTCTTTGGCAGCTTTGCCCAAAAAGCATGCAATTAAGGTATTAATGTGTCCCTTCATCCTCGGAGCAGTCAGGGAATTAGCTGTTCACCCTGGACCCTCCCAAGTGGCTCCTCCTCTCCCTGAAGATACCTTTCCCCCACAGCTTTCCCCTGTGGCCAGGCCAGCATCACACTGGTCTCAGCATACCTCTTGATACCCAGGACTCACCACTGGCCCACCCAGGCACCAAGCCAGGTGCTGGGACTCTGAATCCCAGGAAGAAAAGCCTGGGATGTGGCCGGGGCACCAAGGGCTCTGTTCTCCTGGCAGATGTAGCCTGGGGGTGTCAAGGGGCAGTTGGAGTCGGCTGCAGATTCACCTGTACAGGCTCTTTAGTCACAAGCATTACTGCCTGGCCAGCTTTGCCTGCTACAGGCTGTTCCCCAAGAAAGGGCACACCCCCCATGAGGGGGCAGCAGCAGGGATGCCCACAGCTTGTATTGAGGCAGCTGATCCCACTGGCAAGAACCCCAACCCCAGTTCCAATCCCATCCCGTTTCTCCTGGCCTGGTGGTAAGCCTGCTCTTTCAGTGAGCGCCAGGCTGTGCAGGGCTGGGGGCAGCAGGGATGGGCACACCCCAAGCCTCAGCACAGCTCTGTGATCTCCTGCCAACACAGGGACCCCAGGACCTCTGTCCCACATCTCTGGGCAGGGCCCCACTCAGAGAGCAGCTGGATCCACCAGCACTGAGTGTCCCTTCCCTGGGGCATCGCAAACCCCAGTGGGGTTAGGAGAGTCCAAGGTCTTGCTCTGGATGCTTTGGGGTTGGGCTGAGGGCTTCCCAAAGGCACATTGTCCACCACATGTGCATGTTTTAAACAAAAACATCTCCTCCACAGTGTAATACAGACAGGAGACTCTAGATATACAGGAACATGTAATTAGCCTTAGTGACCTGTTTGATGGAGCTGAAGAGTGGGAAAGTTCTGAGTTTTCTGACCATTCTGACTGCTGGTTGATTAATCCTCTCTCATATCTCGGTGCCTGTGGAAGAGCAGGGGTGGCACAGGCGTCAGGGAGACTTGACACTCAATCTACAGAAGGAGAGCCGAGAGCAGCAGGATGAAGCCCATCCAGGAAGCTCCACCTCTAAGGGTCCCTGCAAGACCCCACCCAGTGACCACCAAGACCCTCCAAGTGCAGGCAATACCTGCATACTTTCCTCTGGCCTTAGCCCCTGAAGACTGAAGTTCACCCTGCACCAGATTTACAGAAACCTTGGCTGCTGGTCCCTGCTGAGTCAGCGACTTCCCATTCACTTTAGAGACCGAGACCCACTTTGGAGATAAGACACACTGTGTGGTTCCCCTCTTACCGGTAGATCAACCACACTGATTGGTTAGGACACTGAGCAGATGTGTGGCAGGTGCCGGCACTTTACGGTTTCAAACTGAAATAGCAAAAGACACGAGCAAAGCACTTTTGGGAGCATTCTTTTCCCCATAATATATAAAATAGGTCAGGCTAAAAACAAATCTGTCTTTTCAGAAATATCAAAAGCAAAATTAGGACAGACAGTCCAAGAGGTCAGGGGTGGACAGATAGACAGAAGCTATCCACTATTACTGTATCCATTATTAATACAAAGGACACATCCCAATCATTTTCTGTCTGAACGTGATGCCACTTTTCATGGAAGATACAAGACATCTTACTCTGTGGTGAAGGTGACACGTGACCTGTGTCTAAAGCCCTGTGTCTCACTGCTTAGGGTCTCCTTTGTTTGCTGTTGACCTTTAAGTGGCAGCCATCTCCTTGGGTGGACGCTTCGTCTAGGGAGCAGCTAGGAGCAGCCCTGGATAGCAATTACCCCATCTGGAGGTAGGGTGGCCCCACAGGGAGCAGTCCTGGGATGACTGGGCTCAATGAGCCAGGGCACCTCAGGTGGCTGGGGACGGGGCTCCCAGGGTGGAGGGTAACTTTGTGCCTCATGGGCCAGGCCTGGCGGCTGAACTGATAGACCCCTGAGTGGGAAGTCCTTGCCATGATGACTTAGACAAGAGCCCGTGTACAAACAACCCCTGCGGGAAAGATGGGTTTCTGTTTAAACTGACTTCAGTTTTTAGAGCAGCTTTAGATTTACGGAAAAGTTGAGAAGATGGTACAAAGACCTCCATACACTCCCCACCCAGGTTGCCCTGTTGTTAAGATCTTACAGCAGGGCAGAACATTTGTCACAATTAATGGACCAATACTGATGGATGCATGTTTATTAACTCAAGTCTACACTTCATCCAGATTTCCCTGATGTCCTTTTTCTGCTGACCCTGGACCCCATCCTGGACCCCACCCACGGTCCTGTTAGTCATCATGTCTCCTCAAGCTCCTCTTGGCTGTGATAGTTTCTCAGACTTTCATTGCTTTTGGTGGGCTTAACTGTTTTGAGAAGTAGCCAGGTGTTCTGTACAATATGCCCGTATTGGGATTTGTCTGATGTTTTTCTCATGATGAGACTATGGGTTTGGGGAGGAAGATCACAAAGGTAAAGTGCCCGTCTCATCACATCATATCAAAGGTACAATCGAAGTTGTATCAATGTACTTCAATTCTATCAATAAACACATATTTTAAGCTCTGACCTATGATTAAATATTCCAGGTGATGGCCAGAATTGCAATAGAATTTCAGCAACTCAAGAATTTGAACAGTTCTGTTAATTTTTAGATGTGATATAACCTCCAGCTGTATCTGCTTTTCCTAAGTGAACACACTTTTTCTAAACAGATGACATTGATTCATAAAAATAATCAGTGAACAAGGATCCCTGCCATACAATTTCATGGCCCACAACAAGTGTCTTAGGTATATAGTGCTACTATAACAGAAATTCCACAAGTGGATGACTTTAACAAGCAAATTTATTCTCTCACAGTCTGAATTCAGGGTGCCAGCTCCACGGAAAGGCTTTCTCTCTCTGTCGGTTCTGGGGGAAGGTCCTTGTCATCAATCTTCCCTTGGTCTAGGAGATTTTCAGAGCAGGTATCCTGGGTCCAAAGCACGCACTCAGCACCCAGCACTTCTTTCTTGGTGGCATGAAGTCTCTCTCATCTCTGGTTGATTCTCTTTTTTATATCTCAGAAGAGATTGACTCAAAATACAACCTAATCCTGTAGATTGTGTCCTGTCTTATTAACATAACGCCTCTAATCCTGCCTCATTAACAACACAACTTAAAAAAAAAGAAAAGAAAAGAAAACCATTGCCTTCAGGTTTCCAAGGAGTAGCTGGTGAATTTGAACTGCCACTCTCTTGGTTAGCAGCCGAATTCTTAACCACTGCGCCACCAAGGCTCCCACTAACATCATAGAGGTTAGGATTTACAACACATAGGGTCATTGTGTCAGATTACATAATGCAGGACAACCATACAATACTGGGAATCATGGCCTAGCCTAGCTGACACACATTTTTGGGGGTCACAATTCAATCCATGACAAGTAACCACAATGTATACAAACAAGCTTCCATATCCCTACTAACTGGTTGATAACATTTCTGCTGAGCACCTACCACATGCACAAAATTGTCTGAGGGCTGCAGACAGTGGACCAGTCTCTTTCCTCAGAGATTCAGGTTCACAAGGAGTGGGGAGCCCAGGGGGCAGGCTTAGCGCAATGTCAACTTAGCCTGACCAGGTTAAGGCTCTCTTCTGTGCTCCACCTGTGGCGATACTAAGAGCAAAGTGAACTTCGTTCCAGGAGGAAAATACCTCACAATGACAGTATAAGGCAGAGAAGCAGCTTGGAGAGGATTGTTTACAAGGGGGTGCAGAAGACGGTCCTTCTTTCCTCTGCAGGAAGCACTGAGGTTGGGGCAGATTCAGGGCACAGTCCCTGGGTGCCCTGGAGCAGTGGATTGGCCTTGGAGAGTCTCCAGGTGAGGGAACGAGCAGCTGTGTTTGGGAGCATGCAGAGGGGAAGACCCTGAGTGGGCCGTGGGGATCACAGGAGGGGGAGCCAGGGCCAGGAGCTTCTGTGAGTGTCACACTCAGTGGGAAGACAGAGCAGGAGGCAGTGGGGACTCTGCCCTGGGCGTTACCACTTCAGGACTATTCTCTGACCCCACAACTTGTAGGTCCCCAGCTGGAGCCTCAGAAGTGTGATGGCCAATAAGATGGGGAGGCCAGAGGGACGTGGGGATTGGCTCAAACTTTGTCTCCACTGCAGAAGCAAATGCAGGGCTGTCCACCACCTTGCTCCCAGACCAAAAGGAAGAGACTCGAGGGCAGCTGTGAAGGAGGTTCTCAGAAAGACATGTGAGTGGACACCAACAGGGCCAGGGCACTGCAGACTAGAGAGTCACCTCCGTAATACCCCAGAGAAGAAGAGGACTCCATGCAACCAGGCACTTGCTGAATTATAGAAAAATAAAAGCAGACCTGTCCTCATGTTCCTCCCCAGTCTGTGGCCCAGGCTCATGTGCGGCTAAGCCCGCACAGCAGCAGCTATTCTCAGAGGACACAGCTCCCTGTGCAGCCCAATATCTGGGAAGGCTGTGAGCAGTGCAGGTCACCAACCCCACCTCTGAGACTCTGACTCACAAGACCCAAGATGGAGCCTAAAGGATGCAGTGAACACAAGCCCCTCAACTCCAAGAAGCCCTGAGTGTCCTGGCAGCAAGTGTTGGAAAAAAAGTCTACCTGGCGGCAGGTGTTGGATGGCTTCATTCATCAGTTGTATCTGGCCCAGCTCCATCCAATGGAGAAGCCTTGTCTTGGACTCTGGGACCTGCCTCCCTGGAGACTTGTCTTCCCCTGTCCCACAGTTCCTGGATCCTTTTAACCCCTTCACAGATTCTGCTCCTACGTATAAATATTAATCAGTGTCAACAAAGGCATTGAACCAGTTTGAAGCTTTTGTTTCACCTTATTTATGGCACCCTGTGGAGAATTATGAATTCAAAGAAACTTAAAAAAAAGTTACCATCAAGTTGACTCCAACTCATGATGACCTCATCCACGTGTGTCAGAGTAGAACTGTACTGCATAGGGTTTTCAGTGGCTGAGTTTTTGGAAGTAGATTGCCAAGCCTTTATTCTGAGATGTCTCCGGGTGAACTTGAATTCTCCAACCTTTGTTAGCAGCTGAGCATGTTAACCATTTGCACCAACCAGGTACTTTCAAAGAAACTTAGAAACAACTAATTGAACCTTTTCATGCTACCTACTTGTTCTGCATTTTCTCAGCTACTTTGGGTCTGATTAATTGTGTTCATTCAACAAGTACCTGTGGTGTACCTACTGTGTACCACACAGTCTGCTAGTCCCTGGGATACAACAGTGTAGACACAGGCAAAGCTTGCATTCCAGCAGGAGGATGGTCTCAAGTATCTTGTTACAATCAACATCACTCTGTCACTTATGGTGGCATCTACCACACGCGGGACCTTCACACACCTCATCACACTTATCTCTGTCTACGCAGTTGGGAAGTGGCACTGCCATCATTCTCATCTAGTTTTGACTTCAGAACCCATGATTTTACCACTAAGCTAGGTTACTGTCAAAATCCTATGACATTAAGGGAGAAATAGACAATTCAACATGATAGTTGGAGAGTTTGATACACGACTGTCAATAACAGATAGAGCAACTAGACAGAAGGTCAACAAGGACAAAGAAGACTTGAACAACCCTATAAACCAGCTAACCTAACAGGCATCCATAGAACACTCCACCCAACAACAGCAGAACACACATTCTTTTCAGGGACACATGGCACATTCTCCAGGGTAAACCATGTCCTAGGCCATAAAACAAACTACAGTGAATTTAAAAGCACTGAAATAACACAAAACATGTTCTACATCCACAGTGGAATGGAATTAGAAATTAATAACAGGAATAAATTTGGGAAACTTATTTATTTGTGGAAACAAAACAACAGACTCCTAAATACCTATGGGTCAAAGAAGAAATCAAAATGGAAATTAGAAAATACTTTCTAGTGAATGAGAATAAAAATACAACATACCAAATGTATTGATTTGCTCAGCACACAGATAGAATAAGTATGATGAAAGAATACAACGCTGACGCACAACTTTCCTGACTTTAAACCACACAGCATCCCCTTGTTCTGTTCCAGAGAATGCCTCTTGATCTACGTACAGGTTCCTCATGAGCACAATTAAACATTCTGGAATTCCCATTCTTTGCAATGTTATTCATAATCTGTTACAATCCACACAGTCGACCTCAAACACAGGTAAACATCTTTCTGGTATTCTGTACTTTCAGCCATGATCCATCTGACATAAACAATGATATCCCTGGCTCCATGTCCTCTTCTGAATCTGCTTGAATTTCTGACAGTTCCCTGTTGATATACTGCTGCAGCCACTTTTGAATGATCTTCAGCAAAATTTTACTTGCTGTGATATTAATGATACTGTTGGATAATTTCTGCATTCTGTTGGATCACTTTTCTTTGGAATAGGTATACTTATGGATCTCTTCCAGTCAGTTGGCCAGGTAACTGTCTTCCAAATTTCTTGGCGTAGAAGAGTGAGCACTTCCAGTGCTGCATTCATCTGTTGAAACATCTCAGTTGGTATTCCATCAATTCCTGGAGGCTTGTTTTTCACCAATGCCTTCAGTGCACCTTGGACCTCTTCTTTCAGTACCATTGGTGCCTGATCATATTCTACCTCTTGAAATGGCTGAATGTCAACCAATTCTTTTTGGTACAATGACTCCGTGTATTCCTTCTATCTTCTTTTGATGCTTCCCGCATCGTTTAATATTTCTATGTAGAATCCTCGAATATTGCAACTCAAGGCTTGAACTTTTTCTTCAGTTTTTTTCAGCTTGAGAAATGTCAAGCATGTTCTTCCCTTTTGGTTTTCTAACTCCGGGTCTTTGCACATATCATTATAATACTTTATTCGGTCTTCTGGAGCTGCCTTTTGAAATCTTCTATTCAGTTCTTTTATTACATCATTTCTTCCATTTCCTTTAGCTACTAGACATTTAAAAGATTCAGAGTCTCTTCTGACATCCATTTTGCTCTTTTCCCTTTCCTGTCTTTTTAATGACCTCTTACTTTCTTTACATATGATGTCCCTTGATGTCATTCCACAACTCGTCTGGTCTTTGGTCATTAGTGTTCAATGAGTCAAATCAGTTGTTGAGATGGTTTCTAAATTCAGATGCGATGTACTCAAGGTCGTATTTTGGCTTTCATGGACATGTTCTAATTTTTTTCAGCTTCAACTTGAACTTGCCTATGAGCAATTGCTTGTTCCACAGTCGGCCCCTGGCCTTGTTCTGAATGATGATATTGAGCTTTTCCATCATCTCTTTGCACAGATGTAGTTGATTTGAATCCTGTGTATTCCATCTGGTGAAGTCCACATGTGTAGTTGCCATTTATGTTGTTGAAAAAAGGTGTTTGCAATGAAGAAGGTGTTGGTCTTGAAAATTCTATCATGTGATTTCTGGCATCATTTCTATCACCAAGGTCATATTTTCCACCGACCAATCTTGCTTTGTTTCCAACTTTCGTATTCCAACCACCAATAATTATCAATGCATGCTGATTGTACAGTCGATCAGTTTCAGACTGCATAAGAAATCTTTAGTTTCTTCATCTTTGGCCTTAGTGCTTGGTATGTAAATTTGAATAATAGCCATATTACCTGGTCTTCTTTGTAGGCATATGGATATTATTCTATCACTGACAGCACTGAACTTAAGGATAGATCTTGAAATGTTCTTTTTGACGATGAATGCAATGTCATTCCTTTTCAAGTTGTCATTTCCAGCATAGTAGACCATATGATTGTCCGGTTCAAAATGGCCAATACCAGTCCTTTTCAGGTCACTGATGTCTAGGATATTGATGTTTATGTGTTCCATTTCATTTTTGATGATTTCCAATTTTCCTAGAGTCATACTTTATACCTTCCATGTTCTGATTATTAGTAAATGTTTACAGTTGTTTCTTTTCATTTTGAGTCATGCCACATTAGCAAATGAATAATGCAGATTATTCAATCTGTATGCTGAGCAAATAATCCTAAAAGATGGACTATGTGAAGAAGAACGGGGCACCAGGATTGGAGGAAGACTCATTAACAACCTGCGTTATGCAGATGACACAACCTTGCTTGCTGAAAATGAAGACAATTGAAGCATTACTGATGAAGATCAAAGACCACAGCCTTTAGTATGGTTTACACCTCAACATAAAGAAAACAAAAATTCTCACAACTGGACCAATAAGCAACATCATGATAAAAGGAGAAAAGATTGAAGTTGTCAAGGATTTCATTTTACTTGGATCCACAATCAACACCCATGGGAGCAGCAGTCAAGAAATCAAACAACGCATTGCATTGGGCAAATCTGCTGCAAAAGACCTCTTTTAAAAAGCAAAGATGTCATTTTAAGGACTAGGGTGCACCTGACCCAAGCCATGGTATTTTCAATCCCATCATATGCATGTGAAAGCTGGACAATGAATAAGGAAGAATGAAGAAGAATTGATGCCTTTGAACTGTGGTGTTGGGGAAGAATATTGACTATACCATGGACTGCCAAAAGAATGAACAAATCTGTCTTGGGAGAAGTACAACCAGAATGCTCCTTAGAAACAAGGATGGTGAGACTATGTCTTACATACATTGGACATGTTATCAGGAGGCATCAGTCCTTGGAGAGGACATCATGCTTGGTAAAGTACAGGGTCAGTGAAAAAGAGGAAGACCCTCAGCAAGATGGATTGACACAGTGGCTGCAACAATGGGCTCAAGCACAACAATGATAGTGAGCATGGCGCAGGAATGGGCAGTGTTTAGTTCTGTAGTACATAGGGTCACTGAGTTGGAACCAATTTGACGGCACTTAACAACAACAACAGATAACTGAGATACCCATGAAGCACTACAGTGTGATGTGAAAGTCGGCTTAGATTCATTGTAAATGTATATTGAAAACTCTAGGGCAACCACTAAAACAAAATAATAAAAGAAATGTAATTGATATGCTTAAGATAGAAGAGAAAATGGAATTATACAAAATGCTCAATTAAAACCAGAGATGGCAGAAAAGGAGTGGAAAAGAAAGAAAGAAACAAAGAACAAAAGCAATGACTGAAAAGCACTTACAAATATGGTAAGTATTAATCCAAATATATCAATAATCACATTAAATATGAATGGTGTAAATACACCAGTTAAAGACAGAGACCATCAGAGTGGATTAAAAAAAAAAAAAGACCCAACTATATGTTGTCTACAAGAAACCCACTTTAAATATAAAGGCATAGATAAACTAAAAGTAAATGGATAGGGGAAGACATACCATGCCAACACTAATCAAAAGAAAGCTGGAATGGTTATATTAATTTTAGACAAAGCCAACTTCAGAGTGAGGAAATTTATCAAAGATAAAGAGGTGCATTATACAATGATCAGGGGTCAATTCTCCAAGAAAACATAGCAATCCTAATAGGAGAGCATCAAAATACTTGAGACAAAATGATAGGACTACAAATAGACAAATCGACTATTGTAATTGGAGACCTCAATACCCCTCTATCGGTAATTAACAGATCCACCAGGTAGGATATAGTTGAAGTGAACAGCACCATTGTAAACTGGATCTAAAAGATATTTATAGAATATTTCGTTCTACAATAGCAGAATACATATCATTTTCAAGCTGACATGAACATTCACCAGTATAGACCACATTCTGGGCCATAACACACCTCTTAACAAATTTAAATGAATAGAAATCATACAAAGTATGCTCTCAGACCAAGATGGAATTAAACTAGAAATTAGTAACAGAAAAAATACCTGGAAAATCTCAAATATTTAGAGATTAAACTGTTGTTGGTGTTGTTGTTAGGTGCCATTGAGCCAGTTCCAATTCATAGCGACCCTACAGACAATTGAACGAAACACTGCCCCAAGATGCAGCATCCTCATAATCTTGTTATGATTGAGCCCATTGTTGCAGCCACTGTGTCAATCTATCTTGTTGAAGGTCTCCCTCTTTTTTGAAAACCCTCTACTTTACCAAGCATGATGTCCTTCTCCAGGGACTGGTCCCTCATAATAACATGTCCAAATATGTGAGATGAAGTCTAGCCATCCTTGCTTCTAAGGAGCATTCTGGCTGTACTACTTCCAAGACAGATTTGTTCATTCTTCTGGCAGTCCACGATCTATTCGATATTCTTCACCAAAGGCATCAATTCTTCCTTGTTCTTCCTAATTTGTTGTTCAGCCTTCGCATGCCTGTGAGGCAATTGAAAACACCATGGCTTGGGTCAAGTGTTTTTGAAAAAAGAGGTCTTTTGCAGCAGATTTGCCCAGTGCAATGCATTGTTTGATTTCTTGACTGCTGCTTCCATGGGTGTTGATTGTGGATCCAAGTAAAATGAAATCCTTGACAACTTCAATCTTTTCTCATGATGTTGCTCATTGGTCCAGTTGTGAGAATTTTTGTTTTCTTTATCTGAGGTGTAATTCATACTAAAAGCTGTGGTCTTCGATCTTCATCAGTAAGTGCTTCAAGTCGTCTTCATTTTCAGCAAGCAAGGTTGTGTCATCTGCATAACTCACGTTGTTAATAAGTCTTCCTCCAATCCTGATGCCCCATTATTCTTTATAAACTCCAGCTTCTTGGACTATTTGTTCAACATACAGATTGAATAAATATGGTAAAAGGATACAGCTCTGACACATACCTTTTCTGATTTTAAACCACACAGTACCCCTTGTTCTCTTCAAATGACTGCCTCTTGGTCTTTGTACAGATTTCTCATGAGCACAATTAAGTATTCAGGAATGTTAACCATAATATGTTAAGATCCACACAATCAAATGCCTTTGCATAGTCGATAAAACACAGGTAAACATCTTCCTGCTATCCATTGCTTTCAGCCACGATCCATCTGACATCAGCAATGATATGCCTTGTTCCATTTCCTCTTCTGAATTCAGCTTGAATTTTTGGCAGTTCCCTGTCAAGGTGCTGCTGCAACTACTTTTGAAAGATCTTCAGCAAAATTTTACTTGCGTGTGATATTAATGATATTGTTCGATAATTCCGCATTCTGCTGGATCACCTTTCTTTTGAAGAAGCATAAATATGGATCTCTTCCAGCTGGTTGGCCAGGTAGCTCTCTTCCAAATTCTTGGCATAGATGAGTGAGCACTTCCAGCCCTGCATCTGTTTGTTGAAACATCTCACTTGGTATTCTGTCAATTCCTGTTTTTTGCCAGTGTCTTAAGTTCAGCTTTAACTTCTTCCTCCAGTACCATGGGTTCTTGATCATATGCTACTTCTTGAAATGGTTGAAAGTAGACCATTTCTTTTTGGTGCAGTGACTCTGTATATTCCTTCCATCGTCTTTTGATGTTTCCTGCATCGTTCAATATTTTGCCAATAGAATCCTTCATTACTTGGGGCTTGAATTTTTTCTTCCATTCTTTCAGCTTGAGAAATGCTGAGCGTGTTCTTCCCTTTGGATTTTCTAATTCCAGGTCTTTGCACATGTCATTATAATACTTTGTCTTCTTGATCTGCCTTTTGAAATCTTCTGTTCAGCTCTTCACTTCATCATTTCTTCCATTCGCTTTAGCTACTACACATTCAAGAGCAAGTTTCATAGTCTCTTCTGACATCCATTTTGGTCTTTTCTTCTTTCGTATCTTTTTGATGACCTCTTGCTTTCTTCATGTATGATGTCCTTGATGCCATTCTACAACTCATCTGGTCTTCAGTCATTAGTTTTCAATGTGTCATATCTATTCTTGAGATGGTCTCTAAATTCAGGTGGTGTCATGGATTGAACTGGGTCCCCAAAAAGTATGTGTATCAATTTGGCTAGGCCATGATTCCCAGTATTGTGTGGTTGTCCCCCATTTTGTGATTGATGAAATTTTCCTATATGATGTTAATCCTAATCTCTGCCTGTGGTTAAGGATGCAGAATTGAGTTATGTTGAAGAGGATTAGGGTGGGATGTAATACCCTTTCTTAGATCACATCCATAATCCAATGTAAAGGGAGTATCCCTGGGGTATGGCCTGCATCACCTTTTATCTTACAAGAGATAAAAGAGAGAAGCCATCAGAGAGTTGGGGACCTCATACCACCAAGAAAGCAGCGCCGGCAGCAGAGCATGTCCTTTGGACTTGGGATTCCTGTACGGAGAAGCTCCTAAACCAAGGAAAAATTGATGACAAGGACCTTCCTCCAGAGCCGACAGAGAGAGAAAGCCTTCCCCTAGAGCTGGCGCCCTGAATTCGGACTTCTAGCCTACTAGGCTGTGAGAGAGTAAACGTCTCTCTGTTAAAGCCATCCACTTGTGGTATTTCTATTATAGTAGCACTAGACAACCAAGACAGGTGGGATATACTCAAGGTCCTGCTTTGGCTCTCATAGACTTGTTCTAATTTTCTTCAGCTTCAACTCGAACTTGCATGTGAGCAATTGATGATCTGTTCCACATTCAGCCCCTAGCCTTGTTCTGACTGATGACATTGAGCTTTTCCATCGTCTCTTTGCACAGATGTAGTCAGTTTGATTCTTGTGTATTCCATCTGGTGAGGTCCACGTGTATAGTCGCCATTTACGTTGGTGAAAAAAGGTACTTGCAATGAAGACGTCATTAGTCTTGCAAAATTCTATCATGCGATCTCAGGCATCGTTTCTACCACCAAGGCCATATTTTCCAATGACTGATTCTTCTTCTTTGTTTCCAGTTTTTGCATTCCAATCACCAGTAATTATCATTGAATCTTGATTGCAGGTTTGATCAATTTCAGACTGTAGAAGTTGGTAAAAATCTTCAATCTCTTCATCTTTGGCATTAGTGGTTTGTGAGTAAATTTGAGTAATAGTCGTATTAACTTGTCTTCCTTGTAGGCGTATGGATACTATCTTATCACTGACAGCGTTGTACTTCAGGATAGATCTTGAAATGTTCTTTTGGACAATGAATGCACCATCATTCCTCTTCAATTTGTGATTCCCAGCATAGCAGACCATATGATTGTCAGATTCAAAATGGCCAATAGCAGTCTGTATCAGCTCACTAATGCCTAGGATACTGATCTTTATAAGGTCCAGTTCATTTTTGATGATTTCCAATTTTTCTAGGTTCACACTTCATACTATCCACATTTCTATTATTAATGGATGTTTGCAGCTGTTTCTTCTCATTCTGAGTCATATCACATCATTAAATGAAGGTTCTGAAAGCTTGACTCCATCCACATCAATAATATCACATCATCAAATGAAGGTTCTGAAAACTTGACTTGATCCACATCAACAAGATCAACTCTACTTTGAGGAAGCAGCTCTTCCCCAGCCGTCTTTTGAGTGCCTTCCAATCTGAGGGGCTCATATTTCAGCACTATATCAAACAATGTTCTCCTGCTATTCATAAGGTTTTTACTGGCTAATTTTTTTCAGAAGTAGACTACCAAGTTCTTTTTCCCAGTCTGTCAGTTCAGCTGAAACCTGTCCACCATGGATGGCCATGCTGGTATTTAAATACTGGTGGCATAGCTTCCAACAACACAGCGACAGGCAAGCCACCACAGTACAACAAAATGACAGATGCACGGGGGGGGAGATTAACTACACCCTACTAAATAATACATGAGTCAAAGAAAAAGCCTCAAGGGAAATTTTAAAAATATTCTTAACTAGATGAAAATAAAAATACTACTTATCAAAGTTGTGAGGTGCAGCAAAAATAGTGCTTAGAATGAAATTTATAGCATTGAACGCATATGTTAGAAAAGATGAAAGATTTAAAACCAATAATATAAGCTTCCACCTTAGGAAACTAGAAGAATAAGAGCAAATTAAATCCAAAGTAAGGAGAAGAAAAGAAATAACAAACTTAGAGCAGAAACAGATGAATTTGAAAACAGGATATCAATGGAGAAAATCAATGAAACCAAATGGCTGGCTCTTTGAAAAGATCAGTAAAATTGATAAAACTCTAGCCAGGCTAATCAAGGAAAAAAGAGAGGAGACACAAAAGTACTAGCATCAAAATGAAAGAGGGGTCACCACTACTGATTCCATGGACATTATAATGATAATAAAGGAATATTATGAACAACTCTATGCTCACAAATTTGATCACTGAGATGAAATGGAACTCCCTGAAAAACATAACCTACCAAAACACACAAGGAGAAATAAACAATCTGAATAGGTCTACATTAAAGAAATTGCATCAATAGTAACAGTCTTCTAAAACAGACAGCACCAGGCCCAGATGGTTTCACTTCTGAATTCTACCAAACATTTAAAGAAGAAATGATACCAATTCTCTAAAATCTCTTGCAGAAAACAGAAGCAGAGGGAATACTTCCTAACTCATTCTATAAGGCCAGCATTATCCTAATACCAATACCAGACAAAGACATTACAAAAAAGGAAAACTGCAGGTTAATGTCTGTCAGGAACATAGATGCAAAAATCCCTAACAAAATATTAGCAAATTTAATCCTACATTGTATTTTAAAAAATATATATACCATGACTAAGTGGGATCTATTCCAGATATGCAAGACTGGATCAATATTTCAAGCCAATTAATGTAATCCATGCCATCAACAGGCTAAAGAAGAAAAATCACATCATCATACCAATCGATACAAGAAAAACTTTTGACAAAATCCAACACCCATTTTTGATTAAAAAAAAAAAAAAAACTCATCTAACTATTTAATAGATGGGAACTTCCTCAACTTGAAAAAGAACTTCTACAGAAAGCCTGCAACTAACAGCATACTGAATGGTGAGGAACTAAAGTCTTTCCCCCTAAGATCAGGACCAAGGCAAGAATGTCCCCTCTCACCACTCCTATGCAACATAGTATGGGAATCCTAGCTAATGCAATACGACAAGAAAAGTAAATAAAAGGTATATACATTGAGAAGGAAGAAATAAAGCTGTTTTAGTTCACAAACGTCATGACTGTCTATGTAGAAAATCCCACAGAATAGGCAAAAAGTCCTGGAACTAATAAGTGATTACACCAAGGTTGCAGGATACAAGGTTAATATACAAAAGTAAATTGCTTACCTAAATGTCAGCAATGAACAAGTGAATTTTTAAATTAAAAAAAAAAGAACAGCAAGTACATTAGCACCAAAAAAGAAAAAAGAAATATATATATAGCTAACAAAATATGTACAAGATATATGTGAGGAAAGCTACAAAACTCTGATGAAAGAAATCAAAGATATGAAAAACAGAGAATATTCTATATTTATGGATGGAAAGACTCAATATTGCTAAGATGTTGGTTCTTCCCAACTTGATCTATAGATTCAACACAATTCCAAACAAACTTCCAGTGATTTACTCTGTGGATATCTGCAAATTCATTCCATAGGAAGTTAAAAGACTCAAAAATAGCCAACACAATAGTGAAGAAGAACAAAGTCAGAGGACTGACATCACCCAACTTCAATTCAAGACTTATTAAAAAGCTACAACAATCAACCCAAAAAAAAACCCCACACCAGTTGCCATAGAGTCAATTCCGACACATGGCAACCCCATATGTGTCAGAATAGAACTGTGCTCCATAGAGTTTTCAATGACTGAGTTTTTGAAAGTAAATCACCAAGCCTTTCTTCTGAGGCACCCCGTGTGGATTCTAACCACCAACCTTTCGGTTAGTAGCTGAGCACTCAACCCTTTGTGCCATCTAACACAGTGTGCTATTGGTGAAAGAACAGACAAATAGATCAGTGGAACAGAATAGAAAACCTAGAAATAGACCCACACAAACATTATCAACTGATATTTCACAAAGGAGCAAAGGCAATTCAATGGAGAAAGGATAGTCTTGTCAACAAATGGTCCTGGAACAACTATATCTCCACACGCAAAAAAAAAAAAAAAAAAAAAATGAATCTAGAAAGAGATAGTTCACCTTTTACAAAATTCAATTCAAAATGTATTATCATAGACCTGTAAAACTTCTAGAAGATAACAGAGGAGAAATCCAGGTGATCATGGGTTTGGTGATGAATTTCTACATACAACACGAAAAGCATGATCTATTAAAGAAAATATTGGTAAGTTGGACTTCATTAAAATTTAAAGCTTCTGCTCTGTGAAAGATGCTGTTAAGGAAATGAAAAGAGAAACCACAGACCCAGAGAAAATATTTGCAAAACATATATCTGATAAAGGATTTGTATCCAAAATATGCAAATAACTCTTAAAACTCAACAATAAGAAATAAGTAACCCAATTTAAAAGTGGACAAAAGATCTGAACAGACACCTCATCAAAAAAGATCTAAAATGGCAAATAAGTATGACATTAGGGAATTGCAAATTAAAACGAGATACCACTACACACCTGTTGTTATTGCTGTTGTTAGCTCCCATCAAGTCAGTTCAGACTCATAGCGATCCCCTGTGTGCAGAGTCCTACTGCTCGATAGGATTTTCAAGGCTGTGACTTTTCGAAAGCAGATCACCAGGCCTTCCTCCCAAGTCACCTTGGGGTGAGTTTGAACTGCCAACTTTTCAGCTAGTAGTCGAGCACTTAGCCATTTGTACCACTCAGGGACTCCACACACCTATTAGAATGGCTAAAATCCAAAGCACTGACAACACCAAATTTTGGCGAGGATGTCAACCAACAGAAACTCTCACTGATGGTGGCAATACAAAACGGTAGAGCCACTTTGGAAGATAATTTGGTAGTTTTTTACAAAGCTAAACATAGGCTTACTGTATGATCCAGTAATCACACTTCTAGGTATTTACCCAAATGAATTGAAAACTTAGGTCCATACAAACACACACCCACAAATGTTTATACTGTTTTATTCACATTGCCAAAAACTAGAAGCAAACGAGATGTTCTTCAATAGGTGAATGGATAAACAAGCTATGGTACATACAAACAATGGAATATTATTCAGCAATAAAACAAAATGAGCTATCACACTAGGAATAGACAAAAGGAATCTTAAGTTCATATTACTAAGTAAAGAAACTAGTCTGTAAAATCTACAAACTATATGATTCCAACTCTATCATATTCTGGAAAAGGCAAAACCATAGACATTGAAAAGATCGGGGATCAGGTGGAGGAAGGAGCCCAGTGCATTTTCAGGGTGGTGGCACTATTCTCCATGTACTGTAATGGTGGACACATGACTTCAGGCTTTTGTCAAAACCATAGAAATGTACAAGACAAAGAGTGAACCCTAATGTAAACTATGGACTATAATTAACAATGCATCAACATTGGTTCATCAGTTGTAAAAAATGTACCACATGAATACAAGATGTAATAGGGAAAAGGCTCTGTGTGTGTGTGTGTGTGTGTGTGTGTGTGTGTGTGTGTGTGGTAGGGGTGTCTACAGGAACTCTGTACCTTCTGCTTAATTTTTCTATAAATCTAAAACTGCTCTAAAAAATAAAAAGGAGCCCTGGTGGCCCAAACAGTTAAGTGCTTGGCTGCTGAAAAGTTAGCCATTCATATCTACCCAGTCACTTCACAGGAGAAAGACCTGGTGATCTGCTTCCATAAAGATTGTTGCTGTTGTTAGGTGCCGTTGAGCTGATCTTCAACTCATAGTGACCCAGTGTGACAGAGTAGAACTTCCCCATAGAGTTTTCTAGGCTATAATCTTTATGGGAGCAGATCACCAGGTCTTTTCTCCCGCAAAGCGCTGGCTTGGTTTGAACCACCTACCTTTTGGTTAGCAGCTGAGCACTTAACCCTTTCCTATGGGGCAGTTCTACTATGTCACATGGGTTTGCTATGAGTCAAAATCTACTCAATGGCACCCAACAAAAACAACTAATAAAATTTTTTTTAAATAAATGGACTTGCTCTTCCTGTGACCAAAAGCAATTTTTTTTTTTTTTAAGGAAACTGAAAAACCACAGCCCCCCTGGAATTTTCTTCCAACTCTCTCATCCTATGACGTCCCCAGGAGTACCATATTCTTCCTTCCCAGCCTGAGCTTCATGGTCAAGGATGCCTGAAGACCCACCTGCAGTTTAAGGAAAGAGACCACAGTGGGATCCTTGGCGAGTCCTTGGAGCCCCCAGGCGGTCAGGTCACCTGGTTTCTGGCTGCAAGGCAAAGCCTCAGAGTGATGAGGACAATTACACACCATGAGTCAATGCAATTGCTGTGCACGCAGTACCTCCTCCCACCCCTCTGCTCGGGGTCACCTTTGCAGCTCACTGGAGACAGGGTGTGCCCTTTAGTGCTAGAAGCCCTCCTGTTTGCAGCTACAAAAAGAGGCCCAAATAGAAAACCTAGAAGCCTTCCTAAACTGCAGGTCCACCTGACAGGGGTCAGAGTGTTGAGCACCCCAGGCCGTGAGAGCGGAGACGCAGACACACCGGGGATCAGCTCTCAGGTGTTTAGATGTAGGTGCTGCCCAGGGCAGAGCCCTCCGTGTAGAAGTAGTAGAGCAGGAAGAGTGCAAGAGAGGCCAGGGCTGAGAGGTGCACACCCTCAGGGCTCAGGGCCGCCTCCTGCTGGTGCTCCTCCTCCTCGGCCTCTGGCTCCTCCAAGAGGCTGTCCACGGGCTCCTCTGCATCATCGTACTCCTCCAGCACCAGGTCCCCAGACCCTCTGGGTAATGGGTCTTTCTCCCCCATAGGGATGGTGACAACGTCTTCACAGAAACTTTCTGAGGGGGGCTTCCCAGTCATTCCTGAACCTGCAAAGCCACACCAGAATCTTCTTGAAGAGATCCTCTTCCCAGTTCTAGCCCACCCACTGGCCTGCCCTCTGTGAGGTCTCTCATGCATGCAGGACTCTGGGCTCCTCTGCCCAAAGGGAGCACACAGCTTCCTTGGGGCCCTGGACTGGGGGATTCTGGGGTAGGACTTGCTGGTCATCTGGGCCTCTGATGGCACCCCTAGAAAGTTTCCCAGCAATACAGGGCCCAAGCTGGATCCAAAAGGTCCTCCAAGCTGTTCTCACACCCGGGCACCCCAGGAACCTAGGTCATCTTAACTCAGCCCAAACTCAGAAGCAAGCAATTCAGCCTGGGTCCTGCATCCCCAACACTTGTTGGGTCCATGGAGAGTCACAGAGCAGTGGCTACAGATGGGGACACCCTCCCTGGCATCAGAGAAGTGACCAACACAGAGGCCCTATGATGGCTGGTGTCTCCTGGAGAGTACCGCCCCCTCAGCCTCCCCATCCTCAAACTCTGTGTGAACCGTACTAACTCACACCCACATACCCCTGCACTCTCCACGGCCGCGGCACCACTGAACCCCCAGGACCAGGGAGACAATGCCCAGGAGGGTGCCAAGGATGATGCAGACAGTCAAGGGTAGGGTCTCCACCTGGGGGGCAGCTGGAGGGGCTGTAGGAGGGCTTGTGGGAGGCAGGGAGGGGCCACAGGCATTGTGACCTGGGCCTAGATGACCCAGGCCTTTCTGAGAAGGAGGAGGGGTACCTGGAGGAGAGATGGCCTTTGTGCTGACACTCCAGGCTGTTCATCTCCCAGAGAGACAGGGCTGAGGTCACAGTCCCGAGGGGACCCAGGAGGGAGGGCCCAGGTAGGAAGGACCAGGTGGGAGAACCCTGTGAGAGGACCCAAGTGGGAGAGCCCAGGAAGCCCCTGGTGGGAGAATTCAGATGGTAGGGTTCTGGTAGGAGGGCCTAGGTGAGAGGGCTCAAGTGGGAAAGCCCAGGTGGATGAACCAGGTGTGTGGGCCCTGGTGGGGGGACCAGGCGGGAGGACTAGGTGGATGACTCAGGTGGTTGGTCTAGGTGAGAGGGCCCAGGTGGGAGGAGATGGGTGGGCAGGCCCAGGTGGTAGGACCTTGGTGGAAGGGCCCAGGTGGGAGGGCTCAGGTGGGCATACCCATGTGGTAAGAGAACTCAGGTGGGAGAATGCAGGTGAGTGAGCCCAAGTGGATAGCTCTTATCATCTCCACTCACCTCAGCTGTGCTTTGGAGACAGCCTTACAATGTCCAAGAGGACACAGCCCCTCGGGGCCACAGACCAGACATAGAGAAAGACCCTTGGAGAAGCAGTGGGTGGGGCCTGAGATGGCTACCCTGTCTCCCAGTTCCCCACCAGGCTAAGCAGGGCAGGCGGGAGTTTTAATCAGAGGAATGTAGCCATCCTGATGTTCTGGCACCCTGCCTCTGCCGCTCATCTGAGGAGAGGCCCGGCTGTGTCACGGCTTCAGGGGACTCCGAGGTGCCCCATCTGAGCTCCGTTGCAGGGTCCCCTGGATGAAGCAGGCAGGGTAGAGGCGCACGAGCTGAGGTTAGAGAAGGAGAGCACCTACCTGAGTCCCTCTCACCTGCAGGGAGAAATGAGAGCACCGGGGAGCAGGTGGGGAGGCACAGGCTCCAAGAGCCTGGACCATCCCTGGTGCCCTAGGGCTTCCTTCCCAGCCCCAAGTGAGCACCTGCGGAGCCCCCAGTGCCTTACTCACCCAGACGGGGCGTCCGCAGCCACTCACTCAGGGGTGTGCCCTGAGTTCTGGGGGAACAGCAAGTCCAGAGGAAAGACCCCATAGCAGACTCCCTGGCCCTGCCCTGGCCCCACCCAGACAGGGATGCCCCTGACCCCGCCCAGGCAGCCCAGTCACCTGCCCTGCCCAGATCAAACTGCCCCGGGCACCATCCCACCTTCCAACCCCCAACATCTCTCACTGGAGTGTCCTCCTTGTGTTAGCAGTCTCCGTGTCCCCAGGGCGCTGAGAGGCAGCCCCACAGGGACCTCTTGGGGTCCCCAAAGCCCACCTTATCCAGCCACACGGGCCCTGGGCAGGGCCCAAAGGCGGCCTTCCCCAGGGTGCTCACAGCCTGGCCACAGACCAGCTGGTGGCACATGACTTCCTTGTCCGCCAGGTCCCAGGTATCATCACACACGGTCCCCCCCAGATGCCAGCGTGCCAGAGCTCCACGCAACCAGAGCATCCGTCCTCGCCCCCGTGCACATGCAGCCAGCCCTACTCTGGGAACGCAAGGGCCGGGGTAACTGTGGAGGGAGGATACTAGAAGATGGTGGGCAGGAGACAAATGAGGGACCGAGGGATACCTGAGCAGCTGTGCGTGGCCAAGCAGTTGAGGGTCTCCGTAGCAGTCTATGGTGTGGTCTCTGGCAGTCCTGGGGGTTCAAAGAGCAGCTGTCCGGGGGGAAAAATGTGCTGCAGGTGTGGGGTCTAAAACTAAAAAAAAAAAACCAAACCCATTGCTGTCCAGTCAGTTCCAATTCATTGCCACCAGTGTCCCATTTTTGTCCATCAGTACACAGAAGCTCCCTCTGGACACCTGGAGACCACCAGGTTCCACCTGCACAGGCGATCCAGACCTCCTCTCCTTGGGCACAGGAGTGTGGGTGCTACCTGGCCGACGGGCACTGCCATAGCATGGAATTGCACAACCTGCGGCACTTGATGTTGTCCAGCCAGGAGATCCCTGAGCTGGCCACACGAACAGGCCTGTTCTCCAGCCAGTTCTGGTCTCCAACCCCAGCTGGTTACAGATGATGGACATGGAGCCCTCCTTCAAGAAGTTGCCCCACACAACACCCCACGTCCCATTGTAGAACACATCCAGCCACCTGGCACAGGAGCAGCTGCCGCCAGGAAGCCTCAGGGCCATGGACCCTGGGAGAAAAGCATGATGAGGCTTGGAAGGCACCTGCTCTGCCCCACTGGACTATCTCAGAGAAGAACGGCCACACTGGGGGGGGGGGGGGGGGTCCCAGCACCGAGACCACACCGACCACTCAGCCGAGGCCGCTCAGAGGCTATGACCAAAGCCCAAGCATCACCGCACATCAGTCACATGATCCCCATGGCAACCTCCCACCCAAGTGCCAGGCTGACAGTTAAACAGACTCAATCCCCAGTAGTCACGCCTTGGACAGCAGGTGTCACCAATTGTTCAGAAATTTTACTGCTGGGAAATCTGTCCCTGGAAATTACTTGAAATACAGAAAAATTCTTTTGCACAAAGGTGATCAATGTAGCAGTGATAACAAAAATTAAAAAATTAAAATCAGGAATTGGCCCAGAGCTGAGGTTGAGCCCAGCCACATGGGTCAGCCGCCCTCCATATTCAGAGATAGAGCCAGTCCTGGCTGGTCAGCCTCAAATATTTCCAGTGTCACCACTGGGGCAGGGTCACAACCAACAATACTGGGACAGGATTAGGAGGCCCTAACCACCACATGATGGAATATTAGACAAGACTCTAATAACATCAAAAAATTAGACCTAGAGCAGGATAACTGAAGGAAGTTGGTAAAAATTGCATCTGTTAAGATCATAAGTAATCAAAACATTCTTAGAAAACAGACTGGAAGGAAGCACTTCCACAGTCGATTGCAAAAGTGGCACAACACCCCTGCCCATATCCAGGCCCCAGCAACGTGATGTCACCAGGGTGGACCCTGATCCCCAACCTCATCCTGGAAACCGGGATGGCCGTGGGACTTGCTGTCACCCGCAGAACGAGGTGAAAGAGACTGGTGCCAGCTCCAGGGAACAGTCACCATGATAGAGCATATGCTGGATCAGAAAACCAACTTAACAATCTGAGAAGGATGAAGATCATACAGATATGTTTTCTGACCGTAATGGAATCAAACAAAAAATCAACAACAAGAAGACAATAGAAAATCTCCAAATACTGTAAACTAAACAACCCTCTAAACAGTCCATGGGAGTCCCTGGGTGGTGCAAATGGTTAAGACACTAAGCTGCTAATGGAAGACCTGGCAATCTACTTCTGAAAAACCAGCCATTGAAAACCCTATGGAGCACTATTCTACTCTGACACACGGCCATGAGTCAGAGTCAACTGGACAGCAACCGGTGGTTAAACAATCCATGAGTCAAAGGTGAACTCTCAAAGGAATTTTGAAAGATGACATAGAACTGAATGAAGATGAAAACAGAACTTGTCAAGGTTTGTGGGATGCAGCCAGGCCTCAGCAACGTGGTGTCATCAGTGTGGACCCTGATTCCCCCCCGCCACCAACCCAGAAACTGGGTGGCCGTGGGACTTGCAGGATGCAGCTAGAGCAGTGCTGAGAGGGAAATTTGTAGCCTCAGGAGGGCCTCGCTTGCTTCTGCTCTCGCTTTTGGATCCTACCAGAAACACGTCCTGGCAGGAGCAAAGAATCCAAGGTGCTTTCTTGCATAGCATCACTGTGTGAGAGATAACTGACAGACACATGGAGAAAGCCCTCCCGTCCAGGGAAAAGACTGTGTGCGTTACATTATGTAATAAAACAGCAGGCCCACTGGAAACTCATGTGGCCAAGAAGGGACTCGGACAACGTGCCCACCTGAGCAGACCTTGTGCCCACAGTCATGCAGGCCCCAGCCCCTCAACTGGCACTGCCACAGTGCTGACTCCTTGCCCCCACAGCCCAGTTCATCCAGCCAGATGTGCCTGGCCCCGGCCCCAAAGTGGGCAGACCCCAACGTGCTGAGGGCCCAGCCACAGCCCAACTGCCCACAGACCACGTGGGCATTGCGCAGGTCCAGCTGTCATCATACACTGTACCCCATGCACTCCCATGGAGCACCTCCACATGCCCTTCAAAGCACCCTGGCCCACCGGCCAGAAGCACCTGGAGGCTCCCTGTGGAGAGACCAAGTCAGATGGCTGCCACCCTGTGGGCAGATGGGTGGGACAGCCCCACTCACCAGAGCAGCGGAGGCCAGTGCCCCTCAAGCTCCCTGCCGGCACCAGCAGTGACTCGGACACAATGCACTGGGCCACGTGGGTCTCAGTGCCCAGAAAGCTCATGGCAAAGGGGAAAGGACCTCCACCTCCAGCAGAGCCCCACCCACCACTCCCCCGCCCTCAGCCTCCCTCTGTCCTGCCCAGTCTGCCCACCCTTCTCACCACAGGCTGCCCAGCACCCACCCAAGCAGATGGCAGCAGCTGTGTTTCCAGGGACACAGGCTAGTGTCCTCAGGGTGCTCACAGGACAACTCCACAGATGGGGCTGTGTCCCCATGCAGTAAAACACGTCAGGCTAGATGGGACTTCCGTCTCCCCCAAAATAGCCTCCTTGGGGTGTGGCCACAACACTGCCATAATTGAGCTGATAGCAGAGGACAGTGGCGTCTTCCATGTCCCAGTGGGCAGCACAGAGGGGCGTCCAGACACCCTGCACCTGGAGCTCCACTTATCTTGCACAGCCACCGCGGCCATTGACCAGCTGGAACTCTGGGGGTTGGGGAGGCGAGGTCCCTCCCTGACCCCACAGACATCACATGTGACCATTTCTATCCTTCGCATTCAGGGTGCTGGGCACTCGCTGTCTCAAGCTTCCTCCAACATCAGCATCCAGCTCCAGCTTCTCTGCAGAGGAGCTCTCAAGTGCAGGGCCTCAGGACCCTCACTGTCTGAGACCAGAACTCCCCCCTCCACCCTCTGGCTCGTCCCACAACCAGCGGAAGGGAACACTCCTGCAAGCGGTGACCCCACAGGCTTTATGGCCCCGAGGCACACTCACCTGTTGGGCTTAGAGCCCTTGGGGGTGGGGGCCATGGAGGGAGATTGGAGGGAGTGAGAAGCAAGCCGAGCCCCCATCCACCTCCCCACCCACCTGAGCCCCACCCACCACCACCACCCCACCTCACCTGAGCAAAGGAGCCCTGCATCTCGGCTGTGGTCGCGTGGTTCCCGGCACCCAGACCCCTGCAGGCAGTCGAACAGCAGGGACTCATCACCCATACAGTGGAAGACCTCTGTCCACACAAGCCACAGCCTTGGCCAAAGTGCGGGTCCCTAAGTGTGGGCCAGCCTAGCGCGCTGCAGCTCCCAGCTGACCACGTGGGCCATGGGCAGGTCCATGTCCCAGTGCTCTGGTGAGGAGACTCTGCTCAGGCAGGAGGCAGAGTTCTCAGGAGGACCCCTCCATTCTGTGCCCTGGAGCACAGCTGGAGCCCCTGCTCCTTACTCGAGGTCAGAGGTCAAGACCACCTGCTGCAGGCGTCCACATGCTCACAGCCCCTGCAGTCTTGAGGGGAGGTCAGCAACCCTGAAAAGAGCCCTCTGGGTATCCCCCACCCCAGGGCCACAGAACGCTGCTCCTGGGGCACCAAGATGAGTGGACTGTTCACCTCTCTTTAACCCCTCAGGGTCAGAACACAGCCAGGAGCTTTCAGGTCAGGTTCAACACACAGGCACTTGGACAAGGCAAGGAGGGGCTGACTCGATACCCCACCTAGAGGCACGTTAGACCCTCGGTGGTAGCAGCTGAGAGGACCGCACAGAGCTGCCAGGTCTGCCAGGACCCCGCTGGCCTAATAGTCTTGAGCCAGGACCCCAGCTGGGCCCTGGAAGACGACATAGACCCTATGCTCCTGGGGCTTGCCCTGCAGATACCTGCTGGGTCCACAACCAGGAGCCTTCTCTGCACTCTGCATCTCTAGGTCTTTGTCCAAAGCAGTGATGAGCTACAGGACATCAGATCTCTCCAAGAAGAGTCTGTGCCTCCGTTAGTTTTCCCTCACCTTCCCCAGCTTGCTCTTTATTTCCCCTTAGGAAACAGGTGTCTGTGAGGACAGCCCACAGAAGCCTGCACCCCACACAGCACAAAGCCCGTGGAACTCCTGCCTGCTCCCCCTCCCTACTCCCCTGCCTTGGCGCCACCCAAGCGGAGTCACCCTGGGCAGGTCACCAGAGCAGAGAGGACGTCTTACCTGCACAGATCACCTCCGCATCCAGCGGGAGGGCACAGCCACGGAGGCAGAGGTTGTCGTTGAGTCTGCGGTTGCGAATGTGGGCTCAGCGACGTTGTAGACCATGTACTTCTCGGCAGCGTCCTCAGCTCAACAGCTCAACTCCTGGAGGAACACCGTGGCCTCCTCCTCGTGGAAGCCGCATGGCCAGTCCATCCAGTTCTCATTGCGGATCTTGGGGAGTCCTGTGCAAGGGCTGTGGCCCTTCACCAGCCAGATTTCCTTGAAAGTGCCGTCTTCAGGCATAGACCCACATTCACAGAGACCAGAGGACAGTTCAGAGCCTGTGTCCTGCCTCAGCAACTACCGGCACTGCCCACACTCCGCTCTGGGCTGGGGAGGCTGTGGGGCTGCAGCCTGAGATGGCTGGACCCCATGTTCAAGGAGCCAAGCTAGGTGTTGGGTGCAGGACCAGGAGACCAGGCATTCCCACAGGCCCACCCCCAGGGAAACCATGACCAGGAGGCCCCAAGCCCAGGAGGTCGTCCCACCTAGGAGGCCCTGCGCCCAGGGGACCCACGCTCAGGAAGACTCCCGCCCAGTAAGGCCCCGCCTAGGAGGCCCTGCATCCAGGCGGACTGGTGCTCAGAAGTACACCTGCAGACAGGAGACCCAGAGCCCCGCCCCCAGGCCCCGCCCCCAGGCCCCGCCCCCAGCGACCACGACCAGCTAGTAAGGGCAGGGGCTAAGCCTCCACTTCCCGAGGTTGCACTCCCAGAGGGAAGCCTCGTCGCCCCTGCAGGAGACGTTGTGGAGCCAGGGCCAGGCCGTCTCTCCGGGCAGTGAGATGTATTTTGGGGTTCCCACCCCCCTCCGGCAGCCCATCTACCTGCAGACCACGGAAGACTCCGCCAGCGTCCGCTCCTGGTTGCACAAGGAACCCCACTCGCCCTGGTGCCACAAGAGCACGACTCCGTCCAGGGGCTGTGTAGACAGGCTAGCTTCAGGTTCTCTGCAGAGCTCCCTGAAGACGAAGCCCACTGGATTCAGAAGCGGGGGAGCCCCGGGCCAAGGCAAGGACAGCGAAGATGACAGCAAGAGGGGCAGCGAGAGTGAGCACGGCGGGACGATGCGCTCACCCGACGCCAAGGTACCCAGCCAGGTGTCCCTCAGGTGTCCCTCACGTGTCCCTCACGTGTCCCTCAGGTGTCCCAAGCAAAGTAGGCAAGAAGCCATCTAGGTCGGGAGATCGCCTGCCCTCCGCACCCTGCGCTCTCCACCATCTCCGGCTCTGCGTTCCCTCCTCCGGCCTCTGGAGCCACGTGTCATGGGGACACACTCACCCCTGCGCCTGATCCACGGACCCCACCCAGCACGTGTCTGGTCAGCCCTTGGAGCAACCTCTCACAGCCCCCGGGCAGGGAAGTCCCCGTCCTTCTGCATCCTGAAGACCTCGGCTACCTGCTCAGACCCCCTGCCTCCCAAACATCATTCTTCAGCCTCCTCCTGAAGGCCTGTTGCCCCCCGGGATCCCCACAGCTCTTCCTCCCTGCACCAGCCCCCATCCACCTAACCGCCCCCCCCCCCCCGCCCTTCAGCAGATTAGGAGTTCATCCCTCCTGCTCTCCTGAGAGCCCTTTGGCATCTAGGAAGTTGCAGCGCCCACCTGCCCACCTGCCTTCCCCTCCCACAGCCGCACCACCCCCACACCAGGCCCGGGATCGTCCATGGCCAGCCACAGTCCAACCTGGGCCCGCTCCACATGCAGTCCCACCACTTTCTCCCGGATCCTCCTCCCGCTGCACTGTCCTTGGGTGCAAGACCACACTGCAGCCTCCAAGCAGCTCAACAGCCCCCAAACTTCTCATCCCACCCTGCCCCACCAGTAGCTCCATAACCCTGCACAGTTAGACCTCTCTGACCCTGGTCTCTCCAGCACCTCTGCAAACCCTGACCTCAGCACAACCCCAAGACTCTCCCTCCTCTAGACTCCCACCCCTACCCTGGGGCACCTCCTCGCTGGGTCCAGGACTAGCCCCATCCAGTGAGGGCACCACAGGTGGCCATCTTCTTCCTCCCTGGCCTGCCACACACACATTCACATACACACACACACACACACACACACACACATGCACACTTGCTCACACACACACACACGCATACTCACACACATTCTCACACACATTCACACACACACTCAGCCACATACTCATCCACTCACACACATATCCACTCACTCATACCCATCAATACACACACACACATACATTCTCTCACACACACTCACTTTCATGCACACACTCACACTCCCTCACACACACATTCACACCCACCCACACACACACCCTATTGTAGGTCCCCAGGCTTACCCCCACAGTTGCCTGTGGGGCCTGCACTCTCACCCCAGCGTCTCCTGCTGTCCCTCTGGCAGGACACCCCTCTGCTGCTTCCTGCCCAGGGTCAGCCTCTTGGCCTCAGCACCAGCAGCCCAGCCATATAGCTTGCACACACCTGTGCCCCCACACATGTGGCTCTCTGTGGCCTCACATGTCCTGCTGGAACTGTGTTTCTGTGTCCCACATCGACCTCAGTGCTTGACCCTCTGCCAGGTGCAGGTGATATCCCTACCTGCCCTGAAGACACCCACCCTGCAAGGGGAAGGCAGAAGGAGTACCTCCCCTGGCACACACTCCTCTGCACCCTGTGTCTACCTGTGCAGTGATGCCAGGGAACAGACTATGTCCCTCACTCTCTGCACTCCAGCTCCAAGCAGTGACTTGCCCTGTAACTGGGACTCTGCTCAACGCTGCGACTACACAGTCCACATCAGGAGTTCCCGGGGGTCCAGCCATCTGGAGTCCACCACTCCTCATGCCCCAGGACGTCCGACCACCCTCTGAAGTGAGCAGGACTGGGCAGACAGATGGTCAGACAGCCACAAGCCCCTTGGGGAGTGGCTTCCTGGGGCCTGCCATCCAGGAAGCCACTGTCTCCAGAAGGTTCCATGGACCAAGACGGGAGGAAGTTACCCATGAGAAATGTCCTAAGACTGAGGAGAAGGGACTCGAGTCCCAGGGTCCAGAGAGCTGCCCTCATGGCCTCCAGCATGGGTGATGGCATAAGTCACAGCCAGAGTCAGATATATTGGTGCAGTGCCACAGCTGGCCTCCAGGCCCAATGAGGCAGCGAGGCTTCTGGAGTGCATCAGCAGTTCACCTCCTGATCTGTGAACTGGGCAGCCAATGGCCTGCCACCTAAGCATAACCAAACATGGCAAGGGGCCTGCGGCTGGTGGTTTCCTCCCAAGCTAGCATAGGAGGCCTCACCTAGACCCCAGACCATCCATTGGCTTTCTTTCTGCCAACCCATGCCTGCATTTTCTCTCACCAATCACAGCTTGTTTTGGAAATAACTTAAAAAAATCTACAGGAGACAGTGACCCCATAAAGCATCCCAGTGGAGAGCATGACCTCCTGACTCTGGTTTTCTGATGTGGCCCCCGCTCTCTGACCTTCTTGTGGGCACTGCAGCACCCCAGCCCTAGTGCCCCTGTCACCTCTCCTCAGGGCCTCTCCTCCACCTCCTCCTCTTCCTCCTCCACCTTCTCTACTTCCACCTCCTCTACTTCCTTCTCTTCTACTTCCTCCTCCACCTTCTCCAACTCCTCTATTTCCTCCTTCTCCACCTCATCTTCCAACTTATCCCCCTCTACCTTCTCTGCCTTCTCCTCCTCCAGCACCTCTTCTACTTCCTCCTCCACTCAGTCAACAATAGGAGTTTGAGGGAGCCCCAGTGTCTTAGGTTGTGTTCTCTAAAGAAACAAAACCAGTGAAGTGTCTATATACATACATATAACAAAAAAAAAAAAACCAAATCCATTACCATCAAGTCAATTCCTACCCATAGCAACCCTATAAGACAGAGTAGAACTGCCCCATAGGGTTTCCAAGGAGCAGATGGTGGATTTGAACTGCCGACCTTTTGGTTAGCAGCCAAGTTCTTAACCACTCCCCCACCAGGGCTCCATACATAGAGAGAGAGATTTATATCAAGGAAATGGCTCACAAGGTTGTAGAGGCTGGAAAGTCCCAAGTCTGTGGTCAAGCTGGAGATTTCTTCTGACTTGCATAGCTGCAGGAGCTGACAAACCCAAGATCAGTAGGTCAGACAACAGGCTTCTGTCTCACAGGCTTCGAAGGCCAACAAAATCCAAAGATTGGCAGATAAGCTGGCAGTCCACTGGCTCACAGAATGCAGAGGCTGACGAATCCCTAGATCAGCAGGTAAGCTGCTAGCACAAGTCCCAAGAACCAGAGGTTAGATGAACAGGAGCCAGCTGCAGGATCCAGAATGAGCAAAAGCCCACAAGTCTTGCCATAAAGTCCACCTATATTGGATGCAGACCACACCCCAAGGAAACTCCTTTTCAACTGATGGGCTACTCACAGCAGATCCCATCATGAGGGTGATACATTATATCAGGTGTCATCATGGAAGTGATTACATCATTATATGACTTCCAAACTGCATCAGAACTGCCAAACCACTGAGAATCAAGACTCAGATTCAGAATTTTCTCAAGATCATGTGAGGAGGTGGCAGGGTTGGGACTGCCACCAAGGTCTTCTGACCCTAAATCCCGGGCAAACTGACATACAACCTTAATGATTACACCCAGGTTCTATGAAGGGCTGTAGAGTGAAAGAGCAGGGCTAAATCTGGACAGGGCCTGCAGGTAGGTAGCATCAGGATGGCAGCTCTGGGGTCAGGAACAGCTCATTGTGTAGGTGATGGTGAGAGCTCACCTTACCCTCTGGACAACTTCCTTCCAAAGAAGACCAAGCACAGGGTCCCCAGAGGAAGCAGACTGGTAAGAAAGCACAGAGCCCAAACTGGGGGCCCAGCGGGGTTTGGCGGCCTGTGGTTTCACATTCACCTCTTTCAGATGCATCTCTCTTCTCCTTCAAAGCTGCCTTGGGATGGCTTGGTATCTGGAGGCTCAAGAGCAAACATCACTGACTTAGCTGTCCCACTGAAACTGGTCCCCATGCAAGGGTTTGTTCCTGGTTCATGCACAAGAGGAACATCCTGAATATGGATCCAGAGGAGAGTCGATGGCAAACAACCAGGGCCCGGAGAGCAAGTGGAGCCATGGGCACAGAGAGACCCTATCATCATGCCAGGGGAGACTTCCTTGTGGATGGGGAGCCTGCTTCCCTGCGAGATGCAGAAGCTGGGGGTCAGGGTCCCAGTTCTGCCCTCCCAAAACTGAGGAAGTCCCCCAAACTCCCAGTCCTGACACCACTGGCCTTTGCCCCTATAGCCTCTGTCACCACCATTTTCAAGGGAACCTGTGTAGCAGATATTTCTCCTCCTTTATGTGTAAAGAAATAAGACTCAGATTCAGAATTTTCCCAAGGTCATGCGAGGAGGTGGCAAGGTTGGGACTGCCACCAAGATCTTCTGATCCCAAGTCCCAGGATCCTTGCATCTTGCTACAATGTACTTAAAGAAAAGCACATCTCTTTTTGGAAAAGTCAGTTATCCAAAAAAGCCTGGGGACTCCTGATAACTTACTTGACTGCACTATAATTTCAGTATCACCAGCTCCCTCTTCACTTTTGTACATATTCTAGCCTCTAAAATCAACACAGCCTGAAAATTCTCTCCCAAATCTTACGTAAGATCAAAAGTTTGCTCAAGATGACTATATTTTACTCTTATAGTCTTCCTTTCCTAAGTAATCAATAAACTTGTCTTTCGTTTTTCTTTCAGATTTTAAATGGGTGTCTCATTCTTTGAGATGATATCAGAGGTAAACATGGGACTTCAACAATGAAGGAAGAGCAGAAAAAATGAAAAATCCCTGGGTAAATATAACAGGCCAACTTTATTTCTTCAAATTGTTTAAAATATTCATGACTATTGAAATAAAAAATTATGAGATTGTCTGGCAGGGTTTTCAATAAATGTACATGCAATACATAAAACAACTACAACATAAAGGGGTGAGGATAACAAGATCTATGTGGTCTAAAGCTTCTATATTCTTCTTGATGAAGTAAAATTAAAACTCTAAGTAGTCTGTGGAGGTATGCATCTTGTAATCCCTAGTTCTTAGGTTGTTGTTAGGTGCCGTCGAGTCAGTTCCAACTCATAGCAACCTAGGTACACCAGAATAAAACACTGCCCAGTCCCATGTCATCCTTACAATCGTTGCTATGTTTCAGTCCATTGTTGCAGCCACTGTGTCAGTCTATCTCACTGAGGGTCTTCCTATTTTTTGCTGACCCTGTGCTTTACCAAGCATGATGTCCTTCTTCAGAGACTGGTCCCTCTCGATAACAGGTCCAAAGTATGCGAGCAACCACTAAAACAAACAAATACATAGAAATAGAGACCAAAGTCAACAGATGAAGTGGAATAGTTTTTAAAAAATTTTTAAGAATCCAAAACAAGGCAGGAAAGGGAACAAACAGGAAAGAAATAATAAAATAATAACCCTAATTCCAACCACAACAATACTTGCAATAAAGGCAAATGGTTTAAACGCACCAATTAAAAGACAGAAATTGTCAGATTGGATTAAAAACACAAGACCATGATTCCAAAACAAAATGGTGTGGGCTCGCTTTTCCCTGCTCTTTCCCTCTAAATATAACTAAATTCCCAGGAAATTGTTCACCAGACAACAATAAAAGGACTGAAAGCTGGAAAGAAGATGGACTGGCTAGAGAATACAGGACTTAATGAATGACAACCTGGTGGGGTTTCCCCTTATCTCTGAATTGGATTGGAAGCACCAACAGGTATAGATACCCCTCTCCCCCCAGAAAAAAAAGAAAGAAAGAAAATACCTGGAAAGGGGAAGCAACGGATACCCCAGAGTGAGGTCTCAACCTCCACTCCACAACCAAGGCACTGTGAGTTGTGTGGTTTGCCAGCAGCAGTGGCAGCTTCAGAGCTCTGGTGCCCTCAGTCGTCATTCCATACTGGGGTGGCATGATTTGTCCACAGCAGCAGCAAGAAAGCCCCATACCTTCCCAGCCTCCACTCCCCAATTAAGTAGGTGGTCTGATCTGCTCACAAGGGTGGCATCAGTAAAATCTTATGTCTCTCTGCCCTCCACCCAGGCTCAGTGGCTTCTTCCTTCCCCTACCACAGAAGGAGACATAATGACACCTTCCTCCCCTGCAGATGGCATCAGCAGAGATTTAGTGGGAGTACCAAAAGCACCAGAAGAATGAAACAGACCAGAATAGCTTTGCAAGAACTCTAAAAAATAAACTGTCGCTGGAACTAAAGCCCACAAAAGAAGGTCAGAACCTATACACTAAACATATACAGGGTGACTGTGTTGGTTAAGGTTGTGTGTCAGCTTGGCTGGGCCATGATTCTCAGTGGTTTGGCAGTTATGATACAGTTTAGCAGTCGTATAATGATGTAATCACCTCCATGATGAGATCTGATATAATGTAATCACTTCCATGATGAGATCTGCTATGAGTAGCCAATCAGTTGAAAGGGAGTTTCCCTGGGGGTGTGGCCTGCATCCAATACGTGTGGACTTTTTGGCAAAGCTCACTGGCTTTTGCTCTGCTCTGGATCCTGCATTTGGCTTATCAGTATCTGACCTCCAGTTCTTGGGACTTGGGTCAGCAGCCTGCCATCTTACCTGTGGATCTTGGGTTCATCAGCCCCTGTAGCTATGTGGGGCAGGAGAAGCTCCAGCCTGACACCTGATGCCTGAGGCCTGACCCACAGACTTGGGACTTGCCAGTCGATACAACCACATGAGCCATTTCCTTTATATATAAAAGGAAATAGCTCACGTGGTTGTGTATATATATATAGAGAGAGAGAGAGAATCCAGCCTATGACAGTGACCATTTGCTAAAATAGAAGATATAAATAGGATCAAGAGTTTCCTAACATAACGAACAAAATGTCCAGAATATAATAAAAAATTACTCAACATACAAAGAACCAGGAAAACCACAATTTTAATGATAAAAGACAATCAATTGGTGTCAATACCAAGATAAATTAGATGTCAGATTTATCTGACAAGGATTTTAAAACAGCAATCATAAAAGTGCTTCAACAATATATTACACATTCCCTGGAAACAAATGAAAAAATAGAAAATCTAAGTAAAGAAATAGAAGTCATTTTTTAAAAATGGCAAGAATGTGAAGAAATTGGAAATCTCATACTTTGATAAAATTGGAAAATAATACAATCACTTTGAAAAACAGTTTGGCAATTCTTCAAAATGCTAAACATAGAGTTACCATATGACACAGCAATTCTACTCTTAGGTATACACCCAAGAGAATTAAAAACTTCAGTCTACACAAAAACCTGTGCATGAATGTTCACAGCAGCATTATTCATAAACAAAAAAATGAAAAAAAACCCAAGTGTCCATCTACAGATGATGGATAAACAAGATATCCATACAGTGGAATATTAATCAGTCATAAAAAGGAATGAAGTATTGATACACGCTATAACATAGATGAACCTTGAAAAAATTATGCTAAGTGAAAAAAGTCAGACACAAAAGACCACATATTGTGTGGTTCTGTTTACATGAAATGTCCAGAATAAGCAAATCCATAGAAATAGAAAGTAGATTAGTGGTAACCAGGGGCTGGGTAGAGGAGGTAATGGGGAGCAGTTGCCAGTGGGTACAGGGTTTCTTTTGGGAATGATGAAAATGTTCTGAAATCAGCTAGTGGTGATGGTTGCATAACTCTATGAATATACTAAAATCAACATATTGTACACTTTAAGAGGGTGCGTCTTATAGTATGCAAACTATATCTCAATAAAACTGTCATTTTAAAAGAATCAAATGAAGCTGACGGAATTGAAAGTATAGTAACCAAAATAAAACATCAGCTGAATGAACACAATAGAAGAATAGAAATGACAGAGGGGAGCATTGGTGAACTTGAAGACAGATCAGCAGAATTTACTCAATGTAAACAACAGAGAGAAATTAGACTGAAAAATTTAACAGACCCTCAGGGATCTGTGGGACAATAACAAAGTATCTAATATTTGTATCATTGGAGATCCTGGGAGGAGAAAAGAAAGTGTGGAAATTAAAAAGTATTAAATTAAATAATAACTGAAAACGTCCCAAGTCTGATGAAAGACATAAACCTACAGATTCAAGAAGCTGCTCAAACCTCGAATAAGATAAACACAAAGAAACCCACACCAAGACACATAATTAAACTTTTGAAAATTAAAGACAAAGAAAAAAATCTTAAAATTATCCAGAGAAAAATAATGCATTTTCTATAAAGGACCAATCTGAATGAATGCAAATTTCTCATCTGAAATGGAGGCCATTAGGAAGTAGAACATCATTTTTTAAGTGCCTGAAAGAAAAGAACCGCCAACTCCAAATCCTATACGTGGTGAAACTATCCTTCAGGAATGAAGAGGAAATAAATAACATTCTCAAATGAGTGAAAACTAAAAAAATTTTGCTGCTAGAAGACCTACCTTTAAAGCATGGCTAAATAAGTCTCTTCAAACAGAAAGAAAATGTTAACAGAGGAAGGTTGAAACCTTCAGAAAGGAAAACAGAACAACAAGATGGGTAAAAGCAGAAGTAAACAGACTGTCTTTCACATCAGGAGTTTCTTTAATCATATTTTATATTTGAAGCAAAATCATAATACCTCATGATGTGGTGCTCAACATATGTAGAAGAAATATTTAAGACAATTATATTTAAAAAGTGTGGAGAATAAAGGAACATAAACGTAAGTAAGGTTTCTGTACTTCACTTGAAGTGGTAAAACGCCAACACAAATAGACTGTGATTAGTTATGTATGTATATAGTAATACCTACAGCAGCCACTAAGAAACTTATGCAAAGTGACACACTCATAACATTATAAATAAATCAAAATGGAACACTAAAAAAATGTTTGTGTAACCCACAGGGAGACAATAAAAAAGAAACAGAGGTATGACATACTGTGGGAACAAATAGAAAACAAAAACCAAAATGGCAGACTTAATCCCTAAAAAAAAAAACCACTGCTGTCGAGTTGATTTTGACTCATAATGACCCTATAGGACAGATTAGAACTGCCCCATAAGGTTTTCAAGGAGCAACTGGTGGATTAAAACTGCCAACCTTTTGGTTAGCAGCCAAGTTCTTAACCACTGCACCACCAGAGGTCCACTAACATATCAATAATTACTTTAAATTAAATGGTCTAAACATATCAATTAAAATATATAGATTGGCCAAGTGAGTAAAAATAAACACAACCCAACTGTATGCTGTTTACAAGAAACTCACTTCAGACATAATAACATAGGTAGGTTGAAGGTTAAAGGATAAAAAAATGATAAATCATGAAAACGTTAATTTAAAAAACAGGAGTGGCTATACTGATATCACAGAAAATCGACTTCAGATAAAAGAAAATTACTAGGGAGAAATAGGACATTACATAATGATAAAAGGATGAATCCACCAAAAAGATAAAGCAATCCTAAGCGTGTAAGCACCAAACCACAGAGCTTCAAACTATATGAAGCAAAAACTAATAGAGCTAAAAAAAAGAAACAGACAAATCCAAAATTGTAGTTGGAGACTTCAACACTCCATTCAAAGCAATTGATACAACTACTAGACAGGAAATTAGCAAGGATGTAGAAGTACTGAACAACACCATCAACTAACAGAATCCAATTGAAATGTATAGAACATACCATACAACAACAGTAGAACACACATTTTTTTGGTGCATCCATGGAACATTCACCAAATAGACCATATTCTGGGTCATAAACCAAACTTTAACAAATTTAAAAGAACTGAAATTATACAGAGTATTTTTTTTTACCATAATGGAATCAAACAAGAAGCCAATAACAGAAACATATCCAAACAAATGGAAATTAACCAACACTCTCCTAAATGATCCGTAGGTCAAATATGAAGTCTCAAAGGAAATTTTTTAAATACATAGAACTGAATGAAAATGAAAACACAACAAATCACAAATTTGTGGGGTGCAGCTAAAGTAGTGCTGAAAGGGAAAATTATAGCGTTAAACGCTTACGTAAGAAAAAGGCAAAGAACTCAAATCAATAACCCACGTTCCTGTCTGAAGAAACTAGAGAAAGAAGAGTTGAATAAACTTCTGTTTGTTAAAGCCATCCACTTGCGGCATTTCTGTTACAGCAGCACTAGAAGACTAAGACACTAAGGGGAAGAAAAATCATATCATCACCTTAAGAGAAGCAAAAACATTTCTATAAAATTTAACATCTATTTATGACAATCAGTAAATAAATAAAAATAAGTACGTCTTTGCAAACTAGAACTAGGAAGAAACTTCCTTAAACTTCCTTAATCTGATCTTGATTATTGTTTAAAAACCACCAGCAGCAAATGTCCTAGTTCCTGAAATCAGAAAGAATGCAGGATGCCCACACCCACCACTTGTCCTGACACTGCACTGGGGTCTTAACCACAGTGGAATCTAAGAGGGTAAAGGTGCAAGGATTGGAAATCAAGAACCAAAGCCACCGTTACTTACAGACAATGCTATTGGGGATGTAAGAATTCCAGAAGGATCTACAGATACCTTAGTAGAATTCATCGTAAAATTCAGCAAGTTGATTGGATAAGATCAGTAAACAGAAGTCAGGTTTTGTTTTGTTTTGTTTTTACGTATACCAGCAATAAACAGAAAATGAATTATTTTAAACTGCAATCACTTACAAAGGGAACAAAGTACCAAATGTCCAGGAAGTGATCTAATGAAAGACATGGGAGACTTCTGTGCAGAAATCTGAGACGTCACAGGAAAATCCAAGTAAATGTGGAAAAGCACCATGTTTGTGGATGGATGACTCAATAACAAAAATGCAAAGTCTCCCCAAATTGATAGAAAGAGGGGACTGGACTTGTCAAGCTGATTCTAAACTTTGCACAGAAACCAAAGGGGCAGGAGCAGCCCCCCAAGTCACTACCAGGAGGACTGAAGAGCAATATTTGGCTTCCCTAACAGGGCTCTGTTGGAGGAGGAGGGTGGCTGGAGGCCAGACTGCAGGGTTAGGAGGACCCATTTTCCTGCATATGTAGACTGAGTCCTCCATGTGCCAGTCACAGGGGCCTGAGACGGATCCTGCCTCCTGACAGGGACCATCCAAGGGCTTAAGAGGGACGGCTCCAGATAGGGGGAGGAGATGCTTGGCCACAAAGCTGAGGGCCGGGGACTCCCTCTCATACTCCTGTGTAAGATCAGAGGCCAGGGCAGTTTCTACAAGAAGTGGCAGAGGTAAAGACCCAGGAGAGGAGCAGAGAAGGAGGTATCTCAGGCCAGGACGGGGCTGGCCCCTTCTGGTGGCAGGAAAGCCACAGGAAGCAGTGGCCACAGATACAGGCAGGGAGAGCTCGGCCAAGGCCCCAGACCCTGCCCTCTGGGAATGGCCCCATGGGCTCTGCAGGGTGTGGGGGCTTTGCAAGGGTCTGGGGTGGGTGGCCCCAGGTCAGAGTTCTTGGTGAGGTGGGACAAGGGTATCTGGGAGTGACCAGGAAAAATCAGCCGAGTAGGGAGCTAAGCCACCTCTGAGTCGGATGGGAGAAGCCTGGGTGAGGCCGGAGCCTGGAGCATGGCCACCGGAGGAGGCTGAGATAGGAGTAAGCGTGGGTTACCAGGAAGGAGAGGCCACTCTTTTTGGGGGGTTGGGGGAGGTCTCCATGGGTGTTGGGGAACCAGGTGCCAAAGTCTTCAATGGGCCCCAGTACAGCTGAAGGTCAGCCTCAGAGGGGGTTCCTGCCTGCGGGTGAAGAAGAAGTGTTGGCAACACCCTGGAGAGAGATCCTGTGGCAGCGAGCAGCCAGCAGGGGGCCTGCTGGTGTCAGGCTAGGGGCTTGTTATGGATTGAATTGTGCCTCCCAAAAATATGTGCTGTAAATCCTAACCCCTATATCTGTCTTTATATATCCATTTGAGAATGGGTTTTCTTTATTATTTTAATGAGACAGGATTAGTGTAGGGTGTGTTTTAAGTCAATCTCTTTTGAGATATAAAAGAGATCAAACAAGCAAGCTAGAGAAGCAGAGATGGGGGAAGAGATGCCAAGTCCCATGACGATGGCCCAGGACCAGAAACTCAGAGACAGAAACAGAGAGAGAAAGGCTTCCCCTAGACCCAGCACCTCAAATCTAACTTTAGCCTCCTAAACTGTGAGAAAGTAAATTTGTTTGTTAAAGTCATTCACTTGTGGTATTTCTGTTACAGCAGCGCTAGATAAATAAGACTGGGGATGGAGGAGGGTAGTTGAGGACACTCAGGGAAAAGGGGGCAGATGGTAGTCTACATAGGACATCGGAAGCCCCAGCAAACACCTGGGGCATAGGAAGCCCCAGCAAACACCTGGGGAATGAGTGATGTGGCATTTATAAGATGACATAGGGCAGAGGGCATAGAGCCATCTGGCCCCTAAGGGCCACCAGAGGGGTCAGCCCAGGAGTCTGGACTTCACTGGGGGCCAGCCAGGCAGCACAACCCCTGGTTCCCACCTCAGGGCTGGTCACTGCCCCTCCCTCCATTGACTGGAGCCCCCCTTGCTGTGCACAGACATGACTGGTCCAATAATGCAGACAGACGCTGGCCTCACGTCCAGAGGGCCACAGCCCCTTTACCTGCCACGGGGGTGCGTCCCCTCACTTCCTACTTCCTGTGGCCTCCATGAGCTGCCAGCCGGGCCACTTGGATGTTTTGTGAGGCCCAGCCAGTCCAGATAGAGGCAGAGTTGGGGGCAGAGAGACCACAGTGTGCTGGGGCAGGGTGGGTGGCAACCGTGGTCCTCGAGCCTTCATCCTCAAAAGCTCACAAAGGGGTGGCCTCATGTCACCTTAAGGTTAGAGAGGGGATGGCAAGCCCACAGCACCCAGAGCTCAGGGGAGGCAGGAGGGATCTGAGTCCCACCTGCTCCAAGCAGGCACGCAGAGCCCAGCCAGGAGCACACACCCGGGTCTGAAAAGGGGCAGGAGGGACTGGGTCTCCAGGTGATTTCTACCTGTGCCCTCCCAGCCCCACAGTCACACTTTCCCTACCCCACCTTCTGGTCAGACCTGCTGTATTGCCATGAGGACATCTAGGTGGGGTGGGAGTGTGTGGGCAGGTTTCCATCTGGCCTCTGATCAGGCCAGTTTGGCTGATGGGCCTGGTCCCAGGGGAGGCAGGTCCCTGGGTGAAGTGTTGAGGGCCCCAAGCAGGCTGTCCTGCAGCCTGGTGCAAACCCATCCCCTGGGCCCTCTGGGTGGGAAGGAGCCACCTCCCTCCCCAGCCCCTCCATGGGGAAGCTCCGCCTGTGGCAGCTTCCCTCCCTCAGTTCTCTTAATGTGAGGAGAGGACAAGCCAGGGTCTGAGGAGGGATGCTGACTTCCTATCACATGTTCTTTGGAAATAAACTCACGTCCATAGTCATCTGGCAGTGCAAGGGCTCTGGCTCCAGCCGCCCCAGGTGACTCTACCCATTCTCCCCATGCTGACTGGAGCCCTGAGCTGTGAGGACACTCTGGGGACTCCTCAGCACCTTCCCCAAACAACTGGTCCATGAATATCAGGCATGGAGAAGCCGCCTGTCTCTCTCTGGGCAGCTGAACCCTTGTCGCCGATGTAGAGGGGTCTCTTTTGAGGGAGGATATTTACAGCAGGTATGTTGTATTTTGCAGTTTTCCAAGCTCTGTCCTTGTTGGGTCAGACCTGGATGGTCACAGTCCTGAGCCACTGGTCCAAGAATTCGTAGGGAAATATGACCAGCTTCACTCACGTTGAGTTGTCCCCTCCCCCAACAACTGAGAGCTCAAGGACAAGGTCGGCAAGTGTTCCTAACTGTGTGCTGCCGGGCATTCAGAACTCAGGAAATGGTGGACCCCATTCACGCTCACATTCGTGTTCATAGGAGAGGAGATGGGGCTGGTGCGTCCGAGCACTGCAGATAGGCTGGGACTCAAACCTAGATCCACCACTCAAGGTCCGTCTCTGCACCGGCAAAAGCCGAGCGGTATGTGTACTTGAGTGTGTGTGCATGTGCCTCTGGGTGCATCTGTATGTGTACCTGAGCATGCTTACGTGTGAGCCTGTGTGCACCTGTGTGTGCTTCAGTGCCCCTAAGTGTGCTTGTGTGTACACCTGTTTGTGCCTCTATGCATCTAAGTGTGCTGTGTGTGTACCTGTGTGTGTTGTGTGCACCTGTGGATGCAGCTGTGTGTCTGTGTGTGCCTGTGTGTTCTTTTGTGTACACTTGGGAATCTGTGGGTGCACCTGTGTGTATACCTGAGCATGCCTCTGTGTGAGCCTGTGTGTACCTGTGTGTGCCTCTGTGCACCTAAGTGTGCCTGTGTGTGCACCTGTGTGAGCCTATGTGCACCTGTGTGTGCCTGTGTGCACCTGTGTGAGCCTCGATGCACCTAAGTGTGCCTGTGTGTGTGCCTGTTTGTGCCTTGTGTGCACCTGTGTGAGCAATTGTGTGTGCACCTGTCTGTGTAGCTACGTTGGGCAGCAAGGCAGTCTGGGAGTCTGTTGGTGGACACGTTGCTGTTGTCAATTGGGTCTATGTAGAGAGGCATGTGTGGGTCTGGGCTTGGGGTTTGTCCATGTTTTGGAGCCATGTTTGTTCATGTTTCCACAGGAGCACTCTTGGCTTGGGAGGCTCGGTGGGCTTGGGATCTGCCACATGGGCAGGCGCGGGGGTCTGTGTGACAGCCAGGGCTGTCGGGCAGGCACGTCTATGCATCTGCACGTAGGCGCTGTCTATACCTAGCCTCTGTGTGTGTCTAGACCAGAGTTTGCTGGGAGCACGTGTGCGTCTGTGTGTCCCTGCAGGGTCTTCAATCAGGAGCACGGAGTCTGGGCTTGTTTCAAGTGTTCATGTTTGGGGGTGGGTGTGATTTCAGTGCCGGGTGCTGGGTTCCCTGTGGAAGAATTGAGGTTTGAGGGGCATGTGCGTGTTGAGTGTGACTGTGCGTGCCTTGGGGGACATGGGTATCAGGAGGGCCTGGACTGTGTTGTCTGTGGGCCACTCCTGCCTGTCCCATGGCCGGGGGTGCAGCGCCAAGTGGAGCCAGGCTGTCGTGCTGCCCAGGAGCCGTGGCAGAGGGGCTAGGGACCTGGGAGTCATTCACCAGCCCCGAAACTGTGACATGGGGGCCAGTCTGCACAGGCTGTAGCCGCGGGGTGGCTGTCCCCTACGACTCCTGACCCAACTCTTCCTGCTGCAGGCCGCCAATGTCAGTGGGCCACCTGACACCCCAGAATGGGCGGTGCAGGCCAGACCCCCCCCATCCGTGGCCCCTTCGGACAGCCAGACACTGTAGCAGGTACGCAGCTCATGCCCCCTCCCTCCCTCCTGTCAGCCCCCACCCCCTGCGAGCCTCCAGGTGGAGACTGCATCCTGGCTGACCTTGTAGCCAGTGAGTGGGTCCTACCATGACTGTGTCACGGCTAAGGGGCTAGGGTCCCACCATGACTGTGTCTCAGCTAAGGGGCTAGGGTCCCACCATGACTGTGTCTCAGCTAAGGGGCTAGGGTCCCACCATGACTGTGTCTCAGCTAAGGGGCTAGAGACACAGAGGAGGCCTGTCCAAGGTCACACAGCACCAGGGCAGGGTGGACTCGAACTCATGCCCCAGAGCCCACGCATCAGTCTAGGTTCTGCCCCACATCCATCCCCCCCACCCCGTAATCTTTGTGGAACATAAACCGTGTTGACGACGGCAGGCCCAGCACTGAGCAGCAGCTGGAGGTAGAGCAGAGCTGTGGGGGGCTGCTGTGGGGCCTAGGGGGAGCCAGAGGAGGCTGTGAGGCTGTGACGTGAATGGTGAGCCTAGGGTGGGGAAAGAGTGGAGTGTGTAGAAAGGTCTGGAGGCCACACGGGGCCGCCAGCAGCCCGAGAGCTAGAAGGCCGAGAGCTGAGTTCAGGCCGGGATGCCCTCCAGGGGAGGCCCCCTCATGCATGCTTGCACTCCCTGCAGTGCGCCCGGTCACCCCTGGGTTACCACTGCGTGGTGTTTTCACATCGCATGGACCAAAGAGCCCTGCCCTCCAGACACTGCAGCACAGACGGAGGTCAGCAGCTAGCCCCTGCCCAGATACAGTGAACACGTTTACTCAAAAAAAGCGTGGGAACCGAGCCATGTGGCCCACGGGCCATGGGCCCTAGCCATGTTCCGAAGGTCAGGATCAAGGTCCTAGGAGACCCGTCCCAGGCTTAGGAGCACCAGAGCCAGCAAAGCCCCGGCGGGAGGCTGAGATGGCCAGGAGGGGGCTGGTTTCTCTTCTGCGTTTCAGGTCTTAACAACCTGGCCCGTTCTATCTCATAAAAACAACCGCCTGGCCATGTAGGTGAGGAGACCTCCCGCCAGCCCTGCCTGCCCTCCCCAACCCTGCCCTCCCCAGGCAGGGGCCAAGGGTCTGAGCTCAGCTTGGCCACCCCGCGGTGGTCAGACAGACGGGCAGGAGCTAGACATCAGCCTGTGGCTGGAGGGCCTGGCTCTGAGGGCGTGGGGGGCATGCAGCTCCCCGCAGCTCTGGAGACAGGATCCCTGCAGCTCCCCGGGAGCCTGAATTCTCCGTAGGACCCACAGTCAGCCCGGATTCAGTCCTGGGATGAATTCTGCAGGGTTGCCACCTTCCCCTCAGGTATAGGTGAGGAAACCAAGTCCCAGCATGATAGGGTAATCACCGCCACCCCCACCCAGACACTCATGAAGACAGTGGCAGAACCATACGGGCCCTATTAGCCAGACTCCAGGCCAGGGCTTTGTCCATGGTCTCACCCCAGTACCTCACCTCACCCTGGCCCCACTAGTCCACTGTCCCTGGACCCTGGGTGACCTCAGCTGTGGCCTTCCCCACCCTCTAATTGCCTGTGAAACACTGAGCATGGATCCAATGTTGCCGAGGGGCTCCGCTGTCATCCTCAGTGCTGTTGCAAGTTCCTGCAGCAGGTCCCTGGGGCACTCTTCTCCACCCACAGTAGCGTTTGTTCAATGTCTCTGCACCAGGCTGACTGTGGGTCTGAGGGCAGAGCTCATTCAGCCTCGCGTCTTCACACTTGGGCTGGGCCACAGCAGAGGGCCCCTGCCCCTTGCCTTTCCACCCACCCTGACCCACCACCTCTGCCTTCCAGGTGAGGCTATGTCTGCGAGGGACAATGGTTCAGAGGTGATCAAGTTCATCTTGCAAGGCTTCTCGGGCTCCCAGGGACTCCACCTAAGCCTACTGGTGCTGTTCCTGCTGGCATACATGCTGACTGTCACGGAAAACGTGGTCATCGTGGCAGTGATCCGCACCAGCCCCCTGCTGCACAAGCCCATGTACCTGTTCCTCAGCCACCTGTCCTTCCTGGAGACCTGGTACATCTCTGTCACTTGCCCAAGATGCTGCTCAGCCTGGTGGCCCCCAAGTTCCGCCGCATCTCCTTCGCTGGCTGCACGGCCCAGCTGTACTTCTTCCTGGCGCTGGCCTGCACTGAGTGCGTGCTGCTGAACGTCATGGCCTATGACCGATACGTGGCCATCTGCAGCCCCCTACGCTACCCCACTATCATGCATCCTGGGCTCTGCAGCCTGCTGGCCACCGGCTCCTGGCTCTCGGGCTTCAGCGTCTCTCTGGGGAAGGTCTTCTTCATCTCCCGCCTTGGCTACGGTGGCCTCAACATCATGAAACACTTCTTCTGTGATGTGTCCCCCCTGCTCAACCTAGCCTGCTGAGACATGTCTGTTGTGGAGCTCGTGGACTTCGTGCTGGCCCTGCTCATCCTACTGGGGCCACTGCTGCTCACCGTGTCCTCCTATGTCAAAATCCTCAGTGCCGTGCTGCGCATCCCATCCTCCACTGGCCGCCACAAGGCCTTCTCCACCTGCATCTCCCACCTGGCCGTGGTGGTCATCTTCTATTCGGCCTCTCTCTTCAACTATGCCCGGCCGCGTGCCATCTACTCCTTTGACTACAACAAGCTGGTGTCCGTGGTTTACACGGTGCTCACGCCTCTCGTCAACCCCATCATCTACTGCCTGCGTAACCAGGAGGGAAGACGGCACTGCACAGGGTGGCACAAAAGGTGGCCCAGACCCTGGGGGCCTCCACCTAGGGGTCAAGGCCACCTTGGCCCCCCCACATTCCCTGGCTTGTTTCTCATGCCAGCTCTAACTGGGTGGCCTGGAGAGGGGGAAGTGAAGGCTGAAGGGAACAGTTAGCATGCCTCCACCACCCTGCCCTGTGTCTGAGACAGCACAGAGGCCCGGGCAAGAGATTTTACAGCCTGACTTGCTCAGGAAAACAAAGATGAAGTAATCTAATAGGTCAAAGAGATATTCAGAAGTTAGAACCATAAGATCTTTGATTTATTGGGCTTGGGTGTGAGGGGAAGGGAAGAACTGAGGATAAGCACCATGTCCCATGAAGATGGGGGCACCATCCATCCATATGGGGAGCCAGGAGGAGGGCAGGTTTGAGGGGGAAGATGCTGAATTCAATTTGGAAATACCCAGTAGGTACTTCGATACTTGGATCTGGTGCTCCAGGCAGAAAACTGGGCTTGAAATAAAAATCTCAGCAGCATCAGCATAGAGAGGGTAACGAGATTCAGGAACCTAAGTGAGACTGGCTGGAGAGAGCAAGGAGAGAGATGAGAAGAGGGCCTTGTCAAGGCTCGGAGAGACCTTTCTCAGAAAAGGCGTGCAAAGGGCACAGAGAAGGAAACCCCGGCCATGGGATGCCATAGACACCGGGGGGAGAGCTACCAGCCGGGCATTCACAGTGCCGCTGCTGCTGCTGCTACTGCTGCATCAGGCGAAAGGAGGGTCCAAAAGTTCCCTCTGAGTTTGCCAACAGATGGTGAGATGCTAGCTTGGGGAAAGACGTTTCCTTGGAGCAAACGCAGATTGGAGTAAATTGAAGAAAGAGAGGGAACTGAGGAAATCGATAGAGTGAGTTCAAGAGCTCATTCGGGAAGTAGGGCTGTGAAGGGGAGGAGGAGGATGTGAGGTTGGAAATGTTTATTTTGTTTTGTTGTTTTTCTAATCCCTCTTCCACCAATCTTCGTCTCAATAGATTTGCCTCTGCTAGATACTTCGTATAAGTGGAACCATACACTGTTTATTCTTTTGTGTCTGACTTATTTCACTCAGTATAATGTTTTAAAAGATCATTTATATGGTGCCATGTATCACAACTTCATTTCTCTTTACACTTGAATAATTGTATGCATATCCCATATTTTGTGTATCCATTCGTCTGTTGATGAACACTTGGGTTGTTTTCACCTTTTGGCTATTGTGAAAAATGTTGCAATGAATATTGATGTACATATGTCTGCTTGCGTCACTGATTTCAATTCTTCTGGGTATATACCTCGGAGTGGAATTGTTAGGTTATATGATAATTCTAGGTTTCACTTTTTAAGAAACCACCAAACTGTTTTCCACAGTGGCCGCATTATTTTACATTTTCACTAGCAATCTAATTTCTCTAGATTCTTGCCAACATTTGTTATTTTTCATTTGTTTGGTGTTTTTAATAATAGCCATCCTAGTGGATGTGAAGTGATATCTCATTGTGGTTTTGATTTACATTTCCCTAATGGCTAATAAAGGAGCTTCTGGTGGAGCAGTGGTTAACCGCTCGCCTGCTCACCAAAAGGTCAGCAGTTCAAATCTACCAGTCACTCCTTGGAAACCCTGTGGGGTAGTTCTACTCTGTCCTATAGGGTCACTATGAGTTGGAAACGACTCAACGGCATTGGGTCTGGTTTGGGGTAATGGCTATAATATTAAGTTTCTTTTCATGCACTCATTGACCATTTGTATATCTCCTTTGGAGAGATGTTTATTCAAGCCCTTGGACCATCTTTTAACTGGGTTGTTAGTCTTTTTGCTGTTGAGTTTTAAGACTTATTTAAATATTCTGGATATTAAACCCTTATCTGATATATGGTTTCCAAATACTTTCTCCCATTATGTAGGTTGTCTTTTCACTTTCTTGATAATGTCCCTTGATGCAAAAAGGTTTTAATTTTGATGAAGTCATATTTATCTGTTTTTTCTCTTGTTGTTTGTGCTTTTGGTGTCATATCTAAGAATCCATTGCCTAAAAGAAAGTTTTGAAGATTTACTCACATTTTCTTTTAAGATATTTATGGTTTTAACTTTTATATTTAGGTCATTGATTCATTTTTAATTAATTTTTACATATGGTGTGAGGTATGGGTCCAACTTCATTCTTTTGCATGTGGAGAGCCAGTTGTCCCAGCACCATTTGTTGAAGAGACTATTCTTTCCCTATTGAATGGCCTTGGCACCCTTATTGAAATCAACTGGCCATAGCTGTATCGGTTTATTTCTGGATTCTCAATTCTACCTCATTGATCTGTATGTAGATCCTTATACCAGTACCACACTGTGTTGATTACTGTAGCTTTTTAAGACGTTTTGAAATCGGACAGTGTGAGTCTTCCTACTTCGTTCTGTTTTGTTTTTTGTTTTGTTTTTTTCAAGATTGTTTTGGCTATTCTGGGCCCCTTGCAATTTCATAGGAATTCAAGGGTCAGCTCTTCCTTATCCCCACTGGACTGCACCTCTGTCCCCTCTGTCCCCTGGGCACCACCCTGATCAGGCCCCACCTTGGCCACCACAGGCTCCACCCTGTTCTCCACTGAGATTCTGATCCCTGCCCCTCCCTCAGCCCACTCCCCATACAATCACCAGGTGAGTGAGCTAAAACACAGACCTGATGCACTTATTCCTGCCATTAGAACCCCCCACAGGCCTCCTACTGTTCATAGGGTAAATTCCAAAGCCCCTATCAGGACCTGTGATGACCCTCCCTAGCTCGGCCCCACCACATTATGCCTCCATCACTAGCTGAGCACCAGGTAATGCCTGCTGGCCCCAAGCCCACCTGGTGCTGAGGACACCAGGAGGACCTCTGCTGTACAGACCCCTCCCTCGTTCCAGGGCACATCTCCTGGGCCACCGCTGAGTAGGTCCCAGCTCCCGAGCACTGTCAGGATATGTGTCTGTCAGTCTGCTGTGTCCCCTCCCACCTGGACTGAGCACCGTGCAATGGGACCACAGCTGCTTTGACCATCTTTCTGTCCTGGGCAGTGGACCATGGGGCAGGACTAGCTTGAGGAAAGGAGGGGCCAGCCCACTCCTGCTCAGTCCCTCTGTCATGAGTTGGAGGAGATTGGGGAGGAGGCGGGAGGGGCTGCTTAGAGGAGAATGAGATTTGCAGAGAAGCACAGCGCAGGAGGCATGTTCTGTGAGAAGCTGCTGGGAAAATGGAGGAATAAAGTTTGACCCCCAGAGGTATCCAATCAGCTCGTTCCTAGTCTTCCAACACAATCTACACTTTCTACCTCATCTGATGCTTCCTCTGGTTTTCACAGACTTTGGAAAACATGTGTTTCCAAATAACAACTCCTTTGTTTAGCACACTGTGAAGATGAAGGCTCTGAAGAAGAAGAGAAGGAAGAGACTGTCCAGCCTAGCCCTACACCCCTGCTGTCTGAGCATCAGCTCCATCCCATGCCCACAGCATGGAGAGGGGACCTCTCAGCACAGGGCTGCTCACTGGGGTCTTTCATGAGCCTCTCTTTCTTTGAGTCCACAAAGCCATAAGAGGCAGGCAAACAGGATCAGGACATTCTTTCCTCTTGCCTTACCAGCTTTTAGAGGCCACCCACATTCCTAGGCTTGTAGTCCCTTCTTCTGTCTTTAAAACCAGCAGGATAACATCTTACAATCTCTCTCACCCTCTCTGACCTCTGCTTCTATCATCACGTCTCCTTCCTTACTCTGACCCTCCTGCCTCCCTCTCCACCATACATATAAAGGCCCTTGTAATTATACTGGGTCCACCTTAAAAGCAGCAAAGGGAAAAGCTAGTGAGGAGCTTCCAGGCTGAGGGACAGAAGGCAACTAGTGACTAGTGAGGTGGTCCAGCACTCATGCTCCTGTGCTCATCTGGGGCCTCACAGAGCAAAGGTCACTATCAGGCTCTAGAGCCTACCTTAATAGTAACCCTGAAAACCCACACCCTGTCAGGGTGGGGAGGCCAAAAGGCTGTATCCTAGGAATGGAATGAAAAAGAAGAAGACCCAGCCCTCCCATGAACCCAAGACAATTTTGAATCCTCAAGTTGGAACAGAACAGTGCAGGTTCTGAGTACATGCTAGAAAAAGAAGAAAGTCTGAAAGTTAATGAGCTCTGCATCTTCTTGAGAAGTTAGAAAAATAAGAGCAAACTACACTCAAAGATAGTAAAAACAAGGAATTAATAATGAGTAGAAATTAAAGAAATAAACAGAAAATACCATAGGGGATAAACAACGCTAAAATTTGGTTCATTGAAAGAATTGATAAAATTTGTTTCTGGTGGTGCTGATGAAAAAAAAAAGAAAGAGAAAGAGTAACCAATATCAGAAGTAAAAAAGCACATCATAACAGTTCCTGCATGCATTAAAAAGATAATAAGCACCGATTATGAACAATTATATGATAATAAATTTGAAAATGCAGTTGAAATAGTCCAATATCAAACAATATACAAAACTGAACCATGAAGAAATGGAAAACCTAAATGTGCAGATGACACAAACTTGCTTGCAGCAAGTGAAGACAACGTGAAGCACTTACTGATGAAGATCAAAGACCACGGCCTTCAGTATGGATTTTACTTCAACATAAAACAAAAATCCTCACATCTAGACCAGTAAGCAACATCATGATCAACAGAAAAGATTGAAGTTGTCAAGAATTTCAGTTTACTTGGATCTACAATCAATGCCCATGGAAGCAGAAGTCAAGAAATCAAACTATGCATTGCATTGGGCAAATCTGCTGCAAAAGACCTCTTTAAAGTGTTAAAAAGCAAAGATGTCACCTTGAAGACTAAGGTGTGCCTGACCCAAGCCAAGATGTTTTCAATTGCCTCATATGCATGTGAAAGCTGGGCAATGAATAAGGAAGACCAAAGAAGAATTGATGCCTTTGAATTACGGTGTTGGCAAAGGATATTCAATATACCATGGACTGCCCGAAGAACAAACAAATCTGTCTTAGAAGTACAGCCAGAGTGCTCATTGGAAGCGAGAATGACGAGATTTCATCACATATTTTGGACATGTTATCAGGAAACATCGATCCCTGGAGAAGGACATCACGCTTGGTAGAAGGTCAGAGAAAAAGAGGAAGACCCTCAGTGAGATGAACTGACACAGTGGCTGCAACAATGGACTCAAGCATAACAACGATCATGAGGGTGGCACAGGACCGGGCAGTGTTTCATGCTGTTATACATAGGGTCGCTGCTAGTCAGAACCGACTTGATGGCACCTAACAAACAATTCTATAACTATAAAAATAAAATGAACGTGTAATTTAGATATTCCAACAAAAAGCTTCTACTAAAAGTTGAGGAAGTAAATGACACCAACTTTCCATAAACTCTTCCAGAGAATAGAAAAAGAAGAAACACTCCACAATGTGTTTTATGAGGCTAACATAGCCACTCATAATTAATCTCAAGAAGTACTTTTTTAAAAAATACAGGTTAATATCGTTCATAAACAGAGCTGCAAAAATTCTGAGCAAAATAAATCTGCAATATATTAAAAATATAATATATTGAGACTTGTTGTTAGGCACTCATAGCAAACCCATGTGACTTTGTTGTTGTCGTTAGGTGTTGTCAAGTTGGTTCCAATGCATAGGGACCTTATGTACAACAGAACAAAACACTACCCACTTCCTGCACCATCCTCACAATCATTGCTATGTTTGAGCTTATTGTTGCAGCCACCGTGTCAATCTATCTCATGAAGGGCTTCCTCTTTTTTGATGACCCTGTACTTTACCAAGCATGATGTCCTTCTCCAGGGATCAATCTCTCCTGATAACATGTCCAAAATATGTGAGATGAAGTCTCACCATCCTCACTTCTAAGGAGCATTCTGGTTGTACTTCTTCCAAGACATGTGACTAAGTGTGGTTTATTCTGACAACGAAAGTTTGATTTCACAGGTCACAAAAAGCTCTAAAGAAAAAGATCGATAATTTAACTGGAATAAAATTATAAATGTCTATACTTCCAAAAACACCATTAAAAGACTAAGAAGGCCAGCCACAGAGTTGGAGAAGATATTTGCAACATATCTAACGGACAAAAGTCTTGTGTATGTAAATACACATGAATATATAAAGAACTCTCACAGATCAATGAGGCAATCCATTAGAAAAATAACAAGAGGCTTGAATTGAGCAGGCAATTCACAAAAGATGGTGTCCAGGGCCAATAAACATATAACAAGTTGCTCTACACCATTAGGAATCAAAGAAAAACAAATTAATACTGTGATGACAGACCGTTACATCCCCACAGCTGTCTAACAAAAGAAAAAGATGGATAATACCAAGTGCTGGCAGAGCCGTAGAGTGATGGGGATGCTCTCACTGCTGGCAGGGGTGTAACTGTGCACTCTAGGAAATGGTCAAGGTCCCTCGGTGATGGAAATAGTTTATGCTCAACTGCTAACCTAAATATTGGCAGTTTGAACCCACCCAGTAGTATCTTAGAAGAAAAGCCCTGAAGGTCTGCTTCCATAAAGATGACAGCCAGGAAAACCCTATGGAGCAGTTCTACTCTGACACACTTGGGGGTCACCACGAGTCAGAATCAACTCAACGGCAACTAACAACAACAACAAGGAAATGGTTAGGCCTTATCCACTGAACGTGCCTTGTAGCTCAGCAATGTCCCTTGGATGAGCTGACAGAAGGGCAGCCTCCTGAGCCAGGAAAGCATGTAGCAATGTTTAGCTGCAACATCTGTAATGGTCGAAACCTGCAAACACCCACTGTCCACCAACAGTAGAATAAACAGGTGTATGCAGTGAAATAATACAGAGCCCAAAAAATGAACCAAGTACAACTATACACAATCGCACAGATGAATCCCACAGCCATAATACTGAGAGAAAGAGGTTACAGGATAACAACACATCCTGTGTGGTTCCATTTACAAAGGGCTCAAAAGCAAGCAAAACTGAGCTACAACATTTAGGGTTGCATATGTGGGTGATACCATAGACTGCAAGCCCCCCTTCAGGTGACCCTACCCACCTAGCTTTACAGAGCTGGAGTCCCTAACACCCCAGGGCTATCCTACCAAGTGCAGGCCAGTGTGTGCCACTGGAAACACATTCTTCCACCTAAGAGGAGTTACCTCAATGAGATGAGGACCCTATTAACTCAGGCTGGTACAATGGGTGGGGGATACTGGTATGTCACGAGTATAAAGAGCTGATATTACAGCTGCTAACACACAGTTATGTGGCAACTGTTTGTCTGTCCCTGCCCACACCTCTCCCACTCCCTGAATGGCAGGTAAAGGCAGGGCAGGAAGAGCAGGCACCAAGATTCAGGGAGCCTGGGAGATTGATTAGGAAGAGGCAGATTCCCCCTGCAGCCGACTCAAAACACATCTCTGACCACCTGCTCACTGCTTAGAATTTTACCATTAGTATAAGAAATTTATATAAGTGGGATTTTAAGCTTGTATTTTTGTGTTTCATTTTTGTTACTCAATATTATATTTGTGACATTTGTCCAAGCTAATTTCCAGTGTGATGTTTTCTTTGATCTATGACTTAGTTAATTTTTAATTGCTTAATTTCCAAAACTTCAGAGATTTTATAAGTTATCTTTTAGTTATTGAATTATACCTTACTTTCACTGTGGTCAGAGAACTTAGTCAGTGTGGTTTCACTCCTATAAAATTTGTTGGTGTGGCTTTATGGCCCAGGATATAGTCAGTTTTGGTAAATATTTCATCTGCACATGAAAAAAGTGAGCATTCTGGCTTTGCCAGATGTGAAATAAAGATATCTCCTATACTTTTTTTCTGTATTCTACATTATTTTGCCTCTCTGTGCTTCTTTCAAGATATTTTCTTTTAACCTATCTTTCATTTCACTGATTCTCTTTGTAATGGTGTCTTATCTTCTGTTAAACACATCCACTTAGTTCTTAATTTTAGTTTTTGTATGTTTTCAGTTCTAGGATTGACTGGTTGGTGGGGTTTTGTTTTGTTTGTTTTTTCAGTCTCCTTCCAAAATTCTCGATCTTGTCTTTGAGTTCCATGAACATATTATGCATAGATGTATTAATTCTGTCTGATAACTCCATTGTTGGGTTCCCTGTGAGTCTTTCTCTATTACTTAACTGCTTTTCTTAGTTTTCAGTTCAGTCTTGTCTCTTCACATGTTTGGTTGTTTCTAATTGAGCATATCATATATTTTTTTTTAATTATGGAGATTATTTGAGGCTCTAGATTAGGTTCTTATCCTCTGAAAATTTGCCTTTGCCTCTGTCAGGCAGCAGGATGGAGCACTAGCAATTCCAAATCACCAGCATCCTTTCAGAGGCTGAACTGCTCCAAAGCTGGCTCCAGTCACTAAGAGGGCTGTGTTTACCCTCATTCTAAATGCATATTCCTTTGAGTTCCTAGCCTGAAGCCTGCATAACTAACAGGTGTCTTCTCCTTGGCAGGCCTTGAACTCCAGTTTTTACCCACCCCACCCCCACCCCCAGACCCATGAGTCTGGCAGAAGCTCTGCTTGGCTTTTCAGTTGCTTCTACCAGAATCAGCAGATACCTCCAGGGGATAAGTAGTCCCAAATACCAGGATTACTTTTCTGGGATTCCCTTATCTGTAGGATCTTGGCCCTGCAGTATTCACTGTCTTGCTAGCTCTCAGTGCCTACAAACCAAGGAGGTTTTTGTTGTTCTTGTTCAGCTCTTCTAGTTTTCTCAGATGGAAGGTTAATCTGAATGGTTAACTGAAAGCAGAACCCCAGAATATCTATTTATGAGTTTTGAACATTTTGTTTGAATTTCATTTTCAGTTGTCCAGGGGGAAGTGCAGGTACAGCACCAGGATCAGGGGGAATCAGGCCAGCGTGTGTCAGAACGTTGGACAGCACTGCAGCCAGCTCTTCATCCGGGATTCAGCTCTCTATTCAACTCTGCTGCCACGTCAACTGTAAAGGACCAGTCTGCTACATCTTGAGCCCCAGCGATGGAGACAGTGCCTCCATTCATGTCTTTAGTGTCAGTGTTTGAAAGTGTGCAGGTTGCTCTGAGGATTAAATATCATGTATTTGGAAGAGTCTAGTGTGCAAAGACACTTGACAAAATTTCATGTTTCCTCTTGTCACTTTATGAGCGTTCTTCCCTCCATAGACAATGAAGGTTGTTAAACTCCCTGGAACCTCACTTTGCCTGATTTACAAAATGGGAATAATAGCAATAGTAGCTATATCCTTAGGCTGAAATAATATTGTGAACACAGAGATCATGTTGCAAACTATGAAGTGCTATGCACATTTATGTTATTTTTAAACTTTGCGACTTGGAAGTTCTGTCTCTCAAAAGACAGTTTAGCACAGTGGGTTAGAGCTCAGGAACCAGACTGCCTGGGTTCACACCCTGCTCTGTCATTTACTAGCTATGACAACTTACTTAATCTTTGCAACATATTGCCACGTATAATTTGTATAACATTTACTCTATTCCATCTTCTGTTTCCCCCTTTGTAAAACAATAATAATACTGACACCTACTCATAGAGACATTACAGGGATCATATGGGCTAATGGATGTCAAGAGATGTTGTGAGAGGGTTGAGAAAGGTCCCCAATACACCAGTCTCCATGCCTCTGCCTGAGCCTCCCTCCAGTTTGTGAAAAATAAAATCAGCTCACAAAAGGGTTGAGCCGCCTCTGTGCAATTGTTTCCTTGTCTCCGGTGTTTGTAACATTTGAAAGCATTTTTAGTGCTTTCACATCCAGATGGCAAATGAACATGAGAAAGGATGCTCAACTTCATTAGTCATCAGGAAAGTAAAAATCAAAACTCGACGTGATACACACTGTCCAGAATAGCTAAAATAAAGAATGCTGACAAGGATGAGGAACACTCCTGGAGGGGCTGAACAGTGGCACAGTCACCTTGGAAGATTGTTTGGTATTATCTACCAGAGATAAGCATGCACATGCCTATGACCTAGTAAGTCCACTCTTAGATACATACCCAATAGAAATGCCTGCACATCTCCCAAAAAGAAAATCACAAGAATGATCAGAGAAGCATCATTTGTAACAGTCAAAATTTGAAGCAACTCAAATGCCCATCCATAGTAGAATGGATAAACTGGGGTCTATTCACCCAGTGGAATACAGTCAGTGATGAGAATTTGTGAACTACAACTACACGACCCCATGGGAGAACCTTACAAACATGTTGAGTGAAAACAGCCAGACACAGAAGAGGACATGCTGTGTGATTCCATTTGTACATAATCCATGGTGTCAGGGGGTCGACATGGTGGTTGTCCAGGGGACGTGGGTGGAAGAGCTTTGGGGCCTTCTGGGGTCTGGCGTGTCTGGTTCTTGATCAAGATGCACGTTTCCTGTGTGTGCTCAGTTTTTGGAAATTCATCAAATGATACATTTGTGACTTGAGCACTTTGTATACATACCTTATATGCCAATAAAAAGTTTACGTGCCAAAAAAGCACCTATCCGTTTAAAATAAAACTAGTAGGAAATTGCAGAATGGCTACAAGTCAATGCATTCTCCCCAAGCTCCCATGACAGCTGTGTGCTCAGAGGATCACTTAGCCCCTGGAGCAGAGGGTACACTGATACCCTCCACAATCTGGGGCAGGTTGGTGCTTGCCTGTCTTAGGGTGGGATAAAAATAAACAGGCTTTAACATAAGCTCTGTCAGGAACCAGCTCTTTGGGGAGGAAATGCTCAGAATGTCTACTTTCCTATGGCCCTTTTCCAGAGTCAGATTTAGGACAAGGAGGCCCGTCCAGAGATGCAGGGCTCACTCTCGCCTTGACTCTCATTCCTCAGGAGCACTTACCACAGATATGTTATTGCTTGTTTAAAATTAATTGACTCTGAGCTGAGCCCTTTGGTGAATTTGATGGCCTTATTAATTGATGACTCCACGAAGTTCCATACTAGACAGAAGGGGAGCAGGGGGTGGTCAGAGACAGTCCCTCCAATCCTCTTGGTGACCATCTCTGGACCAGTTCCCAGGGCCAAGTCTCACTGCAGTTTAATGAGCCAGAACCACCGATTTTTAATAGTGGAACCTGGCACGGTGCCTCCCCCGACCTCCTGTCTACTTTTTAATGATGCCCCAGGGAAAGCAGCATTCAGTCTCCCAGCTCTGAAAACTTCTCCCATCCACCTTGGCTAGAAGCTTGTCAAATGTAAATTTGATTGGGCACCAAGAGGTTTGTGAACTATTCCCTGATTGCCCACATAACTCAAACTTTCCCTCCAACAGGACTCAGAATCAGCAGCGTTCCTCACCAGAGCTGCCACTCCTCGGGTGGGTGGGTGGAGGAAGAGGCAGGAGAAAAGACAGGAGTGCCTGGGCAGTTTTCCCATGAGCAGCTCTCTGAAATGGGAGAACAACCCCAGGCAGCAGAGGTAACTTTTGCTAATGCAGGTGGGGCTGTGAGACCTCAGATGAAGCCCACCTCCGCCTGTTGGGTCACTGCCTAGAATCCAGGCTATGTCCCACAGGGAAGGCTGCCACTCTAAGGCATAAACATCAGTCAAGGGTGGAGCCTGGCCACACCAGTGAGGGGCTCGTGTCTCCTGGCCCAGCACCCTGAGGTTCAGGGCTGAGAAGCTGCTGTGTCATGGTGTCAACAACAGACGTGGGCTGTAGAGCTAAGAGGCTGCAGCTAGGAGTGGGGGCAGAAGGACAAGGGGTGGAAGGACCAAGCAAGCGCCCATGTGCCGATCTTCACGGCCTGAGTCTTCAGTGTCTTGTCCTCTAGCTGCTACGAGGCAATGCATGGAGTGTCTGCTGCCTCCCCCCACAAGAAGACGGAGGAGACACGGTTGGGGAGGCTGCCTCTGGCCTTGTCCGCTCAGGTGTGAGGTCCCTGCTGGACACTCCAACCCCCCAACGCTCATGCCCTCTGGGCCCCCATCTGTCCCTCCATGTCCCTCCAAAGTTCATGTTCAAAACTGAAGGCACACCCACCCAAATGCAGACGGCATGAGGTTCTCTGAGCATGGGGACCAAGTTCTCATCCTGATTCTGACAGCCTGACCTGAAAAGGTGACCACAAGATGCAGAGATACGAGTGCCAACGACAAGAGATTTAGGTGCAATAATAACGTTGAGGTTATCATTTTAAAAGTGTCTTCATCTCTTAAATACTCCATTTATGGGTAAAATTACACTATGTTTTGAATTTGCTTTAAAATTAACCATCAGTGGAGAAGAAGGGAGGGACGCGGAGGAAAGGAGAGTGGGTGATATCAAAAATTTATTGACGTACAATGAGCACATCGGGGCCTAGTGTCACAGTCTCTCCACTTTTTTGTATGTTCGAAAATATCAAATCAAAGGATTTGTTTAAGTGGGCTCATGATCTCCTTGTGCCCCCCACCTTCAACTCAGGACCTGACCAGCCTCCCATCCCTCTCATGTCTAGCCCCTAAACACATAGCCCCACCTTGGCTTAGCCCACACTTTATGAGCCCCCTAAGGAGCACCAGGCCCCTTACTCCCCCACCCCAACTCATTCTTCGCATTCCTGCCGAAGGGACAGGTATACAACTCAAACTTTCTGACACCAATTTTCTGCTTGAAATCCCCCACACACATTGCCTACGACCCAGAAGTTCCACTCTAGATACTCGCCCAAAAGAAATGTGGCATATTTCCCCAAAAGGCATTGTTGGTAATAGCCAAACACTGGAAGCAATCAAATGCCCATCAACAGTAGAATGGATAAACCAGGGTCTGTTCACCCAAAAGAATACAATCAGCTATGAGAATTTGTGAACTACGCAGGAGAAACTTACAAACACAGTGAGTGAAAAAGCCGGACATAAAAGCACATCCATATGATCCCATTTGTACACAACCCACGGTGCACTCGGTGTGGTGCAGACGCTGTCAGAAGCGGATTTATTAAGCCGCGGAGGCAGAGGAGGGGGGAGTCAAGAAAAGCGGGCCCTTGTCTCGAACCAGTAGTTCACCGAGTTTTTATAATACAGGAGACAAAAGACCCAGAGAAAGGCAAAGCGGGGGAGGGAAAAGTGTGACTTCACTGCAGGTTCACTTACACGTTATATAGCTAACAACAGACACACTATTTGAACCCTCTCTACTTGCTGTCTCTACTGGCCACGCTTTACAGCCACATCAGCTTCTAAAGCAGATTTCACAAACTGAGATTAAAACAGCCTCAAGGTGTAAGGGTGACATTTCAGGAAAGCAAAGACAGGCTCTGAATGAGAACAGGTTTCCACCCACATGAGGGCACGTGTCTCATATACTGAAGGCTGGGAAATGCAGTCTGAGAGTGCCTGTGGTTTCCATTCTTCAAGGCTGATTCCCTCAAAATGGAGACTCGTTCCTGACCCCATACTTCTCCTTGAAGATGCAGCTGATATGATTCTGTTTTCACCACAAGTCTCCCCATGGTGCTGGGTTCCTGAACCAGCCCAGCAGCAAGCATACCAGATGCTGCAGGCCTCAGGGCCCTGGCATGTGCCGCTCCAGCCTGAAGGCGTCACGCCCAGCCCTTCTCAGCAAGATTTTTTGCTCATCTTCAAGACCTAATTGCCTATAATCTCCTGAAAATGTCAGCTCCCCTATAAGCTTTTGATTTGTCTGTGAGCCACATAGTGTCTGTCTGGAACCCTCAGACTCACAGAGGGCCAGATGCAAATTGTGTCGTCCCCATGTCAGGAGCTGCAGATCATTCCCTGGGGTGGTCTCTGGGGCCCATGGTCTGGAGAGACCCCACTCCCTCCCATGTGGTGCCATCTCTGGGGAGGGGGCTGAGCCACCGAAACTCCTCTCTTGACCACCAGAGGGGCCACGTGATGTCCCCACCAAAGGTGTGGGACTGGGAGGCTCACGGTCCTCGCCGCTGGGTAGACCTCCCACTTCCTCCGCCCTGTGCCCCCAGGGCTACTTAAGTCCACCCTCGTGGAGGCAGCCAGGCTCTGGGTCTTCTTGTGGATGGAAAGGGCTGAACCCGGCCCAGATTTCCCTCCGGGCACTGCATGTGTTGGACACTGAGGCCTGGAGCACACCTGTAGTGAGTTACCCACCCTGCTCACTCATGAAGAGGGGCCACACCCTACATACTTCAAGGGCACCTGATGCCAGAAGAACATTAAAAGACTGACATGCCAGGAAAGCAAGGTTCACTGTTAACTAATCTACTGACGTGGTTTCACAAAACCAGGACAAAAAAGAGCAAACACGAGCACAAGTAGGAAAGTTGATAAGATTGAATATGAATTCTGATTTAAAAATATACGTGTCAACTAGGAATAGAGGTACAAGTCCTGAACGTGACCATGGGCTCCCACTCCAAACACCTCCTGCAGCCTCACAGTGAGGCATGGGAACCTCTCTACCGAGGTCAGACACAGGCCAGGACCAACAACCACTCAGAACAAGGCAGGGTCTTCTGCAATAACACATCCTAGCACACCCAGGGCTGAGTGGACAAGGACAGAGCCTGACCAGGGCTGGACCACAGCAAGGGGGACAGAGAAGGGCTAAGGTCCATGCTCAGGGTGGAAGAGACTCTGGGGGAGGGAGAAAGGGGTGTGGGGAGGGGGAATCCAGGGTGGGGTGTGGGGAAAGGAGATGGGGAAGGGATTCCAGAGAGGGAGATGTGGGAAGGGGCCACACAGCGAGGGGGGACATAAAGAGGGGCCTGGTGGATCACCCAGCCCTCAGGGGCAGCCACCCAGAAGGTCTTGGGGTCTCGGTCTCTTGAGAGACGCAACATCATCACAGGAAAGTGATCTGCAGAGAACGATCCATGAGCACGTGGAGGCCGCAAGGGGCCCCCAGATTGGGGCTGGGGGGTTCTGCCTGGCCGTGTGACCTCGGCTGGTCACTGAGCCTCTCAGACCTCTGACGCCTCCACATCAAAGTGGTAGAACCACTCACATCTGTGCCTTGAAGAGTTGGTGCAATGTCCCCCCAGTGTCCCTGTGGGCTGCGGCCCCCCTGTGGCCATGACCGACCTCATCAGGTCAGTAGATACACACTGGTGATTAGGTGTGTGCTGTGGACGTGGCTTCACAAATCCCAGAGACAATACCTCTGCAGTCAGAGCAGTTACACAGGACCACAGGAGTCGGAGAGATCCGCTGGCTTAGAGACAAGCGTCTCTGCGCTCAGAGCCCAGCTCCTCCCTATGCAGCAACCAGCTCTGTCGAGCAGCAGGGCAGAGAACAACCCACCCGACCTGACTCCCTGCCCACGTAGGGCTCCCATTCTGGAGGAGAGCAACAACAAACATGATAAGGAAGTACTTGGGCACCAGGTCCACCAAGGGCAGTGGGGGACCCTCAGGGACTGGTCAGGAGCCCCACCAGACGCCAGGTGGTGCTGTTCCAGTGGAAGGAGAGAGACACGGGCAGTCTGCAAACTGTTTTATCTACTAATTCATGAAAATAACAGTAACAACAGCTACATCCTCCAAGAGTTAACTTCAGAAGCATTAACGCATTTAATACATGGGCTCCCTGAGGTTGCAAGCTCATGATCCCCACTTACAGAGAAGGAAACAGAGGTTTAGACTGGACAGTTGGCAAGCATTGTATAATAACAAGTCCCTTCCCTGCTGCTCCTAGGATAGGTAATGGGGCTGGTCTTTCAGGCTGGGCCTCTCTCCAAGGCTCCAGACACACGGACAGCAGCACGTGTCCTCCCCCACTCAGGGGCCACACCAAGATGCACCCTTCCTATGATGCCCCAGGCCCATGGGGAACCTGGCAGACGTTCTCCAAGGATCCCCTGATGCCTCATCATGCTGCCCAGGATTTCTGCAAAGATCACGGACGGCTAAGGACACTGTCCCCAGGGAGGGCTCACGAGGTGGCAGATGCAGGGCGGAGGAGAGGTCTAGAAGGTGGGACAGCCCAGGGCCTTGGCTCATGGACAGAGGTGTCTGCATGAGCATGTGGCCTCCTCAGGGACCATGCTTCCCCATTTCTCTTCTGGAATTCATGTCCGGAGCCCAAGGGCCTGAGTACCCTTTGGCAAAGCTTGTGGATCCGGGACAGAAAACTTCCCAAGGCCAGGATGGGGTGACCTCCCAGGTCAACCAAGAGTGCCACCCGTGTCCCATGCCCCTAAAGGCCCCATTTCCAACAGTCATGGGAGTGGTCCTAAGGGCCATCTCCCTGGTCCACCCAGTAGGGCAGAGCTGGCTCCAAGGCCCCCATGGGCTGGGCCCTGCTCCATCCTCCTCAGAGTGTCCTTCAGGTCCTTGCTCCACAGGGTGTAGATGAAGGAGTTGAGCACTGGGGTGACAATGGTGTTGCTGGCTGAGCCCCTTGCTTCCACTGCCCCACCTCCTCCTGGTGATGGTCAAGAAGGGCCCAGGGGGTCATGGCTGCTCTGGATGCTTGGGAGCAGCCAGAGCTCTCCAGCAGCTACAGAAAGTCCATGGCTGGTCCGGGAGGTGGGTCTGCTGTCCAGAAGTTTCCCTGGCAGCAGCCAGCCCACAGGTCTATGAGGGGGCTCTGCCCAAGTGATCCAGTGAGGCAGATGCAGACCCCAGAGGGGGAGAGGTTGCCCTACCCCTGAAGACCAAAGGGAGGAGGCTAGCAGCTCCTTTGCTGAGGCCCTGCTCCATGGCTACATCCTCACCTCTCCCCACATCCTTCCAGGGAAAGGCCTGGCCAGAGGGCAGAGCCTCCACCAGGCCCTGGTGGCCATCAGCCAATGAGATGGCCAGGAGCCCAAACCTGAGTCTCCAGCTCCAGCTCCCAGCCCAGGCAGCAACTGTGTCTAATAGAGCACAGGGAATTACGTGCCCTGGTTCCTGGGCAGGGGGACACCAGGGTGGCCACAGAGCCTGGTTCTGCCCACCCACTAGGCAGAGGGGCTATGCCTTGTGCCTGGAAGCAGCCCGCCGGCACTGGGCTTACTTCTGCCTGCCTGGCCCGGCCTCCTCCAGGCTCAGGTCTGCAAGGACCCTCTTGCCAATTATGCAGTTGGCAAGAGCTGGGCCCTGGGGGCTGAGACAAACCCCGAGGGTGGTCCCGGGGCAGCTCTCAGCCTGCCCTGAGTGGGGCTTCCTCCATATGGGATGTGCCTGGCAGCCACAACTCACACCACGCTGGCCCCTCTCCGGGCCGCACCCTGCTCCAGGTATCCACATGCTTCGAGAGCAGCCAGGGGAACAGGAGAGCATCAGGCTATGTGCACCCTAGGGGGTGGCCTGACTGCAGACTGGATGCTGGGCACTGTGGGCAGGTGCTCTGTGCCTCAGTTTCCCCTCTGTAAAAGGAAATGACACCAGCAGCCCCCGCACTGCCAGGCTGAGGGAAATGAGACTGCCTGCACCCCAGGTGGGGACCTCCCAGCCCTGTGTAGGCAGGAGGAAGGCTGCGACACGGGAGAGCCTCTGTTGAACCAGTGACTTTGGGTGTCCCCAATCCTCTGAACCTCTGTGAACATTATCCACATGGGTGCTGGAGCACACACCTGTGGAGTGAACACCTGTGAATACACACCTGTGGACACACACCTATGAACACACACCTGTGGACTACCCACCTGTAAGCACACACCTGTGGTACACACACCTGTGGAGCACACACATGTGAACATACACTTCTGGACACACACCCATGGGGTGCACCCCTGTGGACATGAATCTGTGGAATGTGCATCTGTGAACACACTTATGTGGGGTGTGCACCTATGCAAAGCACTCAGGGGTAGGTGAGCCTTGGGCTCATGGCTGTGGATGGAGCTGGGCCACAGCTGGCCAGGGACTTAGCTGCCTGGGGTAGGAGTGCTGGGATGAGTGGCAGTGGGGGCCCCATCAGCATTTCAGAGGTAAGTCTCAGTGAGAGCTCAAAATAGAGTTGTTTTAATTGCACCCCACAACATGAGCTGTTTCTGGCCCCTTGGTCCTCCCCGTGCCTCTACCCAAGGAACTCAGGAAGCCACTTTTGGCTGGAGGGAAAGCAGCTCTCGGCCATCTCCCCCTCTCCAGAGAAGATCCCTCACAGACTCCCCTGTGGCCCTTTCTTAACCTCTATCAGTCCTCGAGCTGGGGGAGAGCCTGACTGTGGAGTCTGAGTGCCATCATCTCAGCATCTCGGTTGAAATGGGGTCAGAACAAGTCCCACTTCAACACTACGATGCATGCTTTCCTTCTGCTTTCTTGTGTTCTAGCTCTCCCTCCAGAGTGTTCATCACTATGACTATAGGTCACAAGAAATAGCCTTATATTTGTGGAGTCTTCAGCATTCTACACGCATGATCCCATTTGATTCCTGGGGCGGAGGAGCGGGAGAGATTATTATCCCCACTTTACGAACAAAGAGGGGATGTTGCCTTTTCCAGCCCCAGGGCTGGTAGTGCTGGGGAAGCAACTCAGACCTGCAGAGTCTAACGTCTAACTGATGGTTGTTCCAAAGAGAGAACAGTGAGGACAGAGATGAAGAGTAAATAATAACACAAAAGAAGGGATACAAAAGAGGAGGAGGCCCCCAACTGATTTTATAAGACTGTAAACCTTTTATCTTAAGATTTACAAGGGAAAAAACCTAGGTTATTTTATATTTGAATATAGACGTGACAAGTCTAAAAAATACATATTAGTAAGCTGAGCCCAACAGTGCACTTGACAAGTACATCATGAGCTGGGACAGAAAGAATTGGAAGTTACCGCTTAAGGAGTGGCAGATTTCATGTGATATATATTTTCCCACAAAGAAACAAAACAAAACAAGAAAGAAAATGCACATCGTGATCAAGTAAGGTTCAGGATGGTTTTACTTTGGAAAACATGTCAGTGTCACCTCAGCAATGACCAATGGAGAAGAACACTCGTGATTTCTCAAAAGGTAAAGACAAAGCATTTGATTTCAGTCAACGCTCATTTGGAATAAAAATGCTAAGAAAACTAGACCAAAAGTGAACTTTTTAACTTGATAAAAGGTATTTTTCATAAAATCTTAGCAAGCATTGTACTTAATGGAGAATCCTTAAGTGTATTTCTTTTAAAAATATGAATAAGAAAAGACCGCCTCTGTTTAACATAGCATTGGTGAAAGCGCTAACAGCAACAACAGAAAGATGTGTTGAAGAAGCGGCAGGCTCTGCAGGTTGGTGGCCCTAACATGCTTTCCCAGCCACAGAGGCTGAGCACCTGAGCACCAGTTTCTCACCTGACCCCTCACAGCTGGAGGGTGTGGCACATCACAGACGGAGCCAATAACCTATGCCAATGTGTGCTCAGGGGGCCCTGGAAAGGTCTTGTCCCCCAAAAATGGGAATGCAAAGTTACATGCCCTTTTCCTCTTCCATTTTCCCTGCCTGGATTGTGACCTTGGTGCTGGGATGGTGTCAGCTAAGACCACAGGACCCTGAGCATGAAGGCTGAGTGTGGTGGAATGGAAGATGGAAAGACCCTGGGTCCCTGGTGGTGTGGCAGGCTGCCCCTTTCCTTTGCCCCTGCACTGCCAACTTCATGACCCCTTGTCCCTGCTTGTTTAAGCTATGATTAACTGAATATTCTGACATTTGCAGCCAAATGTGTACCTTCGACTTGATCGTGTATAGTAACATTTCTCTGCCAGAACAAGAAATAACTAGAAAACATAATGTAGAACAAAATACCATTCACATTAGTAACCAACATTATAATTAACCTTTCACAATGCAAAATACCCCTAATGAAGATAATTTAAAATTTTTATTAAGGAATGTCTGTAGGGACCACGGTCTTGGGGAACATCTAGCTCAATTGGCATAACACAGTTTATAAAGACAATGTTCTACATTCTACCTTGGTGAGTAGCATTTGGGGTCTTAAAAGCCTGTAAGCAGCCATATAAGATACTCCGCTGGGCTCACCCCTTAGGGAGCAAGGGAGAATGAAGAGAACAGAATACAAGAAAAAAGATTAGTCCAAAGGACTAATGGACCACAGCTACCACGGCCTCCACCAGACTGAGTCCAGTATAGCTAGATGGTGCCCAGCTACCACCACTGACTGCTCTGACCAGGATCACAGTAGAGGGGCCTGGACAGAGCTAGAAAAGGACATAGAACAAAATTCTAACACACACACAAAAAAAGACCAGATTTACTGGCCTGACAGACTAGAGAAACCCTGAGAGTATCGCCCCCAGACACCCCTTTAGCTCAGTGATGAAGTCACTCCAGAAGTTCACCATTTAGCCAGGGATTGGACAGCCTCATAAAACAAAATGGGACTAATGAGGCACAGAAGTCCAGGGACAAGGACTAGTAGGCAGGAGGGGACAAGAAAGTGGGAGGGAACCCAAGATTGAGAAGGGACAGTGTTGACATGTCACAGGGTTGTTAACCATTGTCATAAGGCAATATGTGTACTAACTGCTTAATGAGAAACTATTTGTTCTGCAAACCTTCATCTAAGGTACAAAAAAAATTATCTAAGTGAGATCAAATTGACAAACAGCAACTCAAAAGGTTTGATGGGAAGCCTAGGGGGCAGTGAGTTGAAGACAATGGGGATGGAATAATTTGGAAAAGGATAGTGAGAATAGCAGCACAACTGGAAGAATGTAATCGATGTCACTGAATTGCACATGTATAAACTGGAAATGGCGCAACTTTGGCTATGTATATTTCCACCAAAAAATAAAAGTGTCTCCCAAGGTCGAGAAGGGAGAGTGTTGACATGTCATGGGGTTGTTAACCACTGTCATAAAACAATATGTGTACTGACTGTTTAATGAGAAACTATTTATTCTGTAAACCTTCATCTAAAGTACAATAAAAATATATATATATATTTTAAAATATTTTATTAAGCAATGTAAAAGAAGACCTGCATAAATAGAGAAGTAAACAAGGATAGGACAACTTAATATTGTGAAGAACTACATTCTTCCCAAATTAATTTGTAAATTCAATACAATTCCAATAAAAATCTAAGCAGAATATTTAAGGGAACTGAACAGTTTACAATCTGTATGGAAAAGTAAAAGTCTAAAATAAATTCAAAAAACATGATCAAAGAAAAGGGATTCACCCCGTCAGATATAAAGGCATTGTAGGAAGCCATGGTAATAATTTAAAAAAAATAACTCCAGTCTTGGCAAGGAACAGAAAAAAAGACCAGTATAAAAGAACAAAGATCTCATTAATAGACTCATGTAGGAACTTGGTACATGTCTAAAGGAATAAAGAGAACACTGAGAATTCTGGTAGGCAACTGAACACTATGAAAATAATAAAATGGAAATTCTTGAAATAAAAGCTACAGTTAAAAATATAGATTAGACATGACTAAAGAGAGAATTAGTGACCTGGAAGATCAGAAGAAAATATCCAGACGAAAGCACGGAGAAACAAAAAGGCAGAGCATACAGAACAGCATGCTAGCAGCCATGGGAGATACTATAAAAAGTCTAACATACATACAATTTTAGAACCAAAGGAAGAGGCAAGAACGAATGACATAGATGCATAATGGCTGATAATTGCCCAAAACTGATGAAAGAAAGGAAGTTACAAATTCTGGAAGCATTACAAACTCAAAGCACAGTAAATGCAAAGGAAAGCATACCTAGGTGTGACTGCTGGAAACCAGACACAGTGCAAAAATCTTAAAAGCTTCCAGAAGTGGGAGAAACATTACTTACAAAAGAGTAAAAATAAGACTGACAGGTGACTTCTCAACAGACATAGGTAGCAGCTGGCAAAGCAGAAATGTGGTTTGCAGAGTTCCAGCTCCAGCATCACAAAGCTGGCTATGGAAGGGTGGTTAGAAGGTAAGAGGCAATAGATTAAAAACTGCCACAAATGAGAAGTATGCAAATACTAATGAAAAGGAAGTCGATGCAGCCAGAGGAGAAAATAGCATAGATGCAATATTTAAGGAGACAGTGACTGATAATTTCCCAATACTGGTCTCAAAAAGCAAGTTACAAATTCTAAAAGCATCACAAACTCAAGTAACAATAAGTACAAAAGAAAGTATCCCTAGGTAAGAGTGCTGGAAACCAAACAGAACGTGAACATCGTAAAAGCTTCCACTTTACCTACAAAGGAATAAAATTAAGACTGACACCTGACTTCTCAACAGGAACAGCAGAAATATGGTTGCAGAGTCCCAGCTCCAACACCACAAAGCTGGCCATGGAAGGGTGGTTAGAACCTAACTGACAACAGATTAATAACTAGCGCAAATGAAAAACATATACCATGTAAATACTAACAAAAAGGAAGCCGGTGTAGCTATGATAATGTCAGACAAGGTAGACTTTAAGCTTTAAAGATTAAGGCAGAAAGCATTACTGGGGATAAAGAGTAACAGTTCTTAAAGACAAAAGGTTTAATTTACCAAGATGATACAACATTCCTGAATTTGTATACACTTAATGACATAACCTCAAAATATATAAGGGAAATGGCATGAAAGAGAAGGATATTTACAGCACAAATCATTTACATACATTTTAAACTCTCACACAAAGCAACCTGATACATTTGTCAATAATCCATATATATCCAAGAATGTATATTAAACATATGACACTGGGTGACTGTGATAAGGAAATAGGATGGGAGTGTGGAAAAGCAATGAAATTAATCAAGAGAGGATCTACCAGGAACAATGACGATAGTTCAATGTGAAGGGAAACGTTCAATGAACTCAATTATCTGCCCCCAAGCTCCAGAAAAGAAAGAAAAGGCAGAAAAAGTAGTTACAATTATGTCATCTATTCATTGGACTTAGATATTTTTAAAGAAAATGACATAATAACACTACATTCTTGTTTCTGAGGAAGGGTGGCAAGTGTGTGTTCCATGGTGCTGCCTGGACTGGCTGGGAAACCTCAGTTCAGCCTGTCTGAGGCCACAGAGGATGGTCTCAGGGTCTTCTCAGAGGACCTAGAAGAAGGAGGCCATCCAAGGGTGCACAGGGACAGCACAGGCAGAGTCAGGACCAGGGAGAGGGGCTGGACGCGCATTAGCTGACCAGATGCCAGGTGGTCAGTGGAGTGGCAGTGGGGAGAAAACTTCCTGTGAGCTGAGGACTAAGGGTTTCATGGGCTGAGGGCAGTTAAGTGGCAGTAGGCTGATGCTAGGACCAACCAGGGCACCTGTCAGGTGCTGAAGTCCCTGGGAGAGCAGTAGGAGCAAAGGAGCTGTCCACACCTCGGGTGCTGAGGTGCCTGGGAAGGCATCAGGGAATGCAAGTCCAGGGTTGAAGTGGACAAGCCGGAGGCCTCTCTGTCCAGCATTTGGCTCCCTTTCTGCATGTTCACATGCTCTCTCCTGGCCACTTTGGGGCTCCTGCAGCTCCGTCTCAGGTGAGGTGGGAACTTGCTGGCTGCGCTGGTGGATGAGACCTGTGGCTAGCCTGGGCAGTGGGCCAGGGCTGCTAGCCAAGCTGCCTGCCTGCTGCTCTGACAGGCTGCTGAGGAGAGGAGAGGGGTTCAGAAGTTTTCCTTCCTGCAGAGGCACCCCAATTGGTGCTCAGGAGGGGCCAGTCGTCCAGAGGAGTTTGGCCAGGCCCTCCCTGATATCTCGGTTCCTCAGGCAGTAGATGATGGGGTTGAGCAGTGGGGTCACCACTGTGTAGATCACGGACACTAGCTTGTTGACCTCAAAGGAGCTGGCAGCGTGAGGACGGGCATACATGAAGATGGTAGTGGTGTAGAAGATTGCCACCACCACCAGGTGGGAGGCACAAGTGGAGAAGGCCTTCCAGCGTCCAGCTCCTCCTGGGATCCTCAGCACCGTAGCCAGGATGTGGGCATAGGAGACCATGATCACCAGCAGGGATGTCATGAGCACGGCCAGAGCTGCCACAAAGTCCAGTATTTCAATGGCGGTGGTGTCTGGGCAGGAGAGCTGCAGCAGGGGGGAGATGTCGCAGAAGAAGTGGTTGAGGACATTGGGGCCACAGAAACTGAGGCGGGAGATGAGAGCCATGCACACAAATGAGGCCAGGAAGCCACCAAGCCAGGCACTGAGGGCCAGGTGAAGGCACATCCTTGAGTCCATGATGGCCCAGTAGCACAGCGGGTGACAGATTGCCAGGTACCGGTCACAGGCCATGGTGGCCAGGAGGAAGCACTCAGAGGAGGCCAGTGAGAGGAAGAGGAAGAGCTGTGTGAGGCACCCCGAGAAGGAGATGGTCTTTGCCTGCACCAGGAGGCCGGCCAGCAGCTTAGGGACAGTGACTGAGGTGTACAGGGTCTCCAGCACTGATAGATTGGCCAGGAGGAAGTACATGGGTGTGTGCAGCTGATGACTGGCTCGGATGACTACTGTGATGACCAGGTTCTCCAGGATGGTCACTATGTAGATGGTCAGAAAGGACCCAAACAGCAGCCCGTGTAGGTGGCAGAGCTCCAGGAATCCCAGCAAGACAAACTCTGTCACCAAGAAGGTCTCATTGGAGTCACTCATGGCCAACTCAGCCTGGGAGATCACTTCTGAGCACCCTGGAATAGCAGAGAGACACAGTGTGATGAGTGCTGGGACTAGGACCCGGGTGGCTGGGTGCAACATATCCCCTTCTGAGATCTCCAAGCCAGGGATCTACCACACCTGGCATGGCCAACTTGAGGACTGAGGCAATTCCTCTTGGTGCTCTCGAAGCTGACCAGGCTGGTGGACAGGGAGAGTACAGATGCTCCTATTGCTCACCGTTGTGACCCACTGTGGCACTTACTTGTCATCCCACCTCTCGGCCCAACATGCGTTCTTACACAGAGATAACACCTGGCAGAGGAGCCTTGGGGCCTGCACACACCAGTAGGTGTAGATACACAGCTAGGTACTTACACGCATTTGCACCTCAGGTTCACACTCCTCCCTGCCCCCAACACACAGGTACACAGCCAGATGTGTATGTGAGTGAGCACCCCTCCACACACCCTGGGTGCACACACATGCCGTAGGTGCATGGACACACACACACACCTGTGCACAAACACAGGCACACACTCACCCACACACCTGTGCAACCCACACACACACCATTGCACACACAGAGTGCTTGCACATGCACATAAACGCACCCTAAGTCCATGCGTGCACACACACACCAGGCGCAAACACATACACATACACAAACACATACACCCTGGGTGCGTGTATACACACACACACACATCGTGGTGCACAGACACACATCAGGTGTGCACACACACCAGGTGTACACACACACAACAGGAGAGAAGACCCATTGTGCCCTGTTGCCCTTCAGGGGCCGTGGGCCCTAGGGAGCATCCCTGTCCAGGGCCATGTTGGTCCTTAGAGCATGGCTCCTTTGCACTGCTCCTTCATGCTACTCTCTGTGTCCAGGGTCTTTATATCTTGGGAAGGAGAATGAGGGGCCAACAAGGCCATCAGCTGTCCTGGACACCCTCAGGGGTGAGCAGAGCCACTAGGTGGTTTCCAAAGGGAGGAAGGCCCCTTGCTCACCTCTGATGTCCTGCTGTGGATTGGCCTTGAGCCAGCCTGACTTCTTTATCTTGCATCTCGTACAGCAGCAAAGCGGTCCTTTGAGGGACGGGTGGGGGCTGTCCTCTCTGAGTCTCTAATGGGTCCACACTGTTTGGGATTTTTGTGTAAGTACATCCATGGTGAGGGGTGTCTGAGGATGGACTGTCTGTGTGCAGAGGATGGGCTGAGGCAGGGGCTAGAGAGACTCCCGCTGCCCGCCGAGGGCTCCTGGGGCTTCCTGCCCCTCTGGGAGGAGGTGGAGCCTCATTCTTGGTCCTCCCACTCCGCCACTGGGGTCTGTCTGCTAGTGGTGGAGGGAGATTACGAAGGACAAATGAAAATTCATGATTGGCCCTCAGGCCCCCTCCCTTCATTTGTGGGTCTGAGTTGGAGGCAACTCCTGGTTCTCCTGGGAAGTGAACTCATGCAGGGAACAGCAGAGGGCCTGTGGCGGGCTCCGAAGAACCATGCATGCTGAGCCCCATGACCACAAGACCCAGGTGCTAGACACCATCATGGCCAGCAGTGAAGGTCTCTTGTGGGCCAGGAGAGAGTGTTCAGGACATCATGGGCTACCTGGAGGTGGCAGCAGTCAGTGCAGGGAGGACAGTGAGTGAACTGCCTGGAGAAACAGCCATCAGGGCTGAGGGGGAGCCCACATCTGGTGGGGGTGCACAGTCAGGGAGTGAGGGGCTGAGCACTGTCTCCCAAAGCCCATCTCAGCAGCCCTCCACCCCGGTGATGTGAAACAAGTCAGCTTGGAGTAGGAAGGTCTGGACCTGGGAAGGGTCTGCAGCATCAAGTGTGGGGCTGAGATCAGTGGGGCCGGCTTGGACCCCCAAACTGAGAGAAGGGAGGGCTCAGGACCCAAACACCTCCACCCAAGACAGAAGCGAAGGCTGGCTGCCTCTGGGTCTGACCTCTGCTGGAGATCCAGGACAGCAGACGTGCTGTGTCAGGGCTGGGAGGCTCTGGGAGCCGGTGTCCTCTTGCTCTTGCCGTCCAGCCAGGCAGAGGTCACTGGGGGGCCCCTGAGAGCTGCTGTTTTCGAAGCCTTCCCTGGACCTTTTGACTCAAGACCAAGGTGACGGCAAGCCACTCCTCCAATCCCAGACGGGCAGGGTACCCGCTGGGTCGCTGCATGTCTCTGGGGGTGGGGGTGAGATCGCGCCACCTTTCACCGTGTCCCTCCGCCTCCGACCCCAGATGATTTTTATTGAGCTTGTTAAGGGCTTTTTCTTCCCCACCCCCTGGACCATCTAATTGTGGAGTTTCACTCTGGTGGGACTCTCAGAGCAATTTGTGGGAGGAACTCTGCAGGGTCCGTGGAGGGAGTGTAACTGGGGACAGCACTCAACACTGAGGCCTTTCCTCTCTCTCCAGCACCAAATAGACTTAAGGTTACCTGTTCTCCAGGTACCTTGGACCCTGGTGACTTTCACCTAGAATTTTGATTCCAGCCTCAAAGTCCTTCATCCAGGGTTCCAGGTGGTGAGTGCTACCCAATAGCCTTCAGAATACCCATTGCGTTGTATTTCTTTTCCATGCAGACATTTATTCATTCATTTGTTGATAAAACAATACAATGAACAGTTGTAAACCTACTCTCAATACAAGACCTAGACAGTTGCTAGTAAATAACCTCAGACAAAGTCCCCCTTCCTCCTCCCACGCTGCTCCTCCCCCACTCCACGGCCCCCACCCCCCGCCGCCTCCCAGAGGGATCACTCACTACTTTCCCTGGACTCTTAAATCGTTTTAATTATATAGAGTACATTGTCTAGTTTTGCTTGTATTGGAACTTTACAACAAAGGGTATCATGCTATATGCTATCTTATAGGTCTTGCTTTTTTATGTTACTAAGAAATCCTATGGGGCAGTCCCACAGGTTTGCTATGAGTGGAATCGACCACCACGGGTTTGGTTTTTTGGTTAAGATTCCTACTACTCTCTGCAGCTATACTTCATTTGTTTCGATACATGTATAATAGTCCATTGGTTAATGTTCTGTATTCACTTGTAAAAAATGTCTATTCTGCTGATGTTGAGTGGAGGGTTCCATAAATGTCAGCCAGGTCAAGTTGGCTGATAGTGCTATCTAAGTTTTCTATATCCTTACTGATTTTCTGTCTACTTATTCTCTCACTTATTGATAGAGGGATATTGAAATCTATGACTACAATTGTTAATTTTTCTATTTCTTCTTGCAGATCTATTGGGTTTTGCTTCATGCACTTTTGGCTTATTATTAGGTGCATAAATTATTTAAATTGTTTTGTCCTTCTAAAGAATTGACTTCTTATCATTACAAAGTGATTTTCTTTATCCCTGGTCATAGTCTTTGTTCTGAAATCTCCTTTGTCTGATATTGGTATAATCACTCCATCTTTCTTTTGATTAATGCTAACAAGATGTATATATTCTTTCGTTTACTTTAAACTCATTTGTATCTTTAGGGTTAAATTGCATTTCCTGTAGGCTGCTTATAGTTAGGTCTTGCTTTTTGTTATCCAGTATGACAATCTCTGCTTTTGTTTGAGGTGTTTAAATCATTTACATTTAATGTGATTATTGATATAAAAAAAGTTACTGTCTAGTCAATTCCAACTCATAGTGACCCTACAGAACAGAGTAGAACTTCCCCCATAGAGTTTCTTAGGCTGTAATCTTCATGGAAACAGACTGCTACATCATTTTCCCTGAGAGCAGCTGGTGGGTTTGAACCACTGACCTTTTAGTTAGCAACCCAGTGCTTAACCACTGCATCACCAGGACTTTAAACCTTCCATCTTGTTATGTTTACTATGTATCCCATTCATTTTTTTTGTTCTTTTTGTCCTCTTTCTGTCCTGTTTATGGTTACATTTTATGTTCTTTTCTGACTTACTAGCTTTAACTTTTGTTTTGTTACTTTAGTTCTGTTCTTTTAGTAGTGTTCTTTTTTCTGTCCTTTCTTGCCTTTTTTTGAATGAATTATTTTCTTTATTATTCCATTTTATCTCCATTTTTGGCTTTTTAGCTATACTTCTTTATTTTGTCATTTTTTTTAAAGTGGTTGAATTAGGGTTTACAATATAAATCTTTAACTTCTTATGTCTATCTTCAAATAGTGTTATCCATTTTTATGTGTAACATTAGAACTTACAGTAGTATACTTACTTCCTCTTCCATTCCCCATGCTATTGTTGTTATACATTTTACTTTTATATATGCTATAAACCGAACACTGCAGTGGTTGTTGTTGTTGTTTTTCTATAAGCATTTCATTATCTCTTAATGAAATTAAGAATTTTCACTGAGTCAGTACATCAAAAAGGCATGACAATACTAAATATGTACGCACCTAATAACAGTTTCTAAAACCACAAAGTTAAAAATGGTAGAACTAAGAAGAGAAATAGACAAATCCACAAATATGGATTGAGATTTCAACACTTCTCTCTCACCAGTTGTTAGAAAAAGATGATAGAAAATAAATAAGCATACAATAAAAGATTTGAAAAACACTATCAACCAACTACACCTAACTGACATTTATAAAATATTCCACTCAGTAACTGCAGAATCTACATTCTTTTTGAGTATATGTGAAATATACAATATACTGTACACTGGGTCATAGAACAATTCTCAATAAGCATAAAAATTGAAATAACAGAGTGTGTTCTGATCACAAAATAAATTTAAAATTAACAACAAAAAATCTGAAAAATCCTCAAGATTTGGATATTAAAAAACACACTTCTAAATAATGCATATGTCAAAGAAGAAATGAAAATGTAGAGACTTCCACTTCCAGCCAAGATGGAGTAACAGGGACTGGATTTACCCTCCCACATGAAAAAAAACCAGACAGAATATATAAACAATTGATTTTTTCAGGTACTGGACATCAGGCAGTGGAGTGCAGTGACCCTGAGAGATGGGAAATGAATGAGACGATACTAGCCAATTGCCTTGAACATGTTTTCAGGCCATCGCATGGGAGAAGAAACCAGGCAGAGTCTATGAGTTGAGGAGATGAGCTAAGAGTTCAAGGAGATCAAGGCAGCTAGAGTTGGCAGGACAAAATAGAGAGCAGAACAGAACAGAGAGAAAAAGGTAAGAACTCCAGAGATCTGCAGAAGGTCACCCTCAAGTGTGTCCATCAGAGTACTGATCAGCCCAGTACTTCAAATGTAATTTCTTGGCAGGTGAAAAAACTATCCAAGTTTAGGGACAGAATCACCCCAAAAGATTTAAAGAAAAAAACAAAAAAAACTGTACCCGGAATTCACACAGGGCCAGAAATAGTGCTGTTCCCACCACTCAGACTGGAAATGTCATAATTCACAGGGCTTTGAGTAGAGTTCACAGAAGGGTATTGTCTCAGTTGTGGGGAATGAGTAGGCCTGGACAGAGCACTGCTCAGACCTACCTAACAAATCTTAAAAGGAAGACCTGAAAGGATCAAGTTGTTTTCAAGTAACATAGCTGAGTCGCAGAATAAAGCACAAGAATATTTGTAGGAATATAAAGATATCCAGTACCCAACAAGGTCAAGCACACAATGTCTGGGAACTAGACAACAACACCAAGGTACATCATGATCAAATTGCTCAAAACCTGTGAAAAGGGAAAATCTTAAAAGCAGCCAGAGGAACATTATGTACAGAGGAACAAGGATAAATATGACAACAAATATCTCATCAGAAACAACAAAAGTGAGAAGACAGTAAAGCAACATATTTTAAGTTCTGAAAGAAAAAGCTGTCAACGTAGAACTCTATACACTGGGAAAATATCTTTCAAAAACAACAGTAAAATAAAGACTTTTGGAGACATACAAAATCTCGATTAGCAGCTGAGCCCTTAACCACTGTGCTGCCAGGGCTCCAAACGTTGAGTGTGATAAATTAAATATGTATACTATACCCCTAAAATAACCACTAAAGTAACAAAACAAAGTTAAAACTAATAAGTCAACCAAGGGGATAAAATGTAATCATAAAAAGGGCAGAAAAGGAGGGCAAAAAGGAAAAAAAAAAAAAACATGAAACGAGATAAATAGTAAACATGTAAGAAGATGGTAGATTTAAACCCAACAATATCAATAATCGGAACCCTGGTAGCACAGTGGTTAAGACCTCGGCTGCTAACCAAAAGGTCGGCAGTTTGAATCCACCAGCTGCTCCTTGGAAATTCTACGGGGCAGTCTACTCTGTCCGATATGGTCTCTATGAGTCAGAACCAACTCGATGGCACCTAACAACAACAACGACATATCAATAATCAGGAGCCCTGGTGATGCAGTGGTTAAGTGCTCATCTGCTAACCAAAAGGTTAACGGTTCAAATTCACCGGCTGTTCTGCAGAGAAAGATGTGGCAGTCTGCTCCTGTAAAGATTTACAGCCTTGGAAACCCTATGGGGCAGTTCTACTCTGTCCTATAGGGTCACTATGAGTTGGAATCAACTCGACACAATGGTTTTGGTTTTCTGGTTTATATAAATAATCACATTAAATGTAAAGGGCTTAAATAGTCCAAATAAAAAGCAGAGATTATCAGATTAGATTTAAAAGAAGGAAGACCCAACTACATGCAGCCTACAAAAAACATGATTTAAACAAAGACACAATGAATTGGAAGTTAAAAAAATGAAAAAGATGAACCATGTTAACATTAATCAAAAGATGAACCATATTAACACTAATCATAAGAAAGAGTGACTATTTTCATATCAGACAAAGGATATTTCAGAGCAAAGAACATGACCAGGGATAAAGAAAATAATTTCATAATGATAAAGGGGTCAATTCTTTAGGAGGACAAAACAATCTTAATTGTTTAGGCACAATCAGTAAGGATATAGCAGGCTTGAAGAACACTATCAGCCAACTTGCCTGATTGACATTTATAAAACTCTCCACCAACATCCAACATCAGCAGATAGACATTCTTTACAAGTGAACACAGACCATTCACCAAAATAGACCATAGGCTATAAAATAAATCTCAAATTTAAAAAAATTTAAAAATATGCAATGTATGTCATCTGAACACAATTGAATTAAAGTAGAAATCAATAACAAAGAAATGTTTCTTTAAAAATCTCCAAATTTTGGAAATCAAATAATAACAATACACTTGCAGGTAAGCCATGGTTTGTCTATGTAATGGAATAAACACTCCACAACCTGGATATGCCTCAAAAACATGCTGAGCAGAAAAAGCTAGACACAAAAGAAGACACACTATATGGTTTCATTTATACGACTCTTTAGAACAAACAAATCTAATCTATGATTTAAAACAAAAAATAGAACAGTGGTTGCCTTGAAGTGGGGGGTCAGGGTTTCGGAAGGGCATGCAGGATATTTCTGGGGTGAAGGAAGTTCTTTATATTGATGGGGTGTGGGTTACGTGCATATATGCATTTGTTAAAATGCGTAAAATTTAACAGTTAAGAACTGTCTACTTCCTTGTGTAAATTACACCTCAATAAGAAAAAATTCAAAGAATATATCAAAAGTACCTACAAATCGGTAAGTAAAAAATGATGCCATGGGGAGAGATGGGCAAAAGACACAGACAGATATACAGAAACACACATTAACACTAAAGACGACCAATCACCACCACAATAGGATGCTAATTTTACACACTAAACTGGCAAAGATTAAGAATTCTGCCATACTACATGTGGTGCAATGCTTAAGCACTCGGCTACTAACCGAAAGTAGGCAGTTCGAACCCCCCCAGCGGCTTCAAGGGAGAAAGAAGTGGCAATCTGCTCCCATAAAGATTACTGCCTGGGAAACCCTACGGGGAAGTTCTGTTCTGTCACATGGGGTCACTATGAGTTGAGTATTGACTTGATGGCACTGAAAACAACATCATGTTGAGGGGGATGTGAATCAGTTGTAGGATTGTAATCAGTACAAACACTTCAGGAAAAAATTTTCTTCGTCTTGCAAATTTCTTGTCAAGTTGGATCACAGCATTCCCATTCGTAGGCATAGATCCAAGAGAAATCTTTGCACACAGCTCTCAGGATCTGCGTACAGGAGGGCCCAAGCAGCAGTGTTCATGACAACCAAGGGCTGGAAATAATCCAAGTGTCCATGCACGAAGAAAGATTCATGAGTTGTGATACAGTCACACCATGGAATATTATGCATGAGTCAAAATAAATGAAGTACTACAGCTGCAGAGAGTAGTAGGAATCTTAGTAACATAAAAAAGCAATACCCAGAAGACAGTGCATAGCATGATGCCCTTTATTGTAATTTTCAGACACAAGCAAAACTAAACAATGTACTATATATAATTAAAATGCTTTAAGAGTCCAGGAAATCCAGTGAGTGATCCCTCTGGGAGAGGAAGTAGGATGAGAGGAGGATGGAGCCTTTAGCTTGAGGTCATTTATTAGCAGTCATCTAGGTCTTGTGTTCAGGGTAGGTTTACAACTGCCCATTATATTGTTTTATCAATGAATAAATAGATGAATGTCTTAGATAGAAAAGAGACAAATATTCTGAAAGCTCCTGGGTAGCATTTACCAACTGGAACTTCAGGGGGAAGGTCTTGGGGCTGGAGCTGCTCCCTGGATAGCAATCACCTGGGACCAAGCGCCTCGAGAAAAAGTAACTAGTAAACTCTATTTGCTACTAAAGGGACTGAAAAGGCCGCAGCGTTGAGTGCTGTCCCCAGTTACACTCCCTCCACGGACCCTGCAGAGTTCCTCCCACAAATTGCTCTGAGAGTCCCACCAGAGTGAAACTCCACAATTAGATGGTCCAGGGGGTGGGGAAGAAAAAGCCCTTAACAAGCTCAATAAAAATCATCTGGGGTCGGAGGCGGAGGGACACGGTGAAAGGTGGCGCGATCTCACCCCCACCCCCAGAGACATGCAGCGACCCAGCGGGTACCCTGCCCGTCTGGGATTGGAGGAGTGGCTTGCCGTCACCTTGGTCTTGAGTCAAAAGGTCCAGGGAAGGCTTCGAAAACAGCAGCTCTCAGGGGCCCCCCAGTGACCTCTGCCTGGCTGGACGGCAAGAGCAAGAGGACACCGGCTCCCAGAGCCTCCCAGCCCTGACACAGCACGTCTGCTGTCCTGGATCTCCAGCAGAGGTCAGACCCAGAGGCAGCCAGCCTTCGCTTCTGTCTTGGGTGGAGGTGTTTGGGTCCTGAGCCCTCCCTTCTCTCAGTTTGGGGGTCCAAGCCGGCCCCACTGATCTCAGCCCCACACTTGATGCTGCAGACCCTTCCCAGGTCCAGACCTTCCTACTCCAAGCTGACTTGTTTCACATCACCGGGGTGGAGGGCTGCTGAGATGGGCTTTGGGAGACAGTGCTCAGCCCCTCACTCCCTGACTGTGCACCCCCACCAGATGTGGGCTCCCCCTCAGCCCTGATGGCTGTTTCTCCAGGCAGTTCACTCACTGTCCTCCCTGCACTGACTGCTGCCACCTCCAGGTAGCCCATGATGTCCTGAACACTCTCTCCTGGCCCACAAGAGACCTTCACTGCTGGCCATGATGGTGTCTAGCACCTGGGTCTTGTGGTCATGGGGCTCAGCATGCATGGTTCTTCGGAGCCCGCCACAGGCCCTCTGCTGTTCCCTGCATGAGTTCACTTCCCAGGAGAACCAGGAGTTGCCTCCAACTCAGACCCACAAATGAAGGGAGGGGGCCTGAGGGCCAATCATGAATTTTCATTTGTCCTTCGTAATCTCCCTCCACCACTAGCAGACAGACCCCAGTGGCGGAGTGGGAGGACCAAGAATGAGGCTCCACCTCCTCCCAGAGGGGCAGGAAGCCCCAGGAGCCCTCGGCGGGCAGCGGGAGTCTCTCTAGCCCCTGCCTCAGCCCATCCTCTGCACACAGACAGTCCATCCTCAGACACCCCTCACCATGGATGTACTTACACAAAAATCCCAAACAGTGTGGACCCATTAGAGACTCAGAGAGGACAGCCCCCACCCGTCCCTCAAAGGACCGCTTTGCTGCTGTACGAGATGCAAGATAAAGAAGTCAGGCTGGCTCAAGGCCAATCCACAGCAGGACATCAGAGGTGAGCAAGGGGCCTTCCTCCCTTTGGAAACCACCTAGTGGCTCTGCTCACCCCTGAGGGTGTCCAGGACAGCTGATGGCCTTGTTGGCCCCTCATTCTCCTTCCCAAGATATAAAGACCCTGGACACAGAGAGTAGCATGAAGGAGCAGTGCAAAGGAGCCATGCTCTAAGGACCAACATGGCCCTGGACAGGGATGCTCCCTAGGGCCCACGGCCCCTGAAGGGCAACAGGGCACAATGGGTCTTCTCTCCTGTTGTGTGTGTGTACACCTGGTGTGTGTGCACACCTGATGTGTGTCTGTGCACCACGATGTGTGTGTGTGTGTATACACGCACCCAGGGTGTATGTGTTTGTGTATGTGTATGTGTTTGCGCCTGGTGTGTGTGTGCACGCATGGACTTAGGGTGCGTTTATGTGCATGTGCAAGCACTCTGTGTGTGCAATGGTGTGTGTGTGGGTTGCACAGGTGTGTGGGTGAGTGTGTGCCTGTGTTTGTGCACAGGTGTGTGTGTGTGTCCATGCACCTACGGCATGTGTGTGCACCCAGGGTGTGTGGAGGGGTGCTCACTCACATACACATCTGGCTGTGTACCTGTGTGTTGGGGGCAGGGAGGAGTGTGAACCTGAGGTGCAAATGCGTGTAAGTACCTAGCTGTGTATCTACACCTACTGGTGTGTGCAGGCCCCAAGGCTCCTCTGCCAGGTGTTATCTCTGTGTAAGAACGCATGTTGGGCCGAGAGGTGGGATGACAAGTAAGTGCCACAGTGGGTCACAACGGTGAGCAATAGGAGCATCTGTACTCTCCCTGTCCACCAGCCTGGTCAGCTTCGAGAGCACCAAGAGGAATTGCCTCAGTCCTCAAGTTGGCCATGCCAGGTGTGGTAGATCCCTGGCTTGGAGATCTCAGAAGGGGATATGTTGCACCCAGCCACCCGGGTCCTAGTCCCAGCACTCATCACACTGTGTCTCTCTGCTATTCCAGGGTGCTCAGAAGTGATCTCCCAGGCTGAGTTGGCCATGAGTGACTCCAATGAGACCTTCTTGGTGACAGAGTTTGTCTTGCTGGGATTCCTGGAGCTCTGCCACCTACACGGGCTGCTGTTTGGGTCCTTTCTGACCATCTACATAGTGACCATCCTGGAGAACCTGGTCATCACAGTAGTCATCCGAGCCAGTCATCAGCTGCACACACCCATGTACTTCCTCCTGGCCAATCTATCAGTGCTGGAGACCCTGTACACCTCAGTCACTGTCCCTAAGCTGCTGGCCGGCCTCCTGGTGCAGGCAAAGACCATCTCCTTCTCGGGGTGCCTCACACAGCTCTTCCTCTTCCTCTCACTGGCCTCCTCTGAGTGCTTCCTCCTGGCCACCATGGCCTGTGACCGGTACCTGGAAATCTGTCACCCGCTGTGCTACTGGGCCATCATGGACTCAAGGATGTGCCTTCACCTGGCCCTCAGTGCCTGGCTTGGTGGCTTCCTGGCCTCATTTGTGTGCATGGCTCTCATCTCCCGCCTCAGTTTCTGTGGCCCCAATGTCCTCAACCACTTCTTCTGCGACATCTCCCCCCTGCTGCAGCTCTCCTGCCCAGACACCACCGCCATTGAAATACTGGACTTTGTGGCAGCTCTGGCCGTGCTCATGACATCCCTGCTGGTGATCATGGTCTCCTATGCCCACATCCTGGCTACGGTGCTGAGGATCCCAGGAGGAGCTGGACGCTGGAAGGCCTTCTCCACTTGTGCCTCCCACCTGGTGGTGGTGGCAATCTTCTACACCACTACCATCTTCATGTATGCCCGTCCTCACGCTGCCAGCTCCTTTGAGGTCAACAAGCTAGTGTCCGTGATCTACACAGTGGTGACCCCACTGCTCAACCCCATCATCTACTGCCTGAGGAACCGAGATATCAGGGAGGGCCTGGCCAAACTCCTCTGGACGACTGGCCCCTCCTGAGCACCAATTGGGGTGCCTCTGCAGGAAGGAAAACTTCTGAACCCCTCTCCTCTCCTCAGCAGCCTGTCAGAGCAGCAGGCAGGCAGCTTGGCTAGCAGCCCTGGCCCACTGCCCAGGCTAGCCACAGATCTCATCCACCAGCGCAGCCAGCAAGTTCCCACCTCACCTGAGACGGAGCTGCAGGAGCCCCAAAGTGGCCAGGAGAGAGCATGTGAACATGCAGAAAGGGAGCCAAATGCTGGACAGAGAGGCCTCCGGCTTGTCCACTTCAACCCTGGACCTGCATTCCCTGATGCCTTCCCAGGCACCTCAGCACCCGAGGTGTGGACAGCTCCTTTGCTCCTACTGCTCTCCCAGGGACTTCAGCACCTGACAGGTGCCCTGGTTGGTCCTAGCATCAGCCTACTGCCACTTAACTGCCCTCAGCCCATGAAACCCTTAGTCCTCAGCTCACAGGAAGTTTTCTCCCCACTGCCACTCCACTGACCACCTGGCATCTGGTCAGCTAATGCGCGTCCAGCCCCTCTCCCTGGTCCTGACTCTGCCTGTGCTGTCCCTGTGCACCCTTGGATGGCCTCCTTCTTCTAGGTCCTCTGAGAAGACCCTGAGACCATCCTCTGTGGCCTCAGACAGGCTGAACTGAGGTTTCCCAGCCAGTCCAGGCAGCACCATGGAACACACACTTGCCACCCTTCCTCAGAAACAAGAATGTAGTGTTATTATGTCATTTTCTTTAAAAATATCTAAGTCCAATGAATAGATGACATAATTGTAACTACTTTTTCTGCCTTTTCTTTCTTTTCTGGAGCTTGGGGGCAGATAATTGAGTTCATTGAACGTTTCCCTTCACATTGAACTATCGTCATTGTTCCTGGTAGATCCTCTCTTGATTAATTTCATTGCTTTTCCACACTCCCATCCTATTTCCTTATCACAGTCACCCAGTGTCATATGTTTAATATACATTCTTGGATATATATGGATTATTGACAAATGTATCAGGTTGCTTTGTGTGAGAGTTTAAAATGTATGTAAATGATTTGTGCTGTAAATATCCTTCTCTTTCATGCCATTTCCCTTATATATTTTGAGGTTATGTCATTAAGTGTATACAAATTCAGGAATGTTGTATCATCTTGGTAAATTAAACCTTTTGTCTTTAAGAACTGTTACTCTTTATCCCCAGTAATGCTTTCTGCCTTAATCTTTAAAGCTTAAAGTCTACCTTGTCTGACATTATCATAGCTACACCGGCTTCCTTTTTATTAGTATTTACATGGTATATGTTTTTCATTTGCGCTAGTTATTAATCTGTTGTCAGTTAGGTTCTAACCACCCTTCCATGGCCAGCTTTGTGGTGTTGGAGCTGGGACTCTGCAACCATATTTCTGCTGTTCCTGTTGAGAAGTCAGGTGTCAGTCTTAATTTTATTCCTTTGTAGGTAAAGTGGAAGCTTTTACGATGTTCACGTTCTGTTTGGTTTCCAGCACTCTTACCTAGGGATACTTTCTTTTGTACTTATTGTTACTTGAGTTTGTGATGCTTTTAGAATTTGTAACTTGCTTTTTGAGACCAGTATTGGGAAATTATCAGTCACTGTCTCCTTAAATATTGCATCTATGCTATTTTCTCCTCTGGCTGCATCGACTTCCTTTTCATTAGTATTTGCATACTTCTCATTTGTGGCAGTTTTTAATCTATTGCCTCTTACCTTCTAACCACCCTTCCATAGCCAGCTTTGTGATGCTGGAGCTGGAACTCTGCAAACCACATTTCTGCTTTGCCAGCTGCTACCTATGTCTGTTGAGAAGTCACCTGTCAGTCTTATTTTTACTCTTTTGTAAGTAATGTTTCTCCCACTTCTGGAAGCTTTTAAGATTTTTGCACTGTGTCTGGTTTCCAGCAGTCACACCTAGGTATGCTTTCCTTTGCATTTACTGTGCTTTGAGTTTGTAATGTTTCCAGAATTTGTAACTTCCTTTCTTTCATCAGTTTTGGGCAATTATCAGCCATTATGCATCTATGTCATTCGTTCTTGCCTCTTCCTTTGGTTCTAAAATTGTATGTATGTTAGACTTTTTATAGTATCTCCCATGGCTGCTAGCATGCTGTTCTGTATGCTCTGCCTTTTTGTTTCTCCGTGCTTTCGTCTGGATATTTTCTTCTGATCTTCCAGGTCACTAATTCTCTCTTTAGTCATGTCTAATCTATATTTTTAACTGTAGTTTTTATTTCAGCAATTTCCACTTGGTTCTTTTTATTCTGTCCTATTCTCTACCAAAATTCTCAATCTTGTCACAGAATATTTAGGTAATCATTACTTAAAGAAGCAGGGACAAAGGGTCAGGAAGTGAACAGGGCAGGGGCAAAGCAAAGAGGCAGGCTTGCCTCACACCACCAGGGATCCAGTTTCTTCCCTCCTTCCACTCCATCACACTCGGTCCACTGGTTCAGTGTCATGTGGTCTTCAGACGGCAGCAGCCATCCAGCACCAAGTTCACAATCCAGGCAGGAATAATGGAAAAGGAAAAGGGAATATCACTCCGCATAGTTCCTCTTTTAGGGAGACAAGAGCTCTCCAAGGTCCCTCAGAGCACACTTTGTCATAGGTTATTGGCTCTGTGTGTCATGTGCCCCTGCCCCCCAGCTGTGAAGTTTAGGGTGAAAAACTGGTGCTCAGGTACTCAGCCTCTGTGTCTGGGAACACATGTTAGGGACACCAATCTGCAGAAGCTGCTACTTCTTCAACACATATTTCTGTTGCTATTAGCACTTCCGCCAATGCCACGTTAAACAAGTGGTCAAAGTAAGCAATTTTTTTTTTGTTCATATTTTTTAAAGAATATACTTAAAGGTTCTCCATTAAGTAGAATGTCTGATAAGGATTTATGAAAAATAACCTTTACCAAGTTAAAAAGTTCACTTTTGGTCTAGTTTTCTTAGCATTTTTATCCCAAATGAATGCTGATTGTAATAAAATCTTTTGTCTTTAGCTTTTGAGAAAATCATAAGTGTTCTTCTCCGTTGTTCCTTCACTGAGGTGACGTTGATATATTTTCCAAAGTAAAACCATCCCATACCTTTGTTGATCATTATGTACATTTTTTCTTTTTTGGTAAAATATATGTAACATAAAATCCATCATTTGAACCATTTTTAAGTGTACTTCAGTGGCATTAATTACATTCACAACATATGCAACAATCACTGCCAGATATATCCAAAAATTTTTCATCACCCTAAACATAAACTTGGTACTCTTTAAGCAGTAACTCCCCACTCTCCCTTCCCCAAACCTCATGATGTACTGTTCGGTGCACTGTTGGATTATATCAGTGTAGGGTGAGTTTTAAACTCATTCACTTCTGAGTAATAAAAAGAGCAGAATAGACACAGATACACACAAAGGGGAAAGAAAGACACTATGTGATTACCTGTCTACAACAAATGATTGCTAGCCACTAGTAGAAGCTGAAATAGACAAAAAAAAAAAAAAAAAAGGACTTCCCCCTAGACCCATGGCCTGAATTTGGACTTCCAGCCTCCTAAACTATGAGAAAATGAATTTCTTTTCTTTACAGCCACCCACTCATGATATTCTATTACAGCAGCACTAGAAGACTTAAGATCTCCTTCCTACTTTCCAGCTTCCAGAAACAGGTTCAAGTCTCCTGTTTCCTGATGCCTCCCATTTCTCATTGTTAGGTTTGTGCCCTTTTAATTTCTTTGCTGTGATATTAGCCTGATCGCAAGAGGGAGGTGAGCTAAATGGAGCTGCTCAGTCTGCTACCTGGAGCCAGAAGGTCTATTTGTCACTTTCAAATTACAGTTTCTTCCAATCCTTACTTGCCAAGGGTTCAAAAAACCTTGCTGTCCAGTCTCACCTAGAAAAGCTAAGGTACAAAGGTGGCTTTCTCACCAGTTCTCAAATGTACTTTAATAGTAAACTTGATTTTTATTTCCAGAATGTTTTCTTCTAACTTACCCAGAATCCCTACCTTAAAGACAGAAACGCGTATTCATTTGTTTGTTCATTTGTTGGTTTGTTCATCAAATGCTCCCTGTGCATCCCTGTGCGGCTGGCAGTGCTCAGCTCTGGGAGGACAGATGTCAACAGCGGTGCCTACATTCAAGTCACAAAGACTCTGGACAGCATCCAAGCCCCTTCATGTTAGAGGTTGCTGGGACTGCATCAGTGACTCTGGGGCCCAGAAGAAGGGTCTGGCCAGGAGATGTGGAATCTGGTGCCACTGGTGCCAGTGGCATTTGAAACCAAGACAGGGAGTAAGACAGCCTTTTCAGATCATGATGAAAGCTTAGAAAAATTACAGACACATTCAAACCACATGGTGCACACAATTTGAGGAGGTCCCTGCCCCCTTCTAAAGCCAGGTTAAGAAGGCTGGGGTCCATAGTAGGGTAGCTGGGGTGAAGGCCTGACACCCATGGGTGGGAGGGGAAAGAGGGCCTCAGAAGAGAGCCCACCTTGGAAGCCGGGACAGCACCATTTCAAGAAGGTCCCCGGAGTCTCCCCAGGAGAACAGGTTTTGGTGATCAAGTCACAGGCTACCATTCAGAGAAGCTGGTTGTGAACAGCTGGCTGGAGGGCCACCATGTGGGGTCTGACCAGTGGGCCCTGCAGGGAGCAGCCAAATCCCATAATATCCGGTGAAGGATGGGGGAGGGACCCACACCTCCTGGCCTCTGGAGATCAGGCACAGACCTCAGTGGAGCCTGCTTAGGTGGGGGGAGGGGGGGGAGGGGAAGGACCTACTCCAGGACTCAGGACACCCAAGAGGCCCTGGACAGCTCTCCTCTCCCCTCAGGACCTCAGAGTCCCCTTTCCAGAGCGCTGAGCTGGAAGACTCTGGTTTCTGCGAATGGAATGGCTGACATCCACCTGGGTGGGGCAAGGGTGTGGGAAGAGGGAGGAGGGGGAGAGAGGGAAACGGGAAGATGGGTGTGCCTGGGGTTCCATCAGATAAACAGGAGAGGGGTAGGGATGGGAGAGGGGTGATGGTGTGGAGTGGATGAGAATGGGGTACTGAGAGGGTGGGAAGGTAGGGAGGAGGGATAGGGTGAGGGATGGAGTCACAGTGGGAAGAGGGACAGGAGTGGGGTTGGTGGGGATGGGGCCAGACTCAGGGCAGACATGTGTGGAGGCGGAGATGGGATGGAGGCTGGGGAGGGATGAGGGTGAGGGGTGGAGGGAAAGAGGACGGGATGCATCGAGGGTGGGGTGCTGGAGGGTGGGGCGCTGGACGGGGCTGCACCACCCTCCTCCGAGCCTGCCTGCATCTCCTCCCTTCTCGTTGGTTTCCTGGGGGATGAGCCTCCGCATCTGCCCGCCCCCAATCTTAGGGCGAGGCCTCGCGCAAGAACCTGGTGCAGCGGCTCTGGGCTCAGAGACTCCTTCCCTGTCGGCCACGGCCCCTGAAGCGGCTTCCCTGATCCGCTGTTCTCACCGAGCGGGTGGCAGGTAAGGCCAGGGCGGCGGGATCCCGGCGGGCGCCGCGCAGGGACCGGCGGGGCCGGAGGGGCGGATAGAGCGCCCAGACCACCACGCCCTTAGCTGGCCATCTGTGCGGGTCCCGGTCCCCAACCCCGCAAGGGCTGCTGGGACGGGGGTACGCGGGTGGGGGAGGAGCGTGGGGCCCGGGATGGGGGAGGGGAAAGGACTGTCCCTGGGTTCGGTCCTGGAGGGGGTGGTGGTCAGCGCCGGGGCGGTGCCGGCGCGATGTCACCAGCCGCGCGTCCTCCACGCCACCCGCGAGTCCCGAACTCCGGCTCTGGCCCCGGGCCTAGCGCGCCGCCCGGGCCTATGGCCCTCAAGGCTGGGCGCAAGGGTGCCGAGGGTCCGGAGGAGACGGGCGGAGACTCTCACCTGGGTCCTGAGACCTCGTCCTCCAAACACAACCCCTTCCCCTACCACCTGCTAACCGGAAGATCCTTGGTTCCCCCGCCCCCAGCATAGCCTCGGATCCTGCTGACCCCTGGAGGCCTGGGCCGGCCCTTCGTAGTCAGCAGGGTTCAGGGCCCAGGATACGGAATGCCCTCCCCAGGCCTGAGTCCCTTCCGCAGGGTGCTCACCCTCCCCCCTCCAGGCAGACCAACCAAGCCCCGGGTGCTAAGCACTCCCACCCCCACCCACGCCTTCCCACAGTTCCTGAACCGGATTCCCACCCCAACCCCTAAGCCAAGTGCCTGATCCTCAGGTTAAAGCCCCTCCATCCCCTACCCCACCCCTGAGCACCCTGTCTTCCAAGATGCTGGGGCTCCGCATTTGTGGAAGTGCTGCCCTCCCTGATCCCCATAAGAGCCAGGGCTCACTCCCCCACCACGCCCCCGTCTGAATCCCTGCCCCAAGTGCTGGGCCTCTTGCCCCAGATTCTGAATCTCCTTCTCCTGCAGTAGAGCCCCTGTGTCCACGCCACCACCCCCTTCCCCTGGTCTTCCTAGAACCTTCCCCTTTTCCAAGCCCTAAGCCTCTGCTCTCCACCCCTCCTCCCGCAGGTTTTGCCCCACGAAGATGAACTGGACAGCCGTGACATGCTGGGCTCTACTGCTAGCCGCAGCTTTCCTCTGGGACAGCGGTGCGGCCAAGGGCGGCCGTGGCGGGGCGCGGGGAAGCGCGCGGGGCGGGCTGCGCGGCGGCGCCCGCGGAGCCTCGAGGGTGCGCGTGAGGCCGGCGCCCCGCTACGGCGCCGCGGGCTCCTCCCTGCGCGTCGCAGCGGCGGGAGCGGCCGGGGCGGCCGCTGGCGTAGCGGCTGGCTCGGGCTGGCGGCGGGCTGCGGGGCCCGGGAAGTACGGCCCCGGGGACGACGAGGACTGGGAGCCCGGCAGCAATGGGACCGGCCGAGGCGTCTACAGCTACAGCGTGTGGACTTCGTGCGCGGGGCCCGTGCACACCGGCCCGCGCCTCTGCCTGCTGCTGGGCGGCGTCCTCGGCGCGCTGGGGCTACTGCAATCTTAGGCCCGGCTGGGCTCAGGGACCACTGGCCCCTAACCTGTGCCGAACTCGCAGGCTCCTGGGGCCTTCGCCAGAGGCTGCCAGGCGCTGAGCACCCGTCCCTTCATTGTCCGTGGTCGTGGAGCCCAGAAGGGCTACCTAGGCGGTTCCAGCCTCTCTGGGGGCGCCGCAGCCCCTCCTGAGACATAGGCCACTCGCGTAAGCCCCACCCCACCCTACCCCTCTCCCACCTACCAGAGGTGGGCTCCAGGGCTACTCCACCTGCCTCAGGCCCTTGGGGCCCTCCAGCCAGAAAGGTGCCTGTTGTGGGGCCCCCGACATCGCCCTTCCAGGAATGCCCACCATGGCTGTCTCTGAGCAGTTTCTAAGACACCTGCCGCAGGCATCCCTGCAGCCCTGCCACCCCACCTCCACCTGAGGAACCAGTCTCTCACAGGGCCTCGCCCAGTCAGAACCTTGGGAGGCCAGTGCCCACTGGCCTGAGGGAAGGCTCTCCTTTCCCTTTGAGCCACTTCACCCCCAACAACTTGAAACAGAAGTCATTTAACTGGACTTGAGACTCTTCTTTGAACTTGAGGGTCACATTCTGGCATCAGAGTTCTCACCTGGACTCCGGACGGCAGCTGCCAATCCCAAGAAGGAGCCCTCCATGAGCACAGCCCTGGCAGAGCTGTCTAAGAGCACTGGCCAGTGGCCAACAGCCTCCCCAGGCCAGGCAGAGGGCAGTGTGGGGGAACAGGTGAGGTTAGGAGCTCCAGTTAGAAACACGTACCCCTGTGACCACAGTGGGGCCTAGCAATGGGCAAGTACAGTGCCAGGGTGGGAAGGAGCCTCACTGCTGCTGCCCCAGGGTGCCTGCAGAAGATAGTGCCAGGCAGGAGAAAGCAGAGCCCCCAAGGCCAAAGGACACTCTGAGGACACTCTAAGGAAAATGCCAGACAGGTCATTACAAGAATCCTCTCAGTACATAAATCAACACTCTGCTCCCTCAGTGCCAGGCAGCCCCGACTGCCCATTCCCTGCAAAGCTGACACCAGCCTGGTTTACCCACGGAGTGCTGCCTGGATCTCAGCTGTTTTCCAAATCTCTTCTAGTCCTGCTGTAGAAATGTCTCCAACTCTGATCACCCAGTTTATGCTGAGGTAGGATGTCTTTTCCCAGCTTCAAGACCTCATCTCCTTCGGTGCTCTGGTCCTCCAGATCGGCCTGGCCACCCCAGGACCAAGGCCCGTGCCTTTGACTCTCAAGTTAGTGGACACCAACGCTGAGACCAGCATCCCCCAGGGGCTGCTGGGTCCCCCACCTTGGCTCTCCCACAGCTCATGTGGTGGGGCTCGTGGTTGGCGCGGGCTGGACCCAGCATTTCTCTCCAAAGACAGGGGTGCGAAGCTGCCAGCCTCTGCCTGCTTGCACACTGCCAACATCCCCGCGACAGATCCTCCCCGTACTGCTCCCAACCAGCTGGGAACAGGTCTGCCCAGGAGAGTCTGACCATCTCTCCTTGGAGAACTAAGGGACAACCTTGGGGATGGAACAGCACTGCCCCCATCAGGGCCCGTCGGCCACACACACACACACTGACCACAGCGCCCTGGGAGAGCTCTGCCCCCTTACGGATGTGAGATGGAAGAAGTGCTCTTGAATCCAGAGGCTGCTCAGGGTTTGGCACAACCATGGATTTTTCATGCTCCCCACCCTGGGTCAGGTTCCGGTGGGAAGCAGACAGACGGCACACAGCGTAGGTGATCAGAGCTTCATGTAGGTCGCACAAGGTGCACACAGGGCATAGAGAAACCACAGGGACAGCCTGGATCTAGAGGGATACACAGAGGAAGCCCCGCCACAACACAGAGCGGGGCCCACAGCACACCTGGTGCTCACAGGACCTCAGCGTGTGCCCTATCCCCTATCCCCTGCTTCTAGAAAGCAGGCTGGAGGCAGGCAGGCTCCCCAGGACCATCTCAAGGTCAGGGGCAAAAGTACATCGATGACTCTCAGCCCCAACACAGCAAAGCCCAGAGACCCTACCGCTCCTCGGTCAGCCAGCAGGTGCCCAAGACACCTGGGAGCCTGGGGGTCTCCTGCCCTCGCTGGGTGACCCCTTTGGTGACTCTTTGGTGGCCATATGTGGCCAGAAAGGGGTGTCCCGCAGGGGGCATGAGGGGCAAGCTGGTCCTTGATTCTGCCATGGTTACTGGAACCACCTGTCTTTGTCTGTGTGCACGTTTAATAGTGTGAAAATAAACCGCTCAGCTACTGATGTGACTCTTGAACTGTGGGGCCCTGAGACTCTGGATCAAGAGTCTTAGATGAGCCTGTTCACGTCCCAAAGCTCAATGTGTGTGAGGGGCTTTAGCAGGTGGGCCCATGGCCCTGGGGGTGTCCTGAGTGTGGGACAGCACAGAGAACAGCCTTTCTAATCAGCTTTAATTTGTTCCAGACAACAAAGCCTTTAATAGACACTGTGCATGAGCCTCCACACTTGGCAAGGCCAGTCCCTGAGGGCCAGCTTCACCCCAGCTAGGCTCACAGGACAGTTCAGCAAGACCACTTCCCCCAAGGTCCAGCCCTCAAGGTCCCTGAGGTCCAGGCCCTCCCTGGCCAGACACACTGTCCCCAAGGTCCCCAAGGACCAGGCCACACCCAGCCAGGCTCGCAAGATGGCTCAGAGAGGCCACTGTCCCCCCTGGGGTCCCCAAGGTCCAGGCACCCCGGCCGTCGCTATGACCAAGAGCAAGGTAAAGTCAGGCAGAGCAGAGCACATGCCCTTCACTGAGCAGGGGCCTCTGTGACACAGCAACCAGCCCCCAGCAGAACCACTGGCCAAGAGGCCCAGAGCCACCACATGCCTCACTTCTGAGCCAGACACGTGAGCCCAGACCAACAGGGCCATGCTGACCATCAGGGGTCCATGCAGCAGGCCAGGACGTCTCGGTCCAGCATCACAGGGCCCAGCAGCCCACTGCGGAAGGCCCGGAGGAAGTGGCCGGCTGCCGCGGTATAGTTGGGCTGCATGACGTTCACGTTCCCTGTGGTGGGGATGGGAGGTGTCCGGTTAGAGGATGGGGCGCAGGGGGACTCCAAGACTGGAGGGAAGAGGACAGGGCATGGGGAGGATGCCAGGACTGGAAGGGAAAAGATGACAGGAACCCCAGGACAGGAGGGCAGAGGATGGGGGGACCTCAGGACAGGAGGGCAGAGGATGGGGGACCCCAGGACAGGAGGGGAGAGAATGGGGTACCCCAGGACAGGAGGGCAGAGGATGGGGGGACCCCAGGACAGGAGGGGAGAGGACAGGGCACACGGGGGTTACCCCAGGGCCAGGTATATAACCCCCAAATCATCAGCGTCCAGGTGCCGGTGAGGCAGGACCAGGCTCTGACCCTCGTAAGACAGGCCCAGGAGCCTCCTTCTCTCTGGGACCCGGCCCCTCTCCCAGGACAGTGTGTCTACTCCAGTGTCCCCCCCTTCTCCCTCCTTTGCTTCCTCCCCCCCTTCTCTGCCCCCAGCTCACTGGGGGCACCCCAAGCCCCACCTCACCCATGAGCCCTCACTCACCAGTGCCCGTGAGCACCTTCACCTTCTGGGTCTTGCCCAGCTTCAGGGCCACTCTCTTGAGCACGCTCTCAACATTGTCACAGGCACCATCCAGACCGTAGTGCTGCACATACCTGCATGGAGACACAGGTCACAGCAGGGACCAATGCCCAGGACACTACTGGACGGCCTGACCTGGTCACCTCCCATGGGTGGGGCCCCACAGTCAGGATGGAGGTCCGTGGTATGGGGGTGGATGGCGGCCCTGCGGTGTGGGTCTGGGTGGACAGACCCAACAGGCAGGCTGAAACCCAGCAGCAGTACAGTGCATTTCTAACACTGAGTGATGGGAAGGGGAAAGAACTCACTGACAGAAACATCACCGCTGACCTCAGAAGCCACGAGCCCTAATGGAGGAACACACACTCCTGCTGGGCGACCTGAAGCAAGTCAATGAACTTCTCGACCCTGACTCCCTAGCACACAGAAGGCCAAGTCCCTAGCACTCAGATGGCTGAGTCCCTGGCACGCAGAAGGCCGAGTCCCTGGCACGCAGAAGGCCGAGTCCCTGGCACGCAGAAGGCCGAGTCCCTGGCACTCAGATAGCTGAGTCTCTGGCACGCAGAAGGCCGAGTCCCTGGCACGCAGATAGCTGAGTCTCTGGCACGCAGAAGGCCGAGTCCCTGGCACGCAGATAGCTGAGCCTCTGGCACGCAGAAGGCTGAGTCCCTGGCATGCAGAAGGCTGAGTCTCTGGCACGCAGAAGGCCGAGTCCCTGGCACGCAGAAGGCTGAGATGGAGAGCCACCTCGCGGCTCACATGGAGGCACTAACTGGCCTTGACGAAGTAAGACGCACACACTTGTGATCCAGCAAGGCCGGCCGAGCTCACGTGCACCCAGTACCATGAACACTGACACCAAGGGCTTCCACTTTCAGGTGGCAGCTCAACACTGGGGGCATACAATCCTAAATCGAGCATCTGAGGAACACCAAGGCTGGGATCTCATGACCCCACCATCCACGGGCGTTCCCGAGGCACACTGCTGTCCTGGGAAAAAGGAGCAAACACCCAGAAGAGACACCCCAATGCCTGCCAACAGCAAGCACTCTACTGCTGGATTTTCCAGAACTGCAGAATATTGGAAGTCCAGGCAAACGGACTTCAATAAAAATAAAGCAAAAATTTCCACTTGCAATTCCATTTGATGAAAAACGGAATAACAAGACCAGATATCCTCCCACACCCAAAATGACCAAAAAGGAAAAAGTACACAAAACAATGGTTTTCGAGACATCGGACATCATGATGAGTGAAGAACAGGTCCTGAGACTCAGAGAGCAAATGAGACAAGTCTGTGACTGCCCAGCTCACTGCCAGTGTCTAAGCTGTGGCGCCAGGGAGGAAGACGGGGACCGCTGTCCAAAAGATACTACTAAGACATGGAAAGAAACACTATTTACAAACCATATCTCTGATTAAGGACTTGCACTCAGAATACATAAAGAACTTATACAACTCAGTAATAAGAAACAACTCAGTTAAAAAAAAAAAAAGTGGACCAAAGATTTGAACAGACATTTCCCCAAAGATACACAGATGACAAATAACCATATGAAACGATGCTCAGCATTAGTTATTAGAAAAATGCAAATTAAAACCATACGCAACACAACTACACACCTACCCAACTGGGTAAAATCCAAAGACTGACCACACCAAGTGCTGGCAAGGGTGTGAAGGAACTGGAATCCTCCTTCTCTGCCAATGGGAATGGAAAATGGTTTGTCAGTTTCTTAAAAAGTTAAACACAGGCCTACCATATGACCCAGCCACTCCACTCTTAGATATCTACCTGAGAGGAATGAAAACACATGTCCATACAAGTTCTACATGAATGCTCATCACAGCCTTATTCACAAGAGCCAAAAACTGCCAACGACCCAAATATCCATCAAAAGGAGAGTGGATAAACAAACTGTGGGATATCCATACTATGGAATATGCTCAACAGTAAAAAGGAATGAACCACTGATGTACTTGACAACACGAAGGAATCTCACAACTGGACTGAGTGAAAGAAATCAGACAAAAGAGAAGACACACTATGATTCCATTTATAGAAACTACTAGAAAATGCAAACTCAGCTAGAGTGACAGAAAGCAAACCAGTGAGTACGGAGGAGGGTGGCGAGGAGGGAGTACAAGTGGGGTGGTGAAGGTGTCTGTTTTTTGACTGAGGTGACAGTGTCATGGGTGTATACACGTCAAAACTTACCAAACTGTACACTTTAAATATTCTGTCAATCATGCCTTAGCAAGGTTTCTTAGTTCCATTTGGCCGAGATGAGAGAAGGGAGGAGTCTTACCTGCCCCACCCACGCTGCCACTTACCCAAAGAGCTGGTGCCTGTTGAGGGTGTAGAGGAGGTAGTCGGCCATGGTCTCCTCGCCCACCAAGTGATCCAACACTGTTCCTGGGAAGCCCACCAGCAGAGGGTGAGCCACGGAGCAGCCCAGCTCTGTGTACTTGCTGTGCTCCAGGGTACCCCCTCAGCCCAGCCCTGACACTGGCCCACACAGGAGGCCCACAAGAGATAAGAGGCTTTCCCAGGAGAGTGACAGGCCCAATGCCTGTCCTCGGGCTCTGGGCCACATCAGCTGGCTTGTTCCTCACCTGTAAAATGAGGAGAGCGAAAGCCCCTCTCTCATGGGGTGGCGTGAGGACTAGCGGGATAGGAATATGCCTGTCACATGCTGGCTGGGAGCTATCACTGCACCCGCAGCTTGAGAAACCCTCACACCACAGCCTTGAGGGCTGTCTGTCTGGCAGCAGCCAGGGCAAAGGCAGCAACAATGCCACCCGGTCTAGGGGTCCCACACCAAAGTCAGCAAGTGGTGCCCTAAAGGAGGGTAGCAGCTCACCACAGAGAGCCAGCTTCAGGCCCATCTCCACACTCTCAATCCGAGGGGCCAGCACCCCAGGAGTGTCCAGCAGGAATACCAGGGGCCGCTCACACACCTGCACAGGAAGGGGGCCATCAGGCCAGGGGCATCTCCCTGACCCCACCCTTCCCTGCCCTGTCCTCCTCACGGAGCCTCAGGGAGGCAGGCCAGGAAGACCGCCGGGTTTCTCCAGCTTGAGGAGGCACCCGAGACACCGCACGTGCCACTGTCACCAAGCTCAGGGATCCCCAAAGGGTTGAATTCCCAACCAACGATGGGAAAAACAAGGGCATCGGCTCCCAAACAGCTCTCGTTGCGCCTCCTCCCAGGGGCGGCACAGGGCACAGGAGGCGGAGCTGACACCTGGGAGGCCATAGGAGCTGGCTGGCCACTCTGCCCTGACACTGTGTCCCTGAGCCTCGGTGACCCCACCGTAAGAGGGGCAGGGAGTGCCCAGCTGGGAGATATGGACACAGGTGGGGGGAGCGTCACCTAACCAGCCTCAGAAAATGCCCATCGTAGGTACACATGCTCAAGCCCCACCAAGGGCTGTACCTGAATTCTAGACATCACAGCTCTGGTGACCCCAGGCTGGCCACCCACCCTGCTGGCCTTTCCTGCAGGAAACAAAGGGACTGTCAGGTGTGCACTGAACACAACAGGCCAGGCCCAGAGACCATAGAATCTGCAACGAAGCACACACATGGGAGCAAGAGTGTCTGGCAAGACAGACAGACACACCAAAGGTCCAGTGAGCACTCCCATCTGGCCCCCTCGACGCCCACCCCAAACCAGCTCACGCAGGCGGTGCTGGGGGGAGCAGTTCTGCAGGGCCTCCATACATTAGGACCAAGAAAGGCCAAGGCAGGCTGTCCCCCTCCACATGGTCACCTCCCCAAGGAGGCTCAGGGACCGGGCAGAGCCTGCACCCGTGAGCCTGCAACCCATGCACACACCACGCAGGCCTGGCCGCAGGGCAGGGCTCCCGATGGTGTTCTCTGCATGGACGACCAGGCCTGCCTCCGCTCAGAAGCCAGCTCAGGGCACCCCAGGGACTGTTCCACGCCTTGTGCGCTCAGCTCCAGGGCTGAGGCCAAGTGAGTGACCTGGTGACTCTGTCCTGAACCACGATCAGACAGTAACTGTGAGCTGAGAAGACACTCCCTGTGGGGCTTACAACTGGCTGCAGAGATGATGCAAGTCTCAGAGAACATTCCAGCACCTGCAGCAGGACACACGGACACACAGCTCTCAAGGCCACTGCTGGGAGAGGAAGCTGTGTTGTTTCTGACATGTTTTCGACACATTCACACAGTTCTTAAAGTCAGCCTTCCTGCCTATGTCGTGTGCCTATGTCATAATGCTGTGAGCTACCTGGATCAAAGAAATTTAAATAAATGCGAAAACAAAATCACCAAAGTTTAGAAAAGTCGTCTTCCTTCTTCAGATCTTAACAGAGAAAACAAGTCAAGCACAAACCTACAACAGGTGTTGCTGCCTCACCGTGCAGCCCTGTCAGGCTGCAAGAGGGAGGAAACACTGGGACAATCCCCAACTCCCCTGGGGATATGCAAGTTTTGTCCTCAAACCATCACAGAGGACTGGCCACGTTCGTAAGGTCCCGTGCTCCTCAGCACCCCTGGCGCCACGGGGAAGCAAAGGCATTGCTGCTGGACCCTGGCAGGCCGTACCTTTCCTAAGGTGCAGCCTCCTGATGGAGTTGATGAGGGAAGACTTGCCCACGTTGGGGATCCCGATCACCATTACGCAGTACTCCAGGTTCTGTGGGGGCCGGGAGTGTGGGGTCATGGTCCCACACCCAGACCCCTGGCCTGGCCGTGCAAGGGAGCCCACCCCCAGCCCTCCCAGAAGCATCGCCAATCTCAGCGGGACAGTTCCAACCATTCCTGTTGGAGGGACAGGCGACCAGTAATACTCTCACTTCCCAGTTTGCACCCCAAACCCACCTCTCCTCGGTGATAGCGGTAGCTGCTCTCGATCAATTCCGTGACTGTCGGGATGATCTGCAAGCAAAAAGACCACACTCACAACAAAGCACACACACAACAGACCACAGAGGACATGTACACACAGAGCACACACATAACAGACCACACACAGAGCACATGCACACACAGCACAGAGCATGCACACACAGAACACACAGAGGACATGCACACGCACAGACCAAGCGTTCTCAAAGGTCTGGCATTGTGGCACACAGCCACTCTTCTCTGGCCACCTCAGAATAAGCTCCCCTTCCCATTATTAACTGAAGATCTCACACCCCATAACGAGACCTGGTATCCTTCTGCAGGCAGCGTGTCCTAGCACCAGTACCGGAACACCGGGGCTCTGCCCCTGTTGTCACACTGAGGCTGTGGCTGGTGGGGCCACGGCACCAGCTCCCCACCCCCACCATGAAGAGCAGGGCAGTCTCCCCAGGGGTGGTTCCGATGATGGCTGCAACTGCCATTACCTTCTAATGAAGATGCGTGCCGACTGGGAGGTCTTGCAGATAGAACCAGGAAAAGGGAACTACGGGGCACCCCAAGATGCCTTTATACCCGTGACCCAGGACACGTCTCCAGTGCTGACCTCATGCCCTTCCCACACTGCTCAGTGGTCCTGCTCTTGCCCCAGCAGACATGAGCCCCCAGGCCAACTGACGAAGGCACCTCCAGGCTGCCTCCTCACAAAGCTGGCACTCACTGACGTCACCCTGCAGTGTACTCGGGGAGAGGCGGCACCCCATGCCGAACAGTGTGCGTGTGCTCTGTGTGTGCAGAACAGTGTGCAGGTGCTCTGTGTGTGCTGTGCATACATGCGCCGTGTGTGCATGTGCTCTGTGTGTGCATGTGCTCTGTGTGCGTGTGCTGTGTGTGCATGTGCTCTGTGCGTGCATGCACTGGGTGTGCGTGTACTCTGTGTGTGCATGCGTTCTGTGTGTGCGTCCGCTGTGTGTGCGTGTGCTGTGTGTGTATGTACTCTGTGTGTGCATGTTCTCTGTGCACGTGCTCTGTGTGTGCAGAACAGTGCGCATGTGCTCTGTGTGTGCAGAACAGTGCGCATGTGCTCTATGTATGCACGTGCTCTGTGCCTGCATGTGCTGTGTGTGTGCATGTGTTGTGTGCAGGTGCTGTGTGTGTGCATGCGCTGTGTGTGCGTGTGCTGTGTGTACATGTGCTCCATGTGTGTGCTTTGTGTGTGCATGTGCTCTGTGTGTGTGCCTGCGCTGTGTGTGCATATGTTCTGTGTGTGCATGCGCTGTGTGTGCATGTGCTCTGTGTGTGTGTGCTGTGTGTGCAGAACAGTGTGCATGTGCTCTGTGTGTGCATGGGCTCTGTGTGTGCAGAACAGAAAAGGCCCACCTGCCTGATGTTCTCATCCTTCACACAGTTGGTAAAAATGACATTTTTCAAGCCTTCTCCTTCTAAGTGCTGTAGAATTTTCTGGAAGAGACAAAATGTTTCCATTTTAAATATGTAATAAAACCATGGAGACCATGTGGCACTGGGGCTGTCCAGCCAGCGACGCTGCACCATGTGGGAAAATCCCCTCAGCGTGCTCATCCACCATCCACACAAATTTAAGAGCAAAACAGTCACTGACAAGACTCAAAAATCTCAACTAATAGAAACAACTTAAAGCACTTGTGATGATAAACACCTACAGCTGCAAATGAGTGACGACGCAGACACTGGGTCTGCACTAGTAACAAGGCGTAAAAAAAAGATGAACACCAGCTTGAATTTAAAGATCCTGACACCCACTCTCTGCTAAGGATTTGACGATAGAATAAGAAATGCAGAGACAAACACTTCAAAATCAACATTTCCAAAGTCTCTGAACTCCTTCCAACCCCTAGAGTGTGGGAAATGTCTCTCACTGGGTCACTGTATCCTGACTCTGCCTCTGGATAGCTCCCCGGTCAGGGGAAATCTGCCAGCTACTTTGGGCCTCATCTATCACTTTGTAAGATGAGATTAAACTTGCAGACCCTTAAGGCCCCTTCCAGCTCACAGACCCTGTGGTGTGTGGAGGGTAGCCAGCAGTGGGCCTGGGTCTGCCCAGTACTGCAACCACTTGCCACAGGAAGCTAATGAAATTTACTTAAACTAATTAAAATTAAATAAAATGTGAAAGTCAACCCCTCAGCCATAGCAGCCACAGTCGTGCTCACGGCCCACGTGGCCCCAGTGGACAGAGTGGCCCCCAATCAGGGAGCTGGCCAGTCACACAGGGTACCCATCCCAGGCCTGGCAGCACAGCCTGTCCACTGCAGCAGAAGTCACCTGACATGGGGTGTGCACACCCAACCGACCAATCGTGGGTGTTGTGGGAGGCATGCTACTGTGAGAACCACACTGAAACACTCCTGCCAGGTAAGAGCTACCTGCCAACGCTTTGTTTAGGCAAATCTGTATTGAGACTGTCGAGATACACGCGGCCTGAGAAGGATGTCGATGTGTCTGAGAGAAAGGCCCTCACCTTCTGCTCCCTGAGATCCGCCAAGTCCATTTTGTTGAGGACAAGCAAGTGTGGTTTGAGGCCAAGGGTTTCCTGAAACAGAGGATTGCGGCCAGAAAGTGGGATGTTGCAAAATTAAGGTAAAATTCCTTTGAAACTTCAGCAGCCCATCACTCGACTTGGCCTGTCTTGCTGTGCAGCCTGGCACCACCTCAGGACAGACCTCTGACCAGGGCCTAGACCAGGCTGCTGGCCGGCTGAGCCTGTACTCATAGAGGTATGCTGGTGCAGGGAAGGGTGTGACTTCTCCTCTCTACCTAGTCACAGAAGCTACACTCTACTTCTAGAAGGTCAAGAGGCAGACGGGTGGGCAGGGGGCCCTCACACAGCTTCTCAAACAGTGATGATGGTGGCAATGACAACAGAAACAAAATCAAGCTCAGCAGCAGGTTCTGTAACTAGATCATTGGTTAGCTGCCAAGTGCATAAGCTCAAGATCACTCAGAAGAAGCTGTCCCCACAAAACCTGACTGGGGCATCTCGAACCACCACCACCTCTGGTAACAGCCAGGGACCGCCGGGTCTCCAGGGCAACAGGCAGCAGGCGTGTCCACTCCCTCACGTGAACCACACCTTACCACCCCTCTGGCCCCTCCTGCCCTTATCCATACCCTTGGGACTCACTTGTGGGTCCCACCTAGTGTGACAACCACACAGGCAGGAGGGATCCTTGGCCCCTTCTTGGTGCCTCCAGCTCTCTCCTCTCCTGGCTAGCTTAAGATCCCAGCCTCTGGCACACCCCTCCCTCTAGGCACCCCATAAGATGCAGCATCCCACACCATACAGCAAAGGGACCTTGCAAAAACGTACACTTCCCCTCAAGGTCAACCAGTCCCGAACTAACTCAGCACCAAAGCCCCAACTCCCTCTCCTTGGACATAACAGAGGCCATGATCCAACCTTAGGGCTTCTCGGCAGGCCTGGGTGCGAAGGGAGAACGTCAAGAGAAGAGGGGAGAGAAACGCCTTCTCATCATGATATGCTGATAACTGCATTATTTTTTAATAACCATACGTAAAACTGCCAGTAAACACCAGCACGAGACATGATGAAATGCTATAGTTACAGCAAAGAAACTCAGTGCCTTATTGCAAGAGTTCCAACAAGCTTTAGAAATGGTGAAAATGGTTCCCAAATCTCTGGAAACACATCGGCACTGTCTTAAGGGTTAAAGCTGCTGTTTTACCTTTCCCAGGCTCATCTGGGACTAACCCAGCAGGCTGGTTACAACATTCTAACTGACATCATCATCACACAAGAATCTAATAAGTAGTGTAAATATAATACAAAAACAAGGTCTCAAAAGTCCGCTCACTAATGAAACAACAGCTTCACCATGCTGATTCATTCCTCAAGCAGAGGAGGAAGCCTTGGTCAACAGGATCACTAAAGTTTCATGTCCTGCCTGGAGAACCCCACGGCTGGAGCTGATTCAAAGGCTTGGACGCACGGGGCAGAACACCTGGGACAGATGACGCACCTTATGCATCAATGGGGAGCTTCAAAAAAATATGATGCCCAGACCCCACACCAGAAATTCTGGTTTAATTGGTCTAGAATGGGGCCAAGGCACAGGTCTTTTCAAAAGTTTTCCAGGTAACTCCATGTACAACTCAGGGTGGGACCCACTGCTTTCAAAGCCAGTAACTAACACAGGTGAGGCTGCAGGCCTCTGTGGGCACTCGCTGAACCAGGGCAGGCTCCAGACTGGGAGACGGATGGAGACAAGGCAACAGCCAGGAATGCTTCTGCTGTCTCCCTCGAAAACTCCACTCCCTGGTTCAGGGAGCACAACGGGGACCCTCCTGCACCGCAAAAGGATATCCGGGCATCATGGACCTCGATGATACAGTCCACCAGCTTCAGGCTGCTCTGCATCTTCTTCAGGCCTGGAAAACAGAAGAAAGACGCCTAAGGGGTGGGGTCCTTCTTGACACTCAAAAGAATGGCAGAAGATTCAATTTAAACTGAACCATCGAAAACTACACACCACCTTAAACAACCTAAAAAGAATACGTCTGAGTAACACTAAGCGGCAGCAACCATTTGCTGCATGCGTCCTTTCAAGGAAAACACATGGCCTCTGCCTGGTGAAGGGGCGTGTCATGAGGATGAAACACCAGCCCACAGAGCCAGCTCATCTCCTCCACTCGACACTTGGGTGACCTTGGGTGGAATATTTAACCTCCGAGGGTCTTCAGCCTTGGACACTGCTGTGGAGAGCAAGATCGTGGTGCCAGTCCTGACCATCCACTCACCAGTGTCCCACTCATTCTTCCAGCACCGAACACAGCTCCTAACCAGAACCACACACAGAATAATCGTAACACTTGTCCCCGCCATGTGCATGGCAATACCGCCCTCAGGTACACGGTAATACCACCCTCAGCCAGTTGCTCCAGCAGCCAAGCCCTGTCATCCCTATACCTCCTAAAACATCCCACATCATCCTACTTCTTCCACCCCCACTGCCACCACCAAGAGGGCCTCGTTCACACCACCAGTGCACACCAGCAGTTAGCACAAAGCCCGGGAGGCTGGGCGCATGGTTGATACTTGTTGGATGAATCAGAGCTTACTAAGGGGAGGAGGGGATACTGGAGGGAGAGAAGAGTGGCAGATGGTTTAACACTGAGGACTGGAACAGTCCTACATGTCTTCTTGGGGTCAGTAAGAAACCCCCAGGGATGCTGAGACGGGAGAAAAGCATGACTCAATACTAAAGGTACTGCAGCGATAATAGTTAGATACTTTGCAATTTGAAAAGGGCTTTCACATCCATTTCATTTAATCCTCAAGATAATATTTAGGGAATTATAGAGGGTGGCACGGAGCCCTGGTGGCACAGTGGTTAAGAGCCCAGCTGCTAACCAAAAAGTCAAGCAGTTCGAATCCACCAGCTGCTCCCTGGAAACCCTATGGGGCAGTTCTACTCCGTCCTATCGGGTAGTTATGAGTGGGAAACCACCCGACGGGAACAGGTTTACGGAGTGGCATAAAAGGTTAAGTGCTTGGCAACCAACAGAAAAGTGGGCGGGCGGTATTCACCCACCCAGAGGTGCCTCGGAAGAAAGGCCTGACCATCTGCTTCCGAAAGGTCAGCCTTCAAAACCCTGTGAAGCAGGTCTAACAACCGTTTAAAAACAGACGTGGACACAGCGGCCCGAGGGCTCCTGGCCGGTGTCAGCGGCAGAAGGGGCCTAGGTGGGAAGCAAGGTCCGCCCAAGCCCGCTACACCCCGTGAGTCCAGCGGCTGGCGAGGCCTAGGTGTGAAAGGTTCACCAGCAGAGAGCTCGAACGACCCTGGGGGTTGGACGGGGCTGCACCCCGCGCCGCTAGGGACGGGGGCCGCCGCCGCGGAGAGCGCCCCTTCACCCAACCGGCACCTCCTCCTGCAGCGTCGGGGCAGAGGGCTCCCAAATCCACCCCGGCGGCTGGACCGCTCGACCGAGCCCCGCGCCAGGGGGAGGCCCGGCAACTCGGCAAGCCTGGGGAGGAGACGGGCAAGGGTCGCCGCCGGGACTCCCGGCCTGAGCACGCCTCCGCCCGCGCCTCACCCTTGGCCATATGGCCCGGGAACCAGCGAGCCGGGTCGCGGCCGCCCAGGGGGAAGCTCTCCCGCCAAGCGGCCCGGCCCGCGTTGCAGAGTGCGCGCGGAAACAACCTCATCGAGCCGCCGTGCCGGAAACGCCGGCGCAGCGCGGCGAGACGCCCCACATCGTATCTCCTCCGCCGGGCCCGAGACCGACCGCTGTGGTTCCGGCGCTCGAAGGGGCCGTACCGCGGCCCGCGCATGCGCACAACAGCCCAGAGTGGGCGGTCCCGAGAGCGTGGGCCACCGGCGAGGCCTCGAGCCGGACCGGGACGCCGGACCCCGCGCATCGGACTGCGGGCGTGGGAGTTCTCAGGTGCCCTCGGTTGTTTAAATTATTAATCGATTTCCTAAAATTCATTAAATTAAAAAATCCTAGTTCTTTCTTAAGCTTATCCTGAGCATATGTTTCACAAAATTTGCAGTCACCTGTTCGTGTCTGGTCCCTTTTACAAACTTGGTTAGACTTTAAACGATTTAAATTGCCTTTAAAAATGTAAGATCTTCATCTTCCTTCAGTGGCTTGGATGTAACAAATAATCCCTTTCCAAACACTTGCCAGGTCGACCCTCAACGAGATAGATTGACACTGAGGGCAACGACGGGCTCAAGCGTAAGGAGGATTGTGCAGCTGGCGCAGGACTGGGCTGCGTTTCGTTCTGTTGTACGGAGGGTCGCCATGAGTCAGAACCGACTCCAGGGCGCCTAACAACAAATACTTGCTGTTATCCTGCTAAATTAAACTTGCTAATACAGCACACCTGGAATTCTCTGACCCATTCCAATATTAAGGCTTTGACTTACATCAGGAGCCCAAGCAACTACTCCATCATATGATGGGTTACAGAGCATTACTCTAACGGATCTGAATTTCTGAAACAAGCTTCTAATACTCAGGTTCTTTCTCAGCACAAATTCATCACCCTTGTGGTTTTGGTGCCTGCAAAGCTCCTAATGCTTGCTCCTGTGTTCCCACCTTGGGGGACAGGAGCTCTCCCAGGTGCTCTCAGGCTGGCAGGTGGGAAGGGGGACCTAAGCACCTCAGATGCCATCCCAGCCCCAGTTCCCCTCCCACGGAGGGGGCTGGCCTGGGTCCTACAGCCTTCCTCTCTGCACACACAAACAATCCTCAATGCAGGCAAATTTTCGAGTCCACGATGAAGATCTTTGAACTCTGGATGCCGTGTTCTTTCACAGGCCAGGGCCCGTAAATGAAAACAAAACCCTGCTAACTTCTGGATTTCTCTCAAGTGCAAGGCCACTTTCCTGGCCCACAGACAAGCCCACATACAGAGCTCCAGGTCATATTAAGGCTATAGGAGGTATGGCTGGTAGGGTAGGACTGGGGGCCAGGGAGATGCTGGGAGAGGGGGTTTGAATGTAGACTGAAGGATGAGAAGGGAAGAGCCGTGTGAAGATCAGGGTTGCCACGCTGGGGGCGCAGGAGTGCCCAGCACACAGGCCTGGGGCTGAGAGACCATGGAACACTTGTGGACAGATGTGCCTGTGGGGCTGTAAAGGAGCCAGGCCAGAAGCCCTTCCTCCCAGCACGCGCACCCTCTCGCTCTGGAGTGGTGGGCTCTGCTAGGCCAGAGCCCCTGAGCCCAGGCCCCGGCAGAGCAGGAGATGGACTGCAGCCTGGGCAGCAGGAGGCAGGAGAGGGTGGCTGGCTTCAGAGGTGGGTGCATGGCCAGGGACTCCTGCAGCGAGTAGGTCCACACACTGATCCCTGGCGAGCCTCCAGCAGCCTCCCACACAGTGGTCCCATCAGCATCTGCCCAGGAACAAAGGGGAAGACGTCACATCCACCACAGTGACGGGCACCGGCAACAAGAACTCGGTGAGCACGGGAGATGTCAAATGAGGGGCAACCCCAGGGCCCAGGGCCCAGGGCCCAACAGTCCAGGGTGGGCAGTCCCAAGGGCATGGCACTGGGCCCCCAGCGAGGCTGTGAGCCAGACCGGGACTCCAGACCCCGCGCATCAGACTGCGGGCGTGGGAGTTCTCAGGTGCCCTTGGTTGCCAGAGGGCGGGGCTGCGCGCTGGGATGAGTCTGGGGCCTGGGCCTGAATCAAGATGAGGACAAAGGACAGCAACCCTGACATGGTGGTGTGAGCACCTTTATCTCTGCAGCAGCACTGTCTGCATGGCACCACATTGCCCGTCTCTGGGAGACTTCCCACTCAGCTACGGCTCAGCCCTGGCTGGACTCCGAGGAGAGACAGGAGACGTGAGGGCAGGTGAGCCCTGGAGACCAAAGGAGGAGAACCATCCACATCCCCACGTCTCAAGCCGGGCTGAACATCCTCTGTCGGAGGAAGGATGGCAGGAGCAGACTGGGAGGGTCTCAGGGCTCAGGCTGGGACAGCTGCGCCTCCGTGTGCCACAGGCCAATAAGCCGGTCAGCCTCCCTCCACCCTGACAGCAACGCCCCGTGCGTGGTCGAGTAAAATGTCCGATGTGTGGCTTCCCCCGCAAACAGTATCTGGAGCTGCAAAAGAAGGTCTGGGTCAGAATGCAGACACGACCATCAGCCCTTCCCATCTGGCTGCAGAGGTGACGCCAGTAAGTGTGGTTTTGTTCTTCACTCAATCACACACCCCGTGTGAGCACAAAACAAAAGCCAGGTGTGACTACTACCACAAACAGCAACCACGGAGGGAGTTTCAGAGACAAGAAATAGCTCTTGGAAACTAAACACAGTGGCAAAATGAAAAACTCAACAGAAGGTTTGCAAGACGTTGTAGAGCAAAAAACCAAAGAGATAGAAGGGAAAATACACGAATACTTGAGCAACAGTCAAGAAGTCCTGCATCTAAATAATAAAAATCCCATAAAGAGAGAAAAGAAAAAAAAACTGGAGGGGAGGCGATAGAGCAGATAATTCAAGAGAACTTCCAGGTTGACAACCATGAGTTTCCACACTGAAAGGGTTGGCCACGGGGTCAGCACAAGATGAAAGTCTTTCATGGTGAACTTCCAGAGTGCAGCGGCAAAGCAGAGATGTACAAATGAGTTAATATGTATACAGTGGCTAGAACAGCGTCAAACTCGTAGTTAGCACTCAATAAATGTTGGTGCTTAATACTTTGTCTTTCAAGCTTCCTAAGATACTAAAGAAAAAAACTGGATGACCTAAGAAGGAAATGAAAGGCTTTGGACTTTCCAACAGCCACCCTGGAGAACGCCTTCAAACCTCTGAGGGACGTGATTCACAAGCTAGAATGTTCCACCCAATGTGCAGTTTGTAAATGGCTGTGAATTCATTGACACTCCTCCCACAGAGGAGCCCTGGTGGCACAGTGGTTAAGTGCTTGGCTGCTAACCAAACGGTTGGTGGTTCAAACCCACCAGTCGCTCCATGGGAGAAAGATGAGGCAGTCTGCTTCCATAAACACAGCCTTGAAAACTTTATAGGGCAGTTCTACTCTGTCCTATAGGTTGCTGTGAGTCAGAATTGACTCGATGGCAGTGTGTTTCCTCCCACAGAAAGGTGGGGCTATGACCCCTCCACTTGAATCTGGACAGGCTGGTGACTGCTGCCATCAACAGAGTAGGCAGAGTGGCACTTTCTGACTTCCAAGGCGAGGTCACAGAAGGCAGTGCAGCTTCCCATGCCACAGGAACCTGTGCTGGAGCCTACGCTGCCATGTAGGGCCACCATGCTGTGAGGAAGCTCAAGCCACACAAGAGTTCATGTGTAGGCGCACCAGGTCACAGTCCCAGCCTTCGAATGACTCAGCCCCAGCGCAGATACCGAGTGAAAGAGTTGCAGGTGGCTCCAGTCCTCAGGGTCTGAGTCACCCCTTGCTGGTCCAGTCTTCCCAGCTCCAAACATCATGGAGCAGAAACAAGCTGTCCCCACTGTGCACTGTCTGAATTTCTGGCCTACAGAATCCGTCAGCATAATAAAGTGACTGTCCCACCACTAGGTTTGGGGTCGTTTGTTATGCAGCAATCAGGACTGGAACACTGTCAAGTGTAAGGGTAGAAAAAAAGATGCTTTCAGACACACAAGGTCTCCTATGCACCCTTTCTCAGGAAGCCACTGGGGTAAATGCTCCAGCAAAGGAGGAAGCCAAGAAAGCTGATGTGGAATACAGGAAACAGGGTCCAGAGCAGGAGGAGCAAGGCACAGGGAATCACCAGGATAATGGTGACAGAAGAAGGTCACAGGATGAGAGCCATGCACAAGGCACAGAGGGCTACAGGCGGGGCTGACCCAGGTGCCAGCTGTGTCTTCAAGAAGCTGGAGCTGACAGGACACAGGCAGCTAGATGAAGTGAGAGGCATTTAGACAGCTAGGGGCAGGGGGACACACAGAAACAAGCCAATTACACACGCTCATGATCACATGCTCACACGCTCACACACTCCTGCTCACACTCACACTCAATCCCACACACACACACACAAATGGGTAAGAAAAAAATTCTGCACCCTCACAGGTCAAGTGTGGATAGTGTTTACTGAACAAACGAGACGATGTAACGCTGCCTAGTGACTGTACCCAAGTGTCTGCAAAACATCTGGGAGGATGAGGAAGAGGGGGCTTGGGAGCTGGGGTGGGCAAAGGAAGGAAGAAAGCTAAAATCTTATCTTTCATACTGGGAGCTCAGTCAATAATGCCTAAAGCTAAAAATTCTAAAAGTAACACTAGCAAAGAAGCAAATTGAAAAGATTCTGAGACAGTTGGAAAATTGAGCACCAACTGAATGTCAGATGATATTGAGGAATTATTGTTAATTTTTAAGTGTGATAGTATCGTAGTTAACATTTGTTTTAAAAAGGGTGCCCTTATCCTTTAGATACACACTGAAATGTCTGCAGATGAAATAATATCATGTATGAGATACGCTTAAAAACAGTACGACGGGATGTGGATCGGGGGGGAATAGGGCCGCTGTGAACAGACGACAGTGGAAGCTGCGGGGACAAAGTCCTCCCCACTTCTGTATGCATTTGCAGTTCTCTACAATCAAGTTTTTTTTTAAAAGAAGCAGTATGAACATGTTATTTAGAGATACAGTAAACTGGGAAGTAAGACTCCACTAAAAGAGCAGTTGCTTCTGGGGAGGAGGGGTGTCCCCCACTGGCCTGCTAGGTTTTGGTTTTCATCTTGGCTTGGTTTTGTTTCGTCAGCCAGCACTGTGAATTCTCTGGCTCTTTAAGCATGTGCACATATAATGCTGATAATATATTTTGAAACATATTAATTTCAAAAAGAAACTGGATCCTGAGTCACAGGGTCCCAGCCCCCCTGTGGCTCCCTCACCACCCCCTCATGGGGCCTGTTCCAGTTTGCAGGATCAGGGTGTCGTCCTACCTGGGCGTCCACACCATCTGCAGGGAGGGGCTGAGCCAACAGGTCAATGTCATCCCCAGTGCTGCCCACAGCCACGTAGCTGTAGGAGCCCCGGGTGTACGGGGCACTGTGCCAACGAGACCGCAGCACACTCCTGGGTGCAGGGAGCTGTGGGTTCCCTAAACCACAGAGACAAGCCCGTTAATACCACATTCCCACCCGCATGCTTGCAATCTTTTTCTCTAAAGACTAAGCTGTTTCCAAAATGAAAGACACAGCCAGGGAAGAAAACCAAGCCACAGAGGGTACTAGAAAGAGGCTCTGCCTGTCACATCTGCTTAGCTAAACTCCAGACACACAAACAAGTAGTGCATGCTAATGGGAACCACCTACACATTGTGGCCAGCAGAGGGGGGAACCTGGCTGACTGTGTGGCCGTGACATTATCACTTTGCAAACCTGGCTGAGGACAACTGCACTTACTTTGGGTGCAGATTTTGGAAAAGGGAAGCAGAAAGGGTTTGCAGAGTCCTATCAGTTCCTTGGAGACAAGGACTGGTGCTGACTCCACTGTTACAAGGCAGGACTTGCCCTGGAGATTCAGAGAGCCACATTTAGCTCCTCTCTGTTCTGAACAGTTTAGTTCCCATTTGGAGACCAGCCATCAGCAAGCACAGGGCAGTAGCTCTGCAGTGGGGTGAGTACCTGTCATCCTCCGAAGGACCTGAGTGAGAGACTGGAGCACCTCCTCATCAGACAGAGTCTCCATAAACTCAGACTCCAGTCCAGCAATGAACCCACAGAGGACATGAGTGGAGCTGTGGGGAGAAAGGCCATGAGACAAGGCTGAGAAGGAGCCAGCAACTTTTCCGAGGGCTCCCTGACAACAAAGACAGAATGTCGGTCAGTGGTTCTCAAGTGCAGCCCCAAATTCTGGGGGTTCCCCCAAAAATATGTGTATCAATTTGGCTAGGCCATGATTCCCAGTACTGTGTGACTGTCCACCATTTTGTCATCTGATGTGATTTTCCTATTTGTTATAAATACTATCACTATGATGTTAATGAGATAGAATAGCACCAATTATGTTGATGAGATCTACAAGATTAGATTGTGTCTTAGGCCAATCTCTTCTGAGATGTGAAAGACAGAAGGGAGCAGAAAGACATGAGGACCTCATACCACCCAGAAAGCAGCACCAGGAGCACAGCATGTTCTTTAGACCCGGGGCCCCTGTGCTGAGAAGCTCCTAGACCACAGGAAGACTGATGACAAGGACCTTCCTCCAGAGTCGACAGAGAGAGAAGGCCTTCCCCTGGAGCTGCACCCTGAATTTGGTCTTGTAGCCTCCTGGACTGTGAGAGAATAAACGTCTGTTTGTTAAAGCCATCCACCTGTGGTATTTCTGTTATAGCAACACTAGATATCTAAGACACCCCGTCAGGGGTCTGTGAGGCCAGAACCATCCTCATAATCCTAAGACAGTGTTTGTGGATTCCATGGTGTTGACATTTGCACTGAAGAGCAAGAGCAGCATGGGAAAAACTGATGCCCCTAGCAGAATCGAGGCAGTGGCCCCAAGCCATGCTCACAGGTGCTGTGTTCTCCACCGCCACACATATGCAGTTAAAAAGAAAAAGCCAAATTCACTGGAGACAATGTCCTCGATGAAGCAGTAAAGATTATTAATTTTATTCTATCTTGAGTACATGATGAAATGGGAAATACCACCAAGCACTTGTACTGCATATGAAGGGCAATGGTTGCCCGGAAGACAAGCACTTGTGTGATGGTTTGAGTTGCCAGCTGAACTAGCCACTTCCAATCCCTATATGCTGACTTTGTTTTTCAGTCTTGCCAGAAATATCAATCTGGCCATCCCCAAATCAGTCATGGCATCGTTTTCTAAATCAGCACCTAAAGCCACATATGCTACTGTACTGAACGACTGGGCCATGCAGTTTAGCACTTTACTCATGGGTCTATAATTCCATCATGTAGAAGGATGCTGTCTTTAGGCTGGGTTCTGTAGAGAAGAAAACGAGTTGTCTTAGTTATCTAGTGCTGCTATAACAGAAATACCGCAAGTGGATGGCTTTAACAAAGAGAAATTTATTTTCTCACAGTCTAATAGGCTACAAATCTAAATTCAGGGCATCAGCTCCAGGGGAAATCTTTCTTACTCTGTCAGCTCTGGAGGAAGGTCCTTGTCATCAATCTTCCCTTGGTCTGGAAGCTTCTCAGCACAGGAACCTCCAGTCCAAAGGACACACTCTGCTCCTGGCGCTGCTTCCTTGGTGGTATGAGGTCCCCCACTCTCTGCTCCCTTTCCTTTCGTCTCTTATAAGATAAAAGGTGGTATAGGCTACACCCCAGGGAAACTCCCTTTACACTGGATCAGGGATGTGACCTTAGCAAGGGTGTTACAATCCCACCCTAATCCTCTTTAACATAATCTAATCTTGCCTCATTAACCACAGGCAGAGTTTAGGATTTACAACACATAGGAAAATTACAATCACAAAATGGAAGACAACCACACAATACTGGGAATCATGGCCTAACCAAGCTGACACATATTTTTGGGGGACGCAATTCAATCCATGACACCCATAAAGCATATAAATAGAGATTTATATCAAGGAAATGGCTCAGGCGGTTGTAGATACTGGAACACCCCAAGCCTGTGGGTCAGGATAGAGGCTTCTCCTAATTCACATAGCTGCAGGGGCTGGTGAACCCAAGATCGGTAGGTCAGAGAGCAGGGATGTTGCTCACAGGCTGCGAAGATCAACGTATCCCAAGATTGGCAGGCAACACGGCAAGTTAAGTTGCTAGCAGAAGTCCCAAGAGCCGGAGGTCAGATGAACAGGAGCCAGCTGCAGGATCCAGAGTGAGCAAAAGCCCACGAACCTTGCCAGAATGTCCACTTACATTCGATGCAAGCCACATGCCCAAGGAAACTCCCTTTCAACTGACTGGCTTCTGACAGCAGATCTTATCATGGAGGTGATCACGTTATATCACATCTCATCATGGAAGTGATCGCAACATCATAAGACTGCCGAACTACATCACAACTGCCAAACCACTGAGAATCATGGTCCAGCCAAGCTGACACACAATCTTGACAATCACAGATGTTTTGTTCAATTATCACATCCTGTTTAAGTACTGCCCCCAGTGATGAACAGACCCATGTTTCAGATGTCTTCTTAACCTACAACGCCCAGCTTCCAACAGTCTCAATAACTACTTTCTTATTGACTGAACATACCTTCCTGTCTACGAGCACATTCTAGGTCCTGAGACCCCAACCAGCTGCATGTGGAAATCTTCCATGTGTCTCATCGGGGGTTCGAGCCCAGGTGCCTGTTACCAGGGCCTTGGGGTGATCCTGGGCTCCCCACACATGGAACTCTCCAGAAACACACTGCGATGAATCACCACACTTTTGGGCCCTCTAGTAAAGGCCTAATGACTCTGCACACACTTAGGGTCACACCTGCCATGCCCACAAAAAAACTTAGGAAACATACGTACCCAAAGGAGGGCAGGACCAAAAAGCCGCAAAGCTTCCTGACCCAGGTGTCTTGTGGTTCAGGCACAGCATCCTCAAGTGGTGACAAGCCCTCCCACACCACCTGCATGTACTTGCAGTCTGGCTCCCAGAAGGGCTCCTCAAACTCCAGGAAGACTTTATTGTTGGTCCCAAAGCCCATTTTCCTGATTGCTTCTGCCTTCTCAGGGGGTAGTGGCGGCTGGAAGAAGGTATCCAGATGTTCTTTAAGAAAACCTGGAATTCACAATCAGACTTGACTTGCACACATGGATCTCTTAAGCTGGATTCAGTCATCAACATGAACTCTACCCCTATGTCCAGTCCAAGGAGTCAGAGAAAGTGGCTGTCAGGGACGCAAGACACCAAAGCCACACCCTCCTTCAAAGACTACCTACTCATTCAACCGACCCCATGACCCACACCAGACAGAAATGAGGATGGCCTGATGACCAGCACTGTGGTGAAGGAACACCACAGGCACTGTGGCCACCACTGGTCAGGGAGGGACAGTGAACACCACCCAACCCAAACTGGTCTCTGTAGGGCCAGTTTTCTCAATCTGGAGCCTTCTGCCTCTCAGCCTCTGTAAGCCTCCCCACTCAAGAGTCAGTCTGGAATAGCAGTTACATATACAGGTTTCATCTAGAAGCTACATAAAAATTAATCTACACAGCAAAAATAAATAAATTCAGCAAACAACAAATCAGGATGAAATATTTGTAGCCCGTGTGATGATAAGCCAACTTCCATAAGGTAGAAATAGCTCTTGCAAGTCAGTAAGAAAAGAATGAACATCCTGACAGAAAATGAAGCAGAGACCATCGAGAGGCTGTGAGGATGTGAGCAGTGGGTACTCGGACACCCTCCTTCTAAAGCAGTCCCATTTGCCCAGGCTTTGACATAGCACTTTTCACTACAGGAATTGATCCTACAGGTATATTCACACAAGTGTTTTCAAATGTACACGAAAAGTGTTGTGTGAAATAGAAAAATGAAAAGGGCGTAAATTTCCATCAACAGTTTTTAAATAACAACATGAACATACAAAAGGACACTATGAGGCTGTAAGAAAACAAATGTGGTATACGACTTGGCTCCGTGTGAACAATTTCAACACAGCCGAAACAACGTACGTACTGATTATATCCCTAATGATTAGCATTTGGCAGGGGCTCAATAACCACATACTGCAAAAATGAGTGAGCAAATGAATAAATCAACAAAACCACTGACGTTAAAAATTAAAAAAAAAAAAAAAAGACTATGACAGACCTCTATGTGCTAACTTGGAAACAATGACAAAACACGTACTAAGCAAAGAAGCAGAGCAAACCAGGATTAGCATGAGACGCCCAGTGTGATTCTGTCTGTGAGAAGAGAAGCACACTGAGCATGTCTGTAATGCATAACCCATCCGACAGGAGCACAAATCACCCCTCGGGTGGCAACTCTTCATTCTTCACCCTTCGGCCAAACCGAGATTCCCATGTCGGCTCTGGCACTTGCTAGTTTTGTAAACCTGGGCAATTAATTCTCTTAACTGCTTCGCTGAAATGTCTGCATTTGTCAAGGGGGGACAGTGAGGGGAGAAAATCAGCTAAGGCAGGTGTCACACCAACGTGACGCCCCAACGGAGCCAGTGGTCAGTAAGCAGCAGCTGCTAGTCTATCAATTCCATGTTTTACCAAATTTTAAAACAACTTCAAGACTTCCATCTAATGCACCACACCTGGAATTAAATAGGACTGTATCTGTAACTCCATCTGCAGATTAACACCAGAGCTAACTTTGACACCTGACTTTTAACAATCTTATCCCGTCACCAAGAGAGCAAAGCTGGCTACCCTCGGAAGGCAGCCTGACCCTTTCCACTTACCACCAAATGGCCAAAGCGGACAGTGCTTGCACCCTCTCTCATACCTAAAAGCACACAGTCCCTATAATATACTACTTGTGTCTACCTGGAAGTTTTCCCTGGGTGGTGCAAATGGTTAATGTGCTTAGCTACTAACCAAAAGGTTGGAGGTTTGAGTCCACCCAGAGATACCTCAGAAGAAAAGCCTGGTGACCTATTTCTGAAAAATCAACCATTGAAAACCCTATGGAGTACAGTTCTACTCTGACACACATGGGTTCCCCGTGAGTCGGGATCAACTCAACAGCAATGGGTTACAGGTCTATCAGGAAATTCTTCAGGTGAAAGTGTGAGCTTACTAGGAAAGCAAATACCCCCGAGACAACCCTGACACAGGACGAGGCTGAGGCCAGCAGCACCTGGGGGTGTGAATGTGGACTGCGCACATGATGATGAAGCTAAGCCTTACCTAAGGGCACAGTGAGGATGACGTGGTGGGCTGGGAAGCGATCCCCATCCTCACACTCCACCGACACGGGAAAGGTCTCCCCAGGAAGCGTCTCCTCCTGGAAGGATCCACCCCAGTGAATCGTCTTCACAGGCTTGTTGAAAATCAGGACGTCCTTCGGCAAGGAGGCTACTATGCAGCTCACGAGTCCTTCGTAGCCCCTAGGAGACATGAGTGCCATTAGTGCTGAAAGAGCTCGTCTCTGGACAGGGGTGGGTCTGCCTGAAATAAACCCTAGACTCTTGAACAGTCTCAAAGGCGAGAACTACCTTCTCAGAGGAAGCCACTGAGTTTCCTCCTGACCCACAGTGTATGACTCTGCCCGGAGGGGGGTGCAGAGATACAGGAGAGCGGACCTGGAGTCGGCCTCACACACCCCACTCCTGCTGTTGGCCTAAGCTGTGGTTTTCTGTGCACACTGCAGGAATCTTAATACCTGCCTCTCAGGCTAATGCGAGGATTAAAGGAGCTAACGAAGGCAAAGATCCTGAAAGAACAAGGTTCCCAAGCCGCAAACACTCAGCCCCCTGCTTGGGAGCCTCGGGCTGACGGAGGGTCCAGTTCGACACACCAAGGGACGTATGATATGGGACAGCCCAGCGGAGAGTCCACTGGGGAAAGTCCCTCACACGCCTGGGGGCAAGCCCCGTCTCAGGGGAGGGGGCGTGTCTGGCCATTTCTGTAGGCGAAGCCCCTCCCACAGCACTCGGCACATGAGAGGCCTCAGTAAATGCGGAAGGAAGAACGAGTTACATCCTTCCTTCTTTTAATCCCTTTCTCTTCAAAATACTTCTTTTTCCCAAATGCGGAAAACCAGGGAAACGGGGCAAACAGCCTTCCTGCCCAACTCTGCCTCCCAAGGCCAGCGGGTCAGACCAGCAGGGGAGGTAGCCCTGGCTACACGGATACAGCTGGGACAAGGGGGACCTGGAGGGCAGGCAAGGGTGGGAGGGGGGCATGCACATACTCCCGGAAGGTACAGTCCAGCCCTGGCAGCATGGTGTACTCCCCAAAAGGCCCAAGGGCAAGCAGGTCCAGGCTGTGGGTGCCGCTCACACAGCACTCCAGGTTGAAGTGGGTGTTGAGGACAGCTAGCTTGAGCTTCCTGGTCTCTTTGTCCTCTGTCCAGTTGGCCATGTGCCGGCTGATCTCCTGCTTTAGGTACTCCCCAACGCTGGGGACTGGGGTCTCGGCCACATGCAGGAATTCACGGGTCTGGTCCAGCAGAGTATAGAACAGATTGGCCGTATCTGCCACCAGCTCGAGGCTCACGCTCTGCCCAGAGCTGGCATATGACACAGAGGGCAGGCCCAAGTGGACCCCCAGCTCCACCAGCTGGTTTTCCTCTGACATCTCCTTCTCCCCCAGCAGCCCGTATTCCGCGGCCAGCTGGAAAACGGGGTTGCCTTGGGAGGGTCCATGGATCCAATGGGCACCGATCTCCACTACGCCACCTAGGAGGGGACAAGGGCACCGAATGAGGTCCTCTCCCCAGGAAGGTGCCCCTGAGCCCTCTCCAGACCACACCCACCCTGCCCTTTCCGTATGCTCCAGTCCAGCGAGTCCCACACAGTCTGGGGCAGGCCATCAGACTCGGTTTAAGAGAGACCCCCGGAGGGGGGCTGGCCTGCACCTGCCTGGGAGGTTACTTGCAGGGACGCCTGGGGGCAGAGGGGCTGCCTGAGAGGGGCCCGGGGGATTGCGGGGCGGGGGTGGGGGCAGAACAGGGCTTATTCTGTGCAGAGCGGGAAGTTCCCTTCCCCATAGGCCTGGCTAACTTTGGAGGGTGTGCTGATCAGTTTCGGGACCCCGTAAACTCCCGCTGATTAAGTGGGCGCGGGACTGGGGTTTACACTGGGGCCCAGGTCAGCTCCAAGGCCAGTTCACACTAAGGCGCAGGCCGAGCCCGGAGGCCGGCCAAGCTCGAGCGGCGCCGGGTGCGTTCTGGGTAGGGGCTCCGGGATGGGGTTCCGGAAAGGGGCTCCAGTAAAGGGCTGTTACCGAATTTGCGCTCCGAGCGGATGCGGCCCCCGGCGCGTGCGGTGGCCTCCAGGACCCGCAGGTGCGGGAAGGCCTGGTGATGGCAGAGCCTCTGCGCGGCGCCCAGCCCCGCGATGCCGCCGCCTACCACCAGCACCCGCGGGCCCCGGCCCGGCGACTCTGCGTCGCGGCTACTCGACTCCATTGCGCCGTCCCGTGCGGTCCGCGTGAGTCCCCCCGGGTCACCCCTCCGAGGTCTAGTGCCCGCCGGGAACGCGCGGGCCCGGGACCGAAGGCGGGGCCTGGGGCTCAGGGCGGGGACGCCGGAGCGCGAGGCGGCGGGGGCGGGGCGAATGGGTTGGCTGGACGCCTGGGGTGGGGGCCGGAGGTGGGAGCGGGTAATGCGGGCCGAGACCCCGAGACAGCCTCGCTGGGCTCCAAGCGTGCCCCGTGGAATCCCAGTTACACCCAGGATGGTGGCGGAGGCCCCGGACACCGGCCCTTCCCCGCCGGCTCCCGCCGCAGCCGAAAGACGGCCAGTTGGGAGGGTGCGGGGCGGCCCGCCCGGAAGGACTAGGGCGAGCCTGGACCGGGTCCGTGAGGTCCGCACCGTCATCCTGCGCAGGACGGCGGGCTCGGTGCAGGCCCCGCAGCCACTGCTGCCGCACGGGGTGGGCGAGGGTCCCCCACGCCGAGGGGAGTCGGGCCGGCGGCAGTGTCTTGTCCACAGGAAACTTGAGACGTGGCTGTAAGGCGGCGGCGCAGGCGTCACCTTCCTATCCCACAGGCTGGCTCAGATTATGTGAGAGCCTTCACCTTCGGACCTTTTCCGCCGGAGGATCAGGGTACGAGAGAGTGCTCAAACTTCCATGAGAGGCCCACGCACGCTTCGAAGTCTAGTGGGTGCTGGCATTTCAGGGGTAGGACCAAGGAGGGCTTAACGCGTCCAAAGGGGGTTTGTGAGATAGTCCATGCAGCACGCAGCTGTGTGTACGTATGTACGGTAGGTATGTGTGCACGTGTGTAGTCACGTCTACATATGTTGTTAGGTGCCCTCTGGTCGGCTCCAACTCATGGCTACCCTATGTACAACAGAACTAAACGCTGCCTGGTCCTGCGCCATCCTCATAATCGTGCTATGTTTGAGCCCATTGTTGCAGTCACTGTGTCAATCCATCTCCTTGAGGGTCTTCCTCTTTTTCACTGACCCTCTACTTTACCAAGCATGATGTCCGTCTCCAGGGACTGGTCCCTCCTGATAACATGTCCAAAGTACATGGGACATTTCTCACCATCCTTGCTTCTAAGGAGCATTCTGGCTGCACTTCTTCCAAGACAGATTTATTCCTTCTTCTGGCAGTCCATGGTATAGTCAATATTCTTTGCCAACACTGTAATTCCAAGTCACCAGTTCTTCTTTATTCTTCCTTATTCATAGTCCAGCTTTCGCATGCATATGAGGCCATTGAAAACATCATGGCTTGGGTCTGGCGCATCTTAGTCCTCAAACTGACATCATTACTTTTTAAGATTTTAAAGAGGTCTTTTGCAGCAGACTTGCCCAATGCAGTATGTTATTTGATTTCCTCACTGCTGCTTCGATGAGTATTGATTGTGGATCATATACGCAGAGTGTAATACACAGAGTACAGAGTTCAAGACAACAAGGTAAATGGAGAACCATCTCCCACGCCCTAACTGCCACACCTGCATCTCCCCCAGTGGGAGCACCCTCTAGCCTCCACCCTCCAGTCACCCTGCTGACGTTCATAGTGTGTCCCAGCATGATGGCGTCTGGAGAAGTCCTCTATCCACTCTTCAGCCCTTGGGTCAGGAGGCTCTGACCAGTCATCTATTAAAAAGGTCTTCAAGGTCCCTGTACCACCATGTTAGGAGCACTCAGTCTCAGCAGTACACTGTACCCTCTGGCCCTCACCAGTCAAGGCCATGGCTCCTGGATTTTCTCTCTGGCCATCTCTGGAGGAGAGGGGCAGGGGCTTGGGGCCCTGCAGTCCATGGCCACAGACTCCTGACGTTCCTCTGGTCTGGAGAGGCCCCAACCTTTTCCCTCTCCACCACTGAGACTCATCTTCTGTGCTGGAGCTCCTGTTTCCCCAAACCACATGCTCCTTTTTCTTGATTGACTCTCATATTTTGGTGGAATACACACTCCTATTTAAGAGGTGTGTGGGAGGTCATTATTTTAAGATATTGCAATCCTAAAAATAAAAATGTCTTTATTTAGCCTCACACTTGATTTGTAATTTGCCTAGGTATCGAATGTTTCTAGATTAGAAACGTTTTCCCTCAGAATTTCCCACACGATGCTCCTAGCGCTCCTCTCTTCCGGCAGTGCTGTTTAGAAATTCAAAACCATTCCCTTTCTTTGTATGTGGCCCGGTGTTTCCTCCCTGGAAGCTTTTAGGATCTTCTCGTTAAATTTCACAGCAATGTGCCTTACTGTGGTACTGTACTATTTTCACTCACTGTGTTGGGCACTCAACAGGCCCTCATGAGATCTCCTGTCTTTCCAGCCTGGAAAATCATCGGTTATTTCTACCAATGATTTCTCCCTGGTGTGGTGTTGCCTCTTTCTGGAATCCCTACTTTAGGATGTTAGACACTCTAGACTGGCCCTGGAGTTGTCTTCCTATTTTCCATTTCTTTACCTTTTTGCTCTGCTTTCTGAGAGATTTCTTTCAGCTTTAACTTCCAAATCTTCCACTGAGTTTTTAATTTTCTGCTTAATAGTGCTTAATTCCTAAGTGTGCTTTCTTCTACGAATGTCTCTTTTTAGAGAAAAACAACAATCTGTCCTTGCTTCATGGGTGCAATACTCTCTCTTAACTGAAGATAAAAAAAGTTGCCACCCAGTCGATTCCGACTCAGAGAGACCCTATAGAACCGAGTAGAACTGCCCCATAGGGTTTCCTAGAAAAAATCACCACGTCTTTTCTCCCTCACTGGTGGGATCCAATCGCCAACCTTTTGGTTAGCAGCCAAGTGCTTAACCATTGCACCACCAGGGCTTGTCAAATCCGAGCTTGACTCCAAGGTGCTCTAAGGGCGGGAGCTGTTGGTTGAGGAACCCCGGATAGTAGTACCTCTAGGTCTTCCCCCTTGGGCTGGTCAGGTGTCCCAGGGAGAAGACTTCCAGATTCTTCCAGAATACTGGCTAATCAGTATTCCGGGAGCAGAGAGGGGGAGGAGCGGGGAGCATGTCCTCTGCAGGCTCAGCAGCCGGAAGGGCTTCCTCCAGCCGCCGGTGTTGACGCAGCCTCGGATTTCGAGACCCTCGTACGCCCCGCCTCCCTCGCCCCCAACCCCGACTTTCGTTCCGTCCCGCTGACCCTCGGTCCCGCCCCCCCAGCCCCCTTTGGCCAGCCCGAACATTAGCTCCCGGCGCTCGACCCTCCTCGCCCCGCCCCCAGCCTCGATCCCGCCCCGCCCCCAGCCTCGATCCCGCCCCGCCCCCAGCCTCGATCCCGCCCCCTCCCCACGGTCTCGCGATACCCGGCCTGTGGGTGGGGCGAGCCCTGAATGGCGCGGGCTGGGGGCGGTTCCGCGGGGAGGTGCTGCGGGGAGTCCTCGTTCGGACAGCGCCATGGCCGCCCTGCGTGTTTTACTACCCAGTGTCCGCGGCCTGCTACGGCCCTGGGCCGGCTGCTCTGCGCTGCGCTCCTTCGCCTCGGGTGAGTGGGGGCGGGCGACCCCGGAGGCCGGCGCGCACCCCCGGTCTGACCCCGGGCTCTCGGTCGACCCCAGGCCCCCAGTCCGATCCTGGTGTGCATCCCCCAGTCTGACCCCAGACCCTGGTCTCACCTTGGCCTGCATCCAATGTTCGGCCTGACCCCTCCCCAGCCCACGGCTTGACCCCATACCACCCAGCCCCCTGCTGTCTTCCCAGCGCCCCGCGGCCAGAGCGCACGGAGCCAGGTGGGAAGGGAGGACCGGGTAAGGTCACTGCCACCTGTGGTCATGTCAGCGTTTGGCTGTGAACTTGTGGCGGCTCCTTCCACGTGTGTTGAGTAACTTTAAGAGAAGGGCGGGTAGGGGGCGAAAGCCCTTTGTCCAAGTCTGTACTCTCCGCCTCCTCGTCCACACCTTCAAGGTCTGTGATAGAGATGTGTCATCCCCCCAGCTCGTCCCCCTCCCGCCCCACAGGCCCCCCCGCCTTGGCCCACCTGTGACTGTCAAGTCCGGTGCTGGAGGAGCCTTGGTTTCAGCCCCGGCTGGGGAAGCACCCTGTGGGTCCTACCCCTTCCTCACCCTGTGTACTCAGTCGATCACCTAGTCCTGTGGGTTTTTACCCCTCAGCTCTGGCCCACGTGCCAGTAGCAGGCACAGCAGCAGCCTTCTCGTGGCCTTTAAGTGACAGGCACGCTGCTGATAGGCACTTTGCAGGTGTTCTTCTAGCTACTTCCTAGCACACGTGCCGTCAGTACTGTTGTTCTTGCAGAAACCGTCTGCCTCCGTGACCCCCCACAGACCACCTCTCTTCACACTGACCCCCCTTCTCTGCAAGATTTACTAACCCCCGGTCTCCCAGGATGTCTCAGCTGATGCCCCCACCCCCTGGCGTCGCAAGGCTGCCCACCCTGACTGCCGGCACCCTCACCTGTCTGCACCCCCCACCAGCCTGGCGCCCAGTAGGGCTGGAGCTCTGTCCTGCTGCACGTAGCGCCCCCAGCACAGCCGTCACCCAGCAGTGTCTGTAAAGGACGGCGGCAGCTCACACGTTTCTATGCTGTGCTCTGGGAGGAGGCCTCCAGACACGTTTGGAGCGGGAAGGTTGTGTGGCTGCTGCTCTGTGCTGAGTGCTTTTGCTTAATCAAGGGACTGGTCAATCCTGGGTGAAAGTGGAGTAGCACAGAGGCCATGTGCACTGTGCGGCTCCAGGCAAGCGCCACAGCCATCAAGGATTGGGTGGGGGTCCTGTGGGCCCCCTGGTGTGGTCACCACGTGACAGTGCCCCTCTGTGCCTCCTCATCCCAGGTGCCAACTTTGAGTACATCATCACAGAGAAGAAGGGGCAGAGTAGCAACGTGGGGCTGATCCGGCTGAACCGCCCTAAGGCACTCAATGCGCTGTGCAGTGGCCTCATGGCGGAGCTGAACCAGGCGCTGGAGGCCTTTGAGGGAGACCCAGCCATGGGGGCCATTGTCCTCACCGGCGGGGAGAAAGCCTTTGCAGGTATGCGGGCAGCAGGGTGCACGGGCAGTGGGGGGGGGGGGGGAGGGGGCAGCCATGCAGGGAGCCTCCAGACTGACGGACACCTCCGGGAGCCTTGACGCGGCCTGGGGGTTATGTGAGTGTCAGGTTTGCAAGGGCCTGCAGGTGCATGGGTGTCGATCTTGGCGCACTGCCGACTCAGTGAGCGTGTCCACGGCAGCTCAGACCTGTGCGACCAGGCCTCTGGGTCTACTGGCATCACCTCTGTCACATGCATGTCACCCATGTTGCCACTGTCCAGCTGTGCATCCTGTTGTGGGCACCCCCTCACTGCTCACAACTGACTCCGGCACTCAGGGATGCATGAGTGGTGGGGTCCACGGGAGGGGCGGAGTCTGTGCTCCGGTGATGGGAACACGCCCTGCTTCTTCCTAGCGGGAGCTGACATCAAAGAGATGCAGAACCAGACGTTCCAGAACTGCTACTCCAGCAGGTTCTTGAGCCACTGGGACCGAGTGGCCCACGTCAAGAAGCCGGTGATTGCCGCCGTCAATGGGTATGCGGTGAGTATCCCCTCCTAGTCTCCCAGGACAGTTCAGGCCATAACCCTGTACGTGTAAGCACAGTGGGGGGGTTCTGTTAAAGCCTTGAGTGTTGCTCCCAGGCCAGCAGGCACCTCTCTTCCCAGACAATCCTAAGAGCTACGCGTATTTCTGCATCTGTTCCCCATAACCCTCCAGGAAAGTGCTTGTCCTCCACCAGGCTGAGGACACGTGGCATTGGCTTTTCTGCAGTTTGGATGACGTTTGGGCCTTCACTACTTCTGTGAACCCTCTCACTACCATTTAGAGTTCCATGTCCTCTGATGTTTCAGGATCTGTTCTGAGGTGGAGGCTGCTCTCTGCCTGTAGGGGCGCAATGTGGCGGGAGCAATCTGTGATTACTTAGTAAACCACCCTTTGGTGTAACTGGGTTGAGCAAAGCACGTGGCCCACAGCTAAATCCAGCCCTGCCTACTTGTAAATAAAGTTTTACTGACACACAGCCATGCCCATTAGTTAGGGATTCTCTGTGGCTGCTTTTGAGCTCCTCAGGAGAGCTGAGTCATCACACAAGGCCAAGTGGCCCACAGAGTGAGAGTACCTCCCGTGTGACTGATCCTGCCATGCCCAGGTTCTGCAGCAGAATCTTCAGATGAGTCGACAGAGCGATTTTCTGACTGGGCTCTGTGTCCACAGCTGGGCGGGGGCTGCGAGCTGGCCATGATGTGCGACATCATCTATGCAGGGGAGAAGGCACAGTTTGGGCAGCCTGAGATCCTCATAGGAACCATCCCAGGTGAGCGTCCACTGGCCTTGAGCACGAGCCCTCTGGGTGTCCCACATGCCGGCCCTCATGCAGGGTCGCGGCTGTCTCCAGCAATAAAGAGATAGACTTGCAGCTCGCTGGACGCAAGCCTGGAGCCAGGTACCCCTAGCAGCTGGGACGCAAAGCCAAGTCACCAGGGTGTGCAGCTCAGTGAGGCAAGGAAGCCCCTTGGACTGCCAGGTCGTCACCATGGCCTCCGTTCTGTGGAGGTGGATCCTGAGCCTGGCTGGGAGGAGGTGACTCTTCGGCATCCTGACACCTGTGGGCTGGGCGGTGGGGTGTCAGCAGGGGTGTCCCGGCTCCAGCTCTCAGAGACACATTCAGAAGGGCCAGGAGGGAGATGTAGGGGGCAGGGTCTGTGGAGCCCTCATCCACACCCTGAGGGGGCACGAACCGCTCTCAGGATCACCCCCACTGGCCGCTGGGTGTGAGGTCAGATTCTGGAGGCCCTGAGCTTTGGCCTGGGGGGCCTGAGCACGAGAGGCAAGCATTTCTTCAGGGCCTGACTCACCCAGGGACTGGGGGAGGTGAGGCCTGGAAGCTTCTGGAAGGCAGATGAATGAGCTGGGGAGGGGCCTGGGACTTGGACACCAGGTGACCGGATCCTGAAACAGTGTCTGGGTGTTGGAAGGGCACTGAGGAGGGCTTGGTTGCAGGCCATGTCTTCAGTGCCCAGAACTAACCCTACCCATGGGGTGCTTGCAGGCGCCGGGGGCACACAGAGGCTCACGAGGGCCGTCGGGAAGTCACTGGCGATGGAGATGATCCTCACCGGTGACCGAATCTCCGCCCAGGAGGCCAAGCAGGCAGGTGCGGCTGCGGCAGGTTCCGAGGCAGGGAGGCAGGACCTGCATCCAAGCCCAGATGCCCAGAGCGTCCCAGAACTGAGGGCTGGCCACCGTCCATCTGTCTTGAAATAGGGTGCACAGAGAAGAGTAACTAAAACACACACACAGGTTAACGATAAAGCGAGTCCAGTGCCGTCTCCAGGCCTGCTGAGCGGGGCCTTGAGGTCCCTGTGTGCTCCATGCCAGCCCTCCCCTGCAGATGACCACAGTCCCCACTGTCCTGCTGGTCACCTGCTCTCCTTGCCTCCCATCTCGCCACCGGCGCAGTGCACAGCCTGTCTGCGTCCCGGGAGCTCCGTAAGTGCCGGCTGCAGCGGAGGGAGACAGGAGAGCCTGCGCTCTTGGAAGTTGTCCCTGCTGGATGCTTGAAAGAGTCTGGGCTTCCAGGACCCCTGCTGCGAAAGGCACTGGTAACTCGGAAAGGAGTAACACCGGTGTGTTTTCACACGGCATTCACCTCTTGCGTTTCAGGTCTCGTAAGCAAGGTCTTTCCTGTTGAGACCGTGGTTGAAGAAGCCATCAAGTGTGCAGAAAAAATTGCCAACAATTCTAAAATTGTGGTAGCAATGGCCAAAGAATCTGTGAATGCAGGTAGGGCTCCAGGGGGCACTTCATGGAACAAGAATGAGGCTTGAGCTTTACGGCTCCTAGTGACTGCCTCCTCACCCCCGTGGGCAGGCCTGGCTCAGGGTCTCCACGTCCCAGTCTCAGCTCTTTGTGGGCTTCTAGTTCAAGTCATTCACAGGTACTACAGTGAAGTGTTGTGAGTGCCCTTTGTCCCAGAACCCGAGAACCAGCTTCCTGAAACCACCTGATGTGAGTGTATAGCGCAGAGGCCACACCTTCTGTCCACCTGGAGGCCTTCAGTTCTGTCTCTGACAGCGAAGGATCGGGTTTTAATCTAACATTCATTCTTGTATTTTGAACAAGAGTGCCTGTCCAGTGTTGTCTGTTGAAAGGGCCATGAGCTTTGGGAGGGGAGTGTCTCCTCAGGCCAGTTCCTTAACTGTTTATCAGCAAGAAAGGATAGTTCCTTTCTGTTTTCTATAGGCCTTGAGTTAGAGGAGCTAATATTTGCGAAGCCGTTGTCATAGAGCAGCACATACTGGGTATCTAATACATAGGTACTGCTATTTCTGGTAACATTGTGGTTAAAGGCATTTATCGTGGCTCAATGCCACATTGGTAGGATAATTACTCCACGTGTTTGGATTAAACAGCAACTTGCCTGCTTCCATCTGTAGACTCACTTATTCCCTCAGGATGAGAGTCCAGGGTGAATGGCATTTCTGGTGCCCAGAACCTTCTCGGTCTGGGGCCAGTCTGCTCCCAGGCATCAGATAGGATGTCAGGGAGACGTGAGCAGCTTGTTCATAAGGTCCTCTCAGCCTGGGCTGTGTGTTTGGAAAGGGAGGTAAAGGAGTAAGGCAGAGAAGCATGAGCAGGAATTGGGCTTGCTGGTTACATTTTCAATCACAGCATAATTAAAGTGTATGTGTGGGTGGGGCCATAAAAAAAAAAGTTATAATGTTCCCACTTATAATGTCTCAGTTCATAATTCTCAGACTTTTCTTTTCCAGCTTTTGAAATGACATTAACAGAAGGAAATAAGTTGGAGAAGAAACTCTTTTATTCAACTTTTGCCACTGTGAGTACACAGTATTACACTGGAGAAGCACGTGTTTCCCCTCAAAAGCTGCTGGGTGTTTCCTCTCATACTTCATCCTTGGGCACCATTTCCCTCGGGTCAGTCTGTCCATGCCATTCAGTGGGGTCAGGTTTATTCTACCTGAGTCTCAGTGCCAGCGCACTGTCCCTGCACGGGAGTCTAGAAGTAAGAACACCTGCAGGTTACTTCCAGCTACCAAAGGGCTCGTGAAGTCACACTGGAACAAGCTCCTTCGTTTAAAATGCAAGTTGTCTGACCCAGGATTTTCCTAGGACACGCCAGTTCTTTGGAATGTGGTTCAAATGTATCATGGAACTATACTCTGGAACTTTAGTGCAGCGTCGTCCGGGATTTCCGCCAGTAACCTAACGGAAATCATTTCTCCTCATCATCGTTATAATCCAGCTTTTATTTTTAGGAAGTTGTATCTAGGTGTTTTATAGAAAGATTAAAAATAGGTGGTTTGGGCTCTTAAGGAGAAAGTGGAGACAATGTGTTTGTGTGTGTTGTGTGTGTGTGCCCGCACGTGTGCGTGGCCGTGTGTGTGTACCCGCGCGTGTGCGTGCCTGCGTGTGTGTGTGCCCACACGTGTGCATGCCCACGCATGAGCACATGGAAAGGAAAGGATGCAGACGTAGAGTCTGAATTCTGGCCTCTCTCCTCACCTGACACAGACACTCCTCCTGCAGGTGATGATTTGGGTGAACACGGGCAGAACATGAGGACGTCAGCTTTGGTTTTCTTTCTTTCCCACCAGGATGACCAGAAAGAAGGGATGACTGCGTTCGTGGAGAAGAGAAAGGCCAGCTTCAAAGACCAATAGGAGCTAGCTGACTCACCTTACGACCTTTATCTGAGGACAAAAAATACGTCCGACAGTTTGAAAAGCAAAGAAATCGTATTCTTTTAAAAGTTGCTATTAAGTGATAGACAATTTCTTTCTGACTGCGTGCCATGGACTGTGCGACCACATGGGGCCACCAGGCTGTGAGGTCATGGCTCTGGCTCCTCCCAGGCACAAGGTCTGTCCTCTCTCAGCAGCCATGACAACTGCTTCTGCAGGTTGCTTGCTCTGACAGACTGTATGCTTCTAAGTCAGATTCCACTCATGGGTGGCTTCATTGTGGTTAAACGTTTGTGCTTGATTTCAGGAACTGAGAGACGTTTCAAAATGGCATGTGGGCAGCATCTGACCGTCTCTAACTTCACAAAGGGGAAGGAGAATCAAGATCAGCAAACAGCCCAAGGCTGATTCCTGTGAGGTGGGGGGTCAGACTTGCCTCCTCTCTCTGCCATCTTTACCAACTCTGACACCAAACGTCCCTCCTACGGCACTCTCTACTTCTCTGCTGGGTTTGATAATTCATTGCAATGGCCACACAGAACTCTCAGACCATACTCACAATCATGGGGTTTATTAGGGAAGTAATAGTTACAGTTCAGGCTCAGGAACACCCAGGATACAGTTCTTCCATCAGGACAGCCTCTTCCCAGCCATGCTCGCAGGCACACCTCTCCCTGGCCCTCAGCCTCTCCAGAGGCACTCAGCTTCCTCTCTCCATGGACTGGGAAGCCCACCACGCCATCTCCTGCTGCCAGGTCTCTGCTGCTGCTTCTCACTGCCTTCAGTGTTGCCGCTGTTGCTCTCTGTCTCCTGGTTCCAGGAGCTTCTCAGCATAGGGATCCCAGGTCCAAAGGACGTGCTGGCTCCTGGCTTTTCTTCCTTGGTGGTAGTGGGATTCTCCTTTCCGCCTCTGGGATGGCTCATTTCAAGCCCAGTGGGATGGCAAAAACTGACTAGTCCCCTTGGTGGGACACAGCTACTGCCTGCACAGTCCCACCCAGTCACTTGGGTGGGGGTTACAAGACCATTGTGAGAAAGGCCGCACAAAAGCAGCCCCTCGCACCACATGACAAAAATGATCAGTTTGCATAGCACGTTATATTCAGAAAGAAAGCACGTCGCGTGTGACATGGCTGTGTAATTCTGAGCTGCTTGGACGCACCTGTGTCCAGAGCAACACCTCCAGACGTGCAGGAAAGTGACGCGCTCCAGGTGAGAAAGCCGACAAGTCTGTCAGCTTAGTGTCATTTTTCTTTTCTTTTTTTCTTGATTTTTGTTTTTCATTGTAAGTTTTACCGTTCAAACAAAACAGAGGTCCATAAGGTGACAGTCATCCCTACGCCTCTTCCCAGACATTAAAATCCTCTGCTGTGAGCCTCTGGTGTGCAGCTTCCTAGAGATTTTCTGTGCGTGTACACGTAGACACCCGTGTGCACGTGCAGTTATGTAGCTCGATTTCCTTTCTGTAAAACTGGCATTCTTTACACACGGCTCTTGACTTCCCTTCCCCACGTGAGTGTCCCCTGATCATCCTGCCACTTTGTCACACAGCTGCATCTTCTCCTTTCTTTCTGGTGGCCCTGAGGTAGGTTATAATACAGAAATATCACAACCAACTGACTCATTCTGGTGTTGGATATTCAGATGCATCCCATTTCTTGGTATCGTGGGACCACCACGGGTGGCCCAGCTGTGAGCGTCTGCGCACAAGTCCTTGCCCTTTAACCAACCATGTCTGAGATTCTAGAAGTGGGCATGCTGTCTGGGGAGCCCCCAGGGCAGTGTGAGGCCTCTCTTACCCCCACACTAGTCAGCACTTCTGTGAGTGTGAGGCCAGCTGGGGCGTACAGCTGTGGTCTCAAAGACATGTCAGGAGGGCCTGCGTCTGAGCCCTGGGATATTTGTTCAGTACACATCCCCAGACCTGCTGAAGCAGAACCCCGTGTAGGAAGTGCAGCCAGCTGTAACAGTGAGATTCCCTAGGGTTTGGAGACTTACTGGGATCGAAGTCATAGTGTCCCAGAGGCAAGTCAGTCAAGTCCTGTATTCTGGACAAAAGCCACACCCGAGGCCCAAGAGGGCAGTGTGGTCCTAGGAGACAGTCGCTGCTCCAAGCTATGGGCTCCCAAGACTCAGCAGCCCCAGCCCACCAAGGGAGCTGGGAAGTCTTACAGGCAGACACCCGGCACCACTGGGACCCAGCTGTGTTCACAGTGCTGGACAAACGTGTGGCAAACGTGGCCACAGGTTCCCAAGGCCTGGGTCGAGCATGGGCCCCAGCAGGTTAATGCAGCTATGTGGGGGTTACCAGTTACAAAACCAGGCAAAGGTGGTGACCTGGGAGGGATGTGTGTGACCCCCCACTCTGAGGGCCCCAGGGTAGCACCTGGAGAGCCTGGCCTGCACTGAGAAAGGAGTGAATTGACCTTCTGCAAACCTTTTGATAGTGAAGGGCCCAGATTATCTGCACCTGTGTTTGGGTTACATTTGCGCAGAGAAGCCAAAGCCAAGCTCTCAAGATACATGTGTTTAAAGTGCTTGCAAAACTGAATGAAACATAGCGGGGAACCCAGGGCGGAAATGGGGACAGTGCTGACACCTTGAGGGCACTGTGACCAATGTCTTGGGACATTCTGTGTACAGATTGTTGAATGGGAAACTTGTTTTGCTCTGTGAACCTTCACCTAAAGCACTATAGAACATTAGTTAATAAATAAGCCCTCTCAGCACAGTTTGCTTCCAGCTACTAGCTGCTGGCAGGCTTCCCCCGGCCCTGTCAATGCTTGTCGGAACGCTGGGTTTTGTGGTCAGAATGGGCTGGTTTAGGGAGGCTTTGGGAGGAGAAGGGACTTGAGAAAACAGCAGTTTCTGTAAAGACGGGACCACCAGCACCAAGGCTGTGACGGCATCCAACCTCAGGCAGGGGCAGCAGCAGACTTGTTTTCAGATGAGCCTCAGGAACTTGGATGTTGACTCAGGCTGTTACAGAAACAGGTACAGGTAACTCAAGGGCTCAGCAGGGCAGATGGGCCTCTGGAGCCCAGGAGGAGATAGACGTTGCAGTTCAGATTAGTAAAGCTAAACAAATAACTGAACGTTTGTGCTAGGTGGCGCCGTACCGTGTGTTTAGATTCTAGAATAACAAGCAGAGATTGCACCGAGGTTTTCAGAGGTGTCCCGGCAAGGAACTTCCAGTCAAGGAAGTTCATTCATTCGCGGGATTTTTCGTGTGCATCAACCCCTCCGGGCAGCAAAGCACCAGGTTATGGGGACAGCTTTCAGGGCTCCCTGCCCTGGCTGCCTTCATACACAGGCCCTAGCCAGGCCCTCGCCAGCAGCCAAGAAACCTTCTTGACCCTGTGGGAAGAGTCTCAGGTCCACCTGGAGGGTTGGTTTCCACAAAGTTATTGGGTTCCAGAAGTCATTGAGGACAGGAGCCCACCCAGGGGCAGAGGAGGGGACAGGATCCCCCATGTCTGGCTCCAGTTGGAGGTGACCTGGGGACAGTGAGCTGAAGGTGAGTCTTGGGTGACTGTCCAGGGTCTGTGAATCCAGACCCTGACTAGACAGCCCCAGAGGAGGCCCCAGGCCCCCAGGGCTCTCACCTCTATTGAGTTGGTTGTCTAGCCCCGTTGTTGAATTTTGGTTTTGCTTTGATTTGTTCTTGAAGCTGAAAATTGGGCCCTCTTGTCTGTTTACATGAAACTGGTTTTCCAGCACGTATTTCTACTAAAAAGGTAACACTTTGGGGATGTTAATGATAAACCCTCAGGTCCAGGCTGAGAAGGAAAATGCTCCCGGGCACAGCCCTCACCCCAGCCCGGCCTCCGTACACAGTTGCCGGGCCCTGCTGACCCTGGACGTGGTTTTCCCAGACCGCACCCCGGCCCCAGCCCCAACGGCGGTGACCTCCGACTCCCCTTATTCCCGGGCGTGGCTGCCCCGGGCCCTGGGTCAGGGCGCCAGTGCCACCTGGGCAGGCCCGTGGGTGTCTGTCTGACCCCAAGAAGTGTCAGAAGCTGGCGGCTGGCCCCGCCCCCACCCGGGCTCCGCCCACTCCGGTCCCGCCCCGCCCACCCCGCTCCTCCGATCCCGCCCCCACCCGGGCTCCGCCCACTCCGGCCGCCTTCCGGCTCCTCTGGCCTCGCCCCTTGGGGCGAGACTCCCGCCCGTCGCCCTGCTCCCTCGGCCAGCCGCCGACACCATGGTGGTCCTGAAGGGCGTCCCCGCGCTGCTGTCCCCGGAGCTGCTCTACGCCCTGGCGCGGATGGGGCACGGAGACGAGATCGGTGAGCGGCACGGGTTAGCGAGCCGGGCACGCCCCGGCCCTGGGTACCCCGATCCGCTGCCGGCCCCCGGTCCCGGGTGGAGCCCCTGGCCTGCACCCCTGCCCGGTAGGCGACGGCTCCCCGTGCCTGCAAGGGCTGGGCCCGGGTGGTGGGGGGAGAAGGCCCTGCATGGCCACGCCTGTCCACTTCGGAGGAGGAAGCCCCCACCCCGTGTTCTTTAAGAAGCCGAGGCCCCAGCAGGCGGCCCGGCCTCCTTCCTTCTCCTCCGTCCCCCCTCCGCGGGTCCCGTGTCGGCCGAGTCCGGACTCGCCCTGGTCACGAGGGCGCTGCGTTCCGGGCGGGGCTGTGGCCCCGGGCAGGTCCGGGGTCCACTCCCCCAGCCTGGGTGCCCTCGAGGCCAGGGCTGTGATGAAAGGTGCTGGGCGGGGCCACAGCCTCGGGGCCTGGGCTGCAGTCCTCCCTCTCCGGCCTCATCTATGACCCCCAGCCTGCACTGCCTGATGGGCCACGACAGGCCAGGCCGCCCCTAACGCCTGCTGCCTGGGGCGGGTGCCCTTTTCAGGGGGTCGTAGGCAGAGCCTGGGGCTCCATGGGGGACCCTGGGGCAGGACCCCAGCCTCTCTGAACCCTTCTCAAGCCCTGCTGACCGGTCCTGACTCTGCTGCCCCTCCCAGGGTCTGAGGACGAGGACAGGATCTCCTGCTATGCTAACTACCTTTTCCTCCTACCTTGAATTTCGGGCCTCCACCCCCACCTGTATTTCCTCTGCTGACTCTCTGACCAGTGGGGGGATGGGGGGCACCAGTGGGGGATGGTCTGTGCTGTCTGACCTCAGCCCCCATGGGAGGTGCCCGTGGTGGGAGGAGCATAGTCTATGAAGTCGGACAGGACTAGATACAGTGACTCACTGAGGTGGGGTCGAGTGGTCTGACAAGCCTGTCCATTCAGTCCTTGCAGACGCCAACTTCCCCACCTCTTCCTTATGCCAGTGTGGCCCCACCGAGATCCGTGCTGACGGTGAGCTCCGCCCCGCCCCCCGCCCCCCCCCAGCTCCAGACCCCAGGGTGTTGGGGACCTCCATGGTCCTGGCTCTGACGCTTCAGGGGCCAACTCCCAATGACCCAGGGCCCTGAGGCCCTCTCTGCCGCCTGAGTCCCCAGAGGTGACACTACACTCCCTACCTAGTCTGGTCACTGTGATGACTTTGTGCAAATGGGGAGACCGAGGCCTGAAGTGCCTTGGTGGTCGGAGGTCGTTTACTGCCGGTGCTGTGGCCAGACCAGAGCCATGACACCCTCTGTCAATGTGCCCTCGGTGTCTTCACACCCTTGGACTGTCTGGCCCTTAGGAAGGTCCTTGAAGGTAGGCAGGGCCATTGTCCCTCTCTTGTGGGCAGGGCTTGAGGAACTGGGGATGTACCAGAGGCTGTCCAGCTCTGAAGCAAGGTGTGGATGGGTGTCATGGCTGAGGTGGTGGTGGGGTGTGTATTCACTGTGCCACACCTAAACTGCTTTCTTGAGCTTGTCACCTTGTGCTTAAGGCGCCTCGTCTGTCCTGGGGGCCAAGAGTTGTCCTTGGTGGCTGGACAGGGCCAGTGTTTGAGCCAGACTTTGCACCTCCCTCCCAGGCCTGGGCATTCCGCAGCTCCTGGAGGCCGTACTGAAGCTACTGCCACTGGACACCTACGTGGAGAGTCCGGTGAGGGCCTGCACTGCCCCAGGCCCCTTCTCCTTCCCAGTCTGGGGCCCCTGCTGGTGTTTTCTGGTGGGGGGGACACATGCTGGGTAGCTGGGGTGGGTTGGGGCAGCACAGCTGACTGCACGCCCGCCCCAGGCTGCCGTCATGGAGCTGGTGCCCAACGACCAGGCCAGGGGCCTCCAGACCCCAGTGTGGAGACGCTACGAGTACCTCCTCCACGAGGCAGGCTGCACGGTGAGTCTCCACGCCTCCTCTGAGACCCCGTCTTCACGTGGCCACTGCTGGCCCAACGGCCCTCTGGTGCACACTCCCTGCATGGGGCTGAAGAGGTGGTGGACCTGGGGTGGGGGTGGCTGGGCCTCACCTCTTGCCCAGCCTTCCTACAGCCCAACATGCTCTCGCCTATCTCTGCCTGGGGTCCTCACTCCCTATAGCCAATCCCCAGAGACTGCTCTCCGAGGCCTGAGGCTCTTAGGCTCTGCCAGCCTCCAGCTCTTGCTTTGGGGGTTTCTGGGGCACCGATGTGTGGTACCCAACCTGGGGAGTGAACTAGGACCTAGGTGGAGCCTAGAGGGTGGTGGTGGGGTGCCTGGCCCCTTCCCGGGTGGCGGCGGCCGTGGTCCTGGGATGCCCACAGCTCACCCTGTCGTAATGGGGGTGTGGCCTCCAGTGACACCTACAGGACATGGTGGGGTAGGCGGCTTCCTTGGGTGGCTGCTCTTCCGAGCCTGGATGGGGAATCACAACTCATGAGATCTGGGTGGGACAGGGACCTGTTTTCCTCTGTGCCCCCCTAACCATCCCCCTAGAGCTTCAGGACTGCCCCGGGCCCCCCAGAGCTCCCCCAGGCCCCACCTCCTGGGGTCCCCTGGAGCCTGGCCTTGGCAACAGGGAAGTCGCCAGACCAGGCTGGAGCCCCAGGCCTACTTGAAGCCTGAGATCCGCTGCCTCCTGAGTCTGCACAGCCCACGGGAAGCTGTCATTGTGCAGGGGGGTGGAGGGGCCTTTCCACCGCTGGGGCTTGGGGTGCGACTTGTCAGAGGGGAGGGGACGCGCCCGAGGAGCTGGGAGAGGCTGGCTGAGCCGACTGGGCAACCCAGCCGGGCCACAAGCAAGGCAGGTGCCCTCGACCCACAGAGCCCCCTGACCACTGCTGTTTGTCTTCCAGAAGTCGCTGGAGAAGGTCGAGAGGTTTGCGTTTTATGAGCGGGCCAGAAAGGCCTTTGCGGTGGTAGCGACCGGGTGAGTCCCGGGGGCACGCCCCCACCTCCCGAAGGCCCCGCCCCCACATTCCTGAGGCCCCGCCCACTGCTCCGTCTGGCCTCCCACGATGTCCCACAGAGAGCAGGATTTGGCGGGTATGGTGCGTAGGTGAGCTGTCCCTATTTGTCTCTGAGTTTCTGTCCAGCGAATGGAATGAAAATCAACGGCATCGTCCCTGAGAGCGAGGTAGCAGGGGTCCCGGCTGGCCCCGACCCTCGCCCGCCTTGGTGCTGGGACCCTGTAAGGACCCCTCGCCTTCCCTGGCCCCTCACGCAGGGAGACGGCCCTCTACGGAAACATCATCCTGAAGAAGGGGGTGCTTGCCCCCGACGACCTGCTCTAGGCCTTGAGAAGCCCGCCCTGTGGCCCTAAGAAGAGTGGAGGGGACCCTGAAACCCGACAGCGCTGCCCGACAGTCGCTCAGACGTGGACAAGCCCCAGCCCGGCGTCCACAACGCGCTGGGGGCTCTGGGGGTCGTTGCATGTGTGGGGCTTCTGCCACTCGGCCTGGGGGACCTCCCGATTTATGGAAAAGGTGAAGTGTGGTGGTCTCTCAGTGTGCAGGTGGGAGGGCTTAAACCACAGCTTTGTTCTCATCAAGACTCCTTTGGTGCCTGTCCCCCCGGGAGGTCACCAGCTCCTCAAAGACACCAGAGCAGCCCCCACCCTTACCCCAACGTACCCTCAGTTGAGAAATGCAAGTGGGAAATAAGGCCTTGAACTTCCCTGGGGGCGGGGCGGGGGGACGACCATGGCTGAACAGCAGCAGGAAGCAGACATGTGCCCCTGCTAGGGTGGGGGCTTGTGTGTGGCCCAAAGGCCTGAGGGCAGGAGGTGTGTGGGGTGGGAGGAGTCAAGACCGTTGGAAAGAACTGGGAGCTTGGAGGCAACTGTGTGACAAGGCACTGCCAAGTGTGAAGTGGTGACCCCAGGTATGCAGCCTGAACTGCCTGGGGTGTGGGCTGGGGGGTTTATGGGTGCTACACCTATGTGCACCCCCTCCCCCCCAGAGCTGGTGAGCACCTTCTGCACATGGCTGCTGCTGAGCCCTGGGCTGCATTAAACGGGACATGGCCGCACCCTCATAGCGTAGCCCTGGAGGACAGAGGGGAGTGGTGAGAGGATGCGCCATGCAGACAGCCCAAACCCAGTGCACGAAGGCTGCATGGGCTGCTTGGACTGCGTCCCAGGATGGGGAGGAATTCCCCCTGGGCTACTGTCCCAGACCCTAGGCTGCTTCCCAAGAGCCCTCTTACTACCCCCAAAACTTCCCAACAGCCACACCTCGGGGGAGAAGATGGGGCTGAGGTCCCAGGACGGACATGGTGGGAGCTGGGGAGATGGGGCTCCCGGTAGCGGAGGAGCCACAACCACCAGGGTCTCTGCCCCCACCCCACCCCCACACCCAGGGACTAGGTGGGATCTGCCCAGGGTGGCCTGGGAGCTGGTGGCCTTGAGGCTCCAGGGGGTAGTGTCCTGGACACCCAGATCTGCACTCCCAGGGAAGGAGAGGGGACAAGGAGCAGAACCCGGAGGGCAAGCGAGCTGACAGGCAGAGATTTGGGGCCCAGTGGGAGAGGGTCTGTTCTGGGTTTGGCCTTGGACTCTGTTCCTCTCCTCTCTGTAATGGCTCCCCCCTCACTGGGCTGTCCTGCCCTCGAGCCCCTGTCTGAGCTTTGCCAACAGTAACCTTGCAGTTGCCTGACCTTGGGCCTGCTCTCTGTACCAGGTGTCGTGGGGTTTCTTGTCACTGACCTCACACCGACTTATTTTAGAACAGTTCTTTGGAGGTGTAATTGACATAAACTGTACACATTGAAAGTGTACAATTTGATATGTTCGGACATGTGTCTACCCAGGAAAATCACATGCCTGTCACCCCAGAAGTGACCTCCTGCCCCTCAGAAATTCTCCCCATCTGCTTTCTGGCACTATAGATTAGTTTGCATTTTTCAATTTTCAATAAAATCATGTATGCATTCTTCAGCTTCTTTCACTTAGCATAATCATTTAGAATGCATCCATATTCTCACTGAGGGGTATTCCGACTGTCTTAGGCTGGGTTCTCTAGAGAAGCAAAAGCAGTAAAGCATGTAAATATAGAGAGAGAGAGATTTATGTCAAGGAAACAGCTCATGCGATTGTAGAGGCTAGAAAGTCCCAAGTCCATGGATCAAGGTAGAGGCCTCTCCCAAGTCATGCAGCTGCAGAAGCTGTTGAGTCCAAGATCAGCAGGTCGGAGAGCAGGGCTCCTGCTCACAGGCTGTGAAGGTTGATGGATTCCAAGATCAGCAGGCAAGACGGCAAGGTTTCTCCTGATTCACGTGGCTGCAGGGGCTGGTGAACCCAAGATTGGCAGGTCAGAGAGCAGGGCTCTGCTCACAGGCTGTGAAGATTGACAAATCCCAAGTTCAGCAGAGAAGCTGACAGCTCAAGTCCCAAGAACCAGAGATGAGATGACAGGAAGCAGCCACAGGATCCAGAGAGAGCAAAAAACCAGAATGTCTGCTTATATTCAGATGCAAGCCACACCCCCAAGGAAACTCCCTTTCCACTGATTGGCCACTCACAGCAGATTCAATCATGGGAGTGCTCACATATAAACACTGAGAATCATGGCCCAGCCAAGTTGACACACAATTTTAACCATCACACCATCATATGCATATACCACAGCTTGTTCACCCATTGGCATGCTGACGGATATTTGGGTGGTTTCCAGTTTTGGGCTGTTACAGCTAAAGCTGCTATGAACATTCATGTGCAAGTCTTATATGGACATATGCTTTCTTACCTCTGGGGTAAATAAATAGTGGAATGACTGGATCCTACGGTAAATGTGTGTTTAACTTTTTAAGAAACTGCCAAACTTTTCTTAAAAGTGTTTGCACCATTTTACATTCCGACCAGTAAGTGCCAGTTTGTCCACGTCCTCACCAACACTTGGTGTGGTCAGTCTCTTTAATTTTAGCCATTCTGATAGGTGTGTAGTAGTATCTCATGGTTTTAATTTGCAATTCCCTGATGATTAATGCTGAGCATTTTTTAATGGGCTTGTTTGCCGTCGTCTGTTTTCTTTGATGATGTGAATATTCAGTTCTTTTGGCCCATATTTTGCCCTGTGCACCACTGGCTCGTCTTCCCTCTCTCGGGTCCTTTCCTTTCTCTAACCCTGCTGTGGGGAGCCCAGCACAGGTTTCTGTTTCTTTGCTGAGACTGGTCCCCAGCGGTCATCCTCTTGTCCCCAGACACTGACCGCCGCCCCGCAAGGCTCACACCCCTTGCCCCATCCCAGAAGGTAAGGGGGAGGGCCTGGAGGGATTGGCCCCTTCCTGGAGCTGGGGCAGCTTGGTGAAGAGCTGAGGGCTGGCTGGGCCTTTCTAGCCCTACAGGGAGCTCTCAGTGTGCCAGTGTGAGGGCAGACACCGCCAGAAGGTTGCGGCTCTGTGCACCACCGTTCCCGACAGCACCAGGCCCAGGGACTGTCCAAGAAAATCCTGCAGCCTTCCTGCCTCCTGCTTTCAGGTGTTTATTTTTCTTGCAGGGGGCTGGGGAGGTGTGGGCGGTCTCTCCAAGGGAGAAGTGGGTGGGGATGGAGATCAGGGCCCTGCAGGGTGGTAGATGTGGTCACGGTCCTCCTCAGGCCCCAGAAGCATCTGGAGAGACGGCAGTGCCTGCGCCCAGGGCCCCTCCACACCCTGGTCCTCCTCGGATGGGGGGTGGTAGAGGCTGTCTAGGTCCTCCTCAGGCCCCAGGAGCATCTGGGGAGACGGCAGTGCCTGTGGCCAAGGCCCCTCCACCCAGGCCTTGGCACCTATGGACAGACAGGGAGGCGTGGCCTCAGTTTCCATCCCACCCACCCCCCCAGCCCCCCACCGAGGTCTTGTCCATCCCCTTCCCCTCTGTCTCCACCCTGGCGGCCCGCCAGCCCCCCACCGAGGTCTCGTCCATCCCCTTCCCCTCTGTCCCCACCCTGGCGGCCCCCCCAGCCCCACCTGGAGGTTTCTCCTCAACATTGGTGGTGGCAGCGTGTGGCCTCAGCGGGGAGGGGAGCCCGGAGAGCAAGCTGTCCTTCTCTGGAGGCTGCACTGCTCTGGCCCCCCAGGCCCTGGAACACAGTGGAGATTAGGTGCTGAGGGCGAGGCACTGCCCCCACATGTGGCCAGAGCTCTGGCCACCCTCTGACTATGAGAGAGGCCAGGTCCCGCAGGGAGAGGGACAGCAGGTGTGGAGCCAGAGTCACAGCTCAGATGCCGAGGATGAATCCTCAGTGCTCACTGCTGGGCCCGAGGCTGCCCGCTCCCAAGGCTTTGGACATTTCTACAGGGGACGTGCTGCTTCCCATCATCCAGGGCACCCAGGTCTCAGGAAGGACCCCAAGGGCAAATCTACGGGCAGGGGGCCAGGCTGCTGGAGCCAGCAGGGTGGGGGAGTTTACAGAAGACCTCTTACTCCTTTGTGTCCTGCTCAGAGAGCCACTTCTCGCCTTTGAACTTGACAGAGACCTGGGCGAAGCGGGGGGGCAGTATGGTAAGTCACAGGTAGGGGCTCTGCACAGTGCGTCAGAGGGCTAAGGTTGGGGAAGTCCTTGTGAGAGGGGCCCCAAAGCCCACCTGGCTCAGAGCAGGACTCGTGCTCAGCACAGCCCTGGGGGTCTGCAGGAGGGTGCAAGTGGGAGCAGAACCTCCCTCAGGTGGTCAGGGATTGTGGGATGGAGGGAGGACCACCAGCCTGTTCCTATTTGGCTGACGCCAGGAAAGTGACCTGGCGGCTCCTCCGGTTCTCCACCCGCCCCCTCCTTGGACCATTCGGGAGCCCGAGCTGGCCTTGCTCCATTCTGACATAGTCCTGCTGGGGCCACTGGAGGTCCCTGCTCCTCCTCCCTCCCTCCACTGCCCCCCTTGAGATAGTCCAGACACTCAAGGACCTGGTGTCCCCTCCCCATGGTTCCCTGGTCCCAGCTTGTGGTTTCTGAGAGCGCAGCTGTCCAAGTCAGGCGGAATGCCACGTCCAGGGCTGCGTGAGATCGGACGGCAGCTACCTTGGGCTCCCAGGACCTGTCCCTCCTGAAGCCTGACCGCAGGACAGCTGGACCTGCCTGAGCCCCAAAGCCACCTTCTCTCTCTTCTAAAAAGCTTCCCAAACAACCAGCAGCACTGTGGGCCACAGGAGAAACCCCCCCAAGCAAGGGCCCAGAGGCAGGGTTCCACCTGCTTCACCTCTTCCTGGCTGGGGACTGGGGTTGGGGGTGGGGCAGTGGAGTGGCTGGGAGGTGGTGGTGCACATGGCAGAACCCCAGAAGGTCTGATGGAGACCAGCGGCCTACCGTGTCTCTGGGCAGGAAGGGCTGGGCCTCTCCCTTCACCTGTCATCCCAGGCCCAGGGCTGAGTCACCAACGCAAGGACAAGACACGTCCCCACGCCTAGTCTCGGCCCAGAGAGTGCACCTGTCCAGCCCTTCAGGGGGTTGGGGCAGGTGACCTGGGCTTGTTTGTCCAAGAGATCCAGAAGAGGGCGTCTCTTCAGTCCCCAGACGGGTCACCCTCTCTCTCCAGGCCAGCTTGGGGTTGGGGCAGGTAGGCCCTGTCTTTACCAAGCCTGGTGATCAGGCAGAGGGTGAAGGGGGTGCAGGGCAGGGACCCCACATACCTGGGGCACCAGGGCTGGGCCTGCTTCCTGCAGCATCACAGCCACCAGGCTGGTGACTAGGACAAGCCTAGGGACAAGAGAATAGCGTGGGAGGGGGCAGCAAGGGAGCTGGGCCAGTCCCACGACAGCAGCTGCTGGTACTTTTATTGGAGTTCCCCCACTTGGCAGACAAGGAGACAAGGTGCAGAGCGGTGGAGACTGCTGGCCGACGCTTTGCCCACTCTGAGGCTACCCAGGCAAACACCTCCTCTGCTGGCAAGCCACAGTTGGGGTCAGGCTGGGGACTCCAGAGGCTGACCAGCCCGTGCCTCTGTGGCCGACCATGCCCGCCTTGCAGATTGTAGAGAGACGTGGCTCCTGGCATCCTGTGCTCACAGGGGCCGCGGCCACACTGCTGGAGACACGGCTGTATGTGATGCAGACTCAGACCCAGGCACTGAGTGCTGTGTGCCTACAGCGCCCTGAGGACTTCCAGGCTTGGCACCACGCTCTGTCTCCAGAGTCCCAGAGCAGCTGCTGGAGGGTGGGGAGGGCGTGGTTGGTGGGTGAGCATCTGTGACAATGGTGGGCTGGCTGCAGGGAGGGGAGGCAGGCAGGCACAGGGCCTGGAGCGCAGGCTGGGCGTCTTGTTGTAGAGTGTGGAGGCTCAGGAGGACGGCGGTAGTGGAGGACAGACTCAAGGCAGAGAAAGTGCAGGCTGGGGAGGCTAAGGACCCACCTGAGCAGGGCTAAGGACAGGCCTGAAGAACTGTGGTCAGAGGGTAGGAGAGGTGGGGAAGAGGTCTTGGCTGCCGAGGACAGTCAACAGTGCACACACAGGGCTGAAGGTCACCAACAGGTGGCCACTCACCCAGGCAGCAAGGACAAAGCCTTTTGGGGTGATGGTGTGTCAGACAGGGGACTCAGGCCTGTTAGAAGCCTCAGCTGTACATTTTCCCTTCCTCACTACCATACTGGTGGGCCCCATGAGCCCTGTGAACCCCTGGTGGACACCAGTGAACTTCCAGTAAGCTTCCACTCTGTGTTTGGGGCTCCATCTGGGACTGGGTTCCGGCTCTGCGTGGAGAGAGGCCCTCAGCCCTCCATGCTCATGTCCACTTCCCCAGCCAGGCTCCCCACAAACAGGCCACGCAGGCCCTTTCCACTGGACGTGGGAAGATAGGGGGGCTCCCTACATCACACTCTGACAGAGATTACAACGCCACAGAGACCTTCGCCCTTTCCTGGATGACTCAGCGGTTGGGGGCATGGTTCCCATGCACACCTGGAGGTCAAAGGACAGGGCGGCCACCTGCCCTAGCCCAGGTCTGGATTCCAGCTCTGCTGCCTCCCCTCGGGACCAGACCCTCCCAGGCCCGCCCAGACAGGCAGTCCTTCAACTGTAGTCTCAGGCCCAGGGCTGAATGTGGACAGTTGCTACATGTCTTGGTTGCACCCCCACCCCCTGCCCAGGCACCTCTGGGAAAGCCCCCCCAAGACAAACATCCTAGTCCCAACTCTGCAGTACATAGTGCACAGAAGTCCAAAAGTGTCCCCAAGGCTCCTATGCCACCCAAAGGCCCACCCCCCGACACGGTGGGCATGGCCCTTGGTCCAAGCTGGGGCCCCAAGGAGAACCCCAAGAAAGGAGGGGCAGGAGGCTCTGGCTTAGAGGAGTGGTCCCCTCACAGGAGGAGGAGGAGGGCCTCTGACCCCAGAGCCTCACAGGAGCCTGAGCCTCAAACCCCAGCTCTCAGGGTAACGTGCCCCAGCCCCCACCAGCCTCCACCTACCTCTTATCCTCTCCCCCAGACCCTTTCTTTGGGTCAGTCACAGACCCCCTCTTTTGAGCCTGGTGCCTCCCACTTCCTGCTCCCAGGGTCTCCAGGGGACAGACACACATGGGGACCACCTCACACATGGGGACCACCTCACACATGGGGACCACCTAGGGGGCCTCAGAGCTGGAGCACTGGTTGCCCACCCCAGCAAAATGGCTGTCAGAGGGTGACTCAGGAGGGAGAGTTCTGCTCCATGCCCTATAGGACACAAGAGGAGCTGGGCATTCTTGGGAACAATAGCCAAAAACACTGACCCCACTGTCCCTGGATAGGAAGCCTCTCCCTTCCCCCTCCTGATGCCCCATGGGAACCAGGCCCCGGTTCTGGGGACAGAGGCACCCCAGAGGCTGAGCCCAAGGCAGTGACCAGTTCTGTGGAGGGGGTAGGGAATTAGGGCTGAGGCACTGGGCACTACCTCCTCATGTCTGGAGTCCTCTTCTCAGAGTAGAGGGTGCTCTGCTAGGGCTGTGGTCACCAATGCGGGTATCCGGGCCTCTGGCCCTGAGCCTCCCCGCCCAGGCTGCTCCAGTTTTATTGCCCCACTTGGGTGTGTCTGGGCCGGAGGTCAGGGACCAGAGATCCCACACTGCACTGCTAAGGTGACTGGGTCCACCTCCACTCCACTCCACTCCAGCCTGGGCCCCAAGTCAAGAGACCCAGGGCTCCACCAGCCTCGCTACAGGGACTCACTCCAACATCTGACATACCTCCCACCCACTAGTCATCAACCACACATGTGTCACACCCATGTCCCTCCCCATTACCTGCCCTGACATCCACCTGCTCTACCAGCCCACCACCCACTCACCACCAGAGCCGACTCCCTCTCTACCTTTCCCCACTCCCCCCTCACCGGGATCCTCACCTCCCACCGAAGGCCACCAGCACCACTGTCCTCTCCCAGCTTCTGCACCATTTCCCGTCTGTCTCCAGCCCTTCTCTCAGCCACACAGGCCAGCAGTGTCCTGCATGATGCAGACCCCTTGGCTTACTGACCGGGTGAGTGAGGTACCGGCTTTGGGTCTCCAGAAGGTATCAGACCCCAAACTGGGCTGGCAGTGGTGGGGCCCACCACAGCTCCACAGACACAGCACTGGAGCAGGTAGGATGCTTGCCTGGAGTGTGAATGGCAGGGAGCTGTTGGCAGCCTGGGGACCGTCCCACCATGCCTTCCCCTCTAGCCCCTTTCTTCAGCCTTCCTGGGGCACAGTCGTCAGCTGGCACTGCTGACTTGGAGCTCCACATACCAGAAGAGCAGCTGGTCCTGCAGCCAGTGCCTTGGAGGAGACAAAGGCCCAGAACAAATATTTGAAGATAGTGGCCCAAAACTTTCAAAACTTTATGAAAAGCATTAATCCACAGATCCAACAAGTTCATGCACATCATGTAGGACCAACACAAAGATATATCGTAGTCAAACTGTTGACACTCAAAGACAAAGAGAATATCTTGAAAGTGGGAAAATAGAAACTACTCATCATGTAAGGAGTGCAGAATACAATGAACAGTTGACTTCTCATCGGAAACCATGGAGGCCAGAAGACAATATTTAAAGAAAGGTTAATACTAATTCATCACAACCTACAGAAGAGGTGAGAACATTCCTTCTATGAGACCAGTATCACCCTGGTATTACCCAAAGTCATCACAAGAAAATGAAACTATAGACCAACGTCTCTTATGAACACAGATGCAAAAATATTTAATAAAATACTAGTGAAATAAATCCAGTAATATATAAAAAGGAATTTATCCCAGGAATGCAAAGTTGGCTAAACATTAAAAAATCAATTAGTGCAATTAATATACTATATTAATAAATGAAGGACAAAAAGCACATGATAATTTTAACAGATACAGAAAATGCATTTGACAAAATCAACACCCATTTGTAATAAAAACTCTCAAAAAACTAGAAATAAACAGGAATCTCCTAAACCTGAGAAAAGACATCTATGAAAAACCTACAGCTAGCATCACACTTAGTGATAAAAGGCGGAAAGCCCTCTCCCTAAGACTGGGAGCAAGCCTAGGATGTCCGCTCTCACCACTTCTATTCGATATTGCACTGGAGGTTCTAGCCAGTGCAATGAGGCAAAAAGAGAAATAAATGATGCTTGCTTTGGAAAGGAAAGTGTTAAACAGTCTTTACTTGGAGATGACACGATCTTATATTTAGAAAATTCTCAGGAACCCACCACAAAACTACTAGAACTTAATAAATGGATTTAACAGTATCTCAGGACTCGAGATCAATATACAAAAACCAATTGTGTTCCTATTGTTCAACGAACAATTTGAAATAAATTTAAGAAAACGCTTTCATAATAACATCAAAAAATACTTAGGGATAAATTTAACAAAAGAAATACAAGACTCGTACACTGAAAACTATAAAACATTGCTGAGAAAATGTTTAAAAAGTTTAAATAAATGGAGAGATATTCCATGTTCGTGGATTTGAAGGTTCAGTGTTGTTAAGATGGCAATTCTCCCCAAATAGAAAAATTCAGTGCAATTACTATTAAATTTCCAATAAGATTTTTTTGTAGCAATTGACAAGCTGATCCTACAACTTACCTGGAAATGTAAAGGACCCAGAATAGCCAAAACAATTTTTTAAAGAATGCAAAGTTGGAGGATTTGCACTACGTGATTTCAAAACTTGCTATAAAGCCACAATAATCAAGACTGGCATAAGGATTAACATACACTCGATAAACCCAAATTGAGAGTCCGGAAGTAAACCTGCACATACGTGGACGAAAGATGTCAAGACAATTTGATGGGGAAAGGTTGGTGTTTTCAACAAATGTTGCTGAGACAACTGGCTATTCATATGCAAAAAAAACAAAAATAAAAACTTAGACCTTTAACTTACATCATATACCAAAGTGGATCATAGACCTAAACATAAGAGAATTATAGAACTTCTGAAAGAAAATCTTCATGACTTTGGATTAAGCAAATAGTTCTTAGATCCATAAAAGAAAAAAATGGGTAAATTAGACTTGATAAACATTAAAAACTCTTGCACTTGGAAAGACACCATCAGGAAAGTGAAAAGACAAGCCACAGACTGGGAGAAACAGTTGCAAATCATATTATCTAAGACAGGATTTCTACTCAGAGTGCACCAAGAACTCTTACAATTCAGTGACGAGAAGACAAACAACACAATCCAAAATGATGAAAACATTTAAACAGGCATTTTAGCAAAGAAGATACATAAATTGCTAACACACATGCGAAAAGATGTTTAACATCACTAGTCATTATTGCTGTTGTTAGATTTTGTTAAGTCGGATCCGACTCATAGTGACCTTATGTATGTCACAATGAGACATTGCCTGGTCCTGTGCCATCTTCACCATCATTGTTATGTTTGAGCCCATTGTTGGAGCCACCGTGTTCAGCCATCTCATTGAGTTGCTATTGTTAGGTGCCATTGAGTCGATTCTGACTCATAGTGAACCTATTTACAATAGAACAAAACACTGCCCCATCCTGTGCCATCCTCATAGTCATAGCTGTGTTTGAGCCCATTGTTGTAGTCACTGTGTCAGTCCATCTTGTTGAGGGCTTCCTCTCTTTTGCTGATCCTCTACCAAGCGTGATGTCCTTCTCCAGGAACTGGTCCCTCCTGACAACACGTCCAAAGTATGTGAGACAAAGTCTCGCCATCCTCACTTCTAAGGAGCATTCTGGCTGTACTTCCTCTAAGACAGATTCGTTCCTTCTTCTGGCAGCCCATGGTATATTCAGTATTCTTCACCGACACCATAATTCAAAGGCATCAGTTCTTCTTCAGTCTTCCTTATTCATTGTCCAGCTTTCACATGGAATATGAGGTGATTGAAAATACTACAAGTTGGGTCAGGGGCACCTTAGCCCTCAAAGTGACATCTTTACTTTTGACACTTTAAAGAGGTCTTTTGCAGCAGATTTGTCCAATGCAATACATCGTTTCTTTCTTTTTCTTTTTATATTTTAAAAGCATTTATTTATTAATTCACTTAAAATTAACTATAATAAGCCCATTATATGTTAACATATTTTAATGGCAATAGCTATATTTTCCAAAAAGAAAAGAAGTAGTGAGAAGATTCACATTGTTTTACATTTTTGTAATCTTTCTAACGTCTGGCTTAATAGAAGATAGCTGGATTCTCATATTTGCTTTTGCATTCTATTTGCTGCAATATATGTTATTTTGGTAGAAGTATATGAAGAAAATTCAGTCCGTCGTTTGATTTCCTGACTGCTGCTTCCATGGGTGTTGATTGTGGATCCAAGTAAAATGAAATCCTTGACAACTTCCATCTTTTCTCCATTTGTCATGATGTTGCTTATTGGTCCAGTTGTTCTCTTTATGTTAAGGTGTAATCCGTACTGACGGCTATAATCTTTGATCTTCATCAGTAAGTGCTTCAAGTCCTCTTCGATTTCAGCAAGCAAGGTTGCATCATCTGCATATCACAGGTTGTTAATGAGTCTTCCTCCAATTCTGATGCCACATTCTTCTTCTTATAGTCCAGCTTCTCCAATTATTTGCTCAGCACACAGATCAAATAAGTATGGTGAAAAGATACAAAACTGACACACATCTTTCCTGATTTTAAACCATGCAGCATCCCCTTGTTCTGTTTGTACAGGTTCTGCATGAGAATATTTAAGTATTCTGGAATTCCCATTCTTCCCAATATTATATCCATAATTTGTTATGATACACATAGTCAAATGCCTTTACATAGTCAATAAAACACAGGTAAACAGCTTTCTGGTATTCTCTGCTTTCAGCCGAGATCCATCTTACATCAGCAATGATATCCCTTGTCCCACATCCTCTTCTAGATCCGGCTTGAATTCCTGGCAGTTCCCTGTCAATGTACTGCTGCAACCACTTTTGAAGTATCTTTAGCAAAATGTTACTTTTGTGTGATATTAATGATATTGTTTGATAATTTCTGCATTCTGTTGGACTGCCTTTCTTTGGAATGGGCACAAATATGGATGTCTTCCAATTGGTTGGTCAGGAGGCTATCTTCCAAATTTCTTGGCATAGACAAGCGAGTACCTCCAGTGCTGCATCTGTTTGTTGAAACAGCTCAACTGGTATTCCATCAATTCCTGAAGCCTTGTTTTTTGAAATGCCTTCAGTACAGCTTGGACTTCTTCCTTCAATACCATTAGTTCTTGATCATCAAGGGTCTCCCTCTTTCCCACTGGTTCTCTACTTTACCAAGCATGATGTCCTTCTCCAGCGATTGGTCTCTCCTGAGGAAGTGTCTAAAGTGTGATGATTAATGTTATATGTCAACTTGGCTAGGTCATGATTCTCAGTGGTTTAGCACTGAGATGTTGGACTGACTACTCTTTCATAATAAAATATAATGTAATCACATCCATGACATGATCTGATGTAATCAGCCAATCAGTTGAAAGGGGTGTTTCCTTTAGATGTGGCCTGTCTCCAATTTATAAATGGATATTCCAGTACGGCTCCCTCTCTCTCTCTCTTAACTATGCACTCTTGTCTCCTGACTTCCTGTTCTTGGAAAGTACGCCTGCCACCTGACCTACAGATTTAGGACTTGCCAGTCTCCACAATTTTGTGAGACATTTTCTTGAAGTAAATCTCTCTATATATATTTACATATATGTTTCACTGATTTTGTTCCTCTAGAGAACCCAAGCTAAGACAGTAAGTGAAGCAAGGTCTCGCCATCCTTACTTCTAAGGAGGATTCTGGCTGTACTTCTTCCAAGACAAATTTGTTTGTTCTTCCGGATATCCGTGGTATATTCAATACTCTTCGCCAACACCACGATGTGTATTCAGTCTTTCTTTTTCATTGTCCAGCCTTCACATGCTATTATGGATTGAACTGTGTCCCCCAAAAAATGTGTCAACTTGGCTAGTCCATGATTCCCAGTATTGTGTGATTGTCCACCATTTTGTGATCTGATGTGATTTTCCTATGTGTTGTAAATCCTACCTCTATGATGTTAATGAGGCAGGACTCAATCTACAAGATTAAGCTGTGTTTTAAGTCAATCCCTTTTGAGATGTAAAAGAGAGAAGAGAGCAGAGGGACATGGGGACCTCATTACCACCAAGCAAGAAGAGCCAGGAATGTGCATTCTTTGGACCTGGGTTTCCTGAGCTGAGAAGCTCCTAGGCCAGGGGAAGATTGAAGACAAGGACCTTCCCCAAGAGCCAACAGCGACAGAAAGCTTTCCCCTGGACCTGGCACCCTGAATTCGGACTTCTGGCCCCCTAGACTGTGAGAGAATAAATTGCTCTTTGTTAAAGCAGTCCACTTGTGGTATCTCTGTTATAGCAGCACTAGATAACTAAGACACATGCATACGAGGTGATTGAAAATATCATGGCTTGGGTCAGGCACACCTTAGTTATCAAAGTGAAAAGCACAATGAGATACCACTACACATCACTAGGATGGTTGTAATCCCAAAGACAATAACAAACAAGTGTTGAGGATGTAGATAAACTGGAACCTTCATACATTGCTGGTGGGAATGTAAAATGGTGCAACCAGTTTGGAAAACAACAACAACAAAAAAAAAATAAAATAACAAAACCCAGAGAGGGGAGCACTGAGGGGCGCTGATTCCCCCCAGAGCTCTCAGTGAGGGCTTCCGCCCCTCCCCCTGCTCTAAGTGGACAGGGGAAGGACAGGGTAGAGAAGGGGCTCCATTATGCCTATTCCCTGTGATTCTTCCTGTTCTAGGCGGGGGTAGGGAGTGGCAGTCTGACTTTGGGTCAGGGGGTGCTGCTTTACCAAGATGGCAGGAGAGTGGGTCAAGATCTCCTTCCATCTTTCCATCTCCCCCCACTCCCCTAAACACATACACACTCACGTGTTCACACACTCTTCACACTCACCCACACCCACACGTGATCATTTATGCTCACACTCACACACTCATACACATCCACACATTTACACACTCATTCTCACACTAACTCATACTCACACATTTATTCATTTGCACACTCACTCACACACTCACGTGCACTCACACACACTAACTCTCACACATACATGCATTCACGTGCTCTCTCACACTGATGCTCACACATGCCCATCATGCTCACATGCTCACCCATACTCTCAGTCTTACATATTCTCACACAGTCACTCATGCATACGATCACACGCCCTCTCACACTAATGCTCACACATGCACACACTGAAGTCTGCACCTGCTGCATGAGTCATGAGGAACCTCGACTTCAATCGGCACTTTTTATCCCTGCACAACCTGTAAACAGTTGTGGCCCCAGCTGAGAAGGAGGTGAACCGAGAAGAGCAAGAGACTTGGGGGAGTAGGGGAAGGGGCCCAGGCAGTGTCCCTGAGCCTGCCGCTGACCCCCCCCCCAGCACAAGGGCTGCTCTGGGGCCCTGGTGCTGGGCTGTGAGTTGAAGCCCCCCCATCGGTGGGGCTGGGCTGCCTGCAGCAGATGCCTGACCTCCGGGCAGGGGAGCGCCCTGCTCAGTCCCAGAGGAGCACAGACTTGAGTCCAATGGGACAGTGCAGAGTGCAGTGAGGGAGGAGGGGGCGAGTGTGCCTATGAGGCCCAGGAGGGGTTTGTGTAGCACATGTTAAGTGTGTCCAGGGTGTTCGGGTATATGGGAGTGTATGAGGTGTAGTGCACACTCATGCATCTGTGAACTGTTTATTAAAGTGTGGGGGCAGTGGATGAGGCGGGGGTGCGAGATCACGAATGTGGGCAGAGGACATGAGCATGTGAGTAGATGTCAGGAGGCATGTGTGTGTGAGGTGTGTACGTGGTGTGAGACCTGATGTGGTAGGGGGCGTGTGTGAGTGTGTAAGTGAGGGTGTGCGTGTTTGGGTGGGTGGGGGTGTGTGAGAGAGAGAGGGAGTGGGTGTCAGTGAGGGGTGTGTGTGTGTGTGTGTGTGTGTGTGTGTGTGGTGAGAATATGAGGATGTGTGTATGTGAGCGTGTGTGTGAGAGAGGGGTGTGTATGACATGTGTGAGAGCGATGTGTATGTGAGGATATGTGTGTGCGGGTGTGTGTGTGAGAGAGAAGGAGTGTGTGTGTGAGGTGCAAGTGCGTGAAGTGTGCGGTGGGGTCCAGGGAAGGAGATCTGATACGGGACGGAGCACAAGTTTGGTTGTGCGTGAGAATGTGAGGACGTATGAGGATATGTGCGTGAGAGAGAGGTATGTGCAGTGTGTGAATGTGTGCGTGAAGGTGTGTGAGAGGGGCCAGGGCACCAGGTCTGATGTGGGGGTGGCCAGAACAAGCAGAGCATCTGGAAGCTTCGGTCCTCCCACCCCCAGACCGCTCCGCGTCTCCGCGGCAACCACAGCCTCGGTCTCAGCGCTCAGCCCCTCCCGGCCCCGCCCGCTGCGAAGCGTCTGGAACCTCATTCTCCATGCTCGTCCTCCGGCGACCGCATCCTGCAGCCGCCTCCCGTTGGAACCGCCTGTGAGAGATCTCCACACTTCTCTTTGTGGCCTGGGGGGTAGGGGGCAGGAGCTGAGTGTGTGCACGCGTGTGCGAGGCGCCTGTGCACGCAGGTGGGGGTGGTGGGGGATGCCACTGACCGGATGGCTGCCTGCGTGGCCAGGCCAGGTGTGGGCCACTGCCCTTGGGGTTTCTTGGGCTGACCGAGGCCGGGCCGGATGCTGAGCAACAGGAGTTGGGGACGGGTCCTCAGGTCTGGAGGGGTCGGGGAGGTCCCACCGGGCGAGGAGCAGGGAAGGTAAGGGCAGCTGGTAGGTAGCCAGCCTGGCACAGACGTGCTGCCTGGAACCCGTCCTGAGCAGAGGCGGGGTGGGGGTAGGGTTGGCTGAACATCAGCCGCTGCATCCCCCCACCCCGTGGTGACTGCAGGTCCCCTACACCCCAGAGTCGGCTCCACCCCTGCAGATCTGAGAGAGCCAGTGGGAGCCAGGCATCCCTAGGTGGGGGGTACGGCCCCGGCTGCATTTCAACTCTGTCTGCTGGGTGGGTGGGGCGTGGGGGGGTCTTCGTGGCCGGCGGGGAATAGCAGTAACAGGGTGGGGCTTTTCTCTAGAGCTACCACAGCCTCTGTTCTGCTCCAGGACCCCAAGGGGCTGGGTACGTGGGAGCGGGAGGAGCCCTCCCCCGGCCTCTGCGCGTGGCCCGGCTGCCCTGGAACCATGAGCCAGGCCCACGACTGGAGTGGGGGTCGCGTGGCCGGGCCGGCGGGCTGTGGCAGGGCCAGGCTCACAGGCCTGGTAGAAGGTGGGGGGCTGTTCCGTGGTTTTCAGGGGAGTCCGCAGACGCTCACGCCCGCGATCACAAGCACCCCTACCCTCGCACACACCCGCGCGACAGCGCACACCTCGCAGCCCGTGGTGACGCAGCGTCCCAGGGCGCTGTGTGTGACAGGTCTGCAACGGGACTCGCCTGTCTCTAGCCAAGCTTCTGCAGGCTTTCAGCTAGGGTCCACCCCCGTCGGTCTGTCCGTCTGTCCTTCTGCACAACCTCCGGGCGCATCCTGTGCCCCCTCCTCCGGTGCTGGGGCCTTGGAGTCAGGAGACCGGCAGGAACCCAGGAACCCACACCATTACAGCGCAGCATGGAGGGAGGGGGCAGCAGGAGGTGCAGGACGACCCTCCAACTCCACGGAGGCCTGTGTGGTGCGAATGAGCGAGGCCGAAAGGAAGGGGGCAGGGTCCCTGCATACAGCCCAGGCCCCCCCGACTCTGCCTGGGGCGCGGGGGTGAGGAGGCGGGAACCAGACGCCGAGAGCCGACCCCCTCCTCGCCCCCATGGTTCTTTTTCTGCGTGAAGATGCGTCTTCTTGGTCCCCGCTCCGTTGTCATGGAAACCCGCAGTGACATCAAACGGCCTTCGCTCGGAGTTGAGAAGTGGGAATTTCCGTTTGGTTGGAGCGAGACCCTGCCCCGCGCCCTCTAATGGCTCGACCACCGCTGGGTGGGGCGGGTCTGAGGGGTCTGCAAGATCGACCCCGTCCCTCGCCCTCACCTCCTCTCTCCCGCTTTGTCGTGAGCGAAGGGAGCCGCGGGGCTGGCTGGGCCGTGGTGGCGCCCACTCCGCCCCGCGTTCTGCCGGTCTGACCGCGCTTGTGCCACTGCGGCGCAAATCCGGGGTGAAGCTCCTCCACCGCTTTGCTGCCTCGCCCGCCCCACGCCGCAGCGCGCCAAGCTCGGGCCTCGCTGCCCACCCGCCGCGTCCCTCCCCTAGCGTTTGGCTCGGTAAGGTCTCCACCTCAGCCCCTTCCTCTTCCTGCTCTGTTCTCTTCCTTCTCTTTCTAGCACTTGGTCACCTGAGGTCCTTCACAGTTATTCAGCGATTCTTACAGTCTGTATCTCCCTCCACGGCGGCGGGGGGGGGGGGGGGGGGCGGGGTCCGGGCAGGCGGTTGGCGTTGCCTGCTTTCCTGCGTCCCTGGTGCGGAGCCAGCCGGTGCCCGCGGCGTGGCCAGAGTCCTTGGTGAATGAATGCATCCCGTGGGGGCAGGTGCGCTGTGCCAGCGTCTCCTCCAAGCAGAGTCCTGGACAGGCTCGAGCCCCCACCTCAGGAAGAGCGCTTGGCACGGTGTCTTCTACGCTCGCCAACCAGGCCTAGGGGCACTGACCATCCATGAACGGAGCGCTCTGGACCTGGATGGGAGATGGGGGGTGAGGGTGTCTTTTTCTTGATGTTTTTTGTTTGTTTTCAACCTTTTTCGTTGTGAAATACAAGGAATATGCAGAAAAGTGCATAAAATAAGTGTGCGCCTAATGAGTTGTCATCAAGTGACTCCAAGCATCCACCCCGGCCCAGAAGCCCCACCTGGCCCATCTGCTCCCCTAAACACTGTAGTTAGTGTTTGACTGTCCCTGAACGTTCTTTTGAGCCTGGCTCCTTTTGCTCTGCATTACTTTGAGAGATTCAGCCCCTCCGCATTACTTGGGGAGATTCAGCCCCTCGGCATTACTTGGGAAGATTCAGCACCCCACCCCCGCATTACTTGGGGAGATTCAGCCCCTCCGCGTTACTTAGGGAGATTCAGCCCCTCCATGTTACTTGGGGAGATTCAGCTCCTCTAGCTCGGAGCTGTCGTTTGTCTACTTTCATGCTGTGGAGCACTCAATTGTAGAAATACACTCAATTTATTTATGTGTTCTACTCTTGATCAATAGATGGGGGTTTCCAGTTCCTATTGGGAATAATGCTACTATACACATATGAACCCCGCCACCCAATTCCTGTTCGGTCTACGCCCAGGAGTGGAATTGCTGTTCGCACTTTCAGCATTAGTAAGAAATGCTTCCCAAAGTCACTTACCAAAGTGGAGTGTGGATCCACACCTTGCCAAGTGGTGTCTCAGCTTCTTGTAGGGATGCAGCAGTGCCTCTCACGGAGGTTCCATGTGCCTTCCTAGATGACTAGGAAGAGTGAGCACCTTAGCAGTAGTCGTTGGCCATTTGAGAGCCTCTTTTACCCAGTTTTCTAGTGGGTGTCTTTTTCTTTACCAGTTTGAGGAGTCCTTTACACATTTTGGGTGTAATCCCTTTGTCAGTTTTGAGTTGCAAATATCTTCTCCCAGTCTTGTTTTTCATTTCTTTTAATGCTATGTTTGGATGAGCAGAAGTTCTTGTTTTGATGTGGTCATTTTGTCAACATGACTAGTACTTATTTGTCATGTTGATGAAATCTTCCCCTCCCTTAGGTCAGGGAAATGTCTTCCTGTATTATCTTTGAGATGCTTTGTTTTGCTTTTCCTATTTAGGTTTACAGTCCACCTGGAGTTAACGTTTGTGTGGGGTGTGAGGTAGGGATTGGTTCACTGTTTCCCATGAGGACATCATTTACTGAAAGGATGAGCATGTCTCCCCTGCTCTGCAGCAGCATCTCTGTTGTCAGTCCAGGGCGCTGTCTGCAGGTGTGTTACGCGGGTGTCTCTGCCTGTGATACATCAATGTCACACTGTTTAAGTTCTGCAGCTGTGTAACAACCTGGACATCTGGTAGAGTGAGTCCTCCTTGTTCTCCTTCAGCGTGTCTTGGCTATTCCTGTCCTTTGCAGTCCATATAAATTTACAATGTTTTTCAAGTCCACACACACAAAAAATCTTGTTGGGATTTTGATGGGGATTTATTGACTCTATAGCTACATGTTTTTTGGGGGAAATGACATGTTTAAACAAGAGCCTGCCGAAATCCATGACCCATTTATTTGGGGGATTTAGGTCTTCTTTGATCTTGATCAACAACGTCTCATAGTTTTCTACATGGAGGTCCTACTCATAGCTTGTCAGACTTCCTCCTTAGCATTTGATATTTCTAATATTAGCTTACTGGAATCTTTTAAAAATTTATTTTCTAACTTTTTTTGTGGTGGATATACCTATATAGAAGTACAATGGGTTTATGAATACCTAAAATCCAGCAACTTTGCTAAACTCACTTTTCAAATCTATTAACTTATCTGTAGATTCTTTTGGATTTTTTGCACACAAAGGCATTTCATCTGTGAGTAATGAGTTTTACATAATCTTGTCCAGTCTATATAGCTGTTATTTCTTTTTATTGCCCAATAGCATTGGCTAAGACCTGTGGTACCATGATTTGTAGAACTTGGGGTAAAGGGTATTTTTGTCCCCTTCCTGATCTCAAAGGCAAATCTTTCACCATGTACACTCAGTAAGGTTTGCTGCAGGATTTTTTTTTGTGGATAACCCTTATCAGATTAAGGAAGTTTTCTTCTGCCGCTAGTGTACTAATAGAAGTTTTAAATGGTAAATGAATGTCGAATCCTATCAAATACTTTTTCAGCTTCTGCCGAAGTTGAACAGATGCCTTCTGTTAATACGGTGAAGTACACTGACTACTTTTCAAACATTAAACCAAATTTCATTTCCAGAATACCCTCAACTGGACATCATGCATTACCTTTTTGCATATTGCTGAATTCCATTTGGGATCTTTCCGTTGATGTTTGTGGGTGGAACTGGCCTGTGATATCCTCTCTCGTAATGTTCTCTCCTGATTTTGAGACTGTGGTTATGTTGGTTCCATACAGTGCATTGGGGAGTGTTCCCTCGTTCTCTTCTCTGGGAGAGTTTTGCATGATATTTCATGTTTTTCTTCCCTAAATAGTTGGTAGAATTCAGTGGTGAAGCCATCTGGGCCTGGAGTTTGTGGGAAGGTTTTTAGTCACAGATTCAATTTCTTGGTGGACATAGAACTTTTCTTTTTTTGGTTGATTGAGCATATTTCGCTTTTCTACATTTTCCGTCCATCAGCTTGGGAGTTATTTCCTCAGTTACCTTTTTTTGTGGCCGGCCTAAAGGTCAGATCACACACCCTCAACTTGTCCAGGCTTAGGCAGGTCCTTTGCCCTCCTTCCATGCGTGCGGGGCTCTTAGCTCCATCTTCTCCTCCCGCCCACCCGACTCCTGTCCCGTCAGTGTCCCGATGACCCACTGTGCATCATCCACGCTGTGTTCTGCTCCCTGGCATTTGGATTCACACACAGGCATGCCTTTCTGTAGCACCTCATCTCCAGTAGCATTGTCAGATCAGACACAGCACAGCCAGCTGAATGCAAATTTCAGATCGATAATGCGTTGTATTTTAGCATAAGTTTGTCCCACATTGCATATTACATGGGATGTGCTTATACTAAAAAAAAAAAATCTGTTGTTGATCTGAAATTCAAATTTAACTGGGTGTCCTGTATTTTTATTTGCTAAATCTAGCACTCCTCATTTCCAGGCTTCTATTTGAGAAGACTTTCCTTGGGGGCTGGTCTGCCAGGGAAGATTCTCCTGGTTTTTGTTTGTCTGGCAGTCACTGGTCAGAGGTGCCTCCCTTACTGCAGTGGGGTCCAGAGGGTGGGAGGGGTGTGGGCAGGAAGGTTCCAGAAGACTTTGACTGGACTCACTGGGTAGGGCAGGCAGCCTGAGCACCCCGGCCCCTGGCTCTGGAGGAAGGAGCATGGGACCAGCCCAGGACACCTGTTGGTCTGAGCCAGGTGGAGGGCCCGGAGCTGTTGGCCTATGGGCAGTGGCCTTGTCTCTGTCTTTGCTCCAGGCTGAGGACGACCGTCCACCATGGTGAAGCTGGGCTGTAGCTTCTCTGGGAAGCCAGACAAAGACCCTGGGGAAGAGGATGGGGCTGCCACAGACAGTGTCCCTCTGATCAGCCCCCTGGATGTCAGCCAGCTCCAACCACCCTTCCCAGACCAGGTGAGAGGCCTGGGCCAGTGAGGTGCGGGGTCCCCTTGGTTCCCCTGGGAACAGAGGGGTGTTGGTGAGGTTCATTAGATGTGCCTCCTCTGAGGTGTAGTAGGACAAGTGGGGAAGGGCCAGGGCTGGGCTGAAATCCCAGTAGGCCCATGTGGCCATGAGCACCCTGTCTCCACATCTGTAGACGGGAAAACGGGCGCAGGGCAAGTGTGAGGGTTCCTGGAACAGCCGGCAGACGGTGCCCAGCAGCAGGCATGAGTCCTCTGACGGTGAGGGCAGGCAGGCAGCAGTCACACCACAGCCACCACTAGCTTTCTCAGCCTCTGGCTCCCTCTTTCCCCAGGTGGTCATCAAGACGCAGATGGAATACCAGCTGTCCTCCCCAGAGCAGCCCAAGAAGTTCCCTGACCTGGAGGCCCAGAAGCTGGCCTGCAGCCACCCAGAGGAGGGGCGCAAGGTGACCACACACTCTTGCCCACTGCCACTGCTGTGGGCCATGGGAAGCAGGGAGAGGAGAGAGGACCCGGACCCGGAGGTCATGGGTGCCCGGGGGCCAGGCCAGGCTGGAAAGCAGAGTCCACGGTCAGTCACCTCAGTAACAGGCTGGTGGGTGGGCCTGGGCAGCCCTGGTCCGCTCCCAGCACAGCGTGTCATTTGCCCTTCTGCCCATGGGGATGTGTCCTTCCCTAAGTGATTCACAGGGGGTTTTCTATATACAATACGATGTTGACTTTTTCTGCTGCGTTTTTGGCAAATGTTTCCCCATCTTCTTCTCTCTTAGTTTTATTAACAACGGCCTCACTCATTTTCTGTGTCCTTTTTCTAGACCTCCCGTTTCTAAGTAGTAAAATTTTCCCCTCTTTCTTTGAATTCCATCATTTCTAAGATAGGAATTCTTTCCCCACAGGGTCCTGGCAAGCCCAAGGTGCTGCTTGCTAGAGTTCTGCTGTGGATGTGAAGCCATCCCCATTATCTGGGGCTTCCTCTGGGGCTGGCTGGAGGGGTGGATGGAACCGCCAGCTCAGGGCTTGCTGGTTTGCAGTGCCTGCCCTAACAACATCTACTTAGCAGGTTGTCTGGGGTCCTCTGTGTGGCTGAGGTCCAGCCCTGGACACCTGACTCTGCTGCCCAAGCCAGCATCTGGGGGTTCAGAGATTTGTGCGAGACTGGGTGGGGTGCCCAGCCCCGGCCCCTGAGGGGCTTCGTCCAGGAAGTCTGGCCCCTCATTACAATGGCTCCTCCCCGCCCCCCCGCAGTAACCGGGTTCCTCCCCTTTCCTGCTCCTGCAGCTGCCCACAGCACGAATGATCGCCTTCGCCATGGCGCTCATGGGCTGCGTCCTGATCATGTACAAGGCCATCTGGTATGACCAGTTCACCTGCCCAGACGGCTTTCTGCTTCGGGTAAGGGCAGCAGCTCTGGCTGTGCCGGGGGCGTGGGGTTAACGGTAGAGACCGTCCCAGCGAAGCCGCCGCACCACCACACCCCCTCCTCCGCGCCTTCCATGTGGGACTGCGAGGGACCGCACGTGGTGGCCGCGGCCCAGGCACCCCTGCCTGCCGGCCGGCCTGCCATCAGCACACAGCACCCCTCCCGGCGACTCAGTTACTCCCCGTCTGTCCCGGGGCTGATGGCCTCCAGGCAGAGTGCGGGGTGGGAGTGGGGAACAGGAGCGATGGGGAGGTGCGCCTCCTCTTCTCCATCCCAGGCCACCCCAGGGGCTACAAGAGTGTTTCCCGTTCCGAGGGGAATGTGGTCCTGGAAGCTCCTCGCGTTCCCGAGGGCCTGACCCGGGCGCCCGAGCCCCGCCCCCGGCCCGCCCCCGGCCCGCCCCAGCCCCGCCCCCGGCACTGACCCGGCCTCTACCCGGACCTCGCCCAGCACAAGATCTGCACACCGCTAACCCTGGAGATGTACTACACCGAGATGGACCCCGAACGCCACCGCAGCATCCTGGCGGCCATCGGGGCCTACCCGCTGAGCCGCAAGTACGGCACTGAGATGCCCTCGGCGTGGGGGGAGAGCTACCGCACGGCCGCCAAGGACGACCCCAAAGGGCCCACCCAGGCTGCGGCGGCCACCGAACCACCAGGGAAGCTAGTAGCCAAGGGCGAGAAAGAGGAGGCCCCTAAGGTGGCCGGGAGCTCGGCGCCCCTGTCGCTGCAGTGACTCACTTTCGCCGCCACGGCCACCGTCAGCCCTGCCCCTGGGGTAGGTCAGCCTGCCCCCCGTCCTAGGTCTTAGGTGGGGGTGGGGGGCAAGTGGGTTTGCAGAGGGCTTGCCTGTGCAGCCCTTCCTCAGTAGGTCTGCCCAGTCCCCCTGGAGGGTCAGCCTTGCCCCCTCGGGGTGGGTTTGCCCGGCTTGGGGTAGGTATGTCCTCTAAAGCAGGGGCCCAGGCCAGCTCCTTCTGGGTTCCTGATTGGTGCCCCACCACCATTCCTGAGCCAGGAACCCTCCTCACTACCCTCCCCTCCCCTTCTCAGCCAGCATCTGAGCCAAGGGCTGGGGTGCTGTGTGGGTGGCAGGTGACTTGAGGAGGGTCTGAGGCTTCAGCCTGCTCTGCTTGCCCCTCAGGTGGGCAGTGGGATTGCACCCAGACCCGCCCCACCTGCTCTCGGCTCCGGCTCTCCGTCTTCAGAGTCGTCCTCCCTCCACACCTGTGACCGGGAGGATGCCTGCCCTTTGCCCACGTGTTTGTGCTCCTGCTTCAGCACCTGACCTGTGTGTCCCCCTGGTTCATGTCCCCAGCCCCCTGGTCCTCGAGGCCTCTGACCCCCTTGCTTTTGTGTAAGTAAACAAACATTCAAGTTCACTGAGGCTCTGCTGCTCCTCTGTGTCCTTGGCCGGCCCAGCTGGCCTTCTGCCCCCCACTGTGAGTGACGAGCAGCATCATGCCCCCGCTGCCCAGAGGGACCCCAAGGACCCCAGAGCATCACAGCTGTGGAGGGAGCAGCCAGCCAGGCCCTGGGAGCCAGGCTCATGCACACGGACACAGAGGGGCCTGGGCCACAGCCCTGGGTGAACGACCTCATGGAGGTTCATTCCTCCCCGTCGACACGCGATGCCATGAGCTGGCACCCACACAGGGAGCCAGGGTCCCTGGGGTTGTCCCTGACAGCCTGCAGCTCCCACTCTCAGCTGCACCCAGCCACCCTCTACCTGTACCAACACACCTCCTCCACCTGCCCACAGTTCCTGTCCACCCCCCCACCCAAGATGCATGCAGGAGTGAGCAAATGAAGAAGTGACTGAAGGACTGGGCCTGAGGGGCAGTGTGGAGGAAAGACTCCACCCCTCCCAGCTCCTTCCTGGGTTCCTCAGCCAGCAGGGAGGGGTGAGGTCTGCAGGCCCCCAGGAGGCATCTCCTCCCTCACGCTCCCCGGAGGTTCCCAGCCAGCCCACCTCAGCCCAGACACCCCGCCTGGGCCCAAGGGCTCCACCCTGGGGAGGTGGGCTCGGGTCGCTGCCTGAGGAGGGGCTTTGGGATGAAAGGCTTAAGTCGGAGGGTGGGGGCAGTGAAAGAGCCTGGAGAGCAAGAGAAAAGCCACTCAAGGTGGACCCAGCCTAGGTGCTTCCTGCAGTGTTGGCCAGAGAACGGCCGTGTGCCCACAAGCAGGGCCGGGGCACGGATCACACATGGAGCAGGCTGTGGTAGACCTCACCATTGATACCAGCATGGAACGCTGGTGGACAACAGCCCAGCTTAGCCACTGCAGGGTCAGAGAGGCCCCCTCTGGGGATCAGTGGGTTCAGGCCCGACACAGGGCGGTGAACCAAGGTCCAGGCCAGGCACAGGGCGGTGAACCAGGGTCCAGGCCGGGCACAGGGCGGTGAACTGGGGTCCGGGCCGGGCACAGGGCCATGAACCGGGGCTCAGGTCGGGCACAGTGAGGTGAACCGGGGTCCGGGCCGGGCACAGTGAGGTGAACCAGGGTCCGGGCCCGGCACAGAGCAGTGAACTGGGGTCCAGGCCAGGCACAGTGAGGTGAACTAGGGTCCAGGTCAGGCACAGGGTGGTGAACCAGGGTCCAGGCCGGGCACAGGGCAGTGAACCAGGGTGCAGCCCAGGAACAGTGAGGTGAACCAGGGTCCAGGCCGGGCACAGTGAAGTGAACCAGGGTCCAGGCCGGGCACAGTGAGGTGAACCAGGGTCCAGGCCAGGCACAGTGAGGTGAACCGGGGTCCAGGCCCAGCACAGATCAGTGAACCAGGGTCCAGGCCGGGCACAGGGTGGTGACCCAGGGTCCAGGCCGGGCACAGGGTGGTGACCCAGGGTCCAGGCCGGGCACAGGGTGGTGAACCGGGGTCCAGGCCAGGCACAGGGCAGTGAACCAGGGTCCAGGCCAGATGCAAGATGGTAAACCCAGGTCCAGGTTGACCGCAGGGTGGTGTACCTGGTCCGGGTTGCATACACAGTACTGGCTCCAAGGCGCAGGAGAGGAGCGTGCTGAGGGTTTGTGCCTCAGGTGGGGCCTGGGCCTGCTCTGGAGGAGTGCAGCTGTGTCTGGGAGCCGTAGCGGCCATGGAGGCAAACGGGAGGGGGCACATGGGAGCAGGGCAGAGGGTGGGAACAAGTGTGGGAATGTGTATGGGGGGGTGGTCAGAAGAGACTTGGCTTTGCATGCTGTGTCCTTCACTGGACAGACACCGAGTGGACGGAAGGATGCTGGGCTGGGCTGGCCTGGAGGGCAGTGGGGACACAAAGTTCAGCAGACATAGAGGGTCAGCTGGGAGATATACAGGGGTGGGGGGTGGGGGACCTGCATTGCTGGTGTTTGAATTGAGAGAATTTTTTCTATTTTATATTTTATGACTTTTTATTTTGAAATAAATTCACATTTGCAGAAAAGTTGTAAGAAGAGTACAAAGAACTTCCACATATCCTTCACCAAGATTCCTCAATTGTCGACATTTCATCAGACCTCAGTATTTTGCCGGTTTCTCAATAACGTCCTTCATAGCTCCTCCCCCCACAAAAATCTGACCAAGGTCCAAACATTGCATTTAATTGTCACAACTTCTTGTTCTGCTCCAGTTTGGAACTCTTTTTTTTTTTTTTTTTAATTTTTATTTATTTATTTTTTTATTGTACTTCAAGTGAAGGTTTACAGAACAAATAGTTTCTCATGAAACAGTAGCACACATATTGTTTTATGACATTGGTTAACAACCCCATGACATGTCAACCCTCTCTCTTCTTGACCTTTTTTTTTTTTTTGGTGAAAATATACATAGCCAAAGATACACCATTTCAAAAATTTCTACATGCACAGTTCAGTGACATCGACTACGCTCTTCCAATTGTGCTGCTATTCTCACTTTAGATGAAGGCTTACAGAACAAAATAGTTCCTCATTCAACAGTTAGTACGCATGTTGCCCTATAACAATGGTTAACAACCTCATAACACATCAACACTATCCTTACTCATCCTTGGGTTCCTTATCACCAGCTTTCCTGTCCTGCCTTCTAGTCCTTGTCCCTGGACTGCTGTGCCTCATTAGTCCCATTTGGTTTTATGGGGCTGTCCACTCCCCAGCTCAACGGTTAACCTCGGAAGTGACTTCACCACTGAGCTAAAAAGGTGTTTGGGGGCCATACTCTTGGGGTTTCTCCAGTCTACTTTAGGCCAGTAAATCTGGTCTTTTTATTTTTTTTTATTGTACTTCAGGTGAAGGCTTACAGAACAAATAGTTTCTCATGAAACAGTAGCACACATATTGTTTTATGACATTGGTTAACAACCCCACAACATGTCAACCCTCTCGCTTTTTGACCTTTCTTTTTTTGTGTGTGTGAAAATATACATAGCCAAAGATAACACCATTTCAAAAATTTCTGCATGCACAGTTTAGTGACATCGACTACGCTCTTCCAATTGTGCTGCTATTCTCACTTATGATGAAGGCTTACAGAGCAAAATAGTTTCTCATTTAACAGTTAGTACACATGTTGCCCTATGACAATGGTTAACAACCTCACAACACATCAGCGCTATCCTTACTCAACCTTGGGTTCCCTATCACCAGCTTTCCCGTCCCCTTCTGCCTTCTGGCCCTTGTCCCTGGACTGTTGTGCCTCATTAGTCCCATTTGGCTTTATGGGGCTGTCCACTCCCTGGCTGAACGGTGAACCTCGGAAATGACTTCACCACTGAGCTAAAAGGGTATCTGGGGGTCATACTCTCAGGGTTTCTCCAGTCTCTGGCAGGCCAGTAAATCTGGTCTTTTTTGTGTGTGTGAGTTAGAATTTTGTTCTACATCCTTCTCCAGCTCTGTCCAGAACCCTCTGTTGTGATCCTGGTGAGAACAGTCAGTGGTGGTAGCCGGGCACCATCTAGCTGTACTGGACGCAGTCTGCTGGAGGTCTTGGTAGCTGTGGTCCATTAGTTCTTTGGACTAATCTTTTCCTTGTATCCTGTTCTCTTCATTCTCCCTTGCTCCCGAAGGGATGAGACCAGTGGAGTATCTTAGATGGATGTTCACAGGCTTTTAAGATCCCAGATGCTACTCACCAAGGTAGAATGTAGAACATTGTCTTTATAAACTGTGTCATGCCAACTGAGCTAGATGTTCCCTGAGACCATGGTCCCCACAGCCCTCCCCCCAGCAATTCAGTCCCTCAGGGAGTTTGGATGTGTCTCTGGAGCTTCCATGACCTCTCCTTGTACAAGCTGTGGTGGTTTCCCTGTATTGTGTACTGTCTCACCCTTCACCCAAGATACCACTTACCTATTGCCTATTCAGTATTCCCCCCCCCCCATCCCTCCCATCCCTGGTAACCAACAAAGATTGTTACTTTTTATGTGTGAACTTTTTCATGGGTTTTTACAATAGAAGTCTCATACAATGTTTGTCCTTTTGTGATTGACTTATTTCACTCAGCATAATGTCCTCCAGTTTCATCCATGTTATGAGATGCTTCACAGATTCATTGTTGTTCTTTCTCGTTGTGTAGTACTCCCCTGTGTGTATGTACCATAGTTTGTTTATCCATTCATCTGTTGATGGGCATCTAGGTTGTTTCTATCTTTTTGCTGTTGTGAACAGTGCTTCAATGAATACAAGTGTGCATATGTCTATTCGTGTGATGGGTCTTATTTCTCTAGGATATATTCCTAGGAGTGGGATTGCTGGATCGTACGCTATGTCTATTTCTAGCTTTCTAAGGAAGCTCCATAACATTTTTCAAAATGGTTGTGTCATTTTGCATTCCCACCAGCAGTGCATTAGAGTTCCGATCTCCCGGCAGCCCCTCCAACATTTGCTATTTCCAGTGTTTTTGATTCGTGCCAGTAATGCCAGGGTGAGATGGTATCTCATTGTGGTTTTAATTTGCATTTCTCTAATGGCTAGTGATTGCGAGCATTTCCTCATGTGTCTGTTGAATGTCTTCTTCGGTGAGGTGTCTGTACATTTCCTTTGCCCATTTTTTAATAGGATTATTTGTCTTTTTGTTGTAGAGGTGTTGGATTTTCTTGTAGATTTTGGAGATTAGACTTTTGTCTCACTTGTACTGTCAAAAAAATTTTTCCCAGCCTGTAGGTTCTCTTTTTACTGTTTTGGCGAAGTCTTTGAAGAGCATAGGTGTTTGATTTTTAGAAGATCCCAGTTATCTAGCTTATCTTCTGGGGTTTGTGTGTTGATGGTTATGGTTTGTATCCTGTTAATACCATGTATTAAGGCCTGTAGCATTGGTCCTATTTTTTCATCTATGAACTTTATAGTTTTTTGCTTTAATATGTAGGTCTTTGATCCATTTTGAATTAGTTTTTGTATATGGCATGAGATATGGGTCCTGTTTCATTTTTTTGCAGATGGACATCCAGTTTTGCCAGCACCATTTATTAAAAAGACTGTCTTTTCCCCATTTGATGGACTTTGGGCCCTTGATGAAGTCCGGTTTGGAACTCTTTGTCTCCATGACCTTGACAAGTTTGGAGCACACGGCTGTGCAGAGGCTCCTCATGCAGAGGAGTGAGGACACGGGGCTGAGATGCTAACTTTATGCCTGTGAACTAATTTCCCTTGGTGTCTCGCCCCCACCGGCCAGTTGGCCTTCGCATCCTGGGCTTAGCCTCTCCAGCTGGGGTATCTTCCTCAGGAGGGCAATGTGCCTCTAACCACTGATCAGACAGGGTGTGCTCTGCAGGGCGAGGGGTGGAGGGGGATGTTGGGTTCTGGATGCATTTCTAGGGTGGAGCTGGCAGGAGTTGCTGTCACCCTGGATGTCACCCGGGAGCAGGGTGGGTGAGGGCTAGGTAGATGGCACTGGATCATGATGGTGAAGGCCGGGCCCCCAGACATCCCAGGAACTGGCCTTGGATGCTGGAGTCTGGGCGAGGGGAGCTGCAGGCGCATGTGGGTGTTGGCAGGTGGGAACAAGTGGGCTGGGCAGAGAAGAGGGTGTGGAGAAAGGAGCAGAGGAGACCGAGGGATCACTAACCGTGGCATCATCTCACCTCCCTGCTGTGTGCCCGGCAGGCCTGAACCTCCCCCGACCCATGGACTCACATACCCTTCCCTTGGGTCCTTGGATCTGGGGTTCCACAAGGTGAAGATGCCAGAATTTTTTGATGAGCTGCATGAACGTCTCAGGAATGACAGTGTGGGGTGAGGGGGACTTGTGCAGTGCCTGCTGCAGGTGCCCAGTGGCCAGCTCACCACTGGCCACATTCACAGGGCTCCACTGCCGAGGGCCTCCCAGGAGGGCCCCCCACAATGGGCAGGGCCCCCACCTGCCGTCCTTCCTTCTCCAAAGTGAGTGGCGGTATCCTGCTCTGCGGATGGAGGACCCGGATAGCTCTGCTGGCCTTGGCCTCGGCGGCGACACCTATGTCTCGGACCCGCGATCCGAGTGCAGGACGCAGGTCAGACAGTGTGGGCTTCCTCCCCTCGCAGGGAACTAGGCGCAAGGCCATCACGGCGCCCCGGGGATGTCCCCCCGCCACCGCGCTGCTCCGCCTACTTCCAGGTTCGAACGTGTGGGGCAGGTGCTATCTATCGTCGTCCATTTTACAGATGGGGAAACGGAGGCACAGAGTGGGCGGGACTGTGTAGCTCAACTAGGACAGCGAGAGTGTCAGGTGCCCCTGCCGCGTCCCCAGCACGCGGGCAGGGCGGGGACAGCAGGGTCGGAAGCGGTTTGCAGTCCGCAGAGCAGGAGCGTCAGAGATCGCCGCACGCGGCGCCGGCATCTCTATTAAGCAGGCGAGACTCCAGTTTCGGGGAAGCACCGGGAGGGGGCGCTGCGGCCGCTGCCACGGCCTCCTTGGGGAAAGGTAGAGACACACCTGAGGTCTTAATTTCAGGACGTCAGAAGGCGGTGTGGGAGGGGGGCCGGGATGGATGGATGGCCGGACTACAGAGGGGATAGCAGAGCAGGCAAGGCAGCTCCGTCCTGAGTGTGACACCCCCAATCCTTTGCACCGTGCTGAGCCACAGGCAAGGGATCCTTGCTGGGAGCTGGGAGCCTAGCAGGGGGGTCTCCACCCCTCCCCATTCAGTGAAGGATGGCTGCCTGGACACCCCGCGGGCTGGCACCACGTGGTCCTCAGGAAGTGGGAATGGACTGTGGGCGCAGGGGAGGGCTGCTGGCTCAGGTGGCCAAGGTGGGTTCTGGCAAGCACCCCATCTGGTCTCTGCCTGCCCTCCCACCCCATGTCATGGGCAAAAGAGGCGGGTCCTTGGCCAGGAGGAGCTGCCCACAGGAAACTGGAACTCAGAGGTGAGATTCCAGGGCCAGGGATCGGCCCCTGCATGCAAACCATCCGTCCATCGAGGAGGGTGCAGTGGTCCCAAGGGTCAGGCCAGCTTATGTTGTGGCCCACAGCTGTCCCCAGGATCTGAAGGTGGGTGTGAGCCCCTCACCTGCCCGGCCTGCTTCCTCCCATGAGCATTACCATGTACGCTGGGCAGGACTGGCGAGGGGGGGCCTGGACGCCCAACAGAAGGCCAGGCCAGAGCGGGTCGCCACCATGCCCAGTGCAGGGGCTGTCCCCCACGAGCCGCTGTAGGCTGCACCTTCGTCACACAGGGCTGGCCTCAAGCCACTTGTGTCTCTTCAGCTGCAGGGAGACGTACTGGCAGAAGCACAGGCCATGGTCCAAGTGCCCCCTTGAACCCACATCCTCCCAGGGGGGGAAGCTGGCATTGGCAAGGCAGCAGGCATAGTCGGAGGAAAACTGCCGGAGGGCCTCATGGAACATGGCCTCAGCCCCGGGGCTGGCCCCAGGGAAGGCCTCCAGGAAGGCCTGCCTGCAGTCATCCTGCAGCACATACACGAAGTAGAGCGTGTGGAACGTCTCGCAGCCCATCAGCACGGAGTGGCTCACCAGGAGGGTGTTGGCCTCACCCACACACCACGACAGCTCCCGGATTTTCCGCCTGGAAAACCTCCTGAACCAGCACAGAACGCCAACTGCTGAAGCGAGGAGCAGTGGGCCTGAGAACATGTTGGTGATGACGAGGAGGAATGAGACGCCCCATGGGTGAAAACTTTCTTGGAGCCAGAATATGACGGGAAGGAAAAGGGACGCAATGGAGAGCAGAATCAGGAAGATGCCCAGTGTCACATGGCAGCCCAGGTACCGGAGGCAGGACCTGGGGGACAGGACCCCGTTCACCATGCCTGTGGCCCTCCTATACACCTCAGGGTCATCCACGACCACCCGCAGCTGGTCAGGGACACGCAGGGTGCTGAAGGTCCCCACCTTCCATGAGGGCAGGCTGTCCTTGTTGACACAGCTGAGGCTTATCAGGGTCTTCCCGCTGTAGAGGGACGAGAGCTGGACTGGGGCCAGGGTGGAGCGCTGCAGCAGGTGATTGGGTGTGCAGAGGGCCTGCACCACCTTGGCGTAGAAGCAGCTGTCGGCTGCTTCCAGGTAGGTCAGGTGGTTGAGGTGCAAAGGGATGCAGCAGGGCCACAGCAGCACGGGGATGACTGGCTTTCTCTCCATGCAGTGGCGTTAGAGAGAGGTTGGCCTCCAGGAGGCACCAGCAGCTCTGTGCAAAGTCCTGGCTGAGCACCAGCAGCATCTTCTGGCTCTGCTGAGTGCAGTCCACCATGTTCTCGATGATGTTCCTCCCCGGCAGAAGTCCTGCTCGTGCAAGCAGACGCGTCGGCCGGCGTGCTCCGCCTCCAGACCGCGGATGAGCTCGTGCGTCCAAGTGGCGTCCAGGCTGCTGTCCCAAAAAGGTGGAACTTCCCGCTGGGACTCCGTGGGGGGATGGCCAGGGCGCACTCTCCTGCAGGGGCCCTAGCCTCCTCCTCCTCCTCTACGTCGAGGCAGGAATCCATGCCAGGGGCCTCTTGCCTGTGATGGCTGGGGCACTGCCCTCGGAGTCCGCCTCCCTCTGACTCTGCAAAATAGCCAGACATTTGTCTTTGAGAAGGTGGCACACGGCTGTGGCAGCTCTTCTTCAGACACGGCTCGTATTGTCACCGTCATTGTTATGTCACGATGAAGACACGTCAAAGCCCTGACCCTGGTCCCTGTGAAGGAGATCTTGTTTGGAAATAGGTCTTTCTTTGGAGATGTGATCAGTCAGGTTAATGAGACCATACTGGAGGAGGGTGAGTCCTAGTCTCTTGTGAGTGGCGTCTTATAAAAGGGGGAAGACACCATGTGGGGATGCATCCTCAAGCCAAGGAACACTGAGGGGGTACCAGGAGCTGGGGGAGACACAGAGAGCATGGCCCTGTGACACCCTGAATTCAGACTTCTAGCCTCCAGAACTGAGAGAATAAATTTCTGTTCTCATAAGCCACCTACTTTGTGGTATTTTGTGATGGCAGCCACAGGGCATGAAGACAGTCACGGCGGGTGGGGGGCATCCCTCTGCACCCAGACACAAGGAAGTTTGGAGCCAACACTTTATAGAGACATCTTGGCTAGAACTAACAAGGGGTGAGAAGCTGGAAGGAGAAAGAAAGAGGAAGCAGATTAAGGAAGACGCGCACAGTGAAAAGGGGAAGAGGTTTAGGAGGAGAGGTAACAGCTGTTACCTCGGCAAAGAAAGGGGCTGCTTTGACCCAGAAAATTCTGGAAATCAAGATAGCAAGAGAGCTCTTGAAAATAAGTTGGATGGTAACATTGCGGTGCTCACAGAGGGCGCCTTCACTGGGGTCCCCACCAGCTCCTGGCTAGAAAGCACTGCATCGCTGGGCACCTCTCCAAGGCTGCGCTGTGGTCGACAAGGACAGCCCAGAGCTCCCTTCCCATCTGGCTCTGGTTGGTTTAAAGGTGGCCTGCTCCAAACGTCCACCCTCCCAGGATCCAGTCACTCTCAGCCCTCTTGTCCTCTCGGGCTAAGTGGTGCTGCACCCCTCCTGTGGTTTCCTGAAACCCACCCACACCATAGTAAATTGCCCCTGTATCAAGCTTCCCCAACTGACCCAAGGGGTGACCATCCGTGTTCACCCGATGGGGGACAGCCAGCATCCTCCCACTGCCTCCCTTCCACATGGGCCAACATCATCTTCCTAAAGGCACCTCTCTGACTAAGTTGTCCCAGGACACTTAATCCTATTTTTTTAAAAAAAAGTATTCAATGTCTTAACTAATGAAGAAACATAATTAAGTCAGTGATGTTCCATTTTATTCCTTTAAAACCAACCAAAGATAAAACTGGTAAGGTGGCTCAAGGCTGGTGAGGATGTGGTTGAGCCAAGGCGCTCTGTGTTACTGCAGCGTGAGCCAGTCCTCCTGAAGGAGAGCCACCCGGTAACCCGCCTCACGCCCTCTGGCGTCACTCCACGGGCGGGGGACAAGCACCTGATGGCCAGACAGTGGAGGCTGTGGAGGTGTGGACGCCCACACACTTCACTACGCCTAGGAGCAGGGTCTGGCTTACTTTCTTTTGGTGTGGGGCCCAGCCATCTCTGCAGGTGCTGCACCCCGCCCCCCACCCCCCGCCCCCCGCCCTGGCTGGTTTACAGACACAGACCAGCACTCGCCCCAGGCTGCCTGAGTGCCTGCCACTTGAGCCCAGGGAGCAGGAGGGGCAGAAACCCCCAGCTTCCCTGCCTCAGTTTCCTCACCTGTTCCAGAGGGGATCCCTGTGAGCGAGCCTAGCTGTGGCCGTATCCAGGTCAGGAGGCCAGCAGCAGTTGGGGTGGGGTTTACTGAGGGGTGCTTGCAGGGCAGGCACCGAGAAAGGCGAAGGAAGGTGCTTTCAGGGAAGGCTGCTCCAGCGTCAGCGTCAGCGACAATGGGGAGGGCTCCCAGGGAAGACAGCCCTGCCCGGCCTAAGCCCTGCCCTCCATTCCACCGGTCACACTCACCCAGGCCACCTACAACACCCACTGGGAGGGTGAAAGGGACCTGTATGAAGCCTTGGCGCACCCCACCCCCCACCTCCCTCCTTGACACCTGCCTCCAGGCTCGCTGGGAGGGCTGGAACCTCAGGAAGTGGGGAAAATACTTCAATGGGTTTTCTGCACAACAGCCGATGCCCCCATCCCCGGCCTGGGGGAGGGGCAAGGAGGGGACAGTGTTGGGCAGAACAGGCCAGACCCTGACCCTCTTCCACCCCCACCAGCCCCCTGCCATGCCATGTTAGCTCTGCCTCCCACCCTTTGCTCTTCTATCAGAGCCCTGGTGGCACAGTGGTTAAGAGATAGTCTGCCAGTCAAAAGGTTGGTGGTTTGAATCACCCAGTCGCTGCCCAGGAGAAAGATGTGGCAGTCCGCTTCTGTAAAGATTAAAAAAACTGTTACCACCAAGTTGATTCTGAGTCATAGTGACCCTATTGGGCAAAGTAGAACTGCCCTATAGGGTTTCCAAAAAGCTGTTGGAGGATTCAAACTGCTGGCCTTTTGGTTAGCAGCCAAGCTAACCATTGCAGCTCTAATCTATCCTATTTTGGAGCTTCTATCAAAGCATGCCTGTCCTTTATCTGTTAGGCCGCTGGCGTTAGGGACGTCTCTCCCCTCCTCCCTGCCCAATCCAACCAGATTCTGCTGTGGGGCAGGTAGGGGCAGATGCCATGACTTGGGGTGGGGGAGTGAGGAGAGGATGGCACTGCGCCCCCCCACGTTCTCCCGTGTCCTCGTCCTCCCCCCACCACCTGCATCCTCCCCCCCCCCTCAGGCTTCTCCAGGGTCCCCTGCCCCTGCCCCACCCCTCCATTCCAGACAGCTGCCCCTCGGAGCTGCCAGCTGGCCCCTCTTCCCGGCACTTCCGGCCAACTGCCTACCCCCTCCACCGTGTTCGCAGTCGTGAGAAGACAGCCGCCCCCCTCTGCGGACAACCCCCCTCCTGTGCAGGTCATGAGGCACCCAGCCCTGAGATGGGAAATGGAGAGACGTGGAGGGGGCAAAGGGGGGTGGGCTGTGAAGACAGCTACGCGCCACTGCGGGTCCACACAGGTGCCAGGTCCCACACTCGCCCCCAACCCAGTCCCCCGGCCCCAGGAGCTGAGAAAATGACGGTTCCTACTCCCACCTCCGACCCAGACCTGCTCTTTCTACATGTCCGTGGTAACAGGCGCTTCCCCCACCCGGATATGGTGCTGTACGGGACCCATCTCAGCATATGCCTCTCTGGGCATTTGGCCCTTTGAACTCTGCCTGCCTGGCCAGGAGAGGGGACTCCGCCATGGCCCAGCTCAGCAACTGGGGATCTTGACTTAGACCACAGCGGTGGCACCCGGGCTGTGCAATGCTGGCTCTCAGGCAAGGTCCCCTCTTGCCTTCAACACCGCCCCCACCCCCAGCACAGTCCCCACCAGACCTCAGGGACTTTGCAGAGAGCAAAGCTTTCCTGCCCTCTGCCCCCCTTTAGCCCCATCGCAGCCCTCCTCGGATCTCTCCAGGCCTGACCTTCCACTCCCCAACTCTGCCCTTACGCTGGGGGCAGGGTTGGGCTGGAGGTTAGGTACAGCAGCAGTTGAGGGGGAAGGGTATTGGGCATCCCCTCCAGCACCCCCCACCCAGAGTGGACTCTCCTCACCCTTCTTGTGGTCACCCTGTTCTGGCCTTGCTGCCATTTCACAGCTTCTCAGTCATCAAAGCTCTGTTCACAGGAGACAGACCCTGTGCAGGGAGTGAAAGGCGGGAGGGGAGAGAAGCAGCCAGCGAAGGCGGAACCCCTCTCAGCACCACCTCCTTCTGAGGAGTTTCCCACGAGGACGCCCCAGCCCCCCAGCACCTGCTCTGGTGTCCGGCCTCCCGTGGGTTCACTCAGGGAATGAGGGGGGTGCCCATCACAGCTGCAGATGGTGAGAGACAGTGAATCCCCCCAGAGAGCCTGAGGAGGAAGTCTCCATCCCATGACGTGGCTGGTATTGGGGACACTTGCAGCTGTGGCACCAGCCCCTCAACCAAAGGCCAGCCCATTGCCTGGGGTCCTCCCCAGCCCCCAATACCAGGGACCCCCAGGCTCCCCCAAACACCGAAGGCCTAATCCATGATCTCCGGCTCATCTCTTGCCGTTTAATTGGAGTATTGAAAGCACCGAATAGTAACGGTTTCAGTGAGGTAAACAAAACATTTGTTTTCTCTTCAAAAAAAGCCGAATGTGAGTCTCAGGGGGCAAGTCCCATCTGGGAATCTCCACATCCAACACCTACTGGCCTCAAAGTGGACACTGGCCGAGGTGAGTGTGTGGGTGTCCTGGCCACTGGCCTTCTGCTGTGGCAGGTACAGAGTGGGCTGCACAGGTCCAGGGCTGCCCTGGAGCCTGGGTGAGGAAGAGACGACAGAGGAAGGGAGGGAGCGAGGGAGGAGAATCAGCTGGCTGGAGGCCGGGAAATCGATCCCATGCCCCCTAAGATCACAGCATGAGGAGCCCTCAGGCCCGGGAACACTCAGGGCATGAGATGCCTCTGTGGCCACTTTGGACAGGTTCTGCCCCACAGAGGACCAGAGGGGCGGGTGAAGGAAGAGGAAAGCCCATGTGCTGAGCCCGGCTTGAATTCAGGAAGTGGACCCAGGCTGGGCAAGGGGCAGCTCCTGGGGTGAACCCCAGCCTGGCTGCAGACCTGGCCTTGGTACTGCGGACACACTGCAATATACTTGGCCTGTGCCAGGCCAAGGTGCTGACAAGGATCCGTTTCCTTAACTTTGCAATTTCAAGAGGTTGCTCCTTGCCTCGTGGCTTCCCCTCCATTTTCAAGGCCACCCGCATGGGGCTGAGTCCTTGACACGTGTGTGCACACACCTACGTCCCACACAAGCATGCATACATACGTATGTGCACACACACGTGCACACAGTGAGCAGAGCCTCTGGAGTTAACCTGGGCAGCCGTGCAGACTGCTCTGCATGCCAGCGGCCACCTCAGAGAACATTCAGTTGTTGTTGTTAGGTGCCATCAAGTCAGTTCCAACCCACAGCAACCCTATGAACAACAGAATGAAGCACTGCCCAGTCCTGTGCCATCCTCACAATCGTTGTTATGCTTGAGCCCGTTCTTGCAGCCACTGTGTCAGTCCATCTCATTGAGGGTCTTCCTCTTGGTCACTGACCCTCTGCTTACCAAGCATGATGTCCTTCTCCAGGGGCTGGTCCCTCCTGACAACACGAACAAACTACATGAGATGTAGTCTCACCACCCTACTTCCAAGGAGCGTTCTGGCTGCACTTCGGCAAGACAGATTCGTTTGTTCTTTTGGCAGTCCATGGTATATGCAATATTCTTCGCCAACACCATGATTTGAAGGCATCAATTCTTCTTTGGTCTTCCTTATTCATTGTTCAGCTTTCGAATGCGTATAAGGCTATTGAAAACACCATGCCTTGGGTGAGGTGCACCTTAGTCCTCAGGGTGACATCTTTGCTTTTTAACACTCTAAAGAGGTCTTTTACAGCAGGATTGTCCAATGCAATGTGTCATTTGATTTCTTTCCTTTTTTTTTCTTTCTGGTTAAGCATAAAACATATCTTTTATTCTTTTTAAATTCTTTTTTTTATTGTTGTGATTTAAGGAAAGTTTACAATTCAAGTTAGTCTCTCATACAAAAATTTATACATACATTGTTATGTGACCCTAGCTGCTTTCCCTGTACTGTGACGGCACACTCCTCCTTTCCACCCCGGATTTCCAGTGTCCATTCAACAAGCTCCTGACCATCTCTGTCTTCTCATCTCACCTCTGGACAGGAGCTGCCCATTTAGTCTCATGTATCCACTTGAGCTAAGAAACACACTCTTCACAAGTATCATTTTATGTCCCATAGTCCAGTCTAACCTTTGTCTGAAGAGTTGGCCTCGGGAATGGTTTCAGTTTTGGGCTAACAGAGAGTCTGGGGGCAATGTCTTCTGGGATCCCTCAAGTCTCAGTCAAACCATTAAGTCTGGTCTTCTTACTAGAATTTGAGTTCTGCACCTCACCCTTACCCCACTCCATCAGGGACTCTGTTGTGTTCCCTGTCAGGGCAGTCATTGGTGGTAACTGGGAACTATCTAGTTCTTCTGGTCTCAGGCTGATGAAGTCTCTGGTTTATGGGGCTCTTTCTGTCTCTTGGGCTAATACTTTCCTTGTGTCTTTGGTGATCTTCATTCTCCTTTGCTCCAGGTGGGTTGGAACCAATTGATGCATCTTAAATGGCCACTCGCTAGCTTTTAAGACCCTAGATGCCACTCACCAAAGTAGGAAATAGAACATTTTCTTAATAAACTTTGTTATGCCAATTGACCTAGATGTCCCCTGAAACCATGATCCCCAGACCCCCGCCCCTGCTACTCTGTCCCTCGAAGTGTTTGGTTGTATTCAGGAAACTTCTTAGCTTTGGTTTAGTCCAGTTGTGCTGACTTCCCCTGTAGTGTGTTTTCCTTCCCTTCACCTAAGATAATTCTTATCTACTATCTAGTTAGTGAATACCCCTCTCCCTCCCTCCCTACCCTGCTAACCATCAAAGAATGTTTTCTTCTGTGTTTAAACCTTTTCTTGAGCTCTTATAATAGAAGTCTTATGTAATATTTGTCCTCTTGCGACTGACTAAATTCATTCAGCATAATGCCTTCCAGATTCCTCCATGTGATAAGATGTTTCACGGATTCATCATTGTTCTTTATCATTGAGTAGTATTCCATTGTGTGAATATACCATAACTTGTTTATCCATTCGCCTATTGATGGGCATCTACGTTGTTACCATCTTTTTGCTATTGTGAACAGTGCTGCAAAGAACATAGGTGTGCATATATCTATTCTTGTGATGCCTTTTATTTTATTTTATTTCCCTATGCTATATTCCAAGGAGTGGGATTGCTGGGTCGTATGATACTTCTATTTCTAGCTTTTTAAGGAAGTGCCAAATCGATTTCCAAAGTGGTTGTTCCATTTTACATTCCCACCAACAGTGTATAAGTGTTCCAGTCTCTCCACAACCTCTCCAACATTTATTATTTTGGGTTTTTTGGATCACTGCTAGCCTTGTTGGAGTGAGATAGTATCTCATTGAAGTTTTGATTTGCTGATGATCTAATGGCTAATGATCATGAGCATTTCCTCATGTGACTGTTAGCCGCCTGAATGTCTTCTTTGGCAAAGTGCCTGTTCATACCCTTTGCCCATTTTTAAATCGGGTTATTTGTCTTTGTTGTTGAGGTTTTGCAGTATCTTGTAGATTTTAGAGATTAGACATTGATCAGATTTGTCATAGCCAAATTTTTTTTTCCCAGTCTGTAGGTTGTCTTTTAACTTTTTTAGTGAAGTCTTTTGATGAGCATAAGTGTTTGATTTTTAGGAGCTCCCAGTTATCTAGTTTCTCTTCTCGTGTTTCTGCATTGTTGGTAATGTTTTGTATTCTGTTTATGCCACATATTAGGGCTCCTAGTATTGTCCCTATTTTTTCTTCCATGATCTTTATTGTTTTTGATTTTATATTTAAGCCTTTGATCCATTTTGAGTTAGTTTTTGTGCATAGTGTGAGGTATGGATCTTGTTTCAGTTTTTTGCAGGTGGATATCCAGTTATGCCAGCACCATTTGTTAACAAGACTGTCTTTTCCCCAATTAATGGACTTTGGGCCTTTGTCAAATATCAGCTGCTCATAGGCGCTCATGAATTTATGTCCAGATTCTCAGTTCTGTTCCATCAGTCTATGTATCTGTTGTTGTACCAGTACCAGGCTGTTCTGACTACCGTGGCAGTACATTAGGTTCTAAAATTAGGTAGTGTGAGGCCTCGCACTTTGTTCTTCTTTAGTAATGCTTTACTTATCCAGGGCCTCTTCCCTTTCCATATGAAGTTGGTGATTTGTTTCTCCATCTCATTAAAAAATGCCAGTGGAATTGGGATTGGGATTGCATTGTATCTGTAGATTGCTTTGGGTAGAATTGACATTTTCACAATGTTGAGTCTTCCTATCCATGAGCAAGGTATGTTTTTCCACTTATGCAGGTCTCTTTTGGTTTCTTGCAGTAGTGTCTTGTAGTTTTCATTGTATAGGTCTTTTGTGTCTCTGGTTAGATTTATTCCTAAGTATTTTATCTTCTTGGGGGCTATTGTAAATAGTATTGATTTGGTGATTTCCTCTTGGAAGTTCTCTTTGTTGGTGTAGAGGAATCCAACTGATTTTCGTATGTTTATCTTGTATCCTGATACTTTGCTGAAATCTTCTGTTAGTTCCAGTAGTTTTCTTGTGGATTTTTTGGGGTTTTCTGTGTATAAGATCATATCATCTGCAGAGAGAGATACTTTTACTTCTTCCTTACCAATTAGGATGTCCTTTATTTCTTTTTCTAGCCTGATTGCTCTGGCTACAACCTCTAGCACAAAGTTGAATAAGAGTGGTGATAAAGGGCATCTTTGTCTAGTTCCCATTCTCAAGGGGAACACTTTCAAAGTCTTTCCACTTAGGATGATGTTGGCTGTTGGCTTTGTATAAACGCCCTTAATTATATTGAGGAATTTCCCTTCTATTCTTATTTTGCTGAGAGTTTTTATCAATGAATGAGTGTTGGACTTTGTCAAATGCCTTTTCTGCATCGATTGATAAGATCATGTGTTTCTTGTCTTTTGTTTTATTTATGTGATGGATTACATTGATTGTTTTTCTAATGTTGAACCATCCAGGCATACCTGGTATAAATCCCACTTGATCATGGTGAATTATCTTTTTGATACTTTGCTGAATTCTATTGGCTAGAATTTTGAAGAGGGATTTTGTTTCAGTGTTCATGAGGGATATTGGTCTGTAATTTTCTTTTTTTGTGATGTCTTTACCTGGTTTTGGTATCAGGGTTATGCTAGCTTAATAGAATGAGTTTGGGAGTATTCCTTCCTTTTCTATGCTCTGAAATACCTTTAGTAGTAGTGGTGTTAACTCTTCTCTGAAAGATTGGTGGAATTCTCCAGTGAAACTGTCAGGGCCAGGGCTTTTTTTTGTTGTTGAGAGTATTTAAATTACCTTTTCAATCTCTTCTTTTGTTATGGGTTTATTTAGTTGTTCTACCTCTCTTTGTGTTAGTTTACGTAGGTAGTGTGTTTCTAGAAATTTATCCATTTCCTCTAGGTTTTCAAAATGGTTACAGTACAGTTTTTCATAGTCTTTTGTTATGATTCTTTTAATTTCAGTTCGGTCTGTTGTGATATTGCCCATCTCATTTCTTATTCAAGTTATTTGCTTCCTCTCCTGCTTTTCTTTCATCAGTTTGGCCAATGGTGTCTCAATTTTGTTGATCTTTATAAAGAACCAGCTTTTGGTGTTGTTAACACTTTCAATTGTTTTTCTATTTTCTATTTCATTTAATTCTGCTCTAATTCTTATTCTTTCCTTTCTTCTGGTGCCTGAGGGCTTCTTTTGCTGCTCTCTTTCTACTTGGTTCAGTGTTATGATTAATGTTTTTATTTTGGCCCTTTCTTCTTTTTGGATGTGGGCATTTATTGCTACAAACTGACCTCTGAGCACTGCTTTTGCTGTGTCCCAAAGGTTCTGATAGGATGTGTTCTCATTCTCATTTGATTCTATGAATTTCGTTATTCCATCCTTCATTTCTTCTATAACCCAGTAGTTTTTAAGCAAGGCGTTGTCAAGTTTCCATGTGTTTGGTTTTTTTTTTTTTTTTTTCCCCTTGCTTTTTCTGTTATTGATTTCTACTTTTATGGCTTTATGTTCAGAAAAGATGCTTTGTAATATTCCTGTGCTTTGGATTCTGTTAAGGTTTGCTTTATGGCCTAATATGTGGTCTATTCTAAAGAATGTTCCATGTGTGTTGGAAAAGAGAGTATACTTGGCTGCTGTTCGGTGGAGAGTTGGGCATATGTCCGTGAGATCAAGTTGGTTGATTGTGGCGTTTAGATCTTCCATGTCTTTATTGAGCTGCTTTCCGGATGCTCTGTCCTTCGCCAAAAGTGGTGTGTTGAAGTCTCCTACTATTATTGTGGAGCTGTCTATCTCTCTTTTCAATGCTGTTAGAGTTTGTTTTATGTATTTTGGAGCCCTGTTGTTGGGTACCTAAACATTTATTATAGTTATGTCCTCCTGGTGTATTGACCTTTCAATCATTATATAGTGTCCTTCCTTATCCTTTGTGGAGGATTTTTCTTTAAAGTCTATTTTGTCAGAGATTAATATTGCCACTCCTGCTCTTTTTTGAGTGTTGTTTGCTTGATATATTTTTTTCAACCTGTATTTTTTTCCATCCTTTGAGTTTTACTTTGTTTGTGTCTTTAAGTCTAAGGTGTGTCTTCTGTATGCAGCGTACAGGTGGGTCGTGTTTTTTTATCCATTCTGCCACTCTCTGCTTCTTTATTGGTGCATTTAGTCCATTTACATGCAGCCTAATGATTGACAGGTATGAGTTTAGTGCTGTCATTTTGATGTCTTTTGTGGTGTGTTGTTGCCAGTTTCTTTGTTCCACTTAATTTTCTGTGCTGAGTCATTTTTCTTTATGTAGTTTTTCCATCTTTTTCATTGTTGTTGATTTTGTATTTGCTGAGCCTTTATATTTTTCTTGTTTTTTATTTTGATGTGTAGAATTGTTCATTTCCTTTGTGGTTACCTTAATATTTATCCCTATTTTTCTAAGTTTAAACCAGTCTTTTATTTTTTTATATTGCTTTGACTTCCTCTCCATATGAAAAACATTTTTTAGTCCCTCTTTTTTGTTTTAATGTGATCATCTTTTACATATTGACAACTCTGTTTCCCTATTTTCAGCATCTTAGCTTTGATTTATTTTTGTGACTTTCCAATCTGGGTTGATATCTGGTTGTTTCGTCCTGTGTTCTAGTCTTGGGTTGTTATCTGATGCTATTGATTCTCTAACTGGAGAATTTCCCTTTAGTATTTCTTGTAATTTTGGTTTGGCTTTTGCAAATTCCCTAAACTTCTATTTATCTGGAAATGCCCTAATTTTGCCATCATATTTGCAAGACAGTTTTGCTGGATATATAATTCTTGGCTGGCAATTGTTTTCCTTCAAGGCTTTATATATGTCATCCCATTGCCTTCTTGCCTGCATGGTTTCTGCTGAGTAATCCAACCTTAGTCTTATTGACTCTCCTTTGTAGATGACTTCGTTTCTCCCTAGCTTCTCTTAAAATTCTCTTTATCTTTGGTTTTGGCAAGTTTGATTATAATGTGTCTTGGTGACTTTCTTTTGGGATCTACCTTATGTGGGGTGAGCATCTTGGATAGATATCTTGTCATCTTTCATGATATCAGGGAAGTTTTCTGCCAACAAATCTTCAACAATTCTCTCTGTATTTTCTATTATCTCCCCCATTCTGATACTCCAATCACTTGTAGATTATTCTTCTTGACAGAGTCCCACATAATTCTTAGAGTTTCTTCATTTTTTAAAATTCTTTTATCTGATTTTTCCTCACATAAGTTGGTGTCAAGTGCTTTGTCTTCAATCTCACTAATTCTGACTTCTGTTGCCTCAGTTCTGCTCCTATGACTTTCTATTGAGTTGTCTAATTCTGAAATTTTATTGTTAATCTTCTCGATTTCCGATTGCTGTCTATGGGTTCTTGCAGCCTATTAAATTTGTCATTATGCTCTTGAATAACCTTCTTAAGATCCTCTATTGCTTTGTCTATATGTTCCTTTGATTGTTCTGCATTTTGACCAATCTCCTTCCTGATATCTTGAAGAGTTCTGTATATTAATCTTTTATATTCTACCTCCAGCAATTCCAAGAAATTCTCTTCCTCCGTAAAATTTCTTGATTATTTTGGGAGCTTGCTGAAGCCATCATGGTCTGCCTCTTTATGTGATTTGATATTGACTGTTGTCTCCGAGCCGTCAATAAGTTATTATATTTGTTTATGTTTGCTTACTCTGTCTAGCTTCTTGTTTTGTTTTGTTTTGATAGGCCCAAATAGGCAGCTTGTATGAGCTAGTTTGGTTATTGGTGACTTTAAAGCTCTAATGTCCTGTCACCAGGTGGTTAGAGCTGTTTCTTGGTATGTGAGCCCAGGTATTTGTTTACTTTTTCTTGTATGAATTTCGCTCAGGTGTCCAGGTAGTCGGTCACCAAGTGTGTGGTGCATGCTCTCACCTACAGTCCTAGACAGGCATGGGTGATTGGTGTAAGCACAGATATCTGGCTGCAGTAGGGGGTCAAGCGCTGAACAAGCAGGGGGCTGATGTATACCCCTGAATGTCTCGGAGGAAACTGTGGCACTGTTCCCTACAGCACGTAGGTGGGTGGGTTTTGCAGCTGGACTATGAGCACCCAATGCTGTTGGCTGTAAGGACTAAGGGGCACCACTTATTCTTGGACTCCTGTCATGGGTGGCTAGGTGGCATGGGTGGAGCCACCAGTCCTCAGGCCCCTGATGTGAGTGAGGACCCTGCTTAATGGGCAGAGCAGTGTCAAATATGACGAGTCTGCCACTTCACCATGTAGCTGAAACAGTTGAAGTTAGACTTCAGGTATATACCCTGTTGTACTGTGGTAATGAGGGCCTACACTGTTGAAATGGGCCCACGCAGGCCTCTGCGGGGTGAAAGGCATTCAAAGTCCATGGATCCCTTATGCCTGTGCCTAGGCAAAGGCACTGTGCCTACCCTGAGTTCCTGGATTAGGGGAGCCAGTAGGTTATTTTTTCCCTGTTTGTTAATTTGTTCCCTCTCCAAGGCCGGGAGAATGGCTCAGGGAGTGTGACAGGTCCTACTTTTGGCCCAAGGGACTTGGCAATTGCTAGAACCAGCCTGGGACCCAGTGCAGAGCAGACAGTGGGGAGGTAAACGGTAGAGAGGTTTTTCCCAAAGGGGTTGTTTTTTGATCAGTGCGGTATGCCAGAAGCAAACACTTATCTTTTGCAGATTGAGCACTGCTTTTCACTGGTTCTGAATGCCTGAGTAGACTCTCTGCCACTGGGTCTCTCCTGATATGGAAAAAGCCTCCCGAGCACCACTGCTTGCCTCATCACATGCACATGAGCAGAGCCGGCCTAAAGGGTGCCAGCTCCTACCAGGTCAGGTCTGGCAACTCCTCGCTGCTTCCGAGCCGTCTCTCCCTCCCTCGGCCACTCAGTTTGATTCCTCAACTTAACCTTTGATGTTCAGGGCTCCTAGATTGTCATATACAATCGATTCACTTGTTTTTTTGGGTCTTTGTTATAAGAGGGACCACAGGAAGCATCTGTCTACTCAGCCATCTTGGCCCTGCCTTGTCATTTGATTTCTTGACTGCTGCTTCCATAGGTGTTGAAGTAAAATGAAATCCTTGACAACTTCAATCTTTTCTCCATTTATCACGATGTTGTTTATTGGTTCAGTTGTGAGGATTTTTGTTTTCTTTATGTTGAAGTGTAATCTGTACGAAGGCTGTGGTCTTTGATCTTCATCAGTAAGTGCTTCAAGTCCTCTTCACTTTCAGCAAGCAAGGTTGTGTCATATGCATATCACGGGTCATTAATGAGTCTTCTGCTAATCCTGATGCCACATTCTTCTTCACATAGTCCGTCTTCTCGAATTATTTGGTCAGCATACAGATCAAATAATATGGTGAAAGGGTACAATCCTGACACACACTCTTCCTGACTTTAAGCCTCCACAGTACAACAAACTGACAGATATGTGGGAGAGAGAACATTCTAGTAGGTTGGAAATGCCGATGGTGCAGATAGAAGTGGGGCTCAGAGCCAGGGGCCAGGCAGAGGGAAGGAAGTGGACCATGCAAGAGCCAGGCAGCTGAGGTACACTGGGGGCTTTTCCTACTTACTTAGCATTAAGCTGAGGAGGACCTTCCCACTCCTGCTGAAGGCTAACATTCTCTCCCCTGTTTCAGCTTCTTTGGACTGGACTCGTCCATCTCCTGGTGCCCACACTCAGCCCCTTACCATCGTGGGAGGCTGCTGTCTCCAGCACACATCAAGGAGTGGCAGGAAGGGACGCCCCGCCCAGGCCAACAGTGCGTTCTGGAGGTTTCTCCCCTTCCCACTCTGGGGCCTCTCACTCAGCAGCTGCTTCATGTCTGTCGGTGAGCATCACTTCTGTCCCTTCCTGGACACACAGGGCTCCTCTGTGCCTTTCTGGGAAGGTTGAATGAACCTCATTCCCCCTCTGCCTGAGCCTCTCAGATGACGGATGAACAGAGCCTCAGGCATCGCCTGGTGGCAGCGGGATCCAGTGCACCCAGGCAGGCTTAGGTGTCCACAGTCCCCAGACCAGGCAGGCAGCCAGGGGGTCAAGTCACATGGCTGGCCCGCTCCTTGTGGGGCCCCTGAGGCCCCTCCTTGTTTGTTCCCCATTCACTCCAAGCTCTGGACATGCCAACAACCCCCCAAGAGCCCCTTCACCCACTGGCCTCACTGGGCTGGACCCATGAGGCAGACCCTCTACCCCATGTCTGTGTCCCCAGCATAGCCCAGAGCCAGCGAGCAGTCACTGTGTTTGTGGTGGAAGGATCAAGCTCAGGTCAGCTTCTACAGGTGACAAGCACATTTGGACAGGCCGGCATCCACCGTGTCCCTCCCAGACTCTACCCATCCCTCCAGGCACAGCTCCAGGTCCCCAGACAGACTTCAGGTGGCCTCACCCACCCCATCCCCTGCAGCTGCCCCCACCCCCACCCCAGACAGGCTCCTCCTCTTCAAAAGACCCAAGAAAGCCGGTGCCCAGGGGTGGCCTGGGGACAGGTGTTTGGGCTGTGGGCTCCAGCTGGGGCTGGGGGTCTTCCCAGGGACCAGGGTCAGAAATTGAGCTGCACACCCACACTGCCTGAGCAAAGCCTGTGACAGAGCCACCCCTCAGACTAAGGGGAGCAGTACTGCTTTCACTCGTCCCTCTGAGCACCCCGCCACCCTCACTGTCCTCACAGCAGGGCTCTCTGGAACTCAATGCCCACTTAGCCATGGCCTCTCACTTCTGGCTCCTGGGAAGTGCCCATCATGGACAGTGGGCTCTCACTTCCTGTTTTCCCAGCTTCGTCAGGACACCACCCCCTCCCGCCTGGCATTTCCTGCTGGGCAGATCCCAGGGGGGCAGGTAGGCACAGCTCCAGCTCCCTGCCGCAAGGGGATGCCAGGCTCTGGCTCTCCCCTCACACTGCCTGCAGCCTGGTGGCCAGCCTCAGTCAGTGTGGCCATGGTCATTGGGCTGCTCCCAGCTAGTAACCAGGGACAGCAGAAGGGGGCTGGTGTTGAGAGCCTGGCCTGGCCAAGCGGCCAAAGTCTGCAGCATGGCCTGGACTTCGGTCCAGGAGCCTTCTCTGTGAAGCACTTGGCGTTCTTGTGGCAAATCCTCACTCCAGGAGAGCTCTTACCCCAAGGGGCCTCAAGATGGATGTCTCTGGCTCCATCAGAGGGTGAGACTGGGAGGGGACAAGACGCCACTGGCTGAGGCTTCTCTCCACAGTCTGCCTCGGGCCTGTCTTCCTCCTGATGTGCCATCCGGGACGCTGAAGGCCGGGAGTCTGCACCCGCCCCTTTGGCTTGGAGTCAGTGGTGCCGCTGGTGCTGCCCCCGGACATGAGGCCCCGCTGTGGACGGCAGCGTGCACCACAGGAGGAGTTGGACACAACTGTCCTGGGGCAGGTGGGACTTGGAGACTGAGCCCCACAGCAGCAGGAAGGCAGACCCCGGGTCTCCACAGGCCCCGCGCGTGCTGGCTGTGTCCTCGAGTTTTGACCTGCCCAGAGGAAAAGCTCGCATCTGTCCAGACTGAGAACTGGTTCATGTGGAACAGAGACCCTGACGTGCAGCTCATGCACGTACTTGCGGGGGAGGCAAGGGGATGCTTGCTTTGAGCACTGTGCCCCAGCCAGCCCAGGTGACATCACAGTATAGCAGACTGATTGTCACAGGTAGTTTAGTAGATGGGCAGAAAAATTTGGTCACACTGGAAACAACGTTGGGGGAGCCACGGGGCTGTCCCCATGGGGACGTCTGACATGCCGGCAGGAAGAGCTTCCCTGGGCCTCTGCTGTGGCCTGGGTGAACCTGAAGGGCTGGTCCCCAGCAGGGTCTGGAAGCAGGAGTGGTGTGAAGGAGGGAAGGGGCTGTAAAATCAGGGGAGGGTCCACCAAGGGATGTGGGGGGTCTGGGACCCAGGATGGGTTGGGGCCTCTGGGCAGGGAGGGGCTGCAGATGGGGCATGGCAGCCAGTGGTGGGGGCATGGGGACAGGTGGTGGAGTCCACAGAGTACTCAGCTGTTGATAGAGCCTGTCCCCCGCTCTGTGGCCTCCACCCCTGTGTGTCCCGAGCCCTGGCCCACCACAAACACAGCACCAGCACTCAGCATCCAGGACACCAGGAATACCTGGTAGATGCTCAGATGCCATCTCTACCTTGGAGTGCCCATCTCATGGGGGACAGATGACGAAGGGGAACAGGTAGTCTTCTGGTATGTCCCAGGGGCCAGAGGAGAAGTCTAAGAGAACAGAGGGGCCCACATCGGGGCCAGGCGACCAGGGAAGGCCTTGACACAGAGGTGACAGGGCAGAGGTTGTATGTGGAACGAGGGGCTGTGGGGTGCCATGGGGGCCATGAGAGTTGTGGGAACCATGGGGGGCCTTGGGGCTCTGGGGGCAGGGGCTGCGGTTCTCGCTGTTCTGTGGTCTGTGAGGGAGTCACATACCCACACATGAGGCCTGGGAGGTTCCCACAGCCAGCTCCCGCCAGGGGCTGCCCAAGCTGGGGGAGCCAGAGGATGCCAGTGACCACAGCCCCAGTGAGGGACCTGGGCCCTCGGGTGAGGATGACACGGGGACTGTCCTGCCGTCGGGCCCCTGAGCCACGTGCTCCTCATCAGGTTGTGTCTTTACGCTCACAGCTGCGGATTTAGAGGCAGCACTGGGGCCGAGAGGCCCCAACTGGTCTGGCGCCTGGGTCCAGTGGGGAGGCTGGTGTGCGAGGGGTCACCCGCCTGGGGAAGAAAACAGGCCAGGCAAGAAGGGCCTGTGTTAGCACAGTGGAAACAGACAGCACGGCATCACGGATCCTGGTGCCAGAGCCCTGGGCTCCTCAACCTCCCAGGAGCTGCAGGTGTGTGTGTGAGTGTGTGAGAGTGTATGTGAGTGTGTGTGTGTCAGTTTGCATGTATGAGTCTGCGTGTGTGAGTTTGTGTGTGTGTACATATAGTGCATGAGTGTGTGTATGAGTGTGTGTGTTTGTGTGTGTGTGTAAGAGAGACAAAGAGAGACAGACAGAAGACGTGGAGAGGGGAGCATGTGACAGGAAAGCCACCAGGACACTGATGCCGGTGACACTCGGCTGAAGGAAGAAAAGCAGGAAGGACCCCCACCATCTCCCGTGGGTGGACACCTGACACACAGTTTCCCAGGCACCATCACGGACAGGATGCCCAAGATCTGAGTTGTGCATGGGGGGTGTGGGGTGCTGGGTTCCAGGGCAGGAGGGGCATTGTGGGCCCTGGGTGGGGGGCCGCCTCTCCTCTACCTCCCCACCCACCCAGCTCAGGAGAACAGAGCTGCCCGCCTGACTGCTGTCGCCTGGGCCCCATCAGCGTAATGAGAGCCATCTGTTGGCAGTGGACCCCCAGGAAACAAGGATGGTATCCAGGAATCTAACACGAAGCAGAGGCCTTGCGCGGTGGTGGGATTTCCTAGGACTTCAAACACGAGGGAGCGAGCCTTCCATGAAGACCTCTAAATAAGAAGCATGCAGGGGCTGCGCCGAGAGACACAGGTGGCTCTGTCCCCACGTGCCTTCCTCAACACAGCTCCCACAGTGGCCTGTGCGCTGGACACAGTAAAGGAGAGCCACCTGCTGGTCCAGGCAGAAGAGGCTCCTTTCTGCCCACTACCCATGGGCTGGTCTGTCAGGGAGAGGCCCATGCATTGAGGACCTGGGGCCCAGGGTCTGGGAAGAGCAATCCCAAACCTCAGAACCCTGAGGACTGGCCCTGAACCAAGAAATTCCTGGGGTGGGGGCACATCTCCAAAGCCTCCTTCTCTGATGGAGTGATGGAGCCGGCTACTGAGGGCCAAGTGCATCTAGCCCGGGGCTGCATCCTGGGGCCTGGCCACACCTGGCAGCAGCCCCTCGGGTTGCATGAATGAATGAATGAGTGAATGAAGTGATTTTACACAGCACACTGTGAAACTGCAGGAAGCACTTATCGCTTCCGGGTGAAAGGATTCCCCAGGAACATGGCAAGGCAGGTGCTGTCCCCGCCAGCCTCTCCCCACCCCTCCAGCCCCCCAACCCCATCGCTGCCGGCCAGGCTCCTGCAGAGGGCAGGACCAGGGGAGGGGGTACTGACATGAGGTGGGAGCTCCCCTCCCTGAGCCCCCAGGTGCTCTCCCTGGGGCAGGCCCCATGGGGTTCTTCCCACCCACTGTTTCCGGGTGAGCCCAGCATCCTGAGGCCTGAGGTTCCAGCCAGGACAATGTGGCGGGGGGCGGGGGGGGGGGGGTGAGGGCTTAGTGGCACTCTGATCCCTAAATTTCTCTGAATTTTGTCTCTCCTTGCCCTTTCCATTCTTTAAACAAACATTAAAAACTGCGAGGGCCACGCTTGTACCTCTGGGCAGTGACTCCTAGGAGGGTCAGCTGGTACCCTGGGACCCAGAAGCAGCCAGGAACCGCGCCCCGCCCCCTCCGTCGCCCCCACGCCCCAGGCTCGGGCCCCCTGCCCCGCCTCCGGCCTCTCAGGTATGCCGCCTCAGCTGGCGAGTCTTGCTCTTTGAGTCCCGCCCAAGGCCGCCGTGCCCCGCCCCAGGCCCTAGGTGTCCAGCCCCGGCCGCGTCTCCTGGCCTGGTCCCTCTGGGTCTCACCCCCGGCCGCTGTGCCCCAGCCTCCGTGGCCCGCCCTGGCTAGGCCCCGTGCCCTGGCCCCAAGTCCCGCCGCCGGTACCCCGTCCTCGCCCCTTGTGCCCCTCCCCCTTTCAAGTGGTGTCCGGCTGGGCAGAGCGGCTGGCCCGAGCCAGGGGCTGGTTTTAAGAAAGCGGAAAAGGAGCGCAAACAAGCGTTCCGACGGCAGCCAGCGCGCAGGGTGGGAGCGCTCGGGGGCGCCGCGACGCCGGCCCGGCCGCTTCAAAAGAGCAATTACCGCGGCCCGGGCCGAGGGGAGGCCGGGGAGGCGCCCTCCACCGGGACTGCCCGGCGTCCCCGCGGAAGCGCGCGGGGGCGGGCGCCGTTGAGTGGCGCGAGCATTGTGCCGGCGCTGCGAGCGGCGACACGCTCAGAGTTCGCTCCCTGGTGACGTCTCAAAGAGCCTTTGACGGGGGCCTCGGCAGGAGGGCTCACCTGCAGAGACGCTCTATAGAGCCTTTGAAAGAGCAGCAGCTGCCAGGGGCTGCCGGCCGGGCACCTAGGGGGACGAAGAATGGGGACTTGGCCATTTGAATGAGAGGCCACTTGGAAACAGCAGGCCTGTGCCAAGCCCGCAGACGGGAAGAAAAGTGCTCTTCGTCGGATACTCAGCATTTGAAGGGGACCCTTTCTCAGCGCGGCGCCCTCATGTACATGACAAAGGAGCCGTGCAGCCGCCGCGCAGTCCCGCGAGGGCGCCTGGGCACTCGAGTGTGGTCGCCTCGCGTCTGCGGCCGGCGCCCCGCGGCCGTGTGCGGATGCCGGGACCCGGGACCTCGCGCGCGGCAGGACCGGGACGCCCGCGCATCAGGTCCTCGCCCAGAACCCTGGCAACGCTCGCCCTTGGGCTTCTCCCGCCAGGGTCCTCGGGCGCGCGGGTTCTGGCCCCGCCCTGCCGGGCCATCTTGCCGGAACGCCGAGTGTCGCGGGCCGGTCCTACCTTAAAAAAAAAAAAAAGAAAGAAAACCAAACGCGTTGCCGTCGAGTAGATTCTGACTCTTAGCAACCCTACAGGACACAACAGAACTGCCCCACAGAGTTTTCAATGAGCACCTGGTGGATTCGAACTGCCGACCCTTTGGTTAGCAGCTGTAGCACTTAACCACTGCGCCACCAGTGTTTCTGGGTCCCCCCTTAGGAGACAGCATTTGCCGAGGAGCGGAGTGCCAGGCCCGCAGCACTAGGTCCAGACCACGGCAAGCCCCCGCCCTCACCCCGAGCCCTGGCCCTCGCAGCCCCCTCGGCTCCAGTGCCTCTCGCAGGCCAGTGCCCTGGCCAGGGGTTTTCGGAAATCAGCAATGCCAGTTCAGGGACAAACGGAACTGTGGCCACAGGGTCCTTGTACAGGGGGCCTGGTTTACCTCCACTGCCCCCGGAAACCCTCCGGAGCATGTAAGCAGCACTAACCCCCCGCAAAGAGCCTAGGCTGTGCCGGCACCTGCCCTGTGGTTCTGAGCCTGGGGTAGGGGCAACAAGCATCAACTCACAGCCTCCCCACCCCCGTCAGCATCAACTCACAGCCTCCCCACCCCCCTCAGCATCAACTCACAGCCTCCCCACCCCCCTCAGCATCAGCTCACACACCCCCACACTCTCAATGGGAGGTGGTGACTGGGGGACACTGACACCTGAAAGAGATGCTCTCATCCTCCCACTGTTGCACCCCCACTTCTGAAGGCTGCCCTAGAGCCCGGGTCTTTACCCCGGGCCCACTAGCTTGTTCAATGAACATTTCCCTCCAATTTCTCATTTTGAAACTTTTTATCTACAGAAAAGTTGAAAGACCGTGACGACACTTGTGTACTCTCCACCTGGTCTCCCAAATTGTTAATATTTTTGCACTTCTTATACACACTGTTTTGGCTGAGCTATTTAAAAGTAAGCTGCAGCAATCATGACTCTCTCCATGGTTCTCCTAATATAGAGCCACAGAATCACCTGGAACACTCAAGCACCTTGATGTTGCCACATCAGCACCACCGCCTGTGAAGACCACGTCTTTAACTTCCCGTCACTCCACGACCTCTTCTTCAGCCTTTTTCCATCAAGGACTCGGTCAAAGCCCACACTGTGAACTGATCCTATGCCTCCATTCTCCTCTGATCTAGAAATGCCCCCTTCTCTCTGATTTTCCATGGTATGGCATGTGTGTATGCATCTGTGTGTGCACACAGTGCACATGTGTACATTGTGTGTGAGCATTGCCATGTTGCATCATTGTGTGCATGGACAACAGTGTGCCTGTGCGCCTGTGCAGTGTGTGGTGTGTGCAATGCAGTGAATTACTTCATATGGCCCTTCTAGCCATAGTCTTTGTGACTCCCACACAATGATTGGGTGGGACCATGCAAATAAGGTGCTTGTGGCCCACCAAGGGGATTGGACAGCTTGCTACTAACGCAAATAAGGTGTGTAGAACCTATGATGGTTAAGGTTATGTGTCACCTTGGCTGGGCCATGACTTTCAAGTGGTTTGACAGTTACATAATGATATAATCTGGCAGTTATGCAATGATGTATTTATCCTCCATTTTGTAGTCTGATGTAACTATCCTCCATTTTGTGATGTGTTGGAAATCGTAGCCTCTGTGTCTGTGGTTATAGTCCCATTGGGATTGAGTTGTCCATTATGTTAATGAGGCAGGATTAGGGTGGGCTGTATCTTGAGTCACCACCTTACTAGAAGGTGTGACTCAAGTCACGACCCTTACCCCAGTCACCATCCTTACCATCCTTATTCAAGCCACACTCTTGCTTGAGACACACCTTTTATCTTACAAGAGATAAAAGGAGAGAGAAGGGAGCAGGAGGGACCTCACCACCACCAGAAGAAGAGATGGGAGCCGAGCATGTCCTTTGGACCCAGGAGACAGAAAGAGCTGTAACACCTGAGCTGCCAAGAGACCGAGAGAAGCAGCGGCAGAGAAATGGCAGCAGCAGATGCAGCAGAACCAGGAGACTGGTAGCAGGCGCTTGTCAGCAGAGGCAGAAGAGCTTTGTAACACTCGCCCGAGCAGGGCAGGGGCCAGGCTGGCCCAAGAGGGGCCGAGGGCCAGAGAGAGGCCTGCCTGCAGCACAGCTGAGAAGAGGCCGTCCTGATTGAAGAACTGTATCTTGAGCTTTCCTGAGCCTGAACTGTAACCTGTTACTTCATAACCATGAGTATTTTCTGTGAGTTCTGTGTGACCATTACAACAGATTATCAAACCCAGTAGAGAAGTAGAGAGTGCCATGGGAGGGACAGTCGGTGTCAGAATTGGAAAAAAGGTTGGAGAAAGGAGGTGTCAACCTCCACTTCATAGGAACCAGCTTTGTGCTGATCTTTATAAAGGAATTTATTCATTCAGGTCACGTGTGCACGTGAGCAAGTGCCCTGTGTCTATGCACATGTGTGTTCATGTGTGGGTGCCTGCATGTATGTGCACATGGGGGAGCACCCTGTGTTTGTGCTCATGTGGGTGCCCGTGTGATGTGTATTACACGTGTTCATGTGCACAAGATGTGTGTGTGTCCACATGTTGCTGTCCATGTGCACTTGTGCATGTCCTGTGTGTACATATGTGAGTGCTCTTTGTGCACATGTAAACACTGTCATGTATGCACATGTGAGCACCCATTTGAATGTGCATGTGTGTGTATCTTCATGTCTTGCACATGTGTGAGTGTGTCTGCATGTATGAATGTCCTTGTCTGTGCCCGTGTGTGTGCTCATGTTTGTGCAACATGGACCTGCTCATGTTTGCTCATATGTGAGTGTCCATTTGTCTCTCCATATGTGTGCACACTCACGTGACTGTGTGTTTGTACTTGCACTTAACTCATCCAGAACAATCTACCTGTCCACAACTAGTCTCCCGGTATTCCAAAAAAACCTGCTCTTCCTCCAGTCTCCTCGTGTCTATGGACAGCTCCACCGTCCGCCTAGTCTCTCAGGCCAACACTGGGGGGCTTCCTCACATGACGTCTGACCCATAACTACTGCTGCTCCTCCCTATACCTTAAAAGCTTGTCCCAATTCCACCACTCTCCCCATTCCCTTGGGACACAGCAGCATCCTCTCTTCCTCTCTGCTCTTCTTCTTTTCACTCCTGGCCTCTGGGGTGGTTTTAAAATATGTCCACAAAGTCTCTGATACGCCTTCCTTCAAAAGGTGCAGCTTCATGTCCCTGCCCTTCAATGCAGGCTGGACTTAGTGACTCACTTACAAAGAATAGAATATGGCAGGAGTTGAGTGTGTGGCTTCCAAGACTTGGTCATAAAAGGCATCCTCTCTCTCAGGAAACCAGCTGCCACGTTGTAAGGATGCTCGAGCTGCCCTATGGAGAGGCCTGTGGGGCAAGGAACTGGGTCCTCCTGCCAAGAGCCATGTTATCAAGCCACTTTGGAAGCAGAACCCTCAGCCTCATTTGAGCCTTCAGACAACCACACCCCAGCCAGCATCTTAACGGCAACCTCATGAGACTCTGAGCCAGAACCACCCAGCCAGGCCACCCTCAGATTCCTGACCCTCCAAACTGTATGAGGCACTAAGTGCTTGCTGTTTTAAGCAGCTAAGTTTTGGTCACTCAAATAGGCAAGAACAGATGACCACGACAGCCCCTTTGATCGGCCTCCACTGAGCACAAATTACGAGCACCCTCACAACAGCATGATCACCTACGCCGCATGCCAGGACTCTGCTCCCACCACACTTAGGACAAAATTCAAGTCCCAACCCTGGCTGTCGTGGCCCCACTTGGTCAAACCACTGTTTCCCACTCTGGCCTCCCTCTTCGTCCTCTCCGCATGCCACATTGGTTCTCCCTGTCCCCACTCAAGCATCACCTTTTGGGGTCTCCCTGACCATGCCCTGTTTGTCACCGCTGCTCTGATGGCTGTTGGGGGAAGCACTCCCCATACAATGTCTCGTCCGTGTGTAGAGGTGCACTGGGGGGCCACCCAGCCCCTCGCTGCCCCACACTGCTGCACCCCTGGAGAGGCCCAATGGTGCCCCCTTCCTCTTGGACCTGGCTGCCAGGGCTTGGCAGTGGCCGGGGCGGGCTGGGGAAATGCTTCTTTCTGGAGCTGGCCTGGTGGACTGTCACACGAAGTAACTGCCACCAACTTGGCCGTTTTGGAAGGGAAAACGACCGTTTGTCTGCCAGCCGCCACTCCTTCTCTTGTGCTTCCCAAGGCAGGGTCACTGATCAGTGTGGACAAAAATGCCAAAACATCCTGCAGACCTCAAGCAGCTCCCATCCGGGCCTGACCGGCCTGACCACAGATGGCTGGGGGGGGGCTTGGCCCTGGTTTATTTAGGCCCTGGACCTCAGCTGGGCTCCGGACTTCTGGGACCCAGACCTGAGCCAGGCCTGGCTGCTGTTGCCTTGTTGCTTGATCTTGTCCGGGCTGAAGGTGGGCCACAGAGAGGCAGATGCGGCCTGCAAACACCTGGGAGACTGGGGCCCATGGGCTGGTCCAACCCAGACACCAGCATTTGCAGAGGGCTCAGTGCTGTTCCCCTGACCTGCCATGTGGCCAGCTCTGACTGCCTAAGCTGCGTGTGGCCTGCAGGGAGGATAGCCTGCAGACAGGACACAGGAGGACAGGAGGATTAGGCTGGATTACATGCCTCCAGAAGCCTCTCTGCGGCAACTCAGAGGCACAAGGGCCCCATGCCGGCCAGGAGCTGCCCCTGCTGCTAAGCTGGCAGGGAGGAAGGCAGGCACATTTATCAGACCCCTGCTTCCTGGTGGGCAGAAGGTTTCTCTTCAAAACAGAGACACGCTCACCTGCTGACCTCTGGACTGGCCATCCCTGCCCCATTCACTAGCTGCCCAGGCAGCCAAGCGAGTGCCATTAGGGGAAGGGCGCCAGACCGGGGGTTTGGGCAAGGATGGTCCAGTTTCTCCTGAGGCCCCACTGGAGCCTATTGTGGGCTGCATTCCCCTCCCTACCCCATGCCTCTGGGCCTGGGTGACTGCAAGAGGGAGGATGGAGGCAGGTGGGTAAGTTTGCAGCTCACAAAGCTGGTCCCAACACATTCATCGGGGAGACTGAGTGGGAAACTGAGACCAGACAGATAAAGACACCAGCCCAGGTTACACAGCCCACGCACAGAGCCCGAATTGGAACCAGTGCACTGACAGCTGGCCCAGAGGCCACAAACACCTCTCCTGATGTCCCCCCCCACCCCGCCCCCATCTCCATCCTTGGACCACAGGGCTCCAGCTGCAACAAGCACTTGACACATCCCAGCTCACACCTCTGGTCCTGGAGCTCATCCCTGCACTGGGTCAGCTCTGAGCTCCAGGAAGGCAGGGCAATGCCGAGCGGGGCGGGGGTGGGGCTGGGCTGGGATACATTTGTTTCCGAAACTACCTTTTTGAAACCTCAATGTACCAGCGATGGTGGGGAGACCATCTCAGCCCTCGAGGCTGTGGGATCTCTCTTTTCTTCCCTGTTTAAGACGGTATATGACCCAGTAAGGGGCAAGGGCGTGAGTGACCTCTCAGCTTCCAGGAGAGGGATGCTGGGGAGTGGAGGCTGTGCCAACGTCTGCAGGGAGGCACCGCTCCAGGCCTGTCTGCGGCCTCCCCCACGTGTCCACACCGGGGCAGCGGGCAGCTGGGCAGGGCTGAGCTGGGGAGTCCCAGTGCAGAGTCCCAATGCGTCCTCTGGTGATGCCAGGGCTCTGCCACTTGAGGCCCCCTCCCGAGGCAGGTCCACAATGAGGAAGAGGGGAGAAGGCAGGAAAATGCTCTTTTTGTTTGTTTTTAAACCCTTCTTGTCCTCTGCGTTCCTGACAGTGTTCAGAGCCACTCTGACTGCTGGGGGCTGCCAGGGTCTTCCTTAGAGAGGCCTGACCCCTGGCCACGGGCTTGGCGAGGATGTGCCGGGCCCTGGGGACAAAGGACATCAATTCCAGGTCTCTGAGCAGCCAAGTGCTGCCGCCGCCGCAGGCGTGAAGCAATTTTCCCAGCTGGGAAGGGCAATTGCGTTTTCCAGCTCATTACCCCGCGCACAAAGCAACGGGTCCCACGTCCATGCGGATTCCCAGGTCCCTCCCGCCTGGAGACTGTGCATTGTACTGGGGCACACCGCTCCTTTAATTGGCCTTTGAACACCACCGCCGGCATTGTCGGCTCCCTGGGAGAACCCTGCCCCACGAAGGACAAACGCCACCGCTGCTGACCTGATTAAAGGGGCCGCAGGCACAGGAGTCTGAAGGGGGGGTGCTGGGGGGAGCTTCCACGAGGCCACGTCCCCTCTCAGGATGAAGCTTGGGTGAGAACTTCTCAGTAAAGAGGAAGCTCCCAGGTGCCAGGCTTGTGGGCCTGGATGGCGTGCAGAGAAGGAAAGGAACATTGGCGGGGGTGGGGGTGGGGGTACTTCAGAGAAGCTGCCCTTGGGAGGCATAAGCACATGGCCCCACCCACAGCTATCCATCTTCCCAGGAAGAAACTGGCCTGTCCCACCCTCTGTGTGGTGGGGTCCCACTCTCCATGTGGTGGGGTGTCGCCTTCCATACCAGTGCTAACGGGCTGCACCCCCCCCCCCGGCACATTTCCTCCTGGTCCACCCCTCTAACAAGGAGACAGACAGCCCTCTCAGGCCCGGGGGGACAAGGGCAGCCCCACACCTCCCTGGTCCCATACGCAAACTCTCTCAAAAGGCAGCCACCATCTCCACCTGGCCTGAGGTGGGGCAGGGATGGGACCAGCCCTCTCCCAGCACAGAGGAAAGCTGGCTTGCAGTGTCTCCCCTGAGTGCTGGTGTTCACAGGGGGCACCGAGGGGCCAAGCTCCTGAGCTGGAGTTTCCTGCCCCCTCTGGGGTGACTGCAAGGCAGAAAGATGTGGAAAATGTGTGACGCTTACGGCATGCCTGCCGTTAGGTGGCTCCCTGCTCTTGGGGGGCCATAGCAGCTGGAGGAGCCGGCTGTCTTCAAGGAGCCAGGAGTGAGCAGAGAGTCTGAGACCAGCCGAAGGGGGGTCTGCATCTAGCCAAAGCCCTCCTCATGCCTCAAGGGGGCTGCTCATGCATGAAAGGGGTCCCACAGGGGAGGGCCCGTGCTGCCTGAGAGACAACAGAGGCAGGCCCCTGCCCCCCTCCAGCACACAGAGGGCTGTGCAAGTGGGCAGTGCCAGGCCAAGCCCCTGGTGCCCCCACCCCATCCCCACACTGGGCCGAAGTACCGGCCGTGGTTGGAGACTGACCTCAGACTGAGTTCCTGCTTCCACACTTCAGGTCTCAATCACAGGTTTTCTTGTTGTTGTTGTTTTGATTTTTTAAACACCTCAAAAATTACTTCTGTTTGGGCTTGAAATACACAGATCCGGGGATGACGCAGATAATTTTCTGAGACCACCAATGTGGCGGTCTGGTCAGCATGAGTGATGTAACCTGCAGACAACTGGAGGTGACCTGGAGGCTGGCAGGCGCTGAGGCAGGTAGACACACAGTCCTGCTGAGGGCAGAGGGACCAGAGAGCTGGCTCCACTGGGGACTTCCACCCGTCAAGTGTAATCTGGGGAGGTTGGTAGGGACCCTGCGCTTCTATGCCCAGGCCTTGGGGACTCCCATGCCCTGCAAAGCTGCCCTCTCTTGTTTGGTTTGCAGAATAACCATCTAAGCCCCTCCCCAACCATGCAGCAGACCCCACGTGGCTCATGAGAGGTGCCAGCCAGGTGGTGTGTAAAATGGCACAGCCACTCTGGAAGACAGTCTTGCGATTTCTTATAAAGCTAAACATAGGTTTATTCCACAATCAATCCAACAATCACACTCCTAGATATTTACCCAACTGATGTGAGAACATGTCCACATAAAAACCTGCACTTGGATATTTATAGCAGCTTTATCCATTATTGCCCCAACTGGAAGCAACCAAAATATCTTTCAATAAGTGTATGGACAAACTGTGATACATGCATACAGTGGAGTATTACTCAGAGATAAAAAGAAATGTGCTATCCAGCCATGAAAAGACATGGAGGAAGCTTAAATACACATTGCTAAGTAAAAGAAGCTAGTCTGAAAAGGCTACATACTGTATGATTCCAACTACAAAACATTCTGGACCCCAGTAAAACTAAATGGGACTAACGATGTACAGGAGTCCGGTGACAAGGGCCAGAAGGCAGAGGGAGAGTAGGAAACTGATGATAAGGAACACAAATTGAATAAGGACACTGTCGATGTATTGTGAGATTGTTGACCACTGCTATAGGGCAACATTTGTAGTAACTATTAAATGGGAGGCTGTTTTGTCCTGTAAGCCTTCATCTTGGGCGAGAATGGCAGCACAATTGGAAGAGCATAGTCAATATCACTTAAATGTGTAAGTAAAAAGTTTTGAAATGGTGTTTAAATAAAATAAAAATAAATAAATAAATAAATAAATAAATAAACAAAGGAGACTAAAGAGGTACAATAGTCCACTGACAAGGTCCAGAAGACAGAAGGGGACAAGGAAGCCCCCTGGTGATAGGGAACACAAGGTGGAGTAAGGATATTCTTGATGTGCTGTGAGATTGTTAACCATTGTCATAGGGCAACATGTGTAGTAACTGTTAAATGAATAACTATTTTTTCTGTAAGCCTTCATCTTAAGTGAGAATAACAGCACAGTTGGAAGAGCGTAGTCAATGTCACTGAACTGTGAATGTAGAAATTTTTGAAACGGTGTATCTTTGGCCATCTGTAATTTTCATCAAAAAAAAAGGTTGAGAATTTAGAGGCTTAATACGTTGTGGGGTTGTTAACCAATGTCAAAAAACAACATGTGTACTACTATTTCATGAGAAACTATTTGCTCTGTAAGCTTTCACCTGAAGTACAATAAAATATATATTAAAAAAAAAAAAAAAAATTACAAAAAAAAAAAAAAAAAAAAAAACATTCTGGAAAAGGTAAAACCATAGACAATAAAAAGATCTGTCATTGCCAGGGATTTGAGGGGAGGGAGGGAAGGATGAGTAGTTGGAGCACAGGGCATTGTTAGGGCAATGAGACTATTCTCTATGACACTGTCATGGTAGATATGTGATATTATGCGTTTGTCAAAACCCATAGGACTGTACACACAAAGAGTGAACCCTAATGTAAACTGGGGACTTAAGTTAATAATCATGTATCAATATTGGTTCATCAGTTGTAACAAATGTACCACAAAAATGCAAGATGTTACTAATAAAAGAAACTGTATTTGTGAGGACAGGGGGTATATTGGGCGCAGTGGTTAAAAGCACTCAACTGCAAACCAAAAGGTCAGTGGTTCGAACCCACCAACCACTCTGCAGGAGAAAGATGTAGCAGACTGCTTCCGTAAAGATTCACAGTCTTAGAAACCCTATAGGGCAGTTCTACTCTGTCCTATAGGGTCACTACAAGTTGTGGGATGACATTAAGAACATCATACGTGAAGAAAGCAAAACTTTATTAAAAATAAAAAAAAGACTAAAGTGGATGTCAGAAGAGACTGAAACTCACTCTTGAACATAGAGTAGCTAAAGCCAAAGGAAGAAGTGATGAAGTAAAAGAGCTGAACGGAAGATTTCCAACGGCAGATTGAGAAGACAAAGTAAAGTATTACAATGAAATGTGTAAAGACCCGGAGTTAGAAAACCAAAAGGGAAGAACACGCTCAGCATTTCTCAAGCTGAAAGAACTGAAGAAAAAATTCAAGCCTCGAGTTGCAATATTGAAGGATTCTATGGGCAAAATATTGAACGACTCAGGAAGCATCAAAAGAAGATGGAAGGAATACACAGAGTCACTTTACCGAAAAGAATTTATCAACATTCCACCATTTTAGGTGGTAGCATATGATCAAGAACTGATGGTATTAAAGGAAGAAATCCAAGCGTCACTGAAGGTATTGGTGAAAAACAAGGCTTCAGGAATTGACAGAATACCAAAGGAGCTGTTTCAACAAACTGATACAATACTGGAAGTGTTCACTTCTCTATGCCAAGAAATTCAGAATTGACTGAAAGAGATCCATACTGGTGCCCATTCCAAAGAAAGGTGAGCCAACAGAATGTGGAAATTACTGAACAAAATCATTAACACCACATGCAAGTAAAATTATGCTGAAGATAATTTAAAAACTATTGCAGCAGTACATTGACAGGGAACTTCCAGGAATTCAAGCAGGATTCAGAAGAGGATGTGGAAAGAGGGATATCATTGCTGATGTCAAATAACTCGTGGCTGAAAGCAGAGAATACCAGAAAGATGTTTACTGGTGTTTTATTGGCTGTCTTAGTCTGGGTTCTCTAGAGAAGCAAAACCAATAAATCATATAAATATATATAGAGAGATTTATATCAAGGAAACAGCTCATGTGATTGTAGAGGCTAGAACATTCCAAGTCCTTGGATCAGGGTAGAGGCCTCTCCCAATTCACACAGCCGCCGAAGCTGGCAAGCCCAAGATCTGCAGGTCAGAAAGCAGGGCTCCCACTCACAGGCTGTGAAGGTCGATGAATTGCAGGATTGGCAGACAAGACTGCAAGGTTTCTCCTGATTCACGTAGCTGCAGGGGCTGGTGAACCCAAGATCAGCAAGTTGGGGAGCAGGACACTTGATCGCAGGCTGTGAAGATTGACGAATCCCAAGATTGACAGGTAAGCTGCTAGCTCAAGTCCCAAGAACCGGAAGTGAGATGACAGGAGGCAGCCACAGAATCCAGACAGAACAAAAAGCCAGAACATTTGCTTATATTCAGAGGCAGGCCACACCCCCAAGGAGACTCCCTTTCAACTGATTGGCTACTTACAGCAGACTCAGTCATGAGAGTGATCACATACAAACACTGAGAACCTTGGCCCAGCCAAGTTGACACACAGCCTTAACTATCATATTGACTATGCGAAGGCATTCGACTGTGGGATCATAATATTATAGATAACATTACAAAGAATGAGAATTCCAGAACACTTAATTGTGCTTATGAGGAACCTGTACACAGACCCAGAGGCAGTTGTTCAAATAGAACAAGGGGATACTTCATGGTTTAAAATCAGGAAAGGTGTGCATCAGGGTTGTATATTTTCACCATACTTATTCAATCTGTATGCGAGCAAATAATCCCAGAAGCTGGACTATATGAAGAATGGGGCATCAGGATTGGAGGACAACACATTAACGAGCCGTGATATACAGATGACACTACCTTGCTTGCTGAAAGTGAAGAGAACTTGAAGCACTTACTGATGAAGATCAAGGATGACAGCCTTCAGCATGGATTACACCTCAACATAAAGACAACAAAAATCTTCACAACTGGACCAATAAGCAACATCCTGATAAACAGAGAAAAGATTGAAATTGTCAAGGATTTCATTTCACTTGGATCCACAATCAATGTCCACGGAAGCAGCAGTCAAGAAATCAAATGACATATTGCATTGGGCAAATGTGCTGCAAAAGACCTCTTTAAAGGGTTAAAAAGCAAAGATGTCACCTTGAAGACTAAGGTGTGCCTGACTCAAGCCCTGGTCTATTCAATTGCCTCATATGCATGTGAAAGCTGGACAATGAAAAAGGAAGATCTAAGAAGAACTGATGCCTTTGAATTATGGTGTTGGTGAAGGATACTGAATATACCATGGACTGCCAGAATAACGAACGAATCTGGTTTGGAAGAAATACAGCCAGAATGCTCCTTAGAAGCAAGGATGGTGAGACTTCGTGTCACGTACTTTGGACGTGTTATCGGGAGGAGTTGGTCCCTGAAGAAGGACATCACCTTGGTAAAGTAGAGTGTCAGCAAAAAAGAGAAAAACCCTCAAAGAGATGGACTGACACAGTGGCTGCAACAGTGGGATCAAAAATAGCAGTGACTGCGAGCATGATACGCAGGACCAGGCAGTGTTTCGTTCTGTCCTACGCAGGGTCACTGTGAGTTGGAACTGCCTCAACACCACCTAACAACAACAATAACGTGAATCGGAATTGACTCGATGGCAATGGATTTGGTTTCTTTCTTTCTTTTTCTTTTTTTTTTCTGGGTACTATCTGCCCGATTTTTTGGTAACCCTAAAAATGCTCTAAAAAATAAAGTCTATTAAAAATAAAAATTAAAAAAAAATTAAATGACCCAGACTCCACCTTAAGAAACCAGAAAGAGGAGCAAACACAACCAAAGTCTGTAGAAGAAAGGAAGCAATGAAGATCAGAGTGGAAATCAATGGAATAGAAAACAGGAAAACATTAGAGCCTGTCACTGGCCGGCAGCTGGTTGCTGTGACGGCGGCTGCTCTGAAGAGCCACTCTACCCAGGGCGCAGCCCCTCCTTCGGTCTCAGAGGTAGACCCAAGGCTCAAGCACTTGTCACAGAGCCGTGCTCCCAAGGCACCGGACACTTCGCACCATCTTAGACAGTTTTCTGGGTGGAGACAAGGACTAATCACGGTGTCCTTGGGGTCTTCAAGACTGAGAAAAGCTAAAACTTCAGGGGCTTGGCTCAAGTGTCCCCAAACCCCACTGCCCTCTGTCTCATCATCTGCTGAGTGGTAGTTTTCTCCCTTTTTTTAAACATTACCAAAGAAAAGTTGTTAATCGTCAGAATAAAACAAATATTTACAATCCAGAAAAGCCAGAATGTCCTAGAAGCATATAGGAGCTTCCTGCGCATCACCCCAGCTGCCCCCATGCCTCCACATAGACAGCCTCTCCCAGGGAAGAGAAGGTGGCCCCCTTTCTGCACCATGCTCGGTCCCCAGCCCTTCCCCGGGCAGAGAGCTCAGAGCCTGGGATCCCTCTGCCCCAGGAGCACAGGAAGTCTCACCCAGTGGCCACCTCTCTGGGGCCCGGTCAGGAGGGTCACTGGGTGGGGGGGCAGGGGAAGGGGGCAGGGATGGACCTCTGACTTGATTGAATGATCCAGGTTACCTTGCCACGGACAGTGGCCTGGGGACACAACCCTGGGCTGCACCCAGCCCTCCTGCCCTGGCAGGGGTTGGGGTCAGGCCCAAGCTCCCTCAGGGATGTGAAGAAGAGAAGCAGGAGAGCAGTCTGGTCCAGGCCCAGGCCCAACTCCCTAGAAAATCAGGTCTGCCTTCACAGTCAACGGTGAACAGGCGGAACAAGGCCAGGGGGCTCCCAGTGCAGCCCAGCTGAGCCGTCTGCATGTGGCCATGCAGTCTCACCTGGCTATGTAGCCTCTGTCCACTCACCATGTCAGAAGGAAAAGCCCAGGTAAGCCAGAGCAAGTGGGGTATGGTACAATGTCCTTCACATCAGCCTGGGGGTGGGGGGCACATTCCCAGATGCCTGAAGACCCCGATGATGACCCTCCCCTGGATGGACCCCAAACTTGCCTCACTCCCCACCTTGTCCTGGCCTGACAGAAAGACACTGACCCACAGGGAGACAGAGAGAGACAGAGAGACGCTGACCCACAGGGAGACAGAGAGAGACTGACCCACAGAGAGAGAGGGAGGCAGAGACAGAGACAGAGAGATAGGGAGAGGGAGGCAGGGAGGCGAAAGAAGGTACACAGAGGAGGTGGCCTTTGGGGCTGACAGAACAGAGCCCAGGTGCTCAGCGTCTGCCCCACCCGACCCTCCACCCTCACAGAAGCCAGAGGGAGCTCCTCAGGCTCAGGGTCCAGCCCCTGCCCCAACAGCAGACTGCTGCCTTGGAGCATCAACTCTGAGGCCTAGGTCGGGGTGTTTAGGCCCAAGAGGTGGCTGTGGGAGCGGTGCAGCCAGTGGGCAGCGTCCTTGGAGTAGACGGTGCCCATCACACCCTCACAGGGGCAGACACCTCATGGGGACCAACGGTCTCCACCCGTCACTTTTCCCACACTGTGGTTTACTGGGCCAGCACCCTGCGTGGTTTGGGAAGAGCAGCCAGTCACAATTGGCCTCAGGGACTGTCTGGGATGGGAAAAGTGGCAGGGACTGGCCCAGGGGTATCTGGGGGATGGCTCCATCCCCACACAGGGCAGCTCAGGCCTGGTGCAGGAGCAAAGACCCCCAAGCCTCCACAGTGCCCTGGCATCTGCTGCCACTGACCTGTGGCTCATTGGAGGGCTCCTGTGCAGGCCTGGGGGTGAGGCTGGGAGCAGGCACCCCCAGGCAGCCCCAGGCTCACACCTCCCACCCCAAGGCAGCATGTGGAGGAAAGAGTGTGGTCTTCAGACTCAGCAGGTCTAGTCCAACCCTGGTGAGATTGCTCTCAACCTCGTTTCCCTCACCCACAAGATGGGGTGGTAACAGGTTGTTCAGAGGGTGTCCTAATTTCCTGGGGCTGCCATAACAAAGTGCCCCAAACCTGGTGGCTTAAAATAGGATACGTTTGTTATCTCACAGTCTGGAAGTCGAAAGTCCAAAATGGGTCTCACAGAGTCCAAAACCAAGGTGTCAACAGGGCTGGTTCCTTCTGGAGGCTGCAGGAGAGGATCCATTTCCTTGTCTTTGCAGCTTCTAAGACCACCCACATTCCTTGGCTCGTGGCCCCTCCTCCGTCTTCAGAGCCAGCAGTGTAGGGTGAGTCTTCCTCCCCAGCATCTCCTGGTTCTCTCTCCTACCTCCCTCCTCCACATCTAAGGACCCTGTGATTACACCCCCTCCCCCGTAATCCAGGAGAATCCCGCTATTTTAAGTCAGCTGGTTAGCAGCCTTAACTTTATCTGCAAACTAAGCTCCCTTTTGCCACATAACCTTACACATTCCCAGGTTCGGGGATTAGGACGTAGGCATCTTTGGGTGCTGTTATGTACTGAATAAGGAGCCCTTGGTGGTGCAATCATTAAGCATTCAGCTGCTAACAGAAAAGTTGGCAGTCCAAAAGCACCCGACAGCTCTGCGGGAGAAAGACCTGGCCATGGGCTCTCGTAAAGATTCCAGCCTAGGAAACACTGCGAGGCAGTTCTACTCTGTCCCATGGGGTCACTACAAGGTGGAACCTAGCAACAACATGTACTGGATGAACGCGTGTGCGTTGCTCTGGACAGAGGGCCTGCTCAGTGAAGATAGTTTTCTCCCTTAGTTTTCTTCTTTCCTGAAGCTCAGCAACGTCTTAGTCCTGGTTTGTTGGGGTGAGATGGCAGAGAAGGCAGAAGAGATGGAGAGGAGGAGGAGAAGCTTGTGAGGGAATGGGGGCCACAGGACCAGGCCCATGGCGTCTGCCCTACTGGCCGCCCAGCTCCCTTCTCTCCAGCCCCAGCTTTATTGGAGCCTGCCTCTCCTATCACAGCCCAGCTCTCTCCACTTGCCCGGGTCTGGCAGGAGCCACGGTGCCCTGCTCTGTGTTTGGAGAAATTTCCCAACAAGCCAAGCAGGAAACGTCAAAGGCTCCAACCAAAATGCCGGTGGAAGGAAGGCCATGAAGGCTTCCAGGATGCATGGGGCAGCTACCTGGGCCATGGCCAGCAGTGGTTACTTCAGAGAATGGAGCATAAACTGATGGTTTCCAATGATGCTTTTCCCTGGAGGAGAAACAGTCTGGAAACCAGGCCTTCCAAAGAGGCTCTGAGAGGGTCAGCTGCCCTCACGAGACACGGCCGGCAGCGCTCCCGTCCTGAGGGAGAAAATCACTGACTGCCCTGGCTGGTCAACGACAGTGAGGTCTGCATGGACTTTTCCCATCAACACCTGGACACAAGTGATTACTATTCCAAAGGGAACATATCATGTTTCCCAATAACGTGGTGTCACTGTTCCTCATGGGCATGACCTTGGTCACACAGCAACAAACACTCCTCTGAGTCTAAATTTCAAGACTGAAGAGAGAGCATTTCTCTTTAAATCCTATTAAATCCCAAACCGAGCCCTACACATCCCACAAAACAAAAAATGTCCTGAGAAAACTGAGCAAGCCCGCAGCGGTGGCTCCAGTCCCTGTGTCTTAACCACCAGGGTTCGGGGGGTAACAACTAACTTCTTCTTTGTAAAGTCGGCACCAAAAGGAGCCCTGGTGATGCAATGGTTAAACACTCGGCTGGTAACCAAAATGTTGGCAGTTCAAACCCACCCAGTGGCTTCAAGGGAGAAAGACCTAGCGATCTGCTCCTGTAAAGATTACAACCTAGAAAGCCCTGTGGAGCAGTTCTGCTCTGTCACCTGGGGTCACTGTGGGCTGGAATTGACTTGACGGCACCCAGCCACAGCAAAGTTAGCACCAAGGAGCGGCCCAGAGTCAGGAAGGAGACCTGTTCGGGTCTTCACTAGGCTCCCTTGTCCCTCTCACAGCTCGAGACCTCTTGGCCCACCTGTGTGGGTTCTGGGCTTCTCAGAGGCAAAGGCAAGGGCTGAGCAACAGCCAGGTCACCATGGGAAACAGTGCCACTCGGATTGCTGACGACCTCTGCAGAGAGGGGGGACCATGGGCAGCAGCCCTCAGGGCTTTGCCACGTTTCAGTGCACAGTCGAGACTGGGGAGCGTGGGGCTGGTACTGACAGCAAACAATGCCTGAGCTGCCCTCGGGCCTGCCAGCCTGCCTGGAGGACCCACTGCTGACAGTGCACCCAGCCACCACTGAGCTGACCAGCATCCTGGGCCAGCACATGTCAACGCAGACATCTTCCTCCCTCCTGGCGGCCAGAGGCAGGATCCAGCGCCCTTTGCATGTGAGTGGTGGTTTCTGCCCGAGAGGCACCACATCCACAGAAGCGGGGGGGGGGGGGTTTCCCTCTCTCCACCTGCTGATCCATCCCAGGGCCTCTGCTTGCTGTGCTGGAGCAGGGCCTGGGAGCCCACTGTGCGAGCCCTGGCTGTGCTGTGTTGTGACCTGGGCCTTCATGTCCACCCTGCTACTCCCTCCCTCCCCACAGCTCCCACCTGTCTTTGCCACATTCATCCTCCCTCCTCTGTCTCCTGGCTGGAGCCACTGGAGGTTGCCAGGGAGGGGCCGGCCCTTGCTGGGCAGGGCTGGGTGCCTGGCCTTGCTGGTGTCCACTCCTAGTGGCTCAGAGGGACACCAGTGCAGAAACCTGCCAGGGCAGGATGAGAACCATCAGAAAGACGATCCGAAGGAGGGTCAGCAGGAACAGACCCTAGCAGAGCTCACTGGCCTGGGCACAGGCTCCCACCTCAAGGCCACTGCCTCCCTACAGGGCAGAATCACATTTCCTGGGGCGCCAGGATCCTGGACGAACATGGGGCAGACCTGGGGCACGGCTGTCACTCTCATTAAAATGCTTCTTAACACTCCCGGGGGCCTCTGGAGAAGACAAACTGCTAGGAGAAAGCCCTGCAACGAAACTGCTTTAATGATGCAATCATCTTCCATTAACTCAACATCTTCTTTACATTAGAAAGGGGCGGTCTGTCTCAGAATATAGAAAGAGCTAATCCGTGCAACAGACGCTGGCCTGGGAGCTTGCCTTTGCCCCTTTCAGTGGGCTTCTAAATTTGTATAGAGAAAAAAAACTTTCTAATCAAATTTCTCTGGCTTAGCTGAGCCAGAGAAACTGTCGGTAAAAGATGGATTTCATTAAGGTGACTTTTGCTTTTCAAATATAAAATATATATCAATTTAGACTGTTGTTTCTGTGTTCTAGGATATTAATGGACATAAAGTCGTTAGCCACAAACCAATTCTATTTTTTATTGGTGAAACCCAGGTGGAATCTTTCCTTGGAGAGAGACAGCTGAGCTGTAGAAAACCAAGGCTAGGCTCAGCATCTCGCTCTGCAGCAGCCGAAAAGGTCTTTTAAAAAAAGGATCAGTCGCGGCTTGGGAAAAATTTGCAAAAGTGCAGGTCTCTGTCTGGCCTGTCTCCTCCTCCAAGTCCCAGGAGGGATCTGGCCCTGGACCCCCACCCCCTCGCCCCCAGCCCCGTGCGGCCCCCAGGTCCTCACAGTGGGGCTGATTGGCCGGCAAGTGCGGAGCTTGAGAGGCTGACGGTGAACCAAACACACAGTGACGGCCGCTAGCCTCCGGGCACACGGGCGTCGCCCTGCGGACCCTGATCTCGCAGCCTGCAGCAGCCCGACTCCTGGGTTGGAGGTGGGTAAGCGGTCGGCCAGGTCCCTGCCCAGGGACCCGCGACGCACGCCTCTCAGCCCGCTCCCCGGGCAGCGCAAAGACAGACCTCTACCCAGCAGGGGCGCGGGGGCTTGAGGGGCCCGAATAGCTACTCAGAGCCCAGGGTACCGCGAACCAGCTTCAAGGGAATAGAAGCGAGGTCGTCAGTCCGGGCGCAGGGAACCATTCTATGCGGCCTCCGGGGCGCGGAGAGAGAGCCCGGGCCGAAGCAGGACTCCGCCGGGGACTCCAGGCTCGGGCTGGGGCACAGCGGGAAGAGAAGCCGAGGGCGACAGCAAGGGGCGACACTGCGCCTTTGATGGCGCCGGGCTTTCCGCGTCGCTGTATCCGCGTGCAGCAAGGGCGGGTACCTCCGATCGCGGCCCCGCCGGGCGACGCCGTCCGTCCGACCAGCGCTTCCTCCGGGATAGGTGGCCGAGCAAGCTTGGCGCGGTTCTGGGCCGTTCGGGCTACCCCTGGGCGGGAGGAACCAGACTGAGAACCTCGGGGCAGGACAGCAGGCGCGTCGGCAGCGGGTCCCAGACGCGGCTTGGCTGACCGCACCAAACCGCGGCCGCCCAACCCCGCCCGCCCGGAGGCCAATGGGCGCCGAGCCGCAAGCGTCACTGGCCGCGGCGATTGGACTGCGGCTCATGAAAGCAGCACCGCTTTTAATAGCGCACGGAGGGCAAGGGCCGCCACCCAGCCAGGGGAGTTGCACCGCGCCCTGCCCAGACCGCGCCCGCCGCCCCGCGCATGGCTGCGGCGTCGCTCGGCATGAACCCCGCTGGGCTCAGCGCGCGTGGCGGGGCCGGCGCGTGGCCCAGCCCGTTGTCCTTCAGCGTTGATTCGCTGCTGAAGGCGGAGCGTGGGTCGGGCCCGGAGTCCACGGAGTCCGCGGAGCCGGTTGAGGAGAGGCCTCGGGGTGCCTCGGAGCCCGGGGCCGGGTGTCCGCCGGCCGCCCGCAGGTCCCCTACACGTAAGTGCCCAGCCGCGCGGTCCGGGACCGCGAAAGGAGTCCGCCAGGCCTCGGCCTGGGGGACCAGGGCTGGAACTGCGCTCTAACTTCGGAATGTAACTAACTAATGCAGCCCCTAATGTTCCTGGCCTCCGGGCGGAGAAAGAAGCCAACCCACCCGAGCCCTCGGGCGCGCACAGGCAGGGCTCCCACTGCCCGCGCCCGACAGGGCTTTCCGGCCGCCCTAGGGCGGGGTCGGCAGCTCACATCCTTGAGGCTCCTTGGATCTGGTCCCCTCCTGCCTCGGGAGTCCACTGCCCCGCCACCCCCTGTGATGGTTACTTTCTGCTAGCCGAGGCCTTCCCTCTGTGTTCGGCCTCCTGGTGCGGCCAGGAAAAACTGCTGCTCAGTTCCTGCCGCGGCCCCCCGCTGGATTCTTTCTATCAAGGGAGCAGAGTCCCCTCTCTTCCTTGGGCTGCAGATTTGGTGAGAGAAACCTGCGTCCACAACGGCCCGCGCCGTCCCCCAGCCGTCTCCCGGGTGCGTTGCGTCTCTTACATCAGTGGCTTGTGGGGTCTCGTCGCTTCTGGGGGTCACGGAGCCTGTCCATGCAGCCGAACCGGCGCTTGCAGGGAACCCGGAGTGCCCGGCACAGGGGCGCGCATGGCCGGCGTCTGAGCGCCCGACTGTGCTTGTCTTTCCTCCCAGGCGCCCGCAGCCCTCCACCCTGCACCCTCCGGAAACACAAGAACAACCGCAAGCCGCGGACGCCCTTCACCACCGCGCAGCTGCTGGCATTGGAGAGCAAGTTTGGCCAGAAGCAGTACCTGTCCATCGCTGAACGAGCCGAGTTCTCCAGCAGCCTGCGCCTCACCGAGACGCAGGTCAAGATCTGGTTTCAGAATCGCCGGGCCAAGGCCAAGCGGCTGCAGGAGGCCGAGCTGGAGAAGCTGAAGCTGGCGGCCAAGCCGCTGCTGCCCTCGCTATCCCTGCCCTTCGTCCTGGGCGCCCACCTGCAGGGCTCCCCAGCCACATACGACGGCGCGGCGGGCCCTCTGCCGCCGGTGCCCGGGCTTTTCGCCGCTCCTGTCGCCGCCTACGGAATGTACTACCTGTCCTGCAGGGTGCCTGGGGCAGCGCGCGGTCCGCGGCGGGGCCATGGGCCTCAGGGGTCCGCTGGGGCTACAGCGCAGGGTTGGGGGGTGTTGACCTCCGGCCCCAGGACAGACGCGGCGGGCGTCGCAGTCAGAGGGCCTGCGCGGTGGCCCTGTGGGCGAGCTGAGCCTTGTGGGTGGAACCTCCAGGCGTTTCGTTATTTTGGTTGTTAATACTATGTTACAGTTGATTCCTGAAGCCTGTTTGTATCTTACAATAGCTATTTTTAATTTTTTAAAAGTCATGTTGATATCAAACTGTTTACTGAAAGGCATGTACACAGTTCTGTACAGCGTCCTCGGGCAGACGAACCAGAGTTTCCTAGTTTATACAAAGCAGCCAATAAAGTGTTGTAAGGTTTACTCCGCGGACCTGCTTCTGACTTTAACCTTAACCGCGTTGAGAAAGAATTTACTAGGCTATTCTGGGCTGCAGCAAACAACTAATTTCCGAACAAAGAATTTAAAATATCAATTCGACGCCAAGACTGCTAAAAAATTTTTTTTTTTACTAATTATTCAGTTTAACTAGGTTTGTTACCGGCGTGTGCGAATGGAAACGTTTACCTTTATTTTAGAGAGATTTCTTGGCAATTTACTTTTTTCAGTAGAGAACGTTTAGGAAGCCAGTAGCGAAAAAGCTGCCTCCACGCAGGTGGGGAGTAGAACGTGCCCCCCCCCCCAGCCCCCAACTAGGACAGCGCAGCGTGGGCGGCGCACCTCGCTGCCTCGCGGGAACAGAGCCTCGCGGCTTTGGGGTCGCCGGGAACCGAACCAGAGCGCCGCGCCCCCTGCCGGCCAGTGCCCGGGCCCGGGAGGAGAAGGCATTGCCCCGTGCGTCCCCCTCTGCGCCCCCGTTCTGCGCCCCAGAAGAGGCCTGGCCGCGCCCGGGAGGCCAGGTAACGTCGCCGTCAGGGGCTTGGATTCCTCCACACAGCTTCCTTCTAACGCGCCCAGGGTGGCCAAGGACAGCCGGTCATCAGCCGGCTTTCTCTCTGCCTGCGGTGTTCTGGGTTTACTTACGAATCTAGCACCGGCTGCCTTTATCGAGGGCCAGAGGAAGGAAAGGGAACAGGTCCGACCCTTTACGACAGTCTGCCCCTGGGCGGCCTCCAAACCTCCGACTCAGAACCCGGGACCTTCTGGGTTGCCTGCTGGCCGCGGAACGAGAAAGCCCACGGGGCGGTTTCCATGCTAGCTTCAGCCACAACTACCGACGTTTCACCCTGGGTGCGCGCTGTGAGCCTCACGGAGATGTCTCCTGGGAGGGTGGGGTGTTCACAGCCGGCAGCTGGACCTGACCCTGCCACGAGGTCGGCAAGCCCTCCTCCCCTCCCTCTCTCCCACCTCGGAGCCGAGATGAGGAATGCTGTAAACCATGTTGGCTGTGTGGGCTCACCACCGGAAAATGCGACCCGGGGAGAGAGTGACCCCGCCCTTGTCTCTGCGAGTGATGACCTCGAGTGGGCTGCGCCGGGAGGCGCGGGGGCAGCAGGAAGAGCGCACAGGAAAACCACCGCGGTTACTGTAGCCTGAACCGAGTCCATCTGCTGGGATTACAACGCCGGGAAGTTGCAAAGCTACCCTTGCATTAAACGGCGTATTAGTATTTTTTGGATATTTTCTCGATATTTCCTTGAAAAGTGAAAACTCATGCCGATTTTTAAAGAGAAATGAAGTCAGTTCCTGAAATTTGAGTATCGGATGAGAAGGGAGAGGGGCGCCCACGCCCTCCTTCCGCAGCTGAGAACCCTGAAACCTGGGCTGTTTGAACCCGAAGCCCAACTGCCACCAATCTTCAGGGAGACCGAGCCACTGGCAGTCAGCGAATACACCGGGAAGGTGGCACCGCAGGACACAAGGAGCCCCAGGCGGGGCCGGGGCCTCCTGTGCTCATCGGCTGCGGCTGCCGTTTAAGGCCAGGTGAGTATCAGTTGTTCTGATTTTCTTCTCGGATCTGAGGTCGCGGGACACGGCAGTCGGTGCCAAGTTCTACAGCTAAGGTGATCATGCCCACTTGGAGGGGCGTCTCCGTGATTCTGGGGATAATAATCCAAAGTGATTGTTTCTCCAACGTGAAGATGAAACCGGCCCCTGAGGAAAGTGATTGTGGGATGCCCGCCGTCCAGTATGACCCTAGCTCCCCGTTTTCCATTCTAACGTGGGGTCTCACAGTGAAACAGGGGTCCCTGCACACAGCCCACCACCCCACATGCCCTCACACCCCTGTGATGCGGGCAGCTGGGAGGGGGCACATGAGACTCTGGGCACACACCTACGTGGAGCAGGGAGCAGATGCCTGCGGCCACCTGCCGGAATCTTCAGAGGAGGTGGGGGTGAGCAGGCGGTTTATCCCTGGTGACCATTTCTGACCCCTGAGACCAACCCAGGGAGGCTCGACCCCAAAGGCCCCTGCTGAGGCATCACCAGCTCCTTTGTTCTGACACTTCGTCCCCCAGCCACCTCTGGGATGAGGGAGGCCCTTGTGGAGGCACAAAGGAGGGTTGATCCCATGGGGCAGGGGGCGGGTAGGGGGCTTGTTTGCTGAAGCAACTTGTCAAAAGCGAGAGGGCTCCAGGGATGTCTGTGCGGCCACCTACGGGGACTGTCCTGATGTCAGGTCCTGTGGTGGACCCTGTGGAGTCAGAGGCAGTCATGGACTCAGGAGACCCCCTGGACCTCTGTCCGGTAGAGAGACCAGCGGCCAGGGGGAACACGAGAGCAGTAAAGACACACTCGCCTCTTTGGGCCAGAGCAGAGGAGTGGGCCAAGGTGTGCAGTGGTGTGGACTGCAGGAGGGGCCAGACCCTGCTGCTCCTGGAGCTTGTCTGCCTCATTAATGGGTCAGCTCTGCTGGGTCTTGGCAAGCTGAACCCCCCAGCCCCAGACCGTCCTGAGGCCCCCAATGTCAGGTCACATCCTAGGAGGGCAGGGGGCAGGTTCGCTCACTCACGGTTTCTGGTGTGGGTTATGCTGGGCCAGCTTCAGGTACCCCCTGGGTTGTGTCAGCTCTCAGAGCCTCCAGGGCTGCTGGCGCCTACCTGCACCAGCCTTGCCTGCTGTGTGTGTTGGGGGGTACTCTTGCCCCAGCCCAGGAGTGGACCCAGGCAACAGGCCCTGTGCCATGTAGACCATGCAGAGGGTGAGGCCAGGGTCAGGAAATTCGCAGTATTTCTGGGGGAAGGACTCCTGCAATCTGGTCCCATCCACCTGGCATGGCTCTGCCTTCTTTTCCTTTTTCCTTTGGGAAATGCCCAGAATATACAGACAAAAGCATATACATATCATGTACGTTTTATATATTTAACGTGTGTGTGTGTGTCTACAAGGAAGTCCACTGGGATTCTGATGATTGTGTTGAGTCTGTAGATCAATTTGGGGAGCATGACCATCTTAACAACGTTGTCTTCTAATCCATGAATGTGAGATGTTTTTCCAATTATTTAGATGTTAAATTATTTCAACAATGTTTTGTAGTTTTCAGAGTATAAGTCTTGCACTTTGTGGTGTAACAAATCACTTTTCTATGGCCTTTCTAGCCATGGTCTTGTAACTCACATTAAATGACTGGTTGGGACTATGCAAATAAGGTGTGTAAAACTCTTGCCAGGATTGGCTGGTATATGCAAATAAGGTGCCTGTGGCCCACCAAGGGGATTGGTCAGTTTTGTTATCTCACTAGGTTTAAAAACAGCCAATTCCAGAGTTTGGGGGAGGACCTCACTACCCTCAAGAAGCAGAGGTGGGAGCAGAGCGCATCCTCCGCACCAGGGGTTCCTGCACTGAGAACCTCCTAGACCCAGGAGACAGAGCCGTAACTGGAGATGGTATGAGACGGCGAGATGGAGAGACAGCAAGAAGTGGCGGCAAGCACAGCAGAGTCCAGTGGCAGAGAAACAGCAGCAGGAGAACCAGGAGATTGATATGAGATGGCATGGTAGGCTTGCCAGCCCATGGAGCTAAGAGCCGTAATACTTGGCTGAGCAGGGCAGAGGACAGGCCTGAGCAGGGCCCGGTGGCAGAAGCCTGTCTGCGAGCATGGCTGAGAAGAAGCTGTCCTGATCAAAGAACTGTATCCTGAGTTGTTCCTGTTACTTCCAAGTTGATCCTGATCCTGAATTGTAACCTGTTACTTCCCTAATAAACCCCATAATTCTGAGTATGGTCTGTCAGTTCTGTGTGGCCACTGCAATGAATCATCAAACCCAGAGAGAAGTAGAGAGTGCCGTGGGGAGGATGGCTGGCGTCAGAATTAGTAAAAAGGTCGGAGAGTGGAGGTATGTCCGACCTCCCCACCCTAGCAATCAGCTTTGGGCTGATGCTGATTCTCCTCTCTCACCCTGAAGTTAAAGGACCTCTGACGCCGTTGTTTTGCACACTTCTTTTGTTAATTTTATTTCTAAGTTTTTTATTCTTTTTGATGCTGTTGTAAATACAATTGTTTTCTTAATTTCCTTTTCAGATTGTTCATTCCAAGTATATAGAAATACAATTGATACTTGTATATTGATCTTGTATCCTGCAACCTTGCTGAGCTCATTTATTGGTTTGAATAGTTTTTTAGTGGATTCTTTAGGGATTTCCATATATGTCGTCTTCAAATACAGATAGTTTTACTTCTTCCTTTCCAGTCTGAATGCTTTTTATCTATTTTTCTTGCCTAATTGCCCTGGCTAGAATCTCTAGTAAAATGTTGAGTAGAAGTGGTAAGAGTGAATTTCCTTGTCTTATTCCTGATCTTAAGGGAATGCATCAGTCTTTAACCATTAAATATGATGTTAGCTATGGGTTTGTTTTTTTTTTTTGGAGATGCCCTTTATCAGATTCAGGAACTTCCCTTCTATTCATAATTTGCTGAGTGCTTTTATCATGAAAGGGTGTTGGGTTTTGTCAAAAAAATTTTTGTGCATCTACTGAAAGGGTCGTGTGATTTTTCTTTTTTATTCTATTGCTATGATATATTACATTAGTTGATTTTCAGATCTTAAACCAACTTTGCATTCCTGGGATAAATCCCACGTGGTCATGGTGTGTAATTCTTTTTTGCTGAGTTCAGTTTGCTTGTATTTTGTTGAGGATTTTGTATCTATATTCCTAAGAAATATTGGTTTGTAGCTTTCTTTTCTTGTGGTATCTTTGGGTGAGAAGGGGCCTCTCTGTGTTTCATTTCTATTTCTCTTGCTGTGAGTTGGGTGAGGGGCCTGTTCTATCACTCAGATGTTCTTTTCAGTTAAGGGTTGTGTCAAGGCAACCCAGACAGGGTGTCTGTAGAAAACGCGATTGTTCTACCTTGTTTTTAATATTTCGGTTGATGAAATTACCTCGTTTTCACCGTCTCCTCAAAAACTAAAAGGAAAATTGCCAGGGCACTAAGCAAAGGGGGAAAATCTTCTGGAGAATTTCTAAGTACAAGCTGGCCTTTTAATGGTTTCGCAGCCAACATCCACCTTGTCAAGACCCGACCACCCGATGTGGTGCTTTGTTTGGCCGTCTGAGGAACTCACATACAGCTCCGTCATGGCCGTCAATGAGGACACTGCTGAGCTCGGCCCTCGTTTGTCTGGGACACTGGCATGTGCTCCGGTTTCCAGGGTGGGTTGCCTGCTGCCCCTCTGTTCCAGGGCCTTTCCTGTGTCCCCTCACCTTCCTGCTTCAGGCATCAACATCCCTTCCCAGGGGAGCCTCCTGACGCAGCCCAGCCCTTCACAACACCCCTGCGATGCCCTGCACTCCCCCGCCTGGTACCGGCCACCACGTGAGGACACGCGTGTCCATTCCATTAACTTAGGCTCTCCTGGTTGGTTTTGCTCACAGTTGGGTCCCCAGCGCCTAACACACGTGAATGTTCACTGAGGAGCGGACGGGAGGATAGAGTGTTTCCCTCAAAGCTGTGGTCACTGACGACTCTAGGTAGACGCCACATCACCCCAGCTCCCACCTGAGAAACTCCAGGGCTTCATGAAATCCTTGGAAAATGAACACGGAAAACCACACTCAAGGATAATAGTCACTATATCCATATCTTGTTAAAAACGCAGAAACCATGACTAAAACCTGTTAGGGAAAAATATTTATTTTACACATTCAAAAACAAGATTCTCATGGCGCCCGCGGCCGAGGGCCAGAATCCACCTCCTTCCTGGGCAGTGGTCTGCGTCACCGTCAGGAGCCACAAGCTCCTGTTGCTCCTGGTAACGGACACCACCAACCACAGGCTGAGACATCAAGGACAGCCGAGGCCTGGGCCCCAGGGTGGCCACACCACAGCTGCTGGCAGCCCGATCCCAGGGCGAGAAAGGCAGCCCATGACCAAAACCACCACCGCTGGGAGGCACCGCCCCCTGGCTGGTGTCGGAGGCCTCGGGCTCACCCCCCGCGCTGGGACCATCAGTGGTGTTTGCTTCTCTTCTTGGTGCTTTTAAATCCCCGTGACGCACCTTGACCGAAACAGATGGTGGCAGGAATTCTGGGAGGGAAGGTGTTCTGTTCAGGGACTGCATCTCCCTTGCAAACATCAGCCCCTTGTCACAGCGGTCTGTACGTGCTTTCTTCTCGCTTGAATGCGGCCCACTTCTTCAGCACCCCACCCCACGGGACCCTCCACGCTGTTAGATACCCAGACCTGGGAACAGCCCCCTCCAGCTGTCCTACACTCTCCTACACACTCACTCTGGGAGGGGGGCCAGGAGGGCGGCTCCTGCTACCACTCTGGGTGCAGACCTCCTGCTGCTACTGCCCCCCTGGAGTCTGAGTGCCTCAGCCTCCAGGACTCACTCACAGGCCAAATCCAGGCAGCTGACCAGCAGTGAAGGCACACACAAGCTCAATTCCTATCGGTTTGGATTCTTTGATGACTTTTCCATTTGTTAAACATTTTTCCCAGAATTGAAATTAAAATCAATTTCACCCAATAAAACCACATTTAGGACTAGACAGACAGGCCAACAGATCATAATGTAAACAACCACCGTCAGTTCCTCCACAAGAGGGCACCGTGCTCTGCCTCCATGTTTCAGGGCTTCCAGAATGGAGCCCCCCAGTAATCAAACATTCGGGCTGCTGCCTGCAGCTGAGACTAACACGCTGACACGGGTGTCCCCTTCTGAGTGAGAACACCATTCAGAGTCAGGCCCAGGACTCACAACTAGTCCAGAAGATGTCCGAGACCACTGACCTGTGGCTGTAGGCCCGCTTCCCCGGGAGCCCTGGTGTGGCCAAGCTCTCTCCCGCAGGCACTGGGGAGGGCGCCACGTGTCCGTCGGAGCAGACCTCCATGGCGTCCCCTTCTGACTGCTCACCGTGACCCGCTGGGATTTTGGCTGACACAGGCATTGTGGCCCCCGGTGCAGTTGGCCTGCTGAGGAGAGCGAGGTGGGCAGGGACTCCCTGTGGAATCAGCCCCCACAGCCCTGTCTTTCCCTGGAACAGACTCACAGGGAAGAGACTGTGTTTTCTTGCAAAGATATCTTCTTGCTATTTTGGCATAGTCTAAGTATAGCTTTCAGACTACCCGGAAAAGGAGAACTATTAGCACAAAGACGTAACTATTTATATGATAAATACCACATTTTATAAATCTAAGTATGATAATTAATCGTTTGAAAACAGTATTTTTATGGGTGCATGTGATAAATACCTACCAAGGGTGCCAAATACCTTTCCAGGACAGTGAGAAATTCACTGAAGGAATTGGAGACTATAAGATATTTGGAGCCTCGTCCCTGACACTGTCCACAGACATGTGGCACAGCACTGCGGGCTTTTGTCCTAATAAGTTGTCTTACTTGCTAGTCCTTACAGAATCTCCCTTCACACTGTGTTCTCACAACTGTTTCATTTGAGCAGCAAGTACTGTTTGGGGAAACGTGTTACTCTGAAAAGGCTTGGATGAGTGCAATTTTTAGATGGTTACCAAGGTTTGCCTGAAAGATCAGTTAATAAAAAAAGAGGCAGGGAAACATCACACAGATTTAACCATTATTTCTGGAGCTACTTCCCCACAATTTCAAGTGTTGGATGTCATCATGAACAAGCCACATATGGCGCACTCTAGAAAATCACATGACTGGTAAGTGGTTATGCTGTCGTGTTCATGAACACACACAGGACAAATGAGAAACCAGAGGGCGTGATGCGAGGGGGCCCCATGATAAATGACCCCTACTTGTGTAAATGTTCTCTGGCTAATAACCCCCAGTTTTCAGGTTTCTGTTACTTGGAGCTGAACCTAACAGTGAGTAATGCACAGACCCTTAACCACAGCATCTACATCCTGATGTGAGAGTTCGTCAAAAAGCTTCTTTTGGAAACAGGGAGCGATGAGACACTGTGGTGTGGGCACAGCAGCACACACACCTGGAACTGCACATACCCTCTGCTCTTCTTGGGCTTATCAAACCGGAAATCCGCGGGGTACAGATGACGCTTCACCATATGGTCCTTTCGATCTTGGCTGGTCTTGAATTTCTCTTCACAGCCTTCCACCAAGCACTGGTACTGAAATGGAATGCGCCACCCCACTGTCATGACCCCAGAGCCCCCCATCTGGTGCTCTCATCTCTGGGGAAGTGCATGGTCGGGTGTGCTGGGCAGGGAGGGGCCCCTGGCCTTGCCCCTGTGCCCCTGGGATGGGACGGGCACACTGACCCCTGGCTACCGTACCCACTGACAACACGGTGACCCTGGCACCAGACCACGCTGGCTCCAACCCCATGGCGCGGGTCACTGCTCACCATGTCCTGCCTCTCTGCCAGGATCTGGAAGAGGGCGTCATGCCACTCCAGGATGTGGCTGTCCAGCAGGTGGCCGGAGGGGAAGGCCCGCTTGCAGAAGGAGCAGACGTTGCTGTGCAGCACGTGGTAGTGATGCTCATAGCTCTCCAGGGTATCAAACACCTGGCAGCAGCCTGCCACCTGGCAGGTGAACTCTGGCACCCTGGGTGGGGAGGCCAGGGCTCAGAGGAGCGCCCCTCCATCAGTCAGCAACAGAAAGCCCCGTTCCGATTTTCTGTGGACAGTTCTCCCTAAGCAGTCCAATGGAGCCTCGGGTGTTCCTTCTGCAATCCCAAACCCCACTTTTCCTGCATTAAATTGTCATAAACAAGCTAGAAGGTGGGGAAGCCAGCTATGTAAACCTTGGGAGGGTGGTCCAGGGCATGAGGCACTTCCCAGGAGGATTAACTTTAAGTGTGGCAGAGCCCTGGTGGCACAGTGGTTAAGTGCTCAGCTGCTAACCAAAAGGTCGGCCGTTAGAACCCACCAGCTTCTATGCCGGGAGAAAGATGTGGCAGTCTGCTTCCATAAAGATTTACCGCCTTGGAAAGTCTAGTGGCGGTTCTACTCTGTCGTATAGGGTCACTGTGAGTCAGAATCGACTGGACGGCAATGGGTTTTTCCGTTTTTTTGGTGGCAGACCCCAGGGCGAGAGCTTCTGGAACATCCAGACTAAGGGCAGAGACGGCCTGCAGGGGAGGGGCACAGGAAACGGCTTTGGGGCAGGAGTGAAGAGGCCGTCGGATGGGGGCGGAGCATGGGTGTGCGCTAAGTGTGGGGGTGAGGGGTCAGCATGCGCACCAGAGGACAGCAGTGCTGTGGGCACTAGAATTGCTCACCTGGGCCTCTCGGGCGCCTCGGCCACCTGTGTGAGCACGTCCCGTAGGTAGAGATGCCGCTGCACATCACCATCCTGGAGTAGACACGCTCGGTGGGCAGGGCCAGGCGCCTCCTGGCCCCGCCCTGCGTCGCGCTCCTTCCCCTGAGACCTCGGCCCCCACCAGGCAACTGCCCGGACGCGCACAGACACACACTTACGCGCAGACGCACACGGAGACAGACACACACAGTCACACAGACATACGCTCACACACACACGCCGCGCACCTCGAAGAACTCGTGCTCCCGCGAGAAGCGGACCCGGTGCGCCGCGAAGCGAAAGGGCGCGGCTCCCGCCGCGGGGTGCCGCACTACGGGCAGCGGCTCGACCTCTCCCGGGCCCTCGGCCAGGCGGGTGCGCAGAGCCGACGGCAGCAGCATCGCCCGGCGCGGCCCCCACCGCTGCCTGCCGGCTACCGTCCGGAGCCGGACGTGACGTCGCGCGCATCACTTCCGCCGTCGCCGCAGCCTACGGCGGGCTCGGGGCGGTGCTGAGTCTGAGGTGAGTGCGCGCCCTGGGCGGGCCGGGGACGCGGGGAGCGGAGGTCTTTCTTGCGCGCTGCGCTCGGCTGGTCCCGCCACCGCCGGGGCGACGCCTCTCCGGCCCTGTTCAGCCTCGGCGCTCGAGGGCTCCGGGCTGGGAGCGTCGCGCCCCCGGGACTCCACGCTTGTGCGCCTCAGACCCGACACCCCGTCTCCGGGGCCTGAGGCGACCTCTGCGTGTCCCGCTGCTGTCGGCAAGTGGTTCAGGTCCCAAAACGAGATTCTGGGGCCCCCTCCCCACCCTAGATTCGCAGCCAGCTCCGAATCGTGCGGGTTCACGCACTTCTACCCTCATTGCCGTCTCCTGCGCGGCGGCCGTGTTTGTCTTGCCCCCTCCACACCAGTCACCGAACTGGAGCCCAAGTGGGATTTGGAAATTCAGGTTTTATTGAAACCCTTTTATGTTTAAAGCCCTCAAGAGGCTTCCCATTACCTTAGTCCCAGAGGCCGTCTGGAGGCCAGTCAGCCCTGCGTCTTCGGCCTGCCTTTCCAATGTCATCTCAGCATCCGTGCGCTGGAGACTGTGCCAGGTGCTCAGCGCGCACAGGTGCCAGCATCAGACCGGGTCCCTGCTGCCCTGGAGCTTACAGCCGAGAAGGAGGGGCAGATGTTTAACTCTTTAAACAGTTATCCCATTAAATTGGTGACATAAGAGAAGCACGGGCGCTGTGGCACCGTCTGTGGGGGATGGGCCGGGTGGCTTACAGGGACAAACTCCCCACCCCTCCAAAAGATGTCCTCATTTAGCAGGGCTTATAAATGCGATAGCAAGGAAAAGGGGGTGCTTGCTGTTTGTTTAAGAGATTCGTATATAACAAAAATGTAAGGAAATTAAGCCAACCATAATTAAAAGCTTTTAGCTGCTTCACCCTGCAGCTGAAGATTTGTGTCTGCAGCCCCACCTGGTCATCCTCAGGCCTAGAAAGAGCTTCTGTTACGGACCAAGAGTCTATTTTTCGTCTTATCTCATACTGAGGACTGTGTCTTTACTTTTCTATTTCTGGAAAAACATTAGGGCTCTTGACGTTTTACCAAGTTGTAAAATAATGATTTTCAAGGCAGTTGGTACAATTAGCTTTGAGCTCTCAACAGAGACTCTCATTTTCCTCTGTTCTAATCAAAAGTTGTTCACCAATAGTGTGTGCCTCATTCTGTCACAGCAAAATGTGACGTATGGCACCATGGCCGCCTTCCGCTGGTCCCTCGTGTAGCTCACACACAGCGTGAGGAGGAGAGAGGTTCTGCTCAGTCATGTGAGTTAGTGTTCCTCCTTTTGTGGCAACGAACAGAGAAGAGAATTCAGGAGCATTAAAAAGATTAAGTAAGCTGTTAAGATGAAATATTCTTACATTGTTGTTAGGTGCCATTGAGTTTTTGTTTTTCAGTAAGGACACTACTGGCATTTTGGTGGGACAGTGCTCCTGCATCCTGCCCACTAAGTCCAGGAGCACTTTTTCAGTCACTGTGACAACCAAAAGTTGCCCCTACACGTTTCCACAGGTCCCCTCGGGCATGGTACTACCTGCAGTTGAGCATTACCATCTTGTACGAGTTGTTCCCCAAATCCAGATAGAACAGCAGGCTCCTTACAGTATTAATGGTTGTGATGTGGGGATGTCTGTGCTTTTATTTCCCACAAATGTTAAGTTTCTAGAAGATGACTTTTTAAAACAATATTCAGTTAAACAGTCTTTCTTCAGAAGTAGCTCTCACTGCCTGTGTTTGCCTGGTGGAGGGTGTTCCGTTTCAGCAACAAACAAATGTCCTTGCCATTTTGTGTTAACAAAATGATCTTCAGTTCAAAAGCAGAGGACAACCCACAGTCCTCGAGAAGCCGTCAGCCCTGGCGTTGTGGGTTTTCCTATTCTGCGTGTGGTTCGACCTGCCTTCTTCAGGCCCCTTTGCAATTAACGAGGAAGTGGTATTGGAGTAACACTGGTCCAGTTCTCTGTGTGAGAGTCTCGGTTTTCCAGATGATGGAGTCACCGTTTCCAGAGGGTTGGCCTTGTGCAGTGACAACAGCAGCAATTGTTTCTGCTTTTCAAATAATAACAGCTGCAGAACTTACTGCGTGTGGGCGCTCCAGTGCTTTATGACAATCATTTAATCCGCAGCAGCTCTGTAGGGTGGGTACTATCATTTCCCCCTTTTCAGATGAGGCACCTGAGGGTTAGAGATTTAGAAAGGACAGGCTGCCTGCCCAGGGTCCCACAGCTGGGAGGTAGCTGGGTCAGGGCTGAGCCTGCCTGGGACTCCATGGCCACGTCCTGTGTTTCTCATCTTCTAATCATGAGTACTTCTTGATGCAGACACGCATGCTCCAGAGACTCACCACCAGTTCATATTGGTGTTCCACTCTGTTGTTGGAGACATTCTGCCTCCGACCAGTATTTGATGTTTATGTACCATGAAAGTATGATATCTGTATACACCGAGAAGCTGTTTTCCATTAGACAAGATTGGAGCCTAGCTTTCTCGATGTGGAGTTCCAAATTAATACTTACTAGTAAGTTGCATGTTGTTTGGATCACAGAACTTTTGAGAATCTGGTGAAAAACCCCTCCTTAGAAAATTCACAGATGATTTTGCATCTCATTTCTGAGGCACTTCTGTTGTTCACGGGCCTAGACAAAGACATGTGCACTGGGCGCTGCAGTGTTTTTGTGAAGTCTGTGAAGTCCGCCCCATTTGTGTTTTGAATCTGGTGATTGCTGCGTGCATTTGTCTTAACCCCCTCTGTCAGCTCTCAGTGATAACGGCTGCCTGGTCTGCCATCAGTGGCAGAGTGGAGGTCCCCATGCGGTCCACTGCTGTCCACCTGGTTTTGTATCTAATGGCAAGACCCTTGGACCCAGCAGGGCAGACCGAGCTCAAGTGGGACCCTGTCCAGTGCAAGGGCACAAGGAGTGTGTAGAATCTTACCAAAAGTGTTTGTACACATAGCCAAGCGTAAGAGCAAGAAGAGGAGATGTTCCTGGTACCAGGTGAAGCGGAAGCTCACAGCCAGAGCTGGGAATGGAGCTGCAGCTGAAAGGCTCAGGGTTTTAGAGCCAGTAGGGGCCTCATGGACTGGGGGCTGGGGTTCAGTATTCATGCTGGGACAGGAAGCAGTGGCTTAGGCTTAAGGCTGTTGTGGTGACATCTGGTGGGGGCACACATGCAGGGCTCTCCTGGGCCCGGGTGATTTTGGGTTGACAAAGGCCTGACGTTGACCAATTTAGATTGCTTTTCAAGTCTTGTTTATGGGGTTTGGTTTGATCAGCGGTGTTTCTCTCGCCCTCAGGAGTTCACGTTGTGATGCTGGTGTCTCAGAGCTGGAACCATGAGTGAGTTTCGGATCCACCACGATGTCAATGAGCTGCTCAGTCTGCTGCGCGTCCATGGGGGCGATGGGGCTGAGGTCTACATCGACCTGCTGCAGAAGAACAGGACCCCGTACGTCACAACTACTGTCTCTGCACACAGCGCCAAGGTGAGTGCCGCCATGGAGGCAGATGGTGGCACACAGCACAGCTGAGAGCTCTCGCCTCTCCCCCATCTTACAGATGAGTAACTGGAGGCTCAGGGAGAGAGCTTGAGCCTGACTCTCAGCCACTGCCTTCCCCATGTCCCAGGAGGAGGGAGGCTCTGGCACCAACCATGTGAAATCCTTTTAAGTTGTCATGTCTTTATTCAAGTAATATTCAAAATCGTAGATCTTCAGTAGAAGATGGTTTTGAATTTGAAATCTGTTGTTAAAAACAAATCATAAAGCTTCATTGTTTAGTTGCGTAATGGCATAGGGTGATTAGAAGAATTAGCTAAACAGAACTGAGAGTTCAGGAACCCACAGTTATATTTAATTTATTATAAAGAGAGCATTCTGAATTCTTGTGTGAGACATAACCCTTGTGCATCACAGTAAGTTCCAGAGGGAGTGAATTATAACATATAAAGCAAATGCATAAACTGCTAGGAAAAATGGAAGTGATTATTATCTGGTCTAAGACTTAGAAAGCGTAGAATGAGAGAAGCCTTAAAAGAAAATACGGCTCGGTTTAACCAAAGATGCTGGTGAGCTTTCTTAGTTTACTTCAGGGATAGGTGATTATTTTGCCTCCCTGATTTAACTTTGGTTTTTGTGTAGAATTTTCTTGAAAGTGTGTGTTAAGTGTGTAATTAATTACTGTCATTAAATCACTCATGTTCATGCTGCTTTCAAGGTTAAAATAGCAGAATTCTCTCGTACACCAGAAGATTTCCTAAAGAAGTATGATGAGCTGAAGTCTAAAAACACACGGAGCCTGGACCCACTGGTGTACCTGCTATCAAAGCTCACGGAGGACAAGGAGGTACCATAGGGACCAGCTGGGAAGCTGTGGTGGGAATGCGGTGGAAAGAAACCCCTTCCGTGCCTGAGAGGTTAATGAGATGCAAGCTTCTAAGGGAGCTCCTGCTAGGGACAGTGGATCTAAGTAGCTTCTCAGTGTAGAAGACAGGATCTTTTTGGTTTGCTATTACTGGCGACTGTTACATCCACTTACTACACCCCTGTCCTTCCTGTAGCCTCACTTGCTCACTTGTTCTCTGCCTCACACAGCATGTGGTGCCCTCAGGATGAATAGTGAGTCAGGGTGGAGCAGGGCCGCCTCCAGGGAGCAAGGAGCAGGGAGACCAGTTGCTCATCATTGTGTGTCATGCTGTGTTCTTTGAGCATTTTATCTTGTTCATATGTTAGTTTCATACTAAAAAAAAACATGTCCAGGCAAAAGGAACCTGGCCCTCGAGTATTCCAGTAGTGTGTTAGGTGCTCAGGCTTGCTTCCTGCAGCCCTGCATCTTTTCAGGACTAAAGGGGTGCGGGTGGTACACGTGACCCGCTGCACTGAGAACAGGTAAGGGGGTGGGTGGCTTACTTGGAGTGACAGGGACTTCGATGAGGTGAGATCTCACAGAGCTGGCTGTGTCAGCAGGATGGATCTGGAGTGGACAGATCTGGAATGGACATCAGAGGAGGTTTTTAGCATGTGGCAGATGGTGCCATCTGCCGGGAGGCTGCCTGGAGACAAGAGGGAAATGAAAGGGTTACAAGAGCAGCCCCTTTGTTCCCCACGGGTGCTCATTTGAATTAGGAAAGACGTAAGTGGGGTGCTTTGTTCTCCAGATTGCACAAGCATGCTGACCCCATAAATACCCGGCTTTGTTGTTTTTAGACTTTGCAGTACTTGCAGCAGAATGCCAAAGAGCGGGCTGAGCTCATGGCTGGTGCTGCAGCCAGCTCCGCACCCAGCTTCAGCGTCCCCGCCTCGGCTGCCAAGATCTCCACGCAGGAGCTCGAGGAGCTGAGGAGGCAGCTCGGCAGTGTGGCCACAGGCTCCACGCTGCAGCAGGTACGGTATCCACTCCTGGGGCATAGCTTCCCCCAGCCCGCACCACAGCATCCACCCCCGGGGCACACCTTCCCCCAGCGCGCACCACAGCATCCACCCCCGGGGCGCACCTTCCCCCAGCCCTCACCACGGCATCCACCCCCGGGGCGCACCTTCCCCCAGCCCGCACCACGGCATCCGCCCCCGGGGCGCACCTTCCCCCAGCCCGCACCTGCCCACCTTCCTGGCGCAGGGCTGCAGCTGATGGGCCACGTCTCTGTCATTTGTTAAAAGTGAATCTGAAGTTTGGGAGATAGAGGCTTCGCTTTTGACCATGACCCAGGTTTACATGGTTAATTTTTTTTTTCTAATCAAGAATTCTGGGCCACGAGGCGAGACCAGCCCTGCAGTAGGTTTTGACTTCCCGGGAGGCAAGACTCGCCTGGCAGAGGGCAGTGGTGGGATCTTAGCCGACAGTTACCGGCCCCCTGTTTTCCCCCGTTAGTTTCTGACAGTGTGTTTTTTCAGGAGTGTGCTTTATAGATAATCTCTAGATTGTCTCTCGGTCCTGTATTTGCTTTTTTCTGCTTTGGATTTCATGTCTTCACCACTTGGTTTTTTCTAACTTGCCATTTAAGCATTTTTTACGGGTACAGTTCAGAGGCACCAGTTACATTAATCACGTGCAACCATCACTAACGTCTTTTGCCCAATTTCGCATCCACTGTTGGGATGCTCACTGCTTCCTGAACAATGACTGCCCCCTGGCAACCACCAGTAAACTCTGGTCTCTGTACCTTTGCCTGTTGTAGGTGTTACACGTAATCCCCTGGTCTTCTGGTCAACTCTCATCTTCGAGTCTTCTGTTTGTAGCTACCAGATTATCACCTTTGTTTCCCCCAAGTCCCACCTCAAAGTTCGCTTCCTGTGAGTTTTACCAGCTTAGCTGTGAGCATGTTGAGAGCCGAGGCCCAGGCTCCCTCCCAGTAGGAGCTCCAGTAATGACAGTAATAGCTGTTACTTTTCAGCACTTCCCATGGGCCAGATACTGTGCTAAGCCACTAGGTATACATCTTGTTTAATCCTCACACACCGAGGGGCCGATACCACCTCTACCCCCATGTGACAGATGAGGAAACTGAGGCCCCTGAAAATTGCAGAGATGGAGTTTGCATCTAAGCTGCCCACCCCAGAGGCAGAGCCCTGAGCCCCAGCACTGACCTCCCGAGTCAGTGCTGCCAAGAGCTGGGCCACCTCAGCCTGATGAGTCAGCCTGGTGGCCTGTCCCATGCGAACACCCTTCCCAGCGTGGCCTTGCCAAGCTGTCCTTGCTCTGAGAGGCCCTGGGTGGGTGCGTCCCTCTTCTGTCAGTGTAAGAACGCACCAATGTTGCCGCGGTCTGTTCACGCTGCAGGTCCCGGGGCGCAGATGTGTCACTGCCAGGAGAGGATGATGGAGGTCACGCAGAGGGTGCTCCTGAGCGTCAGGCCTAACCTGGGACGCCCACTCTGGGGCGTGGCGGGGCTGGTGCTTGGGGTTCACTAGGAGGCTCCTGGCATGGGTTGTGGGTCTCCTGGACCAAGGGCTTCCAAGGCAAGGGATGGGTCCCTTGGACTGAGAGCCCCTCCAACATAATGGGTGGGTCCCCTGAACTGAGGGCCCCCTTAGACGAGCGATGGGTCCCCCAAACTGACAGCCCCCAATGTGAAGGGCAGGTCCCTCTGGACTAGGGGTCTTCCTGAGACAAATGGCAGGTCACCCTGGACTGGGGTCTCCTGACAGGAGAGGTTGGTCCCCCTCTCTCCCTCCCCAGCACCCGGCCTGGTGGTGGCTCACAGACTATTCTGCACAGGTGTCGCAAGTCTTAAGTCTTTGTACCGGGAGTATATCTCTTTTTTTGTTTTTTAAAACGTCTTTGCTAGTCTCTGGAACTTACGAGAAAGATGCTTCGAGACAAGCAAAGCAAGAAGAACTCGGGCCAGCACCTCCCTGTGTTCCCAGCCTGGGTGTACGAGCGACCTGCGCTGACCGGGGACTTCCTGACCAGCTCTGGGGTGGGCACAGACGCAGCTCTGCCCATAGGTACGTGGGGTACTGATGACGGTGAGGCGTTTCCTGACGCGTCTGCCTGTCGTGACCTGGACCTAGTTTGTGACGCAGGTTTTACATCACGTGGGCTCAGGACCCAGTGTCCTGCAGTGGGTAGCGACCATTCCAGGGACGCCAACCTCCAGTCCTGGTGCCGACCCCAGGGATAACACTGGGGCTGACCCCCACCCTGACCCCAACCGTGGCTGGCGCAGCCATGAGGCCAAGTGTGGGACGAGTTCACCACAGCTGCCTCGTCCACAGCTGCCTCTCCTGGCAGTGCTATCTTCCTGCTCTCACGCGTGGCCCTTCTCCTGGCGAGGGCATCTCGGCAAGAGTCGGGTGGCCTGCCATGAGGCGGGCAGCCCTGGCCACAAGGAAACAGGAGGTGCCTGCTGTGGCCCTCGCGCTGTGTGTGCAGGTGATGGAAATCGTGGAGTTTGTTAGAATTCAGAGGGATGTTTAGCAAGAACTTTTTTTTGCCCCAGAGTAAAACCAGACTCACCAAGTTGTAGTTTTAAATGCTGTGGTACCACTTAACACTGGCAGTGTTTTCAGATTCCTGATTTTATCCTTTAAAAAGCTAATCGTTTGTCCTAACACGGAAGATTTTTCTTCGTTTACCTCAAAAGAACCTGGCCTGCTGTCAGTGCTCTGATGCGCGGTCGTGTCTCGTCTGGTCACGGTGGGGCCAGTGGCTCCTGGCCCAGGCATGCCTTTCCTGGGGGGCTGGAATCTTAGCCCTCAGTACTCCCTGGAGTCCGCCAAAGCCAAATGTACTGACTTGTTTTTTGTATCCATGAATGTCTGAGGCCCCTGAAGGAAGGAAGGGTAAGGGTGACTCTAACCAGAGAGATGAGGACAGTAGAAGGGTGGAGAGGGGTCAGCAGGGTAGAGCAGGGGACACTGGCTGCCCACAGACTCCGTCCCCCACCTTCCCAGGCACTCTGCCCCTGACCTCCCAGGAGTCTGCCATTGTGGAGGACCTGCTGTATGTGCTGGCTGGTGTGGACGGCAGGTACATCACTGCGCAGCCCCTCACAGGCCGGCAGAGCCGCACCTTCCTCGTGGACCCCAACCTGGACCTGTCCGTCAGGGAGCTGGTGAACAGAATCCTCCCGGTGGCTGCCAGTTACTCCACTGTGACCAGGTGGGTCCCACGTGCCAGGACCACGTGGACTCAGCTGTCACAGCCAGAGGATCCCATGACTGCAGGGATCACGGGCTGTCTCAGACAAAGACATCCCTCTGGTTATGGCCTAGCCTCAACCCTAATGTGGCCCTGAAGCCCAGGAAGTGCAGGCCCTGTGTCCCCTGCTCTGGCCCGTGTGCCCTCCCCCAGGTCCCCTCAGGACAGGAGGCTAAGCGAGTCACTTGCCGTGAGGGGATGGGGCATGGACTGTCTGGCCTTCCCTCTGAGAAGGAAGGTACCCCTTCTTCAGGGTGCTTTGTGCCTCCCTCCTGGCAGATTCATTGAGGAGAAGTCGTCCTTTGAGTACGGGCAGGTGAACCACGCTCTGGCAGCTGCCATGCGCACCCTGGTGAAGGAGTACCTGATCCTTATCACACAGCTGGAGCAGCTGCAGAGACAAGGCTCGCTGTCACTGCAGAAGCTCTGGTTTTACATCCAGCCGACCATGCGCACCATGGACATCCTGGCCTCCCTCGGTACCATGCCACCATCGCGGGCGCAGCGGGCCCACAGGAGCCTGCAGGCAGTAGATAGAGGAGCATCATGGTGGGGATGGGAGGGGAGAGCTCTAACTGACCCTGGCTGGGGCTCCGGGTGTGTTGTTTCCGGATGCCTGGCATGAAGGTAGAGCCCCCATTGCTTTGCATCGCGTGACTTTGTGGGAGGAGAGCTGTGACCACTGCCCTTTATCAGCTAAATAAGCCGCTTGTCCTAGCACAAGGGCCAGGGGTTCGCCGAGGGGGGCTCTTATGCCGCCTTCATTGGGGTGAGCACTCCCTTCCCCGCAGCTACGTCGGTGGATAAAGGCGAGTGTCTGGGGGGCTCGACCCTCAGCCTCCTCCACGACAGGAGCTTCAACTACACAGGGGACAGCCAGGCCCAGGAGCTGTGTCTGTACCTGACCAAGGCCGCCAGTGGGCCCTACTTCGAGATCCTGGAAAAGTGGATCTACCGGGGCATCATTGACGACCCATACAGGTGGGCATCCCCAGAGGCACGGGCAGCCACAGCAGAAGCTACACTGTTCGGCTGCCTGGCAATGAGAAAGGCAGCAAATGTGCCCTACCACTCTCCCGCAGCCGTGTTCTAGGCGTGAAGGAAGCGAGACGTCTCATGTTGGGCCTCTTGACCCCCTTTGTGTCATGGACATCGTTCCCAGCCTGGCAAAACCTGGGCACGCCTCAGCGTGACTTAGCCAAGTGCATGAAGTAAAATGCCCCACTCTCAGGAAATCCTATTTTGTTGAGATACACTCGTCAAACTACGTTTTCAAAAGATTGTGATACAGAAATAGGTGTTTCTATACCAACAGACCAGACAAAGTCTAGTGGGATGGGCCTCGTAGGGAATGTGGTGTCAAAGCCACAGTGAGTGAGAGATGATTGAAGAGTTGGCAGCGTTGAAGGGTGACGTGAAAGCTGGTTTCTGTGGTGGTGGCACATGTTGTCCAGTGGGAGCTGAGTGACGACGCATGTTGTGTGTGTGTCATTTTGGTACCTGCATCCATCACGAGGGAAATGCTGAGTTTAAAGAGAGCTGACTCTGAGCCCAGGCTGGCCACCAGCTCTGCACCGACGACTGTCGGATTACTGACTCAGGTGTCACACTTGGCCTTAGCGGGTCATCTCGGTGTGTTGCCCTGGTCTGGGTTCTGTCTCCTCTGTGCCGGCCTGGGCAAGCAGCACTCCTGCTCCAACTGCTCCTCCTTTCCAGCCCGGCCCCCCCGGGAAGTGCACCAGCAGCCTGACCTGGCTGACGGTGCACACAGCCTGCTGTATCTGAGCACACTCTGTCTTGTGCAGTGAGTTCATGGTGGAAGAGCACGAGCTGCGGAAGGAGAAAATCCAGGAGGACTACAATGACAAGTACTGGGACCAGCGGTACACCGTGGTGCAGCCGCACATCCCGTCCTTCTTGCAGAAGATGGCGGACAAAATCCTCAGCACAGGTGGGCTTCGGTGGAGCCCTCCTGACTTAGGAGCACTCTTCTGAGAGCCGAGAGCCCCGGAGTGGGAGGGGGCTGTCCCACATTTGTGTCTAGGACATGGGCCCGGCCAGAGGGATCACTGGGGGTCTCGTCCTCCTGGCCCTGGGGCCGCACTTTCCAAGATGTGTGTGCCCCGTCCCCACCTTCCCGGAGCACATGTGTCGGTCCCCCAGTGTGGAGTCCGTTGTCCCTGTGCCCTGTAGCTGTGACCATTGCAGTGGCACAGGTTCCTGGAGGGGGACCGTGGCCCACAGCCCAGAGCTGTCAGTGGCAGAGCCCAGGCAGCAGTCAAGCCAGGCCTCAGGGTTGTTGGCGTGAGGGCGCCGTGTCCACGTGATCCCGTGGTGCGAGGTGACTCACTCAGGTTCCTGACCCAGAAGGCAATTGCACATCCACCTTTCTCCTTTCCTTGCTGTCCTCTGTTTAACGCTCCCTCCCAGCCAGGAGAGATAGTCAGGGCTCTGCCTCCCTGGCCACAGTGCACGGTGCCCTAGTCACCACCACCTGGGTTAGGGGCCTGGTTTAGAACACTTGCAGGCCCAACACATCTCCAGTGAGTTACCTGCACACATGTTGCCGAGGACACACCGTTTCAGATCTCAAAGCTGATCTTTCTCCGGAAGGTCTGGGGGATGATTTAGATTCTGGTTCTCATAAGTCCTTTTTGAGTTTATTTCTGCGATCTTGGTTAGAAAACTCCAGAAAGAAAGAGCCATAGCAAGTAACAGCTCTTCTGCTTCTGGGCTTTTGTAAGGCCAGTAGCCACTGCTTTCAGGCCCTGAGGGAGACACGTTTCTCCCTTGGATACAGTGAGTTTCGGCCCCGTTCTTGTGCCATCTATTCTGTGTCTGCTGATAGCTAGCTTTGGACGAAGATCCCGAGGTTTCGGGCCTGAGACTTATCACAGTCATAGTATAAACTTTCATTTGCCTTCCTCCCCCTTTCCCAGGAAAATACCTGAATGTGGTGCGGGAGTGTGGCCATGATGTCACTTGCCCGGTAGCCAAGGAGATCACCTACACGTTGAAGGAGCGGGCGTATGTGGAGCAGATAGAGAAGGCCTTTAACTACGCCAGCAAGGTCCTCCTGGACTTCCTGATGCAGGAGAAGGAGCTCGTTGCCCACCTGAGGTTCGGAGTGTGTATTAAGTTTAATCAGCCTGTAAATGGGCTGGTAATGATCTTTAGTGCAGTGTGGATCGTCTGATTGAGATGGGAAGGTCACTTTAAGGGTTGTCTTTTTAAAAATGGGAATGCTGCCACATTCCTTGGGACTGCACACTCGCCATCCTGCCACATTACACGGGACTCTGCACGCTCGCCCTCCTGCCACGTTACACGGGACTCTGCACACTTGCCCTCCCGCCACGTTATACGGGACTGCACACTCGCCCTCCTGCCACATTCCGCGGGACTGCGCACTCGCCCTCCTGCCACGTTACACAAGACTGCACACTCACCTTTCTACCATGTTGCACAGGACTTCACATACTCGTTCTCCCACCACATTGCTGTTGTTGCCTCACGTTTGTGGGGTGCCAGCACCTGCAGGGGTGCCTGGGAGGTCACAGTGTCTGCCCCCAAGACCACTTTGAGGTGACACAGAGCCCGCCACTCCCCACCCGTCCCTGCGTGATTGGTCCAGACCCACCTCACCTTTGCCTGTCAGCACCTGCTGGTGTCACAGCCTGGATGGAGTGGGGAGTAGTCTGAGTGCCCCCCCAGAGATTTGTCTGTGACTCCTGCCCCCTCCCTTGTCCTTCTTTAATTTTCTGTGTGTGAGCCCTTAATGCCTTGTGTGCACTGTATGCCCACAACACCCATAACACCTCCGCAGGGCCTACCCACCTGCAGACACTGGCCTTCGTGGCAGGCCTCTCCTCTGATGCTGGTCTTTGTGGCGGGCCTCGCCTGTGGTGCTGGCCTTCGTGGCGGGCCTCGCCTGTGGTGCTGGCCTTCGTGGCGGGCCTCGCCTGTGGTGCTGGCCTTCGTGGCGGGCCTCACCTGCAGGAGACTCCTCCCACAGCTGCTCTTGTGTCCTCGCGAGCCACACTGCTCTACCATGTCAGACGGCCTCATGAGTCCCCTTCTCACCCACCCATGCCGGCCAGGTCCATCAAGCGCTACTTCCTGATGGACCAGGGGGACTTTTTCGTGCACTTCATGGACCTCACTGAGGAGGAGCTGAAGAAGCCGGTGGACGACATCACACCCCCCCGCCTGGAGGCCCTGCTGGAGCTGGCCCTGCGCATGAGCACCGCCAACACAGACCCCTTCAAGGACGACCTGAAGGTGGGCATGGGGGGCACCGAGAGGGGCCTGTGGGGGATTGTGGAGGGCGGGTGGGATCTGCAGAGACGTGGGTGACCACTGAGAGAGGCTTGTGGGAACTACAGATTTGAGGAGTCAGCTCAAAGAAGCAGAAGCAGGGGCGGCTCTTAGCAGTGGCGGGGACATTGCTGGTGCCCAAGCTGTGGCAGCTGTGAGTGGGGCACTGAGTCTCGAGCTCCAAAGTTAGTGGCTGTGTGAGGCGGCATTGTCGGCAGTGTCCCCAGAGTGATCTTGAGGGTTAGGGTGCCTTATTTCCACATTTTTGCATGTTTTATCTGTGACAGTATATCGGCCTGGTAGTGAAAGTGATGATCTGTGAGTAGGTACTCTTGTACTGCCAAAACAACCAAGTTCCGTGTCATCAAGTCGATTCTGACTCCTAGCGACTTTGTAGGACAGAGTGGCTGCTGTGTTCGAACCGCTGACCTTTTGGTTAGCAGCCGAGTGTTTAACCTTTGCACCACCAGAGTATTGGAGTGCTTTAAATTTTACTGGTGGGCTGTGAATCCAAAAAAGTTCTCAGAGCACCATGACTACATTACCGAACTTGTAAAACATAAATCATGCCTGAGAATGATAAAAATGAGCTCCCTTTCTCCCTCGAATGATCTGCTTGCAAAACAGACACTTTAAGTAGGGTTTATTTTGAAATGATTTTAGATTTACAGGAAGGTTGTAGAGCTCGTTTAGAGTTTCTGGATACCCTTCATCCAGCTTCCTGTAACGCTCAGGTCTTACAGCATCTTAGTACAAGCGTCCCTTTACGAGATCAGCATCGGTACGAGCTGGATCCACACAACACAGGCCAGCTTTTCCATGAGGCCATTCCTGCTCGAGGCCCGCACAAGGCATTTGCCATCACGGGGCCCGGTGTCCCTATATTTGGGACAGTCCCCAGTCTCCAGGTGTCTCTGGTGGTTCCTGGTATCCTTGTGTCTGGGATGGCCTCTGGTCTCCCTGCATTTGGGCCGGCCACTAGTGTCCCCATGTCTGTGATGGCCCCCAGTCTCACTGTGTCTGTGGTGGCCCCCAATGGCCCCGCATCTGTGGTGGCCCCTGGTGTCCCCACGTCTGGGACAGCCCCTGGTGTCCCTGCATCTGTGGTGGCCACTGGTGTCCCCACATCTGTGGTAGCTCTCAGTGTCCCATGTTGTTGGGCATCCCATGTGTGCTATCTGATACCACATGGGCAATGCACCTGCCCCCCTTGGGTTGTGTCAGGATGCCTGTCACCAAAGCACGTCACTGTTCAAGGTGTCTGCCTGCCACCTGCTTCTCCTGTGGTTCCCCTTGGTCCTGAGGGGGCTGCATAAGACCTCGTGGGTCCTGTCGCTCCTCGGACACTACAGAGCTCCTCACACGCCTCCTTGTGGGTCCTGCCTGGTGCTGCCACTGGGTACTGTGGAGTCTCTATCTCACATCCTCTGTCCTCCCTTACGGGTCAGGGTCCTGCTGTGAAGAATCGTACCTTCTCCCAGTGTACTGTCCCATGTGTCCTGCCCCATGTGTACTACTCCATATGTCCTGCCCCATGTGTACTATTCCACGTGTCCTGCCCCATGTGTCCTGCCCCATGTGTCCAGCCCCATGTGTCCTGCCCCATGTGTCCTGCCCCATGTGTACTGCTCCATGTGTCCTGCCCCATGTGTCCTGCCCCATGTGTACTACTCCATATGTCCTGCCCCATGTGTCCTGCTCCATGTGTCCTGCCCCATGTGTACTGCTCCATGTGTCCTGCCCCATGTGTCCTGCCCCATGTGTACTACTCCATGTGTCCTGCCCCATGTGTCCTGCCCCATGTGTCCTGCTCCATGTGTCCTGCCCCATGTGTCCTGCCCCATGTGTCCTGCTCCATGTGTCCTGCCCCATGTGTACTGCTCCATGTGTCCTGCCCCATGTGTCCTGCCCCATGTGTACTACTCCATGTGTCCTGCCCCATGTGTCCTGCCCCATGTGTACTACTCCATGTGTCCTGCTCCATGTGTCCTGCCCCATGTGTCCTGCCCCATGTGTCCTGCCCCATGTGTACTGCTCTATGCAGCACTTACCTTCTGTGGGTTCTGGTCCAGGACTACTGTTTTCTTGTTCTGTCACTCATGTTGCTGAGGTGCCCACCCTTGGATGCCCTCATACATCGTGGGCTGCTGTCCTGTGGCCGTCACCATGGCCATGCCCGCCCTGTGAGAAGGGGAGGGTGTGCTGCACCTACTCCATTAGCCACTGGCCCACGTGGCTCCCAAGATGCAGTGGGGGCCTCCAGGCCCTGTCATGGGCTCTTTGCTTATCTGAGGTGCCCACACAGGTGTGTGTTCACTGCTTTGCACGTTGTCGAGTGGTGTATTATGGGTGCAGGTGCTGTGCTAGCTTAAGAGCTGACTCCAAAGGGTCTCCTGTCAAGTGATGTTTTTAAACTTCTCTGACCATCCAGGAGTGGGGCAGTGTGGACTCTGCTCTCGGGGCCTGAGAGCGTCCTGACCAGCGTGCAGCCGGTCACCCCTGAGCCATAGCACCTCCCTTGCAGGAGAAAGTTTGTTTTGGGGTGTTTTGTGTTTGGGGGGTAGGTATAGTAGTTGAGTGGGTGGTAGGCACTCAGGACTTCTCATGAAACAGCATCCAGTTTACTTCAGTTGGGTCTTCTTGTGAATACCAGCCTGCGGGATATACTGTGGGCATCTTTGTCTTACAGTTGGGGTGCACCAAAACCTGTGTCATGGTGAAAATCACTGGGGTGTTTCTATTTATTTAGTATTGCAACCAGCGCTGTAGCGGAAATTCTTAAAGAGTTACTTCTGTGCTGTGGGGGAGTTTTTATAGGATGAATTTGTACAAGTGAAATTACTGAATCAGAACTTGGCCATTCTATGTCTCAGTAGATCTCGCTGGCCAGGCCCGTCCATCCTCACCCCAATGGGCGGGACACACGGCCACGGGAACCTTGGTATTGATGTTAGGCGACGTGAGCATTTCCATCGGATCACGAGGAAGCTGTGTGTTTCCTGCTTGTGTTTTGTGCACCGTGTCTTCACTGGTTTGTGCTGTGTTCTCACACTGGCCCTGGTACACGGCGGGCACCTGGCGGACCTCTGAGTGGGTTACGTTGCTGGTGGTGATAACTGTCACGTTTTCCCCAAACGTGCTTTATTTTCCAGACTTGGTTGTGGTGCTTATCGTAAGGGACTTGAATTCATCTGACTTTGTCTTTGTGAGTTCTGTCCTGTATTGTTTTTGAAAATACTACACAGCAGCAGGATTTTGAAAGGATGATTCTTCATTATTTTTGTCTTCCACTTTAACGGGAAGGACTTTAGGTCTTGGATTATGATTCAGTAGATGTTTGGATTTCCTAAGCTAGCCTTTAAGGTCTAGAAATCAGCATTTAGAGGAACTCCTGCTGGGCCTGGATTTGTCTTTCCAGCTTCGGGTCCAGGGTTGGGGCCAGGCTGGGGTCAGGACCTGAGTGACCCTTGACCTTCTCCCCTAAATGTTAACACTGTCTCATCTTCTCCGCAGATTGATCTGATGCCCCACGACCTCATCACCCAGCTCCTGCGCGTCCTGGCCATCGAGACCAAGCAGGAGAAGGCACTGGTCAGTGCCGAGCCCACGGAGCTCACGCTGAGTGGCCTAGAGGCCTTCTCCTTTGACTACGTCGTCAAGTGGCCCCTGTCACTGATCATCAACAGGCAAGTGCCTCTCTCCCCCACCCCTTTCGAGGGCAGGCTCATGGCCACCTCACCCTGAGAGCCCGAGCTGCTCTCCACGTGCATTGGTGCCAATGGAGCCTTGGGAGCAGAGCTGCCGTCACTGATGTCTGCACCCCGAGGGTAGCTGCCTGTCACTGAGTCCTGTGCTCTTCCTGCAGGAAGGCACTGACCCGCTACCAGATGCTCTTCCGGCACATGTTCTACTGCAAACACGTGGAGCGGCAGCTCTGCAGCGTCTGGCTCAGCAACAAGGCCGCCAAGCAGCACACCCTGCCCTCAGCCAAGTGGTGCGTCTGCGCTGGGTGCAGGTCCTTAGGGTGGGGGATCTGCTCTGCCCTGATGGGAGCGACTTCATAGTGTCCACACATGTCCACTTCTATGTGGTGGCAGCACGCCCTGCCCTCGGCCAAGTGGTGCGTCTGCGCTGGGTGCCGGCTCCTCGGGGGGCAGCGGAGGCACGCTGCCTTGCCAGGAGCGACTTCATAGTGTCCACACATGTCCACATCCATGTGGTGGCAGCACAGCCTGCTCCTCAGGCCCCATGGGGATGGGTCTGCATGCAGAATGTGCCTGTTCCAGGACAGCCCACGTCCCAGGGCACAGGGGGCAGTGAGGTGTCTGCCATCAGACCGGGAGTCCTGGGGTGTGGGGCACAGTGAGGTATCTGTGCCTTCAGACCTGGAGTCCTGGGGCATGGGGGGCAGTGAGGTGTCTGCCGTCAGTCCTGGAGTCCTGGGGCACGGGGCTCAGTGAGGTGTCTGCCGTCAGTCCTGGAGTCCTGGGGCACGGGGGGCAGTGAGGTGTCTGCCGTCAGTCCTGGAGTCCTGGGGCACGGGGGGGGGCAGTGAGGTGTCTGCCGTCAGTCCTGGAGTCCTGGAGCGTAGGGGGTAGTGAGGTGTCTTTGCCGTCAGACCTGGAGGTCTGGCACAGAGCGTTGCTTGAAGAGCAGGTTGACGCCAAACTCTTAAGAGCTCACTGGAAGAAAGCACAAAGCTGGGCATCTCCGGGCGTAATTCCTAGGTGGGCTCCTTGGCAGCTCTGACCCGGCTGAGTGAGCCGCTGAGTCTCCGTTTTCACATCTGCAGTCTTGTTAGTTGCACCTCCCTTGTGGGCTGGGGGTGGGACGCAAGGTGAGGTGAGTCATGTTCACAGAACATGCGCCTAACAGTCCAGAGCTGTTGGAACATGGGAGGAGCAGCTCTCCATGCCTGCCGCTCAGCCTCTGCTCACCCAGGCTCTCAACCTGGAGGGAGCAGACGCAGCTTCATCATCACTGGTCCCAGGGTGACCGTCTGGAGGGTCTGGTGTGCTTGGAGAAAACCGCGTTTTCAATTGTCACTGTTGATGGCCTCGCTGACCTGGTGCAAGGGGAGCGGCATCTGCGAAGCACACAGAGCCCAGCACACCACGTCCGCACCCCTTGACTGTCCATGTACCCCTCAGGTTTGCGGGTGCCTTCACTCTGCGGCAGCGAATGCTGAACTTTGTCCAGAACATCCAGTACTATATGATGTTTGAAGTGATGGAACCAACCTGGCATATCCTGGAGAAAAACCTGAAATCCGTGAGTTTTAGCCTAACGTGTTGTAAGATGTAAAAAGCTTGGTGTCAGGCACGGTGTGTTTATAAACTGGTCTGCAGAGAGCAGGACACAGGGCCAGGTGGCAGGGAGGGACTCTGTGAGCTGGTCCCCAGAGCTCGGCCCCCCGCGCCATCAGAGAGAGGTCAAGGGCGCTTCTGGAGGAGTCGGAGGTGAGGTGGTGACAACGGTACTGTCCTCTCTGGGCATCACAGGAGAAGAAATCATGGGAGCAGAGAGCAGGTGTGTGTGTGTGTGTATGTGATGGAGAGACACAATGAGCAACTTCCTCCTGGCCCCCCTCGCTGCAGACGTATTGAACTTTAAGCATTGCAGCACCTGCTGGAACCCCCCCTTCTGAGGAAGAGCTCTGGGCTCCACTCTTGTGCCAGTGCATTCTGGGTCCGCCTGGGGCACCCGTCAGCCAGAATTCCCTGTCATCCTCCAATTCCGGGAGCTGAAAGTACAAGTAGCCCCATTCCTTCCGGCTTTCTCTTTTGCAGATCTAAACACAGGAACTTGGCAACAAGTCTAGTGTTGTCTTTTCTAACTGGCATTGCGAGAGGAGCCCTGGTGGCACAGTGGTTAAGTGCTCGGCTGCTAACTGAAAGGGCCTATGGTTCGAACCCACCAGCTGCTCCCAGGAGAAATATACGGCAGTCTGCTTCTGTAAAGATACAGCCTTGGAAGCCGTAGGGAACAGTTCTACTCTGTCCTATAGGGTCGCTATGAGTTGAAAACGACTCGATGGCAGTGAGTTTGGTTTTGAGTTTTCGTGTTGTGAAGTTGCCCCCAAAAGACCACAGGACCATTTAGCAAGATGAAGCACAGCAGACGAGCAGGAAGCCAACGTCAAGCCCCACACGCATGAAAATCCCAGAGTTCTGGTGCCTGGGACAGCTCAGCTCACAGCCCCTCCCCACAGGCCTCTAACATCGACGACGTCCTGGGCCATCACACCAGCTTCCTAGACAATTGCCTCAAGGACTGCATGCTGACCACCCCCGAGCTGCTCAAGGCCTTCTCCAAGCTCATGTCCGTGTGCGTCATGTTCACCAACTGCATGCAGGTGTGCGGGCCCGCAAGTGCCCACCCACTGCCCTGACCCACCCCGCCTTCACCTACTCCGTGCAGGTGCACAGGTCCACACGTGCCCACCTACCGCCCCTGACCCACCCCACCTTCACCTACTCCATGCAGGTGTGTGGGGAAGGAAGTGCCCACCCACCACCCCTAACCCACCCTTCTTCACCTGTGTCCCTTCCTGCTGCCCTTCCCAGTCCGTCCCCCAAACCACAGTTTTCATCCCTGATTCTGGCCCCCTGTCCCTTGGGCCCTGGACCTATTCCTGAATGCCCTTCTGGTCTCATCGTCAGGACGTGAGTTACTCAGTTTAGTGAAGTATTTATTTGGTGTCTGTCATAAGTGGTTGCTCAAAAACCATGGTAGAGAAAGGGGTGACGTTGGTGTTAGCAAGAGTTAGTGGAGAGGCTCTTGGGGGTTTGAGTCAGCGGAGTCTTGAGGAGGAGGGTTGAGCGTTGCTGACAGTGCTGGGGCAGGGGCTGTGTGGGTTATGTAGGCTGGGGAGGAGGAGAGTTGGAGCAGATTCCTCAGATGCTAGAGCATGTCGGGTCCACGAACAGGGACACCATGAAAAGAAACGACGCTTCTAGGAGAATTAGCTCACACGGACCACGTGAAAGGTGGACTTGGAAGTTCTGCTGGCCGAGCTCAGTCTCATCGGACCCGGGGTCTTTCTGAGTAGTTGTTTATGCTCCCCTGACTGCCGAGGTCATCCACACGTCTGGGACGCGCCTCACTTGGCATAGTCATTTCTGCAGATGGTGTCTTGTCACCAACAGAGCATTTCCCATCCCCTGCCCCAGAGATTCACGCAGAGCATGAAGCTGGACAGCGAGCTGGGCCGCCTGACGCTGGAACATGGGACCATGCTGGGGCCACCCACGGAGGCCGAGCGGGCCGAGGAGAGTGCCCGGAAGAAGCTTGCCAAGAAGGTACGTGCCCGCCCGCCACCCTGGGCCCCTCTATCCAGTCAGATGGGCAGCAGTGCTAGGGCCGCAGTGCATAAAGACACACCTCCACCACGCTGCCGTTTGTCTGTGGTTTATAAAGATGATGGCCCGGATTAGCTCCCAGGCAAGACACCGAGTTCCCATCTCAGTTCTGCCACGCACCAGCCATGAAGCCGTGGCTGTCTATGCGGTGGGCACCTGGTGGAGCTGGATGCACTTAGGAGAGGGCCTGGGCACAGGTGGGGTGCCCCCTATGCTGGAACCGCCCACAGCAGTGGCAAAGCTGGGAGGAGGGGGCCACCTGGCTCCTGTTGGTAACCAGGGCCAGGAGGAGAGGAGGGTGAGTGTGAAGAGTGGACGGTCACCGCCTAGCTGACGAGAGCTGAGGCCAACACTGGGGCCCTGGCCTCTGGCTGTCCTGTGGCCTGTGGGATGAAGCCCTGCTGTGCACATGTTTGGGGGGACCACGGCTTTGAGAGCTCTTGTAACGCCCCTCAGCCTCTCATCCCATGAGAACATCAGGAGCCTGATCCTCAGCTGAGGGACGAAGCAGAGAAGCACGCACGCCAGCTGGGAGGCGTGGGCGGGGCAGGCAGGATCGCTGGGTGGCCTCGGGCTCAGGGCCCCTTCTGCTCCTCCCTCAGCACCTGGCCGAGCACATGGATGCGCCACAGGTAACGTCCGGCTTCGAGGCCACCATCAACAAGTTTGACAAGAACTTTTCCGCCCACCTCCTTGATCTCCTGGCCCGGCTGAGCATCTATAGCACCAGTGACTGCGAGCACAGCATGGCCAGCGTCATCTCCAGGTGGGGGGGCTGGGGGGTACCTGGGGGGACATGGCCAGCGTCATCTCCAGGTGGGGGGGCTGGGGGGTACCTGGGGGGACATGGCCAGCGTCATCTCCAGGTGGGGGGGCTGGGGAGTACCTGGGGGGACATGGCCAGCGTCATCTCCAGGTGGGGGGGCTGGGGGGTACCTGGGGGGACATGGCCAGCGTCATCTCCAGGTGGGGGGGCTGGGGGGTACCTGGGGGGAACAGGGCCAGCATCATCTCCAGGTGGGGGGGCTGGGGGGTACCTGGGGGGAAAGGGCCAGCGTCATCTCCAGGTGGGGGTCTGGGGGGTACCTGGGGGGGACATGGCAGTGTCATCTCCAGGTTGGGGGGGCTGGGGGGATACCTGGGGGGGACAGGGCCAGCGTCATCTCCAGGTGGCGGGGGGCTGGGGGGGACATGGCAGTGTCATCTCCAGGTGGGGGGGGGCTGGGGGGTACCTATGGGGGGGATAGGGCCAGCATCATCTCTACATGGGGGCAGGGTTGGGGGAGTACTGGGGAGGACAGTGCCAGCATCATCTCCATGTGGGGGCAGGGATGGGGGGATGGGGGGGTACCAGGGGGGTCAGGGCCAGCATCATCTCCAGGTGGGCGCAGGGATGGGGGAGGACCTGGGGGGGGACAGGGCCAGCGTCATCTCCAGGTGGGGGCAGGGCTGGCGGGTACCTGGGGAGGATAGGGCCAGCATCATCTCCATGTAGGGGCAGGGATAGGGGGAATGTGGGGGTACCAGGGGGGACAGGCCAGCGTCATTTCCAGGTGGGGGCAGGGATGGGGGCGCTGGGGGGGGACAGGCCGGCATCATCTCCAAGTTGTGGGGAGTGTCAGGACCTGGGAGGATTAGGACCAGTGTCATCTTGGGGAGTGGAGGCGACGGACTTGGGGAGGGGCCTGGATATCCCCTCTGTGTCCAGGCTCTTGTGCCATGTGACTGGAGAGTGGGGTGCTGCCCACCTGGAGAGCTTCACCGTTGGGTGCCTTATACCAGCCAAGAGAAGTGGAAATGAGGAGGGGCGGGTGGGGTGAGGGCTGGGTCCTAGTCAGGAAGAGTTGCTTGGTCTGCAGTGGGCCTCAGACATAGCCATGCATAGAGACCCTCAGGGCCTGGGGCCCTCTGCAGCTGTTCTGGTCTGACAGGTTTGGGGTGCAGCCTGCACCGGGGGCTCTGATGCACAGCCAGGGCTAAACGGCTACCGGTAGCGGTCAAGGCTGCGGAGACAGGTTTAACCCCATAGCATGTTCCGCATCTGGGCTTCTGCTCCTAGACCCAGTGGAGGAGAGCAGGGTGAGGGCCCAGCAAGGCCTGGGGAGGGGGCTGGGGCCCGGCACCCATGGGCTGCACAGAGAGGGTACACCGGGTGTCCCTGGCTCTGGCTGGAGCATGGGGAGAAGTCTTGCCGAGCAGGCAGCACAAGAACCGCCATTTCCCAGCCAGAACTAAAGGGGCGGGGACAGGAGAGGCGGGGTGGGGGGCATGGCCGCTGGCATCTGGGCTGTCGTCAGTGGGGTCTGCAGCTGTTCCTCCGCACGGGACCACTTGCAACCCCCTCTCGGTTCAGATGTCACGTGCCTACCTGAGCATTGGGGCCGGAGGTGCATTTCTGCTTAAACCTTGTTTCCTTGGAGATCTTGGTTCTGCTCTGTGTGCATGCCACGCAGCTTACATCCTGATTGCCTGGGAGCCGTAGCCAGGCTTGGCTTGGGGTGGTGTGGGGGTTGGGGGTGGACTCTGGCCATGTGGTCATGGGAGGATGGGTCGCCTGTGGGGGCCACGCTGCTGATGCTGTATTCACTCTCTTAAGCACCAGCCCACAGGGTTGGGACCCACAGTGGGGGGCTCCTCGGCCATGGAGCCCCCATCCTCCAGGAGAACTTGACTTGGCTTCCCCCTCCACAGGCTGGATTTCAACGGCTTCTACACGGAGCGCCTGGAACACCTGTCTGCAGAGAGGAGTCAGAAGGCGGCTCACCACACAGCTGCCCCACGGGGGCCCCCAGCAGCAGCACCCAGGATCGCCGTAGCTGCCCAGTGAGCCCCATGCATTCCTGGGCCTTACCCGGACAGACAGGAGCACCTGCGTCTGCCAGCCCGGACGTAGAGGGATGGATGTCTACGGATTTGTTGATCTGTTTGCTTTTAAAGAGCTGTCTTGCTCTATTCTGATGTTTTGGCTTCAAATAAAGAGAAAATGAAAACACGTGGCCTCAAGGAAACAAGAAGTCAGAGGTGCCACAGGGCAGTGCATGTCAGGGTGCACTCCTGACACCCACATCCTGAACCGGGTCCACTGATGGGGAAGAAGGGGCTCGCAGAGTCGGCCTGGAACGTCCCGGGCACTAGGGGGCGGCACAGGCCCTCGTGTGATGCTGAATCTCCAGCCGGTTGGCTGGATGTCCTCCAGCCTGTCCGGGTGGTCGTTGTGGAGCCCGGCCGTTGCTTGGACATGCAGGAGGAGGTGAGTTACTTGAGGTCAGTCTCAGGTGTGGGACGTTGCTGGCGGCCACAGGTGGCCCGGCTGAGAACCTCTGCCCTTCTTCAGAGGGACCCTGTGAGCAGGTGAGGGAGGAATGAGAACCACGGTGTGGCCCTGGTAACCTTTCAGAGGGGGCTGCACGCCAGGGACGGGGTGTGGTCGCTCACAGCCACTTTGACTGCATTTAGGAGGGGCACCCCCAGAGTTGGGGGGCTTGGTTCCAAACTGCAAACGACTTCCTCTTCTAGTCCTCAGCTTCCGTGGGCCGCCCAAGTTGCCATAGCATTGAGGCGTTTTGCAAGCGTCTGGGCCCTCAGCTCTGGCCTCCTGCCTGGCCGTAGGCCAGAAACCCTGTGTCTCCCCAGTCTATGTGTCACCTCAGCCCCCCCGTCCCTGTATCTCCATGTCCCCCATCCCTGCATCTGTGTCTCTGTGTCCCCATGCCCCTGAATCCCTGCGTCCCTGTGTCTGGGACCCCCGGGGCCTCGAGAGGTGCCATTCCCACTACACCTCCAGGGTTTGCAGGTGGCCCATGAGGTGGGTGGCCAGGGCAGGCAAACATGGGGAAGGGAGAGGCCAAATTAGGGAGACCAGTTCTGTGGGTGTCCTGTGGGCTTGGGGCCCTCTGTGCTGTGGGGGCTCTGTTAGCCATGACCCCTGATGGCGGGGGACCTGGCTTCAACCATCCCATTAGGTCAGCTTTGTCTTTAGCTTCCCGTGGAACGGTCATGTTTGCGATGGCTGTTGCTCTCTTTGCCGCTAGTGTTGCACACGCACGGGGCATGTTCAGTTACGTGGTGCCGTTGAGCTCGCAGGATGCACTTAGGATGGGTGATAAAGTTACCAGACTTTGGTTTACACAGCATCGTTTTACAGCATAGCCACACTGTAAACTTGGGGACAGAAGCCAGTGTCGTCCCAGTGCAAGCCTTACTCTCCTGGCCAGTGGAGCTGTCCCCTCCCCTCACCCTGGCCTGGGATGCCCCTTGTACCCCACCCCATCCTGGCCTGGCCTGCCCCGCACACCACCAGCCTGGGCTGCCCCATCATGCTCACCTTCCCCCTGCTGAGGACACAGGCCTCTTGGGCAGCAGAGATTGCCTCTCCTACCTTTGCTTTTTATGCTCTGGAGGTTGGGAAAACAAATGCGTCAGTGTCCTTGAGTCAAAAACGTGTCAGGATCCCTCACTCCCTTATCAAAGCCCCTCAGTGCTTCCTTACTGTCCCAGAATAAAGTCGAAGCCCCATTTCTACCGCTATCCCTTGAACTTTGGCCCCGAGGAACCCGCAACAGTCCCTCAGCACCTCTGCCCACCTGTAGGCCTGGCCCACGCAGCCTGCTGCCCTGCCTGCTTATTCCCTAATGCACCTACACACATGCATTTACACACAGCAATACATGCAGGAGCCCACAGACGCACACACCCAATACATGGACCAGCCTACACACACACACACACACACACACAGCCACTACATGGAACAGCCCACAGACACACCCACCCAATACATGGACCAGCCACAGACACACCCATTACATGGGCCAGCCCACAGACACACACGCCCAGTTAATGGACCAGCCACAGACACACACAAGCCCAATATGTGGACCAACCCACAGACACACACACCAAATACATGGACCAGCCCACAGACACACACACCCAATACATGGACCAGCCACAGACACACACACACCCACTACATGGACCAGCCCACAGACACACACGCCCAATACGTGGACCAGCCCACAGACACACCCAATACGTGGACCAGCCCACAGACAGACACGCATAATACGTGGACCAGTCCACGGACACACACACCAAATACATGGACCAGCCCACAGACACACACATGCCCAATACATGGACCAGCCCACAGACACACACAACCACTACATGGACCAGCCCACAGACACATACACACACCCAATACTTGGACCAGCCCACAGACACACGCACGCCCAATACATGGACCAGCCCACAGACACACACCCCCAATACATGGACCAGCCCACAGACACACACAGCCAATACCTGGACCAGCCCACAGACACACGTAGCCAATACATGGACCAGCCCACAGACACACACACGCCCAATACATGGACCAGCCCACAGACACACGCACGCCCAATACATGGACCAGCCACAGACACTCACCCCCAATACATGGACCAGCCCACAGACACACGCACGCCCAATACATGGACCAGCCCACAGACACACGCATGCCCAATACATGGACCAGCCCACAGACACACACCCCCAATACATGGACCAGCCCACAGACACACACAGCCAATACCTGGACCAGCCCACAGACACACGTAGCCAATACATGGACCAGCCCACAGACACACGCACGCCCAATACATGGACCAGCCACAGACACTCACCCCCAATACATGGACCAGCCCACAGACACACGCACGCCCAATACATGGACCAGCCACAGACACGCACGCCCAATACATGGACCAGCCACAGACACGCGCACGCCCAATACATGGACCAGCCCACAGACACACACCCCCAATACATGGACCAGCCCACAGACACACGCACACCCACTACATGGACCAGCCCGCAGACACACTCACCCACTACATGGACCAGCCCACACACATGCACACACAGCCTCTCCCCACCCCATCTCCCCCTTTTTCCCTGGGAATGCAGCACAGGGGAGGGGGCTGTGGTGGATGGCAGTGGCCTTGAAGCCAGACTTCGTCCATGGGACCCTTGTTCCTGCCACCTCACCCTTCCCCCCAGAAGCAGAGTCAAGCTGAGAGACTCAGAAGCCCTGGCAGTGGGTGCTGGCTAGGCAGGTCCACATGGAGCAGCAGGGCAGCAGGCTCTGGCTCTAGGGGTGCCCTCTGGGGCAGGAAGGGCAGAAACCCAGTGGGAGGAGCAGGGCTACCTGGGGCAGCAGGACCAGGTGGTGCCTGGCATCTCCACAGGCTGGGCCTGGATGCTCCCTCCTCCTGAAACCACACAGGGGGCCTTTACAAGCTCATCCTGGGCTCCCTCCTGTTGTCCACGCCCCTCAGAGACCTGCTGCTGTGCCCATCCCCTGGCCTCCACGCAGAGGCTCTCTAAGCTCTGGCCGGCCGCCTGCTCTCACTGGGGCCTCAGTGTCTTCATCTGTGCAGTGGAGGGGGCAGAGTGGTGGATGGGGCCACACGGGGCAGGGGTGGGGGTGGGGGCGGTTCTGGCCTGCCATACTTTTGTCGGCCAGCCTCTCCCCTCCTATCCAACACCTGCCTGAGACATGGTGCCCTTTGACCTGGGGCTGGCCCTCCTGCTCTGGGCTTCCTAGGGGAGGGGGCAGAGTGGGGCAGGGAGGAGTGAGAGGCCCTGGGTCCCTGCAGTCAGAGATGTGGGGAGCTGGGCAGCGTGGAGGAGGGGGGGCTGGGGCAGAAGCTGTAAGAAGCCCCGCGCTGCCTCCTTGTGTGGTGACCTGGCCTCAGATTCTCATCCACACAAACGGGTGGGGGGGCCCTGCGTGGTCGCCCAGCTCCGTGCGCTCTTTCCCGCGCTGAGAGGCTCCCGGCGAGAGCTGGACGCACAGCAGTAAAGACTGCGCTGTTTCCCCGAGGCCACCCTTTCCCCCGGGACGCCCCTCCCGGAGGACGCCTCTTCTTCTGGGACGCCCCTGTCCCAAAGACGCAGCTCATAGCCTGACCCGGGACGAGGAGCCGGCGGAGGGGCGACGGGGAGGGACCTGCACGGCCAGTCCCCAGGTGAGAGGCGGTACCCCGCCCGGCAGCACCTAGGGTCGGGGTCACAAAGGAGGTGGGAAAGGGAAGTGGGTCTAGAAGGCGGGGCCGCGCAGCCCAGCCCCGCCCGGTTGCCCGTGGGGCCAATTGGCTGCGGGGCGGGGGTTGGTCTTCGGGGCGGTGCCTCGTAGGGGATGAGCCTCCCAGAGGAGCGCCGGGGAGCAGGCTCTGTCCCGCGGAGAGCCGCTTACCGGTTAGCCCCGCGGAACATTCCAGACACCCCGCTTCCGGCTCCACGTCCCGGACGATGCGCGGCCCCGGCCTCGGCCTCGGGCTCTGGCTGCCCGGCGCGCTCTGGCTGCAGGGTGAGTGCTCGACATCCGCGTGACTCGGGGTCGTGGGGAGCCGCGGTCCGTGAGCGGCGGGGCTGGGGCGCCGGGCTACCTGGCCTCCCCTGCGCCCCACGCGTGCTCCGACTGGTCCCAGCTGGCACCAGGCGCGCCGAGGTGGCCACTCGGCGGAGAGGAGTCGAGAGGAGTCGGAACCTTCAGAAGGAAACCGCGAGAGCCCTGACCGCTTGGTCACGGAACTGGGCAGGACGGTGCGGGGCTGAGGGCGGCTGGGGCCGCTGCAACCGCTGCCGGTGGCTCCCTGTCTCGGGGAGCGTCCACCCCTACCAGGACTCCCGAGACCGGCAGGAAAGTGGTGACGAGGAGCAGTTCGCTGGAGCGAGGGGCTGGGGACACATGGGGGGTCTGGCCACATGGAGCGGGTCTCTGGCCAGGGAGGATTGATCAGCTGCCACCCCTGTACCCCCCTCTTCTAGGGGCTTCCAGGATGGGAGTTTTGTAGCCCCCAACCCCAGACTGGAGGGGGTTGAGCTAGGGGGATGCTTCTCCAGGAGGCTGGGAGCTGGGCAGCCTTTCCTGGTGACCTCTCCTTTCTTGAGGATTACCGCCCAGTGAAGACACCTTCAGAGCCTGGGTCCTCCTGGCCCCCCCCACCCCGACCGCCCATCAGCGGTGGTTTGTCTTTTGAATGCCCTGAAATTCTCCATCCCCTCAGATCTATAGTTGGACATGCAGGGGGTTTCCAGCACCTGCGGTGGGGCCTTTCAGTTCCTAGCTAAAATGCCAGAAAGAGATGGATGATGTGGCTACTTGGAAACCACCCCCCCCCAAAAAAAAATAGCGACCCTATAGGACAGAGTAGGAGCCCTGGTGGCGCGGTGGTTAAGAGCTCTGCTGCTAACCAAAAGGTTGGCGGTTCAAATCCACCAGCTGCTCCTTGGAAACTCTATGGGGCAGTTCTACTCTGTCCTACAGGATCGCTGAGTCGGAATTGACTCGAAGGCAACGGGTTTAGGACAGCGTAGGAATACCCCATAGGGTTTCCAAGGAGCAGCTGGTGGATTCAAACTGTCAAACTTTTGGTTAGCAGCTGAGCTCTTAACCACTGCGCCACCAGGGCTCCGGTTACATGGAGGAGACCAGAACCTTCAAGTGCCTTCGGGTGGGGCCTGCTGCCCCCAGAGCCTGCAAGAACCACAGGAAGCCCTCTTGGGCTGGGGGTCAGACCTTCGTCTCTTGTGGTCAGCGCTGATGGGACGTGGGTGGGGAGTGGGACACGCAGTGTTGGGGCAGGTTCGGGACACCTTGAGTTGCTGGTCCCTGTACTGCTGAGCGACTCACCTCCACATTCAGGGACAGCATCCAAGGGCAGGAGAGGCCAGAGCCTTGCTGACCCCTGCTCTCCCACAGTGATAACTTCCGGCCCCTCCTTGCCCCACGTGGATCGGTTTCAGGTGGTATGGCCCTGGCGCCTGCCAACACCCCGTGCCCGCAGGGACCTGTCCTCCCGCTGGGTAAGTCTACAGGGCGTGGTGCAGCCCAGGGGTTCCTTGCTGGCCTAAAGGCCTGGTTTCCATCTGGGACAAGGGAGTCAGTAGCTCCCTGTGAGGGTATGGCCTGTGGGGCTGCCCCATGCGGCTCTGGGAGAAGTTGGGCTTGAGATCAGACTCTGAAGGCCTGTCTCCCGCTCCTGGGTGTGCCCACCCCCCGCCCCGCCCCTTCTTCCCCCCTGCAAGCAAAGCATCTGCTGAGTGTGGGCCCCGGGGACGCTGGGCTGCCCAGCTGTCTTGTCTTTCTTGGTGGTCTCTTGCCAAGGCCAACCAGGGGGGTGACCTCAAAGGGAAGGAGGTGGGGGCAGCAGCGGGCAGGCTCAGAGGCCACTCCCCAGTTTCACTTGGCTGGGGGGTTGGTCTGCCAAGTTCCTCTTCGACCGCTGAGTACAGCTCACTGCTGACTGTTGTGAGTCAGCCTTGATGCACCTTCCTTGAGGTGTTTGGCACTAGGTGGGGATCTCCCGGGGCCTGAGGAACCGAGAGGAGGCTGTGGATGATGCAAATGTTAATGCTCTTGGCAACTGGTTTTCACTGGTTTGGGGAACCAAGAATGGCCTGTGGGTTGCCTCCGGGCTCAATTCCTAAAACCCCTGTGCGTGTGGGTACACGTGCATGTGCATACATGTGTGTATGTCCATACGTGTGTGCGTGTGTGTGTGTGTGCGTGTGTGTGTGTGTGTGTGTGTGTGTGTGTTTACTGGGATGGTGAAAAGACAGGTGCTGTCTCGGAAACGGCCCCCGGGACCCCCACAGCTGCCTCGCCCCGTCCTGTGCCTGGGACCCCCACAGCTGCCTCGCCCTGTCCCGTGGCAGGCAGTCCAACGGATGGGTAAACTGAGGCCTGTCAGGCTGAGGTGCCCAGTGAGGCCCTGGGCAGAGTTCCTGGGTCTGTTCTGGGGACAGGCTCCCCCTCCTGCCCCCATCTAGCCTGGCCCAGCCATTCCAGGGTCCTCAGGGCTTCCAGGCTGTGTTGCTCCCTGTGGGGTGGCCTTGGGCTCTAGGACCCGCCTGGCCGAGCCCCTGCAGAGGTAGGAGGGGGCGTGGCCTCAGGGCAGGCCCCTGACTCCGGGACTCCTCTCAGAGCCTGTACCCGGAGAGCGTGAGCTACGTCCTCAGGGCCGGAGGGCACAACTTCACTCTGCACCTACGGAAGAACAGGTGAGCGGAGGGCAGGCCCGCAGTTCCCACCTGGAGAGCCCCTGTGTGCAGGCCCACCTCGGCCCCGCACGCTTGCGTCCTGGGTGTCGTGGGGGTCCTGGAGTCTTGGGGACCCTGGGGCCCTGGGGATCCCGGCTATCCTGGGGGTTGTGGGCACCCTGCTGCTCTGGGCCCACCTTCTCCTCACACTGAGCCTTGCCAAGGGAGGCCAGCAGCCCAGGGCACTAAATCAGCTCTTTTCCAGAGATCTGCTGGGCTCGGGCTACACGGAGACCTACACAGCTGCCAATGGCTCCGAGGTGGTGGAGCAGCCACAAGGGCAGGTACGAGGCCCGGGTGGCCTCTGGGAGGGGGGGAGGGCAAGGCCGGGATGTAAAGCCACTCACCACTCTCCTTGCAGGATCACTGCCTCTACCAGGGACATGTGGAGGGGCATCAGGGCTCAGCCGCCAGTGTCAGCACCTGTGAGGGCCTCAGGTGGGTGCCACTGGCCCGGGGCGGGACACCCATGGAGTGTCAGCCCCAGCCCTCGCCTCATTTGCAGAGAGGTAATCAGATGGAGAAGAGGGGCTGGGGCCCTGCTCGCAGACACCCCTGTCTTCCCTGTGACTGGGGCATGCAGAGGCTCAGGCTCCCCTAGAATTCACAAGTCCTGGCACAGTGTCTCCTGGGCATTGTCCCCAGGTGTCCACTGCCTGGAGGTGCTGGGCTAGGGGGATCAGGAACCTAGGATAGGTGAGGGGCTTTCTCCACTCCCCCACCCCCACAGGGAGGCAGGGACACGGCCCTTGTGCAGCTCCACACCTGCTCCTCTGCCCTCAGGGGCTTTTTCCGAGCGGGCTCGGCCGTCCACCTGATCGAGCCCCTGGACAGCGCCGAGGAGGGCCGGCACGCCCTATACCAGGCACAGCACCTGCAGCAGAAACGCGGCACCTGTGGAGTGAGCAACGCAAGCCTGGAGCACATCCTGGGGCCCCGGATCGCAGCAGCCTTCCGGCCCCGGGTAAGCAAGCAGGCCTGCCCGCTTGGTGTCAGCCTGTCTCTGAGCTGTCTCCAGACTCTCTGTCTGCTCCTCAACTCAAGTGCCTGCCTGCTGTCCCCATGCCCTGGGGTTGGGCATCCCTGAGCCGTCCACCTCCCCAGCACAGTCAGTAAGTGCAGACGAGCTGAGGTGGGCCCAGTGGCTGGGTGGTTCACTGCTTTGGTCACCTGCAGGATCGGCCTCTGTCCCAAGAACCCCGGCACGTGGAGCTGTACGTGGTCACAGACAGCACTGAGGTGAGGGTGGGTGGCCAGGGTGGGTGGGCAGCAGGGCGGGTCAGATGGGTGGGTCGGGCTCAGCCTGAGGGTCTCTGTGTTCCAGTTCCAGCAGTTCGGGAGCCGAGAGGCCCTGCGCAGGCGGGTGCTGGAGGTGGTGAACCACGTGGACAAGGTGGGCCATGCCTTCTGTGCTCACGGTGGAGGGTCCCCTGAGGGGCTGCCTTTGGGGTCCTGCCCAGCAGGGGCTCAAGAACCCCTCGGCAGTGGGTCCACTCCCAGGGGGCACCACCTGCCTGATGGTAACCCTGGTTTAGAGGTGTGTGCAAGGGACCTAGGAAGGCAGGGAGCAGACGGGCCGGCAGCTAGAATAGTCGGCTGGACTGTGGGGGCAGGGAGGACTGCCCGTCCCTAAACCAGCCACTGAGACAAGACTGCCCCTGATTGCCCCTCATGCCCCCACCTTCGGGGCAGTGCTGCCTCTGCCAGCCAGTCTACCTCCAGACTCAACCACCTGGGGGGCCCTGACGCCCCCCACCCAACAGGGTCCCCAAGGCCCAGTCCGACATGGGCCTCTCATCCTCACTTAGCTGTACCAGGAACTTGGCCTCCGAGTGGCCCTAGTGGGCCTGGAGATGTGGAGCAGAGATAAGATCAACATCAGCCCCCAGGCTGATCACACGCTGGAGAACTTCCTGGCCTGGCGGTCGAAGGAGCTGGTGGGGCGGCACGCCCACGACAATGCGCAGCTCATCACGTGAGGGGGGACAGAGGGGCCGAAGGAGCTAGGCATGGGACGCAAGGTGGGGTGAGGTGTGGGGCACAGGGTGGGGTGAGGCGTGGGGCCTGGGGTAGGGAGGCTGGCCCCTCCCACCTGCTGACATTGTGCTGCTAGGGGGGTCGACTTCTCTGGCACCACCGTGGGCCTGGCCAAGGTGGCCTCCATGTGCTCCCAGGCCTCAGCAGCCGTGAACCAGGTGCGCAGGGGGACTCCGGGCCAGGAGCAGGGAGGGGGCCAGCGGACCACAGGAGGGAGAGACCCCAACACCAGGCACACAGCAGTGCCGGTGCTCCTGGGGGGCAGGCATGCCCTGTCTGAGGAGAGGTGTTGGCAGGATCGGGGCGAGGCTGCAGCAGCCTCTGGGAGCAGGGAGGGCAGGTGCAGGGCTCCAGATGACCCAAGCGAGCACTGCCCCCTGACCTCCAGGACCACAGCCAGAACCCTGTTGGCGTGGCATCCACCATGGCCCACGAGATGGGCCACAACCTGGGCATGGACCACGACGAGAACGTCCACGGGTGCTACTGCCCAGTGCCTCGGGACAGCGGTGGCTGCGTGATGGCGGCCAGCATCGGGTGAGGCCTCCCAGTCCTGCTGCCCAAGGGCGTCGCCAGCCCTCACGCCAGCCTGGGGCAGCCCTGCGCAGTGGCGGGGGCGGTGTCAGCCCGTGGCCCAGGCCATGGGGTGTGGCGGCCCGAGTCCCTCCCTGACAGCGCACCCCTCCTTCTCAGCCTCAAGTTCCCCAGAATGTTCAGTCAGTGCAGCCGTACGGGCCTGGAGACGTTCGTGGAAAACCCCCAGACAGACTGCCTGCGGGGCACGCTGGACCCCCACCGGCTGGTCAGCGACCCGGTGTGCGGTAACAAGTTCCTGGAGCGCGGGGAGCAGTGTGACTGCGGCTCAGTCCAGGTGCTCCCCAGGCCCCGTGGGCCCTCTGCTGGCTACTGCCTGGGGGTGGGGGGCTGAGCGGAGGGGACCCTTCCTAGGGGAGGTGGGTCTCAGGAGGGGCCTGAGCAGAGGGGACACGTCCTAGAGGAGGTGGGTCCCAGGGTGGGGCTGAGCAGAGGGGACCCATCCTAAGGGAGGTGGGTTCCGGAGGGGGGGACCTGGATGCTGACGCCCCCTGCAGCATGCGGACCTTTGCTGTCCCCACCTGCACAGTTCTGAGGGGCTGCCATGGATGACCCCCTCTCCCCTCACAGGAGTGCCGGGACCCCTGCTGCAATGCCACCTCCTGCCGGCTGACCGAGGGGGCTGCGTGTGTCCAGGGTGCCTGCTGTCACAAGTGCCAGGTGAGTTGAGTGGGCTTTCTGCCCCCTGAGGCTCAGGACCTCTCACCGCCCCCTGCTGAGCCCCTGACTGGCAGCAGGGGACCCCAGTGTATGGTGGGCTGCTGACCTCAGGCCTCACCCTTCCACTGGCAGGTGAAGCCAGCTGGAGAGTTATGCCGTGCCCCCAAGGATGTGTGTGACCTTGGGGAGTACTGTGATGGCCAGCAGCCCGAGTGCCCAGAGGACATCTTCCAGGAGAACGGCACGCCCTGCCTGGGGGGCTACTGCCACAATGGGGTCTGCCCCACACTGAACCAGCGCTGCAGTGACCTGTGGGGGCCAGGTGAGGCAGCAGTGTGGGGACGCGGAACCCACTGACCCAGCCAGCCCATCCCTGTTAACCTGCCCTGGTCTTGCAGGTATGCGGGCTGCTACAGAGACCTGCTTCTCCTACAGCCTCTCGCGGGGCTGCCAGGGCCTGCACCTCAACCAGTGAGTACGCGGGGTCCATAGGGTGCCACTGGGGAGGGGACCCCCCACCCTATGTACACATGTGTATGCACACAGGGGTGCCACCAGAGAGGGGACCCCCAGGCCAGGGCACAGGGTCCACGTGGGGTACCACTGGGGAGAACTCCTCAAAGAAGGAGTCTGTTCTCCAGGGTCCACCCTGCTGCTCACGGGAGGGAGGTGAGTCACTGTGGCTGGGGGGAGTGTGGACACCCCACCAATCGCCCTGCCCCACCCACTGCCCCCTCTTGCTGCGGCCCCAGTTCCCCCGAGCAGGGCTGGTGCGTGCTGAGTGGGTCCCAGCCTGTCCCTCTGACTGCAGGGTTGACCCGTGTGGCATCCTGTATTGCCAAGGGGCACAGAAGCCCCTGCAGCGGAGCTACTGTACCATCACCCTCTCCTTTGGCCACTGCCAGGCACTCGTCACGGAAGGCGGTGGTGCCTACGAGACCGTGCCAGTGGGCACCAGGTGTGGCGAGGGCAAGGTGAGTGCAGGGGGCACCTGCCCCAGGGGCCCCTCAGCCAGGTAGGTGTGCAGGGGCCACTGGCAAAACCAGGGCCAGACTTAGCACCCCAAGTGGTGGTGACCGGGCAGCTTCACAGCCCCAAGAGCCTGGTATCTGACCGTGAGCCCTGAAGGCGCGCACCTCCCCACTGTGAGTGGTCCGTGTCCTGGGTGGGGGCAGGGCCAGGGCCTCTGCAGGGGCCGGCAGACACAACCCCCCCACAAGGCTGCACATCCACCTCCACAGACCAGGTCCCTAAGGAGTACCCCCACCCCTCCAGGTTTGCTGGGAAGGACGCTGCCAGGGTCTCCACGTTTACAGATATGAAAACTGCTCTGCCAAGTGCAACGGCCATGGGGTATGTTTGGGCTCCTGGAACAGCATGCCCCCAGGCCTGTCCTGGCTTGAAGAGGCATGTGGGCTGGGGACATGCCTGGGTGGACAGCGGGAGGCCAGCCACGGGTACCATGGTCCAGGCGCTTGAGCCCTGGCCCAGCACTTTTGGCATCGTGCCTGAAAACCAGTGCCAGGCCGGTCACTGTGCCAGCTGGCATGTGGGCCAGGCCTTCCAGCTCCCATGCAGGGCCCCTGCCCCACACTGCTCACCTGTTAGTGCTCGTGAGCCCAGCCATCACGCCGCCTGCCACACACAGACACACACAACACAGGCACAGACTCCGTACATACACGTACATGCACATACCACATACACACGGAGACACACAACACATGCACAGACTCCGTACATACACATACGTGCACGTACCACATACACATGGACACACACGACACAGGCACAGACTCCGTACATACACGTACGTGCACGTACCACATACACACGGACACACACAACACAGGCACAGACTCCGTACATACACATACATGCACATAACACGTGTGCACACACACAGACACACACTACACATGCACAGACTCCGTACATACACGTATGTGCACAAACCACATACATACACACAGACACACACTAAACACGCACAGACTCCATACATACACGTACGTGCACACACCACATACGCACACACAGACACACTACACATGCACAGACTCCATACATACATGTATGTGCACACACCACATACACACGGACACACACAACACATGCACAGACTGCGTACATACATGTACGTGCACATACCACATGCACACACAGACACACACTAAACATGCACACTCCATACATAAACATGTACGTGCACATACCACATATGCACACACAGAGACACACACTAAACACACACAGACTCCATACATACACGTACATGCACATACCACATACGCACAGACACACTACACAAGCACAGACTCCATACATACATGTATGTGCATACACCACATATGCACACACACAGGCAAGCACATGCGTGGGCACAAACACTCCACGTACAAGCTAACACACCACATACACCTACATGCATGCATTTACACGTGTGCAAATACCTGTCCGTGCACACACACAGCATGCATTACGCATGCACTGTGTACACTGTACAGACACACGTGCACAAACTGCACATGTGTGCATACAGATGTGCACACTACACACATGCATACACACACTCCCGGCTTCCATGTGGAACAGTGGTAACTGGCTGGTCCAACTGGAAACAACCTCAGAGCCCAGCCCCTCACTCTGCGACCAGGTTGCACTTTGAGCTCTGGGTGACCCACACACTCTGCTTTAGGAAAGTCAGAGCTGATGAGTGCTTGACACAGCAAGGGAATCTGGAACTCTCCCCTCCTGAGGCTTCTCACAGGGTGGGGTGGTGCACCACCCCCTAGCAAGGTTGAGGCAGGGGCTTGCCTGCAGAAAGTGCAGAGGGCCAGACCTTGGAGGGTTGGGCCGCAGTGGGGTCTCAAGGTGTAGGGGGCCCCGGGCCCCACTGGGGCAGCGGGGACTGAGAGGCAGGGGCAGCCCTGCAGAAGCATCTGGGCTACTGCCCCTCCACGTGATAGAGCCAGCCCCCACTGCCTTTGGGGCTCCCTGTGGTGTCAGCATCTGCCCGTTCCACCCACCCACCGACTGTCTCTCCAGGTGTGCAACCACAAGAACAAATGCCACTGCCACCCAGGCTGGGCCCCACCAGACTGCGCCAAGCCCGTATCTGACATGCATACAGGTAGGGCCTGGGGGGCCCCACACGGCCTGCGGGCACGAGGCCCCACTGGTGGGGGAGTGACATCCATGGGGTCTCTGCTCAGCCGCTGGGTTCTGGCGCTTTTCCTGACAGCCTGGGGAACCCTGAGGGCGTTGGTAAACACAGGCTCCACGGCCCTCCAGGGTGCTCTTACCCTGAAGTTCCCGTGCCCCCTGCCTCAGCCTTACACGGGAGTGTCCTGGAGAGACGGGAGGACGGTGACCGAGGGGTGCTGGGTCAGGGCGAAGCTCCCAGGACAGTTCTCAGCCCTCTTCACAGTGGCCCACTGCCACAAGTGTCTTCCTCCCCACTGGCCACTGTGTTAGTCATCTAGTGCTGCTATAACAGAAATACCACAAGTGGATGACCTTAACAAAGAGAAGTTTATTCTCTCACAGTTTAGGAGGCTAAAAGTCAGAATTCAGGGCACCAGCTCCAGGGGAAGGCTTTCTCTTTCTGCAGGCTCTGGGGGAAGGTCGTTGTCATCATCTTCCCGTGGTCTAGGAGCTTCTGAGGTGCAGGGATCCTGGGTCCAAGGGACCCGCTCTGCTCCTGGCACTGCTTTCTTGGTGGTATGAGGCCCCGCACTCTCTCCTCCCTTCCCTTTGATCTCTTGTAAGATGAAAGGTGGTGCAGGCCACATCCCAGGAAAACTCCCTTTACATTGGATCAGGGATGTGACCTGACCAAGGGTGTTATATCCCACCCTAAGCCTCTTCAACATAGTCCAATCTTGCCTCATTAACCACAGGCAGAGATTAGGATTTATAACACAAGAAAATCACAGTCACAAAATGGAGGACAACCACACAATACTGGGAATCATGGCCGAACCAAGTTGACACATATTTTTGGGGGACACCATTCAATCCATTACCCTCTACCCTTTGGCCCCCTAAAATTCATGTCCTTGCTTCATGTAAAACACATTCACCCCATCATATCATAGCAAAAGTCTTAAATCAATTCCAAGTCCAAAATCCAAAAATTCCTCTTCATCTGTGAAATCTAGAATACAAGTTATCTGCTTCCAAAGGTATGATGGTGGAACAGGCACAAGGGAGACATTTCCATTACAAATGGGAGAAACTGGACGGAAAGAAAGAATAACAGGGCACCAAGCAAGTCAGCAGAACACATTACATTAGCCCTTAAGGCTTGAAAATAATTCTCTGTTCTCTGAGACAATTTACACGATAGCCCTGTCCTCTAGACTGTAGGTATTGACCACACTCTCCAGATTCTAAGTGGAGGCCCCTCAGCCCTGCGCTTCAGCTCCACCTTCCAGGCCCACTGGGACAGCAACTCTGCTCCCTTGGCTTTAGGCGCACCATTCTCCTATTCCATCTGAGTGGCGACTCCACCTTTAGAAACACCAGAGGCCATGGCTCCACCCTTTGAAACCCCAGAGGTTGAGGCCATACCTTTTGAGACTAAGGCAGCTCGGCTTCTGTGTTCTTTGTCTTTTTAGCATCTGCTTCCTGGTTCCTTGGCCTCTTGGCCCTTGGGCCTCACGCCCGCATCTGCCCTGCTGAAGCAAGTGTTCCAAAGCTCTGTATCTCCACCAATAAGAGCCTCGAGGCACCCCACTCCTTCAGTAAACTTTCGGTGGAAAGGCGCTCAGCTGTCTTGCTCCATAGGTCGGCAAGCCTAGCTCCACCCATAAGTGCCAGGAGGCACCATACTCCACTAGGAAGCCTCCTGCACAAAGGCACTCAGCTTTCTTGCTCCATGAGTTGGCTCCAGCACTGTCTGGCGCTGGTCTCCTAGTTCTGCTGCTGCCGGTCCTCTGCTGCTGCTTCTCACCATCTGTACTGTCTCCGGTGTTAACAGTTCTCCTCACTTCCTTCTGAGTCCTTTATCCATTCACAATTTCAAAACCGCTTCCACATTTTAGGTAGCTGTTAGAGCGGCACCCCACTCTCGGTACCAAATTCTGTCTTAGTCGTCTAGTGCCGCTGTAACAGAAATACCACAAGTGGATGGCCTTAACAAAGAGAAATGTATTCTCTCACAGTCTAGGAGGCTACAAGTCCGAATTCAGCTCCAGGGGAACGCTTTCTCTCTCTGTCAGCTCTGGGGGAAGGTTCTTATCATCAATCTTCCCTTGGTCTAGGAGCTTCTTAAGCACAGGGACCCCGGTCCAAAGGACGCGTTCTGCTCCTGGCACTGCTTTCTTAGTGGTATGAGGTCCCCAACTCTCTGCTCGCTTCCCGTTCCTTTCATCTCTTGTAAGATGAAAGGTGGTGTAGGCCACATGCCAGGGAAACTCCCTTCACGTTTGATCAGGGATGTGACCTGAGTAAGGGTGTTACGTCCCATTCTAATCCTCTTTAACATAATCTAATCTTGCCTCATTAACCACAGTTGGAGATTAGGATTTACAACACACAGAAAAATCACAGTGACAAAATGGAAGACAACCACACAGTACTGGGAATCATGGCCTAACCAAGCTGACTCATATTTTGGGGGGACACAATTCAATCCATGACAGCCACTGAGCGTGCAGTCATCCACAACATCACGGCCTCCAGGGCCTGGGCTGGCCATGCCGGCACCACTGGGCCTGGGGCCACCCGCAGCCCAGCCTTCCAACCTGCCACTGGGGACTCCGGAGCTCTGGTGTAACGCACCTGTGTCTGCTGTTGGTAGGATCTTGGACAGGGCCTGGCTGTTGCGGCTGCTGGCAGCTCCTGGGGGGAAAGCTCAGCAGCAGGCATTCTTGGTGGCCAGCTCTGGGCTTGGAGGGCTCAGCCAAGGTGGGGTCTGTGCACATGGCCCCTGCCATGGAGCAGGTGATGGAGGAGCCATGAGGAAAGGCTCTGGTCCCTCGGGCAGGGGCTGCTTCCCTCACGGGCCCCCTGGAGCCACCGGCCCAGCTGATAGCAGTTCATTGTGTCCCTGACAGCATCTGGGAGCCTGCCCGTGGGAGTCCTGGTGAATGTGGTGCTGCTGGTGGTTGTGTTGCTCCTTGTGGTAGGTGTCATCTTCTACCGCAAGGCTTGGGGCCACGGTCGCAAGAGGTGAGGATGCACCTGTATTACAAGATGTCAGTGTGTGTGTGTGCGTGTGCTTGTGTGTGTGTACTGTGTGCCTGTGTGTGTGTTCATGTGTGTGCCTGTGTGCACATATGTGCCTGTGTGTATGCCTGTGTGCACCTGTGCGTGTGTGTGCACGTGTGTGTGCATGGGCACTTTGCACATGCATGCATGCCTGTGTGTGTGCACCTGTGTGTGTGTGCACGTATGTTTGTATGTGCACCATGCTTGGCACCACTGTCGGGGAGATGAGGACCAGTTCCCCACGCACGGCCCCAGCACGAGGGGTGTCTTCCCTCTGCAGACCACCTGCTTCTGCCAGTCCTGGGGCTGAAAGCTCAGCTTCCTCAGGTCCATCCAACCCCAGAGGGCAAGCAGAGCCTTAGCTCTGGGCCCCCTGCCTCTCTCTGAGACATGAAGGGGGTAGGTTCTGATGCCAGGTTAGTGAATGTGAGTTCCCCGTGGCTGCCGTAACCAAGTGCCATGATGTGGGTGGCTTCTAAGAACAGAGATTTATTGTCTCATGGATTCTAGGTTAGAGCTGTCATGTGGCTGTCTTCTCTCTGTGTGTCTCTCCTCTTATAAGGACACTGCTGAGGCAGGCTTGGGACCCACCCTTCTCCAGGATGACCTGATAACCTAACTGATCACATCTCCAGAGGCCCTATTTCCAAATAAGGTCACATTCACATGTTTTGGGGTTAGGACTTTCACATTTCTTTTTGGGAGTCACAGTTCAACTCATAGCACTGATGTAAATACAAAGAGAGGCCAGATGGAGCCCCCACATCCACCGTGGGAACCCCCGCAGGTCCTGTGTATCCCCGAGGCACTTAGGACTCCACCCACCCATGGGGCTGGCACACTCGGTAGTGATAGCAGCACACAGAGGGGCTGTTTGGCACCTGGCACACGCCTGGCACACCTGCCTGGGGTAGATGGCCCTGCTCCGTCTTGACGTGGGGAGTGCTGGGCTGCCCCTGCCCAGCTGGACTGCACCTCCAGGGTCCACCAGGGCAGCGAGCACTCGAAGAACCTCTCTGCCCCGTTCTTACCACTTCCCATGTGGTGCTATGGCTCACCCACCGACTGGGAGCCTCCTGAGTACCTGGTGGGGACGCTGAGGCCAGGCCGCCACTGACCATGCCTTTCCTTTTTCCCCAGGAACACAGCCCCCAAGACCTCCACGGGGCTCACAAACCCCATGTTCCACGAGAAGGGCGGCACCGGTGCCCTAGGAAGGAGCAGTGCTGCAGCCCCCACTGCCGGCCCCCCCGAGGCAGTCTCGAGCACCCACTCCCACCAGCCCCCTAGACCCCTGGTGTCCACGGAGACCCCAAAGTGGCCACCTCCTGTTGTAAGCATCATGTCCCCTAACAGGCCTAAAAAAATCCATTGTCTTCGAGTCGATTCCGACTCATAGCAACCCTATACGACAGAGTAGAACTGTCCCATAGGGTTTCCAAGGAGCAGCTGGTAAATTTGAACTGCTGACCGTTTGGTTAGCAGCCAAGCTCTTAGCCACTGCACCACCAGGGCTCCCCAGTGGGCCTAGTGAGGCTGAAATACAGAGACAGGGTCCCCCAGCCCACCCTCAAAGGTTCTGGAAGCGTGCCCTCGTTCCCTAGGAAGCCCCTAGAAGGCTGAGGCAGACCCCCCAATGCACACACATGGCTGGCTTCTCCTACCCTCTGTAGGAGGGGCAGAAACCTCAGAGCTGAGTGCTGGGTGGCTTGGGAGACCTGACGGGGAGAGTGCACCCCGCAGGTAGCACCCCAGCTGCCCGGTGCACTCACAGCCGCCCCTTTCCCTGCAGCCCCCCGCTGCCATGTCCAGGCCCCCCTTCCCGGTTCCGGTGTACACACAACAGGCGCCAGAGCAGGTGAGCCCACCTCAGAAGGGAGGAGGTGGAGTCAGGCTGGCTGGATTCAGGGCCCATTTGAGAGGGTGTTGCTTCATGGGGGGCAGGAGGCAGGGAGTGGGGGGTGGTCCTGCACTCAGGAGGCCTGTGGCTCCCACCAAGGGAGCTGTCAGTAGGGCCAGGAGCAAGGCAGAGGTGCAGCCTCGGGGCCATTCTGAGGTTCCGGGGCCCAGGGCTGCCGGGGGGTTGGAGGGTCAGGGGGTGTGACCCTCCTCCTTTCTCTCAGCAGCTCAGGCCTGCCCCACCCAAGAAGCCCCTCCCGGAGCTGAAGCCCAAGCAGGTGAGAGACTTTAAGGTCCCCACCCCACCACCCCGGGCTGCCCTGGGTGCCCCTCTGGCCGTGCAAACACCAGGTTGGGGAGGCCCGGCTTGGTCCTCCGGGGGAAGGCCAGACAGTTCAGCCTGCCCTGGCCATGAGGCTTCGGGGTTCAGAGAAGACCTCCCTCAAATGTGAATGACTGGAGCCTTGGCTGGGTTTGGCTTCATTACAAGCCCTCCCTATCTCCCAGCTCCTCCCCTGGGGTGTCGGGGTCTGCCCCCAGCCCCTCCCCTGCCATGTCAGGGTACCATCCCCTAGCCCTGAGCTCCCTGCCCCCGGGCTTACCTCTGCCAGTCCCTGGGGGCAGGATGGAATGGGTGACTGCTAGGAAGCCCCGCCCCAGCCCCCAGGCCCTCCAGTGCCTTTCAAAGGCCTAGATGGGCAGAACTCTGGGCGGGGGTGGGGAGTAGGGGTGTGATCACCTCCTGTAGGGCCTGGCATGGACTCCAGCTGTCCAAGTCTGTGTCCACCTCAGGCCATCCTCGTTGCTCTCACTGGGGTGGATGTGAGGGGGCCCGGGTGAGGAAGGTGAGGAGGGCTGGGAAGGGCGTAAGGATTGAGGGGTGGTGGGAGGTCTCATCTACTGGGAGGCTCTGGGGAGAACTTCCAAAATGTGGCCTTAAGCGTTCGTCCACTCCCCAAACATCTGTGGAGTGTCTACTGAGGGCGGTGCATGGAGGGCCCCTGCCCTCGAGGTAGGTGGCTCATCAGGCTTACAGAAGGCTTGCAGTAGTGCCAAGTTCCCTGTACCATTCACCTACCTCCCCCAGTGCTAATATCTTACATAACCAGGAATTAACACTGGTCAGTGCTGCTGACGTAACCACAGACCTGATTTCACCAGGGTGTCTGCTGATGTCCTTTCTCTGTTCCTGGATCCCACATCTCTCTAGTCTCCTCTTCTCTTTCATGACCTTGTTGCTGTGAGCTGCCGTCCAGTCGGCCCCCGACTCATTGCGACCCCATGCACAGGGGAACAAAACGCTGCCTGGTCCTGTGCCATTCCCACGATCTACTGTAGATAGATCTGTTGTAGTCCATAGGGCTTTCACTGGCTGATTTTTGGAAGTAGCTCTCCAGGCCTTTCTTCCTACTCTTAGTCCAGAAGCTCTGCTGAAACCTGTTCGGCATCATAGCAACATGCAACCCTCCACTGACAGACGGGTGGTAGCTCTGCATGAGGTGCATTGGCTGGGAGTTGAACCCAGGTCTCCCACACGGAAGCAGGAATTCTCCCATGTCCCTCATTTTGGGTTTGTCTAGTGTCTTCTTGGAGTTGGACTGAGCACAGAGGAGCATAGAAGTGACTCGGTGCCCTCCCCAGGGGCGTGCCTCGGGCACTTGGCTATCATGGTGTCTGCTGGCTTCTCCAGTTACAGTCAATGTCTTTCCCTCTTGTTAAACAGCTTGAGGCAGATTCTTGGAAACAAAGCACTTCACCCACTGCCTTGAGCCCCCTCAGTGGAGCTTGTCTGCAGCATTATCATCCAAGTTTCCTTAATGGTGGTTTTCTACTCCTCTTTCCTTTTGAAAGTTTTAGACTCACAGCAAAGTTTCCAAAGTAGTTTTAGGAGTGGTTTTGACAGAAAGGTTTCAGACTGGGGCGGGGGTTTGCTGTTGAACGTGAGGAGGTCGGCACTTCAAAGGCTATGGTACGATTGTGCTGTGAGCTGGCGGGGGAGCAGAGACAGGGAGATGGCCTGCCCACAGCGCACCCCATATCCTTTGAACGTGCCCTCAAGGGTCAGAGCTGCGGCTCCCCCTGCTCTGCCTTCTTTATCCCAGATCCCAGCTCCCCATGCCCTGTGAAAGCTAAAATGTAAAGAGATGCCAAGTTTTAGTAGTTCTTGGCATTTGAGCTTCCAAAGACCCAAATTCTGGCCATTTAAGAGCTTCCCAGGGGTCCTGTGGGGAGTAGAATGGGCAGTGAGGCTGAAGCGGTTGAGGCCGGAGGGTCCAGGAATGGCCGGTTCTGCCAAGCGTGGGCTTTATTCTGTGTGCAGCGGTTGCTGGAGGGCTTTTCTGTTGGGGCACGTTCAGTACGGGCAGAAGCCCGCAGGCCATTTTGGACCCGATCCAGGAGCTGGGGGAGCTCCCTGGAAGGCTGCCGTGGGGAGAGACAGTGCCCAGGTAAGGGCACCAGGACAAGTGAGGCGGCCTCCTTCCTCAGCTGTGTGTGTCTCCCTCTAGGTCATCAGGCCAACTGCTGCACCCCCGAAGCCACCTGCCAAGCCCAGTGCTGGAGGGTCCACTCCCTTCCAGGCCATGAAGCCAACCGCTGCACCCCCAGCACCATCCGCCAAGCTCAAGCCTGCTCTGACTCAGGTGAGCCCCCACCCACTGCCTGGCTCACAGTGTCCATCTGGGCAAGGACAGCAGAGTTGTTGTTTCCCTGTTGGGCCAGCCAGATAGCTACCCTGAGAGGGTGGGGCTTTTTCCTTCTTAAAATTGTCAGCTGATCAACTTTGATGATGACTTGAAAAGGATGGAAAACTCATTCGCTACAGGTTTATTTTAGCTTCTGCTTTATAAGCCGTCTAAGGACTTTCAGTGAACACCACTTCTACCCGCTGCGAATTCTGCAGCGTGTTCCCTACCAGGATACGTAGACAGCCTGTCCTTTGTGTATATAACGTGTTAGCTATTGATACTTTGCTGTCACTGTCACCATCACTGTGTGGACAGGGCCATGTATTGTTGGATGAACTAGGGATCTAAATTTAAGAAATGTAAAAGGAAATGAGATTAAGTTGTGCCCTTGTATCAGATGATTTTTAACGTCAGTTCTCTTTTCCCGCTTCAAGGGGGTTGGTGCAAAGGTTGCCCTGAAGCCCCCCGTCCGGAGGAGGTGACGGGTCCAGGAGTTCGTGAAGCACTGTGGCGTGTATCTGTGAACCTGTCTGGAAGTTGCCTGTTGTTCATGTTGAAAAACTGTGAGCCTTGTCACCAGCACGACCCTGGCTCACACCCATGCGTGGGTTGGCAGCTCCCAGCAAGCTCGGACTCCACAGCCAGGGCCCAGGTGTGTGCCCACCTTAGGGGGCTGTGGTTTCCTTTGAGAGCCACACTTCCCATGGCCAAGGCTGCTCTCCTCACCCCAGAGACACTGCAGTGGCTGTGGTCACCACCAAGAGGCTCTCAGCTCAGGATTTGGTGGCTGGACCTTGGGCGGCTGGTTCCTGACCTCAGAACACCTTCACCTAAGAGGCCAGACAGCCCCTCATGGCCAGTCCCTCCTCACCAGTGCCAGCCACATTCAGCCCAGTGTGTCTGAGGTTGCCAGGTGGGGATGAGCATCATCTGTTGTTTGGGATGTGTGTTTGTGTCCAGACAGCCTTCCTCGGAGGCACAGAACACATCCTTCCTCCAGCCCTCTCCACACCTGCTCTCAGGTCTTCTAACACTTTCGACTTCCAGGCAGAAGGGCCAACCCCTGGCATGTGTTTACATTGTATGTACATCATCAGAAAAGGGCCCCTGGCTAGACCGCACCCCACCCGCCCCCTGCCCCAAGGTGGGACAGCACTGAGGGTTTTTGCTTTTTAAGAGGTTTTCCGTGAGCACTGTATCTACACCCTGAGCCTGCTTTCCCATGAGATTTAAGAAGGAAAAGCTCCAGTGTTTCTGTTTTCTATTTTTTGGCTTAGGAATCACCACCTTAATCTAAAGGGCCAAGCTGGGGAGGCAACTGCCTTATCTGGTTCTTCTCTTCAAACCCAAGGTGCACGTTCAGCAGCGCTGAGACTTTTTTATACTTTAATAATGAAAAAGCTGTATTTATGATTAAATTATTGACCAAATTTTAATGTCTGGAGATTTTTATTAGATCAGTGGGGAAGGGTACATATTACACAATGGGGAATTCAATTATTTTTATACTATTTAAGGGTTTAATGCTTGCTAAAATAAAATGTATACTGTAACTATATAATGTCAAACTATCTTTTTGCTCCTTTCTCCACCTTAATTAAACAACGCCAGTTCAGATGGACGGGAGGGCTAGTAAGACTCAAAGAACTGGCACCGAGGAGTTGATTCAACAATTAACTGTGTGAAAGGCCCAACCTCTGGAAGTCAGTCATGCTACAGCGCGGTCAGCAGCGGGTGGTCTGCAGCTAGGAACTTGAGGGTCCACAGGGAACCTGCCAGAGCACTGCTTCTGACTGTAATCTTCTTAATATAAAGTCTTCGCCCAGAACAAAAGTTTGGCACGTAGAGCCTGCTGCTCACACGGGATCCAAACGCTGCTGGCTGCGAGATGCCCGAGGCTTCCGAGCCACGCAACGCGGGCGCCCCACCCGTTCCGGCCCGTCTCCCGGCAACAAGCCAAACAACCAGCCTGGGTACCCGCCCCTTCCGGCCCGTCTCCCGGCAACGGCCCCAACAACTAGCCTGGGCACCCGCCCCTTCCGGCCCGTCTCCCGGCAACGGCCCCAACAACCAGCCTGGACACTCGCCCCTTCCGGCCTGTCTCCCGGCAACGGGCCCAACAACCGGCTCCGGCGCCAGGCTCCGTGCTGCACGCCAGAGCCGCAAGACCGTCCCGCTGCTGCCGCTGGACGCCCTCCGCGGCCTCTACGCCTGGCTGGACAGACTTCCGCTCAGTCGCCCCAAGCGCCACTTGGCCCGAGACTTCAGCGACGGCGGTGAGGGCGCGTCCGGCGGGGGCGGGTGGCCGTGCGGAGGGCCGTCCGGCGGGCTGCGCACCTGAAGACTGGCCAGGCTAGGGTCCTGGAAGGCGGGCGGAGGGCATGGGGGCTGACCGCCCAGGGAGGTTCAAGGACTGCACGGCCGCCCATTAGCGGAACCTGGCCCTGTCTGCTTGAAGGGGCCGTGTCTCGTGAAGGGTCCCGACTCCCGGGCTGCCGGCAGAGTGCTGAAGACCCAGAACAGGAGCAGGAGAGGGCAAGCTGAAGGAGGTGGCCTGGGCGTGGGGGAGGGGGAAGGGAGGGAAGTGCAAAGATATCGTGGGAGGGGGGCAGAGGCAGTAATGTCCCAGGAGGAGGAATGTGGCGGAGTGGGGGCATATGAGGGAACGTTCTCAGGCCGCTTGGAGAACTTGGGCTCCCTATACTTCTGGTCCCCAGCGACCTTGGAAAGGGGTGTGGCAGGATGCCCACCTGACCCTTGAGACCCATGGGGAAGCCACGTGGTCCAGGCTGTCTCAAGGACGAGGATGTGGGTGGTGAGCAGGATGGAGGCTGCCAGCCAGTGGGCTGTCAGTGCCTCTGCCTTTCCCTCTGCCCAGGCCCCTGGTTGTCATTTGTGTTTATACATTTCAGGCGCTTCATTAATTTTTCATGGTCTCTTCCTTGTTTGCTCTGTCCTCATGTGTAAGACTGGCAAGGATTTTATGTCAGTTGGGGAAATCCTCTAGCCTTCGCTCAGATTCTGAGTGAGGAGCCTCTGGAAGTGGTAGCTGAAAGCATTCAACCCCCAGTCAAGGCAGCTGTCCAGCACCGCCTGGAGAGGATGGTGGCACAGACTCAGGGTTCCCCCTGCAGCTCCTGTGACCTCCCAGGTCCCCCCTCTCAGCCCTCATCCCTGGGGGGGCATCACACCCTGCAGTGAGGTCTGGCCTCAGCCCAGTGAATGCTACCTTCCCCCACCCCCCTAGGCCTTGGCCCTTCTCCTGGTCTTCCCATTCTCCATGTACAGGAGACCAGCCTCCCTGGGGACAAGCCTTTTCTCTCTCTCCCACTTCCTCTTTTTCTGTCCTCGTCACTTCAAGGGGCCGTGGGAAACCGCAATGATGTAAGAAAAGGAACCGGTTCTTAGCTCAATAGGCCAAGCTCACCCTGAGCCTCTCCTCCTTCCAACCCACCCTGTGGCCTGAAGTGATGGTGGCTGAGATTGTGAAGCACTTCCAGCCCCAGCTGTGGACCCTGCACAACTATGTCCCCACCTGCCACACAGATCAGAAGCTCAGCAACTGGAGCACTCTCAACAGGCAAGGCCTCCCCACTGGGTTTGGGCAGGTGGGGCCACCACCCATGCCCCCAACCTTCAGAGCCCCACTCCTCTCCCCAAGGCTGGCCCCTCTATGGTCATCCCTGCCACTCTTTCTGGTGTCTGTGTTCTGGTCCACCAGAACCTCACCCTGCTGGGAGGAGAGCACCCATCTGTGGGTATGGGTCATACCCTCTGACCATGTGCTCAGCCCATGCTGACCACACCTGAATGCCCCACAGGAGCCTCTCACCCACTCAACAAGTAGTACTTTGTGGTACCAGGCGGTGAACAGTCCCTGCTCTCGGGGAGCTGAGCGTCTGGTGGGGAGAAAGGCTGTGAGGGTGACAGGGTCAGCATGAGGCCTTGAGCCCTGGAGGCCATGCCAGGACCTGGCTTCCAACCTCAGTGAGGCTGGCAGGTCTGACAGGATGTGCAGGGGACAGAGGTGGGGAGGGGGAGGTGGCTGCCTGCATCCAGGAATGAGTGGTGAGGAGAGGTCAGATGCTGGGCATTTGGGATGTGGGGCCAGCAGGACCTCCTAACAGGGGGAAGGGTGGCTGTCAGGCAGGAGGTTCTGGACAGTTAGGCGGAGCAGTCCTACAGAAGCTCCAGGCTGCAGGGGGAGAGGGACCCACGCAGGGACAGCCTGCCTGACCTACATCCCACCACCGCTGAAGGGACATGACCTGTAAGGGCAAAGATGATAGGTCATTGAGCCTCATGGGGACAGGGACCCCATAGGAGTCCTGCCAGGACACTTCCTGTGGCCCAAGGACGTGGCCCCCACCTGGCCTGTGCAAGGCGGTGGAGCTGCTTGCTGAGGGCCATGTGGGTTCCTCTGCAGGAAAGTCTTTCACAAGCTGCATTTCTGCATCTTGGAGGTTGACATCCGCAAGGTGGTGGCCAACACACCTGGGACTGTGGAACCCATCCTGTGGGCGCTGAGGGCGAAGGTGGAGGAGTGCGCACTGGGCGGGAGCCCACCCTCTGAGGCAGTATGTCTGCGCCATACCAGGTGTTCCCACGGGCAAGCTCCCATCCGTCTGTGGGAGGATGAAAGCAAGGGGCCACAGTCATGGAGTCCCAGTGTCCCAGCACGCCCTGCCCCCAACCCTGCGAGGGCTGAAAGTCCCTTCCTGGCCTGGCCCACCTATCCGTTCCCAGCCTGGCTCTCCTCCCTGACCCACTCAGTGCCTCCGAGGCACCTCGAGTCATGACTTCCACAATCCCTGCAGGGTCCAGGACGCTCCAGCCCTGGTGCAGACGGTCCGTGGGCAAAGCTCACTGGCCACAGGTGCACAGCAGGTATCTGCCTAGGAGGAAGGGCACAGGTGGGAGGGGCCAGCAGAGCCCTCGGATCCTGGAAGGTGGCGAGGTACTCCCGTGCTCACACCCTTGGCCGCGAGGGGCCAAGCCTCCTCAGGGAAGGGGGCTAGCCCCACTCCGCGGGGATGCGGTCGAGCCTACCCGGGGCCACCCGGGTGGCCCTTGTTAAGGCGACCTTGCTGCAGAAGCAAGGTCCTGATGTCAGACCGGTGGCCTCCGTTCCAGCCCCTTGGGACCAGAGCATCCCCACCGAGGACCCCTCTAAGTGGAGGCTCCTTTCTGACGTGTCTGTTTATCACGCAGGACCATCGAGTCCCCTAGTGCTCTGCGACGGGAAAAGCCCTCTGAGTCAGCAACCCCCAGAGGAGATGAGCTGCACTTGCCCAGGGTGGGCCCTGCCTCGCAGACCCTCTCCCCTTCCTCACCTCCAGTCCTCCCTCCTATTCCCTGGTCCCAGTGTCTCACCGGATGGATTACAGGCAGCCTTTGCCTTGCAGTCAGGACATGGGTGACCTTGGGGTCCAGAAGGTGCTGGAGAACAAGGAGCAGGCACTGGCCATCCTGCAGGAGACGGTGAAGGTCGGCGATCCTGTCTGCAGCCTGCCGCTGGGGCAAGGGGTCTAGTGCGTGTGCTGACCAAGGTTCAGGCCCCGAGAAAACGGTGACCATCCAAAACCACCTGTCTGGGGGGCAGACTGGGTACTGCCTGGGAGAACTCACATTTCAGTCTGATTATTTAAAAGTGATTTAATTATGGAATATTCCGAACATACCTGGAAGCAGAGAGGCCCTATAATGGTTCCCCTCACATGTATCCCCAACCCAGCTCCACTGGAGAAGGGTATGAGGGCCTCAGGCCAGTGAGCAGACAACCCCCTGACCCGCAGCGCATCACCCAGGATGTCGGCCGAGCTCTTCCCTCTCCCGGTCCAGGGCCTGGGCCACGGGCAGCTCCTGCCAGTCTGGGTTCTCTGTGGACCTCTGGTCCCCGAGAGCACCCCCCAGTTCCTCTATGTGTCAACCTCCTAGGCCACGATGTGGTCTTGGGCCTCCCTCCCCCAGGGCAGCACAGGCTGTGCCCTCAGCCCGGGACTGTGCACGTAGGGGCAAGTGCACGCGCAGGGGCGTTACGCGGGGGGTGCAGGGGCACGCTGGTGCTGGGGGAACATGGGGTTAGGGAGCGTGTGGAGGTGGGTATGCGAGGGGCGTGAGGGGGCAGAGTGGGGGGTGCGGGGGGGTGTGAGGTGCGGCTACGCGCAGGGTTGCGGGGGTGCGAGGGCTGGCAGGAAATAGGATGACTCCGAGCTCCCTGACGGGCACCTGAAACTCAATGAACTGTTTCCTGACAACATCGCAGAGAAGTGATATCATTATGTGGCTTTTGATCTGCTGAGGACAGCAGAGAGGAAGCCACGAAGAGAAATCGAGTCTGTGCACTCCTGCTGCATGTACGTTAATGTTTCTGGGGAAGCGGAACTTTGGGTTCAGAGGATCCTTAAGCTCAGTGGCAAAGGACAGCCCATATGCAAATGAGTAACAATAGTTGGAATCAAATCAAAGGATATTTACCTTCCATAACCTGGTTCCTTCTCCTTTAAGGACCCGCAATAACTATCCTTCTACCACTTTGATTTGGTCCCTGCTTGTTCAAAGCTCTGGTTAAGTTTAATGTCTTCTCGACTCCAGCTGTTCCAAGTCAAGTTAACGATGATGCAGGGGTTCCAGCGCATTCCCGGGTCTGAGTGCAACAGCCCCAATGAAACTTTAGACCAGATACGGAGAGACTTCTACTGTGCTAGGCAGGCCAACAACCCCGTGTCAGCTTGAAGAAGTTACAGAAAAAGAGACCTCCGCCCCTATACCCTCATAAAGAGTTATGAGTATGAAATCTTTCAGGGGGGAATGAGATAGGGAAGGGAAAAAGGGACTGAGCCCCTAGGCAAAGAACCCTGAACGAAAAACATGTGCTTAACTAATGATACAAAACCCATTATCTTGGAACATGCAATAAGGAAAGAACAACCTACCCAGCTCTCAGTGTACTTCCTTGTAAGGTGCTTTTCAGAACTGGCCCAATCTTGTCCTTGGAGCATGTGCAGACATCCGCAAGGTGACCAACAGACCCGTGACAGGAATCAAGCCACCACCACGGGGGGACTGCGCAGGCGTGGCACCCCATAATAAGTCCCGTCATCCAGTCCCGGAAGCCTTTGTTCTGGGTTCCATCTTGAATTACCTCTTGTGCACACACTTGACACACCCTTTTCCCGGAAACCCACACCCCTTTCATGAATAAAGATGAAACCATTTCCCACCTAGAAACTTTTATAAGCCTTGTAAACCCTTTATTCAGGGAGAGGAAGGCCAGTGTTGCATTGTCCCTCTTCAGGAGCTACTTTTCTCAGTAAAGCTCTGTTTGTGCAGAAAAAGGAAATGGAGCCTGCGGCTGGCGAGTTAGTCAGAGCCTCTCATGGCCCATGTGCTGACAGATGGGCCGTAAGGACTGTAGTTCACAGAACCCGAGGGGAAAGAAGCTCAACCTGCCCTTTGAGACGGTGACTCCATTGAGTGCTGTTTGCATGATCATGACTAACGTCCTGGTCATGAGATTCTGTCACAGGCAGGCAGGGGATGAAATAGGTCCAGGAAGAGTTGTGAAGGGAACCTTTTTTTTTTTTAACGTCGGTAAAATGTACTTAACATAAAATTTGCCATTATAATCATTTTAAGTGTACATTCCAGTGGCATTAATTACATCCACAGTGTTGTGTAACCTTCACCACGATCTACATCCAAAACTTTTTCATCACCCCAAATGAGAGCTCAAGTACCCCTTAAACAGTCACTCCCCATGACCCCTCCCCCAGCCCCTGGTAGCCACTCATCTGCTTTCTGTCCATATGCATTTGGCTATTCCAGATATAAGGAACTCTGGTGGCAAAGTAGAGCCCTGGTGGCACAGTGGTTAAGCGCTCAGCTGCGAACCAGGTCGGCAGATCGAACCTACCAGCCACTCCGTGGGAGAAAGATGTGACAGTCTGCTTCAGTAAAGATTACAGCCTTGGAAACCCCATGGAGCAGTTCTACTCTGTTCTGTAGGGTTGCTATGAGTTAGAAATGACTCCTGAGCAAGGAATTTGGTGTTTTTGTTTGGTGGTGCAGTGATTAAGCAATCGGCTCCTAACGGAAAAGTCAGCGGCTGGAACCCACCAGTGCTACTTGGGAGAAAGACGTGGCAGTCTGCTTCTGCAAAGATTACAGCCTTGGAAACCCTGTGGTGCACTTCTTCTCTGTCCCATAGGGTCACTATGAGTTGGAATAGATTTGACTGCAATGGGTTCATTCCAGATGTTTCATATAAGTGAGATTGTTTGGTATTTGTCCTTTTATATCTGGCTTATTCCACTCGGCATGTTTTCAGGGTTCATCCATGTTGTAGTGTGTCTCAGAATTTCATTCCTTCTTATGGCTGAGTAATGTTCCATTGTATGGATAGACTGTATTTTGTTTATCCATTCATCCGTCGATGGACATTTAGGTTGTTTTTACCTTTTGGCTCTTGTGAATAATGCTGCAGTGAACATGGTATACAGTATCTGTTTGAGTCCTTGTTTTCAATTCTTTAGAGTGTATACATATGTGTGGAATTAATAAGTCATGTGGTATGTTTAACTTTCTGAGGAACCATCAAACTGTTTTTCACAGTGCCTGAGTCAGAATTGGCTTGACAGCAACGGGTTTGGGTTTTTTAGGCACCATTTTACATTCCCCCTAGCAGTGGAGGAGGGGTCCAATTACCCCATATGCTCACCAACACTTATTATGTTTTTTTTAATAATAGTCTTCCTAGTGGGTATGAAATGGTATTTCCTTGTAATTTTGATTGGCATTTCTTTAATAACTGATGATCTTTCATGTGCTTATTAGCCATTTGTATATCTTCCTTGGAAAAATGTCCATCTAAGTTCTTTGCTCATGTTTGAATTGGGTTGTTTATTTTTTATTGAGTTGTAGGAGTTCTTTATATATTCTTGATATTAATCCCTTAGAGACATATGATTTGCAAATATTTTCTCCCATTCTGTGGGTTGTCTTTGCACTCTCTTGATAGTCTCCTTTGATGTACAAAAGTCTTTTTAAATTTTGATGAAATCCGATTTATCTATTTTTTCTTATATTGTCTGTGCTTTTGGTGTCATGCTTAAGAAATCATTGCCTAATCCATTGTCATGAAGATTTCCACTTATGTTTTCTTCTAAGAGTTTTATAGTTTTAGCTCTTAAATTTAGGTCTTTGATCCATTTTGAGTTAATTTTTGTAAATGGTGTGTCTTAGTTACCTACTTCTGCTATCGCAGAAATACACAAGTGGGTAACTTTAAAGAACAGAAATTTATTTTCTCACCGCTGTGGAGGCTAGAAGTCCAAATCAGGGTCTTGGTTGTGTCAATTCCTTTGTGAGCTTCTCTTCTAGTGTCTGGTGTCTGCCAGCTATCCTTGGCGTTCCTTGGTGTCTGTCTTCCTCCTGTATGCATCTCTGTGTCTATTCTGCTGTTTTTATAACTCAGAAGTGTTTAGGTTTAGGATCCATCTTACCCTGTTATGATCTCATTAAATAACAAAAATTAAATAACAAAAATCCTGTTTCCAAACAGTGTCATATTTATAGGTCTAAGAGTTAGGATTTCAGCATAAAATTTTGGGGGACACAATTTAATCCATAGCATGATGCAAGGTAAAGGTCCAACTTCACTCTTTTGCATATGTGGATATCCAGTCATCCCAGTACCATTTGTTGAAAACACTGTCCTTTCTCCATTGAGTAGTGTTGGCACCCTTGTCAAAAATCAATTGACCATTTAAGTGAGGATTTATTTCTGGGCTCTCTATTCCATTCCATTGGTCTATATGGTATATCTTCTGTCAGTACCATACTGTTTTAATTACTGTGGGTTTGTAGTAACTTTTTAAATCAGGGAATATGAGTCTTCCAACTTTGTTCTTCTTTTTCAGGATTATTTTGGCTCTTTAAGGGTCCCTTGAGATTCCATTTTAATTGTAGGATGGGTTTTTCAGTTTCTGTAAAAAATGCCATTGGGATTTTGATAGGGATTTTATTGAATCTGTAGATTGCTTTGGATAGTATTTTTATCTTAACAATATTAAATCTTCCAATCTTTCAACATGGGATAGCTTTCCATTTATTTAGGTCTTCTTTAATTTCTTTCAGCAATGCTTTGTAGTTTACAGTGTATGAGTCAATTGCCTCTTTGGTTACATGTTGTCTTGGATTGAATTGTGTCCCCCCAAAAATGTGTCTATCAGTTTGACTAGGCCATGATTCCCAGTGTTGTGTGGTTGTCCTCCATTTTGTGATTGTAATTTTACATTAAAGAGGATTAGGGTGGGATTGCAACACCACCCTAACCCAGGTCACATCCTTGATCCGGTGTAAAGGGAGTTTCCCTGGAGTGTGGCCTGCACCACCTCTTTTATAAGAGATAAAGGGAAAGGGAAGCAAATGGAGAGTGGGGGACCTCATACCACCAAGAAAAAAGCACCTGGATCAGAATGCTTCCTTTGGACCTGAGGTTCCTGCGCAGAGAAGCTCCTAGTCCGGGGGAAGACTGATGATGACAAGGACCTTCCTCCTGAGCCGACAGAGAGAGAAAGCCTTCCCCTGGAGCTGACACCATGAATTTGGACGTCTAGCCTACCAGACTGTGAGAAAATAAATTTCTCTTTGTGAAAGCCATCCGCTTGTGGTATTTCTGTTAGAGCAGCACTAGATGACTAAGACACATGTATTCCTAAGGTTTTTTTTAGGGATTGTAAATGGAATTGTTTTCTTAATTTCCTTTTTGGATTGTTCGTTACAAGTGTATATAAATACAGCTGATTTTTGTGTTGATTTGATATCTTGCAACTTTGCTGAATTCATTTATTCTAACAATTTTTTTGTGGATTCTTTAGGGTTTCTACATATAAGATCATGTCATCTGTCCACAGAGATAGTTTTACTCCTTTCTCTCCTATTTGGATTCCTTTTATTTATTTTTCTTGCCTAGTTGCTCAGATGAGAACTTGCAGTACTATGTTGAAAAAAAGTGATGAAAGCAGACATCCTTGTCTTGTTCCTAATCTCAAGATGGAAACTTTCAGTCTTTCACCATTGAGTATGATGTCAGCTGTGGGTTTTTCATGTATGTCCTTTATCATGTTGAGGAAATGCTCTTCAATTTCTTGTTTGTTGGATTTTTTTATCTTTAAAGGATGTTATATTTTTTCAAGTACTTTTTCTGCATCAATTGAAATGATCATATTTTTTTCCCTTCACTCTATTAATGTGGTATATTATGTTGATTGATTTTCATATGTTGAACTATCCATGAATTCCAGGACTAAATCCCACTTGCTCTTGTATATAATCCATTTAGTATGCTTCTGAATTTTGTTTACTAGTATTTTGTTGAGGATTTTTGCTTCTCCATTCATAGGGGACATTGGTCTGTAGTTTTCTTTTTCTTGTAGTGTCTTTATCTAGTCTTAGGATCAGGGTAATGTTGGCCTCATAGAATGAGTTAGGAAGTGTTCTTTTCAGTTTTTTGGAAGAGTTTTAGAAGAATTTGATTTTAATTCTTCTTTAAATGTTCGGTCAAATTTACCAGTGAAACCATCCAGTCCTGGGCTTTTCTTTGTTGGGAGGTTTTTGATTACTAATTCAATCTCTTCACTTGTTATAGGTCTGTTCACATTTTTTATTTCTTGTTGAGTCAGTTTTGGTAGATTGTGTGTTTATAGGAATTTGTCCATTTCATCTAGGTTATCCAATTTGTTGACAAATGTCATGGGTTAAATTATATTTCCCCAAAATATGTGTCAAGTTGGCTAGGCCATGATTCCCAGTATTATGTGGCTATCCTCTAATTTGTGATCTGATGTAATTATTCTATGTGTTGTAAACCCTAACCTCTATGACGTTAATGAAATAGGATTAGAGGCAGTTACGTTAATGAGGCAGGATATAATCTACAGGATTAGGTTGTATCTTGAGTCAATCTCTTTTGAGATTTAAGAGAAGTGAGCAGAGAGGAGAGGGACCTCCTACCACCAAGAAAGAGGATCCAGGAGCAGAGTGCATCCTTTGGACCTGAGGTCCCTGCGCTGAGAAACTACTAGGCCCAGGGGAAGGTTGATGACGAGGACCTTTCCCCACAGCCAACAGAGAGAGAAAGCCTTCCCCTGGAGCTGGTGCCCTGAATTTAGCCTCCTAAACTGTGAGAGAATAAATTTCTGTTTGTTAAAGGCATCTTCTTGTGGTATTTCTGTTATAGCAGTGCTAGATAACTAAGACAACATAGAACATAACTGCTTGCATAATTGTGACTGACGTCCATGTTGTGGTATTTTGTCACAGGTGAATGTGGGATAAAATGGATGCCAGGAAGAATTATGAGGGGAATTATTTCGTTTTGCCTGTTCACAGAGTAGCAATGATGGCGGCAGAGTGCTTGTAGCTGGCCATAAGGGGCAAGAGCCTCCTGTGCCGGACTGAGTAGGAAGTCCAATCATGCTGAACGGCCCTCACTGACAGTGGGTTGGCCTCAGGACATTCCTGCTCTTCCAGTTTGCCATTTAGCAAACCATCTCTGTGGTACAGGAAGTGACTGGGCATCAGGCCATGAGGAAAGTGACCCAATGTGAGGCTGAATGAAGGGCTGGGTTGTGACGGGCCTGCACCGTCTGCCAGGGTCACCGAGGGGTCCTTTTCTCCCCCTACTCTGTCTGCTGTGATGCTGAAGGCCTGCCCTGGGGCCTGCTGACCTCCTGCCTCGGCAAGCCCTGAACGCATCTGTCCTCAACTTGTGTGTGGACTCAGAGCCATCGATTCTGTTTAGGAAACAAGCTGTTTGGGACTGGCCAGCGTTTTCACCCTCTAGGCTGTTCCCACAGTTCCTGCTCTGCTTCCAGCAAGGGGAGGCTTGTGACGTGGTCAGTCTTTGAAGGAGGACACGTGGAAGGCCTGGACACCATCGTCTGAGCCCTCAGGGTGGCCGCTGTGCTCATCAGGGCAGCCTGGGCAAGTGTGCGAGTCAGGGGCCGCTCCTCCTCTAACCCCTTCTTTGGAGCATGTTTTCCTGGGTTATTTGCTTTTAGAAGTAAGCACCCTCTGGTCCCCTGTGATGGGTCATTCATCCAGTGACCTGTCGCTGCAGCAAGTGTGCTCTGAGCTCAGCCCCTCCCACACCAGCCCAGCAACCTCTCAGGAGTGGTGGGGACACCCCCGGTGACATGGTGATGTGAGGGGGGTGGGCCAGGAGGTCTTGGCAGGCCCTCTAGGACTGGAAATGAGCTGGGCAGTGGTGTGGACAGGGCTCCAGGCAGGGGCAGCAGCCAGCAGGGCTGGGCAGAGGTGTGGTGGGGGCTGTGGTTAGAGGAGAGTCTACAGGGTCCCAGCTGGTCCTGGTGAGGTCCTGCACACACAGCACCCACTGCCTGCTCAGCGGCCCCTCCACACCCCATCTGCACATTGGCCACCCTGCAGTTTCTGCTTTCAGAGACGCCCCTTCGTATCAGCCCCCCCCCCACACACCTTCCCCTTGGTTCTGACTGGTCATGTGGCCTGCAGTCGTGCCAGGTAGACATTGGCCCCTGAGGAACCAGCTGGCAGATGGATGGGACTCTGTGTTTAGTGCCTCTTTGGACACACCTGATGCTCCTCCCACACGTGTCTTTTCTGAAGATTTTGCAGATGAAGGTGGCCCGGTTGGAGCAGCTGGTGAAGCTGAAGGACCTGAGGATCCGAGAGCTGGCGGGACACGCAGACAAGGCCCAGTGACAGAGCGGGTCAGCCTCGGAGGAGGGAGGACCGAGGGACCTCAAGCTTGAGCCTACTGTGGAGACCCACCCCCAACATCCAGAGCAGGGGCATCTGTGTGCAAAGTTCTGCTTGGCCCAGCACAGGGATTTTCACAAATGGTGGGTCTTGATGTTAGGCCCCCAAGGCCAATACTGGTTCTCTGCAGCCCCGAGGTATGTGATTGTTACACGTTTGTGAACAAATAAAGTCCCTGTATAGGGCGTCTGTGTGCTCGCAGTGGGCCAGCAGTGTGGACCCAAGATGCAGGTGCTCAGGGCAGCTAGCTGAGGCTGGGTAGGGGGCTCCGCGGGAAAAACACGCTCACTGAGAAGTGGGTGTTGCCGGGATACCTCCGCCCTCACTGCGACAGGCCTGCGCGCCCGCTCCAGGTCCAGGCTGGCTGGGTCCTCTGAGAAGAATGGCCCCCACTCCTGGAGTCTGGCTGTACACCACCCGGCTGTACCCCACCTGACTGCACCCCACCTGACTGTACCCCACCTATGTCCCACCTGACTGTACCCCACCTGACTATACCCCACCTGACTGCGCCCCACCTGACTGCACCCCACCTGACTGTACCCCACCTGACTGTGCCCCACCTAAGTCCCACCTGACTGTACCCCACCTGACTGCACCCCACCTGACTGTGCCCCACCTATGTCCCACCTGACTGTGCCCCACCTGACTGTACCCCACCTGGCTGTGCCCCACCTGTGTCCCACCTGACTGCACCCCACCTGACTGTACCCCACCTATGTCCCACCTGACTGTACCCCGTCTGACTGCACCCCACCTGACTGCACCCCACCTGACTGTACCCCACCTATGTCCCACCTGACTGTACCCCACCTGACTGTGCCCCACCTGACTGTACCCCACCTATGTCCCACCTGACTGTACCCCACCTGACTGTACCCCACCTGACTGCACCCCACCTGACTGTACCCCACCTGGCTGTGCCCCACCTGACTATGTCCCACCTGGCTGCTGTCTTTGCTGCGGGGATAGCCTGGCCCTGCAGCAAAGCGAGCACAGCCTTTCCTTCCTGTCAGAGCCGGCCTTCCGGCCTCCCGTAGACAGCTCAGGGCTGCCGAGGGTCCGAGGGCAGAGACTGGCTTAGCCTCTTCAGATGTGGGACGGTCCACAGACCTCGGCTGAGTGAGTCACGGACTCTTCTTCAAGGGGAGCCTGCTGGTTCTGGCTCTGCCAGCCCCTGAGGCCAGTCCAGCCCCCGAGGCCGGTCCAGCCCCCAGCTGTTGTCCAGAAGCTGGTGAGGGGTGTGAGGGAGAGGGGGCTGTCTCAGGGGGCGAGCCCCTGAGAATAGGGAGGGCTGCGCCCTCAGCTGTCATCCAGGTTCCGTGTACACAGCCCCAGAGTGGTCCCCAACCTGCTGTGGCCGGGAGGGGGATCCAGTCCTCAGAAGTGTATGTGGGTTATGTGTGGGGGTCTAGGCCTTGGTGTGTGTGTCCAGGCCTTGGGGTATGTGCGTGGGGGATCCAGGCCTCAGGGTGTGTGTGGGGCGGTGGGGTCCAGGCCTCAGGGTCTGTCTATGGGGGGGGTCCAGGCTTCAGGGTGTGTGTGTGGGGTCCAGGCCTCAGGGTGTGTGTGGGGGGGAGTCCAGGCCTCAGTGTGTGTGGGGCAAGTCCAGGCCTCCCGGTGTGTCTGTGTGGGGGTCCAGGCTTCACGGTGTGTGTGTTGGGCGGGGAGTCCAGGCCTCAGGTGTGTACATGAGGGGTCCAGGCTTCCAGATGTGTGTAGGGGGGTGTTCAGGCCTCAGGGTGTGTGTGGGGGGATCCAGGCATCAGGGTGTGGGGGGGGGGGGGTCCAGGCCTCACGGTGTCTGTGGTGGAGGAAGGGGTCCAGGCCTCAGGGTCTGTCTGTGTGGGGGTGGTCCAGGCCTCAGGGTGTGTGTGTGGGGGGTCCAGGCCTCACGGTGTGTGTGTTGGGCAGGGAGTCCAGGCCTCAGGTGTGTGTCTGTGTGGGGGTGCAGGCCTCAGGGTGTGTGGCGCGGCGGAGGGGGGGTCCAGGCCTCAGGGTGTGTGTTGGGGGAGGGGTCCAGGCCTCAGGGTCTGTCTGTGTGGGGGGATCCAGGCCTCAGGGTGTGCGTGGCGGGGGTCCAGGCCTCAGGGTATGTGTGTGTGGGGTCCAGGCCTCACGGTGTGTGTGTTGGGCAGGGAGTCCAGGCCTCAGGTGTGTGTCTGTGTGGGGGTGCAGGCCTCAGGGTGTGTGGCGCGGCGGAGGGGGGGTCCAGGCCTCAGGGTGTGTGTTGGGGGAGGGGTCCAGGCCTCAGGGTCTGTCTGTGTGGGGGGATCCAGGCCTCAGGGTGTGCGTGGCGGGGGTCCAGGCCTCAGGGTATGTGTGTGTGGGGTCCAGGCCTCACGGTGTGTGTGTTGGGCAGGGAGTCCAGGCCTCAGGTGTGTGTCTGTGTGGGGATCCAGGCCTCAGGGTGTGTGTGGTGGGGAGGGATCCACGCCTGCTCCAGAGTGCAGACCCCGCCGTTTGGGAAGCTCAGCTGCAAGGCTGGTGGCTGGTGTCAGAAGCTCAGCTGCAAGGCTGGTGGCTGGTGTCAGAAGCGGAAAACTCTGTTTTCCTGAATCACTGTGTGAAGCGCAGCCCTGGAAACAGCAGCTCCCACAGCCCAGAGCTCACAGCTGTTTCTGCAGTTCTGGGTGGGGGGAGAAAAACCAAACCCATTGGCTTGCAGTCCATTCCCACTCATAGTGAGCTTGAGGGATGGGGCAGGAAATACCTGGGAAGGGCGTGGCTGATAAGCCCTGAGTCAGGACAGGGCCTGACAGGTCCTGCTGAGGACCTGCCTCTGAGGCCCAGCTGAAGTCACTAAGATGGACTTTGGAGGCGGCTCTCCTGCCGCCTCCGGGCTGGAATGAGACCTGCCTCTCTGGCAGTGAGAGCCCAGAGCTACCCTGCTGGCCCTGGGCGCCCTGGCCTTCCCCGTGCATGCACACACGTGCACAGGCATGCGCACATGAACATACAGACATGCACATATGCGGGCGTGCATACACACACGCACACACACACATAACATGCACACACACGTGAGGGCTGGTTGGTTCTGTGTAGGAGCAGGAGGACTGGCCCCTCGAAGCTTGAGCCTAAGTGTCGTGTGTCTGGGGGGCGGGGGTTGCATGTGTGTAGCCTGTGACTGCGTGCCTGTATGAGTGCAGCTGTGTAACTGTGTCTGCGTGCTCAAGCTCTCACCAGCAGAGTGCACAGAATGGCCTGGGGAGGGGACTGCAGAAGCCGAGGAGAAGGGGCTGCAGCCTTTGGGCTCTGGGCGACCAGGGTTGTGGGCAGAGGAGGGTGGTGGCTCAGAGCCGCCGAGAGTTGGGTGCCGTGCGAGTGCTAGGAGGGCAGCATGTGCCTACTGGGCCCTTGAGGTGGAGACGTGGATGGAGCTGGGGGAACAGAAGCTGCCTGAGGTGACAGTGCCACCCTGGGTGGGGCTCAGGAGCAGACCCAGCGCCAAGGGCAAGTTGGAGGCAAACAAACATGTAGTGTCAGATGCCAGCTCAGCGCTCAACCACTGGGGCCACGTTCCCTGGAACCGGCAGTGGGTGCATGACCCCCTCAGGGCGAGGCCCTGAGCTGCACCCCCACACCCGGGGCATGAGTCCCTGAGCCCTCTGCTGGAAGGCACAACTCCACAAGCTCCAAGCCAGGGTCCTGCAGACGGGTAGAGTACAGAACGGAGGGCCACAGGGAGCGCTGCCTGGGACCCGGGCGCCTGGGTGGCATGAGGCTGGCTAGGGGTGTGGCTCTGGGAGCCCTCAGGAGCGAGCATGGAGCTGCCAGCTGGAGGAGGCAATGAGCATTCAGGGCCAACAGGGGCAGGAATGAAGAGAAGTGTGGGCGAAGGGACAGAGCAATGACAGCGGGGTCCTGTGGAGTGGGGCCGTGTCAGGCAGCTGTACCCGTACCGGGGCCTGGCTCAGGGCGGGTGTCAACCGGGACGGAGAGTCCCAGGGGCCGCCCCCGGCTCAGCCCAGCTCCAGGAGGGGCGGATTCCCCCACCCCGCACTGGACACATGGACGTGAGGGCAGGGCAGAGGTTTCTGGCCAAGACTGGTGCCAGTATTGCTGACTCAGGGCTGACTCCCGACTGGCTGGGAGGAAACCGCCTGAGGCCACGGAGTGTGGAAGCCCCTCCCCACACTGTGTGTAGGTGAGGAGTCCTGTCCACACCCGGACCTTGCCTTCACCAGCAAAGACCCTGAACTGTGAGCTGCCTGGGGGCCTCCCTTGAGCTCAGTGGCTCCAGAGCCCCCTGACCATGTCCTTGGGCTGCACATTTTGGCCTGTGTCCCGTGTTCTCTGGAGAGTGGCCCCCAACCCAGCCACCCCAAGGTTGTGGGGGGCTCACTGAGGTTGTGGGGGGCTCACCAGTTGTGGGGTGCTAACAGGTTGTGGGGGGCCCACCGAGGTTGTGGGGCTCACTGACTGTGGGAAGCTCACTGGGGTTGTGGGGCTGACTGATATTATAGGGCTGACTGATATTGTGGGGGGCTGACTGAGCTAAGCCTGGGTGCAGTAACGCAAAACTTCCGTCTCAGGGGACGTCCCGGTGGGAGTCCAGACCTCAGTACCTGGTGGGAGCAGGCCCAGCCCATCTGTCCCACTCCCAGATCCCTCCCCAGTCCAGGCACTGGTAGCCTGCCTGGCACTCGGGCTGGTCTCCTCCCCTTGCTCTGCGGCCGCAGATGTGTTGTGGGGAAATGCTGTAGTCTCTGGAGGGCTGCCAGGGTGGGTGTGTGCCCCTTGGGGAGGCTGGCTGCCAGCTGTGGGTACAGAAGCAGGTGGGTGGGCGCCCAGACCTTCACAAGCCTGGTGACAGTGAATTGCAAGGGGGTGCCACTGGGGGGCCACCCATGACCATCCTGGTTCCCCTGCCTGTGCTGGCTCCCCCACCCCACCCCGGTTCCCAGCCCCAGGGTAAGCTCATGGTGAGTCCTGCATGCACCATCTCAGGCCGAGAAGCTCTCCATCTTTCTCAGGGAAGAGCAGCCCCCAGAGACCCTGCTCTGCCAGCCTGGAGCCGCATCCCTTGGGCAGCAGGCCATCGCCTTGCACCATGGCCAGACCCTGCTGGCTGGGGGCAGGGTTCAGAGAGCTGGGTCTTCAGGCATGTTTGCTTCTGGGGGCCCCTTGGCAACACAACCAGTCCTCAGAGGGCAGGGGCTCAGTGTGAGGGTCAGTAAGGTGGGCACGTCCCTGCCTGCACCTGGGGACACACCCAGTGGGCTCTCGCAGGGCCCTGGCTGCCTGGAGGGCCCCGTCTGTTGGCCTGGTCCCCAGCCACAGCAGGAAGTGGAGATCAACCCCGTTGCTTCACCCCTGGAGTGCGGTTTGTCACGGAGATATCCTGTTTCTGCAACAGTTCTGAGAACCCCAGCCTCTCTAAGTCAAGCTTGTTAGCAAGGAAGTAGCGAGTGGCTCTTTAGAACTGGGCCAAGGATGCTTCTTGCTTGTGTTTGTGAAGGTGCTGGAACCCCCTGGGCTCCCTGTCTTGGGATAGTAGCTCCTCCTTTTCCCCGTCACCCACCTGGTCACCCCACCCCTGGCTGGGGTGTCAACAGGGGCAGCAGCAGGGTGGGGGGCCTTCCCCCATCCACCACTTGAGGGGTTTGGTGGTGTGGTGGAGCGGACACCTCTGTCCTCGGGCTACCCCATAACAGGTTCCTGGGAAACACCCTGTCCTGAGAGACCCCGTGAGGAAGGGCCTGGATCAGCCCCAAGTCCAGTGCTATGAGAGGGGCTGCCCTGTCAGCTCTCCTGTGTGCAGTGGTGCAGGGGACACAGCTCTGGGCAGGGGTGGGTGGCCGGAGGGACCAGCCCCAGGCCCTTCGCGGAGGAGCTCTCCCGACCCACCCCACCTCCTCCCAGAAGACCTCCGTCCCTGTCTGGTGGTCTGTATCCGACAGTGAGCGTAGGAGCCCCCAAGCTCACCTGCCCAGCCTCAGTGCCCACTGTGAGCAGGCAGCTGTGTGTGTGGACCCTGCAGGCTCACGGGGAGCCTCCCCAGGCCGGCGCAGAGGGGCTGCACGTAATAAATGGGGGATCAGGGCAGCAAGAACCAGAGTCACAGACATGGCTCTGGCCGTCCACCCTGAAGGCATGGCCACCCTGCCAGAGCCACTCCGTGGGGTGAAACAGCACTGTGGTCCCTTCGGCATGCCACCATACAGGCAATGACAGGAGGTGGGCTGGGCCACATAGCGCACCCCCTACTAGCAGGGGCTCTCCAAATGCTCTGTGACCAGATGGATGCCTAGTACTTTAGGGATCACAGCCTCCCCCTTCTCCCCGTGGCCCCCAGGCCAATACCTGCAGCTGAGGGTAGTGAAGGCAGGGTCTCTGAGTGGGGGGTCTCTGAGGAGGGGGGCGTCCCTGAGAAGGGGGTCCCTGAGGGGGGGTCTCTGAGTAGGAGGGGGCCTCTAAGGGGGGATCTTTGAGGAGGAGGGGTGGTCTCAGGAGGAAGGAGGTCTCTGGGGGGGTCTCTGAGGAGGAGGGGGTCTCTCAGGAGGAAGAGGGTCTCTGAGGAGGAGGGAGGTCTCTGGGTGGGTCTCTGAGGAGGGGGGTTTCTGAGGAGGAGGGGGTCTCTGAGGAGGAGGGGGTCTCTGAGGAGGAGGGTGGTCTCTGAGGAGGAAGCGGGGTCTTGTGAGTGGAGGAGAGGTCTTAGAAGAGTAGGGGTCTTGGATCTCTGCGCCTACACTGTGGGCTCCCCTGGGGTGAGGACGGCAGGGAGGCTTGTAAATAAATCTGGGTGTGGCCCCAGAGTTGCTTTCCTAGCAATACCACAGGTGTGAGGGATCCTGGCTGGAGGGCCCACCTATCTCCCTCCTTGGCCCACACTGAGAAGGAGGCCATGATTCACGGGCTCTTTTGTTCTCCTTCCCTCTGAAACCTCTGCCTGGTTAGCTGTCACCATCACGGCCGCCATGAGCTGAGCCCCAGAGGTGAGATGGAGGATGGAGTTAAGTCAGGACAGTCCACACTAGGCTGTGAAGGTCCCTTTACTTCAGAACACAAACCCAGAGCAGCTCCTCCCTTCCATCACAGCAAAGGAAGGGGCTTCAGAGCAGGCAAAAGGGGGCTGAACCTGCGTCTAAACACAGAACCCAAACCGTAGAAGTGCATTTTCTCTCACTGACCGAATTACTTCTTCCTACGATACCAAGGGTTCGTCCTTGCAAGGAAAGCCCCACAGTTCTGACGGTTCTGGAAGACCTGAGGTGGCCCGGTTCACACAGGGGCAAGCCCTGGTCACAGGTGGGCGGTGGGCGGCCCCGCTGTCCTATATGCTCTGCCTGCCCTCGCAGCCTTCCCTGGTGCCCAGGGCAGCTGCTGGTCCTGGGGCACTTCCAGTGGCTCTTCTGGGTTCAGGTGTTCAAGGTGCACCAGCTTTCTCCTGTCATGGACAATGCGGAGCAGAAACGTCCACTGAGGATTCATCGGAAATTAAAGAAAGAGTGCCAGCCCCCTTCCCAACCTAAAGCGCAGACACAGATGGTTGTCACCACTGGGTTTCTTTAGCTGGGAAGTTCCAGGCATGGGCGCTCGTTAAATTATTTGGCATATCTTTTTGCATGTGTTAAATATTTCATGATTTTAAAACCATTTTTAAGGGCAAAACACTTTAGGATGCAAAAAGGTGATCTGGTGATCAGAGACCCACTGCCCAGGAGTGGGGGTCGTGCAGAAGCCTGGAGTCCTGAGCCCCTTCTTCCTCTGTAAAACAGGGAGACGGGTGGGGGCAGTGGTCGAGGGTCCCACAGGCAGCTGTGGAGGCGTGGGTGGGAGCCAGGACTGTGACCGCGGCCCTGGCCAGCCAAGCGCTTCCAGCCCAGCTGAGAGTGATTGTCCTCATGTCCAGGGGGTAGGGTGACCCCACGTGGTCAGTCGCATACTTACGCCTTCCTGACCCCTCCTTGGAGCCCTGGTGGCGCAGTCGTTAAGAGCTCAGCTGCCAAACAAAAGGTCAGCAGTTCAAATCCACCAGCCCTCCTTGGAAACCCTATGGGGAAGTTGTACTCAGTCCTATAGGGTTGCTATGAGTTGGAATCGACTCGACGGCAAGGGTTCATTTATTTATTTTTTTGACCTCTCTTGAAAGACTCGCGACACACTGTGGTGTTGTTTGTAAATACCAGCAGCTTTGGGTTTGAACGACTAGTAGGACTAGTTTTTCTTATTACACAACCTTCTCAACAAAAGTTTAACGTACACCCGCTCCGATTTCCAATCAGACCCGTGCCGTGCGCCCTCCAGTGGCAGAGAGAGGGAAGAGCAAGATGGACAATCACGAATGCCGGCGGTGGCCGGTGGCTGGGCCTGGGGTGGGAGGTGCCAAGAAGAAATCTGGCCGGGAAGAGGGATATAAGAAATAGAGCCCACCGAGAAGTGACTCTTGAGAAAAGAGGGAAAGGAAACGAGGGGTTGGTGGCCCAGACCAGGGCAGCAGGTACAAAGGCCCTGAGGCAGAGAGCAGGGTCAGGGGCTTACGGCCGTGTCCGTGGAGGGTGCTGAGCAGGTGAGCACTCAGCGTTTCAACAGGATCACTCCGGCAGCTAAGACAAGGGTGGCAAGGACAAGATGGAGCCAAGGTGGAGGGGAGAAGTGGTGGGATTCTGGATGCTCCTGGAGTAGAGCCAACAGGATTGGCCGTGAGAGAAACGCGCGCACAAAAAGTCCCCAGACATCACTGGATGGAAACATGTTTTAGAGTTCCAGGAAACAGGAAACAATGCTTTTGTCAAAGGGTTATAAAGCCAGCCATCCTTGCGTGGGGCGCAAACCCCCAAGAAGGGACCACTCCCCTCTGCGGGGCGCCAGGGCAGCAGAAGGCACCGCTAGGGGCTGGGTTTCCTCAGCTGGGAAGGTGGAGGTGTGTGCTTTTGCATGTGTTAAATGTTTTGTGAAACTGTTGGAAACCCTTGTGTGGCAGAAAATGCCCAAGGATGCACAAAAGGCTTAGAAATGTGAAGCAGTGATTAGACACTAATGGAACAACGTGCTTTCATCCAACTTACTTTCAAAATTCACCTGAGAAACACGGGGCTCCTTAGGACCAGATGTTTGAGCAGCTTCTGGCAGGGACCTAGCAGGGCAGGTATGATTGACTGAAATGACCAGGGATGGAGCTTAAGCGGGTGCCTGTGCATGCTGGCACCATGGAGGGGCTCTGGGAGCCTGGGTGGGGTCTGTACTCAGAGCCTGGGAGGAGTGGGGTGGGGCGGCAGGGGCACCAGACACTCAGAGCTGGGTGGCCACACGTCTGGGCTCCAAGTCTGTGCAGTAGCATATTCTCGTTGGGGCCCGGGGCATCCTCTGTGTTAAACTCGCAGTGCCCCCAGCAGGACTGGGCACCCCAGGGCGGTGCACCCCTCAGCACGGTCAGGGGTGGCTCCACCTATGTCCAGCTGGCAGGTGAAGAAACAAGCCGACTGCCCGGCCCCTCCATGGGCCATGGGCATGGACCTAGCACCTCACCCCCGTCTCAGCTGTGGCCTCTGCCCCAGGGTCAGCCCCCTGACATGTGGCTGTCACGGGGGTCACGAGTGAGTGGTCACTGTGGGGGGGGGGCTGGGCCTCCCAGAAGGTCTTCCCCAGTGCCCTGAGCTGTCACTTCCCAGCTGAGAGGAAGTGCAGATTCGGCCGAGGGGTGCCCTCACACATCCATTGGCCCTGCTGGGGTGGCGGTGGCTGGGCCTGGGCCAGAGCCGGGGCCCCGAGTTTGGTGAACACTCCTGTGACCAGGCTGTCGACTGCTTTCCGGACGCCGGCTTGTTAAACGGCCGCCTTGGTGATAGCCCTCATTGTGGGAAGTCAGGGGCTGCCACCACAGAGGGGCTGAGCTGCCTGGCAGCTCTGGGGGGCCGTCTGGCCCACTCTCAAGGCTTTGAAGACCAGCCACAGCCCAGCACCCTCCCAGGGCCCTGTGCACTCGGGATCCATGTGGAAACTGCTGACGTTATCACAGAAGCGCGTACAGAAAATAGGAAAAAAACTGCATCCTGAAACCAGGCTGGAGAGTAACCCTGATGACTAACAGCGACGGTGTGAGCCGGCAGACAGACTGACTCATTTCTTTTCTGCGTTGTTGTCTCTGCAAATTTCTGAAATATGTTTTCCAGTTGCACTGAGGCCTCTCACAGACTCTGAACAACGCGTAAAAAACAAAAACAATAAAAAACTCCTCAAGGACCAGCGAGCCTCTTGGGGCCTCTTTTGGGCCACCTGCCTGCCGTCCTCACCCCACCTGCTCATGGAGCCCTCCCAGGAAAGGCCAACAGAGATGCCTCGGGCCAGCAAGCCCGGCAGGGTGGCCTCACCCCAGGGCGTCCCTCTGGAACTCTCCATCTGCTTCTGGGGGAGGCATGTGAGCCCTGTGGGCCTCAGACCCCAACCCCTGCCCCCATGACCTCGCCCTTCCTCCTCCTGTTCTCAGGGGACTTTGTCGGACCCCTCCCCAGTGTAACTGGCCACGGAGGACAAAGGGACACCCTCTCTGCTTCCTACTTGAGCTTGCTCCAAGTGGCTGCCAAGCTGAGGGCAGTCAGAAGGCCAAGGACAGTGGACTGGGAGGCTACTGGGGGGCTGTGGAGAGGAGGGAGCTGTGACATTCCAGGACAAGCCCATGTGGCAGTTGCCAGCCTCCACCCTAGAACCCAGCCCTGGTCTGACACCATCTTGTGCAGCCATGAAGCCTGTCACCCATTCTGGGGCCATGGGGCCATTCAAGGGTCGCCTTCCCCACCCCGACCCAAACTTCGTAACTTCGCCACCCCTTTGTCCCCATGTCCCTGATGGTCCCCAGCCCTCGCAACTGCCCTGGCCACCCCTCACTGCAGCCTCCTCTCAGCTTCCAGTCCCGGCCTCATCCCCTTACCTGGAGTCCCTCACCCCTTCTGTGAGACGTTTCCACACTGCTCTGCTGTGATGACCCTCCCCCTCCCCACCTCATGCTTACCAGGAGGGGGCTCTGCACCCCCAGACCTCCAGGCCCCGTGGCCTTCAAGCCTGTTCTTGCTGCTCCCCAGCCTGGAGTGACCTTTGTCAGCCTCCCCTCTCAGGGCCGGCTGTGCAGCCATGTGCACGGGGTCTGGGCAGGCCCCTTCTGTCTGAGCCCTCACAGCGAAGCTGGCCGGTGCCCAGTCTGTCCGCAGCAAGAAAGCCTGTCCCGGTCTCATTCCTGCTGGGCTTCGGCCCCCACACTGCCCAGTTGTCCTCGGGCAGCGCCCCTAGTCAGCTGGACACAGGGTGAGGCAGGGAAGGTCCCCTGCAGCCCCTGCACTGCCCCTCGCCCAGACCCAGGGCGAGGTCCCCCCAGCACTCAGCCTCCATGAGGCTGAGGCGGCGGCCAGTGTGCGCTACACCAGCCTGGGGGGCTTCAACAGGCAAGCGGGTCTCCCAGGACCCCCAGTTGGAGCACAGCTTATGACTCTGGCCAGCCCTTGCTCCCTGCAGGCCTTGACCCACCCCATCTCTGTGCCTGTTTCCTCCTCAGAAAGTGTGGGGTTGAGACCAGGGTCCCCGCAGGCCCCCACAACTCCTGACTCTCCACGCCTCTGCCGAGGGGCCCACGATACCTGCCTTGAATCCTGGGCCCTGAACCTGGGCCTGAGGAAGGGCACACCCAAAACCCCCCACTGCTGGTCGAGGACCCAAGGACACCCTCAGCAAGGGGCCACTATGAGGGGCCTGTCCTCCATGGGAAAGAGACCCCCAGGCCTCATCTCACTGTGGCAGTGTCTGTGCAGGGGGCTGAGGCCCGGTGTCTGGAGGGAGGGGGTGTGAGTGTGAGTGAGTGTCTGAAAACGTGTGAGTGTGTGTGAATGTGAACGTGTGAGAGTATGGCTGAGGGGATGCACTGGTTGGCGGCCTCAGCTCCTGGTGGGGGGCTGGGGACCCTCCTCGGGCGGGTGGGGGCTGTGGGGCCACAGTGGACAAAGCAGCCTCAGTTCCTGTGGAGAGGCTGCAACACCAAGGGTATGTGCAAGGCAGGGCGAGGTGGCCTTGGAGGGAGCGGAAGGTTCCCAGGGCCCGAGAGCGTCTAGATACGGGGCGAGTGTGCAGAGGAGAAAGAAAATATCAAGAAGACGCGATTATCTTCAGAGGGAGGGAGTCACAGCCAGCCTTGAAAGGCCTGACGCAGAGACAGGGGGTGCAGGGAGGGGGTGCAGGGCGGGGGTGCAGGGCTGCAGCTTAACTCTTCCCCTGCCTCCTTCCTTGAGGCTAGGGCACAGGCTGAGCCCACATGCGCCCACAGCCCATCGCAGCCCTCCCAGGCCTGGCCTACCCAGCTGGCCATCACCGCACAGCCCGGCCCAGGGCACCAGACCCCCCAGGGGGTATACTATGGGGTAGCCAGGGCCACAGGAGCCACACTGGCCAAGCTGCCCCACTTGCCTGTCCCAGCGGTGCCTCCCCAAATTCTGTCATGCTCTGGCCCCAGCCCCTCAGGCCCCTGCCTGCTCCGCCTGCCCCTGCCTTCCCTGTGCTGAGCGCAGAGGCCCAGCACGGGCCTCCAGTGCCCCAGACGGGGTTTTCCATCCCCCACTATCCAAGCTTGTGCCCCCATAGTGGGATGCGGGGCTGCCAGGCTCAGCAAATACAAACTCAGGACTCTGGATTCCATGTGATGTTCAGACAAACTACGGAGCATTTCTTAGCACAGCATTCCATGTGCAATGCATCCCAAATATTTCGTGGGACACACCTACACTAGGGAATCCTGGTCTTCACTCTGCGGCTAAATCTAACTGGGTGTCCAGTATTTCACCGGGAGGCTCCTCGCGGGCCTGTGGGATGCCTCTCACAGTCAGCCGCTACGCTATCATTAGGTGACTCCGAGTGGACACCTCCCCCCATCCCTCGGTACAGCCCTCTTGTTTTATGTTATTTTAGATTTTTTAATAAGCTACGATTCAGACTGTGAAGTGAACTGGTTCCAGGGTACACTCTGAGGGGTTTTGCCAAATGCACACACGTGTAACCACTGCCCACTCAGAACGAAGGCCATCCTGTCACCAGCTCCGACCATTACCCAGGGGTTAGCCAAGGCTCTGGACGCCATGTAAAGGAACTGACTGTGGGCGACTCGCTCAGCGTGAATTAAGCGCAGTCGCCTGCACTGAAGTTAGCGGTGGTTCTGTTTCTGCTGAGAAGTTTCATGGTCTGGAGGGACCCTGTTTTCTACTACTCCCTGTGGACGAGTCTCCAGGGTCCCCAGAGTGTAACCTTCACTGTCCAAGTTCTGGGGTGTTTTCAGTTCTAGGTCAGCACACAGGAGTGGATGGCCACTTGGTCGTGGGGGAAACACATTCCTGGCTTCACAAGAAAATCCTGTCTCCAGAGGGTTGACCTTCCTAGCACCTCCTTTCACAGATGGGGAAACTGAGGCTGGGGCAGTGCCCAGTACAGCTGACAGTGAGCGTCATTCCCCTGCGGAGGGGCCACTGGCACTGCTGCCCTGCCAAGGTGCCAGCCAATAGTGACAGGGGTACACTGGCCCCAGGCACCTCCTCACCCCACAGACCAGCGGCTGCCCTCTGGGAACTTCGGGAGTGGAGTTAACCAAGGGTTAACAGTGGGCTGCTTTGCTGACCTGTGCTCCAGCCACCAAAGACAGCTGTGCCACCCCCACCCCCAGGAATGGAGCGAGCAGTCCAGCCTGAAGGCCACCCCTTATCACCACAGCCCCGGCCCCATGCCAAATGTGTCCTCCAGGGCCTGCAAGGGCACTTTCTGCCTTGGAGGGGGAGGGCAGACACTGGGCCAGGCTGAGGTTTGTGGGCCCTCCGGCCTGACCAGCATCTTGGCCCCTGCCCCATGTGGCCATCTTGAGACCCGCCAGTGTGAGGGGTCCCAAACCCTGACCCCGCCTCTGTATCTGTGCAGCAGGACCCTTCACATGGGGTTTGTGCCTGGGCGCCCGCTCTGCGTTCGGTCCCCTCATCCAGGCACCTCGCGCTGGGCCGAGGAGCTTCTGGGTAGGTGTGCAGGGAGGGTGGTCCCCAAGCCACTGGAAAGCAGGGGAGGAGCTTCAGGCCACCTGCCTGGCTCCATGTGGTGGTCAAGAGGCCCTGTGTCCATCTGCTGGTGGCCCCTTGACAGAGGCCATCGTCCTCCTCCTCCTCCTCCCTCAGCCCTCAGCTGAGGCTTACCCACAAAACAAGCCTGAGGAGGGGCTGAGACTTCAGGGGTCCGTAACTCTCACGGGTCACCACAGGTGGGGCCGGGATTGGGGCCTTCTCCTGGATAAGCCCTGCCCCCCACCTCTGGGACCAGCCCCTCAGGGCAGCCTGAGGGAGACTCCTGAGACGCAGAACCCGCCAGACACCCCCAGCTCCCTGTGGTCCCCAGCTGTCCTTCCTGTCCCTCTCCAGCGGGCGGGCGGGCGGGCGGGCGGGCGAAGGTTTCCATCACACGTGGGGCATGGAAGGGGGACTCCTCAAACTTCCCTGAGCTAAGGCAGAGGCAGGGGTGACGGAAACACCACGTATCCGGCCGTGGCAGCGTCCGTGCAACAGAACCCCGACCTGGGGAGGGCCACAGGGACCATACGGACGCATCGGCCTCCCTTCAGAGCTGTGGTCTTCCATGTGGACTCACAACGCCCCCCGCCATCTTCCCCCCACGATTGTGCCTGGTTTCCACGTCTTCACATCTCTCTGGGCTTTTAAAATGCGTTATACGTAGCAGGTGTCAATTTTATAATCAGGAAAAAGGAAGTTAAAGAAAACGAAGTGAATAACTTGCTGATGCTTTAGAATAACCCAAGTCCTACCCCCATCTTTCCGTCTGTTTGTTCCTTTTCCTCCAGCCTCCCCTCCCACAGATGCAGAACCAGGCCAGGGAGCTGGGTGAGGGGCCCAAGGGCACACTACGGGAACCAAGATAGCCCCGGGAAGGGGGCAGCTTTAAGAAGGGGTAGTCGATGAAGATGGAGGCTTGGGACGAGAATCGGCTGGGGATTGCTGAGCTGGACCCCCAAGCGATGGTTTCTGGGGCACAGGGCCCAGGGTAGATGTGGGACAGAGTCTGAGGGTCCCCTCTGGGCCTCAGTTTCCCCTCTGTAAGATGGAGTGACACACTTCCTGTCTCCCCCCGCCCTGGACTGTGAGCCCATTTAGGGTGTCGTGGCCTCCTGTCACCCACAGTCCTGCTGGTCTGGCCTGTACTGGCCACAGTGCCCCTGGCTGGCCGATGTCCAGCTCATTTCAGCCCTGATGCCCTCTGACCCCACTTCCCCTCGGTAGTGCCAGCTGGTCTGGGGGCTTCCGGAGGTGGTTCCTCACAGGGTCCTTCCAAGCCTTGTGCCCCTGGAGAGAGAGGCAGTGAGGGGCTGAGAACCTGGGGGTGGGGGGCAGATCCTGCAGGATGGCCGCTCCTGGTGGGGGGACTCTGCTGAGGCCCTGAGGGCCAGGCCCCTGGACCTCTGGCTCTGGGGTCTCTCTCTTTAGGTTCAGAGGTTTGGAAAATTTGGCTTTCAACCAACATCAGCAACCCTCCCTGCCAGTGTCCCGGTGGACTCCTCCTGGGATCTCAAGGCCTTCAGGAGGCGGGAGGGGGGTCCTGTTCCCTCCTCCTCCAGGCCTTCCAGGGTCCCCCTCTGAGCCACATTCCCCCCTTCTCCTCTGTAAGATGGGCCCCAAAGCCCCCTGGACAGAGCAGCCTCCTGGGTACACCCCCACCCCAAGAGCCCCAGGGAGCTCCTGAAATGGCCACAGTCCATCCACTCATCTCTCTACTCTGTTGTTGATTGTCCCGGTGGGTGGCTAATGTCAGGGTCTGAGCAAGGGGAGATTCCCCAAGGTGAGGGGCCTGCAGGTGGGCCGTCTGGCAGGGGGCAGAGCTGCCGGAGTCCCTGCACCTCCCCCTTCCAGGCCCCACACCATCTGGCCACCAGGGCCAAGCTGGGAGAGATGTGGTGAGTCAGACCTCACCTGGTCTCCCTCCTGTGTTCACCAGTCCCCCCCGGGGGTCCCACCCTTGCCTGTCCAGGTGCCCCCTTCCCCAGGAACACACAACTGGGAAAGCCTGCTGCACCCCCCTCCCCTCACACAGGTGGAACCACTGGGAGACACACAGACACGACCCTGCACTAGAGCCCATGCGTGGGGTGGAGGGCAGAGGGCAGAGCGCAGAGGGCAGAGGGCAGAGGGCAGAGGCCTGTGATGGGGATGAGTCAAGTGCCCGGATTCCTGGTTCCACCTGGGGTGAGCCTCTAACTAGCACAGGCCACCAGGAGGGCCATGGGAGACCAGAGGGGTGTGGACGCTGCAGGATAGGAGCCCTGCTGGGGTGCTTCTCCAGGGACAGGGAAGGCGGGGGCATCTGGTGGCAGAAGCCTGAGAACTCCTTGGGGCCTCCTCCTCTTGATCTCAGTCTGCAACCCCCAGGCGCCCTTTTCCCAGGCCTGGCCCTGCATTCTCACCCTCCAAGACTGAAGTCCCTACCCTTCCTCCCCAGTTAGGGGGTCTGGAGACAGAGCTAACCACACACCAAGCCTCACACTGTGGACCAGTGACCCACGGGATGCTCGGGACACCTGGGCAGCCCCCTGGCCCTGAGGCTCAGGACCAGGGCTCAGAGCCTCCTACAGTGAGGGACGGGGTACCCAGTGCTTTGGATGAGGACGTCTACTGGCCTGGGCACCTGGCAGAGCCGGGAAGCAGGCTGCTGGGGGTGGGGCGGGGGCAGGAGGGGTGGGGAAGGCCGTCTGAGGCTGGGGGAGCTGCCGGAGGCACTGCTATCAAGGGCTTCAGGGGCCGACAGGCCCCTCCCAGGACGCGCACTTCTCCCCACTGTGTGTTCCTGGTCTCTGACGCAAGCAGAGGCGCTTCGAAGATAAGTGTGTGGAGGCAACTGGCCAGGCTGCCCCGCCAGGGTCCTGGGCACCCCCGGCCCCGCCCCGCCCGCCGCGTGCCTCATCTAAGCAGGCTTTGTGCCCCAATCTCACAGGTGCGGGGGTGGAACGGGGCCCTTGGCACAGGGCAGCCGATTACCGCATGTGACCGCTGCCGCGTGCGGGACCGCCAAGGTCTTCTCCGCGCATAAATGGGGCGCGCGCTGGCCGGCAACAGGCAGAGCGCGGCGGAGGCGAGAGCTCCTTCCGCTGCGCCCGAGGCTCCGCCGCCGAGGACCTGCTGAGGCTGCACCCGGTAAGGCGAGGCTGGCTGCTTCCCGGCCAAGCAGGGTGGCCGGGCACCCCCAGCCCCCCGCCCCATCGCTCCTCTATCCACAGGGTCCACAGGCCCCGGCGGCAGCGGCCGCACCTCCGCCCTCCGCGATGTGGCTGCCCGACTTCTCGCAGAATCTGCTCGTCGTTCCTTTTTCCTATGCATATACTTCTTTGAGGATCTGGCCTAAAGAGGTATAGGGCATGGGAAAATGGGGCGACGGGGTCCTCCTCCGAGCCTCCGCGGTGCCGCTCCAGCGTCCTGGCCTCTGTGCCTTGGCCCCGCCTCCGCTCTCCTCCCCGGGGCTGGCGGAGGAGCTTCGTGGCTTCCCTTTGGGGTGCGAAGGAATCGACCTTGTAGGACAAGAGGGGCGCGTGGGGACAATGCTGATCTGTCCTGCTGGAAGCCGGTGGGCTGCAGAGGAGGGGACCCACGCCATCTGATGCTCTGGGATGACTCTAACGGGGTGGGGGACTGGTGGGGGACAGAAAACCGCCAAAAGCAACAGACTGTCCCACCGGAGTTCATACCTAGATGCCTGGGTTCTGGACTCCGCCTGGGGTGGGGCAGTCAGAGCCCCGGAGTATGTCCCCAGGGGGCAGTGAGCAGCCGGCGCCAGACAGGGTGGGTCGGGAGGACTGGTGACTTTTTCTCTGGAAATTTTCTTTCCAGGCAACAAAACTGTGTGTGTATGACCGTCTTCCTACAGGTGTGTGCGGGGTGGACGTGGGTCTGTGTACACAGAGACTGGAGAAGCAGGCTGGCCAACAGCGGTGGCTGTCAACAGCATTTATTTCTCCTCAATTTGCTGTAATTTTATAATTATGAACCTGTACTGGTTTTCTCATTAGAAGTATCAATAAAGCTAATTTTATTTAAGCTTCCTCAACGTGATAATGTCTTGATGATGAATGTATATAGGAGGCTGCTTGCCCCCCCCCCCCCGCCCATTTTCTCTCCTTGACATTGAAAAGGGGACACCACCTTGGGAGAGCGGGCCGAGGGGTACTTAATTCAGGATTCATAAACCCGAAGGGAATAAAATAGCCTTCAGGTGCCCCACCCCTTTCTGAGGACCAGGACACGGGGTGGGGGATGGAGGGGCACCTTGGGGTCCTGGACCACCCTGGAGTCCAGGAGGTGTGCCTGGGAGGGGCTGAGCTAGAGGGCTTGAGTGTTTTGGGGGGAGGGGCTGGGGGAGGCTCTAGGTGACTGTGAGGAGCTGCTGTCTCTCCTGCCAGGAGTGCCCTCGGCCCTGGCCTCCCTGCCTGTCTGTCCTGGCACTGTGACCCCTGGGTAACAACCTGGCCTCTTTCAGCTCCGCCTAGCCCACTGGTCAGGGTGGGAGCTGGCTTGTGCCTGGAACCTATATCTTTAACTCGCAGGAGTAGAAAAACAGCGAAACCAGCCCTCCTGAACCAGCAGGCTTTGGTAATGGCTGCTGGGCTGTTACTTTGCACAAAGAGGCCTGAAGAGTAGATGAGACCCCACCCCCACCCCCCAGCCAAGTCCCTGGGCCTGCCCATCGGCACTGCCCGTGTTGGGCGCCTTGTCATGGAAGCTGCTGAGCCTTTATCCGCTCATCCTTGAAGCAAATGGAGCGATTAGCTCTTTGCCAACAGGCGCCCCTTTATCAGCAGCCCGCCCGCCCAGCTAGGCCAGGCCTGCCTCTCCCTTAATCTCATCTGATAGAGCTCCTTCAAAGGGCTAGGAGCTCTCCCTCCATGTGGGAGGGGGTGGGTGGAAGAAGGGCCTGGCCAAAGGGCAGGGCTGGGGGGCTGCCAGGTGGGAGGAGTCCTGGACCACGTGTGGGACACCTCTCCCTGCACACAGCCCACCTCATCCTTGCAGAGGGAGTGGGGGTACAGGCTTGCTGTGCTATATACAACCTCCCCACCAGACACTTAAAAAGTTCAGTTTTTAATTAGTGCAAATGAAGCCGCCATCACAGTGTGCTGGGTGCAGATTTTCAGCTGCGGTGTCACTCAGACACCCATATCCCGTGTCACAAGCACCAGAGGAGGACGGTGGACTGCAGGCATGGATGGATCAGGGTGCAAAGGGTCTGCATGGATGGATCAGGGTGCCAAAGGTTCTGCTTGTCCTCCACTCTTATCCTGTGGCCACGTGGCCACCAGCAGGCTGCAAGCACAGCTCCTGGGCCCAGAGGAAAGAGCAATCCCCCAGCATCACATCAGGGCCCCCCTCCAGGATCACTGGGGCCTCAGCTGGCCTTGCTGGGTCATGTGCCCTTGCCCTGCTGCAGGGTGGGGCTTTTGATGACCCCGCCTGGGTCAGATGGGAAGTTCCCTGAGCAGGGAGGATGGTGATGGTCACTTAGGACAGCATCTCGCTTCCCTAGTGCTGCTGGAACAGAAATACCATATGTGGGTGTCTTCAACAGCAAAAATTTATTTTCTCACAGTTTAAGAGGCTGCAAATCTGAATTCAGGGCCCCAGCTCTAGGGGAAGGGTTTCTCTCTCTGTGGGCTCTGGGGGAAGGTCCTTGTTCCTTGGGTCCTTGATGATTTTCCTGTGGTGTGGCATCTACCTTCCCCCATCTCTGCTTGACTTCTTCCTTGCTTAATCTGCTTTTATATCTCAAAAGAGACTGACTCAAAACACACCCTACACTAATACTGTCTCATTAACATAACAAAGAAAACCCATTCCCAGATGGGATTATAACCACCGGTCACTCAATTCTAGGGGTTAGGATTTACAACACATATTTTTGGGGGAAACAATTCAATTCATAACAGACGGGCAGGGACTGTGACCGTCAAGACCCCCGGGTCATTGAGTGGAGTCCAGCCTGGCCAAATGAATGTCCAGACATCAGCTCTTTCCGGGAAAATCCCAGCTGAGAAGACCGGACAGGCAGTGAAAGAGGACAAGGATGGGGCAGGGAGGTGGGGGAGGGGAGCGCGCAGGGATGATCAGCAGGTGTGCTCCAGGGAGCTTAGGGCATTGGGGCATTTCCTCCTCACCTGCCACCTTGCTATTTGCAAATAACCCCAGGGTTGGGGGTGAGAATCTTGCTGGTTCGGGAAAAGGGTGGCTTGGGGCCCCCAGCTCAGTGCCAGGCACAGCAGGGGCGGGTCCCAGCCCAGTACTCTGCTCCCGAGAACACCAGCCTGGGAATGCAGGAGACAAGCTCTTTACCATATGCCACGGCCCACCCCCCCACGGTTCACCGCAGGTAAAGGTGAGGCTGGCATAGTGGCCTTCCCCCAGGGTTGCAGCACTTCAAACAGGGTGTGCTATTTGCAGTGGCAGCTATCGGTGGCTGCATTTGCTTTGCAAGACCTTTCTTGTTGGCTCTGTGGGAGATGTGTTGGGGTGGCCTGGGAGGGGCTGGGAGAGATGGGCTGCTTGGCTGGCTAAATGGCTCATGGATTCTACAGGTGACGTGGGACATTGCAGACCAGCTTTCAACCATCCCAGCGGAGACCGGCCCTCTGAGGGCTCTCAGTGCCTGACAGTCGGCTCCCCAAAAACGGAGTCTGAAAAGGGCCTGCCCCCTAGACACCTGTGCCTACCCAGCTCCCAGTGCGCTCCCCAGGAAGGGAGGGGAGGTGTGAACAGAACGCCCCCACTTGCTCAAAGCCCAGATGTCTCCCCTCGGACCAGTTCCTGCCCCAGCAGCTGCCTGTCGGAGAAGCCCAGAGCGCAGGCCTGAGCTGGGAGAAACCTTAAATACCGTGCAGCTTCTGTGGCCAGGAACCAAGGAGGAATTAAAACCCAGGATGGAAAAGGGTTCAGCTGTGACCCAGCCACTGGGGGCCTGTGCCTATGTGCAGCTGTCTCCAGTGATGTGGACAAACAGCCTCCCTGGCCCTGACTGCATCTGCAAACCCAGCAGACACCCAGCTTACTCCCAAGAAGCTCAGCCAGTGACCCAGAAGGCCCCCCGAAACTCTACAGGGACGTCTGCTCAGCATGAATAGCCATTCACTCGTTACATGAATTTTATTACAAAAGCACCTGCTCATTATAAACACTTCAAACAAGACGCACATGAACAACGAGAAGTCGTAGCAATTACAAGATTGCTAACAGTCTGATGGACGTATTTCTGCAAATAAACTTTAAGAAACCATCATGCCTTTATTCTTGTTGGGACATCTAGTCGGTGACAGATGGTACTCAGCTTTCTTGAAAGCCAAAGAGGACCCACTGCCTGCTGGCATTTGCCAAGGCCACCTGCTGGCTCCCTCACCGAGCTCACTGGGGCAGACTCCCTCAGTGTGCCACGTGGACACGGTGTTAATTTCTGGTTTGCACTGATGCAGGTTCTGCCAGGCTCTGCCTATGCTGGCTGTCTCTCAGGGAAGGGTCCCATGCTCCTGCCCTTCAGCACGTCTGGATTTTCTGCAGTAAGGCTCCCACTCCTGTCTGCCCATCTCGGTAGAGTGGAGGCCTCTCAGGAGGGCCTTTGGGCCCCACCCTGCAAGGAGGAGGAACCACTCAGGATGAAACACACCCGAGATCAGACGACTTGAACTCAGATCCAGTTCCCCCAGCCTTTTCCTTATCAACGGGATGTACAGAAGAGCTGTGAGGAGGGATGGGCCTCTCCTGGCACACACAGGCTGCCACAGCAAGCAGCAGATGCTACCACCACCCTGTGCCTTAACTTTCCAGTGGGCAAATGATCATTATTTTCCCTTCTGGTTTCCAGTTGTGGTGGCTCCATTACAAAGGCACCCAAATCTCAAGGCTGTGAAGGCAGAGCCTCCCTTCCTTCTTATAGTTCACGGGCTTGTCTCTGCAGACCAAGCTGATCTGCGTGCAGTATAAGGACCTGCACTTCCTTCCAACAGGAAAACCAGTTTTTTCCAACATCTTCTATTGAATAAATTATCCCTTTACTATATGCTAACGCCCCCACACATAACACGTCCATTTTGGCCTTTGATTCTGCTCCCTGACCCATCGCTTACTCCCTAAACTGACCCTTCCTTTCAGTAGTTTTCAGTGAAGGGGTGACATTAAACCATCTCCAGCCATAAAACTCTACAGAGTCTTGAGGTGGTCAGGGTAGGGTACCCTCCATGGGTTATCATACACATGCAACGCTCCCCGTGCAAGACACGGCCTTGATGACATGCACAGCTAGCGTCTCTCCAGGGCAATAGCAGACCCTGGGCGTGGGTGGCAGCTTCCACTTTCTGGGCTGCCTTGCCCCTCAAAAGGCATCCCTGGTTTCGGGCAGAGCACGCAGGCCCCAGGGCCCCCAGGAAGAGGCCGGTGCCAGTGAGTGTGCCCGGCCCCCAGGCTCTGGGAGGTAGCACATCAGAGGCTGTCCATGGCAGGGATCCCACGCAGAGGCCAGTGCAACCTGCTCCACTGGGCAGGGATCCCAGAAGGAGCCCGGAGGTAGCACCAGAGCCGGGGGCGCAGGCAAGTGTGCCCCGGGGTAGAAGAGCTGCAGGCCGCTACCCAGGACTGGAGATGGCGGATAGATGGCCAGGGGCGTGTAGAGGGGTCTGGAGAAGGGGACACTGAGTTGTGAGTCCTGCATTTGGCGTTTGTGTTTCATTCGGCGATTCTGAAACCAGGTTTTTATCTGTGGGAAACAAACCAGGCAGAATTGAGAACAGACCACCCCCATCCACCCAGCACACCCCCTCCCCTGGGGGCCAACTCACCTGCACTTCGGTCAGCTGCATCTCTTTGGCCAGCTTCTTCCGCTCCTGGGGGCCCAGGTACTGGCGAAGCTTGAAGGCGCTCTCCAGGGTGCTGATCTGAGCTGTCGTGAAGGCAGTGCGCACCCGGGGAGCCCGCGAGGGGTCTGGCTCCTTGCTCAGCCCTGAAGGAAGAGGGGTGAGAGTCTGCCAACCCGGGACATGCTCCCCCCATGTGAAAGGCGCCCTGAGCTTCAGGGCTACTTGGGCAGTAGACCCAGCGGCCATATGTGGATAGGCAGCCCTGGTGTCCCTGAAGCAGGAACAGCTCCTATTTCTCCCCTCACTCCACCACCCCAGTCTCCTGCTCAGTCTTGGAGGTTACAGCTCCCCTCCCCTCAGCTCAGGGGTGGAAGGGGTCCAGAGGATGCTCAGGACGTGTGTATTGGAGGAAGGCAACAAACAGATTAGAGTAGTTTGGGCTGAGACAGGCAGTCCTGGTGAGGTTCCGCCAGCGAGTGCCCCAGCTCCCAGAGCCACCCTCACCCACATCCCTCCAGAAAGCAATTGCTTTTGCCTGCAGCCAAGGAGCAAATTCACCAGATGAGGAGAGGTAGGGTGGCAGGAGGGGCTTTCTGGGGAGTGTCCACTATGTGCAAAGGCCTGGGGGACTCAGAGAGCCAAGGAGGGCGGGGCCCAACCTTTCTCATTGGCTTGTTCACATTTGGATTTAGTCAGGAGCCAAAGCAGGCGCCCATTAAGCCTGGACCTGCCACCTTCTAGCTGATTGCAAGCCTTGGTTTCCTAAGTTCTAAAATTAGGAGGTAGGGCCAGCCCTAAGCACCCCACGAGTGGTCCTGCGCAGTTACAGGAAGGAAGGTGGGGTGCAGAGTACCCACGTGGTCAGCACGCAGTGCAAGTCTGATCAACATGTCCATCGGTTGTTCTGGGAGGAGCAGATTTGACACTGCTCTGAAAGCAAAAAGCATTGGCTATTCCTGCCTGATTTTTCTGGAGTGGAGAGGGACAGACAGCAGGCAGTAAAACCAGTTATCGTGAAGGATCTTGACAATGATGACTGGCTAGCTTTTTGTGGTGGGGGGAAGGTTACTGGTTTAGGAGAATAAATTAAATATTTCACTTCACCCAAGTATGAAATTATTCCAATGAAGCACTCAAACTTTTTAAAAATTAAAAGTCATAGATATCAATCCCACTGTTGACCAAGTAAGACTTTAAACCTAAAAACAATGGATTAAATTACAATGAACTAGAAAACAAACTGAGGAAAAAATCTTGTCAGCACACAACAAAGGGTTAGATAAGGATTACCCTGAGCCACTGGTCAGACCCCCAGGAGACCGACCCACAGGGGCAGAAATGCAAAGGTGGTGTCTCTGGATGCAGCCCAGGCACAGCGGCCACTTCAATCACACACACGGGGCTTTCTTAAAATGACAAGATTCCAGGTTGGCTGAAAATGGGCTCAAGTTTGGGGCCAAGTGAAGGCCCCTTTCACTGTGGGGGTCAATGATAACCTCTCTGCCACTAGGCTGGTCTCACGGCTTTAGAAGCGACTGCCTTTCCTGGTGACCTGGGTCTCAAGGACTCATTGCGGAGCTTGAAGACCACACCCACAAAGAGCCACGGTGAGTGACAAGAAGAACACAGAGCAGGGCTGCCCTCTGGGTGCAGGGTGGGGTATCGTGACGATGACAAGTCACTGGAGTGCCCGTGGGCAGCAGGCCTGCGCTGGACACAGCTGGGAACTGGGAAGACGCTGTGGCTGGCAGAGGGCCGAGGCAGGGCAGGGCTGGCACCGTCAAGGTGGGTGGGGAAGGGGAGCCTGCAGGCAGCTTCCCTCAGAGGGGAAGCGCTCCCTCCCAAGGGGACCTCACTACAGCCCTGTGAGAACCGCCCGAGTTGTCAGGGTGTGTGAGTGCCTTGCAAGAACCTCCCCAACTCCCACCCCGACCTGGGAAGGACCTTCCCCTTCTAGACCTACCAGCCACAAGCGCCCCTTGCACTTGCAGATTTGGGGTCTTAGCCCGATCGATGGCCACGTTCTGAGAGGGCTCCCCTCTGCTGGGCGCCCAGGCGGGGGCACTTAGACCCCTCCAGAAGACCTCGCTGGGCCTGGAGGTGTGTGTCGGCCCCGGGTGGCTGCTCTGGGCAAGCCAGTCCACGGAGAAGAAGCTGGAGTTCGGCTTGTGGCCCCTGGGCAGGTCGGAGGAGGGAGGCATGGCCGGCCGGGTGGAGGATTCCTCGAGGACTGGACAGGCTGGGGGCTACGCAGAGGGTCCCCTGAAGGCCAGGGGGCCACGCAGAACACCCACAGAGGGCCAGACAGCCCAGGGGGCCACGAAGAAGATCCCCCCAGGGCCAGGGGTCCACACAGAGGATCCGAAGGGAGCTGGATGGTGGGCCAGGCTGGGCACAGGATTCACTGTGGGCGGGACGGGTCAGGTGAGACACGCAGAAAATCCGAAGAAGCTTGGACCCGTTTGCCGGGCTCCGAACAGGATCCGCTTGGGGCTGAGGAGGGCCAGACTGAGTTTATAAACCGGGTGTGGGTAGGGGTGGGGGTGGGGGGGGGGGGGGGAGAAGCGCCGGTTTGCGTAGGAGGCTGCAAATCCCCCAGATAAGTAGCGCCTAATTGCCTTCATTGAGAAGCACAAAGGAGGCCATTCACACCTCCCTCGGCTCCAAGATGTCTGGGGGAGGGCGGGGCTGCTGCCCAACCCGCTGACGGTTTGGGGACCTGCTGCATCCTTTTAGCTACCCTAGCCTTAAGGAAGGAGGGGAGTGGCTGCCTCCCACCCCGCGGGCCCAGCCCCCGCTTGCCAAGAGGGGCGCTGAGGCGTGAGGGCAGGAGGTTCTGCTTCTCCAGCCCCCGAGTTAGGGGTGCAGGGCGGCTGGGGGGTGATGACAGAGGTTTCAGTTTGGAAGAGGCGCCCCGCTGACGAAGGAGAAGACTGGGCAAGCAACGCGCTGGGTCTGCTCGCCGGCTGTCTGGCGGGGGAGGGAGGGAGGGAAGGACCCCTGTGGCTCCGGCTGGCCCCCCCTCGGCGCCGACTCGCGCCGCCCTAGCCCGGGCCGGGTCAAGCCCGGCCCCTCCGCAGGGGCTGATTCGGTGCTAGTGGGACCGCCTCCGGATAGCCACGCCTGCGCGGCAGGAAGGGCGGGCTGCTCGCCTAAGACACGGAGGGCTCCACAAGGGTAAGGGTGCACGGAGCCAACGCCCTCCGCCGCGGGCCCGTGACCTCTGCTTTGGCCACGAGGCCGCTTCCGAGGTTTCGGGCGCCCTGCGCATCCCCACCATGCCACGCTAGCAGAATCTCCTTGTGGGAGACAGACCACGTGCATTCCCCCATCCCAGTCCACCCCAGCGGCTGCTTCAGTCTGAACTCTTCTGCGTCCACGTTCCGGGGGGCCTCGCTGGCCAGGGGAACGCGGACGGCAAAATCGCAGCCGCCCAGGAGAGGCGACAACACAGGCAGCGGGGCCTAGCGTGGTGGGCGCCCCATTCCCTCCTCTCCCTCGCTCCTCCCCCCAACACCGGCTTCTCTCGGCTCCTTCCTGCCGGGTTCCCGCCCCTAGCCTGTGGTGGGCGGTGCCTTCCTAGGACCTCGATCCCCTGATCCTTAACGGATCGGGTCTGTGCTCCCCGACGATGGCCGCGGCGAGGAAGAGCCTCCGGAGCCCGCAGGAGCGGCCCTGAGCGTACCTCGGGGTGCGCGGGATCCCGGTGCGCACGTACGCCTCCCCCAACCCGCCGCTGGCGGGGAGTCTGTGCGCTGGAGGCTCCTCCATGCGATGGGGGCTCCTCCAAGCCCACCCAACCTGGTGGATATCAAAGGCCGTCGGTACCCCCCCCGGGGCCATACACTCTCAGTTCCCCTCACCCGGAGCCTGTTGGGCTGTGGAGGGGGGAGAGGGAAGAGAGCCGCCGGTCGCCCACGGGGCCAGCGGGGAATCGGTCGCGTGTCCCTGGCCGGGCCCCCCATATGGGCTTTCCTCAGAGGCCTTCGCCGCCCAGCCTTCAGCCACTGCTGGTGCGGTGGAGGAAGGTCTGGAGGGCTGAGAGGCTCTGGAGGTAGCAGCCCCCCTTCCCCCAGTAATTGCTCAATGTGCAGAAAACAGGCTGGAAAAGTACCGGTTAAGAGGAACACTTATTCAAAAGCATTAATATATTAAATGAAATCAACATATACCACACTTGGTGACACTCGGTTAGCATTCTCCATTTCTTAGGGCCAGGGTTCCTAGGCCCCTTGACCCCCTTGCCTCGGGAGCCAGCTCTACCAGGTGATGACCGTGCGGGGGGTGGGGGGTGGGGAGGGTCCTTCTCTGAGGCTGCTCTGCCTCCACCTTCCTGGCTGTGTACCTGAGGTTCCTGCCCTTCCTAGCTCGCTGGCGAACACCCTCAGTTGCCAAAACCGGCCCCGGCCCTGAGCAGAGGGAAGAAATCAACTCTGAGGTCCTACCCCAGTCCGCAGGTGCCCTCATGTCTTCTCAGCCTCTCCTGCCTGAGCTCCCTCCAGCCCCTTGCTGTCACCAGGGTGGTCTGCTGTCACTCCCATCAGCACTACTCGTCCTTGTCCCCCCTCGCCTCCACGCACACCCTGGGTGCTCCCTCCTCCCCACAAGCTGATGACCACTGTTTGCTTACCTGATCAAGGGCTGACCGCGCCCTTCCCTGCCCAGCTCCTAGGCACCTTTGCACCAGTGTTCTGCCCCTCTAGGTCCCTCTGCCCACCGGTCCTCCATATGGTTAAACGTAGGCTGGAGCCTTTGCGCCACAGATGCTATCCTTCTCGCCCTTGCTCAGAACTGGTGGCTCAAGCCCATTGCCTTCTCCTGAACCCCACCCCTGCAGGCCACACTGCACGCCGGGCGGGGGCTCCACAGAGCCTGCCTGAGCCCTTGTCCCAGCCAGGTGCTGGTGGAGCCCAGCCTCCCACCCGCACCCTGGGAACGATGCCTGCACTTGGGAGGGGTGAGCAGTGATGGGATGCCCTGGGCTTCATGCCTATTTTCCCATCCCCGACTCCACACACTCCCCCTGGCTCCAAAGGCACCTTCTCAAATCGTGTTCATGATCTGGAACCCCCATCTCAACGCACAACACTTCCAAAGCCAAACTTCCCGCCCAAACCTGTTCTTCCTGGAGCCCCGCCCTCCATCCATCCAGGTGCCTCCTGGACACCTCACTCCAGCCCCACAGCTACCTCCCTCCACAACCCCTTCTCCACCTTGAGTGGCCGTACGGCCGCCCACCCTGCCCCTCGCACTTAAGCCCTCTGCCTCCTTCTGTTTGTGGAGCAACTAAACTCACAGCCTTGTGCTCGCACATCATCACTGGGAGGTCCTGCTTCTCCTCCCTCCTGCTGCAGGTCATGTCCCCTCTGAGCTCCATGCCCCCTCCACATACCCTCTTCCCCCATGGCCCCCCTTTCACACCCCCATGCCCCCCTCCCCTCCACACCCCCTTTCACCCCATGGCCCCCCTCCACAGCCCTGTTTTTTCCCCATGGCCCCCCTCCGCACCCCCTTTCTCACCAAGCCCCCCTCCCCCCCACACCCTCCTTTCCCCCCACTCCTTGTTCCAGGCCTCCTTTGACTGCTCTGTCCTCCTGAAATGACTCAGTCTGAGTGTGTAGGGAGGCAATGTGGGGACCACCCCAACCCACCTGGGCTGAGACTCTGGGAAGACATGACCTGGTGGGTTGGAGGGTCTTGAATTCTGAGGGGCGAGTGGGATGGGGTGGAGCCCGTGCAGCCCACCTGTGCGGGAGGCTTCAGGTTGGACCATAGAGTGGATCCTGGGGTGACTTGTCTATCCAACTGGGGTTCCTGGTTGGCTGGGTGGGGCCTAGGCCCAGGCCCTCCATTCTGGGGAAGCATCAGGAATGGGTCCTACCTCTGCCCCATTAGGCCCCACTTTTGCCCACCCTCTAAGACTGCAGGATTGCAGGCTTAGGGGCACTTCCCTACCTGCCCACTGGGGGCAGGTGGGGAGGCTGAGCCCTGGGGACCAAACTTGAAAGGGTCCTCCCCGTCTGGGGGTCTGGAAAGCTAGGGGGTGCCAGGGGACTCAGCCCAACCAGCTGAAAGGCCACAGGAGCAAAATGTGGCAGGAAGGTCCTGTCCAGCCTGCCTGAGGTTAGAATGCACGTGCAGGGCAAACTGGACACACTTCAAATACCACCCCCGAGTACACAGTTAGCCCCCCTACAAACTCCCTGGGGATTTGGGAACATTCAGAATACCATTTATCGGTGGGACACTATACAGATGACATCATAGTGAGAGGAAAGGATACAGAAGAGGCAACACTTTGCAGTCCCTGGGTGGTGCCAACGGTTAACGTGCTTGGCTGTTAACTGGAAGGTTGGAAGTTTGAGTTCACCCAGAGGTGCCTTGGAAGAAAGCCCTGGTGATCTACTTCCAAAAAAATCAGCCATTGAAAACCCGACGGAGTAGTTCTACTCTAATACACACGGGGTTGCCAGGTGGGTCAAGTAGAACTTCGGGTTTTTTTGTTGTTGTTCTGAACTTAATACCATTTACTTTAGCTCGGTTTGCAGGCATAAATGGGGACATTGGAGGGCACACAGACAGCAGAACCGAAGAAAGAGAAAAAAGGATAGCTTATCCTGAGATAGGGGACCCCGGGGGCAGACTGGTTAAGAGTTCGGCTGCTAACCAAAAGGTCGGCGATTCAAATCCATCACCTGCTCCTTGGAAACCCCGTGGGGCACTTCTACTCTTTTCTATAGGGACGCTGTGAGTTGTAATTGACTCGACAGCCACAGGTTTGATTTTTGTTGTTGTTGTCCCAGGATAGCAAAGAAGCTTCCAAATGGACAGGATTATTTGACTAATTGGAGACAAAGACTTAACATTTAGACGTTCTCTTATAACCAATACATCAAATCTCTGGAAAATGACAAGACTTGACGTGGGGCCACACTTTAGATGGGGGTCAGTGATGAGCACATGCAGCTGATCGGTATGGTTAATTCCATACTGACTGATTCCAGCCCACTGGCCTCTGACAGGAAACCATGCAGCATCTAGGAGACCCTGGTTTTACGGGACCCACAGGGGCCACGTGATAATGACAGAGTTACAGGTCCTGGTGGAGGCTGGACTCAGTCCTGCACAGAGGGTGGCACTAAGCCAGGTCCCTGAGGCTGCCTGGGGGTGGGGGTGGGGAGAAGGGGGCAGGTCCCACGGCAGGGACAGAGCAGCCCACTGAGGCAGGCGGCAGCAGCTTCCTCTGCTCCAGGCTGGCAGGGGCACAGGCAGTGTGCACGGCTCCAGGGCAGGGTGCCTTGTCAGCGCAAAGGACTGAGGGGATCACAGCAGTCGGAAACCAGGGAAGGGGTGGGCCAGGTAGCTGGCCAGGCTAAGTTCAAAGCAGCTAGCTGGGGATGAACACAACTTCAGGAAAGACACTAAGTCCATCCTGCGCTCGGGTGCAAGGCAGGATTCAGCGCCTACAGCATGTCCTCAGAAAGGGGGACAAACAGTTGGCACCTAAGTGGACAGCCAGTGAGAAGAGCAGCGTGTGTGTGTCACGCGTCAGAACAAACGCACAGTGGGCTGCCTCTTAGCACACCAGAAAATACCTGAGGAAGGGGATGGGGGAAAGAGATGTAACACCAGGACATGGCTACCTGGCGGAAACACTAGCTGGACAGGTCACCACACAACACTGAGGCAGTGAGGCTCAGACTCCCCAGTTACAGGTCAAGCACATGGCACTTCTGTAGAAACAGTCGTTACTATGTGTAAATGGGCTGACCGGGAGGCTCCAACCACACAAGGCAACCCCAATCCGAGGAGAAGTCCTAGGAGACACCCCACAGGGTTGTCTCCTGGGGACCTGAGCCGGCCGTGCAGCAGGATCTGCTCCAATAATGGGTGGAGGTGGCACTGCGTCCTGTCTGCCTTAGACCGCCTCCCTGGCCTGGGCTCTGACCTTCGGGGCGTGTGGGGGAGGGGTGCATGTTTGCAAGCAGCTCACGCTCCGCCCCCAGCAGGTTTTGGAGCCTCCCAAAGGCAGCCGCCAGGTGAGCATGGTGGAGAGGGCCAAAGAAGAGTGTGCCAGGAACAAGGAGACGTTCAGGCCAGGGTCTTCAGGATTCGATCTCTCTCGACTGACCTCCAGGACCAGCTCAGGCCCTCATTCCTGGAGCTGCGGGCTGCCCACATGCAGCTGAAGGGTGGCTCAGCACCTCCAGAAAAAGAGTGTGGGGGAGGGGCTGCAACCCCTGAGAAATTGGGCCCTTTTTCCCTGAGGACAGGCCACTCTCGGTGAGCTCTGTGGCCCGGGGCAAAGCTCTCAGCCCCAGAATGGGCCCCCAATTTGTAAAATGAGGACCAGGCATTCTACAGGGTGTGTGTTGTTATGCAAATGCATTATCTCCACCCAGGAGGGAGAGATTTCAGAAACCTCCATCTCCCGCCCACCCCACCCCCACTCCAAGCCGCGGAGTGGCCCAGGGTGGGGCCTGGAATCACGATTTGGAAGATGCTCCGCCTAATTCTGATAAGGCCCAGCTCAGAACTCACGGGTTCTGACCACCTCGGTGACTGCTGTCCCAAACCCATCCCCCTCTTGTGGGGCGGAGAGCCTCGCCGCCTCCAGGCGCACTGTAGGCTCCTCTGCCCCTTGGCATCCCCAGGTCGCTCTCAGCCGAACAGCTCAAGGCGGGGTGAGGCTGAGGTAGGGCTTTGGGAAGACCCTACCCAAGCCCTGGGCTAACTGGACCCAGGGGGGGCCACTAGGGCCTTGGGCGCCAGCTTCCGTCCTCCCCCATTCACTGGCTCCAGGGTTAGGGCAGTGACCTAGGACCTTAGCTTCCCCCTTCACTGGGTTCCCAGGGAGGTGCAGAGACCTATTTATATTCACCCACTGGCTGGTCTGGCGCTGAAAAAACTCCTGGTGGATGAAGTATGGTGCAGCCCGGGGAACACTGGGGCCCCATCAGGTAACCATGTACCTGCAGCTCCCCTACCCCCTTGGAGACTGACCAGCCTTGAAGGGGAGGTTCTGACCAGCATGCCTGCTTGGGGGACCCCAGCCTGGGGCCACCTTTAGGTGCACTCCTTGGTGAGAACAGACTGCTCCAGGCCGCAAAAGCCAGAACCCACCGGGGCCCCTCCCCAGGATATGGAGACATTTTAACCTTGCTTTGACCTTCGTGCAAACCCAATCGCCAAGCCCGCCCCCACCTCCGGGGCAGGCTCTACTCGCAGGGGGTCTTTCCGGCCAGGCTGCAGATCTGCACACGCCAACAGGTGCACAAGAAAAACAACTTTTTATTAAAAGTACTAGGCTTGGGGTAGGGCAGGGCTGCACCAGGGACTCGGGGCGGGTGGGGGGGTCGGGTGGCCTCACTCCCGCAGGCCCCCCATGAGGCCCCTCTCGGCAGAGGCGTTTCCCAGGATGAAGCCCACCGCCAGGGACACGGTCTGGTCGAAGGAACCGCGCAGCTGCTCCACGTGCTGGTTCAGGGTCAACAGCTGGTCTCGCAGCGGGCCCAGGGTGGCCGCGATGTGGCCCAAGTGCCCCAGGGTTTCCAGAAGGGCGTCGTTCAGCGACGAGGGAGCGCGAGGGGGCGCGCGCTCCCCAGGGCGGCCAGGCAGCGGGTCCGGGTACCCCTCGGTGGGGGTTGGTGCCGGCGACGAGGAGCTGGGAGCACGGGAGAGCGTAGGCTCCTGGGGGAGGCCGGGCAGGGGGTCCGCTCCCTCTACGGCGCGGGCGGGGGTGAAAGTGGCCGCTGGGCCGAGTGCCGGCGGCGGCGGGGAGTCCGGGGCGCGTGGTGCGCCTGCAGACTTCGGCGGGGACGGGCTGAATCTGAGCGTCCAGGTGTGTTCTGCGTCGGGGTCGCGGTCGGCTAACGGCGGCGAGGCGTCTGGGAACGCGGAGCCGGGATCGGGTCCCCGAGCCCGAGTGCCGCGCCCGCCCTGCCCGCTCCTCCCGGGTACCGCCGTCCCCTCCCTTCCCCCCACCCGGGGGGACCGGTCCCACCGCCCTACCTGGCTCGTTAGGGGCTGGCGCAGGCGCGCTCGGGGCCGGGCGGCGACCGCGCGGGGGGCGTCCGGGTCCTGGGGAGCGGCGGCGGCCGCGCCTGTGCCCGTGGTCGCCCAGCAGCGCCATGAGCTCCCGGATCTGCGCGTCGAAGGGTCCCGGGGGCTGGCCTTGCGCGTCGCGAACTTTATCCTTGAGGAATTTGTAGCGGCGACGGCACTGCGCGGGCGTGCGCCGCACTTGCTGGCGGGCCAGCGCGGCCGACACGCGGCGGTAGGTGGGCAGCGCCTGGCGGCGGTCCAGTAGCAGCGAGCGCCACACGGCGGGTTCCAGTAGCGTGGCCAGCAGCAGCTCCGTCTCGCGGGCGCTCCAGGGCGTGCGCTGTGCAGAGCCGGGCGACACGGGTAACACCGGCGCCGCCAGCGCGCCGGGCGGAGTTCCCGGGGGGTCCCTGGCCGGCCACGGCTCGTGGTCCGGGCTGACCGGCGGCGACGGTTCGGGGGTCGCGAACGGGGCGGGTGGAGGAGGCCGTCGCGGCCGGAGGAGCATCTTGCGGCCGGGGCCCACCGGGCTCTGGCCGCGGGGTGTGGGGTCCGGAGCTGGAGGCGGGCGCCGCACGTGCCGCCCACACGCGTTCTGACGACCTGCGCGGCTGCCCCGTCCGCCCCCGGAGCCGGGTCTACGCGTCCCGCCCACCGCCGGGCCCGCCCCTCGCGTCCCGCCCCCTGCCCCGACAGACCTGGCTCCACTGAGGCTACCCGCGTGCTTCAGTTTCTTGCTTTCTTGCTCTATCATTTTCCTGCCCTTCTCCCTAGGCGACGAGGGGACAGGGCCTGCCCCGTAGGAAGAACCTCCAAAACAATAGTGATTGCATTTTAAAAGCTTTTTAATTAAAATACAACATAATACGGCAAAGTGGGTATGGCATACAGTTCTATTTGGTTTTTTATTGTGATGAAAATATACACACCAAAACAAAACGTTCACCAGTGCAACGGTTACCGCCTTTACGATACAGTGACCTTGGTTACATGTTTTATATTGTGCTATAATCGCTGTTCTTTTTGAAAACGTTCCACCACCATTAACGTAAACTAAGTGTCCTCCGAACAAAAACACCCCCCTTTTCACTCTTTCCCACCACTGGTGACCATTAATAATCCTTGGTTTCTATATATTTGCTTATTTCATGTAAGTGAGATCACACAGTTGTTGTCCTTTGGCAACTGACTTATTTTGCTCAGCATGTTTTCAAGGTTCATCCTTGTGGAATGCTTCAGGACTTCGTTTGTCTTTACGGCTGTGTAATATTCCATTGTACGCATATACCACGTTTTGTTTATCCATTCACCTGTTGATGGACATTCTGGTGGTTTCCGGCTTCTGGCTGTTGTGAAACGTGCTGCAGCGAACGTGGGTGTACAGATTTCTGTTTGCCTTTCTGCCTTCACTTTTTCTGGGACTGTTCCTAGCATTGGGATTGCTGAGTCATATGGTAGTTCTGTTTGCAACTTTTTGAGGAACCATTGAACTGTTTTCTATAGCGGCTGTACCATTTTACATTCAACCAGCAATGGATAAAAGTTCGTTTGTCCACAACCTCGCCAATGCCAGTTGTTTTTCATTTTTTTGATCATTGTTGGTCTAACGGGTGAGGTGATATCTCATTGTGGGTTTGATTTGTCTCTCTCTAATGGCTAATAGGGTCGCTATGAGTCGTAATCGACTCGACAGCAAGGAGTTTGGTTTTCTTTTTTGGAATGGCTAATGAAGGAGCCCTGGTGGTACAATGGTTGAGCACTTGGCTGCTAACTGAAGGGTCAGTGGTTCGAGCCCACCAGGCGCTCCACGGGAGAAAAGACCTGGCGATCTGCTCCCACAAAGATTACAGCCTAGGAAACCCTACGGGCCAGTTCTGCTGCATCCTGTAAGGTCTCTATGAGTCAGAATTGACACGACGGCACACACTAACTATGGCTAATGATGTTGAACATCTTTTCATATATGCTTGTTAGCCATTTGAGTATCCTCTTTGGTGAACTGATTGTTCAAGTCCTTTGCCCGTTTATTGATTGAGTTGTCTTTTTGTTGTCAAGTTGTAAAAGTTATAAATGTTTTGGATGTTAGGCCTTTACCCGATATATGGCTGCCAAAAATTTTCTCCCAGTCTGTAGGTTGTCTTCTCACTTTGTTGATAAAGTTCCAGAAATTTTTAACATGGGCTAGCTCTTTCACCCAGAAAAGCAATAGAACGTTTCCACTACCCAGAAGGCTCCCTCGAGCCCCTTTCCTGGCAGTGTCCCCTAAGAGGTGACTGGTATTTTGGCCCCTGTCACCTTTAGTCAGGTTTGCCTGTTCTAGGAGTTCACAAAAGTATGGTCACAGAATGCATGTCCCCACAGCTCCCTTCGCTCAGTGGTACGATTTTTGTCTTGTTATGTCACTGTGTTGCTACCACGTTCTTTTCTCGTAGTTTTCTGTGTGTTCCACTGTTGATGGACATGGGACGTATTTCTAGTTTGGGGCTATTTTGAGTAAAGCTGCTTGCACATTCTTGTACATATCTTTGTGAACACAGCCCTCATTTCTTGGGAATGTACACGTAGGGCTGTGTGTAGGGACAACCTGTATTCAGCTGTAGCAGATTCGACTAAATAGTTTCCCAGATGGTCACACTGGCTTAGGTTCCCAACCAGCATCCCCGAGTTCCAGGGGCTCTCATTCTTGACAACACTTGGTATTATCAGTTTTTTAACTTTAGCCATTCTGGTGGATGAGTGATGTATCTTATTGTGGTTTTAACTTTCATTTCCCTGATGGCTAAGGATATGCTTACCGGGCACTGGGATAGCCTTTTCTGTGGACACTGGGATAGCCCTTTCTGTGAAGGTGCTTTCTAAACCTTTGCCCATTTTAAAATGGGCTGTTTAGCTTTTGATTACTGTGGTAGGAGTTCCGTGTGTATTCTTGATTGAGTCCTTTGCTGGATATATATTTTGTAAATATCTTTTTCTGGCAGACTGTGGTTTGCTTTTTCAGTCTTTTAATGGAGTCTTTTGACGAACACAAACTCTTAATAACAGTGAAATCTGATTGAGGAGCAGGTCTTTTGTAGCTATTCCTTATGTGCCCTGTTTAAGAACTCTTTGCCTATCCCTGAATACATCTCTGACAGGTACCTTTCACGTTCGGGCTGTGATGCATGTCAGATGAACTTCAGCACAAGGTCTGCTTCTCCCATCTGTTAACAAGATCACCCCTCCCCAGGGAACCACAGTGCACCTTTGCCGTAAATCACGTGATCCTATATGTGTGGGTCTGTGTGTGCACACTGCTTTACGTGTCTGTCTTCACCAATACCTCTCTCTCAATTTCTGTAGCTTTACTGTAAGTGTTGAAATTTGTAAGTCCTCCAACTTTGTTCTTCTGCAAGGTTATCTTGGCAGTGCTAGATTCTTTGCACATACACTTAAATTTTAGAGCCAGTTTGTCCATTTCCACCAAGAAGTCTGGGCTTTTAATGGGGATTGTATTGAAAACTACAGATCAATTTAGGGGAGAGTTAACAAAGTAACAACATTGAGTCTCCCAGTTGGTGAACAGGGCATGTTTCTCTTCCTGATGCCTTCCTTCCTTTCTCTCAGTGCTGTTTTATGATGTTTACGCTAGAGCTTGCTTTAGCACATCCTTGTTTAGATTTATTTCTAGTTGGTTGATAGTTTTGAAGCTACTGTAAATTTTTAAAAAATTCATTTAAAGTTGTTTGTTGTCATATTTATAAAAACAATTACAAATTGAAAACCTTACTACAAAGAAGATCCCAGGCTCAGATAGCTTCACTGATTAATTTTTCCAGACCTTTAAGAAAGAAACACCACCAATCTTATGCAAATGCTTGGAGAATAGACGAAGCGTGGACACAGAGGCCAGCGTAACTGTGATATTAAAGCCGACAGAGCCGTTGTAAGAAAGGAAAATTGTTGGACAGTATATCTCATTCACATAGATGCAAAAACTCTAACAAAATGTTAGCAGATCGAGTTAAAACAAACCAACCAACACATGCCATGGAGTGGATTCCGACTCATAACCCAGTAATATTTAAAAAGGGTAATATATCAGGACCAACTGTGGCTTGTTCTGAGAATGCAGTTTTCTCTTAACATTCTGAGATTAAACTGTGAATTCACCACATTAACAAAATAAAAAAGGAAAATGATAACGATGTTTTCAATGAAAGCAGAAAAGCTTTTGATAAAGCTCAGTACCTATTCCTGATAAAACTCTCAGCAAACTAAGGCTAGAGACCCCTGGGGGAGGCCTGCTGCTTTCCCCGGGCCCGGCTAGCTCTGACACAGAGTCCGGGGTTGGTGTCCCCCCAAAACCTGTGTTCAAGTCCTAACCCTGTGCCTGTGAAGGTGATCTTGTTGGGAAATAGAGTCTTTGCCGATGTAATTAGTTAAGATGAGATCACTAGGGTGGGCCCTCTTCTCTTTCCAAGTAGTGTCCTCGTAAGAAGAGAGACAGGCAGCCAGACGGAGGGAAGACTGTCCCATGAAGGCACAGGCAGAGACTGGTGTGAGGTGGCCACAAGTCAAGGAAGCTGAAAGAGACGACGGAAGGTTTTCTCTAGAGCCTCCCGAGAGAGCCTGGCTCTGCCAACACCCTGGATTCAGACTTCTGGCCTCCAGGACCGTGAAGAATAAATTCCCGTTGTTTGAAGCCATGCAATCTGTGGCCAGCCACAGGAAATGAATAGACCGTATGATGTGCAAACTAAGTGGAGCTCGCCTTTCATGCAGGACCAGGCAGTGTCGCATTCTGTTGTACATAGGGTTGCTATGAGTCGGAACCAACTCCATGGCACCTAACAACAAACAACATGTTTGTTACAAACTTACTCAACTTAAGAAAAGTTCAATGTAAGACTCTCTCATCCATCTAAAGTAAGCCTTCCTATTGTCAAAGTATACTTTTAAAAAGTTAAAATAGGATTCTTACACAAACGTGAATATGTGTCAATGCTTTATTTAATTAACCAGGGACCCTGCAGGATGGTAAAATTGGTTCAGAGGAGTACTCAAGGGACAGAGCTTTAAATAATCATCTAGGGAAGTTATGCTGACATATATTTGTTAAGTTCTTTTCTCTACAAAATTAAATAATTCTTGGGTGACCTGTTAGTGAACATTCCAGAATGAATTGAAAGGACAAGCACTCATCCTTTTGCTTTCTTTCTGTGATTTGGGTAATTTTTCCTGACACCATTTCTCTGGGCAGGGGCAGAAGGTCACCTTAACCTTGGGTGGGTGCCTGAGGCCCCTTGGTCCTCCTGGGGAGGGGTCTCCAATCTCTCATCAGAGCAAGGTCTAAACCTCTGGTCAGGGCAAGCTCAGGGCTGTGTCCGTAGTTCAGATGGGTCAGTGTGGGTGCTGGCTGTGCTGCCCCACTTGTCTGATTGTGGGTTTCAGTTTTTGTACACAAAACCAGTAACAGTCGCCCTGGAGTTGACCACAACTCATGGTGACCTCACGCGTGTCAGAGTAGAACTGTGGTCCAGAGGATTTTTAATAGCTGAGTTTTTGGAAGTAGATCAGCAGGCCTTTCTTTTGAGGCACCTCTGGGGGGGGCTCAACCTTTTGGGTTAGCAGCCGAATGTGTTAACCATTTGCACCACCCAAAGACTACATTTGTACACGCTGTTGCTGTTAGTTACCATAGAGTGGATTCCGCCTCATGGAGACCCCATGTGTGCAGAGCAGAACTGCTCCATAGGGGTTTCAAGGTTGTGACCTTGCTGAATCAGATCACCAGGCCTGTCTTCCAAGACGCCTCTGGGTGGCTTCGCCACCACCACCTACCCTCGTGCAGCAGGCTGTCCACATTAACATGACTTCACCGTTTCACTGTGCTCATTAGCATCACTTTACCACTGGCCCCAGACGCTAGCCCAGGCACATGACCGTATTGTTCATTACGGGAACTTCCCCAAAGACCCATCAGCTCTTCCATAGAAACATCGACAGTTGATGCTCAAAACCCTTTGCATCCCTGGCCCCTAAACCCTTTCTTTGTTGCGTCCACCAAATCCTAAACCTTATTAGAAAAAACCAGCTGCCATAGAGTCAGTCCTGATTCATGGTGCCCCCATGTGTGTCTGAGTAGAACTGCGTTGCATAGTGATTTCAATGGCTGACTTTTTGAAAGTAGTAGGCCTTTCTTTTGAGGTGCTTCTGGGTGGACTCAGAAATCCAGCCTTTCAGTAAGCAGCCAAGAGCGTTAACCATGTGCGCCGCCCAGGAGTCCAAACTGCTATAGCAGGACCCTTTCCGAGTCATAACCAAGCCCCTGCGTTGAAATACCCACCTTAAGCCAAACTTCAGGGTCTCTATAAATGCCAGCCCCTCCCCCCGCCCCTATGAGGCCAGAGCTCTGTGGAAGTCAGATGCTGTGGCCCCTGATGAGCAGGCAGCAGACTCCATTCTGCCTTGTCAGCAGGCTGTTGCTGATGTGGGGGATCCTGCATATGGGATGGGGCATGTGAGCCAGGGGTGCTGGCTGGGTTTAGACTGTGGGTCGGTGGGTGCAAGGAGGGGGTCACTAGTCAGCACAGAGGTGGGTTGGGGTCGAGTCCTCAAGGCCAGGCGTCCCTGGCTCAGCTGGCTCACAGTGTGGGTGGTGGTGAACCAGGTGGTCATGGTGGAGGGACATTGTGGGGCTGCGAACTTGGTGTCTGTCTTGTGATGAGCACTTTTCATACCCTTGGACCTCTTCAGCCACCTGTGAGGGGTTTCTTTGTCTGCCATGCAGGGGATGATCTTAGCCCACAAAGCAGGCGTCACTCTGGAGACAACAGCAAAGGAACCACGTGGACATCTTCCGGGTCGAAATGATTTTATTTAGAAATTTATGTCACGTCATGTCAGGCAGCATGCAAACAGTCATGCTGAAGCCGGAAGCCGGGCGCGCCTGAGGAACGAGCATCGTCTTCAAATGTCTATTTGCGCTGGATGCTGACTCTGACCCGGGCATGTGACGCTGCTTTTGTTAAATACAAAATCTGAAAATGTTTGAGTTGACTGGCAGAACATAACCCTGATAGAAAAGCCTAAAAAAGCACACGGCGTGCTTGCGTGGATGGAGTGCCGTGTTTCCGTTACAGCTAAGCGGGACATGGCGGTTTCCAGTGGGTTGGTATGAGTAATGTTGGAAATGTTTCATCTGCGTGTTAAAAATTCAGCGTTTTATCACAAGTAACAGCTTCCCCAGAACTACCACTAGCTGGTTGCTCTAAAGAATCACTAATTCTAAAAGCTCATTTTGGAGTAATTTGCAGTGATTCGCAAGGTAACCCTAAGAGCTGATGGTGTCTGGGGGTTGCGCCAAGGGGTCTGGCCGTTCTGCAGTGGGGCGAGGCCTGTGTGGGGTGAGTGGCTTTCTCCCTGGGCCCCTGGTGAGGACTGTCCTCGCTGCCCTGTCTGGACTCCCACCCCACTGGTCAGAGGGCCTTCCTCCACTTGATGTGCAAAAGCTTAAACAGTGAACCTTCATGAAGAACTTGGTGCCATCAAGGCAGCAAACTTTGTTCCTCTGCCTGGTCCGAAAAAGCACTAGTGATGAGGTCAAGCAGAGGCTGGCCCGGGCTGTGGGGGTGGGGGGCAGGGGGCATTGCCTCTGCGGGGAGGGCTGGGCAGGGGCCCCTGGGCTGCTATGGCAGCTGAAGGCTGGAGGGCAGCGGCTGGCTGCCCCGTGGTCCCCTGTCTGCCTGATGGCCAGAGGGCGCTTGACCCCTAAGGCCACACCTCTGTGTTGTCGCAGCTGGCTCGGGCTGCAAGTGGTTTTCTAGAAAGCAAAGCCTTTTCTGACACATCCGCCTTCCCAGGAGCTAGGCTCGGCTGGAACGGCTGGCACAAGGGTCCGGGCAGAGGCTGGATTCAGCTCCCATGGAGGCTGCTTGCCAGCAGAATAGGTGAGCCTCACAGTTGCCACCTGTGGGGGTCCTGGCAGGGTGTGGTGTGTGAGCCTGGGCAGGGGAAACCTCAGGCTCAAGCAGAGAGGTTCTGGGATACCTGGAGCCAGGGGTCAGCGTGTCAGGTCAATGGCCAGCAGGGTCCTGCTTTCCTGGTCAGTTCTGGTCCTTCGTGGTGGACATGGGGCCGGCTTACAGAATTTCCGATCAGCGAGCTGCGGGTGGCTTGGGGGGACTGGTTCACTCAACAATGGGGTGAGACTCGTGTCTATGAAATTCGTGGGTGGGAATACAGCTCCGGGGACCGGATCAATCTGTTTTCATTGGTTTTAATTCCAGCAGAAACTCCCCAGACCTCCTGCTGTGCCCTGTCCTGGCTGCATCTACTGGGGAGGAGGGACAGCTCCGGCGCCCCCTGGGCTGGTTTTCTGTCTCACCTAGGCTGTTCCCTCCAAGCCTCACCTCCTGGTCTGCTCAGGCCCTGGAGCGGAGAAGCCGCGTCCACTAGCGCCCGGCTCTCCTTCCACGCGGGTTTTAGGGAGTAGCTATCTAATGCCGTGGGCACAGTGTTTTGGCTGGGAGGCAGAGGACCTTTGCCAAGCAGGATGCCTTGGGGACAGGCTCCTTCCTTCCCTGCTGCCCCATCCCCACTGGCTCTGTCCCCAACCTGGAGTTCAACACCCAGACCCGTCTGTGTTACTGGAACGTCGCTTTCATCCTCCGGAACTTGTCCTGGATCTTGCGCGAATGCTTCTCACTGGTAACCTGATGCACGTTGGCCCTGCTGTCCGCGGCCAAGATGGAGACGTCGGCCCCGCTGAAACGTGCAATCCTCTGCTTGAGGAACGACTGGAGCTTGGGGTCGGGGGCAAACGTGTAGGGGTTCTCCTGGAAGGCGTGCACCTGGCTTACCACCTTGGCTATGTTTCTGTTGGGGGAGGAGTGAAATTTAGTTCACACTGGTGGCCGACAGCCTTCTGTGAGCTCATGGGTACTGGCATGCTCGCGTGAATTGTTTAAACACCACCTTTCGAAGCACAAAAACCAAAGGGTGAGTTTTCTGTACTTATTCACCAGGTCTATTACTCAGGTCTGTTTCTCCAACCCCCTGTCCATCCGTCTGTCCATCCAACTGACCATCCATCCATCCGCCCACTGTCTGTCTGTCCATACAGCCACCCATTCATTCATCTAGCAATCCACTTGTTGTCTCTCCGTTTGTTCTTCCATCCATCCACCCATGCATCCATGCATCCATCCATCCATCCGCCATTCTCTACCCATCCATCCATCCATTCATCTGTGTGTCCATCCACCCACTCACTCACCCATCCACCCATTCATTCACTTTCATTCCACAACTATTTACTGGAAAGCTGCTCTGTTAAGCCCTGTTGGTGCTGAGGATTTCAACAAGAATAAAGCCCTCTGTCAGCTGTTGGGAGCAAGCTTAGTACAGGGGACAGACGAGTAAACCCGGGGCTATTTAAGTTGACATCGCCCACTGGGGAGCTGGGTGTACCTCTCCCAGCCTCCGTTCAGTGATGTCACCCCAGCAGCTTAAAATTGACCGTGGTGGGAGAATCGTCAAACACTGCAAACTGGGGCGTGTTCCCCCGGAGAGCTGGTTGGTAAACAGGCACCAGTACACCACTGGGTATGACCCAAGAACAAGGCAGCTCAGAGCAGAGTCCGCCTGAGGGACGGTGGGCTATGTGGGCAGGTATTCCCATCATGATGATGGGTGAAAAGCCTGGAGATCCAGTACAAGTGATAGCATGTTTAATTAGAAGACACACATGCATGCATACACACAAGTCACACACACACACATATACTCACACTTGCGCACACATACACGCACATGTACACATACGCATATGCACACGTACCCACGTACACGTATACATACATGCACACACATACATATGCACATGTACACACACTTATGCACACATACATATACACGCAGATGCACACACATACCCACATACACATACATACATGCACGCACATACACACAAACCAGGAAGAACACACACTCTCTTCACCCAGGCTCTTTCTGGATTGCAGCATTACATTTGATTTTTCATTTCTTTTTTGTCTGCGTGGGTTTTCTGATCTCTCACAAGCATACATTTGTTAGTTTCTTAAAATATTATTGTAAAAGTTGGTGATGATCTGAGAAGGAGGCTTGGTCTCTGGAGGGGTGGGGACCACTGGACAGGTCCTCTGAGTCCTATTCACAGAGTGAGGCTGTCTGCCCTGTACTCTGGGGCTATGGGGGCCCCTGACCAGCTGCCAGTGTAGACAAGGACACGGGGCAGGGGCAGCCGACCTTTGGCTGAGAAATGATGGGGTGTGGGGGTGGAGGAGGGGCCGGAGTGAGAATGGAGGGTGGGCTGTGTGGGTCGTGGGGGTGGAGCAGGACAGGTGCAGAGGTGGGTGAGGTGCGCCTGGCTCTCGCTGCACACTTAGGAAAGAGGTGGCTGAAAGGGGTGGAGGGAGCGCTGAGGACTTGAGGCGGGGGGCCGGGGGGAGCAGGAGGCTGGGGGGAGGTGCCTCACCCAGTGGACCCTTTTATTCTCACCTGAGCTTGCTCCACCTGTGGGCCCCGTTGGTCATGGTGAAGCCCCCCGTCTCCAGCTGCTGGATGTGCATGGCCAGGAGGTGGGCTGAGGGGATCGTGGGCTGGGCTCGGAAGCGCCGCCCTTCCATCAGACACAGGCTGTCACTCTTGAGGAAGACCTGGCCACAGGGGTGGGGGGCAGGCAGGGAGAGAGGGGGGTGGGGGAATCAGGAGAGACAGGAGAGGGAGGACAGGTGGGGGGAAAGAGGGGGAGGGAGAGGTCAGCGGGGCTTCCTGACGCCAGCCCCAGTGTGTTTGCACAGGCAGCTACAAACACCCTGACTGCCACCCAATCGAAGCAGCTTGGCTTTGGGGTCTTGGCTCCGAAGTCCATGGTCTTGAGGTCCCTAATGGACACAGAAGCTCTGCACTTCATGCCATGGAAAAAGCAGATTTGTTCTTTTAGTCTCTGCCTTGCCCTGAAAAAGAGCCAGGGTGGCCCAGCTTGTCCGAGGAAGACCTGGCTGGGGGACAGAGGGTCCTGGGGGCCGGAGGGGCCGGGGGGCCAGAGGGGCAGGGGGGATGGGAGCCAGGGGCCGGAGGGGCTGGGGGATGGAGGGGCCTGGGGGATACAGGGGCCTGGGGATGGAGGGGCCTGGGGGACAAAGATGCTCACCTTGTGTTTTTGGGGTTGAGTGGGACACTCCCTAGTCCCGCCCTCCCTGCAGGGAGCCCTGCATGGGACCAGCGTCCAGAACCTGGAATTGCCCGGCCTCTGTGCCCATTTAAAAATACACGTGCTTGTGTGCATGTGTTCAGTGTGTGAGGTGTTGAGGCTTGCTGGTCTCACTGAGCCCAGGCCTGGCCTCGGCACCAGGAACCGTGTCAGGAATTAGACAAGCAAGGCCCGGGGTGAATGTGACCCAGGGTGGGGCTCCCACCAGCCTCCTTTGCACAGGCGAGTGGCAGAGGCCCAGCGCCAGGTGGCTCATGGTGAGGCCGGCCGGGTGTGCACTGCCCTGTGTGCGCCGTGCCGGCTCCCTGGAGCCCCTGGGCTCTGGAAGCTGCCAAGTGTGTAGGGCACGTGGCTAAGGAGAAGCCCAGGGCCTCACGCTGCTGGTGAGCAGCACAGGTGACCCTGTACCTCCACGGCCTTCAGCTCTTCCATGACTTCTGCAATCTTGGCTGGTAAAATTCTCCAGGCCTGGAACAAAAACACAATTGAACCCGGTGGCTGTGTGGGTCCCACCCCCAACGCATGCCCCTGCGTACTCACGGGGGACTGCCTCACGACCAGGTGCTCCAGGCCCCCCAGGATCTGCATGGCGGTTGCAAAATTCCTCTGCTCGTAGCAAGACTTTGCGATGAGCAAAAACGTGGACAGCAAATTCACCTGCAGCTGAAACCAGCAGATGACACTCAGGATCCTCGGGTTTCAACCCCAACAAACGGGGAGCATTTTGGGGAACCCATTAGAATAACCCAGCCTCAAGGTGCAGACCAGCACATGGACCCCATTTGTGCGGAAAGGAGGTGGGTGGGCGAACACATCTCGTCAGAAAATGGTGGCGGTAGAGGGGTCGGGGCAGGAGAGCAGATGGGCCTTAAAACAAAACTGAAAAGCAAAAGCCTGGTCAGTGTAAGGATGTGAAAAGACCTGCAACTTCTCAGAAGCAAAACCGCTGTCCAGACAAACCTTAGTGGACTCCCAACTGTGCTAGGAGTGGGCAGTGGAGGTGGGGTGGGGGTGGGAGCAGCTTCAGGGGCAGGAAAGGTGTCTTGCCCTGAGGTCTGGGGAAGACAGGTCCAGAGCAGAGGGAGCGTGCGTATGAGGGACTTTGTGTCTGTGTGTGAGAAACTGCTGATGTGTGTAGTGCATATACATGTGTATGCATGTGCGCACACATTGGTGTGTGTGAGTGCGCACACGTGTTGGTGCATGGGCACTGTGCACATGTGCTTGTGTGCACGCATGTCAGCACATGTGCACGCACATGCATGTGTGCCAGCACGTGTGCATGGGCCTCAGGGCGGGTGCCCGTGTGCATGTCTCAGTGCGTGCATGCAATGTCCATACTTGTCGTGTGTCACAGCAAGTGCACACACATGCAAATATGCACATATGTGTGCATGCATGTGTGAAGGGTCCATTTGGGGAGGCCTGTCGTTGGTCCTGGGGAGGGAGCCAGGTGTCTGGGTAGGCAGGAGGCAGAAAGAAGAGGCACCCCCAGTAGGGGAGATGCCTGCGCCTGGCACGGAGGTGAGGATGCTGCACACTTGACAGCTGGGGTGTGTCTGATGTGACAGCAACGTAGGTGAATGTGTGGTGCCGCTTTTATCTTTCACCTCATGTACCACTCACCCTGAAGGACATCTAGTATCTGATCCCTGCTTCTGGTACCAGGCTGACAGGACGGATCCATACCCCCAGAAACCCGCCAACCCCCGGTGGCTGCAGGTCCCAAGACTCCCACCCTGGAAGCAGCAGAGGAACCCACCTTGGAGGTGTGGCTGGTCACAATTTCAGCAGCCACCCAGGTGCTCACGTCATCTGCATTCCTTAACAGCTGCAACAGGTATTTGTCTTGGATGTAATTTGGCAGAAACAAGCTGCAGGTTTTAGCGGACAAAGACTCAGAAGAGAAGGCTCTGGAATAGAAACGCAGATGCATGAGACGTCACGTGGGAAAATCACATCGACAACACGTGAAACATCACACCTGAGGGTGTCATACACATGGATGGTACACGTGGGCATCACAAGGGGGTGTCACACTCAGGGATGTCCCACACGATGTCATACAGGGATGCCACACCAGGACAGACCTTGAAGATGCCCGCTGCTGGGTGTGTGGGGGCTCTGCAGCCCCGGCTGTGCTGTGGCAGAGGCCACATACTGAGGGCCAGTGTCAGCCAGGTGAGCCATGGGGAAACAAGCCCCTCCCTCGGGCAGCCAGGGATAGGAGTCTCCCCAGGATGCTAAGAAAGGGCAAACGCTTCCACCCCAACTCCTCCGGAAGACCCTCTTGCCCACCAACAGTGCCAGGAACCCTGGGCCGCCATCCCTGGCTGCCAACCTTGACCGGGGCCCAGACTTACTTTGGGATGGCTGTACTCTTGTCCGTGACACCCAGGGCCCGTGAGTTTAAGAAGTGGACGGGGTGGCACTTCTGAAACAGTTCCTGTCAGGAGTGTGAGAACACTTCCAGAAGTGTCCTTCCCAAGGGCCTTGGGGTCAAAATAAGGGCCCCACAGAGATGTGGCGTTTTGGGGGACAGCTCTGCAATTATGGGCTTGATGCTGATCCAGTGTGCCCAGTGGGCAGTGGGCAGCAGACATGGTCAGTGGGTGTGAATGGTGGGGCTCTTCTGGGCGCTTGCTGGGTGTGGATGGGATGGCTGAGCCTCTGTTATGGGGTGCTCCCGACACTGGGGTCCCACCCAGGCTTGGGTGAGCCCCACTTTCCACTGAGCTGCAGCCAGGGAGCCAAGGGGTGAAGTCGGGTGGGGGGCAGATGCCCGAGCCTGCTCCATGCAGTGGCCCACAGGGTGCCCTCTCAAGACGGAGGGGAGGGGTAGAGGCTGCAGAAGGAGGGCTTGTGCCCCCTGTGCCCTTCCTGGGCCACCCCCTGGCGCAGTAGCTCCCTGCCTGGTTTGAACATCTGGCCACTGGCTCCCCTCACCGACGGCCCATCTGTCCCTCCAGAGAGCAGACCCGGGCTCACCTGCTGCATCAGCGTCAGCTGAGTGAAGAGCTGCTGAGTGCTGTATTCAGTCAGGAAGTAGGGCCCCTTCTCACTGACCCTGGCGTAGGGGCCGTAGAACTCCTCCAGGAAGCAGGGCTTGGGCAGGGCCGACGCGATGGTGTACTGGCGCTCCTTGTGCAGTCCCAGTGCCAGCCCGTTACCCTTGGACAGCCGCCAGGGGAAGCTCTGTGCAAGGCCAGGTGGAGATAAGGACCTCTCCACGGCCCCCATGGGTCCTGCCTGGGCTACATGGAGGAGTGTGTGCATACATGTGTGCTTGTATATGTGCAGGTATGTATGCATGTGTGCTTGTGTGTCATGCATGTGCTTGTATATGTGTGCTTGTGTATGTGTGCACACAAGTATATGTGTGCATGCACGCCTGTGTGTGTGCTTGTACATGTGTCTGTGCAAGTGTGTATATGCAAGTATGTGTGTGTACGTGCAAGTGTGCATACGCAAGTATATAAGTGAATGTGTGCATGCACACCTGTATGCGTGCACGTGCACGTATGCATGCATGTATGTTTGCGTGTCCTTGTACCGGTGTCCGTGTGCATAGGTGTGCGCATGCATGTGTGTATGTGTGCACACAGGCTGTGTCCTCAAGGCTCGGTCAGGGGAAGGGCACTGTCTATGGAGACCTTCTTCTGGGAAAAGCCCCCACCTTCCGGGAGACGCCGTCTTCTGAGAACTTCTTATAGAGAGCGTTGAGGGGCCAGGTGTCCTCCTCGGCCTCCTTGGGGTTGTCCAGGTCTCCGCCACGTGGGGCCCCCTCGCCCCGCGGGTCTGTGCTCACCTCCAGCAGGGCCAGCAGGTGCTCCGCATAGCCATCCAGAGGTGTGATCTGGGCAGGAGCACAGGCAGCCGTCTTGGAGGTTGCTGTCTCCTGGACAAGGACAGCTCCCCACCGCCCCCGCCGCCCCACCACCTAGGGCCTGGAGTACGGTCACCTTGGAGGAAATAAAGCCCTGGAGCTGCCCCAGAAGCCCAGCGTTCCTCGTGAAGTCCACGGCATAGCAGTCCTCCACCCAGGCCTGCAGCAGGCAGAAGCTGCGCTTGTAGATCTTGGTGAAGGTTGAGGTGGGGTCCTGGTGGGCTCTGCAGACATACGGGAGGAGGCCTGAGCTCGCAGGGTCCTGCTGAGCTGGCACTGCCAACTGAGCTCGGGCCTGTCTCCAAGGGGGACATTTAGCCCTATCCCACCCACCTAGGGGGCAGGCGAGATAGACCACCTCTCCATCTGCTCCCTGGGGCCACGCTGTAATTCTCCAGCACACCCTGCACTGGGGATGCCTGGGGGGAGGGCCAGGGGTCAGGGAGCAGCAAGGAGGAGTCAGGTGGGACTTTGGGGTCTCCAGTGGGGATGGCCTGGGGCTGCCCGGGCCCTGGTGGGACCTGATACCCAGTGTGGGTGAGGGGTGGTGCACAGGAGTGCCTTGGGGAGGGGGGGTGACAGGCCAGTGTGCGTCCACCACTGCCTAACACTCTGCCCTTCACTGACCCCAAAAGGCCTGGCACGGTGCCATGCAGACGGAGGCCATGGCCATCCCCTCCCCAGGTAGGGCCCTCCTCCCCCCAGCTGTCGGCCCAGCTACTGGCTTGTCTCCCCACCTGCCCTGTGCCCATCCTCTGCCCACTCCTGTGTTGGTGGATAAGGCCCTGCCCCTCTCTGAGGCTCAGCCCCCATCTTTCTGTGAATGTTTCTTTGAGTCAGCATCCTCTCCTGGGTCACCCCTCTGAGCACAGAGACGCTCCGGCCACTGCCCTCCTGCCACTGCTCCTTTCTCTGTGACTCTTTCCCCCCACTGCCGCCTCCTTACCCTTCTGGTCAGATTCCTCAACCCTCACCCTGTCACGGGGTGGCTGTGGCCCCCTCCTCCCTAGGGCAGTCCCCAGGGCTCCTCTGGCCCCCAGAATGTCCCCCTCCTGGACTCTTCTGCCCACTGATGTTCTGTCTCAGTCTTCTGGAACCCCACCAGCCCACAGCACCGTCCTGGGTGCCCCTGGTCGTCTGCCCACAGCACCGTCCTGGATGTCTCTGGTTGTCTGCCTTCACCCCTGCTCCCCGGGTGCCCATGGCTCCTTCCTCCATCCCTCATGGCTCCTCTCTGCTTGGCCGACTTCACAAAGGCAGCGACCAGCTTCAAACTGCCTCCCTCTGCCGACTCCATGCCTCCCCTAACCCGGAGGACTCTCGACCCAGTCCTATCTCACTGCTCCCCAACCTTGCTCACCTGCCATCTGCACAGACCTGTGCAGCACCTGTGCTGTGTCCTGTGCACCGCCTAACCTCGGGGTGCAGCACAGACCCCCTACCCCCTGGCTCTCTTGGGGTTCATGTGAGTCCCCTTGTTGCCTCCTCCATGAGGCCCTGCCGTCCCGGTATTGCTCACAGTCTGTATGCAGTCTCAAAGGGCCTGGTTTCTGTGTGTGTTCGTCTCTGAGCCCGTGAGGCTGCATCCCCACGGTGGTTGTGAGCAGGGGCCCCATGGTGGCTCAGCACTGCACAAGGGTCCCCAGGGCCACCGTGGCCAGCATCAGGGTTGCTGCCTCCACAGCCACAAAAGTCCCCCTGGGCTGGGCCCATCACCGTGGGGGCTGGGCGCTACCTGGACAAGGTGCTGTTGATGCGGTCCAGGAGGAACTGCAGGAAGTCGTGGGGTGTGCAGAAGTACCGAAAGGTGTACAGAAACTGCTGCACGTAACCCTCCAGGAAGGCGTCGCTGGGGGCAGAAGGTCCGTTAGCCCAAGTGCCCAGACCGGCTCCTTGGGACCCACACAGCCCAGCACACCCATGCCTGCCCAAGGCTCCAGTCCAGATGGCCACCTTGTCTAGAGTCCCTCTCCCTCAGCTCGGGATGTTCACCTCTGCCTTAGGGTCTGTCCCAGGGGCAGGAGGGAGGGGAGTGAGGGGGAGGCCCCCCTTTCTTAGCAGTCCTGGGGTATAGGTGTGTGTGTGGCGGCGGGAACGGGGGCTTGTAACACCGGCACCTGGTTCTGGGCTGTCCCAGAGTTTGTCAAAGCTTCAGACCACCCGACTCCTGTTGTGTGTGTGTGTGTGTGTGTGTGGTAGTGCTGAGTGCACGTGTACGAGAGTGGATGTAAGCATGTGTGTGAGTGTGTGACTGAGTGTACGTATGAGCATGTGTGTGAACGGAATGTGGCCCAGTGTGTGAATGTGAGCGGGCATGAGAGCTGAGTGTGTTGGGGTGAGTGTGTGTGTGTAAGGGTGTGAGCGAACTTGAGTATGTGTGTACTGGTGTCCCTTGCCGGAGGAGTGAGTCGCAGTGGGGTGTGGGTGACACACGAAGTTCTGACCCCTCTGTCCTTTTGGCCCAGCCCAGCCCCTTCATCATTCCTGGGGCTGCAGGTGGACGGCCCAGCCTGGGAGCTAGGGAGTGGGGCCGTGAAGGCACTCCCCGCATCCCTGGCCAGACGATCTTTCCACTTGTAACTCAGGGGACTCCAGGCCACGTCTCAGCACCCATTTGTGTTTAGAAGTGGGTGTTGTGACTCTGCAAGGCTGTATTTGTGGCTCTCCTCCCGTGCTCCATGTATCCACATGCCAAGGCTGTATCTGTGGCTCTCCTCCCATGCTCCATGTATCCACATGCCGGCCTGGGCACAATCTGACCGAGATCTGTCTCTGTTCACAGGCACCCAGCTGTGGTCTGCGACCCTGTGGCCGCTATGGCCAGGAACTGGGCAAAGGGGGCCTGTGGCCGCTCACAAAAGTCAACTTAAAACTCTGACTAGAATTTTTTCCAAGTTAAATGTAAGTGGAGAGCACGCAGGGCCTTTCCCACTTTGGTTCACTTCCCGCGATCTATTCTTTTTTTCTGAATAGCCCGTCCTCCCTTTGCTCGTAGAAGGCACGTGGCCTGAGCTCGGAGGAGCCCACTGCCCCCTCAACCTGGGCGCACCTGGAGTACAGGTAAGCCATGTGCCCAAGCAGGCTGCTCCCCCCTCCACCTGTTTGCACCTGGAGTACAGGTAAGCCATGAGCCCGAGCGGCGTGCCGGCCTGCAGAACCCGGGCCTTCTTCTGCCGGCTGCTGCTGCTGCTGCCGCCCCACGGGGTCTTGTTGACATTGTAGAAAATGAGGGAGGATGACTCATCCAGGGGACTGAAGTCCAGTGTCCCGCAGTGGGCCGCCCCAATGTTCACGATCACCGGCAGGGCACTGGGCTCCAGGCCCCATCTCTCCGCGTAGACCACCTGGGCAAGAAATTGAGTGTTGGACATGCTTGGCCTGGGCCTGTGGGACACCGGCGACCGTCACTCTGCTCCTGGTCCCTGGCTGCCTGGCCCCTGCTCACTGATGGCCACTCAAAAGTCAGGGACGTTTTTCTACATCTGATGGGGGCTGCTCGACGGCATTCAGTGGGCAGGGGTGTGTGGCGCCCGGGCTGACTTGCCTGTAGGTACTTCTTGACCAGCCCGAGGAACTGCACCTTGGATTTCATCTCTTCCAGCTGCCCTTTCAACTTGGACAACATTGTCTTCACCTCAGAGCCTGCAAGTGAAGCCGAGTTCAAAATCAAGTCCTGTCCAGTCAGCTGTGACTCACGGCAGCCCCATGTGTCAGGGTAGAACTGTGCTCTGTAGGGTTTACAGTGGTTGATCTTTTGGAAGCAGATCACCAGGTCTTTCCGCTGAGGCACCTCTGGGTAGACTCAAACCTCCAACCTCCAACCCTTTAGATAGCAGAAGAGTGCTGAGCCATTTGCATCACCCAGGGACTCCAAAGCGGAGTGATCACGGGTGCGTTGCTGTGGTACCTTTGCTCCTTTTCTCCTTCTGCAGGAGCTTCTGGTAGAACTTGAGGGTCTTCCGGTAGCTCCTCCTCTCCATCATCAGCTGCTGCTCCAGCTCCTGGAGGAGGAGACACAGGCCGTGACCCGGGGCTTGGGTGCTGGCTTTGAGTGTGATGTGGAAACGCCCTGTCCTCACGGTGGTCTCATGCCGATCAGCCCACATGTGAAAGCGCTGAAGACACCCGAGTTTGCGTGGATGGGTGACACCATCATGACCCACAGGGAAGCTTCAGGGGAGATTCTGAGCAACGACACAGTATCACATGCCTAAGCTGCAGTAGAAGCCCTGTTTTGGTGAGTGGGAATTCTCTGTAGCAGCTTGTCTGCCTCTCTAGTGTTTGGGGTGGGTTTTGCCCTGTGACCTCAATTCTCTGACAGATCTAAGAAAAGTTGTTAATTTTCAGCTCGTTTCTGGTTGTGGGGATTGGAGTCTGGCTCTTTACGTGCCGGACCAGAACCTGCAGGTCCTGACTGATTTTAAGGATAGATTTACTTTAATTAAATGTCACACAGCACATGGGACAATGATGAAGAGGAAAACAGGCACTGGAATGTCACCACCAGCCCACATCCTGGGAGAAACATAATCGAACTCGACCACAGGCTGACTAGGATTGGCTACATCTAAATAAAATACTTACAGTGTACTTGGGCTTTTTGATTTTAACCTGATAGAGGATTTTTATAAAAGTAGAAGACTTGGTTAAAAAGAAACACGTGAATGATGTGAGGCACAGTTTAGGCACAGTGGCTACTGAGTTTAAATAGACGTTAAAGCTGACAATCCTGGGGAGTAGACACAGAAAGTAATAATTGGCAGGAAGCTGGAAAACTTGATATTGTAGACAAGGAAAGACAGGAAGGGATGAACTGAAACCAAGCCCATCCATTGAAATACTGAGAGCAAAACCCACTTTAACAGCAGCAGGCTAAGTGAGATGAAGCACCCAGACCAGGAGACCAAGGGGGTGGCTCCAACTCTGACATTCTCCCTGGAGATGCCTGCAGTGCCAGGCACGTGGGCACAGGTGTGCAAGTGTATAGGTACACAAGTACACAGATGTGCAGGTACACAGGTGTGTAAGCACACAGGTGCGCAGGTGTGTGAGTGCATATGTACACAGGTGTGTAATGCAGTTACACAGGTGTGTAAACGCACAGATGCACAGGTACATAAGTGCACAGGTGTGTAAGTGCACAGGTGCACAGGTGTGTAAGCATACAGGTGCACAAGTGTGTAAGCACACAGGTGCACAGGTGTAAGTGCACAGATGCACAGGTACATAAGTAACTGCACAGGTACACAGTTGTGTAAGTGCATAGATGCACAGGTACATAGGTGTGTAAGCACACAGATGCACAGGTGTGTAAGCGCACAGGTGCACAGGGGTGTCAGCGCACAGGTGCACTGGTACACAGACATATAAACACAGGTGTGCAGTGAGCATGCACTGAGCAGACGTGAGGACTGCAGTGAAAACATGGAGAAAACACACGTCCCTTTTAGCTGTGTCACCACCCCGGCTGCCCTGGCCCGTCCACGAGCTCGTCCTGTTCTCAGGCTGCAGTGAGAACATGTGTCTGGCTGTTGTTTCGTGCCTTGAGTGTTTCTCTGGGGCTCCACTTTTGAAACAGACAGTGGGGACTCAAGGAGAAACGTGCCCAGTGGCCCCGGGCTGGTTTTTCCCACCCCCTGAGCAGAGAAGGCACGGGAAACTCACCTGGCTGCATCCCGGCTCCAGGAGAGACTTCTTCCCCAGGGGTGCAGGAAACAAACGAGAAAAGGAGGTCATGCCTCCCCTTTGTCCGCCCACCAGCACGTTCCCTGAGAACAGTCTACACTTCCCTGGATCAATCACCCGAGTCAGATGCTTCCTCAAACGGGAGCTATTCCTTGAGTAACAGAGCCTGAACACAGGCCCCAGGGCCCGCTGGGGCCTGCTTGTCCCACGCCGCGGCGCGGTCCACCCTGACCCCTTGGCTGACCTTGTCCTCCGGCTGGCTTCTTTGACCAGCACAGTCTCCCGCCTTGGCCCAACACATGCGGGTGCTCTCTGTTGTACGAGGCGGTACCAGTACAAGGGATGGGGAGGGAGGGTGGGGATCACCTGCCCGGGGACTGTCTGCCCAAGGACCATCTGCAGGACCCTGGTGCCCTCCTGCCACTGGGCTCCAGACCCTGAGGCCACGACGTCCCCTGAGGATGGACGCGGCTCTGCACCCCCCCAGGCCAGACGCTGAAGTCAGGCCCCTGTGTTTGTGACGTTTGCTGTCCAGGCTGCTCCCTCCTCACCAGGACCAAGTTCTGAGAGGCCCAGGCCCCCGACCCCAGCCAGGCCCCCACCCCAGGTTTGGCACATCTGAGGTGGTACAAGCCGAGTCTCACCTCAGACACCCTGGGCTTCAGGGGGCCCAGGAGGAAACTGCATGTCCCGAAAGACCATAAGTCCTATTCCCACATCTGCAGCACAGGGCAGGGCTGCGTGCCTCCTAGTGCGGGTTGCGTGACAGAGGGAAGTCAGGGGACCTGCCTTCCTGGTGGACGAGGGGGTGCCACAGGGGAAGGCTCAGATGTAAATGCCAGACCCCCAGTGAGTGAAGACTAGCCGCTGCTTTCCTGGGGTGCGGGCAGGGCTGCAGACGGGACTGAGAACGGGGTTGGGGGGCCCTAGGTGCAGGACACCTGACCACCTCCCGTTGGAGCTCCTCCTGTCTACTGCCCTGGGGATGCATCCGACCTTGTGTTTGACCCTGGTCTCTGCAGGGAGGGGCGGGGGGGGGGTTGGTGGCTGGGCCCAGGTCAGAGCCCCGGCGTCTGTGGGGGTGGGCCCAGGTCAGAACCCTGATGTCTGTGGGGGTGGACCCCCAGTGGCAGCGCAGCAGCCCTAAGCCCAGGCTCTGTCCAGGGCTTTATGCACATCAGGGCAGCCCGGCCTGGCTGAGTTCAAGTCTGTGGTCTCCTCTGGGCTCTGCTCACCATGGCGGGTCCACTGGCAGAGGGCACTGCCCCCCAGCACAGCCCGGCCGCCCTGAGGGCCCAGCCAGCGTTGGACTGCCAAGGCAAGGCACTTCTAGCGTTTTCTCTCATCTCAGAGTGAGGCTGTCCAGGGGCAGGAGGCTCCAGTGGGCAGATGAGAAGGGAGGCGGGACTGTCTGCTCACCAGAGGCACCCCAAACCTGACTGTGACCACAGGACGGTGCCCTACAGGTATGGCTCAAGAGAGAGAAAACCACCTCTGACTCCAGATGTCCCTGGAGAACCCGTGCAGGTGAGCCCAGCACGTCCACACGCCCGCATGGGGGCACCAGAAGCGGGAGACCTAGGAGGGGCACCCTGCGCCCTCCCTGTCCCCACACGGGCCGAGGCCGGGACTCCCCCGGTGCTAGACTCACTGGGTGCTGGGCATCGATGTCCGTGGTCCTGCTGGCCTTCTGCCGCCCCAGCTCTTCCACGTAGCTGTGCACGTCGGCACTGAAGCAGTCAGCCTCATAGAAGGCGCTGCACCAGCCTGGGCTGCAGCTCTGGAGCTCGGCGGGGCCCGGTAGCACACCCAGGCCGCCTTCCTCCAGCTGGGCCACTGCCCCCAAGTTGAGACTCCTGCTCTCCAGCTCAGCGCCAGGGTCCCCGTCGCGCGGAGGGCCGCCTTCAGCTGCAGGCTCTTTCTCAGCTTTGAAGGATTTCTGTGACCGGAACCCCACTTCAAAATTACCCCGGGAGAGCTCCTCGGAGTTGAGATCTGAGAGCGGCGTGGGCGAGCAGAGAGCCCTGCTGGCACGGGACACGGCCAGCTTCTCTTTCCCTTGAAAGGAAGGGGCCAGGCTTACCCAGGGCAGTGATTCTAGCTCTGCCAGGCCCAGGTCAGGGCACAGCCCCCCAACCCGCCATGGCACAACTTCTGCTCTTGAGAGGCCATAAGGTGTTCCGGGGGTCACAGCCTGGTACCTTGGAAGTGGGGTCCATGGGCCCCACCCCAAACCTGCTCTTCTGTCACCCGAGATGGAAGTGGAAATTAGGATGTGGTTCTGAGATGCTTGTAGGTACATGTGTTAAGAGGAAGCGTGACAGGTGGGCCAAGAAATGGTGGAGTTTTCCTTCTCTGGACATTTGAACTGTGTTTTTAAACTTTTTACTGGACATTTCGGGTGCACAGCAGAGTGTAGCATCTGACGTGTGTGTGCAGGCGACTATCGACTTTGCCCCTTTGCTTCCCCAGGCCCCTCCCCTTTTTTCTTCTGGAATATTTACAGCAAACCCTAGCTCTCTTGTCACTTCCCAAAAATGCAGCAGCAATGCCCAGGATGTGCTCAGGGCGCACTGTGTGTGTGGTGGCCTGGATCCCACAGGCAGCCCTGGCTCCCAGATCTCATGTCCTCCCATGCACTCCCCCGGCTGCCAGACCCCATGGGCTCCCGGACCCCGTGCAGGAGCTTGCCAGCTCCTGCTTTGCCTGAGTAGGAACTCAGTGTCCTTTACGTATCCCTGGTTTCCAAGCAACCGAAAAGCCCAGATCCTGCCCTCTCCAGCCCACTCTGGATGTCTCCAGCCTGGACCTCTGGAAATGACAAGGTCCTCAGCTGTGCTGGCATCCTGGGCTGGCAGGAGGAGGCCTTGGATGGTGCTGAGTTCTGGGAAAGATGCTTGCAAAGCTCTGTCTGGACCAGCCAGCTGTGGGTGGTTCCAGGAAGGAGCGCTGGCCTGCCTCTCAGGCCCCTCACCAACATGCCCTTCTGAAAGAGGACTCCCCCCTCTCCATGGCGCTTTCTCCTACCTGAGTGTCTTCTGCCGCACGGGGAGCAGCTGCTGGGCGCACCAGCCTCGACTTCTGCCTCGGGCTGCTGTGCGGCCTCCCTGGAAACGGTGGAGATCAGAAGGGACACGTGAGGCTTGCTGAGGCATCTCCCAGTCTCACCCACACGACACTTGCCAGTGCCCAGGTGCATTAACACATCCTCAGGGCACACGGTCATTCAGCAGCGTCCTCCAGCCTGAGCCGTCTGTTGCTGCGCAAGGATGCCCTCCCTGCCGGTGGCAGATGCTCGGGAATCACCCAGGACAGCTGAGGTGGACTCCAGCAGAGGGGATGTGTCCTTAGTTTTTTGGGAAATGGCCTAAATGGCCCTTCTTAGTAGGTGTGGCCTGGCTGGGCCTCCCCCACTGTCCCCCAGGAGCCTCTTTTTTTTTTTTTTTTCTTCTGAGAAGGAACCTGGGAGAGCTGTGGGAAGCAGGGTTGATCGAGACTCCTGTGGGCAGCTCGTCTGATAGTCAAGGTGGACACTGAGGGGAGGGCTGAGAAGTGGGCCCAGGCAGACGGGGCTGGCTCTCCTGGGTGCTGCAGGGAGGGATGCCCACCTCTCAGAGGGTGACGTCGCCCCGTTCACCACCTTGAACAGGTTTTGCAGTAACTTCTCATCCCAGTAAAGGTCGCAGAACTTCTCTGATATGGCGCTGCAGAAAGTGGCGTAGGTGAGGTCTTTCAGGGCGTGAATATATTCCCCTGGTTTTAAAAAACACGAGGCGCAGTTTAAAACGTGGGGAAGGGGTTTTCTGGGTCAGCTCGCTGTTTAGGTCGTCACTGAAGCCAAGGTTGGTATTGCCCCCTGACCTCAGGGCTCTGGTCTCCTGAGCTGGAGCGGGGTGGGGAGGGGAGCTCGGTTTGGGCAGCAGGGAGGGAGCCCGGCTCTGGGTTGTGGGGCGGGCAGCAGGGAGGGAGCCGGGCTCTGGGTTGTGGGGTGGGCAGCAGGGAGGGAGGTGGGCTTTGGCCTGGGGGTGGGGAGCACAGTGATAGGCTCTGGGGAGAGGGGTGGACATTGAGGAGGGCTGAGGGGTGGCTGGAAGGGAGGGGAACAGCTGGGCTCTAGGACCCTTGGAGGCGGGGGGGCCCTGCTCTGGGAATCCCCTACGTCTGCTGGTCAAGCCCTGGGGGTTGAGCTCTAACTCCTGAGAGATCATCCACGGGCAGAGAGAGATGAGTGACCAGGGTCTTGGCTGGGATTCTTGGCTCTGCCGCGCCCCCTTCCCGGTCCTCGGGCTGTGCCCCACGCCCCACGCCCCCGGCCTTGACCCCCACCCCACTCCCCTCCATGGTCTTGTCCATGCCAGTCCCTGGACTTGGGGCCCCGCCCTGCATCCCTCCTTGGTCCTGGGTCTCCTTGGGATCCTGGCGCCCACGCACCCATGATTAAGGCCTCCAGTCCGTTGTCCAGGTAACCATCAGAGGCAAACTCTTCCTGGATGAGGCGCATAGCTTCCTGCATCGAGGGACAGGCTGTCCTCCTCTGCAGGGGTGAGGTGTCTGCGCCTGAGGGGCACAGCTTGCTGTCGGCCGGCCTGGGCCGCTCTCTGCCGGATGTTCCCCGAGGGCCGTTTGGACTGGCCTGTGCTGCCCATCGGGGACCCTCAAGTTCCTGGTCTGGGCGCTCAGTGACCGTGCCCCTGGGTGTCTTGGACAGGCGGTGTGGGCCGTGGCTGGCCGCGGGGGCCCTGAGGGGAGCAGGCGCGAGGACCTCAGAAGTGGCCCCCAGCGGGACTGGCTCCTCGGACCTCTGCCCTGCCTGGACCTGTGCCTTCCGGGGCTGGGCGGGTGGAGAAGCGCAGACCGGGGAGATGAGGGTCTTCGAGGATGCGGCCTCTGCTGGCCGGTGTGGGGGGACGGGGGTTGCAGGGCAGGGGCGCTCCGCGTCAGACTCTCCGAGCTTCTCTGAGGCTGCGTCCTGCGGCTTGGCAGCCAACGCCGGCCTCTCAGGCGTGTTGGCGCTGGCAGAGGCCCCAAGGGCCTCAGGAGCCAGCGTCCCCCTGCCCACCTCCTTGCCTCTCCTCTCCTCGGGCCTCTCGGCGGGTCCAAGGGCCATAGCAAGCTCGTCCCTGCGGGGAGAAGAGGTAGAGCACTCAGGAGGGCCCTGCGCCCCTGCTCCCCCCAGCCTTGCGGCGGCACTCACGCAACAGCATCCGCGTCCTGCTCGAACACGATCGGTTTGAAGTGCATGGTCGCGGAGGTGAACGCCGCCGGCAGCTCCGTGGCTTCTGTGCGGCTGGCGTGCTTGCCGGGCACAGGTCCTTGCGCGGCGGCTAGCCTGGCGTCCCTGCTGACGGGCACGAAGCCTGGGGGCGGGCCACGGTCAGGACGCCCTTGCGGGACGGCCCCAACACCTCCCTCCCCACCCCCCACAACCCCTAGTGCTTCTTCTGTGCCGGAGGCCTCGGAGATGGCTGGAATGGGGCTGTCTTCCAGATGGCACCTTCCCCAGGGGTGATGTCCCAGAGAGGGGTCGTGAGGGAGTGTCTAGGGAGCTGGGGGGAAGGGGGAGCACCCAGGGGTGGCATTGGGTCAGAGAGGCCGGGGGCTCAGGGGCTGGAAGGGAGAGGGATCTGCATTTAGGGAAGGCTGCGGTGATGACAAGCACCCTGGCGGTGCAGTGGTTAAGCGCTTGGCTGCTGATCAGAACCCACGAGACAGTCTGGGGGACAAAGATGTGGCAGTCTGCTTCCATAACGGTTACAGCCTTGGAAACCCTACGGGGCAGTTCTACTCTGTCGCTATGGGGTCGCTATGAGTCAGAACGATTTGAAGGCACTGGGTTTTTTTTTCTTTTTTGTAGAGATGGAAAAGCCCAGAAAGAGCACGCACAGGCAAGGGGGCTCCCATGGACCTGCTGGGGAGGAAGGAGGGGCCTTCCACCTGCTGCAGGGAATGGGGGCGGGAGCTGGGACCTTGCATGGGCAGACTGGACCAGGTTGGTGCAAGAGAGCATGAGCGTGGTGGGGCAGGGACATTTGGGACACAGCCTGAACCACTTGGTGTTCACGGACAGAGAGATGAAACCGGTTGTTCAGGTCTGGACATGCTGCCCTGGGTGCCCCCTCAGGGCTGCTCACGTGCACACCGGTGGCGGCAGCGGGGCCGGTGTCTGGGCCCGAGGGAGGAGGGTGGCCTGGGACCCCACCTGGGCTGGGCTCAGGAGGGGACACCACATCCAGCTCCAGGTCAACCACCAAGACAGCATTTTGGAGACTGATGGTTTCTTCCTCCTGGTAAACCTGGGGCAGAAGTATTCCATTAGCGCTGTGTTCACGGATACTGAACTCCCGCGGGCCAAGGCGGAGGCTTGCTCCACCGCACGGGTGCCTTCGCGCCCCAGCAGCACCTCTTCCCGGCTGGGGGCGGGCCTGCAGCTCAGGGGGCTGGGGCGGGCCTGCAGGCTCTTGTTTTCTCGGATTAGGTACGTGCTTTGCCAACAAATTCAAGCCGTTTCTGGCTGGTTTCTAGGGCATGGGACGATGATGCCACGGCTGAGACCTCGTGTTACTCAGAACCCCAACTCCCAGATGCTTGATGGGGGAGGTGCCAGGTGCCCGGGGGCATGACCCTGCCAGTGCTTCAGGACACCATTACCACTCCTGCCCCTCCCAGGCCCAGCCCTCAGGACCAGGAAGGCCGACAGGCAGTCTGTAAACTGTGCTGAGTATTAGTAGCCCTGAGGACCCAGGAGATCAGATGGCATCCCTGAGAGCTGACTCCTCCCCGCCCCCCACTCCCAGGGCTAAGCTAAGAAGCAAGTGAAGTGTCATTTAGGACGAGTCCTCATTCTCACCTTTCCCCTAAATGCCACATAAATGCTACAGCGAACACTTTAAAACCTGAAGCCTTATCCTAATGGGAACTCCCATCCTACCTTACAGGTAGATGCACTCAGGTGGGCTAAGATCTTCTTGCTGTCCATACCTCGCTGAAGGAGGTAGCTGGTGCACATCTGAAAACAGGAAACAGTGAACAGCTGGCACAGGTGTGAGACAGGGCGACTCAGGTTCCGGCCAGTGCGGCCAGCGGGGGAGGGTGTGTGTGTGGATACCGCCAAGCTCTAGGAGGACACCCCACCGAGGCTGGCAGGACAAGGAGAGCCCATGCCTCCCTTACAGAAGAGCCTGTGGGTGCCTTGCTCTAGGCGCCCAGGTGCACCCTAGGCCTTGGGCAGCTGGGTGTGAATTTCTGCATCCATGCATGTGCTCTTTAAGCCTGTCTTCAACCTGGGGATAAAAACTGAACAAAACACTGCCCGTTTCCTCCCCCACAGCTGGCTGGTGAGCCTGATGGACCTGTCCTTGCCAAAGGCTACTGCAGAGGGGACAGGCGGGGGTGGTGCCCGGAGGTCTGCCCCGGTTGTCACTCATGGAAGATAAGAGACAGGAGGAACACACAGCATCTCTGGCCTGCCCCTTGAAGAACTACAGAAAGGGTGACATTATAAAACCCTGGCTGAATCGGGTCAGGATCCATCAGTGTGCGTGTGAGCATGCATGAGCGTTCACACACACACACACACACACACACACACACACACACAAAATGCTCCCGAAATTACACCCTGATAAACGAGAATTGGGCAGATGGCTGCAACGAGCTGTAATCAGACAGGCAGGAGGTCCTCCAGGGACCTGCTCAGCCAGGTGGTGACAGCAACAAGGTCAGCGTGAGTGTGGCTGCTCTTTCCCATGCCCCGCACGGTGAGGCCAGGCGTCTGTCGCCCCCACGTGTGGCTCTCTGCCCGCAAGGTGTGGCGGGCATGGGGCAGGCCAGTGGCCCTGGCACTGACTGTCCAAAGGGCCAAGCATTCTGATATTTGGGGCAAAATGTTACTGGGAAGCACTCTTTTCACTCAGGATTGTGGGTGCTCTGGTGCGGGGAAGACAAGATTCTTCTTTAGTGAGCATAGAGGGAGCTCTCACACACACCTTGCACCCTTTCATGGTGGGAACCCCGTCAGATGTCATCCTCACCTGCCAGAGCCACCAAGGCCAGAGAGGTGAGCACCTGGCCCAGGCCACAGAGTGGCTGGGTGGGGAGGCTGAACCTGCCTCCTGCCCCGAAGCCCATCTTCTCACCAGCTGCACGGGGCCTCTCCTCCCGTCCCAACACTGTGGGGTCCGCCCTGCTCTGTCTCCTGCTTCTACTTGCTAGAGGTGGGCTGGGGACCCTCTGGGGGGTAGTCAAGACCCAGCTGCAACTGGATCCCCCAGCCTGGGGCCCACATCCCAGCAGGGAAAGACAGGTGGGGAGAAGACGCCTGATCCATGAGCTAAGGGTGCAAGGCTCGGAAGGGCCCTCGGGTGGGGAGGGGAAATCAGGGCTCCTGGCAGGGTCTCAGGCCAGCTGTCCAGTTCTTGGCTCTGGGCACCCCCTCCTCACTCTCAGCCAGGAGGAAGCTTTGGAGAGAAAGGGCAGCCTGAGCAGTGCTGCCAAGAAAATGAAGCCCACCCTCCCCCGTCCAATGGCTCAGGTGCCAAACCTTCATCCCAGCTCCCCCAAGCCTTGCACGCCCAGCTCAGCAATGGAGGCTCACCACCCCAGGCCTTGGGACCATCGTGGTGTGGGCACAGTGCAGTTACCTTGATGGCCTCGGCCGCAGACAGCCGCTCCCGGGCGCTGCATCTGGCCATGTCCAACAGGAGGGCCTTGAGCCTGCGCGGCAGGGCCAGCTTGTGGTCGCGGGGCACACTGAACTTGGCTGCAGTCCACAGAACGGCGGCCACACAATACACTGAGGCCTGGGTGAGTGGGGAGAGGGTGTTGTAGGCACTGCGGGGCCAGCCACACCCAGCAGATGCTGCCCTGCCCCAGGGTGTCCCCGGGGGGAGGGGGACACCGGGCATAGCCCCCGCAGAGTGGCTCCTTGGACACACATAGTGAGATTGTCCACCGTGGGAGGGGTCTTCAGTCTCCTCCTCCACCCCCCCTACTTTCTGCACCAGAACCCAGGACACGGCCTGGGAATCTGCCATGTTTAACAAGGACCCAGGTGATTCAGTCATGGGAATAGTTATACTGTGGAAATCGGTAAATGCCACAAATATGGGCTTGATTGTTTTGTGGATTGACTTAATGAAGTGATGGATACCACGTTAATAATGCAGATTAAATTTAAAAGCATGTCATGTCTGTAGCTGTTACATTGTGAATAGGACAAAAACTCGAAGAAATATTCTTCCAGTATTCAATAACTATTGTCTTAGAATGTTGCTCAGAACGAGTGAAGTTCCAAGGTGTTTTGTTGTTTCATTTCATCTTACTGAGATAAAGAAAAATATCTACCAGCATTGACATCAAAGCCACACCCATTCGTCATTGGTGGATGGTGGATAGAAGGTTGGGTAGAAGTCAAGGACAGCTTCCTATAAGAATCAGCTGGCTCTATGGGGTGTTCTACAAAGAGCAGTGTACCTTTTATTATTACTGGTCAGTTGTGTGCAACCCATCTATGGTGTCAGTTAAATTTGTAATAAGTGTATGTGTGTCCCTAGAGGTACACACTTTTGCTCACAGAGCTGGTTGTTGAGCTTTACCAGCACACCACTGGTTCACGGGAATCCCAGCCAGAGGATGGGCCCTTTGGGTGGGGTATAAAGCGGGGTGTGAACCGACTGGTTCCCTCACGCTCCCCAAGTCATTGCCTCATGTAAGGCGAACAAAAGGGGACAGCCGGGCTGAGGGCTCAGTCATGCTTCTGCGTCTCTATTCGTGAGGGATGTTGCAATATCTGTAGCTGTGTTTGTTTTTGTACTCTTTAGACAAAGAGTTTGGTATCAGGGTAAAACTAATTTCGTGAACTGAATTGGTAAGTATTCCCTTTTCTGTTTTTTGGAAGTGATTGTGTAGAATTGGTGTTACTTCTTTAAACATTTGGTAGAACTCTGCAGTGAAACGCTCTGGGCCTAGTGATTTCTCTTTGGGGAGGTTTTAAATTATAAATTCAATTTCCTTAATAGCTATGGGCTATTCAAGTGACCTATTTCATATTGGGTGTTGTTGTTGTTAGGTGCTGTCGAATCAGTTCCAATTCATAGCGTCCTTATGTACAACAGAAAGAAACACTGCCTGGTCCTGTGCCATCCTCACAATTGTTGTTACGCTTGAGGCCATTGTTGCAGCCACTGTGTCAATCCATCTAGTTGAAGGTCTTCCTCTTTTGCTGACCCTCTAGTCTACCAAGCATGATGTCCTTCTTCAGGGACTGATTCCTCCTAATAACATGTCCAAAGTATGTGAGATGTAATCTTGCCATCTTTGCTTTTAAGGAGCATGCTGGTTGCACTTCTTCCAAGACAGATTTGTTCGTTCTTTTGGCAGTCCATGGTATATTCAATATTCTTTGCCAACACCACAATTCAAAGGCATTAACGCTTCTTGGGTCTTTCTTATTCATCATCTAGCTTCGACATGCATATGAGGTGACTGAAAACACCATAGCTTGGGTCAGGCGCACCTTAGTTCTCAAGGTGACGTCTTTGCTTTTTAACACTTTAAAGGGGTCTTTTGCAGCAGATTGGCCCAATGCAATGCATCTTTTGATTTCTTGACTCCTGCTTCCATGGGTGTTGATTGTGTATCCACGTAAAATGAAATCCTTGACAACTGCAATCTTTTCTCCGTTTATCATTATGTTGCTTATTGGTCCAGTTGTGAAGATTTTTGTTTTCTTTATACTGAGGTACAATCCACACTGAGGGCTGTAGTCTTTGATCTTCACCAGTAAGTGCTTCAAGTCCTTTTTGCTTTCAGCAAGCAAGGTTGTGCCATCTGCATATCACAGGTTGTTAATTAGTCTTCCTCCAATCCTGATGCCCCGTTCTTCCTCATATAGTCCAGCTTTTCGGGTTATATGCTCAGCATACAGATTGAATAGGTATGGTGAAAGGATACAACTCTGAAGCACCATGCAGTATCCCCTTCTTCTGTTCGAACGACTGCCTCTTGATCTATGTACAGGTTCTTCATGAGCACAATTAAGTGTTCTGTAATTCCCATTCTTCAAAATGTTATCCATAATTTGTTATGATGCATGCAGTCAAAAGCCTTTGCATAGTCAGTAAAACACAGGTAAACATCTTTCTGGTGTTCTCTGCTTTCAGCCAGTATCCATCTGACATCAGCACTGATATCCCTCATTCCATGTCCTCTTATGAATCTGGCTTGAATTTCTGGCAGTTCCCTGTTTTTGTATTGCTGCAGCCTCTTTTGAATGATCTTCAACAAAATGTTACTTGCATGTGATATTGTCATGGATTGCATTATGTCTCCCCAAAATATGTGTATCAATTTGGCTAGACCATGATTCCCAGAATTGTGTGACTGACCACCATTTTGTCATCTGATGTGATTTTCCTATGTGTTGTAAATCCTCCATGATGTTAATGAGGTGGGATAGGTGGCAGTTATGTTAATGAGGCATGACTCAGTCTACAAGATTGGACTGTGTCTTGAGCCAATCTCTTCCTAGATATAAAAGAGAGAAGCAAGCAGAGAGACAGGGGGCCCTCATACCACCAGGAAAACAGTGCTGAGAGCAGAGTGTGTCCTTTGGACCCCGAGTTCCTGCTCAGAGAAGCTCCTAGTCCAGGGGAAGACTGATGACAGGGACCTTTCTCCAGAGCCAACAAAGAAAGCCTTCCCCTGGAGCAGACGCCCTGAATTTGGACTTCTAGCCTACTAGACTGTGAGAGAATAGACTTCTGTTTGTTAAAGCCATCCACTTGTGGTATTTCTCTTACAGCAGCACTAGGTGACTAAGACAGATATTAACAATATTGTTAGATAATTTCCGCATTTGGTTGGATCACTTTTCTTGGGAATAGGCATAAATATGGATCTCTTCCAGTTGGTTGGCCAGGTAGCTGTCTTCCAAATTTCTTGGCCTAGATGAGCGAGCACTTTCAGTGCTGCATCACTTTGTTGAAACATCTCAGTTGGTATCTCGTCAATTCCTGGAGCCTTGTTTTTCACCAATGCCTTCATTGCAGCTTGGACCTCTTCCTTCAATACCATTAGTTCCTGATCATATGCTGCCTCCTGAAATGGTTGAATGTCGACCAATTCTTTTTGGTACAGTGACTCTGTGTATTCCTTCCATCTTCTTTTGATGCTTCCTGTGTCATTTAATATTTTCCCCATAGAATCCTTCAGTACGGTAACTTGAGGCTTGAATTTTTTCTTCAGTTCTTTCAGCTTGAGAAATACTGAGTGTGTTCTTCCCTTTTGGTTTTCTAACTCCAGGTCTTCGCACATGTTATAATACTTTACTTTGTCTTCCCAAGCTGCCCATTGAAATCTTTTGTTCAGCTCTTTTACTTCATCATTTCTTCCTTTTGTTTTAGCTACTCAGTGTTCAAGGGCAAGTTTCAGAGTCTCTTCCAGAGTACATTTTGGTCTTTTCTTTCTTTCCTGTCTTTTTAATGACCCCTTGCTTTCTTCATGTATGATGTCCTTGATGTCATTCCACAACCCGTCTGGTCTTTGGTCGCTGATGTTCAACGCGTCAAATCTATTCTTGTGATGGTCTGTAAATTCAGGTGGGATATACTCAAGGTCACACTTTGGCTCTCATAGACTTGTTGTAACTTTCTTCAACTTCAACTTGAACTTGCATATGAGCAACTGATGGTCTGTTCCACAGTCGGCTCCTGGCCTTGTTTTGACTGATGATATTGAGCTTTTCTATTGTCTCTTTCCACAGATGCAGTCGATTTGATTCCTGAGTATTCCATCTGGCGGGGTCCATGTGTATAGTCACTGTTTATGTTGTTGAAAAAAGGTGTTTGCAATGAAAAAGTCATTGGTCTTGCAAAATTCTGTCATGCGATCTTCAGCATTGTTTCTATCACCAAGGCTGTATTTTCCAACTACCGATGCTTCTTCTTGTTTCCAACTTTCGCATTCCAATCTCTACTAATTATCAGTGCATCTTGGTTGCATGTTCAATCAGTTTCAGACTGCAGAAGTTGGTAAAAATCTTCAGTTTCTTCATCTTTGGCCTTAGTGTTGGTGATAATAGTATAGTAATAATATCTGTATTGGTTGAGTTGTAGTAATTTGAGTTTTTCAAGGAATTGGTCTATTTTGTGTAAGTTATCAAATTTATGTGTGTAGAACTGTTTGTAGTATTCCCTTATGATCCTTTTGATGTCTGCAGGGTCTGTAATGATATCCCCGTGTCACTCCTGGTATTGGTAATTTGTGTCTTTCTTTTTGCTTTGTTAGTCTTGTTAGAAGTTTGTCAGATTTGTCAGTTTTGTTTCATTGATTTTTTTTCTATTCTCATTTTCATAGATTTCTTCTCTCATCTTTATTATTTCCTTCCTTCTGTTTGTTTTAGGTTTATTTTGCTCTTCCTTTTCTAGGTTCTTGAGGTGGGAACTTAAATGATTAATTTGAGACTTTTCTTCTCTTCCTAAGTATGTGTTTAGTGCTATAAATTTCTTTCTCAGCAGTGTGTTAGCTGTGTGATATACTGTATTTTCATTCAATTAAAAAAAATTTTTTTTTAATTTCCCTTGGGACTTCCTCCTTGACCCATGGATTATTTAAAACTGTGTTGTTTAATTTCCAAGTGTTTGGAAATTTTCCTGTTATCTTCTGTTACTGGCTTCTGTTACTGTGGTTAGAGAATGTGCTCTGTATGAATTTCTATTAAATTTGTTAAGGTTTTTTTTTTTTTAATGGCCCCAGACATGGTCTATCTTGGTATATGTTGTGTGGGCACTTGAAAAGAATGTATATTCTGCTGTTGTTTGGTGGAGTGCTTTTTAAATGTCGATTATATACTGTTGGTTGACAGTGTTGTTGAGTTCTTCTGTATCCTTCCTGGCTTTCTGTCTAGTTGTTCTACCAAGTGTTGAAACTCCGACTATAATTGTGGACTTGTCTATATTTTACCTTCAATTTTATCAGTTTTGCTTTATTTATGTTGCAACTCTGTTGTTTGGCAGGTAAACATTTAAGATAGCTATGTCTTCTTTGAGGATTGACTTTTTAATCTTTATACAATGTCTCTCTCTGTTGGTAGTTTCTTTGAAGTCTACTTTATCCAATATTTGTATAGTCACTCCTGCTTTCTTTTGATTAATGTTACATGATCTATCTTTTTCTATCCTTTAACTTTCAACCTGCTTATATTGCTATATTTAAAATGAGTTCTTTAGAGATAGAATATATTTGTGTCATTTTTTTAAATCCACCCTGCCATTCTCTGTCTTTTAACTGGTGTATTTAGGTCATTTACATTTAATGTAATTATTAATATGTTAGAGCTTAAGTCTGACATTTTTTAATTTTCTGTTTGTTGTCTCTGTTTTTTGTTTCTCTGCTTTCATATGGGTTACTTGGACTTTTTTAGTACTCTATTTTGCTTTATGTATAGTGTTTGTGAGTGTATCTCTTTTTATAGCTTTTTTTAGTGGTTGCTCAAGGTGTTACTTAGAGCCCTGGTGACACAGGGGTTAAGAGCTCAGCTGCTAACCAAATGGTAAGCAGTTCTCATCCACCAGGTGCTCCTTGGAAATCCTATGGGGCATTCTACTCTGTCCTCTAGGGTTACTCTGAGTTGGAATCAACTCGACAGCAACAGGTTTGTTTTTTCTAGGTGTTACACTACATCTACATAGATTATCACAGTCTACAGGTGTGGTCATTTTCCCAGTTCAAGTAAAGTATGCAAACTTCACGTCCATTTACATCCCTTTACTCTTTCCCATTCATAAGGAGCCCTGGTGGCACAGTGGTTAAGTGCTTCGTTGCTAACCAAAAGCTCAATGATTCGAACCCACCAGCTGCTCTTCAGGAGAAAGATTTGGCAATCTGCTCCTGTAATGATTTACAGCCTTGGAAACCCTATGGGGGGCGGTTCTGCTCTGTCCAATAGGGTCACTAGGAGTCAGAATTGACCCAATGCCCATGGATGGATTTTTACTCTCTTCCATTCTTAACGTAATGGTCTTAAATATATCCTCTATATACATTTAAAACATTGAACAGTTATAAATTTTACTTCATCATCAATTTAGAAAACTAAAGAGGTGATGGGAAATCTATTGCATTTATTCGTATTTTTTCTTAGCATGTCTTTTTTTCCTCCCTGACATTCTAAGATTCCTTCTTTTATTGTTTCCCTTTTGTTTACAGAACCTATTTAGCCATTCTTTTAAGGTGGGTCTGTTGTGACAAATTTCCTTAGTTTTTCTTTATCTGAGAAAGTCTTAACTTTCCCTTTATTCCTGAAGGCTACAGAATTCTGGATTGACACTTCTTGCAGCACTTGAAAAGTACTGCCACTTCCTTCTAAGGTTTCTGGTAAGAAATACACTGCCCTTTGACTTTTTTCCCCCTATATGTAAGGTGTTGTTTCTCTCTTGCTACTCTCAAGAATTTTTGCCTTTAGCTTTTTGAAAGGTTTGATTGATGTGTTTTGGTGTTGATTTCTTTTGGTTTCCTCAGCTTCTGATATCTTTAGGTTTATGTTTATTTCCATAATTGGGAAGTTTTCAGCCATTATTTCTTTGAATATTTTTTCTGGTTCACCATCTTTTTCCTCTTCTTCCAGGACTCTGAAGACATAAATATTAGATCTTTTGTTACTATCCCACAGATCCCTGAGGTTCTGCTTAATATTTTTTTCAGCCTAATTTCTTCCTGTTTTTCAGATTAGGTAATTTCTGCTGATCTATCTTTAAACTCACTTATTCTTTCTTCTTACCCCTTCATTTACTATTAAGCCCATCCACTGAATTTTTTTTAAATTTCAGTTATTATATTTTTCAGTTCTAAAATTTCAATTTGCTTCTTCTTTTTATCTTCTCTTTCCTTGCTGAGATTATTTTTTCATTTGTTTCAAATATGATCATAATTATTTGTTAAGGTATTATTATGATGGCTGCTTTAAAATTTCAGTTATTTTGAACATCTCTGTCATCTCAGTGTTGGCATATATTGATATCTTTTTTATTCATTTTGAGGTCTTCCTGGTTCTTGGTATAATGAGTGATTTTTTATTAAAATCTGGACATTTTTAAAATTATGTTATAAGATTCTGGATCTTATTTAAACTTTCTGTTTTAGCTGGCTTTCTCTGATACCATCTTGGCAGGGGAAGGGAGGGTGCCATCTCATTACTGCCAGGTGGGGATTGAAGTCCAGGTTTTCTCTGTTGACACTTGAGGAAGGGAACTCCTCATTATTGCTAGACAAGGGTAGAAGTTCTGGTTCCCCATTATGCTTCCACTGATACCTTCCTGGCTGAGGGTGGTAGGTGGCCTCCTTACTGCTCCCCACATGGCTCTGATGACACTGTAGGAGACGAAGGTGGGCTCATTACCACCAAGTGGTGGTGGTGAGAGTCCTGACTCTCCACTCGGCCTCCTCTGATACCACTCAGTGGGGGAGTTGGGGTGGCTTTTTACCAACAGGTGAGAGCAGAAGTTCAGGCTCCCTGTGTGGTCTCCACTGCCACTGGGGAGTGATATCCTTATTACCACCTGGTGGGGATGAAAGTCCTGGCCCTCTGCTCAGCCTTCTCTGACAGCACCCCAGCGAGTGAGTCGAGGTGCCTTATTACAGCTGGGAGACGGTAGAAGTCTATGCTCCCCACTCTGCCTTTGTTGGTGTGGGTGGGGCTGTTTTTCCGTGGTGTTTGGCTGAAGTGAGTGGTTATTGTCTGATGGTTTTCTGTCTTGCTGGGCCACCCCTTTCCTGGTCCTTTGGCTGCAGGGAGCTGGTTTCTATTGGGCTTTTTTGTCTGCAGCAATTGGGGTTTCTAATTTGCTGGCTTCTTCAGCCCCAAATCTGGGATGTCTGAGACAAAAAGAAAGCCAGCAGCCTCATCACTGTGTCATTTCTTCTATCTTGAGGTCCATAAGGGGTTTGCCTTCTTCTCTCCACCTTTCAGAGTCTCCTCACGTTTGTTTATGTACACTGTGCAGGTTTTCAGTTGTACTTAGCAGAACAAATAGGGATAGTATGTCTACTCCTCTTTCTGGAAGTGGAAACTCTACCTTGATTTTGAGTATAATTTAATTGTGAGTTTGTATAACTTAATTTAATGATAGCTTTCTAATGACTGAAGGAGCCCTGGTGACACAGTGGTTAAGCACTCAACTGCTAACTGAAAGGTTGGTGGTTCTAACCCACCAGCTGCTCTGTGGGAGAAAGACGTGGCAATCTGTTTCCATAGAGATTTACAGCTGTGGAAACCCTATGGGGCGACTCTGTCCTCTAGGGTTGCTATGAGTCAGAATAGGCTCGAGGGTATTGTTTTTTTTTGTAATGACTGCTGTTGGCTCCCGCAAACCAGGACGGGCAGCCCATGCAGCACTACTTACAACTGTTCACGCAGAGGACTGCTGGGGCAGCCACTGCCTCACCATGTCCCCAGGACCCTCTGAGGCAATGTCTACTGGTGGACACTGCCTGCAGCCATCTCACTGGCCAGAGCCGAGGTGCTGGGCATGTGTGGTGCCCTTTGGGGACCTGCCACAATCCCACTGGGTCCCGACACCATGCCCATCCCTCCTCTTTTTCCCTCTTAGACAGGAGGGGTGGGAGTGGGGCGAGCTTGGGTATAAGGATTGCAGGCCCAGGGTTTGGCAGGAGTGTGGAGGAGGTCTGGTTACCTTTTCCGTCACCAGCTTCTCCTCTGCGACCTCAGGAGCCACGAAAAATGAATTGTAAGCACCTGAGACAGAAAACCCCAGACCTGGATTAGTTTTGCCATCAGCAGCATCAAACTCACACCAAGCGCAGCCCCTGGTGAGCCTCATACGCACCGTCCGCAGGGGGTGCCCCGAAGAGCACTGTGCCATCCTCGGCGACCAGCACGGAGTCCAGGCACAGGTAGGCTGCAGGACAGTGTAGTATCAGAGGCGAACACCTCAGCAGGCAGCGGCACAACAGGACCCACCTGCCGCTGGCTCCGAGGGCCGCTCTCTGGAGGGCCATACTGCCCGATCAAGGGGAGGGGCTCCTCTCAGCCTCCCCGTCACATGAGACAGGCCTGGGCAGGTGGGCACACTGCCCAGTCCCCTCATAGCTCACCAGTGTTACCCCCAGGGTTGCAAGACTTCAAGTCCCGGGACAATGCCAGGTCATGAAGCGGGCCCCAGCCCCCTCCCCATCTGTCCCAAAGCACAGGGAGAACCCTCTGAGCCGCCCCTCCCACAGTCGAGGCAGTGGTGGATGCTCCTTGGCCACATCGACTGGCGGGTGCTCTGAGTTCTAAGTGAAAATGCACTGAACCAAGACCAGGGGAGCTGGGGAGATGGCTGACCAGGGACAAGGTGGGGCCTGGGGGAGGCTGAGAGGTCACAGACCCCATCCTGAGTCAAGGGGCAGCGCAGTGGGGGACCAGGTGACCTGACAGCAGTGTCTCTGATAACTGCTCCCCTCCCCAGGAGCCCTGTGGACACTGTTCTCTGCCCCACCCCTCCCCACCCCATCTTGTATAAAATCTGTTAGGGTGTCCTGTGGGGCAGAACTTCGAGGACCATGAATCACTGTGATATCGAAGATTCCACTCTTCCCCCCAGAATCAATTTTCATCTCCTTGGGGACGATGCTACCCTGTTGGGATGGCATGGCCAGAGCGTCTGTGGCCCCCTCCTTTCAGCAGGGGTTGCTTGGTTAAAGGAGGTTAAAGCATCTGCCCCAAGCCTCTCTGACACCCCCATGGCCCTGAGGTCTGCACTGACCACCTGGGCCATGTTCAGTGAACTCAGCGCCTCTCTCACAGGCCGCTGGGCCCCGCAGTCCATCAGCCGTGGTGGCACTGGGGGCGGGCGAGGGCGGCTACCTGGGAACTCGACGTAGGTCTGCAGGGCTTGGAGGCTCTTGTGGCACAGTGCCCAGAGCTCGTATTCCCGGAGGGGCCGGCCGAGCTTCACCAGGAGGTCCTGCAGGGACATCCACTGTGTGGGGAGGAAGGGATGTGGTCAGGACAGGTCGGCCCCATCACACACTGCTGGAGAGGAACAGGCCTCCCACAGCATGCCCCCTGCCCTGGAGCACCACTGGCTGGAAGAAGCCAGATCTTGGCTCTTCATTCTGAGGCCACCAGGCTAGGGATGCCCAATTGCATGCTTTAGTGGAAGGCTCCAGAGACTAGCGTCCTTCCCTCAACCCTCTGCATGGCCCACTGGGGGCACAGCTCTTCCTGGGCTCCCTGCCAGTCAGTGCCCGCCCGCCCCACCCAGGGGGGTGTCTTATAGTAAGAATGTCAGTGCTGTGCCTGCTGGACCCGTGTCTGAAGGCTGGCTCACTCCTTGCCGAGCCTTTAGCACGGCCGTTATGTGTGGGGCTGTGGGGTGTCCCAGCACTGAGCTTGGAGGCCCTGGGCTGTGTCCCGCAGTGAAGCTCTGGGCAGGGGGCTGGCTTTACTCCCCACCCCAGCTCTGGGCAAGCCCTGACCCCCTCAGGGTGGAGCAGGGGAGCAGTGCCAGGGCTGCTGAGTGCTGCCTGGACTTCTGGACCCTGACCCCACTTGTAGGCCGTGCGGGGCCCGCGGGCTGGGCTGTGCCCTCAGGCAGCTCACAAACTCTTAGGACAAAGGACTGACTCAGTGATGGGTGGACTTCTCTGCCCAGCGAAGGTCTATCTACCCCGGTGAGGGCTCATCTGCTCCAGTGAGCTGTAGAGACTTGGCAGTGGTGACGAGGCCACGGCCGAGCAGCTAGGAAGTGGGCACACGCACTTCTTGGTGGCTCTGACACCAAGCCTGGCCGTGAATAGTCTCGACTTACGCTTGTGGCTCTAACTTTTTAAAAGAACCCCAAGAGGAAGACCTGAAGCCCCTGCTTTTTCCCTACTCTGGGGCCAGGGGCTGGTGGGCGGGGCCCGAAGCTCACTTATGCCCACTGGGACACTGGTGTAGGAACGCAGGGAGTCAGGACCAGCCCCCGCAGGCAGGAAACCAAGGCCCTGAAATAGCCCTGCTGGGGTGGGGGCTGCTGGGCCGGGGTCCTGGGGGGCTGTTCCCACTCCCCTCTTCTAGCAAGAAAAGAAAAACCCTGCAGGGCGTGCCTGCTCATGACGGGTGGGCGTTGACATCACCGCCTGGTGGATGGAGGGGTGGCTGTAGGCTGTGTCTGGGACTAGTGCTGCCCCCCGGGAGGCCACAGCTCCAGGGAGGCTGTGGGAGACAACACGCCCAGGCTGTGGAGGACAGCACGCCCAGGCTGTGGGGGACAGCAGGCCCAGGCTGTGTTCACAGCTTCCTTCAAAACCCGGCAGCTCCCTGGAACATCTCGGTTATTGAGAAGAGCTGGGGACACAGCGACCTTCTTGGGCTAAATTATCAGTACCACATGGGGCATGGCAGAAGAGGAGTGTAGTGTGCCCCCAGCAGGAAATTGGGCCACCCACCTGCTCCGTGGCTGTGCTTCCTGGCTGCCCCACTTCTTCTGGAACACCCGCAGAGCTGCAGCGAGCCCCGGTGTCTCTGCCTGCATCTCGAAGGTCCAGGGAGCAGGCTGGGGGGTTCTCTTCTGCAGGGCCCTGGCTGGGGCAGGATGTTGCCTTGGCTGGCTGTGAGGGCCCCTCTTCCTCTGGCAGTCCTAGGGTGCCAGCCGCCCCTCCCTGGCCGGGGCCTCCCAGGCCAGTGCTGCTGCCCATACTGGCCCCTGGTAGGGCTCCCTTGTCCCCACGGCTTCCGGGGCCTCGTGCCTCGCTCATCGGGGGCTCAGACCCCTCCTCGGGCCACAGTCTGTACTTGGGCAGTGCCTTGAAGCCCAGGAGGCCGTTTTTCCCTTCTGGAAACATCTTCCTGCAGTCGGCAGGGAGCAGTTCGGATATGGGCAGCTGGCTTCCCGTCAGCGACAGGCAGAGGGCACCGGCCTCAGGGCCCTCAGCCAGGAGCCGGGGGAAGGTCTGCACCTTCCTCAGGCGGCTTCTTTTGAGCAGGCCGTGGTCCAGGTCACCCAGGGGACCCCTGGTGTCCAGCAGGAGGCCTGCCAGTTGCTCTGAGCACAGCCCCTCCCCGTCGAGGCTCTCGCCGTTTCTCACAGGTGCCAAGAGCAGGGGCTTTGAGGGCGGGGGGCAAGCACCCCAGTTGCTCTCCTGCTCCAGGTTGCCCAGGCCACCCTCAGGCAGGCCCTGTGGGGCATGTGGGGCCTTGGGGTCAGTGCCACGGTCCCCAGGCTGCCCCCTGGGCCCCGCACTTCTGGGAGCGAATCTCCCCCTCCAGGCGCTCTCACTGATATCTGTGCCGGGGAAAGCGGGGTCATGGCAGGGAGCAGGGACTGGAGACCCCCACCCAAAAGACCCCTGAGTACAGGGATTCCCAGGATGGGGCTGCTCTCCTAGGCTCCCAGCCACCCACCCCCTCCCTCAGTGCCAGCCCCAGTGACTTCCTAGCCTCATTAGTCACCTAATCCCAGCTAATTAATGAAGCTCTGGAAAGCCTCTGGGCCTCTGTCTCCCTCAGGCCAGGCAAAGCTTCCCACAGGAGTTTCCTAAGGGAACCCTGGACTGTCTAATTATGTCACTGAAAAAGCACATCTATTTTCTATTATGACTGTACAAGTAATGCCCCACAGGAAGGGGACTAAACAGGCCCTACCTCTCTGGGGACACTCTCCTGGCCCCTGGGGGGACACTGTCCCGGGCACAGGCCTCCCTGCGAACGCCTCTAGACATGCACGGTTCCTTGTCACCCTTTGCAGCCTGTGGTTTTCACACAACAGTGGGTGCAGGCCTCCCCCTAAGATCACTCCCTGCTGGACCAGCACCCCATGTGTGACTGCGTGTGTGTTTGTGTGAGTGTGAGCATGCCCATGTGGGCGTGCATGTCTGTATGCATGTGATAGTGAGCATGTGTGCATGTATGTGTCTATGTACCAATGTGCATAACAACAGGGTACGTCTGTTCTTGTGCATGCCTGTAGCATGTGTGCACCCGTGTGTGTGTGTACATGTGCGTTTGTGAGTATGCATGTCCGTGTCTGCATGTGTGACTGAACATGTGTGCATGTATGTGTCCATGTGCATGCCTGCACATGTGCAACCATGTGAATGTATGTATATGAACATGTGCACGTCTGTGTGTGTGTGTGTGTATGTGCCTGTCTGTGTGCGTGTCTGTGTGAGTGTATGTGTGTGTGCATGGGTCTGTGTGAGAGGACGCATGGGTGCATGGTTTTGTGCACGTCCGTGTGTGTATATGAGCATGTGTGCATGTGCACGAGCGTGTGGGACTCACCTTGGAGTGCTCCAAAGGACTCAATGGAGAGCACCCTCCTCCCGACGGCCGAGAGGCTTTGGCACAGGTGGCAGGAGGACACGCTCTTCATCCTCTCCTCACAAAGCGCGATGATGCTCTGCGGACATGGGTCAGACGTGGGCACCCCCAACCCCCTGCCTGGAATTGCTATTTCTGGTACAGAAAGTGGTGTATCCAGGACCACAGAAAACCCAGTGATTCATCCAGCCCTTGGTAGGTCTGAGCCAAACTCTTTCATAACAGAAATGCTCAAGAAACTCCGAGGTCTTGTCTTAAACCAAATCGATCAACCACCAAATTCCAGTTGAGCAGCCAGATGAGGCTGCAGGTGGGATGAGATGGGCGGGGCAGACAGGAGGCGCTCAGTGCCTGCTGGGTGCACACGCGTGTCCATGTGTGTGACTGCAGGGCTGTGGGGCTCACCTCCAGGTCAGGCCGGTCCCCCGGCCTCTCCGCCTGCATCTGGCCCAGCAACGCCTCCAGGTCCACACTGAGCTTGGGCTCTGGCTCTGGCTCCGGCACGTACTCCACGGCTGCCTTCAGCGTGGCCCCCAGGGAGTAGATGTGGGCCTGCGGGGACCGAGAGGGCCCCTGTCGGTGTCTGGGAGCAGTGTCAGTGCCCAGGCCTCCTTCACCCCGCCACGGACCCCTACCCCACTGTTCCTCTGGGCCTGGCCTGTGCAATTCTGTTTGAAATAACTGCAGGGCAGAAACGGTTTAGGTTTTCTCTAAGTCTACACTTGTTCCTGTTGTCTTTACTCCCAAGCTTTCTATAGTTTTTGTTGCTATTACAAATGGAATACTTTTCATTTCATTTTCTAACCAGTAATTACTGCCACAAAGGAAGAACTATTTATCTCTTGATATGCATCTTGTGATGGTGGTGTGTGCCACTAGGAGATGCAGCAGCCACATGGACTTGTGCCCCAGAGGCCCAGCCACAGGCTCCCAGTGAGCTGGATGTGAGGACAGGAAGGGAGAGTAACCACTTCCCCCTGGGACAGGACGAACACTGACTGTCACACGACCTCTACCCAGTGTATCACTGCTGCTCCGAGCCGGCTCACAGTAGGAGAGGAGGCAAACAAGAGGCACAGCACCTGGCCAGCAAAGGATGACACTGCCTTTTTTTTTAAACTGATGATTTGACGTTAAATAAAAAAGCTAAATGAATCTATACGTTATTGGAAATAGTATGTCCAGCTATAAGATTAAGAAATTAAAGTGAATTGCATTTCTGTAGACTAACAACAAGCAAGCAGGAAAGTGTAATGAAAAAGATGCCCACCAATTTAGAATAGAATCAGAAATTATCAAATTCCTGAGAATAAACCTAATAAAAGATAGCCAAGACCTCTACAGTGAAAATCTAAAAATGTTATTAAGAAGCATTAAACAAGACCTAAATAAATGTTGAGGTAAAAGTGTTTATGGAGAAGACCATATATTATAAAGATGTCAATTATTGCCAAATTGATCTATAGATTCAGTGCCTTTCCAGTCAAAATTCCAACAGAGCTTTCATGGAACTTGGTAAACTATCTCTAAAATGTCTATGAAATAACAAAGACCAAGAATAGTCAGAACACTTCTGAGAAAGAACAGAGAGCAGCCCTTTGCCTGCCCATTGGCAGGGCTTCTTTGTGAACCTAATTATTAAAATGTGGTTCGAGTTCAAGGATGAACAAATGGGTCAGTGGGATAGAACAGAGACTCCAGAAGCAGATCTGTTTTGTAAAAAACCTTGGTATATGGTTGAGGTAGCATATACCTGGGCTAATCAATAAACAGAGCTGGAAAAAATGGTTATTTATAGGGAAAAGAAGAAATTGGATCCCTGCCTCACACCATATAAAAATCTACTTCAGGTAGATTAAGGAATTAAATATGAAGAAGAAACTTTAAAACTCTTGGTGGAAAATATTAGTGACAATCTGTTAGACCTTGAAGTTGGAAAGTTTCTTAAGACACGCAAACAAAACACTAAAGATAGAAGACATGAATGAATTTGACTATATTAACATCTAGAAACTTTTTTTCATCCAAAGATACATTCAAACAGCTTTCCTCAAAGTGTGGCTGTTTTCATAATAACACTGAGGTGTGATTTCCCTTTTTCACTATTGTTCTCTCTCGAAGAACAGTGGAGTTTCCCAGGGGCCAGAGATGTGCGATTTTGCAGCAGACTGAGGCAGAAGCAGCTCCAAGAATCTAGCTGTCTTTCATTAGGCCAACCATTAGAGACTTACAAAAATGTAACACAATGGCCCTCTTATGATTTTTTGGAGAAGTATTATTTTTCATAAGACTGTTATATATGTTAACATGCAGTGGGTTTATTACTGTCAGTTTAATTAAACTGAACAAATAAATATTTTAAAAATATTTAAAATATGCATGTCAGAGTGGAACTGTGCTCCATAAGGTTTTCAATGGCTGATTTTTTGGAAGTAGATTGCCAAGCCTTTCTTCCAAGGTACCTCTGGGTGGACTCGAACCTCCAACTTTTTGGTTAGCAGCTGAATGCATTAACCATTTGCACCACAATAGAACCCACATAAACAAAAGCTCTTTGGGGTACTCAAGTCTTAAGAGTATAAAGGGATGCTGGGACGGGAAAGTTTGAGAACCTCTGCCTTGAAGAAAATGAAAAGACAAATTACAAAGTGGAGATGCATTTGCAGAACAAAATGGACAAAAGCACCTGAAGAACTCCTACAACAGGCAAGAAAAGCACCACAACCCAATAGAAAAATGGGCCTCTCATCAAAGGGGGCTCCTCGTCCACATCACTGATGAATGGAGGAGGGGGCCACACCACCTGGGCCGGGAGAGGCGCCCACCACTGCACTGGCAGGTGTGTAAATCCTGTGTCAGAGGATGCTGTGACTCAGTGCCAGTCACCACCAGTAATCTGAGGCACTTTCAATACGTTAAATAGAGTAAGTGGGCACTCCAGAAAACATCCTGTGAAATTATAATGACAAGCACGAGTTGAAAGTCACCTCTTCACAAACACTGAGCTGTCATACCAACACGTTTAGACGATCTGCTGCTGGCAAGGGTGGGTGTGCCCCAAAGGCAGCCCCGCTACTGAAAATGCCCCCTCCCCAATCGGAAAGGGGGGAGCCGGGCAGTGCCTGGGGTGACATGCACTGTTCACAGCATAGAGGCCAGCATCAGGTATCGGTACGGTGCAGGTATGGTACAGGTGCTGTACAGGTGTGGAAGAAACGAGCTTGGCGTCTCCCCACCTGCCAGCACTCACCTCAAAGGTGTTCCCAGTCACATCAAACTCCGGGGGAACAAAAGCGCCCTCAGGGTCATCTTGGGGAAGGAAAGAGAGACGCTGTGATTGTAATGCACAGAGCACCCGCATAACCCGCTGGAACGCTCCTCTGGGAGCCCACCAAGGCCGGGAAGGGGAGCTGACACACTGCCCCGTCGCCTCCCCCTGCCCCCCTTGACTGTGCTGGCCGCGCTGAGGATGGTCTCAGCGTCAGAGGGGACAGCGGTCAGAAACGGAGATCCCTCATTCCCCAGAAATGTGAGAAACTGACTCCACAAGCAAGGAAGAAAGGAAAGGATTGGGTCTGGCTTCCAAGAGGAGGAAAATTAAGGTCATCCAGTTAGGGAAAAGCCAGACCCCTTCCAGCTCAGGTTGACCCCGGAATGGGGGGAGGCACACGGGGAGCGCTGGCCACCCCGTAACTGCACCTCCTACCAGGGTGGCTGCCCGCTCTCTGCCCTACCGGGGCCCTGGGCACCAAGCTCCTCCTTCGGCCCTACCCCTCCATCCACCCCTCAGCTCCCCCGCCCCGCCCCCCGACGCCCCCCGCCCCGCTCCCCAGCGCCCCCCGCCCCGCTCCCCACCCCTGCTCACCGCTGAGCTGCTCCATGAAGCACACGTTCCCGCTCGTGTTGAAGGCCAGCGTGTCGGGCGTGATGCAGAGTGTCTGGAAGATGGCCGAGTGGGCAACGCTCCGCATGGACAGGCAGCACTCCAGGCACACAGCCCAGGCCTCCTGCTCGCGGAGGCCGCTGTCCCGCAGGGAGAGGATGTCGGCCAGGGACACGTTCTCCTGCCAAGACAGGCGGGGCCGGGACGGGCTGGGAGGGGGTCGCCACAGCCGGACGACGGAGGCCAACCCTTCCCGGAAACATGGCTCTTGTGTGCCGCAACATGGCTTTAGGCACTTACTTTACCGAAAAGTAACCTCGCTATTCCCTGGGTGTCAGCACCGCCGGACAGGCGTCCGCTCCTGGGGCCCGCAGACCCAGCCCAGTCCACCAGCACGTGGACAGCCCGGCCCCCACAGGTTCCCTGCAGCTCAGCACCCTGAGGGTGTGGGCAGGTGAACAGGTGAGGGGTCTCTGGAGTGGAGTCCCCACCTGCAAGGACACAGCTGTGCACAGAGTAATCATATGACAAAATTGGGTGCCATGGGACAGTGCACTGAGCTGCTTGGACCCTAGCTCTCGGAATTTCAAGGTGACGCTAAGTCAGGGTACACAGCTGGACGCCCAGGCCTCCCTCACCCTGTGCTCACGCTCCAGAATCTAAGCTGTGATCATGATCATTGCCACCAACACCCACACTCGCACATGTGCACACACCATCACACAAGCCCAATCACACACTCCTATGCCCATATACTTACTCACGCTCACATATGACGACACTCTCCCACATGCAAACAACACACACACACATAAACACACACGCATGTATGCTCACACAACCACACTATACTCTCACTTTTGTACCCATGCACAGTCACACACATACGCCCACCTACTCACACACATACACGCTCAAACACACACATTCACACACATCAGACACTTTGGACCACAAGGCCCTCCCTCCTCTGGTCTACGGTTCACTGTCCCGTGTCTGTGTGTGCGCGCTCGTGCCGCACACATGGACACGCCCCCTCAACACACACACACACACACACACACACACACACACACACACGTGCACTGTCCCCACCTACAGGAGGTGATGGGAATTACAGGGGAGTCGGGCTTCCTGGGAGCGCCAGGATGAGTCAGGCGAAGGGGTAGGGGAAGGGGGTGTAGGGATGAGAGTGAGGGGTGGTGAGGGAGAGAGGCAGAGCTCCCCCTCCCCTCCAGTTCTGCCTCCTGACTGGCCCCCCCTCTACCCAACAGAGGACTGTTCTTCAAGAGCAGCCTAGCTGTCAGATCCTAAAAGGTGTCCCCACCTCCATCCCTGAATGCCCCTGCTGCTGGGTTGCGAGGGATCCCCTCCACAGTTGGTATAGGGCAAAGGGCTTAAACCAAAGAAACAAACACACAGATAGAACCTGGGGTGCTCCCCAGTGTGCATCTTGGCCAAGCTTCTGGGGTTCAGGGCTTGGGTCTGCCCTGCCCCCCGCCTGCCTCCTCATGTGACCCCTGCACCTCTCACCCCTGGTTTCCTTCTCTGAGCCCAGGGAGCGGGCCGGCTGATACCACTGGCCCGGGCCCTTCCAGCTCTTTCCGTATGGGGGAGTGGGGTGCGGGGAGGAGGCTGAGGATGGATACAGACAGGGCAGCTTGTTGGAGACTGGTTTAAGGAGCTTCCACAGGGCTCCAGGCTGAAGGGCTTCAGGCCCTGAGAGCTGCGAGCCTGGAGCCGGATCCAGAACTGTGCTGTGAGGGAGGTGGGCTAGGCATGTTCTAATGAGAGCCAGAACCAAAAAGCCCATACAATTAGACTGGGGTGGCCGGGGGTGCCACACCCAGGACTGAGCTCTGAATCTCCCTGCTGGGTTCCGAGGCTCCTAATAAAATGTCTTTCTCATTTGGGTCAAACCCGGGGCCTTCTGCCATCCCCAGGGCTTTTCAGGACTCCAGAAAGGGCCCCGTTCCCCCCAGGGATGCTATGGGGCCTAGTAGAGGGGGCCTTGGCTCTGTGCACACATGCACACACATACACGCAACACACACACGTGCACTCTGCACACACACGCACACAGAGGCATAGTTTTAAGCGACATAATAACCCCGAAAACCCTGTAGGTGAGTGTTGTTTCGGAGAAATGAAGCCAGCGCAGGAATGCATCTAAACCAGCCCCGTGCAAGCGTCTCCTGCCAGCGACCAGCCCACACCTGCTGGCTCTGGACGACACCCACTGGCCCCGGCCCACACCCGCTGGCCCTGGCCCATACCTCCAAAGCCTGCCTGCCTGAGCAGCTGTTGACAAGGATATGCAGCCAATGGAAGCAGCCAGGCCAGAAACGGCCCAGGGGCCTCTCACACCCACAGCACCACCTCCTGCTCAGGGCAGTGGACATGCCCACCCCCAGGTAGCAAGAAAATGTTCCGGTGAAGGGAACCCTCCATCCCCCTCAGAAAAGCTTAGGACCTGCGGGCCCCCCATGCCTGCTTGCACATGGCGGTGGGGTCTCAGTGTTGAGACTGGGAAGTCCTGGGGGTTCTCTGCTTGAAGGCACACGGTGAATTTCCATGTGGGGCGGTGCTCCGCTCAGAGACAGGACCATCCAGATGCCCTTGAGTCCCGGGGTCTGGTAGCAGGAAAGCAGGTTCAGCTCACACAAGTTCCAGAAAGGAGCTGAGGAAGGCTGCGGCTCCTCTGACAAACCGTGGCCTAGGGGCCTCACTCTCCGGGTCCGAGCTTGGCCCAGGCAGGACTCTCATCTTCCCTGCTCTCCATGGCGAGGCTCCTCTGCAGGCGGGAATGTCAGACGAGCCTTGGCTTAAGGGCCACAGACCAGGGAGAGGAGGAGGCCAGGAAGAAATAGTTCAAGCCCACATGGCCACCACGGTCCCAGCTGACACACCCCACCCCACGGCCACACGGTGGACAGGCCCCATGGGCACCCTGAGCAGAGTCCCTGGCTCCCATATCTGGTCACCTCCAAAGGGTCCAGCTCAGGACCTGTTTGACTGAGCCTGGCTGCCCAGTAGGTACAATCCACGGGGAGAGACAGCTTAACGCTGGATGAAACGCACACAGCCATACGGCTTTGAGGTGGCTTGCCAGGCAAGGCAGACCTTGGAGAGCAGACACACCCAGCTGGCTCTGCCTCTGAGATGCCCACATGCCCAGGACACACGAGGGCCCGCAGGGCCAGCGACATTACGCTTCTCACCCTTCTGCCCTGCTCCTGCCAGACACTGACCTCGTCAGGGCCACATCCTTCAGAGGCTCCATCGCTGGACACAGACCCGGGTCCTTGCCAGGCACAGAGGCCCTGCTCCATCCAGCCCAGCACCGCGTGCCCCCACCCAGCCCTCGAGTCCCCAGTGAGGGGCTGCTGCAGTGGCGGCTGAGGTGTAGGTCTAGGTGGGGACCACCTCAGTCACGTTCCCTGCCAGGACGGGCAGAAGCACTGGCCTTGCAATCGTGCGCACAAACTTGACCCCCATCTCCGCCCCCTCCCCCAGCCCAGAGAGGAGGGGAGTGTGTGGAGTCTGGCATATGTGACCCTTTGGGGCCGGCTGTTCCCAGGGTGGGGGCAGAAGGCAGGGCAGGCTTCCCGCCTGAGGACCATCATGTGGTTCTGGCCAAGCGACCCCAGTGAGGCGTCTCTGCATCCACAAAGCCCCTTCCCTCAGACAGTGAACGGGGTCCCCTGGGGAGCCAGGGGTCACTCTGCACTCTCAAATGTACTCGCTTACAAGCAGCTACTGTTGTGCAACCTTGGAACATGCTGAGTCCTGCCAACACAGAAGCTGAGCCACCACTGAGAGCAGCTGCTGAGACCGCCTCCATGCTGTCAGACCCCTCAGGCCTGGGGGCTCGGCCAGGTGCTCTGTTGGAGGTTTGCCTGCTGGCCCCCAATGTGCTCATCCCCCTTCAACTCATTTTGTAAGTGAGGTTTAAACATTGCCCCCCGACCCCACAAAGCTCTCCTGACTCTCCAGGCGCCCCACCCCACCCCAGCTCCCGTCTGTAAGGACTTGTACATACCCCTGTCGGGCACAGTGGGAATATCCACTTCTCCATAGGATGCCCCCCGGGGGAGGGGCTGCGTGCTCCTCTAGGACAGGGATAGGATCCTACTCACCTTCAACCTGCCGGGACTAGTGCCTGGCCTGCAGAAGGTGCAGGGCTGCCCACCCCAACGTGGGCTTAATAGAGCACAGCTGGCCTGGGGAGCCGGGGATGGAGCATTCCCTGACTGTTGTGTCGTTCTCTCAAACTGCCCTCCTCGAGACCCCCTGCAGGCCAGTGCTGCCCCTGGCCCCCAACAGGGCAACGGCAAGGTTGATTCCACTGACCACAGCTGCCTGGTGCTGCCTGATCTGCCCTCCACCCTGATTACGCTGTCCAGCCCTGGTTCCACATCCCGTAATGGAGGCTGAAGTCCCGCGTGAATCCAAGGCCCGGGCACCTCTTCAAGAAAGCCCGCTTCGTCCAGAGCCCAGCAGAACCATCTCTTCTCCACTGGGCACTTCAGTCCTAGTGACACTGCTTCAGGTGGCTGGGAACCGGGCAAGGGGACAACCGGGGGGTCTCCAGGGGGCTGCTAGAGCTTCCTCATGCAGGTCGTCCACCCGTGCACAAGTGTCTCTGGGGTGTGAGCCCAGAAGGGAGACTGCTGGAACATGGAATGGGGGCACCTTCGACTTTGCTGTATGATGCCAAGCTGTTTTCCCAGAGGCTGTTCCAGCTTACACTCCCAGCATCAGCAAGCAAGGGTGGCCACTGCTCAGTGTGTGCCAGCACAGGCCTTGTCCAGCCTGCTCATTCTTACCAGCCTGTTGGTGGTGCCATGGTGCTCACCGTGGGTGCACCCTGCATCCCCCCGATTATAATGGGGTGAAACATCTCATATGTTCACTGGTGATCTGGGTTTTCTCTGGGGACACGGTGAGGGAGGGCACTCCAGGGGTCTCGCAGGGTCCGAGGGGTCTGTTTCTTGGCCTCACTTCACCACAGAACGCTGTTCCAGCGCATTCTTCTGTCTTGGGCGGTTTCTCCGTGTCCTGGTCTGGCGCCCTCCATCCATTCCAGGAGCTGCCCTTTGACCTCGGCTGTCCTGGCTGTCTGGGTGGGGGGAGTTCCTCAGCACTGACCACTGGGGTGGCACTGCAGCCCCCTCTCTCGCCTCACCTTACACAGGGCGGCCTTTCTGGTGCAAACTGACTCCTCATGATGTGTCAGGCCCAGAGGCAAGCGGCCCTGAAGTTAGATCCGAAGCGGAGTTCGTCCAGCAAGTCGAGGTCTCTAGCTGCAGGTGTTCTAAGATACATGGACCCTTGTGCATGGAGCACAGGAGGATGGACGTGCCGTCTCCAGAGGGGGCACAGGATGGGGGTGAGGCCCCCTGAACTTACGCACCGGTGCTACTCAAACAGGATGGGGTGAGGCCCCCTGAACTTACGCACCAGTGCTACTCAAACAGGATGGGGTGAGGCCCCCTGAACTTACGCACCGGTGCTACTCAAACAGGATGGGGTGAGGCCCCCTGAACTTACGCACCGGCACTACTCAAACGGTGGAGTCACAGTTCCCTGGGGCACTGGCTATAGTCCCAGGGGATGGAGGACTTGCCCCTCACTGGGCAGCTGCAGGGAACATTCCCACCAACAGAGGGCATCCGGGAATGGTGGCAGGGTGGGCCACAGGCTCTGGGTCAGATGGGCTTGGGTTCAAGTCCTGGCACTGGCCTGCCATATACATGGTCACCAGCCATGGAACCCCTATGTTGGGCACAGAGGGGCCTCAAGCCCAGGGCCACTGTGCAGAGCAGTTCTGTGAACACCAGGGTCTCATCTGCACCTTGGGAGCAGGGTATGAAGGAATCAGCTAACAGGTAAAGTGAAACCGACCGTCTAGGGGAGGTTTTGAAGGCTGTGGGCTGGGTTCACCCTCCCCTCTCCATCAAAACCTGGAGGCAACCAAAGTTCTGCTTGTTCCTTCGCCTCTCCTCCCTCACGCCAAACCTTCGCCTCTCCTACTTCACGCCAAACCTTCGCCTCTCCTCCCTCATGGCAAATCAGGCCACCGTGGGGGCGGGGGCAGCACCGACTTCCCCCTGCCTGGCATCAGGCTGGGTGGAGGACGGCAGGCTCACCAAACAGGTTCCAGCTCTGTACCCAGAAAAATTAAGCTTTTGTAGCATGAAACCCTGGGACCCTTAGGAGCTGTCTCTTAGAGGAGTGTGGGGCTAGGAGCGGCGTGGGTGGGGGGCACTCAGCCCTGGGATTTGCTGGGCCAGGAACCAGCTGGCCCCTCTCCCCAGGCCTCTGCCTGGTCTGACCAGCATTGGGAGGGTCTTCACTGACCGAGGGCCATTTCAAGAGGAAGCTTTGCAAGGCCCATTCACAGCCTCAGGATTCCGGCCCTCCCCACAGTCAGCTGGGCTCTGGGGATGGGGCATTTGCTGTGGGGGCTAGGCAGGCCCTTGAACACAGGCCCCACGGCCTGTGTGACTGCTGGGTCTTCTCGGGTCCCCTGCTCATCGGTCGCTCCCTCCCACAGCCCCTCCGGCCTGCTCACGGACCATAAGTTTATTAATTTGACCCCAGCCCATGGTCTGTGGGGCATTTTGGGGACACTGGAGCCGGCTACAGGACAGACTCAGGCCCAGTGGGAACAGGCTCTGCCACAGTCACACATGCTGGACTGTGGGCACTTGGCCCAGGGACTGGACAAGTGCCCAGTATGACGGAGGAAGCTGGAGCCCTCTGGGCTGTTCCAGGCCCGCGGGCTGCCTCTGAGTGCAGGCCTCCTGGGGGAAGGCCCGGTGTCCCCCACCCCTCAGCAGGAAGCAGCCCCGGCCCTGGGCAGTTCTGTCCCCCAGCACCCAGTTCCTGAATGGCGCCCCACCATTCTGCTGTTGCCCTGTGCCTCCTGTTGGCCCCCCAGTTTGCTACACAGGGGGCAGTAAACACTGACCCCAATGTCACTGTCCTCCAAGACACCGTCTCCACGTCCTGGCACCCACATTCATCATTAGGAGCCCACCGCCCTGGGGGCCCAACTTCTGGAAATGCAGTTCACCCACTCTGTCCCTGCAGCATTCCAAGGGTCCTGTGATTTCACGGGAAAACGGAACAGGCCCAAAGGTGGGGGTGGGTGTGAGAACAGATATGGGACTCCCCCTCACTGCGCGGCAGATAGAGGGCAAAGGGCCTGGGGAAGAGGAACACCCCCACCCCTCCATAATCCGCTCGGGGGCTCTCCCTGGCAAGGTAAGAGCCCCACCGCGGGCTGGGGGCTCACCTCGTCCTCCGGCAGAGTGGGGAGCGGTTCGAAGTCGTAGAAGTCCAGGTCTCTGCCGTCCTCCTCATAGAAGCCCGCCGTGGCCGGCTCCAAGGCCTGCATCCTGTGCGTGGGGCCGAGCGCCGTGGCTGCCGCAGGCGCCGGGCTGGGGGTTCGGGGATCAGGGCGCCCTCGGTCCGCGTTCTGCCGGGCCGAGGTCGTTGCCTCCCGCAGCCCCTCCCGCCTGCTCGGCCGCCGCCTCTGCAACGCCGGCTCGCTAGGCTCCGGCTCCTGCTCCGGGCGGCTACGCGCGCCCAGCCGCCATGGCAACGTGCCGCCGCCGCCGCCGCACGCACCGCGGGCCCCCGCCCCCCCCCCCCGGCTGTCTGCCGGTCACCGCACCCGCCCCCCGCTGGCCGCCCGTCTCTGAGCACCCCCTCCGCTGTCTGCTGGGCCCGCCCCCCTGCGGCTCCCCTAAGGCCCCTTGCGCGCCTACCTCCCCCGCCGCCTGCCGCAGTGTCGCCCAAGGGGGAGGGGTGCGCTGCCTGTGTCCGACGGGGTGGAGGGGGACAGCGGCCACCTGGGGACAGAACTCGGGATGAGGGAAGGCAGACACTGGCAGAGAGCTGTGGTCCCTGGCGGGAGGAGGGGCTTGAGGAAGACTGGGTGCTCCGCGGACGTTCTTGGCACTTTGCGCACCAGAGGAAGTGTCCCTCTGGGACGTCGGCACCTTTCTGGGGGGGTGCACCGGCAGCTGAGGCCTGTGCGCTGCCGGTGACTGTGTGTGGGGAGGGACCATTCTGTGTGGCAGGGTGTCTAAAGAGGCCCCGCATGATGCCGCGGGGTTTTCGCCCCACCTCGGCACACGGAGGGGTCGAGGCGCCAGGCGGATCATCGACCCTCCACCGTATCTCATCCACATACCCCACCCTCGCTGGTAAGGGGCGGGGCTGCCGCAGTCCCCGCTGGGGGTGGCCTCTGCGGTGGCTCTGGCTGTGTCAGGTGGAGGATGGGATGCGCCGGCAGGGGGTCCGAGGGGGCTCGCACCCTGGAGAGTCAGAGCTGCTGCGATCTGCCTCAGCCCTCGCTTGAGCTGGGGTCCTATGGACGTCGGGTGGGGGGCCGACAGTTACAGCCTCACTGTCCCCTCCCCCATGCCAGTCAGCTCTCTGGATCTCCAACAGAGACCCAGAAAACAGGACTCCCCAATGTGGGCTTTCTGCGGGCTCGTGATTAACTCCTTCACTGCTCTGCAAAGGTCCTTTGCATCCAGGGCCAACCTTGCCCCAAACTGGTTGGCAAAGGGGCCAGGACAGTCCCCTGCTAGCCTAGTTAAGAGCCAGTACCTCCCCAGCCTAGTAAAGGGCCAGGACAATACCCCCCACCAGACTAGTAAAGAATCGAGACAGCCCCCAACCCCAGCCTAGTAAAGGGCCAGGACAGCCCCCTAGACTAGTAAGGATCAGGACAGCCCCTGCCCCTAAAGCTTAGTAGAGGGCCAGGACAGCCCCCTCCCCAGACTAGTAAAGGGTCAGGACAGCCCCCAACCCCAGCCTAGTAAAGGGCCAGGACAGCTACCTCCCCAGACTAGTAAAGGGTCAGGACAGCCCCCCAACCCCAGCCTAGTAAAGGGCCAGGACAGCTACCCCGTCTTAGATATCTAGTGCTGCTATCACAGAAGTACAGTTGGCCCTCCGTATTGGAAGTTTCCGTATGCGTAAATTCAACCAATGTCGGATTGAAAATATTAAAAAAAAAAAAAAAAATTCCCAAAAGCAAAACGTGAATCTACCTCACAGAGCACTACGCAGAATCCACATGAATGAAGCGATAAGGAGGCATACGCTGCAGTAGCCTTCCACCATGTCACATAGTCTGTCTCCAGTACTTGTTGTTTGAGCATTGTTCACCTCGCATCTTGTCATTATTCCCTAAACAATACAGTATAACAACTACTTATATAGCCTTTGCACTGTATTGCGTATTACAAGTAATCCAGAGATGATTTAAAATATATCAGAGGATGTGTGTAGGTTATATGCAAATACTACACCATTTTATATAAGGGACTTGAGCGTCTGTGGATTTTGGTATCAGAGCAGGTCTTGGAACCAATCCCCCTGGATACAGAGGGAGGACTGTACCACAAGTGAGTGGCTTTAACACAGAGAAATTTATTCTCCCACAGTTTAGGAGGCTAGAAGTCCGAATTCAGGGCACCAGCTCCACGGGAAGGCTTTCTGTCTCTGTCATCTCTGGGGGAAGGTCCTTGTCATCACTTTTCACCTGGAGTAGGAGCTTCTCAGTTCAAGGACCCAGGGTCCAAAGGACATACTCTACTCCTGGCTATTCTTTCTTGGTGATAAGAGGTCCCTCTCCTCTCTGCTCAATTCTTTCTTTTATGTCTCCAAAGAGGTTGACTCAAGATACCACTTAATCTTGTAGATTGAGTCCTGTCTCTTTAATATAACTGCCTCTAATCCTGCCTCATTACCATCATAAACCGAACCAAAACCAAACCCTTTGTGGATTTCAACTCATAGCGACTCTATAGGGTAGAGTAGAACTGTCCCACGGGGTTTCCAAGGAGTGGCTGGTGGATTTGAACTGCTGACATTTTGGTTAGCAGCCTGAACTCTTAACCACTGCACCATCAGTGCTCCCATTAGCATCATAGAGGCAGGATTTACAACACGTAGGATAGTCACATCAGATCACAAAATGGTGGACAACCACACAATACTGGGAATCATGGCCTAGCCAACTTGACACATTTTTTTTGGGACACAATTCAATTCATAACACCCCCCTCCAGCCTAGTAAAAGGCCAGGGCAGCTACCCCCTCCAGGTTAGCAAACTGTCAGGAGAGTCCACTCCCTCTACCCCTGCTTCCCACAGGTAAGGTAGGGTGATTGATGTCCCACATGCCACCTGTAGAGAGCAGAGCTGTCATAGATTGAATTGTGTCCCCAAAAAATATCTGTCAACTTGGCTAGGTCATGACTCCTAGTATTGTATGATTGGCTACCATTTTATCATCTGATGGATTTCCCTGTGTGTTGTAAATTCTATCACTATAATGTAATAAGATGGATGTTCAGCAGTTATACTGATGAGGTCTTCAAGATTAGATAGTGTCTTAAGCCAATCTCTTTAGAGATATAAAAGAGAGAAGCAAGCAGAGACACATGGGGACATTGTACCACCAAGGAAGCAGTGCCAGGAGCAGAGTGCATCCTTTGGACCTGAGGTTCCTGTGCTGAGATGCTTCCAGACCAAGGGAAGACTGATGTATCATAAGGACCCTTCTCCAGAGACGATAGAGAAAGACTTCACCTGGAGCTGGTAACCTGAATTTGGACTTGTAGCCTACTAGACACAACTTCTCTTTGTTAAAACCATCCACTTGTGGTATTTCTGCTATAGCAGCGCTAGATGACTAAGAGCTGTGGGCCAAAGCTCTCGGGGAGGTGGGCGCAGGTTCTTCAGGGCCAGCTTCTAGCTTCCTGGCATGGCAGTCATATCCTTGGGGCCTGGCCGGACCAGGCACACAGTAGATACTCAATAAATGCTTCTTTCATGAATGGGACAGGGCTTGGGCATGCTGTGCAGTGTGGGTGGGAGACTCATTTCCGACCTTGACCAGGACACTGTAGCTCCAGGCCCTGGCCTGGCAGGGTGTGAGAGGACATGAGACATGGAGCCCCGGAGGAGGTAGGAGGCCTCTGGCCAAGAGCTGGGTGTGGTGTCTGAGCAGCGAGGCAGCCCCACCACGTTCAGTGCTGATCCTTGGCCCACCCAGGTAAACCAGATCAGAAATCTGGGGTAGCTGGCATCCTTCTTGGCACCAGCCTTGGGGTGCTGGGATGCTTGGAGCAGCAGCCAGTGGGGATGCAGGGAGACAGCACAGGGCAGGAGGAAAGGCAGCTCACAGGTGAGAGGCCCCTCCTCCCACACCTGAGTCCTTTCTGTGCCTCTGCCTCACCAGTCTGAGAGGATGGCACGACTTGTCCCAGGACCCTGTGGCTTCAGACCCACCCTGATGGGCCCACAGAGCTGAGCTCAGAGCCTAGCTGCCCTTGGCTGGCGCCCTGGCTGCAGGGTCCCTTCCTCTGTCCAGGCCAAGGGGCTTGGAGCCGCTCACAGCCTAGGAACCGAGGGGCCTTTTGGGGGAAACTCCGGCTGGCATAGCTGATCAGAGAAGGGTTTGGGCGTCGCATGGGCGATGGGGATGGCGGACTCAGTCACCAGTTCTCAAGCTACCCGACGGTTCTGGGTTTAGGGATGAGGACGTGGATGCTGAACGAAGTGGGCAGAGGTGACCCCATGGCTTAGAGAGAAGTCGCGTCACATGAACTGTGGGTGTAGTGACACATTGTCCGCTTCTGGAAAAACTACATCCAATTTGAGTAAACTACCCCCCCCCCCCAAAAAAAAGGGGAATATTGACGGAAGCTGAGTCAGCTTTAGCTGCTGCAGCCTACACGTACTGAACGGGCATCTCCCGTCTTTTCAGCTTCCAAGTTCACAGGCAGGTGGAATGGTCGTTCTGTGGGTGGAGGCCATGGCACAGGCCAGCCCAGAAGGGCTGGGTGGGGCCCCAGTGGTGCCTAAATGCACTTACTGGGCATTTCCATCTTCACAGTGTCCCAAGTTCACAGTCAGGTAGAGTGGCTGCCCTTGAACAGGGTCCATGGCATGGGGCCAGCCCAGTAGGGGATGGGCAGGGCTCCTATGGTGCCTCTGGGTGGAGTGGCACTCTGTTTCTTCATTTGGTCACCAGCTTTGGTTTAGTGGTCTGGGGCCCTCGGTCTTCATTTTTCGGAAGAGTGATAGGAAACTTGTTTTTGTTAGCTTTGTGGAGCGTTTGCATACTTGCCTGCATTTGTAGCAAGCCTTGCTCCCAGGGGAGGGTGTGGTGTTGGCCCTGTGTCCTGGCACCTCACAGGCAGTAGGCGCTCCGTTAATGCCGTTGGGTGAAGACATGGCTGGGGTCAGAGCAAGTCTAGATTAGGCTGGCTCCAACTCTTCCCAGAGCAGATGAGACAACATAGATGAGGACTCGGGCGTTCAAGAAGCTGCAACGTTCATTTCAAGCTTGGGTCCAAACAGGGCCAGGGTCCGCCATGAACAGGCCAAGATGATGGCCTTCCGGCACGGCCTCCAGCCCTGCCTCTCCCTGCCGCACACTCCCAGCGACACACTTTCTTCTGAAGACTCTCAGGTGATGTTAGAATTCTGCAGAGGCTTCCAGACCTGCATGCAGGTCCATGGTCCAAGGCTTGATGGTACCCCAGCCTTCATACTGCTCATCTCCCTTCTTTCTGGCATTGCCTCTTCTGCCTCCAGAGGGTCCCTGACCCAGCCACCATCCCTACCCTCACATCTCCTCCCTCCTGCTGACCCTCTCCTCCCCGAGGTGCCCAGGGCAGGAGCCCTGGCACTTTCTCCCATGGAGTTTGCAGCATGCTGTTCTCAGAGACCTGGTCACCCCACACACCTTGGGACTGTGTCTTGCTTTCTTGAGCCTGCCCTCCAGACCCTAGCTCCTGTCTCAGGGTGTGTCCTGTACACATGTGCAGTTGGCAATCAGCTTGACCAGGCTGCATGCTGAGGTGGGCAGCAGTGGGCTTCGATGTGGGCTCTCATCTGCCCTAAAAGAATTTTTTGAAAAGCTGTCAACCCACTTGTGTATTCTAAAGTTGACATCTAATTAAAAAAAAAGTTAATAATTACAAAGAATGTAATTTCTGGTGTAAACACTGATACTTTGAAATAAAACCGTTAATCCTTCTTATAAAAGTGTCTGAGAAGCTAAATACCAAAATGATTTTGATACCAACATCCATCATTTAAAAATACATAGACAAGCTCGTCTTTAACAGTCAGAAATTTTCTTGAACTCATTATATTCATCTGATTTTGCCCATAATTCTGTCCTACCATAAAATATTCTTATATGTGGAAGTTTCTATTAATCTCCTATCCCATTCTCTGTAACAAATATACCTGTGGAACTACCATGTGACTCAGAAATTCAACCCCTGGGTATATATCCAAAACAAAAGCAGGGACTTAAAAGATACCTGTACACCAATATTCACTGCAGTATTATTCACAATGCAGGGGCGGGGGAAGGTGGAAACTACCCAAGTGCTCCTCAAGAAATGAGTGAATAAACGATGGGATATTATTCAGAGATAAAGAGAAATGAAGTCCTGATACATGCCACCACATGGATGAATTGTAAAACATCATGCTGAGCGAAATAAGCCAGACAAAAAAGGACAAACATTGTGCAATCCCACTTACATGAAACATCTAGAATAGACAGATGAATAGAAACGAAAGTTTATTAGTGGTTTCCAGGGATAGGGGGCAAGAATGGGGAGTTACTGCTTACGGGACATTAAGTTTCTTTTTGGAGACATGAAAAAAAAGGAAACAAATCGTAGTGATGGTGGTGGTGGTGGTGGTGAAGGTGGTTGTGATGGTGGTGGTGATGGTGGTGATGGTCATGGTGGTGGTGGTGGTGTTGATGGTGATGATGGTAGTGAGTGTGATGGTGATGGTGGTGGTGGTGGTGGTGATGGTGGTGATGTGGAGGTGGTGATGGCTGTGGTGGTGTTGATGGTGATGATGGTAGTGAGGGTGATGGTGATGGTGGTGGTGGTGGTGGTGATGGTGGTGGTGGTGGTGGTGATGGTGGTGATGTGGTGGTGGTGGTGATGGTGGTGACGGTGGTGGTGATGGCTGTGGTGGTGATAGTTGCACAACATTGTGAATGTGATTAATAACACAGAATAGTACACTTAAAAATGGTTAAAATGGCAAATTTTATGTTATATATATTTTACCACAATAAAAAATTAAAAGATATACATGTAAGTTTTAATAAATTGAATACTTAATAAAATATTTTAAAAATACATTCCCTCCTCCCATGACTATAAGACTCATTTTACAGTGTCCGAGAGTCATTTAACAAAGTAAATGACAATGTTTTTCAGGAATTCTCAAGAAAGGAAAGATGACTACATGGGGGCGGGGGTGTGCCTGCTGCTGCAGTTGTTACATTGTTATATTTTCTCAGCACACTGGGTTGTCCTGGTCCTGCTGGGCTCTGCCAGCAGGGATCACTGGAAGGCTGCTGGAGAAGAGGAGGAACCCTCCCACTGTTCTTTGCCTGGTGGGATCATTTGATTCCAAACCAAAACACCCAAACCCGTTGCCGTAGAGTCGATTCCGACTCATAGCAACCCTATAGGACAGAGTGGAACTGCCCCACAGGTTTCTAAGGAGCAGCTGGTGGATTCAAACTGCCAACTTTTGGTTAGCAGCGGGGCTCTTAACCACTGTGCCACCAGGGCTCCCGTTTGATCCCAGGTTCCAGTTTTTCCCCTGGAGCTCCCAGAAGAAGGGCCAACAGACAGCACCCATCCTAGAGGGTCTGGGCCCCAGCTTTGCAGGGCCCTTCCTCCCAGCCCAGGTTCTAGCAACCCCAAATCCTTCCCTTTGCCCCCACTCACACCCCCTCGAGTGTGGAAGTTGCTTCCTGCAGGGACTATCTCCAGAGACCTTCACACCCCCTTTGCCTTTCAGTCCTTCAGCATTCTAGAACCAACTCTGTGTGTCTCCTCTCCCTGTTGACGTGACTGGTATGGCTCCTGCTTCCCTGTGGGGTCCACTCAACACTGACCTCTTGATCAATGTGCACCTCTTCCTCGCTGAAATCACACCAAACGTAAAACTGAGTCTCAGATGGAGACTCATGATTTGTGCCTAATTCCAAAGAGGCAAAGATGCCAGGGGCATTTGAGGGGCTCAAATGTCCTAACACACGTAGACACTGTGTGCATGTATGGAGCTGTGAGAGATGGGGTCTCTTTCCTCATTCACCTTGTTTTGCCCTGTGGGATGCTGAGCGTGATGCTTCTTTGACCATACTTGGGGGTAGGGGAGGTGAGGTCACTGAAGGACAGTGTCTCCTCCCATCAGGCTGCCCACTCTGTGACATACCGGGGGAACCCCAAGAGCAAAAGAGCCAGGTCCTGATCTCCAGCCCCATGCATTTCTCACGCATAGTGAGGAAGAAACACCATGGGAGAAGCACATCCTAATGGGGTTGGTAATGCCCCTACTATGAGTGACACCATGGTCATGATGCCCAGCCTCTGAGCACACCCTGGGAGCACTGTGCCATAGTGAGATCAGGGTGGTGTAAGGCGCAGATTTTCCCTGTACAGAGAAGGAGGGGAGATGGCAGGGGGCCCACAGGACCCCACTGTAGGTAGACCCACAGGCAGATCTGTTTTGTTGTAGTTGTTAGGGGCCATTAAGTCAGTTCTGACTCATAGTGACCCTATGTACAACAGAATGAAACACTGCCCGGTCCTGTGCCATCCTTATAATAGTGGTTATACTTAAACCAGTTGTTACAGCCACTGTGTCAATCCAACTCATTGAGAGTCTTCCTGTTTTTCACTAACCCTCTACATTACCAAGCATGATGTCCTTCTCCAGGGACTGAATCCTCCTGACAACATGTCCAAAGTATGTGAAATGTAGTCTCGGCATCCTTGCTTCTAAGGAGCACTCTGGTTGTACTTCTTCCACGATAGATTTGTTTGTTCTTTTGGCAGTCCATGGTATATTCAATATTCTTCTCCAACATCACAATTTAAAGGAGTCAATTCTTCTTCTGTCTTCCTTATTCATCATCCAGCTTTCAGATGCATAGGAGGTGATTGAAAACACCATGACTTGGATCAGGCTCACCTTAGTCTTCAAGGTGACTTTAAAGAGGTCTTTTCCAGCAGATTTCCCCAATGCAATGTGTCTTTTGATTTCTTGACTGCTGCTTCCATGGATGTTGATTGTCAATCCAAGTAAAATGAAGTCCTTGACAACTTCAGTCTTTTCTCCATTTATCATTATTTTGCTTATTGGTCCAGATGTGAGGATTTTTGTTTTCTTTATGTTGAGGTGTAATCCATACTGAAGGCTGTGATCTTTGATCTTCATCAGCAAGTGCTTAAAGTCCTCTTCACTTTCAGCAAGCAAGGTTGTGTCATCTGCATAATGCAGGTTGTTAATGAGTCTTCCTCCAATCCTGATGCCCCGTTCTTCTTCATATAGTCCAACTTCTCGGATTATTTGCTCAGCATACAGATTGAATGGGTATGGTGAAAGGATACAACCCTGATGCACACCTTTCCTGATTTTAAGCAGCCATGCAGTATTCCTTTGTTCTGTTCGAATGACTACCTCTTGATCTACGTGCAGGTTCCTCGTGAACACAATTAAGTGTTCTAGAATTCCCATTCTTCACAATGTTATCTATAATTTGTTACGATCCACACAGTCAAATGCCTTTGCATAGTCAATAAAACACAGGTAAACATCTTTCTGGTATTCTCTGCTTTCAGCCAGTATCCATCTGACATGAGCAATGATATCCCTCATTCCACGTCCTCTTCTGTATCCACTTGAATTTCTGGCAGTTCCCTGTCGATACACTGCTGCAGCCACTTTTGAATGATCAGTAAAATTTTACTTGGGTGTGATATTAATGATATTGTTCAATAATTTCTGCATTTGATGGGATCACCTTTCTTGGGAATAGGCATAAATATAGATCTCTTCCAGTCGGTTGGCCAGGTAGCTGTCTTCCATATTTCTTGGCCTAGACGAGTGAGCACTTCCAGTGCTGCATCAGTTTGTTGAAACATCTCAGTTGGTATTCTGTCAATTGCTGAAGCCTTGTTTTTCACCAATGCCTTCAGTGCAGCTTGGACTTCTTTCTTCAGTTCCATTGGTTCCTGATCATATGCTACCTCCTGAAATGGTTGGACATCGATGGATTCTTTTTGGTATAGTGACTCTGTGTATTCTTTCCTTCTTCCTTTGGTGCTTCCTGGGTCATTTAATATTTTCCCCAGTGGAATCCTTCAATATTGCAATTTGGAACTTGAATTTTTTCTTCAGTTCTTTCAGCTTGAGAAATGCAGAGTGTATACTTCCCTTTCATTTTTCCATCTCCAGGTCTTTGCCTATGTCATTATAATACTTAGTCTTCTCGAGCCGCCCTTTGAAAACTGTTCAACTCTTTTACCTCAACATTTCTTCCTTTTCTTTAGCTACTCAATGTTCAAGAGCCGCTTGCAGAGTCTGTTCTGACATCCATTTTGGTCTTTTCTTTCTTTCTTGTCTTTTTAATGACCTCTTGTTTTCTTTGTGTATGATGTCCTTGATGTAGTTTCACAACTCATCTGGTCTTCCGTCATCAGTGTTCAACTTGTCAAATCTATTCTTAAGATGGTCTCTAAATTCAGGTGGGATATACTCAAGGTGGAACTTTGGCTCTCATGGACTTGTTCTAATTTTCTTCAGTTTCAACTTGAATTTGCATCTGAGCAATTGACGGTCTGTTCCACAGTCGGTCCCTGGCCTTGTTCTGACTGATGATATTGAGGTTTTCCATCATCTCTTCCCACAGATGTAGTCGATTTGATTCCTGTGTATGCCATCTGGCAAGGTCCACATGTATAGTCACCATTTATGTTGGTGAAAAAAGGTATTTGCAATGAATAAGTCATTGGTCTTGCAAAATTCTATCATGCGATCTCCAGAATCATTTCTATTACCAAGGCCATATTTTCCAACTACTGATCCTTCTTCTTTGTTTCCAATTTTTACATTCCAATCTCCAGTAATTGTCAATGCATCCTGGTTACATGTTCAATCAATTTAAAACTTCAGAAGTTGGTAAAAATCTTCAATATCTTCACTTTGGCCTTAGTGGTTGGTGTGTAAATTTGAATAATAGTTGTATTACCTGGTTTTCCTTGTAGACATATGAATATTATCCGATCATTGACAGTGTTGTACTGCAGGATAGATCTTGAAATGTTCTTTTTGTTGATGAATGCAATGCTATTCCTCTTCAAGTTGTCATTCCCAGCATAGTAGACCATATGATTGTCCAATTCAAAATGGCCAATACCAGTCCATTTCAGCTCACTAATGCCTGTTTATGTGTCCCATTAGATTTCTGATGACTTCCAGTTTTCCTAGATTCATACTTCGTACATTCCACGTTTTGACTATTAATGGATGTTCGCAGCTGTTTCTTCTCATTTTGAGTTGTGCCACATCAGCAAAGGAAGGTCCTGCAAGCTTGACTCCATCCACATCATGAAGATTGACTCTACTTTGAGGAGGCAGCTCTTCCCCAGTCATCTTTTGAGTGCCTTCCAACCTGAGGGCCTCATGTTCCGGCACTATATCAGACAATGTTCCACTGCTATTCATAATGTTTTCACTGGCTAAATCTTTTCAGAAGTAGACCGCCAGGTCCTTCTTCCTCGTCTGTCTTAGTCTGGAAGCTCAGCTGAAACCTGTCCATCATGGGTGGCCCTGCCGGTATTTGAATACCAGTGGCATAGCTTCCAGCATCACGGAAACACGAAAACCCCCACAGTAGGACAAACTGACAGATACGTGGGGGAGATCAGTTTTGGGAAGGAGGATATCCCAGTGTTGAGTACCTGGAATCAAACTCCTGAATTCATGTTGCTTCCTAGGAGGGTCTTCCTGGCTTCCAGGGATGTGCACACCCAGTGTGAAGACCCCACCTGAGAGGACATGGAGGATGAGTCCTGGTGAGCAGCGGACAGGAGGGAAGGGGAAGATGGCGGGAGAGTCTAGGTACCAGGCTTGGCCTGGGGAACCTCGTCCCACAGGTGGCCCTCCAGGACTGAGAATCCAAACAGAGGTCCTCAAACCTGTGATAAATGGCCAACCTCGGTGGTAATTGATGGGATGAAAATTAAAAGACATATGACCAGATGCCATTTTTTTACCCATTAAGAAGGCAAGAATTTAGGCAAACGTAAAAATCCTTCTGATATCTGAGGTGGTGATAGTGCAGGATTTGGTACTTCAGCAGGGGATGAGGGGATGTATTGGGACAACCTGAGGGCCATTTGTCAACTCAATGACAAGAAGTTTCATTTCTGGGGATCATGTTTGCAGAAACTCACCAATGTACCCAAAGGTTGTTCTCAAGAGGATCTATCACTAAACTGCTGACATTAACACAAAATGGAAGAGCCCAGAGTGTTGGATTCTGGGAAAATAGATAAAGTATTACAGAACATGTAGATATGGATTGTAGAAGTAAGCATGTAGACAGTCTTACAACACCCACCTAGAGAACAAGCCCATGTTTGAAGTTCTGGGAGGATGGTTCCCACAGGTGGGGAGGTTCCTGTTGTCACCGAGCACCTAGGCCAGTACCTGGAACAGGTAGGTACCTGCTGGATGGTGAGTGAGCATGTGTGGTCTGTGCTGGCATCAGTAATGGGGGTATCTATGAAGGATGATTGGGGTGATTTCTCTCTTGGTGAGTATCTACACTTTCTAAATCCTCTACAAGTGCTATGTTTGAAATCAGAAAAGAGTGATGAGCACAGGGACCAGGAAAAGCACTCTCAGTTTTAGCAATAGGGGTCACGCACCACATCAGAGTAACTCGTGGAAACCACTGGAAGGTTTTTCCCTTTCTTAGCCCATAGACATTTTGGTTTTGATGCTGGGAGAGCTGGGGGTTTCATCTGGTGTTGCAGGCCTGGGCTACAACACCCTTTTGGAGGCAGATGTTGTGACGGTTGGTTGAGATGTTTACGTATTTTCAGAGATTTCTGTCTTCAGGGAAATTTAAAGGGGAGCACCTTGCTGCAGGAGATGCCAGCTGGATGAGCATTGCTTCTAATTCTAAGAAACCAGCTGGCTGCCCCTGAGGGCCCTGGGGGACCCCAGCCCTAGTGCTCCTGTTCTGTGGCACTCTTGGTGGTGCTGGTCCTACTCCAGGCACCCCTGATTGGCCTCCCCAGCAGTCACCAGGGCACCATCCCATTCCTTGAAGAGGAAGGCACAATGGCAGGTGCCACGGATTGTCACCACAGCAGGGGTGGGGGCTGGCTGGATTACACTGATAAACGTCTGATGTCAAACCAAGTTTGTATCCCTGGAATAGATCTACTTAATTGTGGGAAATTGTCATTGCCAAATATTGCTGGATTTGGTTAACTAATAGTATTTAGTGTAAGGATTTTTGCATTTATTTTCACTGACCTGTAATTTGTCTTTCTCATAATGCCCTTGTCAGGTTTAAGTATAAGGTCATGCTAGCTTCATGAAACAACCAGGCTGTGTTTCTTCTTTTTCTGTTCTTTGGAAGAATTCTTGTAAAATTGGTATTTTTTTCTTAAAAGGTTGAAAGCCATCTAGCCATCTGGACCTAGAAGTGATGGTATATCCTTCTCCTCCTCCTCCTTTTTGTCTTATGGGAAAGTTTAAAATTATGGGTTCAGTTCTTTGATAATTATATAGATATTAAGAAGTTTATTTGCTTAAGTCAGATTTGTTGTGTTTTCCCAGGAATTTGCCTGTTCCATCTAACTTCTCAAACTTATTGGCATGAAATGGCATGTATTATGCTGTTTTCATCATTTTAATGTCTGTGGGATCTGTAGTACTAGCCCCCTCTAATTCCTGACATTTGTTGCTATGCTTTTTTTCTTACTCTGCTTTGCCAGGGCTATATTGATTTTATTAATCTTTTTAAAGAACATGTATTTTTATTTCATTAATTTCTGCTCTTATCTTTATTATTTCATTTATTCTACTTTCTTTTGGGGGGGGGGGCGCTTATTTATTATTGGCAGTCCATGTGTTGTGTGAAGAATTAGCATGCCTGGCTGCTAACCAAAGTGTCAGAGGTTGCCGTCCACCCAGAGGCACTTTGGAAAAAAGTACTGGCAATCTACTTCTGAAAAATGAGCCATTGAAAACCCCACGGAGCACAGGTCTACTCTGACACACATGGAGTTGTCAAGAGTCAGAGTCAACTTGATGGCAACTGCTGTAATTTACTATTATTTTTCTAAACTCTTGAGATGAGTTTTAAAAAATAATTTAAAAATCATTGTTTTTAGCCTTTCTTCTATAAGTTTTCTCCAAGCACAGTTTTAGTATGATAAGGTTGGATGTGCTGTATTTTCATTCTCATTGAGGTAAAAATATTTACTAATTTCCACTGTGATTTCCTCTTTGACTTGCAGTTTAGACACTTATTTCTAAATTTCCAAACATATGGGAGTTTTCTAGTTATCTCCTTGTTAGTGGTTTCTAGCTTAGTGTACTATGTCAGAGACTGAAACTTGTCTAATGGTCCAGGATGTGTGCCATTTTGGAGTATGCTCTGCATGTGATTGATGGGAACTGTTCTCCACACGTCATGAGTTTGCATGTGCTGCCTTTACCATTTCTTGCTGCCTCCTTTTCCTGTGGTAACACTGGTCACTGGGCTCACATTCATGGATTTGTTCTGTGGAGCAACAAGGATCTACTGACCCCGGGACTCTTCCTGGCACCCCTAGTCCTGACCTGTCTCTCTGTTAGGGATTCCTGACACTCAGTAACCCTGACCCTGTCTGTATTAACATTTTGATGGTGCTCATCATGGATTTTTTGCAATAATTTTGATTTTTTGAAAATATTGCATTGAAATATCACTTACCTTGATTACTGAGCTTTTTGGTGCACCCTTAAATTTTGTGCCAGGAGGAGTCATGGCCTGGCTCTCTTTGCATTGTGTCCTTGAGTAATCTCATCCAGTCCCACCCGAGCACTGACAATGCCCACATCTGTACTTCCTGCCCAGGCCTCCACCCTGAGCCCAGACATGAGTCTGCAACCCTATCTCAGCGCTGTCACTTACCTCGGGTTCTAGGCTCTCCTGGCCCAGCCAGCCCTCCCTGAGTTGTGCCGGCTTGCGGCCAGGAGCGCTGGGCCCTCCCTACTCTGTGCCTCTGCCATCGCCGCCCACCTGGTGCAGCAGCTGCTCCTACCTGTTCTTGCGAGGCTGTGCCACCACAGAGTCAGGGTCCCCAAAGTGAAGCTCCCATGATTAGCCCCTCAAGCCCTCGTCAAAGGCACTATAGGAATGAGCATCCCCAACAACGCCTGCCCTGCTGGCCTCTCTGATGCTGTGTCACCTGCTCTGAGCTCTGGGTTGTAAGGAGCAGGCTCCAGATGGTTGGTCTGTTTTCTGGTGTCAGGGTGAGATTTGTACAGCCCCGGCCCACTCAGATGCTGACATCACTGTGAGGGTTGGATTCAGTCTCAGGCCCAAGTTCCAGTGAGCACTTTGCAGGTGGGGTGGGGGGATGAAATGGCTGGGTCCTGATATTGGGGGCCAGAGCACAAAGGGTGTGGCCACCTTCCTCACCCTCCTGGACAGACCTTGTCTTGACCTCTTCCTTCCAGCCACAGAGGCCCCTTTCTGGCTCTTGTGCTTATCGTAAGGACTGATCCCTCCACTTGACCCCGGCCCTCCTGGGGTCTGCCCCATCCCTAGCTGGTCCCCCCTGGCTCCCTCTGACATTTTATCCCTTCCTTCAGGAAGCCTGGGTTGACTCAACGCCTGTTCCCCTGAAGCCCCTAGGTGTGCCAGGCCTTGCCTGCTCCCCTTTCCCCCTCCTTCTCACTGAGGGGGGCACTTCTGCTCCAGACGTCCCGAGGCTCGAGAAGCCAGCACTTCTTGCTGGCCACTGTCCAAAGGTCTGGCTCCAGAAATGTCTATGGGTCTGCCGCCCTGCCTCCTCTCTCCAAATCCTGTATAGAATTTGCAAAGCCAGACAGAACAGGAGACCCATGGATCTTGTCTGTTTCCAGCTGCAGGTTTGGAGGCCTCTCTTGCAAAGTCTCTTTTGAACATGTAAGGAAAAACCCACAGAAGGTTTGCTCAGGGAGGAGCTGCTCCTGAAGGACAATGCCCCAGGGCAGCACAGGGTGATCCGAAGCACGGCCAGAGAGCCAGATGACTCAATGCTGGCCTGGTGTCTGCCAGGACAAGCTGGGCCCCCGGAGCAGGCGGCAGCACCAGGGTGCTGGGGTGGATGGGGCCTCAGCAGGAGGGAGCCTGAGCTACGGAAAGTCCATGGAGATGGCAGATTGCCCACCTCTCACTAAGAAACCATGGGGCCAGCTGTGCACCTGCTGGGACTGCCCTCCCAGCTGCCTGGCTGGGTGGGGACAGGCATCCCGGCGCTGCTGTCACAATCTCTACCCCTGCCCGGCATAGAGCCCGCCAGCACCCAGCCCTGTGGGCGTAGAACTTGCCAGCCCCCAGCCCTGTGGGCAGACTTGGAGTCCCTCAGCTGCCCAAAGCCCCTGTCAGGGTTCTGCTCAAAGGTGGCTGGGTGAGCATGTTCTGGGGGCTAAGGAGGTAGGGTAGGGAGTGGGCAGGGGCTGCTCCAGTCTGTCTGGCGGTCATACTATGGTGAGCTGTCTGTGTGGGCTCTGCAGATGGCACTGCTGGCCATGCCAGCAGACACAGTGACATAACCGTCCGAGTTGCACGGTGAGCTTTCCAGAAGGTCCAGAGCTGCACTGAACATCGTGATGCTGCTGGGGCCACTCCCGTGCAGCACGATGAGGCGGCCACTTCCGCTCTGAGAGACCTTGGGGCCGCTTGCGTCTGGGGCCACTCAGTCCGGGGCCGCTCGCATCCTGCACAGAGAACCACGTGCTGCCCACTGGGACTCTTGCTTCTCAGGGCCTGGGTTCGTGTCGTCCCTGAGTGAGAGGGGAGGGTGGCCGTGCAGGTCACAATGGGCAGAGGCAGGGGGAAGCACTTCACTTGTCTCTCTAGAGCACACGCACTCACACAATGCACCTTTACATACTCACACACATGCTGTTATGGATTGAATTGTGTCCCCCCAAAATGTTGTTAGGTGCCCTCGAGTTGGTTCTGACCCATAGCCACCTCATGTACAACAGAACAAAACACTGCCTGGTTCTGCGCCATCACAATCATTGCTATATTTTAGCCCATTGTTACAGCCACTGTGTCAATCCATCTCATTGAGGATCTTCCTCTTTCTCGTTGATGCTGTACTTTACCGAGCATGATGTCCTTCTCCAAGAACTGGCCCCTCCTGATAACATGTCCAACATACATGACACAAGTCGCTATGCTCGCTTCTAAGGAGCATTTTGGCAGTACTTCTTCCAAGACAGGTTTGTGTTGTAAATCCTATTCTTTATGTCTGTGGTTATAATCCCATTTGGGAATGTGTTGTCTTTGTTATGTTAATTAGGCAGTATTCGTGTAGGGTGTATTTTGAGTCAATCTCTTTTGAGATCTAAAAGAGATTAAATGAGCAAGCAGAGGGTGGGGGTAGGGAAGATAGATGCCAAGCCACATGAAGATTTCCAAGGAAACAGGAAAAAGAAGATGAGACAGGGACCTTCCCCCAGAACCAACAGAGAGGGAAAGCCTTCCCCTAGAGCTGGTGCCCTGAATTTGGACTTCTAGTCTTCTAAACTATGAGAAAATAAATTTCTGTTTCTTATAGCCACCCATTTACGGTATTTCTGTTATAGTAACACTAGATAACTAAGACAGAACTTGGTACTAAGAAGTACGGGTGCTGCCGTAACAGATACCTAAAATGTGGAAGTGATTTTGGAATTGGGTAATGGGTGGAGGCTGGGAGAGTTTTAAGATGCCTAAAGCCCTGGTGGAGTAGTGGTTAAGAGCTCTGCTGCTAACCAAAAGGTCGGCAGTTCAAATCCACCAGCTGCTCCTTGGAAACTCTATGGGGCAGTTCTACTCTATCCTGTAGGGTCACTGTGAGTCAGAACCAACTCAACAACAACAACAGCAGTAGTAAAAGCCTAGATTGCCTTGAAGAGACTGTTGGTAGAATTATGGATGTCAAAGGCAACCCTGGAGAGGGCTCAAAAGGAAGTGAGGAGAGCTATAGAGAAAGTCTCCATCATCTTAAAGAATACAGAACGTTGCTAGATACGTAGACATTAAATGTGCTTCTGCTGAGGCTTTCAAAGAAAATGATGAACATGTGATTGGACAACGGAGGAAGGGGAGATGCTTTTTATGCAGTGGCAAAGAACTTGTCTGAATTATATTCAATGTTTTGTAGGAGGTAGAACCTGTAAGTAATGAACCTGGATATTTGGCTGAGGAGATTTCTAAGCAAGACCTTAAAGGGGCCGCTTGGTTTCTCTTGCTGTTTATAGTAAAATGCGAGAGGATAGAGATAGACTTAAAAACGAACTGTGCAAAATGAAAACAAAACTTAAAGATGTGGAAAATTCTGTTGTATGAGCTAAGAACACATGTCTTAGATATTTCACCAACAGCATGGCTACACAATCTTTTGTGAAAGAGATTAAGCCCTTAGCTGATGGATCTAACCAATTACCACAGCAGAAACCCATCACTTTAGACTGAAGGGGACAGAAAAAAAGGGAAGGAAAGGAAGTTGTCTGCCTCTTGGAACTACAGGAAGGAAACAGGACAAATGAGCTACATCTGTTGCCCTCCAAGAAAAGAAAAGAACTATCCCTGGAGCAGCTTGGAGATCAGCAATACTGTTGGAAGGAGGACAGGAAACAGAGCTGCCCCAGTTTCAAAGGGTGGGGCCATGGTTTCCTAGGTTTCAAAGAGACAGATCTTCACCAACTCAGTTATGGAGTGTGGGCTGCAATGCATGAGTGCCAGGGGGATGGGGCTGCTGCCCAAAGCTGAGGGGGCTGCCATGCCCAAGGGGCAGAAGTATAGGGCCTGCCAGGGCTGAGGGAGTGGGGTTGCCACTCAGATGGACTAGGAGAATGGGTCGCCTAAAGCCGAGGGAGCAGTTACCATCCCAGTGGGCCTGGAGGGCAGAGCTGAAGCCCAGAGACAACGGGCCTCCACCCAGAATCCAGAGTCTGGAGTGTGAGGCCCTTGCCCAGATGGTTCCAAAGAACAGAGGATTATTTTCAAGCTTTGAAAGCTAATGTAATTGTTCCGCTGGGTTGTGGACTTGCTTGTTGTTGTTAGGTGTTAGTGAGTTGGTTCCAACTCTCAGTGACCCTATGTACAACAGAATGAAGCCCTATCTGGTCCCGTGCCATCGTCACAATCATTGCTACGTTTGAGCCCATTGTTACACCCACTGTGTCAATCCATCTTATCGAGGGACTTCCTCTTTTTCTACCTTACCAAGCATGATGTCCTTTTCCAGGGAGTGGTCCCTCCTGACAACATGTCCAAAGTATGTGAGATGAAGTCTCACCATCCTCACTTCCAAGGAGCACCCTGGCTGTATTCTTTGAAGACAGACTTTTTTATTCTTCTGGCAGTCCATGATATAGTGAATATTTTTTGCCAACATCATAATTCAAAGGCATCGATTTTTCTTTGATCTTCCTTACTCATTGTCCAGCTTTTGCATGCATATGAGACAACTGGAAATACCATGGCTTGGGTCAGGGGTACCTTACTCCTCAAAGTGACTGCTTTGGACACTTTAAAGAGGTCTTTTGCAGCAGATTTGCCCAGTGCAATTCATCCTTTGATTTCTCGACTGCTGTTTCCATGGGTGTTGATTGTGGATCCAAGTGAAATGAAATCCTTGACAACTTCAATATTTTCTCCATTTATCATGATGTTGCTTATTGCTCCAGTTGTGAGGATTTTTGTTTTCTTTATGTTGGGGTGCAATCCATACTGAAGGCTGTAGTCTTTGATCTTCATCAGCAAGTCCTCCTTACTTTCAGCAAGCAAGGTTCGGTCATCTGCATAATGTAGCTTGTTACTGAGTCTTCCTCCAATCCTGATGTCAAGTTCTTTTTCATATAGTCCAGCTTCTTGGATTATTTGCTCAGCATACAGATTGAATAAGTATGATGAAAGGATACAGCCCTGACACACACCTTTCCTAATTTTAAACCACACAGCATCCCCTCGTTCTGTTCAAACAACAGCCTGTTGGTCTCTGTACAGTTTCGGCATGAGCACAATTAAGTGTTCTGGAATTCCCATTCTTCACAATGGTATCCATAATTTGTTATGATCCATACAGTCAAAAGCCTTTGCATAGTCAATGAAACACAGGTAAACATCTTTCTGGTATTCTCTGCTTTCAGGCAAGATCCATCTGATATGAGCAATGATATCCCTCATTCCACATCCTCTTCTGCATCTGTTTGAATTTCTGGCAGTTCCTGGCAATGTACTGCTGCAACCGTTTTTGAATTCTTTTCATCAAAATTTTACTTGCATGTGGTATTAATAATATTGTTCAATAATTTCCATATTCTGTTGGACCATCGTTCTTGGGAATGGGCATAAATATGAATCTCTTCTGGTCGGTTGGCCTGGTAGCTGTCTTCCAAATTTCTTGGCTAAGAAGAGTAAGCACCTCCAGCGCTGCATCTGTTTGTTGAAACATCTCAGTTGGTATTCTGTCAATTCCTGGAGCCTTGTTTTGCACCAATGCCTTCAGTGCAGCTTGGACTTTTTCCTCTGGTACTACTGGTTCTTGTTCATATGCTACCTCCTGAAATGGGTGAACATCAACTAATTCTTTTTGGTATAGTGATTGTGTATTTCTTCCATTGTCTTTTGATGACTCCTGAGTCTTTCAATATTTTGCCCATGGAATCTTTCAAAATTGAAACTTGGAACTTGAATTTTTTCTTCAGTTCTTTTAGCTTGAGAAATGTGGAGCGTGTTCTTCCCTTTTGGTTTTCTAACTCCAGGTCTTTACGTATTTCATTGTAATACTTTACTTTGTCTTCTTGAGCTATCCTTTGAAATTTTCTGTTCATTTCTTTTATTTCATCATTTCTTCCACTCCTTTCAGCTGCTCTACGTTCAAGAGTAAGTTTCAGAGTCTCTTCTGATATCCGTTTTGGTCTTTTCTTTCTTTCCCATATTTTTAATGCCTTTTTTCTTTCTTCATGTATGATGTCTTCTCACAACTGATCTGGTGTTCCGTCGTTAGTGTTCAATGCATCAAATCTCTTCTTGAGATGGTCTCTAAATTCAAGGGATATATACTCAAGATTGTACTTTGGCTCTCTTGTTTTACTTTTCTTCAGTTTCAATGCGAACTTGCATATGAACAATTAGTTGTTCCACAGTGGGCCCCTGCCCTTATTCTGACTGATGATATTGAGCTTTTCCAACATCTCTATCCATAGATGTAGTCAATTTGATTCCTGTGTTTTCCATCTGGTGAAGTCCACATGTATACTTGTTGTTCATGTTGTTGAAAAAAGGTTTTTGCCACGAATAAGACATTGGTCTTGGAAAATTCTATCATGCCGTCTCTGCTGTTGTTTCTATCATCAAGGCCATATTTTCCAACTAACGGTTCTTCTTCTTTGTTTCCAACTTTCCCATTCCAATCACCAGTAATTATAAATGTGTGTTGATTGCATGTTTAATCAATTTCAGATTGCAGAAGTTGGTAAAAATCTTCAATTTCCTCATCTTTGGCATTAGTAGTTGGTGCATAAATTTTAATATTGTCATATTAACTGATCCTCCTTATAGAAGTATGGCTATTATCCTATCACTGACAACATTGGACTTCAGGATTGATCATGACATGCTCTTTTTGACAGTGAATGTGACACCATTCCTCTTCAATTTGTCATTCCTGGCATAGTAGACCATATGACTGTCCAATTGAAAATGTCTGTTTCAGCTCATTAATGCCTAGGATATCGAAGTTTATGTATTCCATTTCATTTTTGACAATTTCCAATTTTCCTAGATTCATACTTCATACATTCCATGCTCTGATTATTAATGGATGTTTGCAGCTGTTTCTTCTCATTTTGAGTCATGCCTCATCAGCAAATGAAGATCCTGAAAGCTTGACTCTATCCATGTCATTAAGGTCAACTCGACTTTGAAGAGGCAGCTCTTCCCCAGTTGTATTTTGAGTGCCTTCCAACCTGATGCACTCATCTTCCGGCTGTATATCAGACAATGTTCCACTGCTATTCATAATGTTTTCACTGGCCAATTTTTTCAGAAGTAGACTGCCAGCTCCTTCTTCCTAGTCTGTCTTAGTCTGGAAGCTGTGCTGAAACCTGTCCAGCATGGGTGACCCTGCTGGTATTTGAAATACTGGTGGCATAGCTTCCAGCATCACAGCAACATGCAAGCCACCATAGTACAACAAACTGACAGATGTGTTTACACTTGCTTGGTGCCTGTTATTCCTTCTTTCCCTCCAATTTCTCCCATTTGTGACAGAAATTTCTACCTTGTGCCTGTTCTACCACTGTACTTTGGACATAGATAACTTATGCTCTAGATTTCAGAGGTTCACAGATGAAGAAGAATTTTGTCCCGGGATAGAATCTGCCTAAAGTCCAACCCATATTTGATTTAGATGGTTCAGAAGATGAGGTTTTGGACTTGGAGTGGACTGAAGACTTTTGGGATGATGTGAAGGGCTTAATGTGTTTTTCATGTGGTAAGGACATGAATTTTTGAGGGCCAAAGGGTGAAATGTTATGATTGAATTGTGTTCCCCAAAAATATGTGTGGTAATCCTAACCTCTATGCTTGTGGTTATAATCCCATTTTGGAATGGGTTGTCTTTGTTATGTTAATGAGGCAGGATTAGTGTACGTTGTGTCTTGAGTCAATTTCTTTTGAGATGTAAAAGAGATTAAACAAGCAAGCGGGGGTAGGGAGGTGGGGGGAAATAGATGCCAAGCCACAAGGAGATCTCCAAGGAACCAGGAAACAGAAGATGAAGAGATAAGGACATTTCCCCAGTACTGACAGAGAGAGAAAGCCTACAGGTGGTGTCTTCAGTTCAGACTTCTAGATTCCTAAACTGTGAGAAAATAGATTTCAGTTTGTTAAAGCCACCTACTTATGGTATTTCTATTATAGCAGCACTAGATAACTAAGACTCAAGCACACACAAATTTATACACAAACACACACTCATACACATGCACCCTCATGTACTCACACAATGCACTCACATTCACATTCACACCAACACAAGGCACTTACACATGCAAACACATACACACGTGCATACACACTTACACATACAAATGCAAACACGTGACTCTTCATGTACTTACACACAGGCACATATATTCACACACTCACACACACTCAACCCTCCATTTAGTAGTCCCTCACACACACCCACACACATTCACACTACAGTCACATTCACTTCCACTCACACTCACCGCTTCACAAACCCCTCACAATATGCACATACACTCACGAGCATGTGCACACATAGCTGCACACAAATGCACAAAGGAAGTGACACAAAATTAGATCTCAGACAACAGGATTGCGATCAGATCTACCGTCCACAATCCTTTCTGAAGCTTGCGCCACACTAAGCTCTCCTACACTGTAGCTAGGCTGTGAATTGTATGCTCCACAGCACAGCATGAAATGGAATATGTCACAACACTGTTCCCAAGTGGACTCATGAGGCTAAACCAACATTGGAACACACCGAGGTTTAATAGTCAGTGTAACTCTCTTTGGTTTGAACGATGAAGCACGCTCTCTGTCTTGCAGGGGTGCCGAGGGCTGGAAGGAGGCTATCAGACACCCCTGTGAGGGGGCCTGGGTTCGAAGTGCAACCCAATGGACTCCCCAGCCAGCCCTGGACCCTGGGTGCAGAGTAGGGGCCATGCACCCATGAGGCCAGTCCCCTGTCGTAAGCAAGAGACCAGGAACCAGCCTCACAGCCAACAACACAGCTACTGTATTTTGTCTGAGCCTGCTTTGCCACTACAGCAGGCCGGGCAGGGTGTCGCTGTGGCTGTGCCGGCTACCAAAGCAGGTGTGTGGAGGTGACACCGACCCAACAGTGGTAGAAGCAGAGGCTGCTGGTGCCTCCAGCGGGCTTTAAGGACACGTGGGATTCTCGATGTGCCTGGTACATGGTGGTGAGGGTACAGACACCATGCGTGTTTGCGCAAACACAGGGAAGTACAGCGCCTAGCACAGATCTGCGCATTTACACCGGGAATGAGGCTCTCATCGCGGCGGAGCAGGACACCGGCCCACTGCTCCTCTGAGGTGTGCGTGTGGGAACCCTTTTCCCTGGCGCGACCCACCCACTACGCATCAGCACAACCACAGTGGGGACAGCTGCAGCTGACTGGCCCACAGTGTCTGCAAAGGGCACAGTGGGGATTACAACCCAGGGTTCCCAAGGCTAGGAAAACATGTTACTTCTGAGTTTGTGTGTGTGAGAGAGTGTGTGTGTGTGACAGTGTGTAACTGAGTGTGCAGGTGTGAGAAGTGTAAAGGTCATCGTGCATGAGCATATGTGTGTGTATGAGTGTGTATGTGTATGTGTGTGAGTGTACAAACATGCGAGACTGTGAGGATTGTGTGTGAGGGTGAGTGTGTGAGCATGTGAGTGGGTTACCAGTGTGTGTCTGAGAGTTTGTGTGAGTGTGATTGTGGTGTGCATGTGTGCGTATATGTGTGTGTGCAAGTGTGTATGTATAGATCTGAGTGTGTATATCTAGATCTGAGTGTGTATGTGCGTGCATGTGCACACGAGTTGCCGATTGGGATGGGGGGAGGGTCCAGGTCCAGGAGATTCAGCCTCGAGGGGACCAGAGAGCCCCCTTGTGTGATGGGCTCATGGTCATGGATGTGCCCAGATGTTCATGGAAACGCGCACAGGGAAGTGATTCTGTCCGTCACAACCTCCTATCTGCCAGCGCTCTCGCTGTTTGCAACAGAGAACTTTATTGTTCCCAGCGCCTGTGTTGGGAGGGAATCCAGGTAAGTGGGCTCCACTAATGCATGTTTGGGCATTTCCAGGGCAGAGGCCCCTCCTGCACCCCACGTGGCCCCTGAGTACTCCGATGGCTTCAGGTGTTGTGATGTGGCCCAGGCTGCGGGGCGGGGCAGGGCAGCCTGGAATGGTAGTTGCCGGTGCGGTGCTGGGTCCCCAGCGAGAATGCAGGCTGAGACACCGGGAGAGGCAGGGCTGCATGAGAGCTGGGGCCCAGGGTGCCCGCGACTCCGCTGGCACCACCCTCAGAACAGACCTTTGAGAAAAGCCACATTAGACATGAGGAAACATCCCGTGAATGCATCTACACAGGTGTGGTCGGTGGGGTGGGGACCTACGGAGGGGCGGCATACGCAGAGTCTCAACCCAGAATCACAAGGGCTGGAGGGGGTCCTTAGATGAAGCCCTGACTCCCCGAGGACTGGACGCTAAGGAACAGTTGGGACACAGCTGTGGACGCGGGGGCTCAGTGAGGGGCTCAGAGGGAGCGGGAGGGGTGGTGGTGGTGAGGATGGGGGTCACTCAGCTAGGACGCCCAGAGCGCCTGCCCTCTGGTCCTTGACAGTGAAGCCGCTTCAGAAAGTCGCTCTGGAGGCACCACCTCAACCCCGGGGCAGAGAGGCCCCGCTGCTCCGAGCTCTTCCCGGGCACGGGTGTGAGGGGGTTGCAGGGGAGGTGGAGCAGGGGGTCTGGTGTGAGCCCCACACCCTACACGGTTGTCTCGTTCCTCCAGGGCCCCGTGCGGATGTTGCCCGTGCTGTCAGCGCTGTAGGGCAGGCCCTCGAGCACTGCGCCCTTGAGCGCTCCGTTCTGCCCTGGGCCGCCAAAGGGTAGGGACTGTGTCCTGCGGAGCATCTCGAAATGGGCCGTGCCAAGCGCTGGGCCGGACCGCGGGGCGCAGCCATAGAGCACGGTGCTGCTGCCGCTGCCCTCGGGCTGGCTGGCCACGGGGAAGGGCTCCCCCTGGGCGCAGCAGGCCAGCGTGTGCGCGCCCGCCGGGCCCTCCAGCGAGCTGGGGGGGCTGTCCGTGCGCGAGCTGTGGGGGCTGCCGTCCAGGCTGGACGGGATGTGGTAGGCATACTCGTGCTCGGCTGCTCGGGGCCGGCCGAAGAAGGGCGGATTAGTCCTCCCCTGGAGGCAGAGGTGCGGGTGTGGGCCGTGCCGGAAGGCGTCTTCGCCGCTGCACCCGAAGGCGTCCTCGGAGCTGCGTCCCAGGGCCTCCTCCTCCATCAGCTGCTCGCAGTGCATCTTGGCACAGCAGGGCGTGGCCGGCGACAGGCAGTGAGGGTGGCTCTGGGCGGCCTGCAGGTTGGTCATCTTGCAGTGGCCAGAGGGCGGGTGGCCACAGCCCGCGTGGCCCGGGTGCGGTGAGTTCTGTAGGCAGTCCCCGTTGGCGCCAGGTTGCGTGGCGCCGGCGCGCCTGCGGGTGGGGCAGCAGGACCACCAGCAGTGCCACACGTCCTCGCGCTTGGCGCAGTGGTGGATGAGCACGAAGAGCCCCAGGGTCACGCAGAAGGCTCCGTACAGGCAGCTGAAGACCATGTCCAGGAAGTGGCCCTGAGACACGGCCAGCGCCCCGAAGGCCCAGGTGGCAGCGAAGAGGAAAAGCGTGAAGGCGGCAGCACGCAGCTGCGCTTTGAAGGAGTGCTCGTTCTGCAGCAGCGAGGCTGCTGGGCCGTTGTAGCTGGGCTCCGTGCCTGGCCCTGCCCTGTGGCCGTGGCCCACTTGCGGCGCTGCCAGCCGCTGCTGCTCCTTGGTCCGGTCCCGCAGCTCGTACCTGCACTCAGGGTGGCGGCGCAGCTGGAGGTAGGTGCAGAGGAAGTACCCGCAGGTGACCAGGACAATGAAGGCAGCTGGCCCGTAGAAGGCACCCAGGCTGGGCTCCCAGGCCATCCAGCAGCTGTGGGGAGGAGAGTGGTTAGGTCTGTGGCTGAGCCCCAAAATGAAAATCCCACAGCGGCCGCCGAGGAAACCCTTGGAGCTGTCTGCTGCCTCTCCTGAGGCTGCCTCTTCCCTAGAGGGTCCCCCCACCCCACCCCAGCATTTGGCTGTCCTTTCTCTCCCTCCTCTGCCGGGGCCACAGCCTGATGCTAGGCTGGCTGCAGCCAATGCCTGATTGGGGTGGGGGGTGGGGGGCGGTGGTGAGCCCTGTGTACTCAGGGTGAGGAGAGGGGCCAGGTGGGGTCCTCACTGCACTAGGGAGTAGGTTTAATGGCCTGAGGCTGAGGCTGTGCCCATGACCTTAGCCTGGAGGAGCAGCCACTGGCTGTGAGGGAGGAAGACCCCCACTACAGGGCCAAGCAGGGAGGGTGCTTTCCTGGAAGGACAGGAGGGAGCTCCAATGCCCGGGTGGGTGGGGCTGGCGGGTCAAGGGGCACGCTCCGCAGGCAGGAACCCATGTGTTGGGGACTGAGCCGTGCCCCTTTCCTGTGGAGAAGCCTCGGTGAGCTGTCCCACTGCCACCTTCTGCAGCCCAGATACTCACTATGCAGCATCTCCATCCTCTGTCCCATAGTTCCTGATGTTGGTGGTAGCTGTGACCGCACAGATGATGAAAGGCACCCCTCCACTGATGAGATAAAACCTGCCAGAAGAGCAGAGGCACACTTACCCCTCTGAACGCCCCTGGGCAACAAGATGGTCTCAAGTCCTGCCAGCACCTGGCCGCCCAGGGCTCCAGCTTCTCCTCCCTCCTGCTCTGCTGCTGTGCCACGTGCACTGATGACCCTTGGTGGGGCCACATCATGGGTTGGGCAGCTGTGTGCTTCCCACGATGGTCAGGACACGGACCACAGTGGATGCTGTGGTGCTGCCCAGACCCACCTTCAGGACAGGGCGGATCATTCCTCCGCTGCAGGGGCCGGGGGTGGGGGACTGGCAGCTGACGGTTCTCAGCTAAGCTTCTCTCTGGGAACTGGCCTCAACCACTGTGGGCAGCAGTGTCCAGGGACTGGCCAGTGCAGGAGGTTAAAGGCCCCAGACCCTCAGGACAGGACACTCTGAAGGGCCCCCACCCCCTTGTAAGATCATCGAAGCTTTTGTTACATCTGCGTCACAGCCCAACTTACTGACCCAGAAAACAAATAGGAAGATGGAGGCCTAAATCCAACAATTTCAAAATCACATTAAAATTTAGCAGACGAAGCACATCGATTAAAAGGCAATGATTGTCAGAAAAGATAAAAAGTATGTTAAAAATCTATATTTTATCTGTCCATTTATTTAGTCACTGCTGTCCACAATAGAAGCACTTTCAATATAATGACACAGGTTGAAAGGAAATAGATGAAAAAGATATGCAGTGCAGACCATAAACCTAAGAAGGCTCAAACAGACTTTAAGATAAAGAGTACAACGAGAGATAAAAGGGTCATTTCATAATGATATCAGTGTTAATTCATTAGGAAAATATTACAACCATAAACTTGTGTGTCAAATAAAAGAATTTAAAACATATGGAACAGAAATCAACAAATTAAAGGAGAAGTAGACAGTTCTCAGGTCATAGTTAGTGATTATAACACCCCTCTCTCAGCAATGGGTAGAACAACCAGATACAAGACCAGTAAAGGCATGGAGGATCTGGACAGTACTATCAACCGCTTTGACCTAATTGTTGCTCACCAAGCACCACAGCCAACTACTGCACAATACACACTCTTGCCAAGTGCCGACTGTCTATTCACTGTGGTAGACCAGATGATGGTCTGTAAAACAAGTCTCGACAAATTTGAAAGGCTTGCAGTCATACAAGGAATATTCTCTGACCACAATGAAATTAAAATAGAAATGAATAACAAAATTAAAATAGAAATGAATAACAACAAGATAACTAGGAAAATCACACATATTTGGAAATTAAACAACACACTTCTAAATCATTGATGGATCAAAGAAGAAATCACAAAGGAATTTAGAAAATATTTTTTAAAGAATGTGCTTAGGCAGGCTTCTCTAGAGAAGCAAAACCAGTGAAGTGTGTATATATATGTATATATATATATGTAAATGAAACCAACCAACCCATTGCTGTCAAGTCAATTCTGGCTTATAGCGACCATATATACGTATATATAGAGATATAGATATAGATATAGAGAGACTCATCTCAAGGAAATGGCTCATGCAGTTGTAGAGGCTGGTAAGTCCTAAGCCCATGGGTTAGGTGTCAGGCTGGGGACTTATCCTGACTCACATAGCTGCAGGGGATGATGAGCCCAAGATGGTCAGGTCAGAGGGCAGGCTTCTGGCTCCCAGAATGTGGAGGCTGATGAATCCCAAGATCCACAAGTAAGCTGCTAGCTCAAGTCCCAAGAACCAGAGGTCAGATGATGACGAGTTGGATGCAGGATCCAGAGTGAGAGCCTTGCTGGAACATCCATTTATATACTGGAGGCAGGCCACACCCCCAAGGAAAATTCCTTTCAACTGATTGGCTGCTCATAGCAGATCTCATCAGGGAGCTGATTACACCATTACATAAGTGCCAAATTATATCACAACTGCCAAACCACTGAGAATCATGGCCTGGCCAAGACGACACACAACCTTAACCATTACAGTCCATCCCTTGTCAACTTGGTACCTGTACACATCTCCTTAAACCATACACAGTCTCTAAATAAAGAAAATTACAAAGTCACACTTGCATCTAACATAAAATAACTAATGCGAGTACCACAAAAACACACTAGCCTATCTACATCTTATATTTTATAAGCGAAGAAAACAAAAATATTTGATGTACACATACAAGGCAGAAGTACTCATAACAATTACAGACCTTGTTTTTGCAACTGGTCACTTGGTCGTTGCTGGCATTTACAACTACCTTCTTCCACCACCCATTATGTATTTCCTTTACCCTCAGCAAGCACCTCAGCTAGTCATGGTTCTTTTCCTGGTGGGTGACTTAAACTTTCATTCCTGAAGGGTCTGGGCTATTAGTAGTTATGTTGGAATTGGGTTGCTGTGGTTTTCCGTTGACTTTAATCACAGGGCATGGGAGAACTAAGAGACGCCCTAAGGGATCTCCCGCCTTCCAGACATACTCTTCTTTACCTCCATTATGTAATATCAATCCATTTTCCTCTTGGTAATAAGGATCAATAACATCAGTCAGTATGGTAACTCCCTTCTTTGCCTGTTGATCCAGAGGCATAAGGAGCCCAAAGGAACTGGGTGGCATTCTTAACTTCCAGTTCAATGGAATCAGTGATAAGTCTCCAGCTGAGAGCATTCCTCTCTTTGGAACTAAGACCTCTAGACCCACAGAGCATAGGGTCACAGTGACAGTAAGCAAAAATTTTGTGAATGAGTCACTAGGGGTAATAGTGAGTGGAGTCACCCCCATTTCCACCCCTTGATTCCTGGACCCACGAATTCTGGCTATAGGAGAAACAGCACCATATTTTGGAAGCTGGTTGAGAGCATATATAGCCTCCTGGAGAACATTGCCCCAACCCTGCAAGGTATTGCCACCTAGCTAGCATTGTAATTGTGTCTTTAGAAGGTCACTCCGTCGTACTATCAAGCCAGCTGCTTCAGGATGATGGGGAATATGGTAAGACCAGTGAATTCCATGAGCATGTGCCCATTGCCACACTTCATTTGCTGTGAAGTGAGTCCCTTGATCTGAGACAGTGCTGTGTGGGATACCATGACGGCGGATGAGGCATTCTGTAAGTCCACAGATGGTAGTTTTGGCAGTAGGATTATGTGCAGGGAAAGTAAATCCATATCCAGGGTAAGTGTCTATTCCAGTAAGAACAAAATGCTGACTTTTCCATGATGGAAGCAATCCGATGTAATCAACCTGCCACCAGGTTGCTGGCTGATGACCCCTAGGAATGGTGCCATGTCAGGGACTCAGTGTTGGTCTCTGCTGGTGGAAGACTGGGCACTCAACAGTGGCTATAGTCAAGTCAGCTTTTGTGAGTGCAAGTCCATGTTGCTGAGCCCATGCATAATCTCCACCCCTAATACCATGGCCACTTTGTTCATGAGCCCATTGGGTAATGTGGGAGTGACTGGGGAAAGAAGATGACTGGTTTCCACAGAACCTGTCATCCTATACGCTAGATTGTTAAAATTCTCCTCTGGGGAGGTCATCCTTTGGTAAACATTCACATGAGACACAAGTATCTTCACTTCTTTGGCCCATTTAGTGATGCCTATCCACATACCTCTTCCCCATACATCCTTATTACCAGTTTTCCTATCATATTCCTTCCAAGTCCCTGACAATCCTGACACAGCCCATGAATCAGTATACAGTTGCACATCTGGCCATTTCTCCTTCCAAGCAAAGTGAACAACCAGGTTCATTTCTTGAAGTTCTGCCCACTGAGAGGATTTCCCTTCACCACTGTACTTCAGTTGTAGTGCTGCTGCTCTCCACTTTCGCGTGGTGCCTGCATATCATGCAGAACCATCTGTAAACCAGGCATGAGTTTTCTATTTTTCAGTCACTGATCATAATGAATTCCCCATGAGGCCATAGGTGCAGACTGGAAGATGGAAGGTAATGTGACAGGAGTGGAGACCATGGGCATTTGGGCCACTTCCTCATGCAACTTACTTGTGCCGTCAGGTCCTGTGTGAGCCTGATCTCGTATATACCACTTCCATTTAATGATGGAGTGCTGCTTTGCGTGTCTGACTTTATGAGTCTGTGGGTCAGACAACACCCAGTTCATGATGGGAAGCTCAGGCTGCATGGTGACTTGATGGCCCATGGTTAAGCATTCAGACTCTACTAAGCCCAGTAACAAGCCAAAAGCTGTTTCTCAAAAGTAGACTAGTTATCTGCAGAGGATGGCAGGACTTTGTTCCCAAATCCTAAGGGTCTTCACTGTGATTCACCAGTAGGGGCCTGACAAAGACTCCAAAGGAGCTCTTGTGGTGCAGTGGTTAAGAGCTGGGCTGCTAACATAAAGGTCAGCAGTTCGAATCCACCAGCCACTCCTTGGAAACCCTATGAGGCAGTTCTACTCTGTCCTATAGGGTCACTATGAGTTGGAATCGACTTGATAGCAATGGGTTTGGTTTTGGTAAAGCCTCCAAATAGCATCTCTATCTTCCACTGACACTTCAAGCACCATTCGATCAGCTAGATCATATGGCCCAAGTGGCAAAGCAGCTTGCATGGCAGCCTGAACTTGTTGCAGAGCCTTCTCTTGTTCTGGGCCCCACTTAAAAGTAGCAGCTTTTTGAGTTACTTGATAAATAGGCAAGAGTAGCATACCCAGATGAGGGATATATTGCCTCCAAGATCCAAATACACCCACCAGGCGTTGTGCCTCCTTTTCAGTTGTGTGAGGGGCTAGATGTAATAACTTATCTTTCACTTTAGAAGGAATATCTCAACAGGCCCCACACCACTGGACCCCTGGAAACTTCACTTAGGTGGAAGGCTTCTGAATATTTGTGGGATTAATTTCCCATGCTCTAGCATGCAAATGTTTTACCAGTAAGTCCAGAATCATTGACACTTCCTCCTTACTAGGTCCAATCAGCATAATGTCATCAATGTAATGTACCAGTGTGACATATCGTGGAAGGGAAAGGTGATCAAGTTCCTTGCAGACTAAATTATGACATAATGCTGAAGAGTTGATATACCCCTGAGGTAGGACACTGAAGTATTTCTGGCCTTGACTGCTGAAGGCAAACTGCTTTTGGTGGTCCTTTGAAACTGGAATAGAGAAAAAGGCATTAGCCAGATCAATAGCTGCATACCAGGTACAAGGAGATGGATTAATTTGCTCAAGCAATGGAGCCACATCTGGAACAGTAGCTGCAATTGGAGTCACCACATGGTTAAGTTTACAATAATCCACTGTCGTTCTCCAAATCCATCTGTCTTTTGCACAGGTCAAATAGGCAAGATGAATAGGGATGTGATGGGAATCACCACCCCTGCATCCTTCAAGTCCTTAATGGTGGAACTAATCTCTGCAATTCCACCAGGATGTGGAATTGCTTTTGGTTTACTATTTTCCTAGGTAGGGGCAGTTATAATGGCTTCCACTTTGCTTCTCCTACCATAATAGCCCTTACTCCATTTGTGAGGATCTAATCTGGGGGTTCTGCCAGTTGCTGAGTATATCTATTCCAACTATGCATTCCAGAACAGGGGAAATCATTACAGGATGGATTCGAGGACCCACTGGAGCCACTGTGAAATGAACCTGAGCTAAGATTCCATTAATAACATGAGCTCCATATGCCCCCACTCTGACTGGCGGGCCACAGTAACATTTTGCCTTTCCTGGAATTAGTGTCAGCTCAGAGCCAGTGTCCAGTAATCCTCGAAATATTTGATTATTTCCTTTTCCCCAGTGACAGTCACTCTCGTAAAAGGCTGTAGATCCCTTTGGAGAAGGCTTTGAGAAAGATTAACGGTATAAATTTTTGGCATTGTAGTGGGGTCCTTCCTCAAGGGGACCTGGTCTCCCCTTCCTTCAAGGTGTTGTGGGTCTGTAAACTGGCTCAAGTCTGGGAATTGACTGAGGGGCTATGACTCTTTATCCTGGCGATTCAAGTTAGACTGCTGTTCACTTGACCTAGAATTCTTCTGCTTATACAGCTCAAGTAAATATTCAGTAGATTTCGCATCTATTTCACTCCTAGGGACACCAAGACTAAGTAGCCAATGCCATAAGCACGTAGGAGTCAGACTATTCTTATTACTGCTTTAACTACTCTCTCCCTTATGGTAAGCATGCCCACTCTGTCTTTGCCAATTGAGTGCTGCCACTTGGCCCCTACCACCATAGGGTCCAATCAGCCCCCTTCTAGTTAGGTGTCTTAATTCAGTTGGGGCAGTTCCCGCTCTCAAATCTGACTTACATAAAATAGCAATCACAGCAGTCTTCCAGGATGCTGGGGCTCCCTTCACAAATTCATTCCTCACCATTGTGGTAAAGTTATGTCCTCTGGGCGCTCCATGTGTGGGTCTATGGGTCTAACATGATAAATCCACTCTAACATGCCAGTTTCCCTGAGCCTTTAGATACCTTCTTCTACAGTAGACCGAGGCAAGTGTGGTATTTCAACTTGATTTAGTATGGGCCACCATGTAATCCATGCTTCAGCAAACCAGCCAAATAAACTTTTAGATCCTTTTCTAACCTCTTGAGCTGAAACACTGGATGAAGGATCTGTGCTTAGTGGGCCCATATCAATAAACTCAGACCGATCCAACTTTATGTTCCTTGCACTATTATCCTACACCTCCCTTAATAACCATTCCCACACATATTCTCCAGGTTTCTCTCTGTACGTATTAGAAAAGTCAAGCAGCTCTTTTGCAGTGTAGTGTCCCTCCTCCTGGGTCACACTTTGTACTTCACCTTTTGGGGCTTGCTGGGACTTAAGTCTAGTTATAGGTCTAAAAGCAAAATGGGTGGTGGAGATGTATTATGAGAACATCCAGCAATGTTTTATAAGGCATCTTCCTCAAGGGATACACTAGCCAATGACTCAGATGTCTTCCCAGTTGATGACTCAGATGCCATCCCAGGCGATATCTCAGACAAAGGTTCTTCAGACACAGCTAGATTAATCTCATCAGATGGGGGTCTGGGGGCTAATGGTTTTACTAAGGAAGGTGGCTTGGCAGACGAAGATGGCGTAATCTCTTCAGATGGGAGTGAGAGTGCTGTTTCTGTTGGCAGAAGTGATCCGATGAAACTTAGGGGCTCAGCTTCTCAACTATCTGCCCATATGTCCCCATCCCACGTTTCAGGATTCCATTTCTTCTCAATCAATGCCTTCACTTTAACTTTAGACACCATTCAAGGTTGGAAATTCAACTGGTGTTGTAATTCAGCCACTCTTATGATAAGGCCCTGGGTTCGGTTTTTGGCAGTATCAGCTGTTACTACAAGATATAAGGCTTTCTTTCAGAGCACAAGCGGCAACTTTGAGGTCATTTATGCGGAGCTTGAGCTTTGACTCTGAAGACCTGAACTCATCTCTTTCTTCCACCACCTTGACTAACAAAAGTAGGACCGACCAACCAGCTTCCTTGTACTCTTCACTCTGACAAACTTGCAGAAAAATATCAAACATGTGATCATCCAGAGCCTCACATCTCACCAATACATGATCTATAGGTGATGATATTTTGCTATTTCTATTGCCACCTCACGCCTGCCCTCTTTACTACTGGAAGCAGAGTCATCAACATCTTTAAGACTAACCAGACTTGAGAACCAGTTTAGAAGACTCATCCTTATACTTTTGCTTCTCTAGAGCCATTCTCAGTACCAAACATCTTAAGCTGGTTTCTCTAGAGAAGTAAAAACCAGTGAAGTGGAGAGAGAGAGAGAAAGATTTATCTCAAGGAAATGGCTCACGCAACTGTGGAGGCTGGCAAGTCCCAAGTCTGTGGGTCAGGTGTCAGGCTGGAGGATTTTTCTGACTCACGTATCTGCAGGGGCTGAAGAACCCAAGGTAGGCAGATCAGATTGCCAAATTACATCATTATAACTGCCAAACTCCATCATAACTGCCAACCCGCTAAGAATCATGGCCCAGCCAAACTGACTCACAACCTTAACCGTCACAGAATGTTAAAAAAAGCACAACACATCAACATTTCTAGGATGTAGCTAAGGCAGCCTGAGAAGGAAATTCATAGTTTTAAATGCTTACATCAGAAAAAAGGAAAGCTCTGAAATTCTGCTACGTAAGAGTCCATCTAGCAAGCTGGGAAAATAAAAGAACAAAACAAAATCCAAAATGAAGGTAATAACAAACATAAGCACCAAAATAGATCAAAAAAGAAAACAAACAAGAGTGAAAAATTATGGAGGCCAGAAGCTGATGCTTTGAAAAGATCAACAACATTATCAGCCCCTAGCTAGGCTGACGAAGAAAAACAGAACACAATTACCAATATCGAGAGAGAGAGGGGTTATTATTACATATTCTAGAGATGTTAAAAGAATAATAAAAGTTTGCTGAAATGATTTTATGTCAACAGATTCGGCAACTTAGTTGAAATGAGTAAATTCCTTGGAAAAAGACAAATTACCAAAATTGAAATACGAAGAATTAGAAAATCTGAATATCCTACACCTAGTGAGGAAGTTGAATTCAATATCAAAGAACACATAACAAAGATAACCTCAGGACCAGACAGTGTAGTGGGTACATCTTATCGACGTTTAAGGAAGACGTCACTGCAATCTCACACAGGCTTTTTCAGAAAGTGGAGGACGAAGGGACACATGGTGACTCATGAGATGAGCATAAGCCAAAGAGCCAAACCTGACAGACACGGAAAAGAAAAAGAGTATTTCCTTACAATATTCCTCATGAACACAGAAAAGTTTTTAACAATATATCAGCAAATAAAATCTAGAAAGTTACAAACAGGATACTACATCAGGACTGAGTCTAGAATTTATCCCAGCAATACAAGGTTAGTTTGTACTTAAAGAAAATCAATCCATGTTGTTCAGCATATAAGCAAAATGGAGGAGACAATCTATGATCATTTACAAAGATGCGGGAAAAGCATTTGACAAAATTCAGTGCACATTTATCATAAAAATCTCAGCAAACCAGGAATAGAAGGGAACTTCCTCAATCTATTAAAAAGCAACTAGGAGAAACATAAGGTTCTGGTGGTGCAAATGTTTTGTGCTCAGCTGCTAACCTAAAGGTTGGGAGTTCAAACACATCCAGTAGTACCTTGGAAGAAAAGTCCTGGCGATCTGCTTCCGTTAAGATCACAGCCATGAAGACCCTACGGAGCACAGTTCTGCTCCAACACACAAGGTTGCCCTGGGTGAGAGTCGACTCCACAGCGACTGATTTTTGTTTTTCATAAAGCTTCCATAATCACAACAATGTGGTGTTAGAGAAAGGACAAACAGATAAAGGGAATAAGCTAAGGTCCAGAAATAGACCCACAGTTATACAGAGGCACCACACCATCCAATGGGGAAGGAAATTCTTTTCAAAGGTGTCAGAAAAATGGAACATCACACAGCACCTTGATCCTTCACACACCCTGCAAGTAAAAGTTAAAACCATAAAGTGTTTAGAGGAGAACACAGGAAAATATCTTTGTGGCACAAAAAGAAAGAGCACCTGTAAGCAAACACTGAGCTCTGCTGGATGCTGGAGTGTTTGGGGGACGTTCTGAAGTTTGCAGCTTACCACGAAACGTATAAAAATAAGGTGGATTGGGGGATGGGCAGGGGGAGTTCTGAAAATTTTAACAACAAAATGTTAGGGAAAAGCAGGGAAAACCCATTTGACCTCCTCCTTGAGTATGTCCTCTCCAGAAGAATTTCCTCAGCCTGGAGGTTGCAGATTTCACCCAGAAGGCCTCAGGTACCTCAGGAGGGCAGCTGCATGCCAGTGGAGGAGGGGGCACCCCTGGAGACCTGACTGGAGGGGAGCCCACCTGGGCCACTCTGCTGCTCTGCCTTCTCCTGGAGTGGTGCTGGACAGTGCTCCTGTGGGCGGCGTGGGCAGTGGAGTGACGGCTGGAGCCCCTGGGCGCTCGGTCTGCATCCCTTTGAGGTGATGGAGCTACCCACCCGGGACGCACCTGGTCTTCGGTCCCCTGCAACCAGGAAGGAGGGGTCCGGAAGTCCCAGTGTCCTGGGAGCTGTGTGACCATGGACTGCGGGTCAGCCCCACTGATGGCCTCCTAACCCCGATGAAGCAGCAGGTGGCTGAGCAGGGACAGGGGCCTGTGGCGGTACAGTACCTAGATGGACAGCAGAGGGCGTGGGAGGCTGCAGTGGGAGCTGGCTGCGTTCTCTCCTCAGCTGTTTCCATGACTTCTCCACCCGTAGATAGGGGCCACACCCTCCCACAGGAAGTCTGAGCCCCGGCCTTGAGGAGGGCCTCCAAGCCTCCTTCCGTGCACCTGCCCTTAGCCTCCCTAGAATTCTTATTCAGTGACTCTCTCACCCTTTTATACCCATCAAACACCCTTGTTCCTATCCAGGTGGGCTCCCTGTAATCACAAAGGTGCTTTACGCAGAAGAGGGAGGCAAGGGGGCCTGTCAGAGCAACACCGGAAGATGCCACCCTGCTGGCTTTGAGGATGGAGGCGAGGTCACAGCCAGCAGCAGATCGCAGCTCCAGGAGCTGCAAAAGGCCAGGAAGCAGGTCCTCCTCAGGAGCCCACCTACCACACCTCGGTTATACCCCTAAGACTAGTTTTGGGTGTCTGACCTCCAGGAATATTGTTTTAAGCCCCTGAGAGTGTGGTAATTGGTTACGGCAGCCATGGCACAATAACACAGCGCCCAAGCACATGCCACACAAGGAAACGGACAGACAGCCCACAGCAGCACCACCCCCACCTGTGGGGAGCAATGGCAAAACGCGCTTCCTACAGTCCACCCACGCGGCACAGCCAGGGGACACCCGAACCACAGCCGGTGCATATGTGTGGACGGGTCTTAAGGAACTGTGCAGTGCCAGAAACTGGTCAGAAATGGTATCAAGTGACTCCACCTAGACACAGCCCAAGACCTGTCCAGGCTGACCTTGAATGGCAAAACCGTGAGACAAGACAGGGACACATCAAGTCCAGGTCACACACAGGCTGTGCCATGCGTGAGGCTGGTGAGAGCAGCAGCTCTAACGCACACACAGAAGCAAGCACACCCACTCAGTCAGACGGCTGGTGTTCAGCGTCTCATCGAGTACAGAGTAGTCCCAGCCATTCAGGCGAGGGTTGGTGCTCATGATTACCTGGTGGATGACAAGCTCAAGCCCACTGGGGCTTCTACCTTGGAACACGACAGGCCTTTCCTGAGCCAGCTGTCATATTTTAAGTGGGCATTTGTTTAAGAATTACATCTCTGTGTTTTTACAGCAGTAATTAGCAGCCCTTCGGAGCTGGAGCTACGTTTAAACATCTAACTCCGAGACATTCTGCTGACTGCCTCCCAGCTGTGCACTAATGCCGCCCAGCAGGCAGAGTCATTCCTTCCAACCTGACAGTGAGCAGAGGGTTCCATTCTGCAGGGCCCCATAGTGCACCTGTGGGCCACAAGAGGTGGTGAGCACTGCTGTGGAGAGGGAAGGTTGAGTGGGTGAGGGCCCTGCTGGGCTTGGCCACTGGAGCTGGAGGAGAGGGTGGGCTATGTGGGCTTGTGAGGCTCTGCAAGTCCAGTTCAATAAACCTGCCGGAAGCACTCCCAAAGACCCACCCCTATGGATGAGGTGAGATGTGGCAAAGCCAGATTCTAGAGGCTGGAAGATAAGATGCCTCAGACACTTGAGTCACACAGTGGCCGGGAGCCTCACCAAAAGGAGCAAAATGCAGAATTTTAGGGGAGAAAAAAGAAGCCAAGACAGTGGAGAATTGAACCTTGAGCCTTTGAACTCTAAGATGCTATTGCCATTAGGTGCTGAGGGAGTGGTAGAGATTAAGGGGCTGGGAGGACACAGGGGCATTGAGCTGCCTTCGAACATGGCTGCCAGCTGTGCTTCACTACTTCTTGGGCCAATTACTGTTGAGGATGTTGTACCCTATATGAGGCTGGGTTAGAAGTCATGAACACTGGCCTTGAAGCAAACTACAATTTCAGAATGTTCTGCTAGTGAGGCTGTGGGTGAAGCCTCATGCTGTCAGGGACTGGGGTGCTGCTGGGCTACCCACCCTTGCTGGGGGGTGCTGGCCCCAGACACTTGGGCAGAAGACAAGGTCAGGCTGGTGGTGCTGCCTGGGCCCCTCCCCATTCACACAGGCCCACACTGGGAGCTGGAGTGGCTTGCTCTTATAACCCCCAGCCCCGAAGCAGCCTTCACTCCTCAGACCTGGTGCTCTGCTGCTCCCGGGGTGCTGGCCCCCTGGAGGAGTAGCAGATGTCTGGGGTGTGTGGGTTGTGGGAGGCCTAGGGAAGGGCCAAGGGGCTGTCAAGATCCCATCCTGGGGCTGGATGGGGGTGGTCCTGGAGGCTGGGGGCAGAGGGGCTTGACACGCTCTCCTGAGGAAGTGAGGGGAGAGGGGCTTTTCATCCACCTCCTCCCCAAGAGATGGTCGATCTGTGGTGGGTTCAGCCCTGCTCAGTGACACCTTGCCCGTCCTCGCTGGCTCCACTGTACACGGGGGTGTCCCATCCTTGCTTTGAGTGGTCTACCTCGGCAAGTCTCGCCTTGAGGACACCTGAAGCCACACTCCCCCTTTGTGCCTCTCCATCGCTCTTCAGAACCCACTCAGGCTGGCCTTCTGGACCCATGGTTGCTGTCCCTCACACCTGGCACCATAAGCAGATCCTTCCCCCGTGATGAGCACATGCCCCTAGCCCAGGAGAGGGAGAAGCCTGATGCAGCAGACACCTGAGCTCATATCTGGGCACACACCTGGGCTCACCGGGGCACACACCTGGGCACACACCTGGGCTCACACCTGAGCACGCATCTGGGCGCACTCTTTGTCATCCAGCCAACAATTCTTGAGCACCTTCCAGGACCAGGCTGGGTGTGGGAGACATATGGGGTCTCCCAGGCTGTACATGGGGGGCACCCTTGGGAGGGGTGTGTCCCTGAGTGAGCTGGAGTCATGACTGCGGGAGGGAGTCAGGGAGGTAGCTTGCCCCAAGGATTGGTCCCCAGGCATGAACTCCACATGGAGCAGGGGTGGACTTGCCCTACTGGTCATGCCCAGGACAAGGGCCCAAGGGCTCCCTGCTTTGCATGGGGGCTGAGACAGGCCTACCTTGGCCTTGAGCTCCCAGGGGCCTGCGGTCCTGGGGTGCATCCAACCTGCATAGGCTTTGGAATTTCTCTGTGGCTGAGAAGGGCCCCTCGCTGAAGGTCCCCCCACCCCCCGCCCTGGGAACTATGCCTTCTGCTGGCAGACACACACGCATCTATGCCGAGCGCCTGGAACCCGCTGGATACAGGAGGAGTGAATGAATGAAGGAAGGAAGGAATGAAAGCACTCTCCCCCTGCTGGGCTCACGAAGCTGCTAGTACAACTGTACTTTTCAGACAGAAAAACCACCAGCAGGCCTTAAATAATAGGGAACAACTCGGGTGCATTTTATTAGAAAGGGCAAAACAGATCGCAAAACTAGGACATAATTACACGGAGCTAAAGTGGGAATTAGTCTCTGAGCTTCTGTAAAATTGAAACAAGAAGTCTGTCTGCTGCTGGGGTGGCTTCTCTTTGGCCAACAGAAGAGCAGGAAATGCGGGAGGGTTGTCTGGTCAGAGACCCTCCCTAAATCAGGCTGACCAGGGGGATTAGTGGGGAGCCACCCACCTGGGCAGCCCGGCCCAGCCCATCTGAAACCTCTGCCATTTCAGCCACATCCCTGGACAGTTAATTTAACACGTGCTGAAATGAAGCCTATGGAGCGGCTACAGTTAGGAGCCGTGTGCCCAGGACCTTGATTATTAGATTATACTGCAGTACCTGCTGTGGGAGGGCCCTGGTGGTGCAGTGGTTAAGCGCTCAGCTGCCAGCCAAAAGGTCGGCAGCTCAAATCCACCAGCCGCGCCTTGGAAACCCTCTGGGGCAGTTCTACTCTGTCCTATAGGGTCACTATGAGTCAGAATCAACTCAATGGAAATGGGGTTTTTTTGGAGGGGTTACCTGCTATGGTAGTAAGATTGGGCAATCAAACTGAAGACATACAAAGACAAGTGGTTCAAACAGAAGTTTAAAGAGAAAATGACAAATCTGGATTCAGAAATTTTGGCTTAAAGTCCTATGAAAGTTAGGGTCTTCCAGAAATGGGCACTGAACTGCTTGCTCCTGTTTTGTGGGGAGACGTCAGCTCAGAGTGTGATTTCCACCCTCGTTCTCTTTCTTTCAATGTTTCTGGCCACTCTCGTGGCCGCGTGCTGAGACCTGGCTCACCGGACATGGTGCCTGCAAACGGGACTTGCCCCAAACCCCTGCACACAAGCCCCCCCTCCACGTAGGTCCAGCCCTGGCTCTCAGGAGACAGGAGAGACGCGACCCCCATTGCGTGGGCAACAAGAGTGGACCGCCATCTAGTAAGTCGTGAAAAAAAACAAAAAACCCTGCATTGCCACAGAAGCCACAAACCATACATCTCCCTCCACGGATTGAGGAGCGAGGCAGATGATGACGTGAAATGTGGCCACAAAGCTGATTAAGCTGAAGAATTCTGGGCCTCCACGGCTGCTCCCTTGATCTGTGGGGCAAGGCTCCAGGGCCTCGATCCACCTGGCCTCTCGGCTCCTGGAACGAGCCCCAACAAGAGGTCAGAGTTCCTGAACTTTTCAAACAGAGCCGGGGGCTTTAAGGGGACTGGCCTTCGCCGAGGACGAGGGTCCCTTCCTGGACAGAGGAGCCCACCACATTTAACTGGAGGCATTGCCCCAATACTCGGCAGGAACACTTTGCTTTAGACTTTTGTCGGTCAGGAGAGTCAGGCTGTGAAATGCCTGTCAGCTCTGAGTCCTACAACACTTTTTATGGCTGTGTTTTCTCTGGAAAATCTCTGAAACGGCCTTGGTTTTCCCAAAAGGCGAGAAGAAGGGTAAAGCAGAGAACCGGCGTGGAGGGAGGGCGACCCCATGTGGCATCCCGTGGCGTAATGCCCCTGCAGAGCCCTCCATGTGACCAGGGACATGTGAGGACAGGACACGCTGACGTGGGTCCCAGATGACCAGGTGCCCTGATGGCATCACCTGAGTTCACACAGGAGTGTCTCACAGGCACCTATGCCCTTTTATCCCCCGTCTGAAAACTCTGTCAGGCTGGGCTGAGGCACAGGCTGCCTCACCTTTGAACAAGCACACGAGCTGTGGGCCAGCGCCCTGGCCAAGGTCTGGCTCCTCTGGGGCACCCGGCTTTGCACTGGGGCACTTGGCATTCTGCTCAGAGGCTCAGCCCAATGTGACTGCGTGCCCGGCAGCAGGAGGTGTTGGGTGTCTACCCCGCAGGACAGCTGGGTTCTTGGGACCTAGGATCTGAGTTTCTGTTGATGATGATGATGATGTGCATGAGGTCAGGGATGCAGAGAGGATTCCCATTTCTGGGCCGATGGGAAGAGCTGCTTTGACAAGGATGCTTCTAGAAGAAGAGGAACCACTGGGTGGGGGCTGCCCTTGGGCACATTGGGAGCAAAAGGGAGTGTGGGCAGAGGAGTGTGGGCACAGGTGTGTGGGCACAGGAGTGTGGCACAGGAGTGTGGACACAGGCGTGTGGGCAGAGGTGTGTGAGCAAAAGAGTGGGCACAGGAGTGTGGGCACAGGAGTGGGTACAGGAGTGTGGGCACAGGCGTGTGGACACAGGAGTGTGGGCACAGGCGTGTGGACACAGGTGTGTGGGCACAGGAGTGTGGGCACAGGAGTGTGGGCATAAGAGTGTGGCACAAGAGTGTGGACACAGGTGTGTGGACACAGGTGTGTGGGCAAAAGAGTGGGCACAGGAGTGTGGGCACAGGTGTGTGGGCACAGGCTTGTGGGCACAGGAGTGTGGGCACAGGTGTGGGGGCACAGGAGTGGTCACAGGCGTGCACAGGTGTGTTGGCACAGGCATGTGGGCACAGGAGCGGATACATGAGTGCCGGCACAGTCATGGGGGCACAGGCGTGCAGACATCCAGACTTCGGGGACATGGGGGGTGGGTGCTGCAGACAGGCCTGGCTGGGATGGGACAGGAGGCTGTCAGTGTACTGACCATCGACCTTCTGGTGGAGGCCTCTCCCACCCGCATGGATGCAGACATGCCACCCCAGCACCGACCACCGGGAAGTGTGGATGTGACTCATGTGTGCCCAGCACAGCACGGACGGGCAGAGACTTCCAATGGGGGCAGGGGGCCCACCCGCTGGGGCTCAGCAGGGGGCCGGTGCCCAGGAGAAGAGACAGGCCATCTCGAGAATGCCTTCCAAGTTGTATTCCATGGAAAGATGTGGGGTGGTGGTGGTGGTGGTGGGAAGATCCCCTAGAGGCTGAAGGTGGGCCCCCCGAGAAAACCGTCAGTGTCTCCTGCAGATCCAGTGGACAGAGGGGCATCTCAGGGTTGTTACTGAGAATCCAGGGCTGGAATTCACTCCCAGGATCCACTGGTCCCTCCTCAGTGGCATCTCTCTAGGCTGTGCTGGGCCTTGCGCCAGGCCATGACGAGGGGGTGGCTTTGGGGTGTTGTTTCCAATACTGAGCCAGTCTCCGTTGGAGCCTTGTTTTATTGAGTGAGGGGTCTGGAGGGGTGAGTCCTTGCGTGGACTGCACATTTGAGAGGTCAGACGGGACATGTTCCCGTGGTGTGGTTCCCCTGTCCTGGCTTCTCAGCGTGACTCCACCCCTGCTCCACCATCGACGTGACAGGAACACTGCCACTCAGCACATGGCAGACTGGGAGCCGTGGGGCCTTGGGACAGACCCTCCTGGGTCCCCAGTGATGCCAAACGGGGGAGATGCAGCCCCAAGGCAGGGACTCGACCTGACAGGGGCAAGGGGACACCAGCCACTTGGAGCTGACCCCGTGTGCCCTCTGGGGTTGGGAGGAGCCCTTCTGGTGGTGGGAAGGGCTGCCCTCCAGGTGAGTCTCCACGCCCTCTCCAGGTGAGCTCAGGAAAAGGTGGATCCAAGGATTGCTGCAGCGCTTGGTCAAGGGACAGCGGAGAATGGAGGCTATGGGGAGGGGGCTTCGCCTGCTGTCACACGCACACCAAGACCGCCAGAGCCTACAAGTGTGCCTCTGCCCTGAATTCCACTGACGTCCCAGAAAATTCTACAACCTTCCGCCTGGGTTCCTTACTTGTCCCAGACACCCTGCATCTTCCTTCTGATCTGTTATTACTAGGGGGCGCTCAGCGGCAGGGTAGCTGGGGGAAACGGAGGTGCTGTCCCAGCAGGCCCCCAGGTGGAGTTCCCAGTCCTGGGCTGGGTGACAAAGTCAGCTCTGGACTCAGTGGGTGAGGAAACGGAGGCACAGCTGGACAATCCAGGCCCTGGTCCTTGGCCTGAGCTCGTGGATGGTGGACCACTGTGGGGACAGGCTGCCTGCCGAGGCCCCTGGCCTCGGGGTTGGAGACACACCACGTCCTGCACCTGTCCAACGCAATGACTCCCCCTAACTCTTGGGGACTCTTGTACACGCAGGCGCTCGCCAGCTGGGCCTCAGATCTCACGGTCTCCTGCTGCACCCCTGCTCCCCTCCTAGCTTCTCCCCTAAACAGCAGCGCATCCCACCTCTGACCACCTTTCCCACTCGCCCCCTCCCGTGCTCTGACTTCCAGTCCTTCTGCCCCTGGCCGACAACCTCGTCAGCCTGATGCCCTGTCCCGGTCCTTCCTACCGAACTCCACATGGATGCCTCTGGGTCCTCTGTGCACCTGCAGCTTTGTGCACCCTCCTCCTTCTCTGCCAGTCTCTGGTAAGACGCCACAACTGGCAAATCCGTCCTCTGACTTCTTCATGTCTGTCCTGCAGTGCTGAGCTCTGGGCAAAGACGCGGATGCACGTGGGGACAGTCTCACATCAACTCCTGCCCACCTCAAGTGGCTGTAGTGCCAGCAACAGCCCCACTGTCTTCCCAGTCCATTCCCTCTCCTTGCAGACTCTTCCAAACCTTCTCCCTGCGGCCCCGCCCCCCCATCTTCACCGTCATCCGACGTCCCCGGGAGAACTGTTGCCCGTGCCATACACCTGACAGCACCTGCTCCCGCTGGGACCGTTCCACACACAAACACGCTGTGATGTCTTCAGTCTTGCCATCGAAACACAAACAACCAAGGTGTCTGTGGGTGTCTGGGGCCTGCCAGCCCCAACCCCTGATGGTCTGAGCCCACGGCCCACTGACCCCAGCCCGCTATCCACACACTGCAAATGTGACACCCCAGGTCTGAGCCCACGGCCCACTGACCCCAGCCCGCTATCCACATACTGCAGATGTTACACCCCAGGTCTGAGCCCACAGCCCACTGACCCCAGCACCACCTGCCTGGTGGTATAATGTGCATTTGGAAAGAGGCACAGAGGAAAACAGCAGGTCACTGTTTGGCACCCACCCCACTCTTCCAAACAGCAGGTATGCTCCAATCAGTTACAGACACCTGAGAAGAGTTTTAAGCCCAGGGCACCTTGGGCACCCACAGGAGAGATGGGGCCATGGAAACCTGCTGCCTGGCTGGTTGCTAAATGGCAATGCATTTGCCAGATCTGAAAATCAAACAACACCAGACAATGTTCTTGGCAGAGATTACCGTATTCACTTAATAGAGTGCACTGTCCTGTTTGCCTCAAATGAGACCTCCCGGTGGTGGTAGGACACACACACTGAGATGCATGGAGCTGGCCAGAGGGGCTGGGTGCCCATGGCCCTCACACATGAACCACCTCAGCCAACAGCCATGCAGCTCCAAGGAACCCACCATCGTCCAGCATCCAGGGCAGCCTTCTGGCTGCAGTGCACCCTATGAAAGGGTGTCACCCAGGAATGCTCAGCCAGTGGCTCAAGGCTGGGTCCTTGTGGGGCTCCTTGACCCTCCCAGGGGAAAGACCAGTGAGGCACTGGGTGTGGTGGTGGATTTCTTGTGTCCACTTGGCTCTGTGGCCCAGGTGTTTGATCAAACGCTAATCTAGACGTTGTTATGAAGGCATTTTGTAGACATGATTAATGTCTACAGTCAGTTGATGCTAAGTTTAGAAGACCCTCGCTCATGTGGGTGGGCCTGATTTAATCAGCGGAAGGCCTTAAGGTTTCCAGCAGAAGAAGGATTCTGCTCAAGATTGTAACACAGAAATCCTGCTGGTTCCCAGCTTCTGCCTGCCCTGCAGGTTTCAGACTTGCCAGTCACATGAGCCAGTTCCTTAAATGCATCTCTGTCTCTACTTCCTGTTGGCCTTTTCCTTGGAGAGCCCCAACTGGTGCGTGGGGCTAGTACACCACTCTTCCCATGGGCTGCCCGTGGACAATGCATGGCTTCTACTGACTTAGGTGCTGGGGATCCCATCTTGACTAAGCAAAGCCCTTGGGGCTGTCGGGGTCCCCATGGCTACCAGTCAAGTCCACCCCTTCCGTCCTGTCACAGGAATCCTCCTAGCCTGAGAAAGGTCCCATCCCACCTGGAAATGCATGGTTGGGGGACTGGCAGGCCTGGTGTCCTGGAGACCGTGTGCAAACCAGCAGCGCCCAGAGCACCCCACCACCTCCCACTTGGAGGGCTGCAGGCAGCCTCACCCCACGGGAGGCATGACCGGCACTTGGGCTAGCTGGCTCCAGCCACAGTGATGTGACCTACAGACCCTGCCTGCCCCCCGGGTCCCTGTACCTGAGCAGCGGCTGCTTGGGGTAGGGTGGCTGGTCTGGGCCTGGGCAGGGTGGGGCCTTCCTGGTCACCTGCTGGTAGATGTTGCTGGCAGTCACCCCGATCCACAGCATGGTGGAGAGCGTGGAGTAGTGCAGCATGATGCCCACCTGGGGGGGGGGGCGGGGAGAGCATGTCAGAAAACCAGGTCCCAGCCCACCCTGCTCCCTCTACATCCTCAGGGGCAAGGGTGAGACCCGCAGGGAACAGGGACTTCTCTCATGCAGACCAGCTGGCACTTCACAGGGCCCCAGGACCCCTCATGGGAGATGCACAGGCTGTAGGAGCCTTACAGCTAGTGAGCTTTACTCTTCTTCTGCCAGAGAGATGGGGAACCAGAGGCCTGGGGGGAGCCTGGGGTGCCTGGAGAGGCTGGGGGAGCCTGGGGGAGCCTGGAGAGCCTGGGGGAGCCCGGAGAGCCTGGGGAGCCTGGAGAGCCTGGGGGAGCCCGGAGAGCCTGGGGAGCCTGGAGAGCCTGGGGGAGCCTGGGGGACCTGGGGGAGCAGGAGGGAGCCTGGGGAACCTAGAGGATCTGGAAGCTTGTGGCACCGCAGTCATGACTAAAGGTTGGCAGGGTGAGGGGCTGGCACGCATTCTGTAAGAGCTGCCCCTGATGACAGAAACCACACCAGAGTCATCCTGCGGCTGGCACTCACCGCTCCCACTCATTACGTACCCACACGCTTTCGTCCCCTGATTCTATAAACAGAGGCTACCATTGAAGTAATAACCTGACATTTTGCGGTGACAAGTGAAATATTGCTATAATTGGAAAGGATATAAATGTTTAAGGGACACAGAGATTCTCTGACCACAGCTGTCCTTGCTGCATGATGAGTCATCAAATCCAGAGCGCAGCTTTGATTGTGACAAAACTGTAATCACCGATGAGAACTTCGTGGGCTGGGGCGGGAAACCGGACCTCTCTGTTGAGGGTTTCCACGGACCCCCGACGTGGCTCACGGCAGAAGGTGCCCAGGCCCTGCCTGTTCCCAGTCCTGCCTGGCTGGTGTTCTTGGGGCCAGCTCCCTCCCAGGCACACAATCCTCACTGGGCCTGGCCGCGACTGGGAGGCACCAGGAGCCTCATGGTGAGAAATCTGTGCTGTAGAAGAAGACAGAGGAAGGCAAAGCCCAGTGACTGGCCCCTGGCTTGAAGGATGGCTGTCTTTGTTTTCAGTGGGCAGTGACGTGGTAGTCACTGTCAAGTGTAAACAAGAGCACCACACGGCAACCCACTGCCTAGTCCCTGCAGCTGTGGGACTGACCGAGGGCCAGAGAGAGCAGGGAGCAGCCAGGAGAGGGCCGGAGAGGGCCTGAGAGAACAGGGAGCAGCCAGGAGAGGGCCGGAGAGGGCCTGAGAGAACAGGGAGCAGCCAGGAGAGGGCCGGAGAGGGCCGGAGAGGGCAGAGAGCAGCCAGAAGCTGGGAGGAGGAAGGCGGCAAAGGGAGGGTGGACTGTGCGGAGCCTCGCCAGATGGGGACAAGCTTGGGGGTTATGGGAATGAAGAAACAGAACTCTGCCTGCCAAATACAGACTTTAGGGTGGACACATGGAGAGGTTAAAATGCCGCTAGGCTGCTCCTAGTTTTGAGTAATTATGAATGAAGCTGTTATACACACTGTTGTGCAGGTATTTGTGTGAACGTACGTTTTCATCTCACTTGGGTAAATACCCGGAAGTGTGATTGCTGGATTGTATGGCTCCAAAGCCTCTGTTTAGATTTGCAGGAAACTGCCAGGCTGTCTTGCAAAGTGGCTGTGTGTCATTTTGCATTCCCACCAGCACGGCGTGAGAGCTCCTGTTGCTCCATAGCCCTGCGTCAGCGCTTGGTGTCATCGGTGTTTTGATTTTATCTAGTCCAATGGCCACGTAGTTGCATTTCATCGTTGTTTTAATTTGCAATTCCTTAATGACAAACGAGGGAAACCCTCAATGACTCCGACTGACACAATAGCTTTGACAATGAGCTGTTACCAGTGATTATGAAAATGGCACAGGACTGGGCAACATTTTGTTCTGTTGTACATAAGGTCGCCATGAGTCAGAGCCTACTTAAAGGCAAGAAAAACAGTGATGTATGATGATGAGCACCTTTTCATATGCTTATTGGCCATCTGTATAACTTCTTTGGTGAGGTCTCTGTTCAGATCTTTTGCCCATTTTGTAATTGGATTGTTTGTTTTCTTATTGTTGCGTTTCAAGAACTATTTGCATATTTTGGGTGCAAGTCCTTTACCACATAGGTGTTTTGCAAGTATTTTCTCCCAGTCTGTGCCTTATCTTTCATTCTCCTAACAGTGTTTTTCACAGAGCTGAAGTTTTTAATTTCAATGAAGTCCAACTTACCATTTTTTCTTTTATGGATCTGCTTTTGGTGGTATATCTTAAAAAGTCATCATCAAACCCAAGATCACCTAGATCTTCTCCTGCATTACCTTCTAGAAGTTGTGTAGTTTTGCATCTTACATCTAGGTCTATGATCCATTTTGAGTTAATTTTTCTGAAAGACGTAAGCTCTGTCTTGATTCATTTTTTCAAGATGTCCTTCAACAGGTGAATGGATTAACGCACTGTGGTATGTCCATACGATGGAGTGTTATTCGACAATAAAAATAAAATGGGCTATGAAGCCACAGAACAGACGTTGGGGAACCTTAAATGCACATTGCCAAGTGAAAGATACCCCTCTGAAAGGACTCGTTCTGTATGAGTCCACCAGCTGACTTTCTGGAAAGGCAAAACTGTAGAGACAGGGCAAAAGATCAGTGGTTGACAGGGGCTTGGGGCTGGGGGGTGAACAGGTAGAGCACAGAACATTTTTAGGGCACTGAGACTATTCTGCATGATACTGTAGTGGTGGGTGTGATATTACTTGTTTGTCAAACCCCCTAGGACTGTACAGCTCAGAGTAAATCCTAACCTAAAGCACGGGCTTTAGTTAATAATGTGTCGGTGTTGGCTCATCAGTTGTAACAAGTGCATCACACGAATGCAGGATGTTACTGATGGGAGAAACCGCGGGCAACGGGTAGGGGTGCCCAGGAAACCTCTGTTCCTTCTGCACAGTTTCTCTGTACCTGAAACGCCTCTAAACGGTAGTCTATTCAATGCCGCTAGGCTGCAGGGGTGCGCACTGGCCTCTGACAGCACCCTCCGCCCTCCTGTGCTTCCCGCCAGCCTCCTGACCCCCAGCGAGCACAGATGCAACTGTTTATCATGCGGCCGGCAGCAGCCATCTGTGCGTGTTTATGATGTCACTTAATACTTTTAATGAGGCTGACGGTCATCTCTTTGTTGCCATAACAACCATCTGTTCTCTGTAGCCGGGAGCACTGGGCCTTCTCTCAATGGTTTCCTGGTAACGTGGCCCAGACGGCGGAGGCCGGCCCTGAATCTTGGATGGGCTCCAAGGTGGGTGAGGCATCAGTGTTGGGGGGCCTGGCTGCCGACTGGGAAACCACACACATTTTCTGGTTTTAACCTGCCCCCTCAGGCCTCTCTGTTCGGTCTGCTCCTCCTGGGAGACTGTACAAGGGGCAGTCCCACGTACGGACACAGGTCTGAGAGGCCCAGGTGGAGGTAAGGCCTCATCTGGGCCGTCACAGGGGAGGGACCGGCATGTGAGGGCCTCGAGGCCGCCTCCAGAGCTGCAGGCCAACCCCCCAGGGGCTTTCTTGCACTACGTACCACCCTCGTGGTTTGTTTTGGGGTTTGGGTTCAGGCACTGTTCCCGCTGCAGCCCGACATCTCCACAGTCTGGGCAAAGAGAGGCTCTGGATGCAGACTTGCTGGGTGGAAGATGGACGGACGGAGGGATGGAGGCGGGATGGGCAGGAGGTGCCCCGGGTGCCGTCTGGAAGCTGAGCCAGGACTGGAGACGCCTCAGGAACAGGCCTCATCATCCTTCTCAACCAGCAGGTGGAGGTTCTCTTCCTGGGGGTCCAGGGATCATCCTCCCCCGGTGGTCAAGTCTAGCACTTCTCTCCTTAATGTGATCTCCTCTATGGATCTCGACACTCACGTCCTCCTGGACCCTCCCCCAGCCCCAACCAAACACCTCCAGTGCTGCCTCCAGCTGACATCACAGTGGAGGCCAGGCCCCCAGAGCCTGCACCTGGGCTGGCCATGCGGGGACACAGCTCCCAGGGTGTCCTCTGGCCTCAGGGTGCGTGGTCAGTGAGAGGCTGCAGGGCCGTAGGCTGCACAGGCAGGCCAACTGTTACGGCTCCAGCCGTGTGGCCATCACCAGTCCCCACGTGAAATGAGCTCCTGGCAGCCAAGTTCTGACAGAAAGATAACAGTCTTTATATAAAGGCATTTCTGAAGGATCCATCAGGCACTCGTAGGCAGATCCTAACAGGTATTCCGGGGTCCTGGGGCTCTGTCTCCAAGCTGTCCAGCCAGCTCGGTTCAGGAGCCTGGGCCGTGTGCCCGCCCTCAGGCAGGTTCAGGCAGCGTTCCACCCAGTCACGTTGAGCCAGGGATGGGTGGGGAGCCCAGTTCCAACCTGGTTGCCTGTGACGTGGGTTTGTGTGGACGTGTGTGTCTTCACTGTAGCTCAGGGTTGTCCCTGTCTGGAAGCTCCAGGGAGGACACAGGCCCTGGCACCGAGGTCTCTGGAGCAGAGCTCTTTGGGGGCAGGTGCCGAGACTGCTGTAGATCCCGGCTCAAGTCTGTGAGGCTGGCACGGAACACGGCAGACGTGGCCGCACCTGGTGACCGCCAAGCAGGCAGGGGACAGTGGCAGCGAGTGTGCACTTTCCCTGAGGCGTCACTGAGGTGGGTCTGTTTCGGTGGCTTCTTGAAGTCCTTTTCAACACTCGCTGCCCTGAAGTTCCACCGGTAACTGAGACCGATAACAGACCCTCCCAGAATCGAGCTTCTGGCTGTGGCTCAGGCCGCCCCGGGTCCACGCAGGGGGCGCTGGGGCCACCTGTGCTTTGTTTTCCGTGGCCCGGACTCCTGGTGACCCACGGGCTGGCGTCCCCCCCGATCATAGTCCAGGCATCCGCATCTGCAGCTGCCGACCTGCCAGCAGGGGAGAGGCCTGGTCCTTCCAGCTCCAGCCCTGCCTGGCTCCCGCCCCACCAGTGAGTTCAGGAGAGGTGGGTGGGTCACCATCCCAGGAAATCCATGTTTGTTGGATGCAAATGTCTAGTTAGCACGTCACCACAGGCCTTAGTATAAGGCAGTCCAACTTAAATGTAAAGTGTTTTATATGATCAAATGCTGAGCAAGACGATCAGCATTGCGTGGGAGAGCCACATAATACAGACACCCAGATGCCCAGCTGTGCCCTCCACAAGAGACACCTGAGAAAGTTCTAGACTATCATTTCACGAACAAGACAATTATCACAGATTTCCCTTTGGGCAAGAAAGTCGACGGCCACATTTTAGTTTTTACAGCATGCGGAGACAGGGACAGCACTCACCGCCTGGCACAGGATCGGGTACTTGGTGCGATTGATCCCGCCAGCAAACACCGTAAACGTCAGTGCCGCGTGGAAGCAGAAGTTCAGGAGTGTGTGGCGGCCTTTCCTGCTGATACGGATGGCTCTGTGGGGAAGGGAGAGCCATGTCAGGAACTTGCATCCGCGGGTGAAGCATGAATGCAAGCCCTCTTACCGGGGGCCACTCTTCCCGTAATGGGAACAGGTGGGCAACCCCAGGGATGTGGACTGCAGTGGGCATGGAGAGGCACATGCAGAGGACTAAACCAGAAACCAAACCCATTGCCCGTTGAGTCGATTTCGGCTCATAGCGACCCCATAGGACAGAGTAGAACTGTGCCATAGAGTTTCCAAGGAGCACCTGGTGGATTTGAACTGCCAGCCTTTTAGTTAGTAGCTGAACTCTTAACCACTGCGCCACCAGGGTTGCGAAGGACACATGAAGGAAAAAGACACAAGGCTGCACTGGATCCCCCCTTAGTGGCTGCCATTGGTTGACTCAGAGTCAAATCCCCTAGAATACTGTGATGGAAGGGCTCTTGTAAACCCTCAAACCACCTGGCCGCTTCACAGTGAGGGTGCTGAGGCTGAGACAGGGCTGTTCACAGCCATGGAGAGAGGAGGTGACAGAGGAAAGCCAGACGACACGTCTCCTGGTTCCAGGACTGAGCTCTTCCCTCTGAGCACACTTCTGACACCTCAAGAAGGCCATGACTCTGGCCACGGCCAGCCCGTATCCTGGACTAGGACTCTAGGTCCTATGACTAGGGTCACCTCCATGACCATAAGCATGTCTACAGCTCCACCCGGGCCCTGGCTGTGACCTGTGATATGCTTAGTCCTTGACCATGGCCTTGACCACGGCCATAACCTTCACTGTGGCCCTGGACACCCCTAAGTCCCTGCCCGTGACTGTGGCCCTGGACACCCCTAAGTCCCTGCCCATGACTGTGGTTATGGCCATGCCTAAGCTTTGCCCATGACTCCAACTTTGACTACTGACTTGACATTGACCCTCCTCACATATGCCCAGTGCTTCTCCAAATGGTGCAGACACACCAAGGTCATCCCACTCCACCAGGTAGGGGCTGGCCAGGAAACAGGCTCAGGCGTAGAAAACCGACTACTAGATACAAAGGCACAATGTTAAGGGCTCTGTGGACTGCCCTGACTTCTCACGAATGTGGGCTTCTGACCTTTGTGCCATTTGAACTAGTTTCACCCAGCTAGATGAGAACATGGGGGCCGCAGTTGAGAAGACCCTGATGGAAGCTCCGTGTTACTGGAAAGGCCTGCCTTTCCCTGGATAGTGTCCACCCTTGGGGCTGGTGGACGGGCAGGTGGCGGCAAGCCTAAGGTAGTTTGTCACCCGTGAAATGCCTTCGAGGGAGGACCCCTTGCTGAGTGAGGGCCAACGAGGTTCCCCTTGAGGACTGTGACTTGAAAGTGGACACGTGGTGTGTTGGAGGGGGCCCCCACCGGCGCAGCCTCACCTGGGGTGCACGATGTAGGTGATGACAGAGGCCAGGAGGCACAGCAACATGACCGCGGTGCAGGCGTACACCACGGGGTGCAGGAGCTCCCCTGGGTGCTGGGGCAGGGAGAGGACAGTCTTCAAATCCTGGAAAGAAGACAGAGGCCTGTGACCAGGTGGCTACCACCTTTTCCTCCCTGCCACCCATGTCTCTCCTACAGCCTGCTCGTGGCTTTTCTGACTTGGAGCCTCTGATTGTCAGGTTTTGCAGAAATGGACATGCCACCTGGGGCAGGAGGGGGTGGGGGCTGGGAGAGACCCTCCTCAGGTGGCTGCTGTGTGGGCCTTGCCATCTTCCCAGGGGCAGCGTTCTGGCTGTGCCCCGAAAGCCTGTCCCAGCCCCTTGCCATTCCAGGGTGCTGATGGATCGAGCATCTGCTCTACGCAGCTCGAGTGTCAAATGGCCACGCTCCCGCCTACATGGGGGTCTCACTGAGCCCTCCAGAGTGGTAGCCCGAAGATCATATTATTCCCAAATCCCACATCTGAATGCCACATCCATGGAAATTCTGCTTCTCCACCTCCCAGGAGGGTTTCCCATCAAGTTCCAGCCAGTCTACACGGAGGAGACTCGGTCGACGGGCATGGGCAAAAGTCACCACGACCACACAGACACGGGACCCAGACCTTCCCTCCCAGGTTCTGGGTGTCACCTGCCTGACTCCACCACCTGTCACGGCACAAGGAAAGGGTTGAAGGTCAGAGTTCAGAGGGGAACACCATCATCCCCATGGCAGAGCTAACCCAGGGAAGAATGCCCCAGGCCAGAACTGTTTGGAACCGAGGGAAGTTTTCGTCTTTTTATTTATTGGAGAGTTGAGTCCCCCAGGTGTCAGGACTGGGGGCAGAGATGAAAAGAGAAAAACCGCAGCCCCAGATGTACCTACATCAGAAGCTGCATCCAAAGATGGTTCTAGGAAACCCTGGCCAGAGGAAGCACACGGATGTGCGTAAGCTGAAAGCGTGGTTCTCTAAATGCATTCAAGGAGGACAACGTCCAGTTTCAGGGTCACACCACCTTGGGGGGCACACGGGGCAGTAAGCACAGGGGAGGCCCCGACCTGCCGGAGCGGCTGTGGGAGTGGGGGCCGGTGGCCCAGGGAGTGTGTCCGTGTGAGGTTGGGCTTCCACGTGAGGGGCATGGCACTGTTGGCGCACACGTGTGTTCTATGAGAAACAGAAAAGGTTCTCTCTGGCCTCCCACTCTCCTTTCTTCCTCCAAATTAGAGTCATCAGCAGTGCCTTCCTGCATGTTGACATTTAGAATTCAGCGTGGGTAATGTAAACCGGAGATACAGTTCACATTTAAAGTTCACCCTTGGCCACGCTTCTCTTGGAAGCATATTTCACAAATGCCCCATGGGCGAGGTCATGATGACAAAGTGGTGTCAGTTAAACAGAATCCAAGGGGCTTCAGTTGACATTGTCTTTGAGACCAGGGGACCCATTGGGAAAGCAGCAAGGCCCCCAGGGGCTGGGAGAGGGGAAGGGCACTGTCTAAGGGCCACAAGCAGGAGTCCCGCTATCTGGATGCCTGCAGGATGGCTGGAGCAGCTCAGTGAGGGTTTCCTTAGTGCCGACAGTGAGGATTCTCTCCATCCCTGGGAAGCATGGGCTCCATCCCTTGGATTGGCTGGTCTCCTTTTTCTCGGAGAGAAAGCACGAAGTCACAGTCACAGACTGGCGCACAGGGGACGGCGCCCTGGTTTGCTTGGACTTCCCCTTCTCTTGAGCAGCTCCCTTTACATGTTAGTTTGTTGTGTGTGTCCTTTTTGATGAGGAGTCCCTGGGTGGTGCAAGTGGTTAAGCGCTCAGCTGGTAACGGAAAGGTTGGAAGTTTGAGTGCAGCCAGGGCAAATTCCGAAAATTCAGCGGTTAGAAACCCTACGGAGCACATTCTACTCTGACACACACGGGAGCACCAGCAGTCAAAGCTGACTCTAGGACAACCGGTAAACTCCAGACCTTCTCACACTGCAGGTGCAGTGGGTCGATGTGTTACCAAAGACAAACAGAAAGGAGGGTGGGGGTGGGGGGGAAGAAAGTGGTAAACCAAGTCACACGTCATTTGTTTTATTGAAACATAACCCTCTTATCTGTTACTCGGGAAGTAACCTCTTGGAGCCCACGGGTGTGGAGGGTTGGTGAGGGGTGGCATTAAGTCCTGCACAGGGAGTGTCCTCAGGCTGGCCCTGCCGAGCAAGCGGGCTTTGTGGTGGCGCTGGGCCAAGGAGGGCCGATTTCATTAGGTCCTGGTGCATTTTCCTTGTCTGCCTTTTTAATGATAATTACATCTTACTGATCTTTCAACCTTTCATGAGTGTTCCCGGGGGAAGGCAGAAGGCAAAAGATAAGTAATTTATTCATGGGAACGCAAATTAGCATAATTGGGTATTTCATTTATATGGTCTGTTATGGTTTTCTCTTTGGAGGGATACATGGGCTAGTGGCATGATGAAGAGATTTGGGAAAATGCGTTGAAGCTGTCACAGGACTTGCCTTCTGGAATGGTCATTACTTATTTAAGGCTCTTTATTTAGAGGAAATGTTAAGAAGGATGACAAGGTCTGCGTTTGTGAGATGGACGTAAGCTTGACCGGCCTTTAGTAACTTAAATATTGAGACGAGCTGAATGAAAAGCAGCAAACAGCAAAGAGCTTACTCAGAGATCAGGAAAGGTCTGAAACGTTTGGGAGTGCCGCGACTATCTGAGCCCAGGAGACCGGTCCCTGCTGGGAGAGGCGGTATCAGACCTGCTGGGGGCTTTGGGGGCAATGGCTCCCCTCCGCCTCCTGGAAAAAGGGCATGGCAGGGGCTTACTGCACCCCAGCAGGGAAATCAACACACAACACATGAGCTTTATTTATCTCCTGACTGTTCAAAGATATGACTAACGCACTGGTATGGGGTGAATTTTGTCCCCAGAAAGTTATGTTGAAGTCCTAACCCCTGCACGTGTGACTGTGACCCTGTTTGAGAAAATAGGGGTTCTCTTTGTTGTGTTAATGAGGCCACACCAGAGCTGAGGGGGTTCTTAACCTAATCACTTCTGAGCAGAGTAGACACACACACACACACACACGCACGGCAAGACAGATGCCACACGAGGGCCCATCTACAAGCAAATGGCACCAAGATTTGCTGGCAGTCCCCAGAAACTAAGAGAGGACACAGGAGGAACCAATGAGGACGAGACCCTGATCTGGAGCTCTAGCCTCCAGACAATAAGCCCCTGTTCCTTAAAGCTGCTCATTTGCCATCTATCAGTTACAGCAGCCCCAGGGCACGGAGATGCACACTGCATCTTTGGGTCCTGGTCCCGGCTCTTCCTGGGGCCCACCTCTGGCAGGTGGGCACCCCACCCCCAGCCTCCCTCAACCCCGTGGGTATAGGCAGTGATCCCAGCTGCTTCTCAGCTGGTCTGCGTCCTGGGCACCTCGGCCCAGGTTTGGGGTCCCACCGTTCTCTGCTGCTGCTCTCGACCGCTGGATGACCACCCGGAAGTGAAGCCACTGGCAGAAGGGCCCCTTAGCCACCCGCCACTGTGCCCCACAGGGCGAGCAAGCGCTTCTGCCGGCTAGACTGAAACACCAGAGATACTGAAGTTGGTGGTACCAGGAGAACTGGAGGACCATGTCCTACCAGGCCACACCACACCATGCCATACCACATAACATCATGTCATATCAGACCCTGCCACACCATGTCACAGCATGTCATACCACATATCACACCGTGTCATACCAGGCCATGCCATGTCATATCACCCGCACTCTACCCTATCAGACCATTCCACGTCATACCACGTCATTGATACACAATACCATATCATACTCTGTCACGCCACACCATGCCACATCACATTACACCACGTCAAGTCATGTCATATGATACCATGCCATGTCATGCCACACCGCATCACACCACACCATACTAATCCTGTCAGTCATCCTACTTAATTCCTGTCCCCACAACAAGAATTGCCGGGAAAGCCACTGCCTCTCAAGAGTGCAGGCTGCCTCCCTCACAGTGAGTGACAAGGTCGGCACCACAGCCAGACCATCAGACTCAAGTCCCCGAGAAAAAGCAGACGGAGAGCACACAGCTCGGATGTCTTCTGACTACTCTCAGATTGTCATTTTACCCCTCAGAGCGGTTGCTCTCCGAGCCAAGTGTGGGGTCACAGGAGACTTTGGGTACACAGTAGTATGCATGGAATTTAAATCCTCACAGCACCCCCTGCACAGACAACCATGCTCCACCTGTTGTTTACTGAGAGCTGAGGTGGAGGTGCAGCGCGGTGGCGTAGTTGCTCCTCCTGATGGAAATGCTGAGGGATGAAAACACTGAGGGACTAAAACCCCGAGGGGTGAGACCCTTGAATAGCCTCATGTTCTGTTCTGGCATACTCATGAGCTGACCAGAGAGCTGTGCCACCAGCAAGAAGCCAGGGAACCGGCAGCTGCTGGAAAGAAGCGTTCGTGTGTGGCCGATACAGGGAAGGCCCAGAAACTGGGACCTGTGTTTTATGCTTTAGAAGCGACGACTCCTGCCCGACCACCAGGAGCCCAGGGAGAGGGTCCCACACACAGCGGTGTGGGACACGCAACATCACGGCACCACCAGCCTGACTGTGACTCTAAGCCTTCTCTTCTGACACTCCCCAGCCCCTGGAAGTGAGTGTGCCCCACTGTCTACACCACAGACCCAGAGCCCCACTGTCTACACCACAGACCCAGAGCCCCACTGTCTATACCGCAGACCCAGAGCCCCACTGTCTACACCACAGACCCAGAGCCACACTGAAGGGTGGCTGCACTGTAGGTTGGGGCAGGCAGGTCTGGGGGTTCTCCGTTTATTCCTTCAGAAATGTTTTCAAGTACAAATGTTCCTTCTTAGAAGTAAGTAAAAACCCACATAGCTTTTGGGATTTTAAACTCTCCATCACATCTGACCAACAGCTTCCCAAAGTCTCGGGTGGGCTGGATACCATGAGGGACAGTGCCACGCTGGGGGGCCAGGTGCAGGGCTGGGCACAGCTAAGTACGCAAAGGCCCCGGAGTCTTCATAAACTGAGAGCGGGGGCAGTGACAGCAGACTCAAACAGAGCAGAGCTGGAAAAGTCACCCCACTCACAGCTTTGCATGGAAGGTCCAAGGGTCAGAAAGAGCTGAACCCCACACGGCAGGCCCCCAAAGGCCGTCCTGGGCCACTGAGCCTCCAGGAGCCTCTCACGGGGCAGACAACCATCCACCCAGCATTCGCCAGTACCAGGCGTCTGTTTGCAAACAAGGATCCGAATTTGAGGACGAGAAGCCACCGATAATAGGCCCCAGCACCTGGTGCCGTGCTGGGCGTGGTACCCGCAGGGGCAACAGGTGCCTGGTGTGGAAGGCAGGAGGGGACTGGGGCCCACCGCCATCTCCTTGGGTGTGCTCTGTGTGACGCCATGCAGCCCTGCCGGGTCCTGGAGAGAGGCTGACCGTTACAGTCTCCCTCCAGTTTGGACTGGGATTGCAGAATCGACCGGAAGGACATGAGCGAGTGGTGCAGGTGGACAAACGGACAGTCCCCGAACAGACCATCTGTGTGCAGGCGCTCCTGCCAGTGTCTGGACCTAGGCAGCCATGTCCTACAGGCCATTGGAATTCTCTGCACGTGCTGGAGTCTCCGCCGGCCGGCTGGCCCTCACACACACACACACACACACACACACACGCACACGCACACACGCACGCACACACACAGTGTATTATTTACTCGGCTATAAACCTTTCTGGAATTCAAAGCGACAGCAGCCATAATGAAACCTTCAGGATAACCCCTCACGCAGGCTCACTCTGCAGTGGCTGGGGCCGGATTGGCTCCCTGGAGAAACGAAACGCCTTGGCCGTGTCTGTGTGGGCTGCCGCCCCCCACCCCGAGGCTGTGGTCCTCTCCTCCCCCAGGCTCCCCGGCTGCCACTGGCCAACTCTGTGATGGGAGGGGTGGTAGGGCTGTGGGGAGCCTGTGAGGGAGGCAGGCCACGAGTTCCAGAGAGGTTCTTCCCAAACCTGGTTTGGACTAGGGGAGCCTGCGCACAGACCCTCACCCCATCCCCAGGAGCTGGAGTGACCCACACGTCCTTTTATTAACTGATTCACCATTGCGGTATGCCTGCAGCTCATTAGTATGATCCACACCAAACGGCCCGGAGCAGACACCCAGGCTCCCAGACCTGGCCCGGCCCCCATCCCAGCGGACTCCCCTCCACAGGGCCCAGCAATCCTGGCCCCCAGCTTCCTGATCTGCCCGGGGACACCGTGAGTGGCGGGCAGGCAGGGGGGCATACTCACCATGAGCACCCAAGTGACCGACGCCAATGTTGTACGGAGGTGCTGCCGCCAAGCCAATCACGTGGCACCTTGCTCCCCGCCGGCCTCCATGTTGTCCAGAAGGTCAGCGTCCCAGACGGTGGCTGTGGGGCTGAGCCCCCCGGGCAGAGAGCCTCAGAGCCACAGCGACGGGGTGGGCGAAGCCGCCAGGCTGCACCCATCTGCAAAGACAGTGGTGTCAGGGGGGCGGGTGAAGACCCACATTCTGAAGCTGCACCCCTGCTCTGGCTGAGGTCCACCTGGCTGGAGCTGCAGCCGCCCCACGAGGTCTGCCCCCCTCAACATCTCCAGCCTGTTGGAGTGGCCGGCAGGGCTCATCTGGGTGTGCAGAGATTCGGGGTGATGACCCAGAGCTTGGGCACCTCAGGACCTTAGAGGGAATGACAGCAGCAGATGCCGCCTTCTGGGGAGCACCCCTTCCCCGTGCTCCCATGCCAGTATGAGATGGGACCCTCCTCTGGGCTGCCCAGACCAGCCAGCACGTCTGTCCACGTGGCCCGGCCACATTAGGAGAATCAAATGCACCAGGATTAGTCTCCCCACAAATCACCAGCCTGGCAGACAAATGCACCGTGCAGATGTGGGGCCTCGGGGCTGACCCCCCCAGCAGACGCCAGCCTGCCTCCCGGGTGCCCCGCTCCGGCTCCCTGCCTCACACAAACTTGTCTAGAACCTGCATTCAGGCCCGGACCCCTCACCCTGCCGCGCCGCTGCTCCAACCCTGCCCTGCCCGCCGCCCGCCTGGCCACTGCAGCACCCTCCTCACCTATTGTGGCTGAGCTGGCTGGGGCGGTGACAGCACTGTGCCGGCCAGTGTCGGTGAGCTGTGCCGTGTACTCCATGCCGGGGCCCAGCTCCCCATTCCAGAAGGTGAGCCGAGCTGGCAGGTGGGGATCAACAGATTGCAGGGCTGCAGCTGGGCAGGCGCGGGGCTGGGCTCAGTGCACTCCTCCGGGCACCTGCCCCAGTGCCCGCTGCCTTGGCTGCCTCCAGCGGGCAGCAGCCGGGGACCAGGGGCCGGCAGCAGGCGGCTGGGAGGCAACCGTCACCATGGGGATGGAGGAGGCGCCGATGGTGGTGGGGCGCTCCCTGCAGCAGGGAGGAGGGGTTCCCGGCCCGCTGCCCGCCGCCGGCTGCCCGCCCGTCACACTGCAGCCCGGATTTAAAGAGACACCCGGCCAGGTTCAGCCTTCTCCAACAGCACCCAACACTCACGTTCCAGCGTCCCTGGGAGGAGTGGGAGCAGAGCTGGGGGTGTTTTATTTTTAAAGAAGTTCCTGTCTGCCGAGGGCTCCAGCACAGAAATATGAAAAAGGAGACAGACTTAGGGGGCAGTTTTATATTTTTGGTGGTAAAATATCCTCAAATCCAAATATGTTGAAGCAGGAGCCCACAGGGATTTCTCCCAGCATGAATCAGCAGTGTGGACCCTGGCAGTGTAGACAGGGGTCCAGCCAGCCTGCCTAGCTGTTGACCCCCCAACATGGATCATAGCCCCTGCGCCCCTCTGGTAGGACGGGCTGCTGGCTGGGTCAGACCCCACGTCTGTGGGATGGAATGGTGTCTTGAAGGGGGGCAGCAGAGGCCAACAGTGCATGTGGCCCCCTAAGCCCCCCTCCCCAGTCTGCGAGGAGACCACCTGCTCCCCTCCCACATTTGCCCAAGCCCCTCGGGGGACCTCCATCCTGTTGTCTCTTTCAGAAGCCATGGCGGGACAGGGCATGGAGTCTGTCCTATTTTGGGGCGTTACTGAGAATAAGAGAGGACAAGGTGAGGTCCAGGGGTCTGCCTCATGGCCACTGAGGGGACGGGGTGTGGAGCAGGGACGCATCTTCTCTGTCTCCCCCGGGGGTCTCGCTGCCCCACCTCCCTCGCACAAGCCCTGCAGGATGGGGCATCGGGGGCCCAGTGGGAGGGAAGACCCAACACTGCCCGGGCACCTGCTCCCACCAGCTGGGAAGGGCCTGCTCAGAGGTGTCCAAGCTGACCAGTGCCAGCTGTGCTGTTGGGGGCCATGGCCTGCAGGCACCCCCTATGACACCACTCACGGGACGTTTGCTGCCTGTGGCCATGCTGCAGCATCTCCCTGTTCCACTCTCCTCTGTTCCCTTCTTCACCCCACAGATGGTGCAGGTGCTCCCCTATGCCAGCTACTCAGAGATGTGGGGTCAGCCCAGGCTCCCTGCAACTGACTGCCTTGTGGGGACGACTACCCAGCCCTCAGTGAGTACAGGCACCCGGCATGTGGCTGGCCAGAACCACAGCCCTTCTGGGGCCCAAGAGGGTGACTTTGCTGGAGGAAGAGGAGAGGGTGGGCAAGAGTCTTCCCGGCATGGGAACAGCAGGGCTGAGCCTGGATCTGGGAGGGGTGGGGTGTGGCTGAGGGAGACAGAGCCAAGGGGCATGGGTGTGTGGAGAGCCAGTTCAAAACTCAAGCTGAACCCCAGCCCCAAATGGCCATCCCAGTGGCCTCTGTGACTACACCTGTGAGTCCTGTTCCCACAGAAGAGAGGGATTCTTGTTCCCATTTAATTGATGAGGAGAGGGAGTCTTAACCAGGCTAAGGGACTCAGCTGGTCATACGGCCACTGAGTGGAGGCACTGAGTTCTATTTGAATCCTGTGACTCCCAAACAAGTGCTCCCGTCTCTACCCATAGCCTTTAAAACCCTTCATCTCAATCAGTATTCCCAACGCTCCTCTGTCCGCATCTCACCCAGTATTCCCAACATGCCTCTGTCCGCCTGCTCACCCAGTATTCCCAACACTCCTCTGTCCACTTCTCACCCAGTATTCCCAACACTCCTCTGTCCACTTCTCACCCAGTATTCCCAGCACTCCTCTGTCCACTTCTCACCCAGTATTCCCAACACTCCTCTGTCCACTTCTCACCCAGTGTTCCCAACACTCCTCTTTCCACTTCTCACCCAGTATTCCCAACACTCCTCTGTCCACTTCTCACCCAGTATTCCCAGCACTCCTCTGTCCACTTCTCACCCAGTATTCCCAACATTCCTCTGTCCACTTCTCACCCAGTATTCCCAACACTCCTCTGTCCACTTCTCACCCAGTATTCCCAGCACTCCTCTGTCCACTTCTCACCCAGTATTCCCAACGCTCCTCTGTCCGCATCTCACCCAGTATTCCCAACATGCCTCTGTCCGCCTGCTCACCCAGTATTCCCAACACTCCTCTGTCCACTTCTCACCCAGTATTCCCAACACTCCTCTGTCCACTTCTCACCCAGTATTCCCAGCACTCCTCTGTCCACTTCTCACCCAGTATTCCCAACACTCCTCTGTCCACTTCTCACCCAGTGTTCCCAACACTCCTCTGTCCACTTCTCACCCAGTATTCCCAACACTCCTCTGTCCACTTCTCACCCAGTATTCCCAGCACTCCTCTGTCCACTTCTCACCCAGTATTCCCAACACTCCTCTGTCCACTTCTCACCCAGTATTCCCAGCACTCCTCTGTCCACTTCTCACCCAGTATTCTCAACGCCCCATGTCCACCATCTCATCCAGTATTCCCAGCACTACTCTATCCTCTGTCCAGAGAGGGTTGCTGTCCACCCCAGCCCACTGTGTCTGGCAGCCCAGGAGGAGTATGCATCTGCTGCCTGTCCCTTCCGAAGGGTATATTTCTGGAACAAGCATGGAAATAATGATGCATGACCCTGAGCCTTCTCCTCATCTGTGCAAACAATCCAGCTGTTTATCAATGAACCTTCTGATTTTTGGAGCTTAGAGTTTACCTCAGGGAACAGTGTTAGCCTATTGCTCCACTTTTCCAATTTCTTCCAAATGGACATTTCCTTATTGAGTGTCACAGAGGCACATCTAAGGACATCTGTTGAGCTTCCTTATCTCTTCGTCAACCAGAAGAGAAAGACAAATTGAAAGAAAGAGATCAGGACAATGATGAGAATTAAAACAAAAGAATAAAAAACAAAACAATGTTTCAAGATGTAAGTCAATAAAGATTCTCACTGTGGAAAAGATGAAATCCCTTGGGCAGGAAAGGCCTTTTTTTGCACCTTGGATATAGGTACTCACCCAGGGAAGATTTCATCTGAATGTTTACTGAGGGTGTTCAACAAAGGGTATCCATTAGAGTTCCATCAGTAAGAGACAGATATTGTTTCTCCATCTCCATCACATCCAGACTCATATTCATAACCCTAAGTATGCCCATACACACACCTATATCTATCTATATCTATATTAAGGAATTTACTGCAAGGAACTGGCTCATGTGATTGGGGGCACTGTCTAGGCAGGTCAGAAACCCATAGGCCAGGCCATCAGGAAGAGCGGCTGGAACTCTTGGACAGGAGTTGATGCTGCTGTCCAAAGGGGGAACTTCTTCCTCAGAGAAACCTTCTGCTCTTAAGGCCTTCAACTGATTGGGTCAGGCCCACCCACATTATCCAGGTGTTACGGATTGAGTTGTGCCCCACAAAAATATGAGTTATAAATCCTAACCCCCACACCTGTGGTTATAAGCCCATTTGGGAATGAGTTTTCTTTGTTACGTTAATAAGGCATTATTAGTATTGGGAGTGTCTAAATCAATCTCTTTTGAGATATAAAAAGAGCTGATTGAGCAAACAACTAACAAAGCAAGCAGAGATGGGGGAAGACAGATGCCACACCACATGAAGATCACCAAGGAGCCAAGGAACAGAAGCTGAAAAGAGATAAGGACTTTCCCCAGAGCCGACAGAGACAGAAAGTCTTCCCCTAGAGCCAGCGCCCTGAATTCGGACTTCTAGCCTCCTGAACTGTGAGAGAGTATTCTGTTTGTTAGAGCCCCCACCTGTGGCGTTTCTGTTGTAGCAGCACTAGATGACTAAGACACCAGGGTAGTCTTTATGGAAGGGACACACAGTCACTGACGGAGGACATTAACCGCATCTACAAAATACCTTCACAGCAACACCCTGATCAGTGTTGGACTGAGGACCATGCCCCAGCCAAAAGAGCCCTGGTGGAGCAGTGGGTAAAGCAATAACCTGCTAACCGAAAGGTCAGCAGTTCAAAACTACCAATGGCTCCTTGGGAGAAAGATATGGTAGTCTGCTTCTGTAGAGATTTACAGCCTTGGAAACCCTACGGGGTCACTATGAGTTGGAATCGACTCGACAGCAGTGGGTTTGGTTTTTGGTTTATGCTGCATTTAAGTGAATGTTCTAAACTGACTGTCACGCCAGGCTACCTCCCTCTGTAGAATGAGGTCAGCAAGTGTTTTCTGTGAAGGGATGTAGACGAGCTTCAGGCCCTGAGGGACAGGTGTCTCATCACAACACCTCACCCGGTTGTAGCTTGAAAGCAGCTATAAACAACACTAAACGAATGGGTGTGGCTGTGTGCCAATAAAACTTTATTTATGCGCTCTGAAATTTGAATTTCACATCATCTTTATGGGCCATGAAATAATATTCTTCTTCCGATTTTTTTCTAACCATTTAAAAACATAAAGACCATTCAGCCCGTGGGCGTAGCTTGGTGATCTCTGCTGTAGAAGAAAGGACATTCTTGACTGAATGCTCAAGGTCTCCCTCAGATTCAACCCGTCTCAGCCAGGGCCCAGGGGACTGGCTGGTGCGAGGCGGGACCCTGCCCTCCCTGGCCCTCCGCTGTGAGCCAGCACAGGCAGGTGGCTGCTCATGGATTTCTTCCTGACTCAGGGATTAGCAGGAATTTGCATACCCTAATGCATTAAAGGCTCATCTTCTGAGAGAAATATTCGTTAAAACAGGCCTCCAGATGCGCCAAGAACCCACTTCTGAAAATTGTGAGTTACACATGGGGTAAGTTTGCAGTTTAATCAGCACAAAAGACTCATTTTACCCATAAAACACCTGTTCCCAGCAGACTGCATGCTTTGACCCTCGTCTTCTTCAGTCTCCGGCTCACCTCCAGAAAGGCTAGCTCTGCGAAAGTACGTGCAAGGAGCTCGCGATCTCTGGAGGCCTGACCCCACACGGCACTGCAGGTCTGGCTGACAGGGAGGAACCTGGCTTCCTCTGGACCATCAGGGCCTTAACAGAGGAGCTCACCCTCCCCTCTGTAGCAGCTGAGTCTTTATTAGCTTGCTGCACGTTCCTTCCTTCTGAAGGAACTTCATTTCCTGACAGACGCCAGCCAGGCAGTTCGTTTCCTGGCGCCTTGGGGCAGCTCTGGCCGGGCTCCTCTGGCAGGGCTCCTCTGGCCTGGCTTGGGTGCTACTCTGGGGCTGCCTCACTGGGGCGGCTGCCGCAGGAAGGGCCGCGCCCACCTGTGGTTGAGCTTACTCACCCCCCCCACCCCATTGGCGGTGGAAGGGCCAAAGTCACTGCAGTCACGGTGAATGAGCCCCCAGACCCCAGGGCCTGTTCAGAGCCCAGGACACACAGGGACCGGGCCTCTCTGCCTCTTTTTGGCTTGGTGACTCTCGGTGCTGTTGGTGGGAGAACAGGAAAGACTTCTCATTTATTTTATTTTATTTTTATTGTACTTCAGGCGAAGGCTTACAGAACAAATAGTTTCTCATGAGACAGCAGTACACATATTGTTTTATGACATTGGTTAACAACCCCACAACATATCAACCCTCTAACTTCTCAAACTTTTTTTTTTTTGGTGAAAATACACATAGCCAAAGATACACCATTTCAAAAATTTCTACATGCACAGTTCAGTGACACTTGACTACGCTCTTCAAATTGTGCTGTTATTCTCGCTTAAGATGAAGGCTTACAGAACAAAATAGTTTCTCATTTAACAGTTACTACAAATGTTGCTCTATGACAATGGTTAATGATCTCACAACACATCAACAATAGCCTTACTCAACCTTGGGTTCCCTATGAGAACAGGAAAGACTTTGAAGACAAAGTTGGTCCAGCTCCTACGGATGCCTCAAAGGTTGAGAAACTGTCAGATCTTCTGGGGGGATGTGGGCAGTGACCAGGGAAATGCAGGCTCTTCTGTCCTCCATACTTGGCCCACGCCTCAGGCAGCGGCTCTGTCTGGGATGTGCACAGGGTGTGTCTCCAGAATAAGACGGCCTCAGGTCACCTGCCGGCACCTGTAGACCTGACTCATGTCTGAACGTTTCAGAGGCCTCAGGAGCGGCTCATTCACTTTCCAGCCGTTTTGTGGGGATTCTGAGAAATGAACTGGGGGAAGACCACCATGGCGTGAGGAGTGGCTGTCTCTGCAAGAGGCAGCAGGCGGGCAGCAGGGTGTGTGTGGTGGGGTGTGTGGTGTGCATGCAGCGTGTGTGTGTGGAGCATGTGATGTGTGTGCAACGGGCATGTGCAGCACGTGTGTGGTGTGCGTGTGGTATGCTTAGTGGGGGCATGGTGTGTATGGAGTGTGTAAGGTATATGAGGCATGTGTAAGGTGTGTGCAAGCCATGTGTGAGGTGTGTGTGAGGCACATGCATGGAGTACGTGAGGCTTGTGTGAGGTGTGTGCAAGGCCTGTGTGGCATGGTCCTGGTGTGTGAGGAGTGTGCATGGTGTCTGGTATGTTCAAAGTGCGTGCAAAGCATGTGCATGTTATGTGCTAGGCATGTATGTGGTGTGTGTGGCGTGTGTGTGGTGTCTGTGGTGTGGGTACACTGTGTGTGGTGTATATGAGGTGTGTGTGGTGTTTGCAGTGTGTGTGAGGTGTATGTGAGGCATATGTGAGGTGTGTGCGAGGCACGTGTGGGGTGGTCGAGGTGTGTGAGGTGTGTGCATGGTGTCTGGTGTCTTCGAGGCATGTGCAAAGCATGTGCACGTCATGTGCTAGGCATGTGTGTGGTGTGTCCGTGGCATGTCTGTGGCACGTGTGCAGTGTCTGTGGTGTGGGTGCAGTGTGTGTGGTGTATGTTAGGCATGTGTGAGGCACATGCGAGGTAAGCGTGCAAGGTGTGTATGAAGTGCATGCTGTGTGTCTGAGGTGTGTACGCAGCGTGTGCATGGCATATATGAGGCGTAGGCGAGGCCTGTGTGTTGTGTGTGAGGTGTGTGCACGGTGTGGGTGCTGCCCAGCCCAGCCCGGGGGGCCTGTGACACACACAGCCCTGAACCGCGGCCTCATCATGCGCTTCCAGTGTCACTCGTGGAGCGGAATTAAGCAGGGCTCTCGGTTGCCATGACAACCAGCTGTCTCCCACACGCGCATCAGTTTGAATTTGTGCAGACCATTTCTAACAAAGATTCGAGCCAACAAATTCATTCTTAACCGGAGGTGCAGCCCAGTTGAGAACCAAATAATAAAATTAAACTAAAAGCACTCCTACAACGGGCGTCCTCTCAGGAAGGGCCTCCTGAGGTGGCTGAGACCCCCGTGGCCACGTGGGGCAGGGCTGCCTGGTGCAGCTTCCGGCCGATCCCTCTACAGTGAACAGACACCTTGAGTACTTGCTGACCCCTGGCAGAAAGAGGGCTTCAGTGGTTTGTACACGGATCTATGTCTGCATATCCCCACAAATGTTCAAGGTGTAGCATGGGATGCAGGATGTCTTGGGGGCTCCCCAGGTTCCAGGGTCGGGGTCAGCCAGGCCGAGCACCGGGCGCAGGAAGCTGAACTCCCTCCAGCTCCTTGACTGTTGGTCACCCCCAACCACTTGCCCTGCCTGCTGCTGGGGGAGTGGGAGGCACCCACAGTCTCAGGGCAGGAAGCCAATGGGCCGAGGACACCCCAGTCTGTTCCTCTGACGGAGCATTTCCTGTCTCATAGCTGCTCAGTGCAGAGGTGACTGCAGGTGAGGGGTGAGTGGGACAAGGCCCCCTCCTAATGGGCCACCCTATGGCCTCTGGTCTCCCCCAGAGCTGACCAGATGGGCCAGGAGGGCATCTTGGATGAGAAGACGCTTGAAGGGAGAGACAGTGGCAAGAATATGAAGGAGAATAGGGCTTTGAAGGTGAAAACATCCCCGCTTCTCCATCTTCCTCACTGGCCACTGCTAGTCTGTTACTCCATTTTCCCTCCTCTCAAAATCATGTCTTCCTTTCTCCTTCTCAACTCTGCTGTGTGGGTAGAGCTCAAACCCTCTGCCAGATCCCTCCTTCAGGATGGAGCCTGAGAGTGGGGGACACCCCTGCTGGGGAACAGGGCTGGATGTGGGAGCTGAGCTCTGGGGCAGGCAGGGGGAGTCCTAGGGCAAAGGCAGCGGCCTGGTTTGGGGGGCATGCTGGGCCCTGCTTTGCTGGAAGATGTTTGAGTAGGGGAGTGGAATAGAACGATTTTGGGGGTGCTTGGGACTGGGGGAGTGTTTGTGTGGAATTTTGCTCATCCTGTGGGTAATGGGGAGTTATGGCGGGGGCCTGAGCAGGGGGCTAGAAGGGTGGGTTTGCCTTCATTATCGTGGTGCTGTGTGATGTGCTGGGACTTTGCTCAGACTCCTTACCCATTCTTGCTGAGCCCCCATCCTCCAGGTCACACCCCTCCCAACCAAGAGATGAGTCCCCCCCAGGCTATGCTCCTCCCACCCAAGAGAGTCACTTTTGAAGGTCCTTCATTAGACAAACCCCCAGTTTTCCAAGCTGTCTGTTGATCTATGCCTGGAAAACTTGAGGATGTGGGGCTTGGGAGAAAATACCAGCTTGGGCTGATTCTGATCACGGCTACACGAGAAAGCCAAATGCACAGCTTATCTCCAAAAGGGGCTATAAACTCTGTTGCTGAACCTCCACACGCAGCTCAGAATTTTAATAAGGGGTAATCATAGGGAGAGATAAGCTGGACATGAAAGAGCCATTCTGTTTAGTTTAACAGCAAACACTCCTATCTTCCGGTAATGGTCTAATAAGTCAGAAGACAAATCACCCATCCACGAGATGTTTGCTTTGCAAAGATATGAGGAATGCATTCAGATTCTTCAGTTTCATGGAGATAATTTCTTCTGGACTCAGAAGTTAATATAGGGCCTTGGAAACATTTGTAGACATATGGCTTTCATAGCCAGAACCTTCCTGTACCACTTCATCCCTTTCTCCACCAGCTGTCATTGAGACTTTCTATGCTGACCTCAGAATTCTGGAAAACAAATCTAGCTATCCCAATGATTTTAAACTTCAGGGACCCAAATAACTGACCAAATGACCTGGTTTTCATTAGCACATTCAGCCTTGTGGGACTGGGGCCAGTATCTCAGGTGAGGCCTGGGACTCTCTTTGGGGCTAAGATCACATCTGGGATCCTCCTGGTAGTGGGAGCAACCATGGAGTTCTCCCTTCCCTGAGGGCCTTTCTCTGCCCATCCTTGCTGTCAGGGATGAGTAGTCCCCCTTCCACCCTCTGCCCTTGGTGCACTGAACTGCTGAGCTGCCCTGGACCACCCTCCCTGGTCCAGGGAAGGGGAAGAAAGGAGAGACCAGGGTCCGGGCTCCCCGCACCCCTCAGGGCCCTGTTAGGACAAGGGGGAGGAGGCTCCAGTGAGGAGAAGGCAGGCAATCCAAGAATCCTACTCGACCCCCAGCCCCAGAGGATCCATACGCACACGGCTACCGCCCAACATCCACTCTTGCACCCACCCGCCCACACCCAATCCCCCCAACCCATCCACACTGACAGCTCACTAGATTCCTTCACTGGTCTCCAGCTATCCAGTGCCCATGGGCCCAGCTCAGAGTCAGTCCTTGGGTGCATCTGATCAGGAAGCCGGGAGGGCTCCAAGAGGGGCAGGTGCAGCCGCCTCTACAGCCTGCAGGCAGCTCCTTGGACAGGACAAGGAGGAGGCCGTAGGGAGCTGTCCCTGGTGCTTCCCAGAGCAGTGCTGATCTGCAGGGTGGTGCCGTCCTGGGACGGCCTCCCTGCTGTCCTGGCCCACCCACCCGGAGGGATGTGCTCTCTATCCAACTCAGCCTCCTGGCATCGGACCCGTCCCTGTCCACCTGCCACATCTGAGCCTGGGTCCTGCTGCCACGTGGCCCTGCCGAGGCCACACTAGTCTGACACACTCAGCCAGCCGGACCCCGCAGCTCTCCCTACACCCGCAGCCACGTGGACACCTACCCGGCTCCTGACAAGGTGGCCAGTGATTGGGGCAAAGCAATTTTACTAAATTAAGTGTGGCTGAAAGCAAGTCGTTCCACCTCGCAGTTTTGTTAAAATAATTATTTGTTTGAAAATTAATATTCCCGAGTCATTGGTTCTTCTACTGTTAGCAAATTTGGCATACTGCAGGACAGCTTCGAAATTCCTCCCATCTTTAAACCTCTCTTCCCTTCCTTTCAAAATGTCTTTTAGCATAAAAATAATCTTCTTAGTTTTTAACTTCTAATCATTTTCAGCCAGTTATTCCCACTTTGTGGGTAAGAGCAGATTCTTGGAGCCAACGAATGCCCAGCTATCTGGGACACCTTGGAGTGACTGACACAACCACCCACCGGAGCACAGGCTAACAGACCACCATGGGTAGTGCAAGCGGTCTGCTCGTGCACCCGTCTCTACACATACATCACCGTGTGTGTGACTGTATGTGAGTGTGAATGCATGGGAGTCTGTGAACACAAGTGTGTGAGAGTGTGCACGCATGTGTGAGTGTGTATATGTGAATGTGAGTGAGTGCATGAGCGTGTGAGTGTGGTATGAGTGTGTGAGAGAATGTGTTTGTGTGAGCGTGAGCTTGTGTGAGTGTGTATGTGTGTATGTGAATGTGAGTGTGAGTAAGAGAATAAGTTTTTGTGTGAGTGTGAGAGTTTGTGTGAGTGTATGTATGTGTACCTGTGAATGTGTGTGTGTGTGCGTGTGATATGAGTGTGAGTGCATATGAGAATGTACGTGTGTATGTGTTTGAGTGTGAGTATGTGAGTGCGTGAGCATGTGACTTATCATGTTAGGCAAGTGTGTGAGTGTGAGTACATGAGTGTGAGCATGAGTGTGAGTATGAGTGTGTATGTATGTGTATATGTGAATGTGAGTGTGTGTATGTGAGTGTGGTATGAGTGTGAGTATGAGTGTGGCTAGCATGAGTGTGCATGAGTATGTGTGTGTGAATTTGTGTTATGTGAGTATGGTATGAGTGTATGTGTGTGGGTGAGCATGAGTGTGAGTGTGTATATGTGAATGTGTGTGTATGTGTGTGGGTGAGCATGAGTGTGAGTGTGTATATGTGAATGTGTGTGTATGTCTGTGTGGGTGAGCATGAGTGTGAGTGAGTGTGTGTGTGTTTTGCTCTGAAAAGGACCCAAGTGACATGGGCAGGGGTTTGGCACTGGTGGCTCTGATTGAGTAGGATGGTGAGTATTTGTTATCTAACTCTGTTGCTTTCACATTTTCAGATATTGCTTTATTGACTATCGTTTTGTTTTCAAACAAACACAAGAAAATTTAAATAATAAAAAAGGATAGGAGATTTTTACTGTTGTGACATTTAGGTAGTAACTTGGTTTGTTCCAACTTTTTCCTTCGTTACAAGGCAGGGCAGAAAGAATAACTAAAACTGATTACAAAAAAAACAGAAAAGAAAGAAAGAAGGAAAAAGCAAGCATTCTGATAAAGGGAAATAAACATAGAAAAAAGCTTGAATTCTGAAAAGGTGGCACAATTGTGCTTATAAATGTTTTCAGATTTCCACTTTGTGGAGACCACCGCTCCTATAGAAGTGGTGACTGGACGCTCCTCTGTTCAGCACACGTTGGGGTGCCTGGGGTATGAGCCATATGTTCTTAAGCTGGGGACACGGGGGCCTCTCGGAGCTCACACGGTAGTGTAGACATGACAAACAAGACAATGGGCACCACTGTGTCTTCAGGTATCAGTAAATGCACCTCGGATGGACCAGGCTGAGTTAGGGGCTGGAGAGGCTGGGTGGGGTCGCCTCTCCCAGGAGGCCCTGTCTGTAGAGGAATTCAGCTGCTGCAACACAAACCCTTCCCCAGAGCATGCAGACAGCCAGAGAGACCCCTCTGGGGGCGTCACCAGTGATGCTGCCTGGGAAGACAAAGGGTGGATAAACACTCAGACACCGGGACGTTCACACCTCGGGTCTCACGCTGGGTGCCATCAGGCTAGCAAAGGCTCCACCAGGGCAGAAAGCAGCTAAGTCACCGTGGAATTTGCCTTACACATAAGTTTGAGATTTTTTTCCTCAAAGTTGGCATTTTCACACATTTTACAGCCTATAAAAGCTAAAATCCTCATTAATTTCAAAATAGTGTTTACGAACTCCAAATATTTGACCAGTGGGTCTATATGTTCAGCACTTTTTCAGCCAGAACAGCAGGCAGAGGAGGAACTTTGAGAGACGCAGGCGGGTGGGGGGTGGTGGTGGGGGAGAGTGGCAGCAGCACAAAAGAACACGAGGCTCCTCCCTGCCCTTGGGCACCCCGGGGGTGCGGGCAGGGTCAGCTGTGCAGGCCCACAGACTGAGGCCTTGGGCCACACCACAAGTGCCCCCCGGTGGCTGCATGGGCCGGGGTCAGCAGTGCCTCACACCCCACATGCCCTCCAGTGTCTGCATGGGCCAGGGCCAGCAGTCCCCCACACCCCACATGCCCCCCAGTGTCTGGGTGGGCTGGGGCCAGCAGTGTCCCACACTCACTGTCCCCTGGTGGCTGCGGGCAGGAGGTGCCACGCCTTCAGTAGAGACTCCTGAATGATGAGGATGGGGCAGGGGCTACAGAGGAGGTGCAGGGAGGGAGCTTCATCCTCCTGGGTGTCAGGAGGGACGTGAGTGAGCCCACTGGCACCTCCGTCATCCTCATCCCAGCAGGCTGCCTGGTGGGAGGCAGAGGGAGGACAGACCCTCTGCCACACTCCTCCCTGTGACCTTCCATCTGCAGGACAGTTCCATGAGTGTGTCCCCATACCCACCAAGCGTGCCAGAAAGCTGGGGTTCCCCAGAAGCTAGAGAAGAAAGGCCCCTCAGTCCTTCCCCAGGAGGCAGCCTGGGCACAGCTCCCACTCGCCTGAGGGTACGGCTCCCACCCCACCCAAAGACACAGCCCCCACCCAGCCTGGGAGCATGACCTTACCTGGCCCAGGGGGACTTTGGAGGCTGTGGCCCCATACTCTGGACGTGTCGGGTTCCAAGAGCCCACCGGAGAGAAGGAACATGAAGGAAGGCTTCACTTGGCCACAAGGCAGTTATGGAAGGAACCCTGAACATCGAAGCAGAGAGCTGGGGCACTGGCTGCCTCTGGCGGTGCCCAGGCCGGAGCCCAGACTCCGCAGCCCGACCACTCACCACGTCTCTGAGTCAAGTCGGGGGCAGTGATGGGGCAAGTGCAGACTTAGTCGACTCACAGTGAAGAAAAAGCTGAGCTGCTGGGTTTTTTGGACAGGCACAGAGGCTTTCCCTGCACACCACCCCAGGAAAAAGGGTGCCATTGACCCCCGAAAACGACTTGCCGGTGTCACAGCTGTAACTCAGGGGGAGGAGAGAGGGAGGGACCAGCAGGTGCTCCATCCTCTGTCTGCATCCCCCACTGTGCCTCCTTAAGCCTTCATCACCTCAGAGCCTCTGGTAAAACGGGCCTTCCTGACCCTCAGTGAAAAGTTTCCTGATTAAGCAATTTCCTCACAGTGGGATCCACCAAGCCAGGCTTCAGATTCCTCCCTCAACTTTACACCCTCAATTCTCACTCCTAAAAGAGGTCAGCCCAGGTTGGGGGGCTAAGGAGAGCTCACAGAGTTGACCCCCCCATTGGTCACGCCCTGGGCAGGGGTCCTGTGGTCACTGGCAGCTGGCCAGGCCAGGAAACCCCAAGAGGCCCTCGGGAATTGGCGGGGGGGGGGGATGTGTATAGGGGCTACAAATGGAGCCCTGGGGCCTCCAGGGTCGAACGCTCCTACTGAACCTGCAAATGGCCATCTGGGAGGAACGTTTGGCCCCAGTGTGGGTGGAGAATGGCCTGCGGGCCTGGATTTGGGGTCCTGAGGTGGTTTCTTGTGCCATGCTGGCCATGTCTGTGTCTGGGGAGCACAGGTGGGTGGAAACCTGACTGGCTGGAGCCTCGGCAGCGCTGATGCAACACTGAGCCTGGGGCACTGGCAGTGGCTACTTCTGTGGGGCAATGCTGCCATGGACCGGCTGGTTCCTCCCCGCCGTGACCACAGCCAGGGCAGGGTCCTAGGCTCCTCCTGCTGTGACCACAGCCAGGGCCAGTTCCCGGGGCTGGAGCTGCAGCCTGAGAGGAGCAGGTGTCTCTGCCCCAGCCCCAGATGAGCTCAAGGCCTGAGGCTCCTGACAGTGACATGCAGGCCATCTGTTAACCGGGAGGAGGCAAGACCCACAGGGGCTGCTTCTGCAAGATCCAGCATTATTTGTGATTGACATTTTCACTCTAACACACAAGGCTTTTTGGAAGCAGATTGCCAGGCCTTGCTTCCTCGTCTGTCTTAGTCTGAAAGCTCCGCTGAAACCTGTTCAGCATCATCACAACACTCAAGCCTCCACTGATGGACGGGTGGTGGCTGCCCATGAAGTGCACTGGCTGGGAATCGAACCTGAGCCTCTTGCACGGAAGGCAAGAATTCTATTTCAGAACCACCAACAACCTCCTAGATATGACCACCCACTTAAAGATATAGGGGGGCCATGGGGCTCCATCACACACCACCACAGGTCAGGCTGCATACAACATTCCAGAAAATCCAGAGTGCGGGAAACTATACACCACAAACAACCAATTTTCTCCAGCAAAAAATTTGCAAGGATGGGACAAAAAAGCAAATATGGAGGAAGACCTATAAATTAAGCCTACAAATTAAACTTATAAACTAAAAGATACTTAAGAGACACATCAACTGATCACAAAGTGTGAACCTTTCTTTTTTCAATTCTGCTGTAAAAAACAAACTACAAAAAATTATCACACAATCCAGAATATGTGAACCTGGGCTTAATATTTGATTATGAAAAGACATTTCACTGTTAGCTTTTTCAGGTTTGATAATGGTATTATGGTTACATTTACAAAAGAGGCATTGTATTTCAGTGGTGCACACTGATTGACAGATAGAATGAGTCAGGGGCTGGATTTCCTGCAGAATGAGCCATGGGGTGGGGCAGGGGTTTAAGTGAGAACCATGGTGCTGAAGCAGGGGGTGGTGACGGGCGGAGCTGCGCTGGGCTTTCTTGCCACCACTGAGTGCAACTAAGAATTTCATGAGAAGCAAGCCTGCATGTGTGTGAGTGTGTGTGTGTGCGCAAGTGTGTGAGTGTGTATATGTGTGTGAGTGTGTATATGTGCATGAGTGTGAATATATGTGTGTAAGTGCATGTGAATGTGTACATGTGTGAGAATATGTGAGCATGTGTGTAGGTTATGTGTATGTGTGTGCAAGTGTGCGGTGTGTGTGTGTGTGGGAGTGGGAGTGTGTGTATGTGTGAAAGTGTGTGAGTGTGTACAAGTGTGTGAGAGTGTGCATGAACACGTGTGTGGGTGTGTGAGTGTTGGTGTGTGTGAATATGGTATGTGTGTTGGTGTGTATATATGTGTGCAAGTGTGTGTGAGTGTGTATGTATGTGAGCATGCATGTGAGTATATATGTGTGGGTTGTGAGTGTATATGTGAGGTGTGTGTAAGTGTGTGGTGTGGGAGTGTGTATGTGTATTAGAGTGTGAGTGTGTATACGTGTGCAAGTGTGTGAATGTGTGAGTGTGCATGAGTGTATGAGAGTGCATGAGCTTGTGTGTGAGCACAAGTGTGTGTGTGAGTGTATATATGTGTGCAAATGTGTGAGTGTATGTGTGTAAGTATATGTGCGTGGGTTGTAAGTGTGTGTATGTGTGTGTGCGCAAGTGTGTGGTATGTCTAAGTGTGTGATGTGTGGTCTACGAATGTGTGTGTGGGAGTGTATGTATATGTGTGCAAGTGTGTGAGGGTGTGTGAGGGTGCATGAGTGTGTGTGTGTATGTGAGTGTGCATGAGCATGTTCTTGTGTGTGGGTGTGTGAGTGTTAATGTATGTGAGTATGGGTTCAGTGCAGTGAATTACTTAATGTGACCCTTCTAGCCATAATCGTTGTAACTCCCACCAAATGACTGGGTGAAGATTACATAAATGAGATGGTTGTGGCCCACCAAAGGGATTGGATAGCTTGCTACTAATGTAAATAAGGTGCATGGCACCCTTGTGGGGGTGGGACCATGCAAATAAGCTGTATGGAACACTAATAAGAGGATTGGTCAGTTTTGCCATTCTCGTAGGCTTAAAATGAGCCATCCCAGAGGTGGGAGAGAGGATTTCACCACCCCCAAGAAAGAACCAGGAGTGGAGCACGTCCTTAGGACCCGGGAAGCTCCTGGAACCAGGAGACAGAGAGCTGTAACACCAAAGATGAAGAGAAGTGGCAGCAGACAAACAGTGGCAGCAGAAGCAGTAGACTGGAAGGAGATGGCATGGTGGGTCAAGTCCATGAAGCGAGAACACTGAGTGCCTTCAGGCAGGAGGCTTGCTGGTAAAGTTGGGTGCCTCTGGGCACTTGGTAGAGCTAGGTCTGCCAACCCATGGAGCAGGAGCTGAGTGTCTTTTGGCTGAGGCTTGCTGGCAGAGTAGGTGCCTCAGGGTACTTATGGCAGAGCTAAAAGAGCTTTGTAACACTTGCCTGAGCAGGTCAGAGGCCAGGCCAAGGGGTCGAGGGCCAGAGAGAGGCCTGCTTGTGGGCATGGCTGAGAAGAGTCTGTCAAGATGGAAGAACTGCATCCTGAGTGTTTCTGAGCCTGAATTGTAATCTGTTACTTCCCTAATAAACCCTGTAACTGTGAGTATGGTCTGTGAGTTCTGTGTGGCCATTACAACAGATTATCAAACCCAGCAGAGAAGTAGAGAGTGCCATGGGAGGGACAGTTGGTGTCAGAATTGGTAAAAAGGCTGGAGAGAGGAGGTGTCTGACCTCCACCTCATAGGAATCAGCCTTGTGCTATTGATCTTGATTCTCCTCCCTCCTTGTGAAGTTAGAGGAGGTCAGATGCTGTCCTCATGCCATTTTTACAGTGTGAATATGTGTGTGAGAGTGTGTGTGAGTGTGTATATATATGTGCAAGTGTGACAGCATGTGTGTGAGTGAGTGTGCATGTGAGGGGGTTGTGAGTATGTATATGTGTGTGTGCAAGTGTGTGCTTGTGTGAGTGTGTATATGTCTGCGAGTGTGTGCTGTGTGTGACAGTGTGTGGGTGTGAGAGTGTGTGAGCATGTGTACATGTGTTAGTTTGTGTGTGCATGTGCATTGTGTTTATAGGGACTGCCAATGTTAGTCTGGAGACTTGGTCTGTAAATCAGATCTCTAGTGTGACCTGACCTCCATCCGCCTACTTCTTTTTGAAGAGCTAAGATGTGTGGAGATGTCCCCCAACAGCTGGGCCAAGGTTGCGTTGAGCACTGGCCCTGGGATCTGCGGCTGGATGGGCCACCTGGTCACTCCTCAGCTCTGCACCTTGAGCTCCCTGCCCTCCTGGCCATCACCAGCCTGGTGCCCTGGCCCACCTGGTAGACCATCAACCCCAGGGACCCAACTGTGGGGCCATTGTCATGGCTGTGTGGTTAGAGGTTTGTGTGCATTGCTGGCTGGTGTGTGGAGAGTAGTGCGAGATGGATACAGGATGGAGGTAAAAACAACTGCTCCCAGAACTCATTTCCACAATTAAGTTGGCAGCCTCTGGTTACTTGTTGTCTAGGCAAGTCAGGGTGAATAGAGACACCGTGTTTTCTGAACATCTGCCTTTGCATCTGGGCACCAGATGAGCAGGTTCCCAACGTCTGCGGAATCCACATGCCACGTGTGCACACTCCCCAAATCGGGGGAGACAGAGGCCGTGTAACGTGCGCGTAACTTTAAAGCTTGAGGCAGAGGAAAAACACAGGTAGATGATGTGACACTGGAGATGGAATCGCAAACTTGATGTGGGGATTCTGTAAATGTGATACTTAAGTTCTTAAATTATCCACGAGTAAGATGAACATATTCAAATTTGAACTTTGCACCACGATGACTGCAAACCAGGAAGCCCCCACCCCCACCCCAAGGCAGACAGACCCATGCGGCCTCCCTCCAGCCAGAGGTCGGATCTCTGTCCGATTATAAGCGAAGCCTCAACTTCCCTGGTAGGTAGGTCCTGTGCTCAACTGCGGGCACCAGGACTCAGTGTCCACGGTCCTCCCGTGGCTCCAGAAAGTCGGGGCACCCTGGGAGGCGGTGCAGCCCATAAGCAGCCCCTGAGAAGCTCTGAGACTTTAAACAAGAGACCAGCCTCAGAAAGTCGGGGCACCCTGGGAGGCGGTGCAGCCCATAAGCAGCCCCTGAGAAGCTCTGAGACTTTAAACAAGAGACCAGCCTCTTTCTGGGAGGGCACAGTGCACTATGGTCACAGGACAGAGAGCCCACTCTTGGGGAGCCCCATCCCATTCCTCACCAGGATTCTCCTGCTTCCCCTCCCCATTTGGGGTCAGGGAGGCCTTCTAGCTCACACTCTCTAGATGGTCTTCTGCAGCCTCCTTTGAAGGACCTCAGCTATAGGTCCCAGCTAACGAAAGCTAACCAGCTCAGCTCTGCTGTCTGGGCAGGCTGACATGGCTCATGCCAGGCACAGTATTGCCCAGGTGCCATGATACAGAAATGAAGTCTCAGCTCAAGATCCCAGAAAGCATAACTCTTCAGAGCCACCTCGGCCCACTCACATCCACCACCCCAGCTTGACTCACCTCCGTCTCCCCTGCCCTGCTCATCTCCACCACCCCAGCCCTGCTCGCCTCCACCACCCCAGCCCTGCTTGCCTCCACCACCCAAGCCCAGCTCGCCTCCACCACCCCAGCTCTGCTCACCTCCACCATCCATGCCCTGCTCACTTCCACCACCCCAGCCCCGCTCACCTCCACCACCCTAGCCCTGCTCACCTCCACCACCCCTGCCCTGCTCACCTCCACCACCTCTGCCCTGTTTGCTTCCACCATCTGTGCCTAGTTCTTTATATAATCTGGATATTAAATCCTTAACAGATATATGGTTCCCAAATATTTTCTCCCATTCTGCAGGTTGTCTCTTCACTTTGTTGATAAAGTCCTTTGATGCACAAACTTTTTTTAATTTCAATGAAGTCCAATTCATTTTGTCTTTTAATGCTTGTGCTTTTGGTGTCATATCTAATAATCTATTGTCTAAAACTATGTCCCAAAGCATTATTCCTATGTTTTGTTCTAAGAATTTTATGGTTTTATTTCTTACATTTAGGTTCTTGATCCAGTTTGAGTTATTTTTATATATGGTGCAAAGTAAGGGTTTGGCTTTATTCTTTTCCTTGTGGAAATCCAGTTGTCCCAGGGCCATTTATTGAAGAGACTATTCTCTTTGATAAATGAAATTCACATCATTGTCAAAAATCAATTGACCATAGATGTATGAATTTATTTCTGGACTTTCAATTCTATTCCATTGGTCTATGTGTTTATCATTATACCAGTACCAGGCTGTTATAATTTCTGCAGATTTATAGTATGTTTTGAATTCGGGAAGTGTGAATTATTCTGCTTTCTTCTTCTTCTTCAAGACTGTTTTGGTTATTTGTGGCCCCTTGAAATTCCATATATATCTGAGGATTGGCTTTTCCATTTTTGCGAAGAAAACTGTTGGAATTTTGATAGGAATTGTGTTGAATCTGTAGATTGCTTTGTGTAGTATTGACATCTTAACAATATTAAGTCTTCCAATCCATGAACCATGGAGGTCAAAGGTGACCTGGTCCCCACAGCTGAGCAGCAAGGACCCTCCAGAGTGGTCCCAAGGAATAGCTCATAGCCCAGAGCCCCTGAGCTGATGGCCCCTCACATAGGACAGGCGGGGCCAGGGTGTTGGTGATTATGTGCATTTGTCTGCAGAGCCATGGTGGATGGTACCACAGATGGTTTCCATGGCAACACAGACACAATGGTGGGTGATCCCTTCATAGGCAGACTTTGATAGGTCTCTTGAGGGCAGAGGGCCTCTGCATGGTCCAGAGGAGCTTCACAGGAAAGCAACGAGCAAATCTCTGAATCCCTCTGAGAGGCCATTACCATTGTTGTGACTGGTCCCCAAGCTCACTGAGCACCTGCCAAGTGCAAAGCCTACCCATACTGGGGGTGCCAGGAGAGGCCAGGGTGCTCCCTGCCCAGAGGGAGTTTGCCATCATCTTCCGGGGAAATCAGATGTGGAGAAGTAGCTTCAGGTACCTTGTGGCAGGAGTTAAAATGACAACAAGCCTCGATCTCCCTCCCCACCTTTCTGAATGGGCTTCTTCTCTCTGCTTAATGAGAGGAACTAGGCTCAGGGAGTAGGGACTAGGAAGAAGGACCTGGCCGTCTACTTCCAAAAGGGATTAGCTAGTGAAAAACTTATGAATAGTAGCGGAACATTATCTGATATAGTGCCTGAAGATGAGCCCCTCAGGTTGGAAAGAACTCAGAAAGACGACTGGGGAAGAGCTGCCTCCTCAAAGTAGAGTTGACTTAATGATGTGCACAGAGTCAAGCTTTCAGGACCTTCATTTGCTGATGTGGCATGACTCAAAATGAGAAGAAAAAGCTGCAAACATCCATTAATAGTTGAAATGTGGAATGTACGATGTATGAATCTAGGAAAACTGGAAATCATCAAAAATGAAAGGAACACATAAACATTGATATCCTAGGCATTAGTGAACTGAAATGGACTGGTATTGGCCATTTTGAATCAGACAATCATAAGGTCTCCTATGCTCAGAATGCCAACTTGAAGAGGAATGGCATTGCATTCATCGTCAAAAAGAACATTTCAAGATCCTTTCTGAAGTACAATGCTAACAGTGACAAGATAATGTCCATACGCCTATAAGGAAGACCAGCTAATACAACTATTATTCAAATTTACGCACAAATCACTAAGGCCAAAGATGAAGAAACTGAAGATTTTTACCAACTTTCGCAGTCTGAAATTGATCAAACACACAATCAGAATGCATTGATAGTTACTGGTGATTGGAATGAAAAAGTTGGAAACAAAGGATCAGTAGTTGGAAAATATGGCCTCGGTGGTAGAAACAATGCTGGAGATCGCATGATAGAATTTTGCAAGACCAATGACTTCTTCACTGCAAATACCTTTTTTCACCAACATGAACGGCAACTATACACGTGGACCTTGCCGGATGGAATACACAGGAATCAAATGGAATGCATCTGTGGAAAGAGAGAAACGAAAAGCTCAATATCATCAGCTAGAACAAGGCCAGGGGCAGACTGTGAAACAGAACTTCAACTGCTCATATACAAGTTCAAGGTGAAACTGAAGAAAATTAGAACAAGTCATCAAGAGCCAAAGTACAACCTTGAGTATATCCCACCTGAATTTAGAGACCATTTCATGAATAGATTTGACCCGTTAAACACTAATGACAGAAGACCAGATGATTTATGGAATGACATCAAGGACATCATACGTGAAGACAGCAAGAGGTCATTAAGAAGACAAGAAAGAAAGAAAAGACCAAAATGGATGTCAGAAGAGACTCTGAAAATTGTTCTTGAATGTCAAGTAGCTAAAGCAAACGGAAGAAATGAAGTAAAAGAGCTGAACAAAAGATTTCAAAGGGCAGCTTGAGAAGAAAAAATAAAGTATTAATGATGAACTGTGCAAAGACCTGGCGTTAGAAAACTGAAAGGGAAGAACTTGCTCCTCATTTCTCAAGCTGAAGGAACTGAAGAAAAAATTCAAGCCTCAAGTTGCAATATTGAAGGATTCTAAAAGGAAAATAATAAACGATGCAAGAAGCTTCAAAAGAAGATGGAAAGAATACACAGAGTCACTGTACCAAAAAGAATTGGTTGACATTTAACCATTTCAGGAGGTAGCATATGATCAGGAACCAATGGTACTGAAGGAAGAATTCCAAGCTGCACTGAAGGCACTGGTGAAAAACAAGGCTCCAGGAACTGATGGAATACCAATTGAGATGTTTCAACAAACGAATGCAGTGCTGGAAGTGCTCACTTGTATATACCAAGAAATTTGGAAGACAGCTACCTGGCCAATTGACTGGAAGAGATCCATATTTATGCCTATTCCCAAGATAGGTGATCCAGCCGAATGCGGAAATTATCGAACAATATCATTTATATTACATGCAAGCAAGATTTTGCTGAGGATCATTCAAAAGCACCTGCAGCAGTACATTGGCAGGGAACTGCCAGAAATTCAAGCTAGATTCAAAAGAGGACATGGAACCAGGGATATCATTGCTGATGTTAGATGGATCCTGGCTGAAAGCAGAAATTTACCTGTGTTTTTATTGACTATGCAAAGCATTCGACTGTGTGGATCATAACAAATTAGGATAACATTGTGAAGAATAGGAATTCCAGAACACTTAATTGTGCTCATGAGGAATCTGTACATAGATCAAGAGGCAGTCATTCAAACAGAACAAGGGGATACTGCATGGTTTAAAGTCAGGAAAGGTGTGCGTCAGGGTTGTATCCTTTCACCATACCTATTTCATCTGTATGTTGAGCAAATAACCCGAGAAGCTGGACTACATGAAGAAGAACGGGGCATCAGAATCGAAAGAAGACTCATTAACAACCTGTGTTCTGCAGATGACACAATCTTGCTTGCTGAAAGTGAAGAGGACTTGAAGCACTTACTGATAAAGATCAAAGACTACAGCCTTCAGTCTGGATTACACCTCAACATAAAACAAACATCCTCACAACTGGACCAATAAGCAACATCATGATAAATGGGGAAAAGATTGAAGTTGTCAAGTATTTCATTTTACTTGGATCCACAATCAACACCCACAGAAACAGCAGTCAAGAAATCAAATGATGTATTGCTTTTGGGCAAATCTGCTGCAAAAGACCTCTTTAGAGTGTTAAAAAGCAAAGATGTCCCCTTGAAGAATAAGGTGCACTTGACCCAAGCCATGGTGTTTTCAATCACCTCATACGCATGTGAAAGCTGAACAATGGATAAGGAAGACCGAAGAAGAATTGATGCCATTGAATTATGGTGTTGGTGAAGAATATTGACTATACCATGGACTGCCGGAAGAACGAATAAATTTGTCTTGAAAGAAGTACAGCCAGAAATCTCTTTAGAAGCAAGGATGGCGAGACTACATCTCACATATTTTGGACATATTTTCAGGAGGGATCAGCCCCTGGAGAAGGACATCATGCTTGGTAAAGCAGAAGGTCATCGAAAAAAAGAAAGATCATCAACAAGATGGATTGACACAGTGATTGCAACAATGGGCTCAAGCACAACAATAGTGAGAATGGCGTAGGACAGGGCAGTGTTTTGTTCTGTTGTACATGGGTTGTTATGAGTCGGAACCAGCTCGACGGCACCTGACAAGAGGCTCAGGAAGACAAAATAACTTACCTCAGGCCTTGAGAGTAGCGCATGGGGAGAAGGGTCATGAACCTGGGCTTTCTGTCTTCCCAAGATTCTGTCTCACACAGCTGCTTGTCCCTCCAGTGTGCTGTCCTAAAGTCAAGGCAGATGTTTCTGAAGTAAGTCAAATATTTAGGCTAATGCAGTGAAAATCATCAAATGCGCTTCTCAATGCTTTAAGAAAAATCTCAGGTGCTGTCCATCATTTGTTCATTCATTCATTCATTTGTTCATTCATTCATGGTTCATCAAATGTATACTGAGGCCCAGTGTGTGGTGGGCACTGGGCCAGCCTCGGGGATGGGTGATGGACACACCAGAGTCCCTGCACCACAACCTCACTTTACTCTATTTCCCCCTCACCAGAGCCCCCAGGGCTACAGTACTGCCCAACAGCAGGAGGTGGTGTCCAGGGCCAAGGCTGGGGAAGCTGAGTGGCTGTCCTTCTCTTGGAAGAGCTGCCGTCCTGCCCCAGATGCGACCTGGTGAAGGACGCAGGGGATTTTCCCCAAGGATCTCTCTGTATCACAATGAGATGAACTTTCAGGCCGGCCATCATGGAGACATAAGTGAATGTGTTTATTGGTTTGGGACTGAAACAGACAAAAAGTCACTGAAGGATTTTGCTGTAATTAAAAACCAGCCAATCTGGCTGCAGGTGACATTTGATGGACACTCAGTGCAGAAAGAAAACCTCTGTCTACTTTTGGTGGAGCCCAGCCCTGGTGTCAGAGCAGGGACAAGGCTGTGGTCTCTGTGCATTAATCTAGACAAACGAAGCTCCCCAAACCCCCAGGAGGCCTCAGAGGACTCAGAAAGATCCCATGTGCTGCCATCAGAACCTGGGCCCTGGGTTTGGCTCATACAGATGTAGTGTGAGGCTGGAGGAACAGGATGGTACCACCATGCTGGGTGGGAGTTGGCCTGTGTGAGGGGCTTCTGCCATGTCTGACCCTGCACCAGGTGTCAGGGGAGCCAGGGTGGCTGGGTGGAGGTTGGAACGCAGAGCTGCCCATGAGGACAGGGTCCGGGGGTGCCCCCAATGCCCCAGACAGTATCTCCCTGTGCATGGCCCCAGATTCTGAGGGTGGCAGAGTGAAGGGTCCAAGAAGTTCTGTTCCTCACACCTGAGGAACGTCAGCTGCTACATGAATCCAGACAATTTACTAACCGCTCAGTCACTACTTTTATATTCAGTAATGACCGCTTTTTATATTCAGTAATGACTAGTTTTTAAAAACAGCAGGAAACATTACTTCTATGCATAAAACCAGACTAATTTTCACCTAGTAGCTGGGGAACTCCCAGTTTTTTATTAAACTAATTTGAGTATTTATGACACTTGACCTTGTTTAAGAAAGATTTTCCTGAGAAAACATTATTTGTCCCTGCATCCTTCCTGAGTTGAGCAGCTCCCTCAGTCCCTTTCAGCTGCCTCTGTGAAATAACCATTTATGGAGTGTTGCTTGCAGCTACATGTAGCTGCATGGCGCTGCCTTGCATAGCCCGGCTACTCCCTGGAGAATGTCAATCTCAAGAGTCAGCTTCAGTCACTGGTCTAAGATGAGGGAATAAAGGAATATCTCTTTCATCTCATAATTCATTGTTACTTATGAGCTAATATTTCTCTTTAGAGAGTTTGAAACATTATTTTGCTTCACATTATTTCATTCAATATTTGATTTTTTAAAGGACAATTTCCTCGTAAAGTCGATCAGTAAACATATGCCCATATGTTTTGTCAGTATTCACAAAGCTGTAATGAATTCCAGGTGGAAAATAAGTTGTTAGTGCTAAGCTGCTCTTCCTTGGAGACAACTGTTGTCTTCTTTTGAAAGGTGAAATCACCCTGATTCCTGCCCATCTGTTTCCCTGTCCACTCTCCAGGTGTCTGTTTCTTCTTTCCTCCTCTCTTGTTCACTCCTGCCATGCATCCATCCACCCATCCAACCGTCCATCCACCCATGCCCATCCATCCACCCACACACCTATGCATCACCTATCCATCCATCCATCACTCATCCATCCACCCCCATCCATCTATCCACCCATCCATTCATCTACCCATTCATCCACCTACCCATCCATCCGTCCATTCATCTGCCCATCTAGCCATCCACCCACTCATCATCCATCTGTTCCTCTTCAAGGTTTCTCTCTCCCTGGTGGATTTGATAAACACAGCTGAAGGCTGTAAGGGCAGTGAGTCCATGAGAAAGGGTCACTAAGGCTGATGAACAGGTGTACAGTTATGGCAGAAGGTGGAACTGGAAAGAAAAATGGGGCTCAATACATAATAGATCAGACAGACAGAAAATCAGCGAGAATCCAGATGCTTTGAACAGCATGATTAACTAATTTGACCTAATTAACATATATTGAACACCGTACCCCGCAACAGAAGAATACAAATTTTTTTCAAGTGCACATTGGCCAAAATACAGAACATTGTGCAGAATAAGCACGTCTTATCAACAAATTTCAAAAGTTTGAAATCATACCATGTATGGTGTCGGACCACAGTAGAATTCAAATAGAAACCAATAAAGATAATAATAATAAAAACCTCCAATGCTTGGAAGTTAACCAACACACTTTGAAATAACACACTGGCCAAAAAAGAAATTAAAATTAGAAAATATTTTGAACTAAGTGGTTATGAAAATACTACATATCAAAAGTTGAGTGGTGCAGCTAAGGCAGTGTTTAGATGGAGACGGTTAGCTCTAAATGCACACATTAAAAAAGGAGAAGGCTGGAAACCAACACTCTAATCTTCCATCTCAAGACACTAAATTAATAATTGAAAATGAAAAGCAAAGAAGTAGACTAAAGGAGAGCAGAAATACACAAAATGGAAAATGTAAAACAGAGAATATTAATAAAGCCAAAAATTGTTTCTTTGAAAAGATTTATAAAATAGATAAACCCCAAAACAGACATTAAGAAGAAGAGAAAACACAAATTTAAAAAGATCAGGACTGAAAAGGGGGGCATAATACCCATGTAACTGACATTAAAGATAATAAGAAGGCATAATGAAGAACTTTATACTGATGCATTTGAAAACTTAGATGAAATGGATAAATTCTTTGAAAAACATTACTTACTGACATAAGAAGAAATAGAAAATGTGAATTGCCCTACAAATTTAATGAACTTACCTGTAAACCAAACCTGTTGCCATGGAGTCAATTCCAACTCATAGCCACCCTATAGGACAGAATAGAGCTGCCCGATACAGTTTCCAGGGAGCACCTGGTGGATTTGAACTGCAGACCTTTTAGTTAGCAGCCATAGCACTTAACCACTATGACACTAGCGTTTCCTTAATGAGCTTAAATCTGTAAATAGAAACCTTCCCATAAAGAAAACTCCAGGCAGTGAGAGGACTTGTTATTTCTCTCGTTTTGCCTTACCCACTAACTTCCTAATCCACAGTTTCCTGAGAAGAAAGACTGTGGGCAAAAATGTACACGCAGGGAGGACAGTTCTATTTAGGTTCCTCGATTCCAATCCATCATGCCAGCCTGTGTGTGGCTTTTAGCAGTTTGCCTTGTTTCTCTGTGTCCCAGCAAAGTTCCTCTGCTCGTGTCATGCTAACTGTTCCACCACACCAAGTTCCCCGGTCTTACAAATACTGGCACGGATGAAAGTGGAATTCCATCCTATTTCCAAAGCAATCATAAAAAGAAGAAACCTGGAAGACTTCTACCTCCAGAAACCATGACACACTATAAAGCAACAGCAATCAGGACAGTGTGGTACTGACAAAAAGGCAGACAAACAGACCGATGGAATAGAACAGAGAGCCCAGAAATTGACCCATACATACATGGGCACCCAATTTGCAACGAGAAGTGCCAAGGCGAGTCAGTCGGATAGGATGGTATTTTCTTTTTTTACTTTCTAATTTTTTCCCATACAAAAATTTATACATACATTGTTATATGACCCTAACTGCTCTCCCCATACTGTGACAGCACACTCCTCCTTTCCACCCCTGATTCCCCATGTCCATTCAACCAGCTCTGCCTTCCCCTCTCACCTCCGGACAGAAGCTTCCTGTTTAGTCTCTTGTATCTACTTGAGCTAAGAGGCACACTCCTCACGAGTATCACTTTATGTCCCACAGTCCAGTCCAATCCCTGTCTGAAGAGTTGGCCTCGGAAATTGTTTTAGTTCTGAGCTGATAGAGAATCCAGGGGTCATACTTTCCAGGGTTCCTCCAGTCTCAGACCATTAAGTCTGGTATTCTTACTAGAATTTGAGTTCTACACCCCACCTTTATTCTGCTCCATCCAGGACTCTCTGTTGTGTTCCCTGTCAGGGCAGTCATTGGTGGTAGACGGGCACCATCTAGTTCTTCTGGTCTCAGGCTGATGAAGTCTCTGGTTTATGTGGCCCTTTCTGTCTCTTGGGCTAATACTTTCCTTGTGTCTTTGATGTTCTTCATTCTCCTTTGCTCCAGGTGGTTGGGACCAATTGATACATCTTAGATGGCCGCTCGCCAGCTTTTAAGACCCCAGATACCACTCACCAAAGTGGGATGCAGAACTTTTTCTTAATAAGCTTTGTTATGCTAATTGACCTAGATGTCCCCTGAAAGCAAGGTCCCCAGACCCCTACCCCTGCTACTCTGTCCCTCAAAGTGTTCCATTGTATTCAGGAAACTTCTTAGCTTTGGTTTAGTCCAGTTGTTCAGACTTCCCCTGTAGTGTGTGCTGTCCTTCCCTTCATCTAAAATAATTCTTATCTAATATCTAGTTAGTAAATAACCCTCCCTCTCCCTTCTCACCCTCATAACCATCAAAGAATGTTTTCTTCTGTGTTTAAACCTTTTCTTGAGTTCTTATAATAGTGGTCTTATACAATATTTGTCCTTCTGTGACTGACTAAATTCACTCAGCCTAATGACCTCCAGCTTCCTCATGTTATAAGATGATTCACAGCTTCATCGTTGTTCTTTATCGTTGTGTAGTATTCTATTGTGTGGATATACCATAATTTGATTATCCATTCGTCCATTGATGGGCACCTAGATTGTTTCCATCTTTTTGCTACTGTGAACAGTGCCGCAGTGAACATAGGTGTGCATATATCTATTCGTGTGATGGCTCTTATTTCTCTAGGATATAGTCCAAGGAGCGAGATAGCTGGATCGTATGGTACTTCTATTTCTAGCTTTTTAAGGAAGCACCAAAACGATTTCTAAGGTGGTTGTACCATTTTACATTCCCACCAACAGTGTATAAGTGTTCCAGTTTCTCCACAACCTCTCTAGCAGTTATTATTTTGTGTTTTTTGGATTAATGCTAGCCTTGTTGAGGTGAGATGGTATCTCACTGTAGTTCTGATCTGTGTTTCTCTAATGGCTAATGACCATGAGCATTTCTTCATGTGTCTGTTAGCCACCTGAATATCTTCTCTGGCGAAGTGCCTGTTCATATCCTTTGCCCATTTTTTAATTGGGTTATTTGTCTTTTTGTTGTTGAGGTTTTGCAGTATCTTATAGATTTTAGAGATTAGACGCTGATTGGATTTGTCATAGCCAAAATTTTTTTCCCAGTCTGTAGGTTGTCTTTTTACTCTTTTGGTGAAGTCTTTTGATGAGCATAAGTGTTTGATTTTCAGGAGCTCCCATTTATCTAGTCTCTCTTCTGGTGCTTGTGCATTGTTACTTATGGTTCGTATTGTGTTTATGTCATGTATTAGGGCTCCTAGTGTTGTCCCTATTTTTTCTTACATGATCTTTATCTTTTTCAATTTTATATTTAAGTCTTTGATCCATTTTGAGTTTGCTTTTGTGCATGGTATGAGGTATGGGTTTTGTTTCAGTTTTTTGCAGATGGCTATCCAGTTATGCCAGCACCATTTGTTAAAGAGACTGTCTTTTCACCAATTAACAGACTTTGGGTCTTCGTCAAATATCAGCTGCTCATAGGTGGATGAATTTATGTCTGGATTCTCAATTCTGTTCCATTGGTTGATGTATCTGTTGTTGTACCAGCACCAGGCTGTTTTGACTACCGTGGCAGTATAATAGATTCTAAAATCAGGTAGTGTGAAACCTCCCACTTTGTTCTTCTTCAGTAATGCTTTACTTATTCGAGGCGTCTTCCCTTTCCGTAAGAAGTTGGTGATTTGTTTCTCCATCTCATTAAAAAATGCTGGTGGAATTTGGGTTGGGATTGCATTGTATCTGTAGATGGCTTTGGATAGAACTGACATTTTCACAGCGTTGAGTCTTCCTATCCATGAGCAAGGTATGTTCTTCCACTTATGCAGGTCTCTTTTGGTTTCTTGCAGTAGTGTCTTTTAGTTTTCATTGTATAGGTCTTTTATGTCTCTGGTTAAATTTATTCGTAAGTATTTTATCTTCTTCAGGGCTATTGTAAATGGTATTGATTTGGTGATCTCCTCTTGGAGGTTCTGTTTGTTGGTGTAAAGGAATCCAACTCATTTTTTAAGTTTACCTTGTATCCTGAAACTTTGCTGAAATCTTCTATTAGTTCCAGTAGTTTTCTTGTGGATTCTTTGGGGTTTTCTGTGTATAAGATCATATTATCTGCAAACAGAGATACCTTGACTTGTTCTCCTACCAATCTGGATGTGCTTTGTTTCTTTTTCCAGCCTACTTGCTCTGGCTAGGACCTCCAGCACAATGATGAATAAGAGTGGTGATAAAGGGCATCCTTATCTGTTTCCAGTTTTCAAGGGGAATGCTTTCAAAAATCTCTCCATTTAGGATGATGTTGGCTGTTGACTTTGTATAAATGCCCTTAATTACATTGAGGAATTTCCCTTCTATTCCTATTTTGTTGAGAGTTTTTATCATGAATAGGTGTTGGACTTTGTCAAATGCTTCTTCTGCATCAGTTGATAAGATCATGTGGTTCCTGTCTTTTGTTTTGTTAATGTGATGGATTACATTGATTGTTTTTCTCATGTTGGACCATCCCTGCATACCTGGTATAAATCCCACTTGATCATGGTGAATTATTTTTTTGATATGTTACTGAATTCTATTGGCTAGAATTTTGTTGAGGATATTTGCGTCAATGTTCATGAGGGATATTCGTCTGTAATTTTCTTTTTTTGTGGTGTCTTTACCTAGGTTTGGTATCAGGGTTATGCTGGCTTCATAGAATGAGTTTGGGAGTGTTCCATCCTTGTCTACGCTCTAAAATACGCTTAGTAGTATTGGTGTTAACTCTCCTCTGAAAGTTTGGTAGAATTCTCCAGTGAAGCCATCTGGGTCAGGGCTTTTATTTGTTGGGAGTTTTTTAATTACCTTTTCAATCTCTTCTTTTGTTATGGGTTTATTTAGCTGTTCTACCTCTGTTTGTGTTAGTTTAGGTAGGAGGTGAATTTCTAGAAATTTGTCCATTTCCTCTAGGTTTTCAAATTTGTTAGAGTACAATTTTTCATAGCATTCTGTTATGATTCTTTTAATTTCAGTTGGGTCTGTTGTGATATCACCCATATCATTTCTTATACGGGTTATCTGCTTCCTCTCCTGTTTTTCTTTTGTCAGTTTGGCCAGTGGTTTATCAATTTTGTTGATCTTTTCAGAGAACCAGCTTTTGGTCTTCTTAACTCCTTCAACTGTTTTTCCATTCTCTATTTCATTTAATTCTGCTCTAATTCTTATTATTTCCTTTCTTCTGGCGCCTGAGGGCTTCTTTTGCCTCTCTCTTTCTACTTGTTCCAGTTGTAGGGTTAATGTTTTGATTATGGCCCTTTCTTCTTTTTGGATGTGTGCATTTATTGCTATAAACTGACCTCTGAGCACTGCTTTTGCTGTGTCCCAAAGGTTCTGGTAGGATGTGTTTTCATTCTTGTTTGAGTCTATGAATTTCTTTATTCCCTCCTTAATTCCTTCTATAACCCAGTAGTTTTTGAGCAAGGTGTTGTTCAGTTTCCATGTGTTTGATTTTTTTTCATTGTTTTTACTGTTGTTGATTTCTACTTCTATGGCTTTATGGTCAGAAAAGACGCTTTGTAATATTTCAGTGCTTTGAATTTTGTTAAGGCTTGCTTTATGGCCTGAGATGTGGTCATTTTGGAGAATGTTCCATGTGCACTGGAAAAGAAAGTACACTTGGCTGCCGTTGGGTGGAGTGTTCGGTATATGTCTATGAGATCAAGTTGGTTGATTGTAGCTTTTAAATCTTCCGTGTCTTTGTTGAGCTTCTTTCTGGATGTTCTGTCCTTCGGTGAAAATGGTGTGTTGAAGTCTCCTACTACTATTGTGGAGCTGTCTATCTCTCTTTTCAGTGCTGTTAGAGCTTGTTTTATGTATTTTGGAGCCCTGTCATTGGGTGTGTATTTTTTATAGTTATGTCCTACTGGTGTATTGACCCTTTAATCATTACATAGTGTCCTTCCTTATCCTTTTCGGTGGATTTTACTTTAAAGTTTATTTTGTCAGAGATTAATATTGCCACTCCTGCTCTTTTATAAGTGTTGTTTACTTGATATATTTTTTCCATCCTTTGAGTTTTAGTTTGCTTGTGTCTTTAAGTCTAAGGTGTGTCTCTTATAGACAGCATATAGACAGATCATGTTTTTTTAATTCAATCTGCCACTCTCTGTCTCTTTATTGGTGCATTAAGGCCATTTACATTCAGTGTAATTATTGATAGGTATGAGTTTAGTGCTGTCATTTTGATGTCTTTTTTTGTGGGTTGTTCACAGTTTCTTTGTTCCACTTAATTTTCTGTGCTGATTCATTTTTCTTTATGTATTTGCTTTTCATCTTTTTCATTGTTGTTGATTTTGTGTTTGCTGAGTCTATATTTTTCTAGTTTTTTATTTTGACTTGTAGGATTGTTAGTTTCCTTTGTGGTTACCTTAATATTTAGCCCTATTTTTCTAAGTTTATATCAGTCTTTCATTTCTTTATATCTCCTTGACTTCCTCTACATATGAAAAATCTATGTCTATATTTTTTAAGTCCCTCTTTTTTGTTTTAATGTTGTTGTCTTTTACATATTGACATCTGTTTCCTTATTTTCAGTGTTTTAGCTTTGATCTACTTTTGCGGCTTCCCTATCTGGGTTGATATCTGGTTGCTCTGTCTTGTGTTCTAGTCTTGGGTTATCATCTGATGTTACTGATTTTCTAACCAGAGGACTCCCTTCAGTATGTCTTGTAATTTTGGTTTGGTTTTTGCAAATTTCCTAAACTTATGTTATTTGGAAATGCCCTAATTTCGCCATCATATTTGAGAGACAGCATTGCTGGATATATAATTCTTAGCTGGCAATTTTTTCCCTTCAAGGCTTTATATATGTCATCCCATTGCCTTCTTGCCTGCATGATTTCTGCTGTGTAGTCCAAGCTTATTCTTACTGACTCTGCTTTGTAGATGACTTTTTGTTTATCCTTAGCCGCTCTTAAAATTCTCTCTTTATCTTTGGTTTTGGCAAGTTTGATTATAATATGTCTTGGTGACTTTCTTTGGGGATCTACCGTATGTGGGGTTCGATGAGCATCTTGGATAGATATCTTGTCATCTTTCATGATATTAGGGAAGTTTTCTGCGAACAAATCTTCAACAACTCTCTCTGTATTTTCTGTTATCCTCCCCTGTTCTGGTACTCCAGTCACTCATAGGTTATTCCTCTTGATAGAGCCCCATCATGGATTGCCTCTTTATGTGATTTGATATTGACTGTTGTCTCTGAGCCATCAATAAGTTATTGTATTTATTTATTTAATGTTTGCTTACTGTGTCCTAGCTTCTTGTTTTGTTTTGATATGCCCAGATAGGCTGCTTGTATGAGCTAGTTTGATTATTGGAAACTTTGAAGCTCTGATGTCCTGTCACCAGGCAATTAGATCTGTTACTAGGTATGTAAGCCCAGGAGTCCACCCAGTCCTCCTGTATGGATTCAGCTCAGGAGCCTGGGTAGACAGCCACCAAATGTGTGGTGTATGTTCTCACTTACAGTTCTAGACAGGCATGGGGGATTGGTGTAAGCGCAGGCATCTGGTAACAGCAAGGGGACACACTCTGAGCAAGACAAGGGGCTGACAGCTGCCCCCGACTGTCCAGGAGGAAGGTGTGTCCCTGTTCCCTAGAGCCCGTAGTTGGGTAGGTTTTGCAGACAGACTACGAGCACCTAACACTGTTGGCTGTAAGGACGGGGAGGGGGGCACCTCTTATTCATGGGCCCCTATCGCAGGTGGCTAGGTGGCATGGGTGGAGCCACCAGTCCTCAGGCCCTGGATGTGGGTAGGTGAAGACCCTGCTTAATGAGCAGAGCAGTGTCAAACGTCACAAACCTGCCACTTCACAGCTGAAACAGTTGAAGTTAGACTTCCAGTATATGTCCAGTTGTACTACAGTAATGAGGGCCTACACTGCTGAGATGGCCCCACACAAGTCTATGCAGGGGGAAAGGCACTCAAAGTCCATGGATCCCTTATGCCTGTGCCTGGGCAAAGGAGCTGCGCCTATCCTGGTTTCCTGGCTTAGTGGAGCGGGTAGTTTATTTTTTACTCTGTTTGTTAATTTGTTCACTCTCCAAACCAGGGAAAATGGTTTCTGGCGTGTGACGGATCCTACTTCTGGCCCAGGGGACTCGGCAATTGCTGAAGCCGGTCTGGGACCAAGTGCAGAGCAGGGAGCAGGGAGGTAAATGAGTGAGAGGTTTTTCCCTAAGGGGGATGTTTTTGATCCACACAGTAGGCCGGAGACAATTACTTATCTTTTGTTGATCCAGGGCTTCTTCTCACTTGTTCTGGGTGGCTGTGTAGACTCTCTAGCGCTGGATCTTTTTGGTGCAGAAAACGAGGCCTCCCGAGCACTGTTGCTTGCCTGCCTCATCGCTCACCCCGGAGCTGATCAAGCCTGAAGTGCTCATGCTCTCGCTTGTTCAGGTCTGTCAACTCCTCGCTGCTTCTGAACCATCTCTACCTCCCCCTGCCACTCATTTTGGTTCCTCAACTCTACCTTTGATGTTCAGGGCTGCCAGATTGCCATATATAATCAATTCACTTGTTTTTTCAGGTCTTTGTTGTAAGAGGGTCCACCGGAAGTGTTTGACTACTCCACCATTTTGGCCCTGCCTGGCAGTTTCAATGAAAGGCACAGGATCAATTTCATAGTCATATAGAAAAAGTGATCCTTGGCCCTATTTCACCCTGCTGACAAAGAACTAATATAAGATGATTATAGACCTATCATGAAAGGTAAAATGATAAAGGTCCTAGAAGAAAACAAAAGAGATTATTTTCAGGAACTTGCATAAGCAAAGCCTTTAAAAACTAAGAAAAAACTTATTGATCATAACAGAAAAGCATCTGAAATATTAGACCTCATTAAAATGAAGACTGTCTATTCATCAAAACATACCATTAAGAGAGTTTGAAGAAAGCAGTAGATGTGGGAAAGATTATTTGTGATATATGCTGAGATATATGTATATATGATCAAAAATACAAAGACTATAAATCAGTATGAAAGACTGATGACTCCTCCTCCAAAAAAAACTCAGAAGACTTGACCAGGCGGTTCACAAAAGGAGATATCTAAACCACCAATAATCATATTGTAATTCATTCTGCATTGTTAGTCATCAAGGTGATGCAAAATAAAACCACAGTGAGATGCCTCTATGTATGCCTCTTCTCTGAATAGCTAAAATAAAAAGGACAGACAGAACTAAGCAGTGAGGGTGTGGAGAAACTGGAACTCAAGTGTATTCCCGGTGGCAGTATAAGTTTGTACAAGCATTTTGGAAAAGAATGTTTGGTGGTATCTACTAAAGCTAAACACACACGTAACCTATGACCCAGAACTGAAGACCAAGCCAGTTGTCATCCAGTCAGCTCTGACTCAAGCTGACCCCATGCATGTCAGAATAGAACTATGCTCCATGGGGTTCTCAGTGACTGATTTTTCAGAAGTAGATTACGAGGTCTTTCTTCTGCATTGTCTCTGGGTGGACTGGAACCTCCAAACATTCAGTTTGCAGCTGAGCATGTTAACCCTTTGCACCACTCGGGGCTCCTACCCAAGAGAAACCAGTACTAACATTTACCAAAGAGATACATAGGGATGTTCTCATTAGTATTATTCATAAAAGCCAAAATTTGTAAACAATCTAAGTGTTCATCAGTGATTTTTTTTTTTGTTGTTGAGCACCGTTGGGTTGATTTTGACTCATAGCTACACCATGTGACAGAGTAGAACTGCCCCATAGAGTTTTCTAGGCTGTAATCTTTACGGTTGCATCCTTTTACCATACTTATTCAATCTGTATGCTGAGCAAATTATCTGAGACACTGGACTATATGAAGAAAAAGCATCAGGATTGGTGGAAGACTCATTAACAGCCTGTGATATGCAGATGACACAACTTTGCTTGCTGAAAGTGAAGAGGACTTGAAGCACTTACTGACGAAGATCAAAGACTACAACCTTCAGTGTGGATTACACCTCAACATAAAGAAAACAAAAATCCTCACAACTGGACCAATAAGCAACATTATGAAAACTGGAGAAAAGATTGACGTTGTCAAGGATTTCATTTTACCTGGATCCACAATCAACGCCCATGGAAGTAGCAGTCGGGAAATCAAACGACATATTGCATTGGGCAAATCTGCTGCAAAAGACCTCTTTAAAGTGTTAAAAAGCAAAGATTTCACTTTGAGGACTAAGGTAGCACCTGACCCAAGCCATGATATTTTCAATTGCCTCATACGCATATGAAAGCTGGACAATAAATAAAGGGAGATCAAAGAAGAATTGATGCCTTTGAATTATGATGTTGGTGAAGAATAGTAAATATATCATGGACTGTCAGAAGAACGAACAAGTGTGTCTTAGAAGAAATACAGCCAGAATGTCCTTGGAAGCAAGGATGGTGAGACTTTGCCTCACGGACTTTGGACGTGTTATTACAAGAGACCAGTCCCTGGAGAAGGGCATCATGCTTGGTAAAGTAGAGGGTCAGCAAAAAGGAGGAAGACCCTTGACAAGATCCCGCACAGGTTTGTCAGTAGTTGCACTGTGAGGGCATCTGTGTTGCTGTGATGCTGGAAGCTATGCCACCGGTATTCAAATACAAGCAGGGTCACCCGTGCGGAAGAGGTTTCAGCTGAGCTTCCAGACTAAAACAGACTAAGAAGAAGGACCTGGTGGTCTACTTCTGAAAAGAATCAGCCAGTGAAAATCTTATGAAAAGCAGCGGACATTGTCTGATATAGTGCGGCAAGATGAGCCCCTCAGGTTGGAAGACACTCAAAATACGACTGAGGAAGAGCTGCCTTCTCAAAGTAGAGTCGATCTTAATAATGTGGATGGAGTCAAGCCTTCTGGACCTTCATTTGTTGATGCGGCATGACTCAAAAGAAGAAGAAACAGCTGCAAACATCCATTAATATTTGAAGCCTGGAATGTAGAAAGTATGAATCTAGGAAAATTGGAAATCATCAAAAATGAAATGGAATGCATACATCTGTATCAATGAATACATCGATATCCTAGGCAATAGTGAGCTGAAATGGACTGGTATTGGTCATTTTGAATCAGACACTAACATGGTCTACTATGCCAGGAATGCCAATTTGAAGAGGAATGGCATTGCATTCATCATCAAAAAGAACATTTCAAGATCTATCCTGAAGTACAATGCTTTCAGTGATAGGATAATATCCATACGCCTACAAGGAAGACCGATGAATATGACTATTACTCAAAATTATGCACTAAGGTCAAAGATGAAGAAATTAAAGATTTTTACCAACCTCTGCAGTCTGAAATTGATCAACCATACTATCAGGATGCACTGGTAAGTACTGGTGATTGGAATGCAGAAGTTGGAAACAAAGAGGAAGGATCAGTAGTTGGAAAATACGGCCTTGGTGATAGAAACAATGCTGGAGATTGCATGATAGAATTTTGCAAGACCAATGACTTCTTTATTGCAAGTACCTTTTCTCACCAGCATAAACGGTGACTATACACATGGACCTCGCCAGATAGAATACACATGAATCAAATCGACTACATCTGTGGAGAGAGACAATGGAGAAGCTCAATATCATCAGTCAGAACAAGGCCAGGGGCTGACTGCGGAACAGACCATCAATTGCTCATATGCAAGTTCAAGTTGAAACTGAAGAAAATTAGAACAAGTCGATGAGAGCCGAAGTACGACCTTGAGTATATTCCACCTGAATTTAGAGACCATCTCAAAAATAGATTTGACACATTGAACACTAATGATGGAAGACCAGACGAGCTGTGGAATGACATCAAGGACATCATACATGAAGAAAGAAAGAGATCGAAAGAAAAGACCTAAATTGATGTCAGAAGAGACTCTGAAACTTGCTCTTGAACTTCAAGTAGCTAAAGCAAAAGGAAGAAATGATGAAGTAAAAGCTGAACATGAGATTTCAAAGGGCAACTTGAGAGGACAAAGTAAAGTATTATGATGACATGTGTAAAGAAAGACCTGGAAACAGAAAACCAAAACGGAAGAACACTCTCGACATTTCTCAAGCTGAAAGAACTAAGGAAAAAATTCAAGCCTTGAGTTGCAATGCTGAAATATTCTACAGGAAAAATATTAAATGATGCAGGAAGCATCAAAAGAAGTTGGAAGGAATACACAGTCACTATACCAAAAAGAATTGGTCGACATTCAACCATTTCAGGAGGTAACATATGATCAGGAACCAATGGTATTGAAGGAAGAAGTCCAAGCTGCACTGAAGGTGAAAAACAAGGCTCCAGGAATTGACAGAATACCAACTGAGATGTTTCAACGAATGGATGCAGTGCTGGAAGTGCTTACTTGTCTATGCCAAGAAATTTAGAAGACCTGGCCAAACGTCTTGAAGAGATACATATATATGCCTATTCCCAAGAAAGGCAATCCAACTTAACGTGGAAATTATGGAAAAATATCATTACTATAACATGAAGCAAAATTTTGCTGAAGATCATTCAAAAGCACCTGCAGCAGTATATCGACAGGGAATTGCTAGAAATTCAAGCCAGATTTAGAAGAGAGTATGGAACCAGGGATATCATTGCTGCTGCCAGTTGGATCCTGGTTGAAAGCAGAGAATACCAGAAAGATGTTTACCTGTGTTTTACTGACTATGCAAAGGCATTCGACTGTGTGGATCATAACAAATTATGGATAATATTGCAAAGAATGGGAATTCCAGAACACTTAATTGTGCTCATGAGGAATCTGTACATGGATCAAGAGGCAGTCGTTCTAACAGAACAAAGGGATACTGCATGGTTTAAAGGCAGGAAAGGTGTGCGTCAGAGCTGCATCCTTTCACCATACGTATTCAATCTGCATCCTGAGTAAATAATCCGAGAAGCTGGACTATATGAAGAACAAGGCATCAGGATTGGAGGACGACTCATTAACAGCCTGTGTTCTACCAATGACACAACCTGGCTCTCTGAAAGTGAGGAGGACTTGAAGCGCTTACTGATGAAGACCAAAGACCACAGCCTTCAGTGTGGATTACAGAGTGCTGGAAAGCAAAGACGTCACCTTGAAGACTACAGTGCGCCTGATCCAAGCCATGGTGTTTTCAATTGCCTCATATGCATTCGAAAACTGGACAATTAATAAGGAAGACGGAAGAAGAATTGACACTTTTGAACTGTGGTGTTGGTGAAGAATATTGAATATACCACGGACTGCCAAAAGAACGAAGAAATCTGTCTTGGAGGAAGTGCAACCAGAATGCTCCTTAAAAGCAAGGATGGCGAGACTATGTCTCACATACTTTGGACATGTTGTCAGGAGGGAACAGTCCCTGGAGAAGGACATCATGCTTGGTAAAGTAGAGGGTCAGTAAAAAAGAGGAAGATCCTCAACAAGATGGATTGACACAGTGGCTGCAACAGTGGGCTCAAGCATAGCAACAATTGTGAGGATGGGGCAGGACAGGGTACTATTTCATTCTGTTGCACATAGGGTTGCTATGATACAGAACTGACTCAATGGCACCTAACAACAACAGTCTTTATGGGAGCAGATCACCAGTTATTTCTCCTGAAGAGCTGCTGGGTGGGTTTCAACCAGTAAACTTTTAGTTAGCAGCTGAACGCTTAATCGTTGCACCACTGGGGCAATGATTGTGGTGTGTTCACACAAGGAATACCACACAGCAATAAAAAACAAAACCAAAAACAATTACTACTTGGGTGAATTTCCCTGACAGAATAAAAATGTGTTGTATGATTCCATTTACATCAAGGTCAAGGGCGTCCCCCTGGAATAGGGCCAAGGCCATCAGATGACTTCCTGCAAGTATTCCATATCTTAATGAGGGTGGTGCTCATACCAGGTATACCGAAGATTAAATTTTACTGCTTATAAGTTACACCTAAACAGCAACAACAACTTGGGGGGACCCCCAGGCATGGCTGAGCTGGGGCAGCCCCCCCACCTCAAGTCAGGGCTGACTTTCTCTCTCATTCCTCCACATGGGTTCCTGGGAGAGAAAGGGCCAGGCCATAATGTAGAGGAGAAGTGACAGGAGGTGGGGAGGGACCAACATTCTCACTCAGGTTGCACTGGCCTCGTAGGGGGACATCTAGCCACTGGTGGTGAAAGGAGAGAGACTGGGAAGGCTCCCAACGTCTTGTCTGCCGGCACCCAGGGGTGGGAGGTGAGAGCGAACACAAATGTCTGATTCATCATCGAGGGAAACACCTCCTGCCTCGAGCCAGAGACATTCTTGGGCTGAATTTTTTTTCAGTGCCCTAAATTTAAATGGCAAGAATTATTTTTTAAGCACCGTCATATTTAATCTTTAGGAATGATCAGCCTCATAATGAGGCATCTGCTGGAATTTAACACAGCTTCATCCCTCAGAGAACCTTTTTTCCCCTGTGCTCTGAGCACAGGGCAAAACTAAACATGGATAATCCAAAATGTCAAGCTGTGAAGGTGAGGAGAAGACCCCAGAAAGTTCTAGAGACAAAGGGAGAGAAGGGCGTCCACAGACGCTCACCGTATGTGGTGCTGGCAGACCCGGAGCAGTCTTTAGAATTCCCAGGGAAACATGTCTCCAAGCTGAGATGGAGAACCAATCCATTAGTTGAGTGTGTGGGTAGAAGGACATTTTTGACACGTAAGGGTGCATAAAATTCACCATTTCTCAGAGTTATTTCAGACTGTCCAGGTGGGTATAGGACTGAGTGCAGATATGTATTGACCTTGAAAATACACAAGTGAAAGCACATGGTGTGCAGGGGGGAGCATGGGAGGTGCACCGGGAGAGGAGGAGGGCCCCACCCTTCAGGGGGATCAAGATTCTCCAATTAGTGAGGATGGGAAGAGCAGTAAAGGGCCGCCCTTCAACTGAAGTCGAAAAGCAGCCTGAAAAAAAAAAGAAGCAGCCTGGCTGGGACTGAAGCACTTGCCACCACGTCTGAAGAGGTGCCTGCAGAACTGAGTCCTCATCATCGGAGCAGGAACAGTAGACGTGCCTGAGCCGATGAGTCAAGAACACGGCTGTGGTTCCATGGATCCCTTTTATATGGCCTTTCTAGCCATGGCCTTGTAACTCCCACCAAATGATTGGGTGGGACTGTGCAAATAAGGTGCTTGTGGCCCACCAAGGGGATTGGACAGTTAAGATAATGTAAATAAGGTGCATGGCACCCCATGGGGATGGGATGGTGCAAATAAAGTGTATGGAACCCTAACGAAAGGATTGGTCAGTTTTGCCATCCTGCTAGGATTAAAAAGAGCCTTCCCAAAGGCAGAAAGGGGGGACCTCATTACCACCAAGAAAGAAGAGGTAGGAGTGGACTGCATCCTTTGGACCTGGGATCCGTGAGCTGAGACCTCCTAGACCCAGGAGACAGAGGGAAAGACCTGTAACAAGAGATGCTGCCAGCTGGAGAGAAGTAGCAGAGAAACAGTGGCAGCAGAACCAGGAGACCAGCGTGAGATGGCACAGTGGGTTTCCGGGCCAATGGAGCAAGGTAGTTACAGTCGGTATGCCAAGGCTTCCTGGTAGAGTAGGGTGCCTACGGGCACTTATTGGCAGAGCTAAAGAGCTTTGTAACACTTGCCAGAGTAGGGCAGAGGCCGGGCCAAGGGGCCGAGGGGCTGATGGGCTGAGGGCCAGAAACAACTTTGCCTGTGGGCACGGCTGAGAAGAGGTTGTCTTCTACAGATTAAAGAACTGTATCCTGAATTGTAATATGATACTTTCCTAATAAACCTGATAACTTTAAGTATGGTCTGTGAGCTCTGTGTGGCCATTACAATGAAGTATCAAACCCAGGAGAGAAGTAGAGAGTGCCAAGGGAGGGACAACTGGTGGCAGAATTGGTAGAAAAGCTAGAGAGAAGAGGTATGTCTGACCTCAGTCTCATAGCAATCAGTCTTAGGCTGTTGATACTGATAATGATTCTCCTTCCCCTTGTAAAGTCAGAGGAGGTCAGGTGCCCCTTACCATGCCATTTTTACAACAGCCCATCCCATATCGTGCAGATGCTCTCACGGAAACTGAAACACAACTCCAAGAGTGAGCAGTGGGAGTTCCTGGCAAGGGGCCGGGAGGCATGGGTGAGGGGAGCTACCATTCATTCCAAGGTCTTTTGCACAGTTGGGTGTTATGGGTTGAATTGTGCCCCCCCCCCCCCCCCATCAAATATATTGACATCCTAAGCCTGTGTATGTGACCCTGTTTGGAAATAAGGTCTTTGAGATGTTATCGGTTAACATGAGGTCATGTTGGAGTAGAGTGGTCCCTAATACGAGTGGTGTCCTTATAAAAGAGAAGAGACACAGGAAGACGGCCATGTAACGACAGAGCAGAGATTGAGGTGATGCATCTACGATTCAAGGGAAGTCAAGGATCACCAAGGAACCACCAGGAGCTGGGAGAGAGGCCTGGAATGGCTTCTCCCTTAGAGCCCCCGTCTCGGATTCACAGCCTCCAGGACTGGGAGAGAATAAATCTCTGTTCTTATCAGCCATCCACCTTGGGGTGCTTTGTTATGCCTGGCCAGGAGGCTAGTACATTGGGTTTTGTTTTTGGCTTTCTTGCTCTCCAAGTGCGCGGGTTGCTGGGTGATGCTGTCTTTTTCAATGCTGAGAGAACCTCCTGGGCTGGCTGCTCATCTGCAGCTCACTGGCTCACTGGGGCTCAACCTCAGATGGGAAATCAGTCTGCCTACCCGTCCCAGCTGTGTTGCTGGAGTAGAGGAATGCGCCCTGCCAACCCACCTTCTCCCTGCTTGCTCATACCAGATACGTCTTCCCTACTAGCTCCCAATGCCTCCCACCAAATTCCCTCGGGACCCTCTGCAATGAGCTTGGGAAATGCAGGGAAGCCATTTAGAGAAACTGAGGCCTGTCACACCAAGGGTCTCGTGCTCTGCATATGGTTCCTTTCAGAGGGCTTTGGCCTGCGTGGTACTTGGATAACTCGTTGAGCGGGGCCTGCAGTCTTTAGCTTGGAGTAAAAACACCATTTCCCTGTCCTACTTGATGTTCTGAGCTGGCAGGGGTGGTGGGCATGGGCCCCTCCACAGGCCATGGAATGTGGCCACAGGGGCCTTGGTCGTGTGGTGTGGGACAGTGTCAAACATCCCTGCCCAAGCCTGTCTGGGTCCCTGGGGCTGCCATAACAAAATACCACAGTGGGGAGCTTTAAAGAACAGAGGTTCATTGTCTTGGTTCTGGAGGCTGGAAGTCCAAATCAGGATCTCAGCATATCAACTCCTTCTGGGCGCTTTGAGTCTGCTCCACGCCTCCTTCCCAGCTTCTGGTAGCCACTGGCGATTCTTGGTTTTCCTCTGCTGCTTGTTAGATACATCTTCCCCTTTGTCACATGATGTCTGTCTTCCCCTGTGTGACTGTTTCCACGCTTGTTGTCTGTTTTTAGAAACACACTTAGAAAGGATCTGGATGAGCACCCTCCTACTCCAGTATTGTGACCTCATTAACTCAACTGATAACAAAAGAAAGGCCCCATTTCCAAGCAAGGTCACACTCATAGGTGCTGGGGTCAGGGTTAGGCCGGAGTCAGGACTTTAGCACCTGTTTTGGGGGAACATAGTTCACCCACAACACCACCTGACCATTGCCGTCCTTCTAGGTGGACCACAGGTCGGCTCCTGTGAGCTGCCCAGCCCCCGCCAGGTCTCCTTCTCCCTCTTCCCTACCTGCCTGCCCAGCAGAGTGAACGGAAGTGAGTCCACCTGGTGCCAGCCTCGGGAGCAGGCATGCTGACTCTGTCACCACTGGGCAAGCCCGGCTCTGCCACATCTCAGCCATGGCCATCATTCCCACAAGGCTCCCGGGGCCACCCCACTCCTGGGAGGATTCCCTGCATCCGGCCGAGGGCAGACAGCCAAGGGGGACCTGATGGCCAAGTCCTCCCCACCCCCTGTACCTGGAGGCACAGCCACTGACACACAAGCAATCAGGGCCCTGTCTCCGGAATGATGTGGGTGCACTCGGGGGACAATCGTACCTCTATCCCCTGGGTCCCCGTCCTGATCCCTCTCAAGTACCTCCAGTCCCTCAGACAGCTGAAGGGGGTCACCTGCACCACGACACTCCGGGACGATCCTGGCTGGAGGGGCCTTTTAGAGGCGCAGGCTGGAGAGTACCCCTCCCAGATCTGGGGAGCCTGAGGCTGCCTGCTCTTCATTACGGGCCTCAGAGTCTCCAAGTGATGCACAGAGAAGGAAAAATGACTGTGGACAAGGTTTCTACCAAGGTCGATGCCATTTATTTTATTCTTGTTAAATGAGCTCTCTCAGCTAAGAGTGTTCTGAAGGACATTTGATGATCTTAGTCTCAGCTTCAGAGGGGACCGAGACGTGTGTTCACACCCCCTTCTGCTGTGCCAAACCCCCTGCAGCCACTCCCCTCCCCCACCGCGTGGGCTCCAGCACAGATGCAGGTGTGTAGCTAGGAGACGGACCTCACGAGGCAGCCCTCAGGCCTGGACAGAGGCCCCCACCCGGCTCCTTGACCTGCCGACCTGCACAGAGGCCGGTCCCGGCTCCTTGATCCGCTCCCTCATCCCTGAGTGAGGCTTGCTGAGTGCCGAGGGCAGCTGCTCAGTGTGGCTGGACTCAGAGGCACTGGAAGAGGGCACCCTGTGGTGTGGCCTGCAGGCCTGGGGCGTGTGCCCGGGGACAGGAGTTCCTCTACTTTCAGGGTCTCCTGGCCCTCAGCATGTTGGTGTAACTGAGCCTTACTTGCTTAGGCTGCCCCCAAAACTGGATGTGGACTCCCGAGGCAAGATACCCAGCCTCAGCAGTGTTGGCACCTGACCCAAGGCCAGGAGGAGCGGCTGTCAGCCTGGGCAGCCACGCCAGCTCAGAAAATCTGTTTGGAGGGCTTCCCCCTCTGTGGCCCTTCTGTGGCCTCCTGACTGTGGCTGGCACGGCTCTGGTCCTCAGTAGCTCACCTGGACAGATGGGAGGAGGCGAGAGTGTGGAGCCCCTTGTCATGGAAGGGTCATGCCATGGCTCTGGGTGGGCATGGGGCCCAGTCACGGAGACTCAGACTCCAGTGCGGAGACGGGGGCGTGAGGAGAGCCGCCCAGGCCCAGGGGCCTCCTCCCTCCAGCCAGTGTGGGTGGGGGTACCAGTACAGGACTCCTTCCTGAGGAGTCAGCCGGCACAGCCCCTGCTGACCGCAGTGGGGGTTGGAATCTCAAAGCAGCCTGCACTCTCCCAGAGCTCCCCTGCAGGGCAGGGTGGCCTCGTCTGGCCACTGCATTGTGTCCCCACCTGTCCCTGCACCACAAAGATGGGCCGCCTGGACACATGCCCACTCTTGCTCCCCCAACCCGGCGCCTGCAGTCAGGGTCTGTGCCAGGCACCCAGGTGACTGCCCTGGCCCCAACTTGCTTCATGCCACCAACAGGCAACACTGCAGCCATGGTCCTGCAGGGTGGTCCTGCAGGGTGACCTCCTCTGACAAACACGATGCCTCCAGGACAGGCCAGCCCAGGGCCTCACCTCCTGGGACTCCTGTGCTGCTGGTGGCCTCTCGGCAGGATGGTGCAGAGTCCCGAGGCATGCTGGGAGAGTGGATGCTGCCACCCTGTGATGCCTGTGGTGACATTTCAGTAGTGTGTCTGTCTTAGGCTGGGTTATCTAGAGAAGCAAAACCAGTAAAGCAGGTAAATATATATATATATAAATATATACACACACACACAGATATTCATCACTTAACGTCTGTTCTGGCAATAGCCAGCTGCATACACGTCCATGGGCCGGGGCACCCAGCTATCTGAATGCCAGGACACCAGACTCCACTTCTGCATGGCTGCTACATGTGGCCTGGAAGCCGCCTAGTCTGTGGCAGTGGAGGCCGAGGGCCAGACTCCCAACCTCAGTCCCCCTGGGCTCCCACAATTCTGTGTCTAGTCCCTGTGCCCTAGCTCAGGTGCCCTCAGCCCCTTGGCCCACATCATCCCCTCCCCGGGCAGGTTTTCACGGGTGTGCTGGCCTTCCCTGTAGCTGGCTTAGCAGAGAAGGCAGCAACAGTTGGGCTCACCGGAGGTGTTCAGTGGGAGCTGCCTACACAGGTGTTCACACAATATCCAAATCACATAATGTCCTTTGTCACAGAATGTATCGTGGATGTTAAGCAATGCGTACCTGTATATATAAAGAGATTTATCTCAAGGAAATGGCTCACCCAGTTATGGAGGCTGGCCAGTCCCAAATCTGTGGGTCAGACTAGTCAGGCTGGAGGCTTCTCCTGACTCACGTGGTTGCAGGGGCTGACGAACCCAAATCAGCAGGTCAGATAATGGGCTTCTGGCTCACAGGGCTGTGGAAGCTTGTGAATCCCAGAAACAGCAGGTCAGACAGCAAGCTGTTGGCTCAAGTCCCAAGAACCAGAGGTCAGATGATGACAAGCTGGATGCAGGATCCAGAGCAAGCAAGCGAGCTTTGCCAGAGTCCATATATATTGGATGCTGGCCACACCCTCAAGGGAACTCCCTTACATCAGTTAAGGCAGCGAAGGGTGTGATTTCAGTAAAGGTGGTGACTTGAGTCACACCCTTTAGTAAGACTTGTGACTCAAGATGCACCCTACCCTAGTCTTGCCTCATTAATATATAGAGGTTTAGGATTTACATTGCATAAAATGGAAGATAATTACACAATATTACAAAAGGGAGGACAATTACATCTGGTCACAAAATGGAGGATCATTATATCATTACATAACTGCCAAGTGATGAGCATCGTGGCCCAGCCAAACAGACACACAGCCGTAACCATCACAGCATCTTGTCGCAAGGCGCACACTCCCGGAGCAGAGCAGGGCACGCATCAACTGTCCTCTGAAAACCATGCTGGAAAATACTGTTTCCAAGCCTTGCTATAATTTAACATGACTCTGACTATGGCATTTTCTGAAGAGGAAAATGATTCAGTTCCCATTCAACATCTGCATTTAAATGAAGATGTAACTCATTCTGACTGGGGGCTGGAGTCAGCCCATTAGGCGGAGTCTGAAGCTGATAAACATGGCTCCTGAATTAAGTCCAGCCTCCGGGGAAACAGGCACTGAGGCCTGGTTCCTGGGTCTCAGCCTGCTGGAGTCACGTGTTGTAAGTGCAAATGCGGGGGACACAGAGTAGAGAAGACTGGGGCTCTGTGAGCCCAGATGGGAGAGAGGTCTTGAAAAGGAAGACCTACGGCTCCCCATTACTGCCATGGGACCCCAACCCCACGTCAGGGCGTTTCAGAGATACATGGACACAGGGACACAAGACCCCATGTCAGGGCATTTCAGAGATACACAAACACAAGGTCCCAGAACCCCACGTCAGGGCGTTTCAGAGATACACGGACATGGGGACACGGAGCCCCCCATTGGGGCGTTTCAGAGATACACGGACATGGGGACACGGAGCCCCCATTGGGGCGTTTCAGAGATACACGGACATGGGGACATGGAGCCCCCCACTGGGGCATTTCAGAGATACACGGACATGGGGACACAGAGCCCCCATTGGGGCGTTTCAGAGATACACGGACATGGGGACATGGAGCCCCCCACTGGGGCATTTCAGAGATACACGGACATGGGGACACGGAGCCCCCGCTGGGGCGTTTCAGAAAGCTCTTCTTCTCTCTGCCCGAGTCCTCTCCTCCAGGGCTGGGATACTCATCCCCCACACCGCTCCTCTGGCACCCATAGGTCCTCCCCAGAGTGTGCAGGAGAACATCAGAGCCAAACCCACACGTCCCCCTGGGCACTCAGACAGCTGTTGGAGTGAGTGGTCACTGGTGGCCTTCTGTCTCTCACTCTGAGAACTTGTTGAGACTGTGAACCAAGCCGCAATCAGCTGGAATCTGTTCCAATGGGGCTGCACAGGTTCGTTAACCTTGACAAGGAGAGGGCATCTCCATCACCAGACCCATCTTAATTAGCATGCAGACAGCGAGACACAGGCCGCTCAGGAAGGAAGCTGAGCGCCGAGAACCTAGGAAAAGAGCCCGGTGAGCGGCGGACCCCCCTTCTTCCTGCTGCGTGCTGCTTTCTGGTGGAGCACGTTGACCTTCTGTACTGTGGGAGACCATTCAGTTACTGGGGGATATAAAGGTCCTGATGGACATTTTTTGGGAAGTGCATTAAACCGGCATGAAGACAGAATGGTCACAGCAGAGCTGGTGCACTGTGATGAGAAATTCGACAAGAAATGGTGCCATTGGAGAACACGTGCTCGTAGTGGGGGGCGGGTGATGAGGCCAGGGCCCTCCTTGAGGGCTTCCCTGTTCCTGTGGCTTTTCCCTGCAAATGGCCTCACTCTGGGAGGCAGAGCTGTGCCTGGCCCTCAACTCTGAGGCAGGGAGCCAGCTGACGAGTGTCCTCTCTGCTGCCCACACAGGCAGCACCACTGCTTTTCTGGGGAGGGATGTGAGGCCCAGGGCATAGGGGGCCAGGTACAGGTACAGGGTGAGGGCACAGGGGTTGGGGTGTGGGGCATGGGGACACAGGGGTGTGGGGTGCAGGTTGTGGGGGTGTAGCGTGTGAGGACACAGGGACATGGGGCACAGAGTATGGGCATTGGGCCTAGGGGTGAAGGGTTGCAGGGGTGTGGGACACAGGTTTGGGGGGCATAGGGCTCAGGGAGCAGGGAGCAGGGTGCAGCTTCCCAGCAGCTGAGGAGGGAAGCCTGAGCATACATTAACTTAGGACAGCCTATGCTCTGAGCCCAAGTCACAGGAGCAGGAAGAGAAAAACAAATCCTGCCATCTCTGAGCAGAGTGTGCACGGTCTCGTCTTGTGTGGCTAGTGGAGAGCTGATGTGCAGAATCTGAGTAAGAAACCCACACCGACCTCAGCTCTGACATCACCTGCAAGTTAGGAAAATCTGGATGGAGACTCGGCTCTCGCAGGAGGGTGGGCAGTGCTGAGGCTGGTCTGCAAGGCCCCGTGAGGCCGTGGGGATGTCCCAGCGGTTTAGTGGATGCACAGGGATGGGCAGGATGAGGCTGGGGGGCCGGCACCCCGTGCCCCCTCCCCTCAGGTGCTGGTTCAAATGCGTCTCAGGCCCTGGGGTGGAATCTCTTGTTTTGTTGGCAGATTGCTGCCACAGTTCGGCGGCACTGAATCATCCCAGCCAGAACGCGCCCCACGGCCACAAAGCACAAGGTTCTGGATCAACTGCTCCTCCCAATAAATGCCACAGTCACCATCACGGTATTGCTAGACTGTCCCTCACACTCACACACAGGCAGGCAATGAATGAGGACGTATTCAGAGGTCCCTCAGAGATCACACCGAGACGTACGTAGACATGAATGACAGTCCCCGAGAACAGGCTCGGGGACAACACAGAAGTGACATCAAACGTCAACCTCAGGGGTAGGTGTGCTGAGACATGGGGTCCGAGATGTGTCAGCAATTCTGCAGTTGAAGGAAATTCTTTTGGACAGAGAGTGGCCATTTGCTGGGCATCACAATGTAATTAAATGAAGGCCTCCCCTCAGGTGGCTTCGTTGGGAGCAGTGGGCGTGGCCCTCTGTACTGGGGTCCAGGCTGTGCTTCAGGATGTCTGGCCAGCTCTGAGGGATGGGGGTATGGGAGCATTCCTGGGGCTGGTATTAGGGTACCTCTGACCCCAGGCTGCCAGGAAGGAAGGAAAAGCTGAGGTTAGCCACTCGAATGAACAGGAATGAACCAGGAAGGACCCACCCCAGCGTCCAACCCCTGGCTCAGCCGGCCACTCCCTTGGGTGATGTGAAGGGTGACCGCCAACCCCGCTCTGTCCGTGAAGTTCTGTGGCTCTAAAAATGTCTCATGAGTCAATTTAAAACCTCCCAAGGCAAGAAAATATCTTTTTCCAATTATGAAAAGACAAAAAGCTGCTGTTGAAGTTTCATCCATTAAAAGTTTGCAGTCGAGTGAAATTGAAATCAGCCTCCGGAGTCCAGTCTCAGAGACATCTGGGCATGGGAAGCTCGGAACAATCCCGACAGACCAGCAGGCGCAGCGTAGGGGCTGGCCCAACCCCAGGCAGGTCGGCAGGTCAGTGGGCCACGGGCCCCCTCTGTGAGGCCACCCCGTCGCACAGACTGGGCCATGCAGAAGTGCTTTCTTGGCAAGGCCACCAGACAGTGCCAGACCGACCCAGCACTGGGCCCCTCCAGGATGGCCACGGGGAGCCATGTGGCCCCGGCTTGCCCAAGGGACAGAGGATGGGCTGTGATCTCAGTGCCAAGGGGCTCCTAGGGGTTCCTACAGGCAGGGTTTAGTATGGAAGCATTTGACCTGAGAATGTGGAAACGCGCAAGCGGAGGGACAGCCCCCCACTGCACTCACATGCCTTCCCAGAGGCCTCTCCGTATTTGATGGCCAGAGATGGTCCTGGGAAACTTGAAGGGGAGGGCAAGGTGCTGGGGGCCTGGGTGCGAGGAGCCGGTGGTCCCACAGCTGAGGCTGAGGCTGGCCTGACCTCTTGGCTCTCCCTTCCTGTGACAGCTGCACTGCAGTCCGGGAGCCCTGCCCGGCTCCGGGCTGGCCCATGGGCTCAAGTGCACCAGGCAGAGGAGCCAGCAGCGGCTGGTCTCCCCTGGCGGGGTGGGAGCAGGCAGGTTTATTTGGCATTTTGGTGTCCATGGAACTCACCTGGGACTGTGTCCTTGTGAAGGGCTGTGGGCGGAGGGCGTGGGGAGGGGACCACCCAAGTCAATCACCTACCATGAGGCACCTGTGGAAGACACCCCCATCTAGGCCGGTGAAGTAAGTCACTAATGTGGGGGAAGGTGACTGGGGGCCACCATGGCCACGCTGGGAGGGGGCGTGGGATGACAGCCTACTGGTCCAGGATTCAGGAACTCAGGGAGGCATGGGGAGGGCTTGGGAGGCCGTCTCCCACTGTCATGGTCAATGTCACCAGTGCTCCAAGTCCCCCCAGGGGGGCTCCGTCCAGTGCCTGGCACCTCCATGCTCCCCCGCCCCCCACCGTTGGCCATGCCCTGATCACACCGTGGAGCCCTGGGCAGCCCTGGCCTTCCTAGACTCACCCATCAGGCTGAAGGACAGGTGCATCCAGGGTCACAGCCATGCTTGTCGCTCCCTCAAAGAACTGGAAAACAGACTTCCCTTCTTGAACCTGGATGGGAACATGGGCAATGGGGGGTGGGGGGGTGCCGCTGTGGGCCCCTCTCTGTGGGTTTCACCAGAGGCCGAGGGAATGAGCCATGTTTCTGGGTTCAGTTTTGCAAGCCCCCAGACTCTCCTGGAACTGTAGAGCTGGTGTCTCCAGGCCAACGTCTATTACATAAGAGCATCTTCAAGGGTAACCCAGCTTGGCCGCAAGGCTCAAAGTTAATGACATGCTCAGTGAAAGGGAAAATTATATTTCCAGGATATTTTTCACTGTTTCACTTTGATAAATGTTTAAAAAATGTGCTAATATGTTCTATTTAGCTATCTTTATCAGTTATTCTCAAATGCCTCAAAAATGCCCCTGCATCTGCTGCCTGGTGTATCTGAATCCCACCTGCACAATACAGTGGATGTTCCCCCCCTCTGAGCCCCAGACCCAAATCCCCCAGCTACTGCCACCCTAGTCACGTCTGCCCAAATGGCACACCGCAGTGCCTTGAAGCAGCTTGGCCAATGCTGAGGCTTTTCAGAATGGAACACCCCCCACCCCTCCCCAGCCCTGAGGGCTCCAGGGCCAAAGGGGCCAGACCTCAAGGTGGGAAAGGCCCAGGCGTCTCTGTCCACTCCCATGGCATCTGAAATGCAGGTGCCACTCAGGCTAGAGGTGGGCCTCCCCTGTCCTCACAGAGTGGCTGACCATCGGGGGTGCACCCAGGCAACCTTCTGGAAGGCGGTATGCGTCATCCCTCGGAACTGGGCAGCTCCATAGCAAAGGTCTCTAGAGGAATATTGAGGGACATCTGTCAAAACGTGGTGGAGGGTGCCATGGGTCAGCAGTCAGCAGACTTATGTCACCAGCTCACTCGGCACAAAGAGGAAACCTCAAGTCACGGGTAGAGGAAGTTCAGTGTGCAGGCGACACAGGTCCTGCCCTCCACACAGAGGGTGTCAGCTGGACAGGGCTCATGGGCAGCACGGGGCGGATGTGGCACTCTATCTGCATCATCACATTTTCTGTCCCTCCCAGGCCAAGGGCTATTGCTTTCTTTCCTTTTTAAATCTTATTGTGGTCAAATATATATAACATGAATTTGCCTTGTAACCGTTTTTAAGGAACAATTCCGTAGCAGTAATTACATTCACCATATTGTGTAACCACCACCATCTGGTTCCGAAATACTTTCATCTCCTCAAACAGAAACTCGGTGCCCCTTCAGCAATAACTCCCTTCCCCTCCCCCAGCCAGACAACCGCTAATCTATTTTCTGACTCTGTATGAGCAGCCCTGGTGGCACAGCGGTTAAGAGCTCGGCTGCTAACCAGAAAGTCGCAGTTCAAATTCACCAGCCGCTCCCTCAAAGCCCAGTGGGGCGGTTCTACTCTGCCCTGTAGGGTCGCTATGAGTCGGAATCGACTCAACAGCAGTGAGTTGTTTGTGACTGTACGGATGGACCACGTTTTGTTTACCCATCTCTGCTGACGGACATTAAGGTCATGCTCTCTTTTTAGCTGTTGTGAACAGTGCAACTGTGAGCAAGGGCTTCCAGTGTCTGTCTGAGTCAAGTACCGTTTCCTAGAACATCGACTTTCCAGAGTCCTGCTTTCAGGCCCACCTGCAGAGAGAGAGGTCAACACAGATGCCACTGTGCCCTGGAGGAGACCTGTCCAAAGGCATGGACCTGGCTCCCACTCCCTGCCCACCTGGGGGCACTAGGACCTTGTCCCAGGACTGTGGGGTGCCGCTGACTGAACAAGGAGCTGCTTTGAAAGGGCCCTCCAGGTGGCAGTACACAAATGCTTCCTCACCCACCAGCACCAACTCAAGCGTGGAAGAAGTGCTGTAGCTGACACCCCGCCTCAAGCCCCCCACCCTCCCTAATGTTGCCCCCTCACTGCGCATGTGAGAGCAAGGCACAGCTCTGGCTCCTCTCTGCACTGGCTTTCTCTTGTTGTTTTCGTTCTTCTCTTTTTAAAAATACTTTATGTTTTAGAGCAGTTTTAAGTGCAGAGAAACTGCAGAGTACAGAGAATTCCCCTATGTCCCCCTCCCCCTGCTGACAGTTTCCCTTTGCTAACATTTGCATTGATGGGATGTATTTGTTACAACTGATTAACCAAGACTGATACATCGTTATCACGGTAAGATTCACTCTTGGAGACATACAGCCTGTGGGTTTTGACAAATGCATGCCACGTGTTCACCATTACAGTGTCACACAAGAAGAGTTGCACTGCACCTATGTGCCCCCCAGCCCCTGGCACCTACAGATCTTTCCAGCGTCTCCATAGTTTTGCATTGTCCAGACGTCCTGTAGTAGGAATCACACAGCATGTAGCCTTTTCAGACTGGCTTCTTTCACTTAGGAGCCCTGATGGCACAGTGGTTAAAGGGCTCAGCTGCTAACTGAGAGGTTGATGGTTCAAACCCACCAGCTGCTCCATGGGAGAAAGATGTGACAGTCCGCTTCTGTAAAGATTACAGCCTTGGAAACCCTACGGGGCAGATCTAGTTCTGCCCTACAGAGTCACACTTAGCAACATGCATTGAAGGCCCCTCCATGTTGCTGTTTCTTGACAGCCCACTTCTCTTCCTGGGCTGGTGTTCAAGAGACAAGCCACACTCTGAGCCTGGGCTCTATCCATTCCCCAGGCTGGAACTGACAGTCTCCACTTGTGAAAATAGAGCCTGCGTCCCTGTTCCTGCCCACGGCTGTCCCATCCATGCCTGCCCACACCCCTGGCCACTCAAGGAGGGGGGTGCCACTCGCCACTCAAGCAGGGTGGCTTGCCCCTCCCCAACCCCAAGGGTGCACCACTGTTGATCCCAGGCTGCCAGGGACTGCGTGGTGTTTGGCCATTTGCAGGTGAATCCTGGATCCCAGGCTGCCCTAGTCCAGCTGCCAAGTCCCCTCATATAGGCTGTGGTCTCTGTGTCACATCCTTCTCAAGAGGTGTCCCAGGACAACAGCTCAGCTGAATGTCTCCGGAGCACACCACAGCCTGGGGCTGGAGACCACTGGCTCCAGAAGAGCAGTTCAGCCCGAGTCCTCTGCCCAGGGTCAGGTGCTCTGGGTTCCCAATGAGCTGTGTTGAGACTAACTGCAGCTGGCTTTCTTCCGGGAGGCACGGGACCAGAGATGCTCTCAGGGACTCCAGCCCATGGCCCACTGGGCAAAGCATGTCCATTACTTGCTACAGATGCCTAGAGTGACTGGAACTGAGCAGGGCCATTGCCATCCCCTCCCTTGGTTTCTGGAAGCCTCTGCTGAGGACACTGCATCCGTGGCCACCACCTCCCTCTTGAAGTCTTGAGTCCAGCTGCAGCCTGAGCAGCACTGATGCCCTCACATGCCTCCTGCACCTGAGACCCCAGGCGGCTGAGGCATGGGGGTGGGAAGACGACAGGCAGCGCCAGCCCCTGAACCTCCAGCTCCAACCCCCAAGGAGCTCCAACGAGTTCTCCTGATTAATCACAATATGCAAATACCTCATTTAAAAATATTAATCACACCAGGACAGTCTGATTCATTATTCAAAACCCAAGCTGTGTGCACAGAATTCCAGGACCAGAAAATTGTTTTAAATGAAAAGACTCCCTATCCTGTGTGTGCCACTGCTGACTCCTTGCTGGGCCCCTCCCTCCCACCTACAGCCCCTCGCCGGGTCTTCTTCCCTCCTACTCATGGCCCCTCACTGGGCCCACCCCCCTCACCCACGACCCCTTCTCCATGCTCCCTTCCCTCAAACTCCCATCTTGCTTGTCATTTGCTGGTTTTGTCCCAAGTCCACCAGGCTTTGTTTGGTTCTAAGGGCTGAGCAGGGCTGGACCAGAAAGCCCCAAAGTGCCATGTTGAGTCTCTGCAAAACAAAAAGTATTCCAGCAACAACAGTGGCCATCAAGGAGCCACTGTGCCCTTTGTCAAACGTGACCCCAAGCCCATCCCAAGGGCAAGGGTGGCACCCACCTGAGATAATATGCCTTGCTGGCCACTTCCATTAGCTTTGACCACACTTGTCTTGGGGTTTGTCCTAGCGTTAACACTAGATCGATACTCTGATAGAAATTAAAACAAAAATGTTATTGGAGGAATAATTTCATTCCTCAGAATGAAGAGACACATGGCATTCAATGCAGGCTGCAGCATGTGTTCTGCTTTGTAGGCAGAACAGTGGGGTATTCAACAGGCAGAGTAAACAAAACATAAATGGTTTTACATCAAAGAGGTTGTAGGGGGAGGAAAGAGAAATTTACAAGGAGTTGTCAAACTACAAACTTTCTTAACATCAATTTCTAGCCTAACACAAATCTCTTATTACTAATACAATTTGACTAAGGCAATATTTCTAAATTGAAATGTACAAACATTCTTGATGTGGGGGTTTAGTGATGGATTGTAGGCTGAGTCAAACGTAGTTGGAATCCTTGAAATGCAAAATCTACCATTAGGTAAGAGTGAAGATTAAATCAGCTCTAAATCTGAAAACTTCTGACATGTAAACATTGCTTATCTGGCTAAAGGGGAGTGACAAAGAGCCTAGGCATTCACTGGGGAAATTCCCAGAAAGCAGTTAAGATAGCAAATTTATTTACATAAGTTCAAGCTTGCATCTCAGCACTCTTTAGGTTACAGAGTCAAGACTTTTACAGCTGCAATCTGCCTCTTTATTTTAATAACTTACTCTCTATCTAGTTTCAAATCTACAAAGAGCTAGCAGAAATACAGTGGAGAAATTCCAATGAGTGAAAATTAATTTGGGAGCTAAGATGTGGAACTAAGTCTTGATATATACATACCTTGGCTACAAAGTTATTTATAGGTTCTAACTTCATTTGACATTATCAACCCTATTCTCTAACCTTCTGTTAATCAAGGCACCTTCTCTGGGGCCAGCTGCATAAACATTAACATGCAGAGGGAAATCTTTATCTAGGTTAGAAATGTTGGCTCCTACCTGCTTAGTTTTCCAAGCAGTAAAACTTTGACAAAAGGCTGAATGGTGTCTTTAGAAAAGTAGAAATTAAAATCTTAGTTTAATTTAGGATGGAGTTTTTAAATTAGATCTGAAGTCACCCAATTCAGATCTACCAACAACTCAGGTTCAAAAATTTGCACCACAAGTCTAACCCTGGAATAGCAGCCTGCGTGCAGAAAAGGCCTGAGGTGCTAGTTGGGGTCTACCAGGAGGCCTCTGGATCCCACTGAGTGGAAAACCTGAGAGCCAAACTTTCAAGTGGACGTCCTTTACACATTAAAGTCTTGGGTTGCTCCCAAATTAGGCAGATGCATACATCTGGGGCTTTGCTCCATTCACTGCTTGTGAGGGATTCTGACATCCTCCTATGATTTTGGGCACTCACCACCACTGCATTTAATCAGTCAGGGGGGATTTGTCTTTACCATCCTCTCTTAACCTGGCTGCTGGCTGTGAGGGCCAGGCTACTCTCTTCCTTGCTGCTTCCTCAGGACTCCACAGTGCCCCCACATATCAGGTGCTCAAATCCAGCCCAGAAGACACAAAAAAGACCCCAACTGGGACACACCTGAGAGAACATTAGTTAGCAAGTTCTTGACACTTTCTAATTACCAACTGGCTGTAATGCGGGCAGTCACTTTATTTTCCCGAGGAAAGAAAAGGCCTCTGACAAGATATTTAAAACTACCTTACCTCCCAAAATGGCTTTTGTAGATACAGACGTTCCATGGAATGAATTAAATCTAAATGTTAATGTGAGAACTTGTGGTGAAATTTTCAGAGATGGTTGATTCTTGGCCAAATGTGGATTCACCCTGAGCACTCACCATCTCACCCCACAGACCATCATACCTCTCAGACCATCACACCTCATAGACCATCACACCCCATAGACCATCACACACCATAGACCATCACACCCCATAGACCATCACACCCCACAGACCATCACACCCCTCAGACCATCACACCCCTCAGACCATCACACCCCATAGACCATCACATCCCACAGACCATCACACCCTTCAGACCATCACACCCTGCAGACCATCACACCCCTCAGACCATCACACCCCTCAGACCATCACACCCCTCAGACCATCACACCCCGCAGACCATCACACCCCATAGACCATCACACCCCATAGACCATCACACCCCTCAGACCATCACACCCCTCAGACCATCACACCCCGCAGACCATCACACCCCTCAGACCATCACACCCCTCAGACCATCACACCCCTCAGACCATCACACCCCGCAGACCATCACACCCCTCAGACCATCACACCCCTCAGACCATCACACCCCACAGACCATCACACCCCTCAGACCATCACACCCCGCAGACCATCACACCCCTCAGGCCATCACACCCCACAGACCATCACACCTCTCAGACCATCACACCCCGTAGACCATCACACCCCGCAGACCATCACACCCCTCAGACCATCACACCCCGTAGACCATCACACCCCTCAGACCATCACACCCCATAGACCATCACACCTCTCAGACCATCACACCCCTCAGACCATCACACCCCGCAGACCATCACACCCCGCAGACCATCACACCCCGCAGACCATCACACCCCGTAGACCATCACACCCCACAGACCATCACACCTCTCAGACCATCACACCCCGTAGACCATCACACCCCGCAGACCATCACACCCTCAGACCATCACACCCCACAGACCATCGCACCCCACAGACCACCACACCTCGCAGACCATCACACTCTGCAGACCATCACACTCTGCAGACCATCACACCTTGCAGACCATCATATCCTGGAAACCATCACACCCCTCAGACCATCACAACCCAGAGATCACCACATCCCTCAAATCATTCCATTCTGAAGACAGGGAGAGATGACCTATAATCAATGACTAACCATGCCCAGGATGAGTTATTCTATGATATATGTTTATCAAATGACTTCCTGGCACACTCCAGGCCCCTTCTGAGCCTGTGGACCCTGCATTCCTGCTTTATTATGAGAATTTGGGGAGCTGGTTAATGGCTGCCCCTGTCTGGAAACTTGTTGGTACACTCGGAAGACCAGTAGGGCTCTCCCATTTCCCCAAGTGTTCTGGTTCAACATTTCTGGCATCATTTACTTTGTCACATCATCACCATTTATTTGGAATTTATTTTGGACCCGAGGACTCGCGGTTTTGGGGGGAAATAAAAATGCTCCTTCTTAGTTCGAGTGACTTCAAGTTCTCCATTCCCTTTCTCAATTTTGGAGTGGAGTGTACAGGTGAAAGTCTACTTTAACATCAGCTTATTATTTTTGTTATTAGGTGCCATGGCGTCGATTCCAACTCATAGAGACCCTACAGGACAGAGTAGTGTCCCATAGGGTTTCCTAGGCTGTGATCTTTACCGGAGCATGTCCCCAGATCTTTCTTCTGAGGAGCCACTGGCCGGTTCCAACGGCCGACTTTAACCATTGTGCCACCAGCAGTCTTTGCATCTTATTATACTAATTTAAAATGTTAAATATTGGCGGAAGTGGAAAGTTTATCTTAAAAGGTTTTCCTAACCTGCTCTGAAATTGCATTTACTTGAGACAAAATCAATTAAAAAATCATTAGCTTTGATTTGAAACTTTTACACTTCAAAGATGTCTTAGGTTTGGTGACAATATCCTTCCTCATCTGCATATATTTTAAACATTCTCAAGACAACAGGTTTTCTCTACAAACCAAAACATATTTGTTCTCGTTATAGATTGAATTAAGTCCCCTCAAAATGTGTTGGAATTCTCACCTCTGTATCTGTGGAGGTAATCCCCATTGGGAATTGGGTTTTCCTTGTTGTGTTAATGAGGCCATATCATTGTAGGCTGTGTCCTAAACCTAATCATTTCTGAGTTAAAAAGAGCTGGTTGGACACAGGAGAAAACACAAAGTGGGGGAGGTAGATGCCACATGAAGATCGCCAAGGAGCTGAGGAATGCCAGGGCTAGAGAAGCAGAGACAAGGATCTTTCCCTAAAACCAGCAGAGAGAGAGAGAGACTTCCCCTAGAGCAGGTGTCTTGAATTCGGACGTCTAGCCTCCAGACTGTGAGAAAATAAATTTCTTTTCTTTGAAGCCAGCCACGCGGAGTACCTGTATCACAGCAGCATTCAGAGGCTAAGACAACCCTTTAACAATATACACCCTAAACAGCTTTAGGAGCACCCTTGCAGGGTGTGAGCTGCCTAGCATGGAAACATCACTGTTCCTGGGTGAACAGAGCCATCTCAGTGCTCACGACTGCTACTGACAGCCCCTTGGATATGACAGCTGCTCACTGTCCATGAATCTCTTTTACAAACATCAGCATCAATTGGAGCTGAAAAAAGCAGCCTTCCAGAAGGCGATCGGGCAGGCGTTACCATCACCTCCCTTTTCCAGAGGAGAAGACGGAGGCTTGGACATGCCCAAGATCACAGGGTGGTGGTGAGGTCAGAAGTCTGGGCACAAACTCCACACCCCGCCCCCCGAATGGAGGATACTCTTCGGCCTCAGAGGTGGCCAGGACAGTCTCCACAGGTCACTTTTTCTGCTAAGTTAAAGTAAGTCTGATGGAACAGAACTTCAAAGAAATGTTCCTTTACTGTACGAGATGTTTCAAGATGTTCTCACCTGGAGCTACACGTTGGACTCACCTGGAGAGCTCGCCCTAACAAGTGCTCCTAAAAGCCCCTCCCCAGAGGTTCGGATTTAGCTGTTCTGAGGAGCAGCACAGCATGGTGAGTCTTCTGATGCTCCCCAGATGATCTTACCAGGCAGCTGAGGTCGCGGCCAAGTGAAGTTAAGACAAAAAGATGATTAATTTTTAGGTTAGAGTGACTGAGATTTTTTTCACATTTTGTACTATGTATTGATTGCGTGCTATGAACTATGAAGAGGTACCACGTGTGTTGTTCCTCTGTCCTCCTCTTCCTCATTCCTCAGTTTATGAGTTGTTATGGTTTTTATCTTGTCAAGGTTGACAGTATTAACATTGTGTCCTGTAGTCAGAATTCCTTCAGTTATTCAATCTTATTTACCATGTGAGGGGATAAGGTGACCAACAGTCCTTGTCCTGTGATTGCCTCATGGTTGAGACCTTCATTTTTATCTTGGTTAGCTGGACTCTGTCTCTGGTGGGTTTACAAGAGGATTTGGTGGGTGTGATTCCCTCATTTCCTCCATATGTGAGAAGTGTTTCTGGGCGTAATTTCCTTAGTTCTTCCACATGAAGGAAGAGTTCATGAATGTGATTTACCTCACTTCCTTCATGTGAGAGATGAATCTATGGGTGTGATTTCCCTCATTTCCTCAGTGTGAGAGAGGAGTTTCTGGGTGAGATTTCCCTCAGTTCTTCCGTGTGAGAGAAGAGTTTCTGAGTGTGATTTCCTTCAGTTCCTCCACATGTGGGAAGGCCACCAGCTGACTTCCCACGGGTTGAGGGATTTGATTCTGGATCATGCTTTCCTTCCCTTGGAAGTTACAGATTTGGGTCCACTGCCTCTGGCATTGAGCTTTCCTATGTGAAGATTACAGACAACCAGATGTTTCTCTCCCCTTACGTGACATACTTTTACTTCCTGGCTACCCGAATGATTTTGTCTTTATTCTTGAAATTTGTTAACCAGGGCAGGTCTTGGTTGATAATTCTGTGTCACTTTTACCTGGGTATTTTCCTTCATCATTTATTGCTTGGAACTACCAATACAACACTAAGTTGCTTGGAGACCATGTAGCAAACGACTAGAGATGTGTCTGAGGACGCCCGCCTCAGTGGAGCCTCGTCCAAGGCCTTCCCAAGGTCCGCTCCCGCCTCAGAGAGCAGTGCAAGAAGGGAGGGGCCTCAGTCTGGGAGGGATGGACACACTGGGGTCACAGAGGTTAACTCCAGGAAGAGGGCCAGGAGCTTATTTCAAATGGAATTACCATTATGAGTGGAGATTTCCACAGGGATATGAAGTGTCCTCCCCCCAGCACATTTAGATGGAAGATTAACATTGTAAATTGTTTCATTCCACTTTCAATGATGCTCTCTAGAAGCCGAGAAGCTGCTTTCTATAAATTAGTGAAGCAAATTGACTCACAAGCTACAAATCCTATTAGCAGGAGACTTATACTAACAGGATGTATGTGTGTGTGTGTATAGTTTTTTTCCTCAAACTTTTTCTTGGCTACAGTAACATTTTTCAAACAAAAGCTTATGCAGAAAATCTATGTACACTTTACACGTTGTTGTTGTTGTTAGGTGCGGTGGAGTCAGTTCCAGCTCATAACAACCCCACGCACAACAGAACGAAACACTGCTCAGTCCTGCGCCATCCTCACAATCATTGTTATGTTTGAGCTAATTGTTGCAGCTACTGTGTCAGTCCATCTCCTTGAGGATCTTCCTTTTTTTCACTGACCTTCTACCTTACCAAGCATGATGTCCTTCTCCTATATGTCCAAAATAAGGAGCATTCTGGCTGTACTTCTTTCAAGACAGATTTGTTCATTCTTCTGGCAGTCCATGGTGTATTTAATATTCCTCACCAAAACCAAAATTCAAAGGCATCAGTTTTTCCTGGGTCTTCCTTATTCATTGTGCAGCTTTTGCAGGCTAATGAGGCAATTGAAAATACCATGGCTTGGGTCAGGCATACACTTTACATGGCTCCCCGGAATTAAAAACTACTTAGTTAGAAACTCCTCCCTCCCAGGAAAGCAATGTGTCTTTTCAAATATAGAGGGGCCGGCTTTTAACATTCCCCCCGTAGATGTAGAAGCCACTGTTCCTAGTGTGGGTGCCAGGCGGGGCAGAACACGTCTGTGGTGAGCACAGCTAACCATGTTGCCAGGAACTCCGGGTTCTGCTCAGCGGGACTCCATCCAGGGTCAAAAGACAGAGATCGAGCTGGCAAGAACGAAAGGCAACTTTATTGGTTGACCAAGCAAGGGGACAGTCGGGGCTAAGTGCCTTCCAAGACTGCTCGCAGGCAGCTTTTTGAGGCTGGTTTACACAGGCAAGATCAGTTACAAAATACAAGATGGCACGCACACTGGTGCAGAGCATTCCAGAATGAGTGAGCGTTTTCTAGGGCCTGGGTTTGATTCTGGGCAGGAGGAAATAAGCCATTTTTGCTCATCAGCTTGTCAGCTCTCCACCCAGGGGCAGAGGATTTACCATGCATGAGGTAGTTAATAAGGCAAAGGTCATCTGGAGTGCCAAGATGGAGGGCAGGACCTGTTTAAGCCCATTCCGGCTAGCTGGTGGCTGTTTCTTTTCAAGGAAGTTTTGAGGAGAAAAACAACTTCAGGAAATGGGCTGGGTGAAGGGCTGTCCTGAGGAGTCAATGATTTTAAGAAAATGGCTCTAACCCTGTTTTAACCAGGCTGGCTACCTGCCCGCAGGGACCAACTCCCTGGCCACCCCACCTGGGCTGTGTCTACGGGCAAACGTGAGGCTCCTGGCCACTGTCCATCCCTTGGTGTGGGGGTCTGGGCAGGTCAGCCTCCCCTCTCACTGCATCTCTAGTACCTGGCACCCAGCAGGTGTCACTGAGCACTGAGGAAGGACCACCCCAGATTATAGAGGGAGGCACCCAAGACCACCTGTCCTCGCGACCCCTTGGTGCCCAGGCCCCCAGGCCTGCTGCTGTTCAAGTTCCCTGCCACTCACAACAGTCCTGAAGAGAAGGCTGCCCCTCTGTGGGATGACCGGGGTCCTTTGTGCTCAGACACATGAACGGAGTGCAGGGCAAGCAGACAAAGTGCAGGATACGTGGGCAGACAGAGCTCAGGACACATGGACAGACACAGTACAGGACATTGGCATTCCACTCAGGGCTGGAGCCCGTGCCCCTGCCTCTGCCTCTGGGATCCTCCCAAAAGGAGGCATCATGCTCACCAGCAACACACGAAGAAGCAGCCTTGCTCTGGCTTCCAATCTTGCCTCTGGAGAGGACGCAGGGCTGGGATTGACAGAGGGTCTCCTTTCCAACTGGAAATTTGGAGTTTTGTGTGGAATCTGATTTCTGCTAGGGCTTGTCTCAGGAAAAGACAGCTTTCAGCGCAGTCAGTGAAGCACAGGCATAATATGTTGGCCATGCTGTCTAATTTTAGTCTGAATTTCTAGGCTAACAGCTATGTTTTTTGAGAAAAACATGTTTTTCCTCAGTGGTCAAAACCAGGATGTGAAACCATATGCCCCGAGGGGTCTTAACCAAGCGACCATCTGCACCCCTCAAAATACACGTACTTAGGAAGAGTGCTGTCGGGGTGCTGTTGCCAACAAGATATTTTTGCAAAACAGAGAAAGTGCAGACAAGCGTCTTGTGACCATGATCTAAGCGTCCTGTGAAACTATCTGTAATCACTGACCACACTATGAATAATCAGTAATCATTCAGAATGTGGTTATTACAATACCCACTGAGTTTCCTGTAATGGAAACTGCCCCAGGGCTACCGGGTTCCATTTTCAATGGGCTACATAGTTCCCCAATTCCAAGTGTTTTCAACCCTTAATCTCTCTGTTTTAATTTGAAACAGCGTCCAAGTTTTTTTCTCTACAACGGGTTGCTGTTTCCCTTTACATTTGTTGATTTTTAGTTGACACGTGGAAGTCAAACAACCATGTCTGTGGTTGAGTGGTTGACTCCGCTGCTCCCTCTGGAGAGGCCCTGTGGTTTGGAGTCTCCAGAGGTGGCCCAAGGACCTGTTGTTACAGCTCCCAGAGGGCCTACATTTAGGGGCCACACCTAGGAAGCTGAGCTAGTGGCCCTGCGGCCAGGGTAGTGCCCCCAGCCTGCGACTCTTGTAAGAGGAGAGGGGAAGACTTCTGTAGGTGCCCCTGAAATAAGGATGCTCTGATGTGCCCATTGGGGGCCCAGGGGTGTGAGGACACTCAGAAGAGAGAGCTGGATTGCCCTTGGCAACTTCCAGGCCCACCCAGAAGGATCAGGAAGCCAATACAACGGCTGGACCCAACCAAGTAAACTCCAACTCCTGGCAATCCCATGCGTGTCAGAGTAGAATAGTGCTCCATAGGGTTTTTGGTGGCTGAAGTAGATCTCCAGGTCTTTCTTCCAAGGGACCTCTGTTTGGACTCCAGTGGCTGACCTTTTGGGTAGCAGCTGAGCCCGTTAACTGTTTGCACCACCAGGGACTCCCTGGGCCTGCCAGCCCTTCCCATTTTCCTGCCTATCTCGCTAAGGTGGCACTTGCCTTTCTTGGAGTCTTGCTAGAACTCCTGGAATATTCCACAGCCCAGTAGCCCTCTCGTCCTTGGGGTCTGACCCCACCCCATCAGTGGGGCCCCTCCCTCTCACCCCCACCTCAAAGGCTCCCCAGGCCCCTGTGTGAGCCCAGCAGTCTGACTGGAGCTCCTGACCCCCCTCAGCTGGGTGAAGACCTAACTTCAGATACAGCCAGGCCTGCAGGTGTCGATGGTCCCCAGCTGGCCCACAGGCTCCAGACTTCCTCCAACAGAGGCTGTCCCCAGCTCTGAGAGAGGGGCCTGGCTCCCACCTCCTCCCTGAAAGACATACACTCTCAGGCTGGCTTCTCTGAGTGGCAGGAACTCGCCAGCCCCACCAGGAGGGGTGGTGGGCCCCTCTGTCTTCCTGAACAGGTATCCCAAAGGCAGGGTGTTCTCCTGGTCTCTGGGGCCTCTGGGGCCCATCCATGAACCCTTGCTGGCCCCTATCGTCTGAATCCTGGGCAGGTCCCAAGTGCAGGACAGAGCTGGCATGGGAGGGGGACCGAGTGCTGGCATCCCTCTCAGCTGCCTCCTGGACTGATCAGTCCATTAACCAATAGATTCAACAAACAATTGTGAGTGCCTCACAGGGCAGGCTGGGTGCTGTGATGGGGTGGGGCTGAGTCAGGGGATCCCTGCCATCAGGTGACTCCTGGGGGGAGGCAGCTCAGTGAGCATGTGATATGGAAGGGGCTGAAGTTGAGCCTGAGGGTTGGAGGGCCTGACAGTGCCCTCCACCAGGAGGCGGCCCATCTGGGTGCTGGCCAGGACACAACAGGGAAAAGCTCGCCCCAGGACTGGAGAGTGTGGCTGGGCGTGGATGAGGGGACATGCCCTGCAGAGCACCGAGGGGCTAAAGGAGCTGGATGTTGCCCTGAGCAAGGTGAGCAACGTAGACTGAAGGCAGAAGCGACTGTCCAGGGTGCAGGTTTGAAGGCCCTGGGCCACCTTCTTGGAGGATGGGCACTGGGCATAGCTGACCATTTATCACCAGCCAGTCTGGCCCAGACGCCAGGTCCATGGCCCAAGAGGAGCAGGCCAGGCAGGCCAAGCAGTGCTGCAGGCAGGCCAGGTACTCGGGATCCCAGCCAAAGTCCTGGGCAGGAGGGCCATGAAGAAGGGGGGTGAGGTTTCTCCAGGCACCTCCGAGAGGAGGGGGCTGTCCACCCAGAGACCCGGGTCTGCCCTTTCTAGCGTGAGTGCACAGTGAAGCCACTGGCCTTAGGATGGGCGGACACAGTCCCGTCTACCCAACAGCTGTCCGTCTTGGTGGAATAATCCTGCCTGAGGACAGAGACAGCCGGCCGATCTGAGGCCACATGAAGCTCTTCCACTCCCCGTCGGTCCATGAGGGTGAGGAAAATAGGTCACCTCATTCCACAACCCACCAGCCTCACCACAAGAAACCATTTGGGGAGCAAAAGCAGATGCAACAAGGAAGAAAGTTAATGAAAAATTCAAAGAAATAAAAGAGCGGCACCCCCCCACCCGCCTCCACACTGAGGGGAAATGTGGCCCAAGCAGCTCCGGGTTTTAATCAGCAGCCCGAGGCCTGGCCGTTCACCGAGTTGCCGAGGAGTGTGCTTTACAGGCAAAGAGAGGTTGTAGGCAGGGGACCTTTGTGTGGGACACTGCCCGCCTGCCCACACAGCTTTGTTACCCCAGCCACCTGGGCCTGGCAGCACTGCCATCTGAAGGAGCACCGCCCCCACGGCCCTTCTTCCCACCTGCCCGTTGGCTCGAGATCAAGCTGCAAAGGCCCCGCGAAGCACAGCCGGGTGCAGGTGTGTCCTCAAAGGCGGCCCTTTGCAGCTGCTGCCTGGGTGGGCGCTGAGCTGGCCCAGATGCCCCCGGTTCTGATGCATCTCCCTCCAAGGCTGAGGACGCGGTGGGCCTCTGATGTGCATTTCAGACATCAGGCCACGTCACTGGGTGAGGGATGATGAGCAGAGGGAACGGGGCTTCCTCCTGCGCGATGGCTGCCGGTGACGGCCCCTTGGAGACAAAGTGGGATTTCAGATCTGTCATTGTTAGAGAGAAATGGCGTCTGCTGGCTCCGCTGGGCTTTCCGTGTGAGTTTTATGTTGCTCTCCATGATGGTTCAGGTGATGAGCTTTTCAAATTTTATTTTTAACCAGGCGTCTGACCCCATGATTGAGGACTGGGTCTAGGAGGCAGTTCCATTTGGGGATGGGCGTTTCTGTGTTTAATGAGAAAAGAGGCCTCGAAGTCTGGCCTCCCACAGGCTTCTAGAGCAGACCCCCAACCTGCCCATCGTCGGGTGCAGTGTCTGAGGGGCGAGGGACGAGGCGTCCATGCAGAGCCCCCCAGGGCACCCCAGGTACCCAGGCACGGGCAGCAGAGCCAGGCCAGCTGGGCCTTCAGGCAGGGATGGCCATGTGTTCACGGTGCTCCAAGCCTGCAGGGAGGGAGGACAGGTGCTCAGGTGCTACCACACCTGCAGGGAAGACAGGTGCTCGAGGTGCTCCCACACCTGCAGGGAGGACAAGTGACTCCCATGAAGGAGTCACCTGTATCCCAGTGAAAACCCCAAACCCCAAGATCTGCCCAACTCCCCTGTGGGGGAGGTGCCCTTCTGTGTCCTGGAGGAAAAACAGGGAAGTGCCCCGCCCCCGTACCCCGCACTGTGCTCTGTCAGGCAGCAGCATCCCATTGGTGGTAGGTGGGGCTGGGGGGTGTAGGGTTGGGAGGAGTGTGAGCAGCGGGTGCAGGCTGGGTGGGTGGGGGCGCCGGCGGCGCCTGTCTCTGCTCAGGCTCCTGGCCCAGCTCCACAAGGGCCGTCCTCAGCCCTCACATGTTCCTAAGAGTTGACTCGTTTTTAAACTGCCTTTAGAGTCTTCTTCTCTCCGTGAACTGAGCGTCTATTGTCTCTGAAAACTTGAAATATACCCCTTTGCCTCTCGGGAGCCCAGCTCATCAATTAAACTTTCCCCCAGCACGTACTTTGCTTCTAAATAACAATTCTCAGCGCCGGAGGACTGGCTTCTTGCCAAACGCTGACGCTGTCCCCGGGCTGAAAGCGGCAGGTTTGCGCCATTGAGTGCTGGAATTGCCTCACCCTCCCACATATGCCGAATCTGATGACAGGAACCAGGCCTGGAGACTCTCAAGCCAGTGACCCTGATGTGGACTGAATGGTGCCCCCCAGAGTTATCTTGAATTCCTAACCCCTGCACCTGTGCACGTGACCGTGTTTGGAAATAGGGGTTTTCTTCCGTTATGTTCACAAGGTCATTCTGGAGTAGGGTGGGTTCTAAACCTGACCCCTGAGTGGTGTCTTATAAAGGGTAGAAGAGACATGGACGCATGCAGGGAGAGACACCCCAGACGCATCTGCAGGCACCCACGGCAGCCAAGGGTCCCCAGCAAACACAGAAACTGGGAGAGAGGCCCGCGGGAGAGAGAGACACGGCCGAGACCCTGATCCAGACGTTTAACCTCTGCTGGTCCCCGAGGCCACATCCAGTCTGAACCCCAAAGCACAGGGCTCAGAGATAGGCAAACTGACCACACACTTAAACCTGTGGACTCAGCCTCCCAGGCGTCCCCACATCAGCCAGGGACCTCACGCCCCAGAGAAGCCTGCTGGGCAGCGTCTCCCCTTTAGAGGAAACTACGCTTTCTAGCTGTCACAGAGAGAAGATGCGCCACATAGAACCCAGGAGTGGCTGCCTCCTGAGGGACGTCTGGGTTCCTGGGGATCTGGCTGGGTTAGGGTGGCCCTGGAGGCCTGTCTGCCCAGTGCGGGAGAAACTTTCCCTCAGAAGGACAAGAAAGGCCGCCTGCCATATTAATCTCATGTACTTAAAGCCTTATGTGGTCAGAAACTCCCTGGTCCCCTGGAATTGGGAGAAGAGGCACGTTCTTCTCGGGTGGTGGGTGGAGTTTGGTCTGTGGGCTCAGTGACTCAGGTCCAGGGCATTAGGCAGAGTTTAGTTTGTGGGCTCAGTGACTCTGGGGTCCAGGAGGTTTCCTCTGGTCTTAGTGTCCTGGGGCAGCTGTAGCAAAGGACCACAACGTGGGTGGCTTAAAACAACAGACACTTACTGTCTGTCAGATCTGGAGACTGGAGTCCAGATCAGCGTGTCGGCCGTGGATTCCTTTGAGGCTCTGAGCGAGGACCAGTTCCTGTCCCAGCTGCTGGTGGCAACTGGGAAGCCTTGGCTTGTGGCTGCACCGTCAAGCGCCACCCCTTCTCTGTCATCTCCACTCGGGGGGGGGGGGGTTAGAACCCACCCTGCTTGGTGTGACCTCACATTAGCCTGACAGGTAACAGTGCAGAGACCCGATTTCCAAACAAGGTCATGTTCACAGGTCCAGGTGAGGATCTCAGTGTATCATTTTGGGGAACACAGTTCAGTCCATCACACCCTCTTCCCTGCCTCTACCTGCCCACTGTGGCCTGGGATACCACTGTCCCCAGATGGGTCCACCTGCTCGGCCAGCCAGGAAATCCCAGGGGAGATTCAGGATGACAGGCTGGGTGGAGAGGGGGACAACCTTAGGCTCTGGGCAGTGGCCTCCTGACTCCCAGACTCCCTGGATGCAATGCCAGCCACATCACACACCAGGTCCCTGGATCCCAGCGGGGCATTTCGAAGCCACCATGTGTACTTAGGAGGCACGTCCACGGGTCAGGGCTGACGTCCCTCTGGTTGTTGTCCTGGCAGCTCTACCATGGTTTCTGTTTTGGTGAGGAAGTAGGACACAGTCTGTCATACTGTGGTGGCTGGTGTGTTGCTGGAAGCTCTGCCACCAGTCTTTCAAACACCAGCAGGGTCACCTGTGGTGGGCAGGTGTCCATGGAGCTTCCAGACTAAGATGACTAGGATCAAAGGCCTGGCAAACTACTTCCGAAAATCAGCCAATTAAAACCCTATGGATCACAGAATATTGTCCAAGACTTCGACTCACTTACTTGGACACAGCATCAGGAGGGATCGATTGCTGGAAAAACACATCATGTTTGGTAAAGTAGAAGGTCTTCGGAAATGAAGGGAAGCCTCAGTGAGGCGGGTTGACACGGTAACCACAACAGCGGGCTTCAACGATCGATCGTGAGGATGGCACAGGACCTGTTCCATCCTGTCGTCCCTGGGGTTGCCAGGAGGCAGAGCCGACTCAATGGCAGCTATAAGGAAGCAGGGACAGTGCCACCCCAGGTGAGGCTCCCCGTGTGGATAATCACTTGGCTGGTCTGGATAGACTCCAGCCTCAGAGACAAACAGCACCAACCGGACAGAGCCAGGTCTGCAGTGGCAGCCTGGGCCTCTCCCTGGGAGGGGCCTCTGCCTGGTTGGGGCCTCAGCTTTGCCCTTTTGCTCCTTTGTTCATGAAGTCAAACGTCCTTGGAAAAGGCTTGACCCAGGCCCAACCATAGAGGAGTCGGGTTTACATTACAGGACAAGCCCTGGCCGAGGAAGCAGACACGACTTGGTGGGGTGTCCTGAAGGTCAGACTCTTTGCTGCCCTGTAGCCATGGACAGTGACAGAGTTCTGCTCCATCCCCGCAGGAAGTCACTGCCCCAGTAATCCGCAGAGGCTAGTTCCTCTGACGATGCTTGATTGTCTGACGAGATGCCCGTGGGATTAGGAAGGAGGCAGACGCACCCCCAGAGCTAACGGTTTCTCCACTCTGATAATTTGTCAGGTTTGCAGTTCAGTATTTTTAGCTTCCAGGAACCCAAGGTCACCCGAGTGACAATTGAGTCTCTGGATCTGTCGATAATGATTCAAAATTTGTTCTGCAAGAGTCATTTAAGAGTAAAATTTCTTTCTAAGCTAGGGTACCCACAGCTCAGTATTTAGAACCACAATTCTGAAAGGAGATTAATAGGCCCCTCCATGCTAGGAGCAGGTGACCTGACCCAGGAGCCCCATCAGACCCACCTAAACCCTTCCTACAGAGACATGTGCTTGAATGAAGTTGTGATATATTAGCAACTTAGACAATTCAGGGGTCCTGAGCTGCTGTGGGAGGCTTGTCCCAGGGCAGAAAGGGTCAGTCTCCCACCTGCTCCTGGCCCACCAGACCAGGTGTGAACCAGGTACTTTAGAGTGTCAGAAACTCAAGAGAGACACCCCTCACAGTTTAGACAGAGCTTGGAGGGTGCGCATGTGTGAGCTTGCCCTGTGGGGCTCAGAGGGAGCCCAGCCAGGCCTGAGGTCATCCTTTGGCCCCCGGCCAGCTTCAAGAAAACCAAAGGGACTCCAAGGTCTGGGAGGATCTTAGGAGTTATGTGTGCAACGCACATTTATACCACCTGAAAAGGTGAATATTTCAAACCGCAAATCATCTTCACTTCATCTAAATCTGGAAAAACATCCTTTTTCATTTGTTCTGAAACAGTGCCTTGTTGGGGACCTTGGCCGTCATTAGATATTAAGTTGTCAGATGAAGCTGCAGCCTCGGCTCAGTAAACTGAGCTGAACAGAAAAGGAATCACAGGGGCTCTTTCATAGACCTTATCAAAGCTAGGCAGTATTTTCTCACCACGGTAGATAAATCCTTTTTATTTCCTAAAAAAAAGAAAACCATCTTGTATTAAGTCATGTTGTGAAAAATCGGATCAACAGTCTGGAGTCTTACGTGGAGGACAGAGAAATCTTTGTCCCCCAGTCAAGGGCCACAGTGAGAGCCTGGGGGACGGTCAAGGGTACCCCCCACCCTGTGGCAGAGTCATGCCCCTGCTCCGAGACGTTCACTCTGAATGCCGGTGGGCAGGTGAATGAACAGACCCCAGGATGAGCAACCTAAGGCTTCATCAGAGACCCCACTGGGGGCAGCTCACCAAAGGCCTTGCTTGCAGCAAACGACCTTAGTAGGCTCCAAGGAGCAGTGTGCATGCGTGTGTGTGTGTGCATGTGTGTGCACAGGTACAGGTGTGTGTGTGCGTGTGTGTGCATGCGTGTGTACAGGTACAGGTGTATGTGTGCATGCATGTGTATATGTGTGTGCATTCATGTGTGTGCATGTGCAGATGAAGGTGTGCACGTGTGCATGTTTGTGTGCATGTGTGTATGTGTGTGCATGCATGTTTGTGCATGCATGTGTGTGCATGTGCAGATGAAGGTGTGCACATGTGTGCATGTGTGTGCATGTGCACGTGCTGTGTGTGGCTCCCTGTGTCACCTGGACGTTCAACACTTGGGACAGACAGTTTCCATCTGTGGACTCTGGGCTTTACCCACGTGAAGTCAACTGCCTGCAGGACCACAGCTGAGCAGGGAAGAAGCAGCCAGGCTGAGGCTGGGGCAGCACCGCTCTCCGGAGGCGGACAGCCCAGCCCTCTGTGCCTCGAGCAGACCTCCTGGCCCTCTGCGTCCTGAGATGTGTGGGTATGTCAGACGGGCAACTCAGGGGAGGTCAGTCAGAGAAGGGTGGCTTGGGGGGCCCAGAGAGACATGGAGACAGCAGACCTGCCACCCCCAACCCTGGAAGATGTGCTTTTCAGAGCCTGGCACTGCCAGCTTCCATTCTGGGCCCTGGTTGAGCCCCTCTGGTTCACCCGCCCTGGTCAGATCACCCTCTGCGTTTCCCGTGTTCCCACAAGGGCCTGTTGTCCCTGTGAGTGACTTGGTGCTACTCAGATAATCAATTACACAGTCTGGCTGTGGGCAGTCCACCTGCACACCTGCTCTGCTCCACAGGCTCCCGTGGAGTAGCCAGCTGTGGGAGCTGTCTGTCCTCTAACTCCCTCCAGGGGCTCGGGAGGACCTGGCTCCGGAGGAGTCTCGGCTCCGTGGCCCGGGCAGGGCCTGGTGGTCCTGGGCGGGCTCCTCCTCCTCCACTGGGTCAGGATATGTGGAGGGGACTTGCCTTTCCATGCTGCAGTGCTGAGGGTGTGGGGGTGAGGACCTCCGGGATCAAAATTAGTCATCACCTCACTGTGCTTTGACAGAGAAAGCTCCAGAACCACACTGCACACAGTACTGAAGATGACCTCGTCCAAGAGCATGTTAACCTTTTGCACCACCTAGGGATGTCACCAACCAACACATGTCACGAAAAATGATCTGGGTGTGAGTTTTTCACTCTCTGTGAAGATAATGTTTCAAGTATAAACAAACAAAAAAAACCCCAAACCGAAAAACTAATAGTAAATAAATATACAAAATGCTTACAAATCAACAGTAATAAAGAAACAATAAATATAAATAATATAAAATGAATAATACAAAATAAATAATAAGCAAATAAAATAAATAATAAGTAATAACAAATAATAAATAATGGATTAATGATCAACAATAATAACAATAAGTAAATAAAGACACAAATAATAAATATAATATAAATGTTTATAAATAAAAACAAATAGCAAATAAATAAATAAAGGGACAAATAATAAAAAAATGAGTGGATTTACTAAATAATAAAATAAAAATAAGTAAAGCAACATAAGTAAATAAAATAAACAATAAAAACAAGAATAAAAAACATAAATACAATAAATAAATACCAAAAACAAATATAAATAATAATAATATCATAAATAAAAATAAAAAGAAAAGAAAAAAGAAATAAAAATATCAAATGAAATACATAATAAAGAATAAATAAACAAATATATAAACTAATGAATAAAAACAAACAGTATATAATAAATGAAATAGAAATAAATAATAAATATGAATAAACACAAAACTAACTATATAAAATAAATAATGAATATAGACACAATAAATAAAACTAAAGTAATAATGAATAAAATAAATAATTAATTGATAATATAAAGAAATAAAATAACTTAAAATAATAAGAATAAAAATATGTAAGTAAAAATAAATTTAAATAACAAGCAAATAATAAAATAATTAGTAAATAATGAACAAAATAAATAATAGTTAAATAACAATAAATAATGAAGAATGAAATAAAAATAAACAATAATAAACAAATAATAAAATACAAAAACAAATAACAAAAAATCAAGAGCAAATAATATTAAATAAAAAATATGAATACTAAATAATTAAAATAAATATTGAAAATATTAAAATAAATAATTGAAATAAGATAAATAATAAGTATAACAAATAAATATTAACTAGTAACTAAACATAACTAAATAAGAAATAAGAATTAAATAAAACAATACATAAATAAATGAAATAATACATATAGAAACAATAAATAAACAAGGAAATAGTAAAAATAAATAAAATTCATAAAAATAAAATTAAACAATAATGAATTGATAAATAATAAATGACAATTAATTAATATATAAGAATAAAAATGAGTAAATAAAAATTAAATTAAATCAAATAAACAAATTATAAATAAATAACAAATTAAAATAATAAAAAATTTTTAAAAAAGAAAATAATAAAGAAAGAAAAATAAATAAAAGTAATAAATAAAAAGAAAAACTGATAAATATACAAATAATAAATAAAATTAAATAAAAATAAATAGTTAATAACTATAAATAACAAATTAATAAGCAAATAAATATTTTACAAGAATAAAATAATAAATAAGAACAATACATACACAAATAAAAATAAATAATGAAATAAATTAGGAATAAATATATAATAAATACATGTAATTAATATGCATAATAAATAATTTAAAAATAGATAATAAAATTAAATAGAGATAAATTATAAATAAAAATAAAGAAATAAATATAATTGCATAAATAAAAATAGTTAAATACATAAAAAAACCTGAAGATGTATAATTATAAAAATAAATAAATAATATGTACTATATAAAGAATAATGAATAAAAATAAATAAAATTTAATGAATAATTAATAATAATAAACAATACATCCACAAATCTACATCAACTCTTCCCAAGAAAATCTGTGAAGTTATTTTTGGCTTATTTTTCCACATTTCACTGAGTATCCCAAACAGTTGGTGGGCGATTTGGGTCTCTGGAAATTCACTAGGTGCACTGGGCCAGGCCCCCAGATGAGGAGTCCTCACCAAACACGTGATCAGACTGCGTGGGCTCAACGCTCCCCCAAGCCCAGCTGTGTAACTCTGAGCAAAAGCCGAAGGACAGAGCCCACCTTTCCCCCTTTCCCCTCGTTGGCCTCCCCAAAGACTGATCCTGCTGTCTGGGGAACTTTTCTTCCTAAAACACAAACCAGTTACACAAATGAGTAAGCAACACATCTGGACAAAGTAAAAACCATTTCCCAAATGTCAGCCACAGATAAATGGGAGAACTGGCTTTCTCCCGGGTGCCGTGTCACATAGATGGGTACAAAGCTGAGCGCCCACGTCTAACATGGCCTTCGGGGTTGGCATCGAGTCTTCTTCTAAACTGCTAGGCGTCCTCCCAGTCCTGTGCCCTCTTCTGACACTTGGTGGCCAGTTCACACCAAACGGTGCTGCTTCCTTTCTTGTTGTTTGCCATGGAATTGATTCTGGCCCACGGAGACCCGCGTGTGTGGAGCAGAGCTGTGCTCCACGGGGTTTCAAGGCTGTGACCTTTTGGAAGCAGTTCTCCAGGCTTATCTTCCAAGGAGCCTCTGGGTATGAACCTTCCAGTCACCAGTCATTACCCACTGCCACAGAATCGATTCCAACTCATAGCGACCCCACAGGGTTTCCAAGGCTGTTTAATCTTTACCAAAACCACATCTTTCTCCTACAGAGTGACTGGTGGTTTCGAACGGCCAGTCTTTTGGTTAGCAGTCAAACGCTTTAACCACTGCCCACAGAGCTCCTCCAGTAGTCCTTAAGACTGCATTATAGGATTTAAGTTTCTCCTTAAACCTCCAACACAGGAAGGTAACTTTAAATGACTTGCTGTGGCCCAAACCCCACTCCTTCAACACAACTTAGCTTTGGAGACAGTCTCAGGGATCTCTGGGCATTTGGGACATGGCCAGGCTGGGTAAGGGACTTAGTGCCAGGGGCTGCACTTCTTTGTCTCTGTGGGCCTGCTGTGCCCACCCTGCAGGTCAGTCTTGTGTCCACAGTACTGAGCGGTCACTGCCCTCACGGACGCAGCAGGATGCAGGGCCCTGGGTCCAGCTGCCTCAGTGCTGCCCGCCTCAGCTAACGCCTTCTTCCCTGACCCTTAGCCGTGGGAGTCTGGCCAAACCAGAGAGCAGCCAGTGTCCGCCTGGCCTGGCAGAGGTGACTACTGGCCACATGTCAGTCACGCTGAGAGCGGCCTGGCCATGGCCTGACTGTGACCCGTGGAGGTGCTGGCCCCTGCCAGTACCCTCTGCTGCTGTCCTCATTTGCTGACGTTAGGGCAGCACGGACCGGTCATGCTCAGGCCAGCCCAGTGCTTGTCAGTAGTGTCCCCCTGGGACAGCTGCATGCTGCTTGCTTTCCCAAGTCTCAGGATGAACCCATGAGAACGTTCACCCTCAGCTGTCTTCTGGTGACAGACATCCTGAGGCCAGCCTCGAACGGGGACAGTGGCATGTCTGTGACCACAGCCTGGTGCCCAGGCCTCTCTGTGCTCGACTCGGATTGTGAGATGACCTCCCCCCCCCCAGCATTGGGCGGTTGCCGGGAGGACGCCAGGAGAGGACAGAACGACTTCTTGGTCTATTTTTAGTCCTTCTTCTGGCATGTTGGCTGAGCAGTCTGATTGCAAAATCTCTGGCACCTAGGAAGCAGATGATTAAGGGCACCACTCGCCTCCTAATTGATGACGTCACCACTGAGGAGGTCACCACTGATGAGGTCATCACTGAGGAGGTCATCACTGAGGAGGTCACCACTGATGAGGTCACCACTGAGGAGGTCACCACTGAGGAGGTCATCACTGAGGAGGTCACCACTGATGAGGTCACCACTGAGGAGGTCATCTCTGATGAGGTCATCAAGGAGGTACACATCTGCTGGCAGGGACCATGGGCTTCCTTCTCAGCAGGGCTGCTGACACCTTAGCTCCCTCCTGAGAGCCGTCCTGGGACACGGTCTCCACAGTGTCCGGCAGGGATATGCAGAGCTGGGCCCTGCACCCTGGCTGGAGGTGTCCACTTCATCCTCCATGCTGCATCTCCCTGAAACAGACAGGAACAGTGAGTCCACAACCAGGCCACCTCCCACGCTGGACTCCACTGCAGGGTCCCTGATGTCTGCTTCATCATTTTCAATAAGGACTCTTTGTAGACAATTTGGAAAATACAGAGGCGTCTGTGAAAGGAGCTACCCGTCCTTCTGATCCAGAGGCAGGCGCTGTCCGTGGTTTGGTTTACTTCTCTTCCGACTGTCTTCTGTGCGTCTGAGACGTAGCTGGGACCCCGGGGCACTCACGGCCTTTGTTACCCTTTTCTGCCTGTTTTCACCCCAACAAGCATTTGCAGGTACCGCCACCTGCCGGGGTTCTGAGGAGAACAGCCAGGTGTGATCACGGCCAGATGGCATCAGGCTGGTGAGCATGCAGTTGACACCGACTGCATGCAGCACCAGGCAGAGCTGAGTGCAAACTCCCTCCTGGCCCCCTCACCTCAGTCAAGGCAGCAGCTCTGGTGGGGCAACACCATCATGGAGAAAGACAATGACAGTGTTTCTCCCCAGGACGGCATGGGGAGGCGCCAGCCACAGCTCACCAAGGCCACGTCAGTTCTGCCTCCGGCTCCTGGAGCTCCTGGCTGCCCTCCACCACCCTGACCTTTCTCAGGTGGAGCTCGTCTGCCCTTGCGTGCTCATCCCACCGCAGTGGGTGTATGGTTTGCTGAGTTCCCAGGTCAAGGGGGCTTTGAGGGAGGTCCAGGCCAGGCCCCAGGGCACGGAACAAATGGGTCACACGGGTGGCAGCCACAGGGTTTGAGCTGCTGTCTATGCCCCTCCTGAGAAGTGCTCCTTCTGAAGATAGTTTCTGGGCTGACGCAGAGGCCAAGGTGCTGGTGGGCACTGGTGGGAGCTGGCCTGAGGAGCCGAGCCTCCCAGGGGCGGTGGAGCAAGGCCTATGTCCCCGTGTGCCTCGGGATGAAGCCAGACAGCCCCCGTCCCGGATGCCTGAGAGGTGTGTCCACCTCCCTCTGGCTTGTTCCTGAAGCTGGGACTGCTCAGGGCAAGAGCAACACAGTGCCTTGCAGCAAAGGTTCCACCGCAGGTTTATGGGAAAGTCCTCAGCCAGATGCCAGGTGGCTCCGTGGTTCTGGTGGCCAGAGCCCAGGGTGTCCCCAGTGCAGGAGTCAAGCATCAGCCCCCCTAGCAGGTAGGCGATGGCCCGAGGGTTTGTCTGGAAGCTCAGGGGGCCTGAATGTGTGGAGAAGGCGCCACCTGCCTTGTGTGTGGGGCTGGAGAGGGCCAGTCTGGCCTACCTGTCTCCAACATGCAGCCAGGTCTTTTATGACTGGGGACCCTCTCCAGACAGGCACCGGGGGCTTCCTGCCCAGCCACACCAGGGTTCCCCTGAGGCTGTTGGCTCAGGGTCGAGGACAGGCCTCCATCCAGGAAGCAGAGAGGGCAAGCAGGACAAGGCCACACTCAGACAGGGCTGCCCCAGGGAGGGTGTGGGGTGGTCCTCTCACCTCTGAGCCCGGTTCCAGGTGGGGCCAGGTGGGGTCTTACACCAGGGACAGGGCGGTGCTCCGGCCACTGCCCACAGCTCCCCTGGGCAGCAGCACCTTCCCTACACACCTGCCGGATGCTGCCTGTTCACAAGACGTGGACCAACCCCATGTTGCAGGTCTCCCTCCCCCAGGCCTGGTAGCCATGGATAAAGTTTTGTCTCTGTGCGTCTCCTCTTGTGGATAGTTCACGTCGGCGGGATCATCACTGTCCGTTGTGACGGCGTTCGCTCACTCCGCATCACGTGTTCAGGGTTCATCCATGTGGCGCGTGTATCGGGACGTCACTTCTCTTCACGGCTGAGGGCCGTTCTGCGGTACGCATGGACCGCGGTTTGTGTATCCGTCATCTGTCACTTTAATTGTCAGCTGGCTCCATGACTGCTCATTTCGTTTCCACGGAGGCTGTTATCTGGAGGAGGCCCCGTGGGCACGGGGGGCCTGAGGCGGAGCCCCACCTCCTCCCTGGAGCCTGCCTTGGGGCGGCCGGGGAAGCTGCAGTCTGGCCCACAGGCCACTGGGCCTGGGAGTGGATAGGAGCCGTGGGCATGAGCCCAAGGACGGTGGCAGAGTGGGGCATCATCACAGGGCAGCAGGTTCGAGTCCCACCAGAAGAAAGTCAAGGAGCCGTGAGCCCCTTAGGGTGCCTGCAGGAGAGGCCCGAGGTGAGGCATCCCTGGTTTGCTGACCAGCGCCCAGGGCTGGGTGGGTGGCGGGAGCAGGGAGCCTGACCATGCTGGGCAGTGCAGGGGGAAGTGAGGGACGGTCCTGTCACAGGACATGCCAGGCCACAGGCATTGCCATTAGGGCCGACACTCATGCGCGGCTCCACTCTGAACCCCCAGGCCTCTGTGTCAGTTCTGGCCTCCCCACGGAAAGCCCACTCCCAGGAATACTGTGATGGTTCCTTCCATCTGGGAGCTCAGGTGCTGGCCAAGACAAAGCAGGCTTGCCCTTACCGTGGGGGCTTCATTCCAGGGTGCCGCCTGCCAGCTCTGTTGCTTGGCCTGGCTGAGCCCCAGCTCCCTCAGCTGTCAAACAGCAGATGGCCTTGTCCACCTCAGAGCCTTATGGGCGGGGCTGCGCAGTGACAGGTGTGCATGCTTAGCACAGGTGCAGGACAGAAAGCAGACCCAGGACCTTTTCCCAAGGAGGAAGCCCTGTCACCCCAGGGCTGGGCCTGGCCGTCAGCAGCCTGCAGCCTCTTCCACGTCAGTCCTACTAGGTACCAGCTGGTCCAACCAGGGGAGTTGTCCTGCTCCTGTCAACTTCAGTGTCTCCCTGTCCAGCTTCCTTGGAGTCCTGGGCTCTTCTGCCAGCCGGGAGCGCCCGGAGTCCGACAGGACTGGCCCACCGGCTCCACACCGGGGACTCCGTATATGATAGTGCCTCAGCTGCCCGTAAGATGCACTGCTTTAATTGACTAGAAAAATGTCCTGCTCGCCCCTCAGCAAATATTTTATTAGTAGTCGCAGTAAAATTGATAATACTTGGGCACTGAGGTGCTTTTCTCTCGCTGGGGAGCTTTAAAGAAGCGTTGCATATTTTACGCCTTCTCCCCAAGCTCCTTCTCAATCCGGAGGCCGACTCCAGGCTGTGACGCTCCAGTTACAGAAAGAAAGCTGTTGCTTCAGGGCCCCCAGACCAGCAAAACTTCAACGAAGAAGAGAAAAACCACACACGTCCGCGCCTGCAGCCAGCACCTCCCCAGTCCTGGCCCGTAAGCACTGGTCAGGATGGCGATGCAGGTGAGGAGGCCTCACAGGTGAGTGCCTTCTGCTAGGTGTTGGCCGTGGACGGATTACCCAATCAGCAAGGTAAGCATGTGATTAGCGCATCAACAAAACAGGGGCAGCAGCTGTCCAAAGCAAAGCCCCACAGATGCCAAGCAGGCAGGACACAAGGAAAAGTGCGCACCACAGTGGAAGAGATCTGGCAGGGCGCTCAATGAAACTGATACCAGCTCCAGAGTGTGAGAACGTGCTGGCCGGAAATGAAGTTCGTGCAGGGTCACAAGGGCGCCCACACAGAAGGTTGTTTAGGCTGAGAGACCCCTACCACTTCAACACCTTCGTTGACATCTGTCTCCTATGGTCCCCTCTCATGTAATTGAAACTCCTTATCTCGGTGGGTCCCCTGGGAGTATACTATTTCTTTCTAATAAACAAAATGTGGCGGTGGGCTGTTGAGTCTGACTCTTGCTACATTCACCCACTAAAAATTTTAGAACCCAGTTCATTCCGCTAAAATGACACATGCCACTTTTGCATTTAATTGCTAACATTCCAGCTGCATTTATAAAGAAGTGACATCAGGGATAGCTAACACACACACACTCAGACATACACACAGCGATATGTATATATATAACTAACATGTCCCGTTTGAATGCGTGAGTAAGCAGAGGAGGGGGCACCACAGGTTATCAGTGCTTAGGGCCCTCACATGCTTTACTGCATCCCAGATTGTTAGCAGGTGAGGACTCCATGCAGCCCTGTCTGACCCCACCAGGCCCTACCAAACCCCACGAGGCCCCATCTGACCCCACAAGGCCCTGCCAAACCCCACGAGGCCCTGCCAACCCCATGAGGCCCCATCTGACCCCACGAGGCCCTGCCCGACCCCACGAGGTCCTGCCCGACCCCACGAGACTTTGTCTGACCCCACGAGGCACCGTCTGATCCCATGAGGCCCTGCCTGAACCCACGAGGCCCTGCCCGACCCCACGAGGTCCTGCCCGACCCCACGAGACTTTGTCTGACCCCACGAGGCACCGTCTGATCCCATGAGGCCCTGCCTGAACCCACGAGGCCCTGTCCAACCCCACAAGGCCCTGCCCGATCCCACGCGGCCCTGTCCGACCCCACAAGGCCCTGCCTGACCCCACGAGGCCCTCTCTGACCCCACGAGGCTCTGCCCGACCCCACAAGGCCCTGTCTGACCCCAGGAGATCCTGTCTGATGCCACGCGGCCCTGCACAACTCCCAATTTACAAAAAATGTGCACTGGCTGCTCCCGAATGGTGGACTCAAATGGATGGCGCTCTCCTGAACGTTTTTCTGAGTTTTCCAGGCTCCCCCCTGGGCACACGTCACTTTGCTAAGCAGAGGGCATTGAGGCCCGGCTCCCTGGGGCGCTTCCCCTGCGATGACCCTCTCTGGGTCTCTCCACACAAGGAAGGCCAGCGTGGCTCCACTCATTCCCTGACACCTCTTGCAGGGCCCACTCTTAGGACGTGCCCTGAGAACTTTCTAGGCTTTGCCATGAAAGAGCCGCCCAGGGAGGGTCCCTTCACAGACCGTTGGATATACAGGCTGATGAAGGTGACGGGTGTGCCTCGTTCCTTGTTAACGTGCTGTCAGGATGGGCTGGAGCCTGATGTTGTCTAACTCCCTACAGAAACACACTGTTTCAGGAGTGCAGTGTTTGGCGCCCACAGAAGCCATCCACAAACAAGCAGTATTTTATACATGCTGTGGCAGAGACACCAGCTATGTATTCACACCATGCTCTTGAGTGCTAGCTCCTCGGGCTGTGAGTGGGTGAGCAACAGGATGAGCACCCTGCACTTGGTGCCAATCACACGACGTGTGTGTATGTGCGTGTGTGATTGCATGTGTGTGGTGTGTACTGTGTGTATGCTCACATGTGTGCATGTGTGTGCATGTATGTCTGGTGTGTATATTATGTGAGTGGGCATGTGTGTGCGTGTATGTCTGGTGTGTATATTATGTGAGTGGGCATGTGTGTGCATGTATGTCTGGTGTGTATATTATGTGAGTGGGCATGTGTGTGCATGTGTGCCTATGTGATTGTGTATGAGTGAGATTGCATGGGAGTGTGTGGTATGTATTGTGTGTGCGTACATGTGTGTGCGTGATTGTGTATATTGTGTGTGCATGTATGATTGTGTGTGGTGTGTATATTGTGTGTATGCATGTGTGTGCACATGTGTGTGTTCCTGTAGGGGAAGGATTTTATTTTTCACATCCTTGTACCCAGTTAGATTTTGAGTTTTTTCCGGGTCGGGAGTAATCTACTTTTTCTTTCTTCATTGGTTCACGGGCATGACAATTCTTAGAGTGGTGCAGAGGAGTTTACAGCGTAGAGTCCCCTCCCACACCCACTCCACACGTCCACGTCCTGTTCCTCATGGCACGCTGTGTGGTTAACATTTTGGGCCTCCTCATCCCCCACAGACGCTCACTCACTACACACCAGCAGCTCACCTCCTGGACACAGAGCAACAGCTCTCACAGGGCACTGGGGAGGGCACAGGTGGTCTCCTCGGCCACATGGACGGCCTTGCCCCTTGTCCACTGCAGGCTGAGGGAGTCGGGGCAGAAGTGCCCGAGAAGGCAGAGGCATGTCTGTTAGGCCACCATTCAATCACCACATGCACGCTTAAATCCTGTCCTAAACAGGCAGTTCTCAAGAATTCGGTGGACAGACCACTGATTGTGTTAATTTACAAATACATCTATAACTCCTGTTTGTCAGGTACGCCCACGAGCTTCACAAACATCAACCATGCCTGTGTCTTGCACACAGTAGGTGCTCTGTAATATCTGCAGGCTAAATGTTCACCCATATTTGCAGTCATCCCGCCTCCTCCCCCATAGCTCCCCTTGGGAAAGTGCTACTTGGTGTTCCCAGAGTGCCCAGAATGAAGAAACCCAGGACTTTGGGACTTGAACAGACCTGGAGGGGAGCCCCAGCGCCTGCCCTGAGTCCTTGGCACATTCTCAACCCGCCGAGTCCCTTTCCTTGCTGTAACCCCCCCTGAGCCCGTTCCCTCACTGTAACCCCCCAGCCCTGTTCATTCACTGTAACCACCCCAGCCCGTTCCCTTATTGTAACCACCCCCCAGCCCGTTCCCTTGCTGTAACCCCCACCCCAGCCCGTTCCCTCCCCGTAACCCCCCAGCCCTGTTCATTCACTGTAACCACCCCACCCCGTTCCCTTATTGTAACCACCCCCCAGCCCGTTCCCTCACTGTAACCACCCCTCAAGCCCGTTCCCTTGCTGTAACCCCCACCCCAGCCCGTTCCCTCCCCGTAACCCCCCCAAGCCCATTTCTTGGCTGTAGTAAGGTGACCATGACGAATGCCCAGCCCAAGGGAGACCCAGTAGAGGCTCAGTGACAGCAGGTGCCAGCTGCCGCCCCTTGCCTGCTCTAATCACGCTGGAATGATTACAGAGAGCAGCCTTCCCGAGCACCCTGGGACAAAGGGCTGCTCTCCTCTGGAGGGCAGGCATCGTGGACAGCAAGACCACAGGCTCCCATTGATTTCTACATGCGTTCCACATCGCACAAACAAGAGGCTGACTGCTTCGTTTCTGTCTTAGGTTTGCACTACTTGCATCTTCAACTAATAAAACATAATGATAAGAGAATAGCAAGGGCTCCATTGGACAAGGCATACTTCAGCCTGGCAACCCGCTTTGGCATGCAGAATGTCAGCTGGCTGCCACGTTAACAACGTACATAATTAGCATGAGCACTGAGAGGAACTCAGTCTCCTAAATTAAGCAACCACTAGATACCAGTGACTGCACAGCAGGCCGCCTGACGTTAACCCTGACATTACCAAGAGACACAGCAGCCCGCTCTGCACTTATGGGAGAGAATGTTGGCCACAGGCCTCAGAAAAGACATAGCCCATGGCACCAAAGTGGCCCTTGTGACATGGTGCCTTCAGGGAAAATAACAGCCCCCACATGCAGCTAAAGATGACAGTCAGCTGTCAGTAACCATAGTCATACTAATAATAGAAAATCGTGTCTTATTTTATCCACGTCTGCAAACTGCTTGCTAAAAACCAAACTAAACCAGATGCCGTAAAGTCAATTCCAGCTCATGGCAACCCCATGTGTCAGAGTAGAACTGTGCTCCATAGGGTCTTCAATGGCTACTGCTTCAGAAGTAGATCATGTTAACAGATGATTGTTGTGGGTAGAATTATGTCCCCTCAGAAGACATGTTCAAGTCCTAACCCCTGGAGTATGATCTTATTTGGAAATAGGGTCTTTGCAGATGTAATCAAGTTAACACAAGGTCACACTGGATCAGAGTGGCCCTAAATCAGGGACTGGTGTCCTTATAACAAGAGGAGAAGTGACACAGAGGCAAAGACACAGGGAGGATGCCGTGTGATGTCGGAGGCAGGGATTGGAGCGATGTGTCTACAAGACAAGGAGTGCCAAGGATCGCCTACAACACCAGAAGCTGGAAGAGGCCAGGAAGAACTTTCCTCTAGAGACTTCAGAGGGAGTGTGGCCCTGCTGCTGATGCCTGGATCTCGGACTTCTGGCCTTCAGAACTGTGACAGGATAAGTTTTTGTTTTAATCCACCCAGTTTATGGCACTTTGTAACAGCAGCCTAGGAAACTAATACAGTGATGATGCATTATTTTAATTAAATATAAAACTCCAAATTTAAACGTTCATTTGTGTTTAAAACATAAGGATGTTCTTTATTTACGTCAGAAACTGACAATCCTATCGCACTAGGATTTCTCACAAAAACACTACACGTATTTCTGGTTCCTGACGCATCTTCCATGTCCACATTCCTCTCTCCTAGCATTCTTGACCCCTGCTTTTCCCTGTCTCTGTCCTCGGGTTTTATATTTATAAAAATGTCACGGTGGCACCAGGGGCCCTCTAACTTCGGGAGGAGGAGGGAAAGTCACCATCAGCCTCAACAGCCCAAGGCTGATTGCTGTGAGGTGGAGGTTGGACATAACTCAACCTTCCAACCTTTTTACCAATTCTACACCAGCTGTCGCTCCCACAGTGCTCTCTACTTCTCTACTGGGTTCAGTAATTCATTCCGATGGCCACAAAGAACTCACAGACCATACTTAAAATTATGGGGTTTATTAGGGAAGTCCCCCCGCCACCCATTGCCGTCAAGTTGATCTCGACTCAGAGTAACCCTATAGGACAGAGTAGAACCGCCTCACAGGGTTTCCAAGGCTATAAACCTTTACAGAAGCAGACTGCCACATCTTTCTCCTGTGGAGCAGCTGGTAGGTTCAAACCATTGAACTTTCTGTTAGAAGTTGAACGCTTTAATCATTGTGCCACCAGGGCTCCTGGTTAGGGAAGTAACAGGTTACAATTCAAGATCAGGAACAACTCAGGATACAGTTCTTTGATCGGCACAGCTTCTCAGCGATGCCCATGGGCAGGCCTCTCTCTGGCCCTCAGTCTCTCGGCCCAGCCTCTGCCCTGCTCAGATGAATGTTACAAAGCTCTTTAGCTCTGCCAATAAGTGCCCAGAGGCAATCCACCCTGCCAGTAAGTCTCCGCCCAAAGGCACTCAGCTTTCTTGCTCCTTGGGCTGGGAAGCCCACCACACCGTCTCCTGCAGGTCTTCTGGTTCTGCTGCCTCTGCTGCCACTGTTTCTCTGTCACTACACCTTGCCATCTCTGGTGTCACAGCTCTCTCTCTCTGTCTCCAGGGCCTAAGAGAGGTTCTCAGCACAGGGACTTCTGGGTCCAAAGGATATGCTACGCTCCTGTCTCTTCTTCTTGGTGGTAGTGAGGTTCCCCCCTTTCCGCCTCTGGGATGGCTCATTTTAAGCCTAATGGGATGGCGAAACTGACCAAAACCCTCATTAAGGTTTCCATACACCTTATTTGCTTGGTCCCACCCCCCACAAGGGTGCCATGCACCTTAGTTGCATTATTAGCAAGACGTCCAATCCCCTTGGTGGGCCATAAGCACCTTATTTGCATAGTCTCACTCAATCATTTGATGGGCATCACAAGACTATGGCTAGAAGGGCCATTAAGTAACTCACTGCACTGCGATATCTCTCTGAGTTTCTCATCGCTGCACCCTGTCACTGTTTCAGAGATGGCCTTCTAGTCTCTGATCTTACCCCAGACTTTATAGACGGCCCTTCCATGGAAGTGAAATATTTTATAAAAGCCCATCCAGCCTCAGGGCACTGGGGAAATAGGACAGGATATAGGGCAGGAGTCAGACTGCCTCATAGACAGGGCGTGTGCAGGGCCACCCCACAGACAGGGCACGTGCAGGGCCACCCCACAGACAGGGCACGTGCAGGGCCACCCCATGGACAGGGCATGTGCAGGGCCACCCCACGGACAGGGCACGTGCAGGGCCACCCCATGGACAGGGCATGAGTGGGCCCACCTGCCGTGCTCTCCTTGCTCTGCAGCAGTGTGACTGGCCGGGTGCCCGCTAGGAAGAGGCTGTCTCATGGGCTGGGGGAGCAGCCACGTGAAGACCACCCAACTTCAGGCTGCATTTCACATAGAAAAAGCTTACACCTCATTTTCAAAAATGATGTTGAAATGAAGTGATAAGGGGTATTAAACTCTCTGAAATAATGGAAAAATGGGGCAAAACATCTTCATATTTATTTAGTGTTATGGGAAAAATCATTTTTCTATGAAATCAACCCAAGTATACTTGGCAACACAGGCCAGACAGGTACTATGGGCTTTGGGGTGGGAGAGTTAAAAGGTTGGTGCATGAGTTCCCTGGGGCTGCTGTAACAAAGAGCCACAAATGAGGGATTCAGGAAAACACAAATTTATTCTCTTACAGTTCTGGAGGCTGAAAGTCTGAAATCAAGATGTCAGCAGAGCTGTCCTCTCTCTGGAGGCTCTAGGGGAGAATACTTCCTTGCCTCTCCCAGCTTCTGGTGTTCCCAGCAAGCCTTAGCATTTCTTGACGTGTAGACGCATTGCTCCAGTCTCTGCTCCCTGTGAGTGTGTCTGTCTCTGGGTCTTCATGTGGTGAGTGGGTCTCCCCCTTAGTAAAGGTGAGCATGCCCCCATTGCTTGAAAATAATGCAGGGCTTTCTGCATCACGAGGCATCATGCATACCCCTAGCATCTGATCACACCTCCCCTCTTTGCCTCCAGGCTGGACAAGGGCTAGGCCTGTTAAGAAAAGAAAAGGCTGATGCCCAAAAAAACCTGAGGGCACCCCCCCCACCACAATAAATGTCTAGTGAGCTCTGCAGGAGCTGTCTGTGCTGGACAGAGTTGGAGGAACGTGAGTAGGACTGGGTCCTGAGGGTAGTGTGCCATGAGGGTAGAATACGCGTACAACTGGAGTGAAGTTTGCCAAGCTGCAGAGTGGATACTGCCGTCCTTGACCTCTGGGGAAGCTGGAGTTTGCAAGATAAGCAGCACAGCAGATACGAACACGCAGAGCAGTGGCCCCAGAATTCTGTGTGGGTCCCCACAAATTACTGCCCAGGGAAGGGCTGCCCATGTGCAGAGCAGGACTTCACATGACCCAGCAGAGAGCAACCGATGCAGAGTGAGAGCTGGTGGAGACGCCAGAGACCATGCAGGGGGCAGAGGCCGTGTGAGGGACAGACGTCATGCGGAAGCAGAGGTCACATGGGGGGAGGGGTCAAGCAGGGGCAGAGGCCATGCAGGTGGCAGAGGTCATGCAGGCCACAGAGGTCACGTGAGGGCAGATTTAGAGTAACAACATAGCCAAGGGAAATAACAAAGTGAGCTCTCGAGCCCCAGGCAGAGCTGTGTGCCAGGTTGGAGACCTGGCTGTCATTCATGGGGACTCGGAAGTGGCATCTAAGCTTCCCCAGGGAATAACTCACCTTTCCTGGCCTGGGGTGGAGATGGAACTGCCAGGTCTGGGCCTGGGCAGGAGCAAGCTGGGTGCTGCCCTGCCCTCTCTCACCCCTTGCTGTGGCTGGTGGCCCAGGGTCCAAGGACTCTGGATGGGCTCCCTCAGGACAAAGCTCCTTCCAGGAAGGCGTGCTGCGGTCCTTGCATGGGGCAGTCACAGACACTTCTCTTTTCTGACTCTGAGGCTTTAGAGAAAGACTGTTTCTCCTCAGGTTGACTCTGCTCAGAGCAATTAAAGCCAAATTTAGCCCTGCTATTATCATGCTTCTTTGCTCCTTTTCAGAGTATGCAGAGACATCTGCTCATGGTCCTGGCTGATAAACACGTCAGGGGCACAAGGCACACCTGTTCTGGGGGTGGAGGGCAGTGGTGAGTGGGTGGCCCCTGCCACCTGAGAGAGTGTATGTGTTACCTGCACCAGCTCGTGATGGGAAGTGCTGGAAACAGGTCGCCCTGGGCTTGGAGATTCAGCTTTCACTCAAAATCACACAGCTTGGTGATCTTCTGCCACCCGAACCTCATGAGGAGGGCCCAGCTGTTCCCTCTCAAGGCCGTGAGCATGGGCAGGGTCGGGTGAGCATCTCACGGAGGTTGCTCTGCTCATAACCTGAATTCAGTAGAGAAGGAGAGCATGAACACAGGGTCAACCATGTGCTGTCCACACCTGCCCACGGCACGCAGTCTGTGGCTCCGGGCCAGCTACAGAGTAATGGGGGCAGGTCTTCCACTCTCCTCTCGGGGACCTTGGGACATGACCTGGCCAGAGGCTGAGCTGCTGCTCTGGGTAGGAGAGCCACTGCCCTCTGGCCAAAGCAGGCTCTGGAGCAGGTGGGCACCAAGACCCTCTCCCAAGGGCAGGGCTTGCTTCCTCCAAGTCAGGGGCCAGGCTTTCTCTGCTTGGAGGCAAATGCTCACAGCGGCTGCCCACTCATGTTCGCCTCCTGCCCATGACAACCCGCAGAATGCATCATCTCGATGGCACTCAGAGCAAGTGGCCCCATTGTGGCCCCTGCCCCTGGGCAGCCTCTGGTCCAATTCCTGCCCAGCCGAGCAGTTCATCTGCCTCAGGTGTTCCTCAGTTACATCACTAAGAGCAGGTTTAGGAGCAGCCGTGGCCCCAGAAGGGCGAGTCCAGCCCTGACCAGCCCTCTGCCTTGGGCCCGGGTACAGTCTGCCTTGGCCTCACAGGAAAGCTCACCTCTCCCCGCAGACTGCCCATGGGCATCACCTCCTCAGACGAGTGTCCTTGGTCCCCCTTCGTGCTCCCCCCGCCCCAGGTCTTGCTGTGTCCATGGGCATCACATCTTTACGTCACCAGCTGGTTGGCTTTGTGTTTCTGGAGAACGGGGCTGGGTCAGCCTCACTGGCTGGCCTCCTCCATTCCCTTCCTGCCTGGTGCTGGCTGACGGGGCTGAGTGGGGTCTTCTCTATGCACACTGGCCACCCCAAGTGACCAGTACAACCACTGGCCAGGCTCCTCAAAGCCCCTTCCTCTGTGGAGTCAGGGGGTCTGCTCAGTTAGGAGTCAGCGGGGGTCGGGGGAGGGACTGAGCTTCCACGTATCCCGGCGGGGCCTGATGAAGTCCAACCATGGTGGGAGGCTGGCCAGACGGGGAGGCTGGCAGAACAGCCTAGCCTGAACTGAGTCTTTGAACCAACTGCCCGCCCTGCCCAGTCCAGTGTGATGCGTGCCCTGCCGGAAGGCCCCAGGAGGCCAGAGGACTCAGGAGAGCCCCAAGGATGCACCACACCTGCGCCATCAGAGACACATGGAGCCGGGGTGTGTGGAGGGGCACCCATCTGGCCTGGCCATGATGTGCGCCCCTGCAGGGTGGGAGGACCGTGTTTCCTTTGTCTGGCCCCACAGTGGAGCCCTCAAGACACTTGCTGAGCATGCTGGTTACAGAGACATCCCATCGTGCACAGACACAGGCGGGGGACACCTGCACTGAGAGGGTGTTTCACCTGCACGTGGAGGGTGGCAGTGATGACGGCATTTGTCTGCCCTTGTATGGCTGCCGAGGAGCAGTGACACATCTCCCACTGATGTCACCATTCAGACACTAAATTAGCTGGTGGATGCTGCAGCTGTGGTGTCAACTGGATGCACGCCATGTCCGTTACCTGGCCGGCTGGCCCTCCTAATGAGAGACAGAAACTAATACCGGGGCCAGGCTGTCCTTCTCTTGGCTGGCTGCAGCATGGCTTGGAGGACAAACTGTGGAAGTCTGGAAACAGCTAGTAAACTGCTCATGTGCAAGAGTCTACCCACCAGAGGCCACACTACTGCGGCTGCCCCCAGGGATCAATACCATCAATCGTACCAATGACTTCAGTAAGAACAGGCTTTACAACCTCAGCACTGGACACAGTTGTTGGAGCAGCCACTGTGTCAATCCATCTCATGAAGGGTCTTCCTCTTTTTCACTGACCGTCTACTTTACCAAGCATGATGTCCTTCTCCAGGGACTAGTCCCTCCCGATAACATATCTGAAGTATGTGAGGCAAGTCTCGCCATCCTTTCTTCTAAGGAGCATTCTGGCTGTACTTCTTCTGTGATAAATTTGTTCATTCTTCTGGCAGTCCATGGTCTATTCAATATTCTTCACCAACACCATTAATTCAAATGCATCAATTCCCCTTTGAGCTTCATTTTTTATTGTCCAGCTTTCCCCCACAAATGAGGTGATTGAAAATACCATTGCTTAGGTCAGGTGTACCTTAGTCATCAAAGTGACACCTTTGCTTTTTAACACTTTGAAGTTATTGCATTTTCCCTGTGCAATACATGGTTTGATTTCTTGACCGATGTCTCCACGGACATTGATTGTTGATACAAGAAGAGATCTTTGACAGCTTCAGTCGGTTTTTCACTTGTCGTGACCCTGTTTACTGGTCCTATTGTAAGGATTTCCGTTTTCTTTACGTACAGCTGTAATTCGTACTGAAGGCTGTAGCCTATCTTCCTCAGTAAGTGCTTGAAGTCCTCTTCACTTTCAGCAAGCAATGTTGTGTCATCTGCATATCACAGACTGTTCATGAGTCTTCCTCCAATCCTGATGCCGAGTTCTTCTTCATAGAATCCAGTTTCTTGAATTATTTGCTCAGTGTATAGACTGAATAACTCTGGGAAAATACTGCAACCCTGGCGACACCTTTTCTGATTTTAAACCACGCAGTATCCCTTGTTCTATTCTCTCGTTTGACACATGCAGAACATTTAATACTGGACCTCACAAACGTGGAGAAGGCCATGAATCCTTGCCCATTCCTGGGGGATCCTTGGTGACCCAATGCTTGCTTTGCACCACAAACTTACTTTTCTCAATCCTCCCAAAAATATAATTTTCCAACATGGTAATGATGGTGTTAAGTGCTTTATTACAGTACCGAATGGCACGTTCTGTTTTTTAAATTCTGAGCACGGATGTAAACCCATCCAGGCAAGGCTTTGAAAGACTGCGTCTGAGCTTACGCAGACAGTGTCACCAACTGCACACGGGAAGGAGGCCCTGACCTTGGAGGGGATGCTGAGACTCAGGGGGCGGGTTCTGTGTGCTCGGCCCATGGGGAAGACTCTAGGCCTATGACTGCTGCCCCCCCCCCACCGCCCTGAGTCTTCATTCACTGGGCTTTCCCACCAGGCCAAGGAGCTCCACTGTGAAAGGGCCCTGGTGTGATGCCCAAAGGTCTCCAGACCCAGGCACGTGACACCACGTGTCCCCTGTCTTCACACACGTCATCCCTCCACAGACTCTCCTTGATGAGTCAGAAAACACACCCAGAGAGGTTTAGCATCTCGTCACCCAGCCGCTTACTCCTTCCTGCTTATAGGAGGCTGCTCTGGGATTCCACACAGCAAACTGCCTCCTCTCCATCCCCCATCCCAGGCCCTGGGACCTCGAGGCAAAAAAGGCAACCCCCACAAAGACACGGGGCCTTCCAGCTGCTCTACCTCCCTTCAGGGCTGGGATGGGCCCATAATTGGGGCACTTCCTCATGCTCCCCACTTTCAATCAAAGACAAGGGTCCTGGATTCCAGAATCCCAATTCCTTCACCTTGTACCATGCAGGACACTGACTGGGTCAGCCATGGGTGGGCAGCAGGACCACCAGAGGCTGGTGGTCAATGCTGCCCCCAGGGTGCCTGCTGGAGCCCCTGGGGAGGAGAGTCACCACACCCCTAAGGGAGGCATTTGTGGGTTCCCACCTGGCAGCCCACTTGGGTAGCCAAGTCTAAACCAGGCCAGGCTCCTTCTCCCAAGAACTAACCTGATACTTGCTGGACACTGCGGTATGGAGGCACCTCCGAAGGGCCCAGAGAAGTCCAGATCTTACCTGCCACAGCAGGGTGGGACGGTCATATTTGAACACAGGTGCCTCCTGACACTCATCTTTGTCACTACAGTAAGAGGCATCAGGAAGGGAAGCCCCCTGCCCCCAGACCATGCAGCCCTGCCTGAGGTCTTCTCAGGCCCCCCGTGACGAGGCTGGAGTTGGGTTTCTACCTGGACACGTTGAGACCTGAAATTAAGGCAGTAATCACTGGGGAAGGGGGGGGCGGGCAAAGGCTCTGGAGGGGACCAGATGCACAAGGGGCGCAAGCTCTGAGTGCTCCCTCCCAGCTGCTAGCCGAGCTGAACACACTGCCTAAGGGAGGGGGCGCCCTGGGAGGGTCCCCCCACTCTGCTCCATGGAGAGGGACAGAACCAGCTCAGGCAGCAGAGTTGGCTCCAAAGAGTGATGAGCGGTGCCCACCGTTCTGAAGGGGATGGATCTTCGTTAACCTCATTAAACTAATGTCTTTCTGACACTCTGCACTAGACAGAATTCTACCTCAGTGGTGAGTGGCTTCTTAAAGAACGAAAACTCTTCCTGCATTTAGGGAGAAAAATGATTTTAATTATCAAAATTAAAGTCAAATGCCTAAATGTAAGGTTAAAATGCAGTCGCTTGGCTTTCCCACCAAGAAAGTGAAAACGGCTAGTTATTTCTGGAAACCAAAAGGCACCTTGAAGCCTAGCCCCATAAAATCAAGTAAAAAGATGCAAATGCCTGGCCACATACACTGGGCGGCATGGAGCATCTGTCCATCAAGATCCAATCCGAGCCTTCTTCAAATCTTTTCCTGGTGATGAGCTATAATTTTCCATGCCAATTAGCACGGCCTTTTTGAGAACTGCACCCTCAAGAAACCCCTCAAGAAATGTCAAGAATATCATCGTCAGAAAGCCAGAGGAGACAATTTGCAATTTCTTCACAAACCGCATCCCATCCCAAACCCAACAGAGCCCACAAGCCAGGCACTGGCCCAGACACACGGGGCCGCTCCTGAAGCAAAGGCTTCACAGGCTGGACTGACAGACTCGCTGTTGTTAGGTGCCACCAAGCCGCTTCTGACTCCTGGTGACCTTATAAGTAACAGAATGGGTCCTGCACCAGATGGGGACTCAGAGGAAAAATACAGCAGTTTTTGGAAAGGAGATTTGATGAGGGGAGGGGAAGACAAGCAAGAGAGGAGGTGGAGAGAGTCTAAAGTCAAGGAGAGAGAAAGGGAACTTTGCCGAGAAGCAAAAGCCGAATCCCAAGTTCAGGGCGGGTGCCGGCTCCGATGCAGCCCGTTGACTTCCCTGTGACCAGACAGCAGTCTTGGACAGACAGAGAGGACAGACAGAGGCAGGGTTGTGGAGGTGAGAGCCAGGCCGGGTAGAGTCCCCTAAGGGCATGGGGAACACGGACCTTGTCCTCCTGAAGCCTGCAAACCACACAGCCAGGTTCACTGCTAGTGAGGGTCACTGGGGTACCCTGCATGTGAAGCTGGCCCCTGTGTGGGCTGTGGGCAGGGAGACACAGTCCACAGACCAGACGCTCATGGCAGTGGAGACCCCCACAGAGGGGCCTGAATAAAGGACTGAACTCTACCTGCCCCACTCAGTTCCTGCAGCTGCCAGCAGAAAAGCCAGTGTTAAGCCCCGCAGACATCTAACAGCGTGAGCTCACACAAAGCCAGGTGTATGCCGAGAAGCTCATAAAAGACAGTTTCAGGGAGTTCTCTTCTTCAAATACTTACCTGGCCTCTGAGAGGGCTTTAAGTAAGTGTGTTTCAAGCAGACTCCTCCCCTGGCAGGAGCTGGGCTGTTCAAGGCTGTCCACGGCCACCCCTGACCCAGGCTGGGACCCCTGCCCAGGTTGGAACCTCCCACCCAGGCTGGGAACTCCTGCCCACCCGGGGATGGTGCTTCATGGTCCCCTCTCCCAAGTGGCCTCACCACCCACCACCAGCCCCCTCCCTCTTACTGAAAAATAGGGCCTGCGGAGGGTCTGCAGAGGATTTATTTTTGCACTTCCATTTCTCTGCTGCATACATTAGGTCCCTGGTGGCACCAGAAGTTAAGCGCTTGACTACTAGCCAAAAGATTGGCAGTTCAAACCCACCCAGAGTTGCCTTGGAAGAAAGGCCTGGTGATCTGCTTCCAAAAGGTCACAACATTGGAAAACCATATAGAGCAGTTTTACTCCGCACACATTGGGTCGCAGGAGTCGGAATCTACTCAAGCAACCCACAACAACGGTTGCCTGCACTGTGTTTTGTATTGAATGCATTTGACTTCCGTAGTTAACACATAAAGCCCCTCTGATGAGGGAGGGGTCACACGGTCACCCGTCAGGGACAGCGGGCTTGGCCTGGGCAGTGTGTCTGGCCCCAGCTCCATGGAGCCCCCCACCAAGCTCAGGAGAGCTCTGTCAGGTGACCTCCTGCTGGTCTGGTCCCAGGAGGTGGGCTTACACCCTGGCTAGGGGAGTGGATTCGAAACCCTTAGAAAGCGTCCTTTTGTGTAAATTGTATTTACTCAGCCACAGTAGAGATTTTGTTCTTGCTGGACTTGCTCCATGTTTAGGATGCCTGAAATGTGTGAGGGAACATGACCCCGGCGGCTGTATGGGTGAGCATTTCCTGAGTGCACCAGCTTCGCTGATCTGTCCTGTTAGGGGTTGAAGAGTTGGAAAGAGATGAACAGATTAAATTTGTAAATGACATTTGAAATGTTGGAGGAAATTTGTTTGATTAAATATGTAAACGGTGTTAAATGTTTAGGGGAAATACAATCTATCACGCTTACGAGTTAACTGCACATTAATCAAAGGACAAGCAACAGTGACTGATCTTCTATTTTTATCAATAATATAACAAGATCTGTAAGTTTAGCCTAAAGGCTTAGGGAAAAGCCATTTTTTTAAAGTGTATAACTCTAATAAACTGGATGTTAATTAAACTTACAAGTATCTCCTTCTGTGCAAACACGCTCCCAGTGTTGGGGGCAGGGGGTCCAAGGCCCTGTGAGGCCTGGACTCTGGGCCTTACTTGGTCTCAGCTCGCTGTCCCGGTTGCAGAGAAGGCCCCTGACCACTTCTGCAGAAGACCCCAGTGCAAAGGACCCTGCTCACTGCCCAAGTTTCTCTTTTTCATTTTTCAATTTATTTGATGACCTCGTGCATCTTCCGACTACCAGTCTGGTGAGAGCGGGGAGCTTGTGTGTCTTGCTCACAGTGGGCCAGAGCAGGGCCAGACAGTAAGGCAAGAACTGACAGAACTGCAAGGAGCAGTAGCCAAATCCACTCTTCCAGTTGGAGATTCCAAATCCTTATCAGTAATTGGCAGATTCACAGGAAGAAAATCAGTCAGGCAGAGCTTAACTGAGCAGCACAGCAACCAACTGGATCGAATTGACATTTACAGAATACATCATCCAACAACAGCAGAATACATAACCTTCTCAAGCTCACATGGAACGTTCACCATGACAGACCACATCCTAGGCTGTAACACACACCTCGGCAAATTTATAAGATGAAAAATCATACAGAGTATGCTCTCAGACCACAGTGGAATTAAACAAGAAATCACTAACAGAAAGAGAGCTAGAAAATCTCAAAAACACATGGGTCAAAGAAGTCGCAAGATAACTTTTAAAATATTTTGAAGAAAATAAAAATACAGCTAATCAAGATTTGTGAGATACAGCAGAAGTAGTGCTTAGAGGGAAATTTATAGCATTGAATAGATATATTAGAAAAGAAGAAAGGTCTAAAATCTAAGCTTCTGCCTTAAGAAACTTAAAATAGGTCAGCAAATTAAATCAAAGTAAGCATAAGAAAAGAAATAATAAAAATCAGAGCAGAAATCGATGAGACTGATTAGAAATTAATAGAGAAAATCAATAAAATCAAAAGCCGGTTCTTTGAAAAGATCAATAAAATTGATAAACCTCTAGCCAGGCTAACCAAGAAAAAAAGAGAGAAGCCCCAAATCACAAATATTAGAAATAAAGAGAGGCCATCACAGTTGATCTCATGGACATTAAAAGGATAATAAAGGAATATTAAGCCTACAAATTTGAGAACTTAGATGAAATGGACCAATTCCTTAAAACACACAATCCACCAAAACTCACACAAGGAGAAACAGATAATCTAAACAGGCCTAATGCTGGGGGAATGGTCTGCCTCTATGCCTCCCATCCAGGCTGCCTAAGTAAATGCCTTGGGCCCAGAGCATTCTCTGATAAGGAGGGTGGGAATTGGGTTGCTCTTTCCCAGTTCCTTCTCCTTATCAGGGAAGCACTCCCCCTGTTCTGGGCACACAGTAACTTTCTCTGTCTCTTGCACACACGGGTACCATATGGCACTTGGCCAACCCCGCTTCTATATCTGTTCCTGGCAAGGAGGGAATGAGGTCTCTCGACTACAGCATGAGAGGGGTGAATGTTGACCTTTGCCCTGCATCAGCCACATGTGGGAACGATCCTGCTGGCCGTGGGAGACCAGTGCCTGCTGGTGAAGCTGATCTCGCTCTGTCTCTTCTCTGTGTGAGTAAAGCGTTTACCCGTGCACTGATACAGCATGTGTGTGGTCTTTTGTTGGTGACCTCAAACCTGGGCACAACACCTAATATCTATTAAAGAAATTAAAATAATAATTAATAAACTTCCAAAATAGAAAGCAACAGGCTCAGATGGTTTCACTAGTGAGTTGTTCCTAACATTTAAAGAACAATTAACACCAATTCTTCTCAAAAACAGAAGAAGACGGAACATTCCAAACTCATTCTATGATAATACTGAAACCAAATAAAGACATTACTAGGAAGAGAAATTACAAGTCAACACCCATTCATGATACAAAACAAACAAAAAAACACAAAGCTCTCAGCAAGCTAGGAATAGAAAGGAACATCCTCAACACGATAAAGAACTTCTACAAAAAAACCTACAGCTAACGTCATACTTCATGGTGAGAAACTAGATGTTTTCCCCTAAGATCCAGAACAAGACAAGGATTTCCCTCCCACTACTTGCATTCAACATTATGCTGGAAGTCCTAGCTAATGCAATTAGACTAGAAAAGGAAAGAAAAGATATACAGATTGGAAAGGAAGAGAAAAAGCTGTCTTTGTTCACAAATGATGTAACTGTGTATGTAAGTCATTCCAAAGAATTGACAAAAAACTCTGGAACTAATAGTTTATAACAAGGTTGCAGGATACAAAATTAATACATAAAAGTCAATTGCTTACAATTAGAATTTGAAATTAAAAATACACCACCATTTACATCAGCACCTAAACAAATGAAATATTTAGGTATAACTCTAACAAAATATGTACATGATCTATATTAGAAAAACTACAAAACTTTGATCAAAGAAATAAAAGAAGATCTAAATAATGGAGAGATACTCCATGTCCGTGGATAAGAAGACTTAATCCTGTCAAGATATCGATTCTTCCCAACTTGATCTATACATTCAAAGCAATCCTAGTCAAAATCCCAGCAGGTTATTTCGTGGATAGTGACGAACTGAGTCTAACATTTATGTGGAAAGGCGAAAGACCCAAAATAGCCAACACAATACTCAAGAAGAACAGAGTTGGAGGACACTACCCAACTTAAAAACTTACTATAAACCTATAGTGATCAAGAAAGTGTGGTATTGGTGATGGTATAGACAAATAGATTAGAGGAACAGAACAGAGAGCTCAGAAAATGATCCACAAAAATATACAGTCATCCGATATTTGACAAAGGAGCAACACAAGTCAGTGAAGAAAGGACGTAGTCTTTCAAGATGTGGTGCTGGCACAACTAGACTTCCACATGCAAAAAAATGAATGGAGACACAGAGCTCATATCTTACGCAAAAATTAATCAAAAATTAATCATAGACCTAAAGGTAAGACATAAGACCACGCAACTTCTAGAAGATAACATAGGAGAAAATTAAGGTTATTTGGGTCTGACAATGACTTATACAACACCAAAAGTACAATCCATAGAAGAAAAAAACTGATAAACTGGATTTCATTAAAATTAAAAACATCTGTTTTGTGAAAGACACTGTCAAGAGAATAAAAAGACAAGCCACAAACTGGGAGAAAACATTTGCAAAACACATATCTGATAAACAAAGAACTCTTAAGACTCTACAGTAAGAAAACAAACAATTACAAAATGGGCAAAAGATCTGAGCAGAGACCTCAGCAAAGGAGATATACAGATGGTAAATAAGCATGTGAAAATATGCTCAACCTCATATGTCATCAGGGAATTTCAAATTAAAACAGCAACAACCTATTAGAATTGTTAAAATCCAAAACATTGACAACACCAAGGGCTGACGAGGCTATGCAGCAACAGGAACTCACTCAGTGCTTGTGGGAATGTAAAATGGTACAGCCACTTTGCAGACAGTCTAGCAGTTTCCTACGAATCTAAACATAGGTTTACCTTACAACCCAGTAGTTGCACTTCTAGGTATTTACCCAAACGAGTCAAAATGCTATGTTACATAAAAATATGCACATGGATGTTCAAAGTGGCTTTATTCATACGACCAAAAATTGGAAGCAACCAAGACGTCCTACAATGGGTGAATGCATAGAAAAACCATCAGCCAGCTCCAGGCCAGTGGGGAGAGCTCAGGTGTCCTGGCCGGGAGCAAAGGGAACTCCAAGTGAGTGGGGTCAGCCAGCCTGGCCTCCACCCAGCATTTTGATCACCACAAGTGAGCATGACCCTGAGTTTCCAGGTCCCTGTGTGTGGCCAGGTAGAACCTTCATCTGGATGAGGAAAACCCAACTGGAAGACCCAAACCCAGGATTTCTGAGCAATACTTTCTTCATACTGGATTTTTTTGTTCTTTTTGTATTTATTTTATTCTTTTAACAGCAATGAATTCACCATTGACTGACTCCTGGAGCAGAAGCACTAAGGAAGGTGGGGACAACTGAAAAGTGACAGTGAGTCGTAAATCACTTGCGCACCCCAGGGGGTGTGGGGAGGATTGTGCACGTTGACACACATGAAGGACCAGAACCCTTCACAGGCGAGTGTCGTGACTGCCCCGGGAACTTGCTTCAGCGTTCTGGAGCGCTGAGCCGACAGTGGCGCCAAAGCTCGGCTTCTCTCGGGGCTTTGGGGCTTTGTTTTCATCGCTGGGAGAAAACAGACAATTTGGTAACACTGCCATACACAAATTCACAGCAAAAAAATCCCATCATGTAGAAAATTGTTAGGCTCTTTGGTGTCCCCAGGGCAGAGTGACTGTCCCTGAGTGGAAGGTCCCACTGGCATAATGCCCAATGCCGACCCCAAGGGCTCACAGCGGCACCGTCTCTTCCCCTGGGCCTGGGAGCCCCGCCATGGGTGCTCAGACACTAGGGCTCTTGTCCAGGCTCTGTCAGGGGCCCCGGGCTATGCAAACTGGCTACTCAAAAGCACACAGTCCCCAAAAGTCTGCACTGTGGCATCACTGTGAAAATCATCACCTGGTTTTCTCACAAGAATGCCATCATCTTTGAAAGCTTCCTGCTTTTACTTTACTAAAATCTGATACCAAAGCCTTTTCCCTGGAAAAATACCTCTCCAGCCTTCCAACGAGCAGGGACCGGAGAACGCTCATGACCTGCCTTAGGAAACCAGCAGCTTTTCGGAGCAGCCACGAGACGCGCCGGGCAAGGCTTAAACAGGAAGCCCCGGCACAGGGAACCTGTGCTAATTATAATGCAGTAATTACTTTTTAATGAGTCGTGATTAAACACCGTTTCAGTGTGCTGTATATTAAAGTCCTCTCTTCCCTCACACTCTCCTCACCCAGTTACCTGTCTCGTTGGATGCAGGTACTAGCAACAGCTCACAGTCACGAACACTCACCTGTGGAGGGTTCTAGTCCCTCACGTGTGTCAATATGCACAATCCTCTCCACACGCCTGGGGCGGCCCTGTGTCACCCCGATTCGCAGATGGGGAACTCCCTGAGGTCGCACAGCCAGTGATGGCTGGGGAAGATTTAAAAGTAGGCGGTCTGGCTCGGGAGTGAACAGTATCTTTGGTGCAAAATCACAGATTCCTTCCACGGTGAGATGCAGCTGGAGGTCACAGTAAGGTAAACTCCTTGGCAGCTCTCAGGGACGACCACCACAGAGGCTCCTTCCTCACTCACCCTCCATGCCACCGCGGGCATCTGGGGCTGCGTTCGCCATCTCCTCTTCCGGGCAGGGTGACAGGGTGGCCCCCAGGGTGACACTGTTGCTGCCCCAGGGGGATTGAGTGGAGCGAGAGCCCTGGCTGGAAACTGCCACTGGGAAGGCTCACGTGACTGCTGCTTCTGTATCATTAGCCAGGGCAAGCCCCGTGGCCACACCCAGCAGGAGGTTCTGGGGAGGCGCAGGGCCACCTCGTGCCCAGGGCCCAGGACAAGACCTGAAATAGTTGGCGGATAGCACTATAACCTATTATCTATCTGTCTGTCTGTCTATCTACCATCTACCCATCCATCCATCTACCATCTACCCATCCATCCATCTACCATCTACCCATCCATCCATCTAACATCTACCCAACCATCCATCTAACATCTACCCAACCATCCATCTACCATCTACCCATCCATCCATCTACCATATACCCATCCATCCATCTACCATCTACCCATCCATCCATCTACCATCTACCCATCCATCCATCTACCATCTACCCATCCATCCATCTACCATCTACCCATCCATCCATCTACCATCTACCCATCCATCCATCTACCATCTACCCATCCATCCATCTACCATCTACCCATCCATCCATCTACCATCTACCCATCCATCCATCTACCATCTACCCATCCATCCATCTACCATCTACCCATCCATCCATCTACCATCTACCCATCCATCCATCTACCATCTACCCATCCATCCATCTACCATCTACCCATCCATCCATCTAACATCTACCCATCCATCCATCTAACATCTACCCATCCATCCATCTACCATCTACCCATCCATCCATCTACCATCTACCCATCCATCCATCTACCATCTACCCATCCATCCATCTACCATCTACCCATCCATCCATCTATCATCTACCCATCCATCCATCTACCATCTACCCATCCATCCATCTACCATCTACCCATCCATCCATCTACCATCTACCCATCCATCCATCTACCATCTACCCATCCATCCATCTACCATCTACCCATCCATCCATCTAACATCTACCCATCCATCCATCTACCATCTACCCATCCATCCATCTAACATCTACCCATCCATCCATCTACCATCTACCCATCCATCCATCTACCATCTACCCATCCATCCATCTAACATCTACCCAACCATCCATCTAACATCTATCATCTATCATTTATCTATCTACCATCTACCCATCTGTCTATCCTCTCTGCAAGTCTATATTCATCTAGGAGTCCCTAGGGGTGCAAATGGTTAAAAACCTCGGCTGCTAACCAAACGGTTGGTGGTTTGAGTGAACCCAGAGGCACCTTGGAAGAAAGACCTGGTGATCTACTTCGGAAGAATCAGCCATTGAAAACCCTATGGAACACGGTTCTATTCTGACACACATTGAGTTGCCATGAGTTGCAGTCAAGTAGATGGCAACTGGTTTATCTTTATCTATCTATCCGTCTCTGTCACTATCCATTTCTGTGTGTATACATAGATATAATATACACATTATACGTTGTTGTTGGGTGACGTTGAGTAGGTTCCTACCGACATATGTATGTAAACACACACGCACCTCTTCATGTCTCACAATTATACACTAATGTCAAATTGAATCTTAACCCAACAGCCAGTATGGTCATTAATCACCACAGCAATCGATTCACAAAATGTTTACTAATAATAGTGCATTTATGGGGGTATTGTTAAGATGAAGTAAGATAAATCCGGCAATTCGTCTTACTCAGTTGATATTTGTTTCCTCTTTGCAAAACAGTGAACACTCACCTCTATTAAGTGTCAGTTTCCTGGGCTCATAACTGACCCACATGTAAGGAATCATGAAGAGCAATTCCTAAAATCCCTTCAGCTCACGATGTTGTCTCTTGCACAGCAAAGAGAAAAACACCCTCCCCCCCCGCCAAATACCATAAACGTTCAGCTCTAGGGATTCTAGCATTTCTTTCCTTTAAGAAGACAGGCATTTGGGGAGCATTGCTGTCCACAGTGCCGTCCACCCTGATCATCACTGATGGGCGGACCCTGTGTTGCCAGCTCAGACCAGGCCCAGAGAGGCACCGTGGCCCACCCAAGGCCACACAGCAGGATCTGAACCCGTGTCTACTTGGCTCTGAGACCCATTTTCTCATCACCTTGACACTGCACAGCCAACAGCTGTCACCTGGAGACAGTGATACCCCAGAAACCAGTCCTGCTTGGTTCACGCGTTGTTGTGTCTAACCAATGTGCCCATCTGCCTTTTGTGACCGAGGTGATGAGAACGTCAGGAATCCACACACCCCGCCTGAGGCTCCCGCACAGAGTGGGCTTGCTCGCAGCAGAGTCCCGATTTGAAATCGGAATACAGACCCTCTGCTCTCCCCGACGGCCGCTCAACCTCTCCTCCCACACCAGAGAGTTAATTTAACATGAGCGCTGCAGTTTCAAATTTACACGACATTCTATAGTGCCAATTACAGAGATGAGCAATAAAATCCAGTTATACTGCGCTTGGATCACTTCACTTATTCTGTGCCTTATAAAACTAGCATCTAATTAAATGGGGATCCGTGGTTCTGCTAAGACACTCCAGGAGCACCTCTGCACTGGGCTCCCGCAAAGAGCAAAGTGGGGACCCCCCTCGGGCATGAGGAGCCGTGTCAGTGTGCATGATGCCACTGGTATAGGCCACACGCCATGCCCTCCATGACCAGGTAACACCGGCTCCCCTGCCTGTGAGCCCTGGCTGGCCCTCCAACCGGCGCTGTGGCTGCAGCCCCCACTCCAGGAACATGCTCAGGTGGGAGACACCTGGCCAAACCTGCTGTGACCGAGTGACATGACAGCTGCTTGGAGAGGGGGCGGAGGGGGCCTCTTGCAGGGGGCCTCACCACTCACCCCCAGCAGCCTGGAGCACGCCACTGCCACCTACCCGCTAGCTTCTACGAGGAAAACGTGCACGGCTGTTATGTCTCACTTATTTCCCTCCTGGCGAAACAGGAATCTGCACGAACGCCCTGAGACCATACTACCCAAGAGGAGACCAAAGCTGTGGGGGAAGTGGACGGCGCAGAGGGGAGCAGGCCAGCCCGCCAGAGTGACAGCCCCCTGGGCTAACAGGATCTTCAGAGCCAGGCCCTGTGTGGGGTGAGGAGGACTGGGTGAGGGACAGACGGCTGGGCTGGGGCATCACAGCCATGGACTTGGGGCGTCCCTCTTGCACACTCTGAAGAGCGTCTGGTAAGCGCTGCCCACGCCCCAGCCTGAGTTCAGAGTGACGTGGCTGCAGGTGTGGCCTGAGGTATGGTGACTCAGTCCCCTCTCTGATGCTCACTCCTGCCCCGAGGCGCGGCATCGGGGGGAACCTGCTGCAGGTCTGAGCAGCTTTGTCACATGCTTGGTGGTAGCGGCAGCCCTGGCCCAAGTTTCCCCTCAGTCCTACTTTTACCTGACTGAAGCCGCACCGGCGTTGAGGCGTGGGACCTGGAGACCACCAGGCACCACATGTGGTCTGTGCCCCCGGCTCATGGACCCTTCTACATAACCCACCAAACAAGAGGCTGCAGGGACCCTCACCAAGGAAGGAGGCTGCACAGGGCAGCTCCGGAGAAGACCAAGGGGTCGGCCAGCCCCTGGGGGCACGTGGCGGCTTTCCAACCCCCAGCGCTTTGTTTGCTCAATCTTGACCTTGCTGTGGTCTGCCCCCTGGTTAGCGAGCCCCCACCAATCAGGCCCCCTCACCTGCGCACTGACCCCCCAAGTCTCCTCTTTGGACCTCGGGTCTTGTGTGCCATCCCGGCTCCCCCAGCAATGTCGGGAGGAACGGAGAGGTGGACCCTACTCCAGGAGCTTCAGACGCCAAACGTGACTTTCTTCACCCATGAGGTCTTGTTGTTGCTCAGGATCCTGCAAGAAGTCAAAAGGGAACCAGGTTAAAGAAAAACAAAGCAAAATAGGGTCATAATTTTGCTGAATAAAAACATGCAATTATATAAGATGAAAACCCTGTAAAGTTCTAATCACTAAATTATGTGTTACATTTCCGTTTTCCTCAAAAGCAATAAATAAAAGCGAGGTGGTGATGTATAACTGAGGAGCAGGCAATTACTTCTCCAACATATTTCTTTTTAATAAGCATGTAAGCACCACACTTCTCGGCTCATGTGATGTAACCAAGTTAACAAACACGGCTCAGGGCTAAGAAGGCATATCCCTGTTCCCTTCAGGTTGTTGTTGAACCCATGTGTGTGAAGTGGGTGCAGAATTAGGGGTGTAGACCGGGCCAAGGTGGCGGCATATATCTGAGCCTGATGAGGTGGATGGGTAAGACCCAGGGGCCACACAGCAGCCATGGCGGTCACTGGAGGACTGGGACCAGGTCCCCCAGTCCCCCTCACTGACTGTGTGACCAGCATCTCTGGCCTCTTTGGTCTCCCTCTTGATTGAGTGTGGGGAGAGATATCCTGGTCTCAGTACCAAGAACTGAGACCCAAGTACTGAGACCCAAGTACTGAGACATAAGTACTGAGAAACAAGTACTGAGAGCTAAGTACTGATAACCAAGTACTAAGAACCAAGCACTGAGAACCAAGAACTGAGATCCAAGTACTTAGAACCACGAACTGAGATCCAAGTACTGAAAACTAAGTACTGAGACCTAAGTACTGAGAACCAAGTACTGAGACACAACAGCTGGGAGGAATCTCAAAAAGAGAGTCATATCGGAAGAAGCCAGACCCAAAACCACGGACAGTCTGATTCCGTACGCATAAAGCCTACAAAGGCAAAACTAATCTGTAGGGCAGAAGGTGGATCACTGGCGGCTGGGTGGAGGTTGTTGTTGTTTTTGTTAGGTGCCGTCAAGTCAGTTCCAACTCATAGCGACCCCATGTACAACAGAACGAAACTCTATCTGGTCCTGTGCTGTCCTCGTGGCTTCTGGCATCATGGCAACACGAAAGTCATCACGGTATGACAAACTGACCATCATGTGGAGTGATAGAGAATATTCATTTCTAAATCAACTTTATTGAGGTACAATTTACATTTAATAAGATACACACATTTTAAGGGTTCAATTTGACTAGTTTGGGGAAATAGATACACTGTTTAACACCATGATCAAAATATAGAATGTCCTCCCAAATTTGCCCATACTCCTTTGCAATAATCTGCCCCCATTCTCAGCCCAGCACAACTCAAAATGAGAAGAAACAGCTATAAACACCCATTAATAATAGAAATGTGGAATGTGTGAAGTATGAAACTAGGAAAATTGGAAATCATCAAAAATTAAATGGAACTCATAAGCATTGATATCCTAGGCATTAGTGAGCTGAAATGGTCTGGTATTGGCCATTTTGAATCAGACAATCATATGATCTACTACACCAGGAATGACAACTTGAAGAGGAATGGTGTTGCATTCATCATCAAAAAGAACATTTCAAGATCTATCCTGAAGTACAACGCTGTCAGTGATAGCATAATATCCATATGCCTATGAGAAAGACCAGTTAATATGACCATTATTCAAATTTATGCACCAACCACTAAGGCCAAAGATGAAGAAACTGAAGATTTTTACCAACTTCTGCAGTCTGAAACTGACCAAATACGAAATCAGGATGCACTGATAATTACTGGTGATTGGAATGAAAAAGTTGGAAACAAAGAAGAAGGATCAGTAGTTGGAAAATATGGCCTTGGTGATAGAAACAATGCTGGAGATTCCATGACAGAATTTTGCAAGACCATCTACTTCTTCATTGCAAATACCTTTTCTCACCAACATAAATGGCGACTATATACATGGACCTTGCCAGATGGAATACACAGGAATCAAACCGACTACATCTGTGGAGACAGACGATGGAAAAAATCAATATCATCAGTCAGAACAAGACCAGGGGCTGACTGTGGAACGGACCATCAATTCCTCATATGTGAGTTCAAGCTGAAGCTAGAGAAAATTAGAACAAGTCCATGAGGGCCAAAGTACAACCTTGAGTCTATCCCACTTGAACTGAGAGACCATCTCAAGAATAAACTTGGCACACTGAACACTAATGACTGAAGACCAGGTGAGTTGTTGAATGACATCAAGGACATCATACATGAAGAAAGCAAGAGGTCATTAAAAAGACAAGAAAGAAAGAAAAGACCTAAATGGATGTCAGAAGAGATTCTGAAACTTGCTCTTGAACATCAAGTACCTAAAGCAAAAGGAAGAAATGATGAAGTGAAAGAGCTGAACAGACGATTTCAAAGGGCAACACGAGAAGACAAAGTAAAGTATTGTAATGACATGTGCAAAGATCTGGAGATAGAAAACCAAAAGGGAAGAACACACTCAGCATTTCTCAAGCTGAAAGAACTGAAGAAAAAATTCAAGCCTCAAGTTGCAATATTGAAGGATTCTACTGGGAAAATATTAAATGATGCAGGAAGCATTAAACGAAGATGGAAGGAATACAGAGTCACTATACTAAAAGGAATTGGTTGGCAGTCAACCATTTCAGGAGGCAGCTTATGATCAGGAACCGATGGTACTGAAGGAAGAATCCTAGCTGCACTGAAGGCATTGGCAAAAAACAAGGCTCCAGGAATTGACAGAATATCAACTGAGATGTTTCAACAAATGGATGCAGCACTAGAGGTGCTCACTCATCTATGCCAAGAAATTTGGAAGACAGAGCTACCTGGCCAACCAGCTGGAAGAGATCCATGTTTATGCCTATTCCCAAGAAAGGCAATCCAACCAAATGCAGAAACTATCAAACAATATCATTAATATCACAAACAAGTAAAACTTTGCTGAAGATCATTCAAAAGCAGTTGCAGCAGTACATTGACAGGGAACTGCCAGAAATTCAAGCTGGATTCAGAAGAGGATGTGGACCGAGGGATATCATTGCTGATGTCAGACAGATCTTGGCTGAAAGCAGACAATACCAGAAAGATATTTACCTGAGTTTTATTGACTATGCAAAGGCATTAGACTGTGTGGACCATAACAAATTATGAATAACATGAAGAAAAACGGGAATTCTAGAACACTTAATTGTGCTCATGAGGAATCTGTACATAGAAAAAGAGGCAGTTGTTCGAACAGAACGAGGGGATACTGCACGGTTTAAAGTTGAGAAAGGTATGCAACAGGGTTGTATCATTTCACCATACTTATTCAGTCTGTATGCTGAGCAAATAATCTGAGAAGCTGGACTATATGAAGAAGAACAGGGCATCAGGATTGGAGGAAGACTCATTAACAACCTGTGATATGCAGAGGACACAACCTTGCTTGTTGAAAATGAAAAGGACTTGAAGCACTTACTAATGAACAGCCTTCAGTATGGATTACACCTCAACATAAAGAAAACAAAAATCCTCACAACTGGACCAATAAGCAACATCATGATAAATGGAGAAAAGAATGAAGTTGTCAAGGATTTTATTTTATCTTGATCCACAATCAATGCCCGTGGAAGCAGGAGTCAAGAAATCAAACAACATATTGCATTGGGCAAATCTGCTGCAAGAGACCTCTTTAAAGCATTAAAAAACAAAGCTGTCACTTTAAGGACTAAGGTGTGCCTGACTCAAGCCATGGTATTTTCAATTACCTCATATGCATGTGAAAGCTGAACAATGAATAAGGAAGACTGAAGAATTGATGCCCTTGAATTATGTTGTTGGCAAAGAATATTGAATATACCATGGGCTGCCAGAAGAATGAACAAATCTGTCTTGGAAGAAGTACAGCCAGAATGCTCCTTAGAAGCAGGGATGGCAAGACTTTGTCTCACATACTTTGGACATGTTATCAGGAGGACTCAGTCCCTGGAGAAGGACATCTGCTTGGTGAAGTAGAGGGTCAGTGAAAAAGAGGAAGACCCTCAAGATGCATTGACACAGTGGCTGCAACAATGTACTCAAGCATAACAATGATTATGAAGATGGTGCAAGACCAGGCAGTGTTTCATTCTGTTGTACACAGGGTCACTATGAGTCGGAACCGACTGGACGGCACCTAACAACAATAGCGTGCGCTATCAACCGATGCCTAAGGAAGACCAATGCTGAACTTTGTCTTCCTGCCTGTCTTCATCTCCTCGTGCTGCTATAGCACAAATACTACATTTGGGGTGGGGCAGCTTTAAAGAACAGAGATTTATTGTTTCACAGCTCTGTAGGCTGAAAGTCCAGATCAGGGTCTCAGCCATGTTGATTCCCGGGAGTTCTTGGTTCCTTGGTTTGCAGACCATCCTCACATGGTATCTGTCTTCCTTCACCCCCACGTGTGTTTTTGTACCTACTCTGCTCTTTTTATCACTCAGAAGTGATTAGGTTTAGAACCCACCCCACTTGGGTACAATCTAACAAAGAAAACCCTACTTCCAAAAGGGATTACATCCACAGGTATAGGGTTAGGATTCCAACACATATTTCGTGGAACACAATACAATAGCACTATCTAAGGCCAGAATCATTATTCTGGGGCCACTGGGGCCACGTGTCAGCAGTGTGAGGGGACAGTGGCACCTTCCTAAAGCCTCGGGGCAGTGTCCCCACCAATGGTGCTCCTTCCTGCAGCAGTGGCCCTATACAGGTCCCTGCATGGGAAGCAGGATCATGTCCATGACTCACATTTACGGAATCAGGGAAAAACAGCCACCACGTACATGCCACACTTGTTGTCAAATGATTCTGAAAGGAAAGGCTGAGACAACAGGTATTTCTCAGGCACTTACTTCCTGTGACAATATCCAGCTCATTTCAACAGAGTCCTGGTGACGGCCACCTGATCCAAATGCAGGCCTTGTCATCTGATTCTGTGTGGGGCAGTTTCACCCTTCATTTCTGTTAAAATGACACAATGCCTATGTTCTTTTGTGTTTCCAAATCTGTTCTTGCATCGTGTTTTCATCTGGGTCTAGTTAGATGTGCACTGTGTTTGTTGCATATAATTTGGATGGATAGCTAAAATATGTCTTGATGAAAAATAGCCTTTAAAATTGGAAGCATCATCTATCCATGTTTTAAAAAAAAACACTTCTCTGATTTGTTGTTTAAGATAGCTGTGAAGTGAGAATCCCTTTTCAGGCCTCCTGTTGGAGATTATTTATCAATGATACAATATACATACATATGTATGTATCTGTAAATGTGTAATGTGGTGGTATCAGAGGTCCTCTGACTTGAGGGGGGATAATGAGGATCAGCATCAGCCCAAAGCTGATTCCTATGAGGTGGAGGTCAGACACATCTCTACTCTCCAACTTTTTACCAATTCTGACACCAGCCATCCCTCCACGGCACTCTATACTTCTCTGCTGGGTTTGATAATTAATTCATTGCAACGGCCACACGGAACTAACGGACCATACTCACAGTTGTAGAGTTTATTAGGGAAGTAATAGGTTACAATTCAAGATCATGATCAGTTTGGAAGTAAAAGGAAGAACTCAGGAGACGGTACAGTTTGTCAATCAAGAAGGCTTCCAACCAAGACGGCCCTCAGCTCCTACTGCCACCAGGCCCTTCCACCTGGGTGTGGTCTTTGCTCCGTTCAGGTAAGTTTTACAGCTCCTTAGCTCTGACGATAGGTGCCTGGAGGACTCACTCCACCAGCGAGCTTCTTGCCCAAAGGTGCTCAGCTCTTTCTCGCTCAGTGGGTCAGCGAGCCCACCGCAGCCGTCTTGCTCCAGGGCCTGGGAAGCCCACCACAGATGTCTCACGCAGATCTCCTGGTTCCTGCTGCTCGTACCATCAGTCTTATGCCATTTTGTGCCGTCTCACACCATCTGTCTCCAGTGTTACGGCCCCCTCTGTCTTCTGGGTCTAGGAGGTTCTCAGCACAGGGACCCTGGGTCCAAAAGATGTGCTCAGGTCCTGGCTCTTCTTCTTGATGTTAGTGAGGTCCCCATCAGCCTCTGTGGGATTGGCTCTTTTAAGCTTAGCAGGATGGCAAAACTGACCAATCCCCTCAGCAGGCCACAGTCACCTAGACTGCGTAGTAATTGACCAATCCCTGCACGAGTTTTACATACCTGATTTGCATGGCAGACTAACCAATCACTTTGCAAGATTGTGGCCTAGCAAATCATCTTAGTAGAACTACAAAGCCAGGGCCAGAAAGGTCATACATAAAGAGAGACCTATTGCCCTGCAATATGTATATATATATGTGTGTGTGTGTGTGTGTGTGTGTGTGTGTGTGTGTGTGTAAAGAGCCCTGGTGGTACAAATGGTTAAACACTTGGCTGCTAACCGAAAGGTTGGTGGTTCAAACCCAACCAGTAGCTCACCTAGTGATCTGCTCACATAAAGATTACAGCCAAGAAAACCCTATGGGGCCGTTCTAGTCTATTACATGGAATTGCTATGACTTAGAATCGACTCGATGGCACCTAACAACAACAACATATGAGTTGATTCCAACTCACAGTGACCCTATGGGACAGAGTAGAACTGCCCCAGAGGGTTTCCCAGGCTGTAAATCTTTATGGGAGCAGACTGCCACATCATTCTTCAATGGAGCACCTTGTGGATTTGATACACTGACCTTTCAGTTAGCAGCTGAGCACTTAACCACTGCACCACCAGGGCTCCTTATATATATGTATATGTAGTATATACACAAAGCATCTGTATATATATGTATATATATATATATATATAGTATATACATAAAGTGTATATATATATGTAGCATATACATAAAGCATGTTTATTATATGTAGTATATACATAGAGCATGTATATCTATATGTAGTATATACATAAAGCATGTGTATCTATAGGCAGTATATACATAAAGCATGTGTATCTATAGGTAGTATATACATAAAGCATGTGTATCTACATGTAGTGTATACATAAAGCATGTGTATCTATAGGCAGTATATACATAAAGCATGTGTATCTATAGGTAGTATATATATAAATCATGTGTATCTACATGTAGTATATACATAAATCATGTGTATATATATGTAGTATACACATAAAGCAGATAGGCTTGTAGACAGCAGTGGGCCCAGAGCTGCTCTCTCCTCTGGGCTGAGTTAAGAGCTATGGCTCCTAGAGGAATTAGCAGGATGTGATTTCTCCCAAGACACCCAGCTACCCCACCGAGGGTCTCAGTGACACGAAAAATCTTTGTGCTCCCATGGGACCTGCCGACCTCCTGTCCCAGGGTAGGATGCCCTCTGTCCACCCAATACACCTTGTCTATCTGATGCCCCTTTTCCACTCATTGTCCAACCCCTGAGTCTGTCTCAGTGGATTAACCCAAAAGCACATTCCTGGTCTCCTGGGGAGCAAAGGTGGCCACTGGTGGGACTACCCATGCCCACCCAGTCCTCAGGGTCCTCAGTAGACCTGTAAGACCCCCAGGCAGGACAAATCACCATCACAGGCAAGGCAAAGTTGGGGAGACCCCACTCCCCATCTACCCACATTGAACCCAGAGGTCGGGGGGAAACAAAACCTCCGTGATGGAATGATAAGAACCCTCCACCCACCCCAACTCTTCTCAGACCAAGGAGGCCCTACTGTGACTCCAGACAGAACCTGCCAAGCCGCAACACAGCACCTGCAGTGAGAGACCACCGCATGGGTGGTCAAACGTTAGCACGAAAGTCAGAGTGCCCTGTCCATGGCGAGCATGGCTTCAGTCCCCACCTGGGGAGGCCCCCAATGAGCCTGACACCTCTGCCCTCAGGGAGACGAACGAGGGAAAGCCCTGACCGGGAGGCTTACAGAGTCAAGGATTCCGACTCACGGCAACCCCACGTGTGTCAAAGTGGAACTGCTCCACAGGGCTTTCTGGGCTGTAGTCTTTATGGAAGCAATCGCCAGAGCTTTCTTCCACAGCACTGCTGGTGGATTTGATCCACCAACCTCTAAGTTAATATTCAAGAGAAAAATATGGTGCTTAATCCCCTCAAGCTGGGTATTTTTTTTTACAAGAGCAGTGAGTTAAAACCCTCTGCCTGAGGGCAGCGGACGAAGCCCGCCAGCCTGCAACACGGGGTCCTGCCTGAGGCTGGCAGTGCCCCAATCTCACCAGCCCCTGCGAGCTTCAGCTGCAAAGACAGCAGTCTGCCCCAAGATGCACGGCTCCAATTTTACGGCTCACAGCTCTCCGAGGGACGACATTTCCTTGTGAGGATCTCACCTAATTGTGTTCATCTCTGTGAAGAAGTTCAAATTTTTAATTTATAAAACCTTGCCAGTCATTTATTTTATAAATACAAAATCACTCAAGCCCAAGATGCAGTTAATTTAAAAAGTGGTGACTGCTGTGACCTACCTTGCAATTGAGCCCAGCTAAGAAAGTTCTCCAATAAACAGAAGAGACAAGCTACCCCAATGCTGAGCTTTCTCCTGCTTATTCTAAATATAAGATAAGGTAGGATGAACTCAGGTCTGCAGCAAGCTCGTAAGCCTATGCACTTTGTAGAGACACCGGAGCACCTGCAACCACTCTCCATCAAAAGAGAGGGAGGGTCCCCAAGAACTAAACACAGAGCCATGTGACCCAGCAATGCCACTCCTGGGTACATACCCAAGAGACGTGAAAACATACGTGCACACAGAAACCTGTACATGAATGTTCTCTGCAGCACTGTTCACAATAGCCAGAAGGTGAAAATCACGCAAGTGTCCCTCAGCAGATGATGGATAACAAAATGGGGCCCATCCACACAATGGAGTATTATTCAGCCATAAAGAGAAACGAAGTTCTGGTGCATGCGACATGGATGCGTCTTGGCGACGTGACGCTGAGTGAACTAAGCCCGACTCTGAAGGACACATATTGTATGATCCCACTCACACGAAATACCCAGGACAGGCAAACGCACACACAGAAAGGAGAAGGTCGCCAGGGACTGGGGGAGGGGGATGAAGAGTGACTGCTAACGGGCACGGGGTGTCCCTTGGGGTGATGAGAATGTTCTGGAACTAGTTAGAGGTGGTGCTTGCACATGCTGTGGGTATACTAAATGCTACTCAGTTGTCCCCTTAAATGGTTAAAAAGGTGAATTACATGAATTTTGACTCAGTAAATAGAGGCTGCAGTGTCACATCTGTCCCCGCCCACCTGCTCCCTAAGCTCCCTGACCCCGTAGGCAGGATGACTGTGAAGTGGCCTGCCCAGGGCAGATGTGGAGGACGAGGCCCGGGGTGGGGGGGCAGGGGCAGTGATGCCCATTCAGGCGTGAACGCCAGCCTCCCTGGAATGAGGGCAGATGGACAGAAGGAACCTTAGAGGTTGCGGGGACCTGGGTGTTGGCCCGTGTTCTCCACACCAGCTGCCTGGGGCTGGAGGTGGGACACAGTAGGGGGTGGGGGGGGGCAACATACAGCAGCCCCTCGGAGCGTGCTGCTGTCCCTGGGGGAAAATGGACTCATCTGACCTCACTTCAATTGTAAAGTAATGGCTTTTAGACGACTTCAGTTTCTGGCCCCCGTCTCTGAAATTCTCGGCCCGAGCTTTGTCCCTGAGTCCACCAGCTGCTTACATCGGCCATCAGCTGCACTGTGTCGGCTGGCTGGATAACAGGACGTGACAATAAAACAAACCGCAGGGTAGAGCAAAGTGGAAAGGCTAGGCTCTTACACTGTTGTTTTTATTTCAAAAGGTCTAGTTCCACACAGTACTACTTCCACAAGCAACTGAACCAGGAAAAGATGAACGGAAGCATTGGCCCAACGCCTTTGCATACACTTCGTATGGGCCACTGTGGTTTTTAAATAAGAAACGTTTGAATCCAGGGGCAGTTGAACGGCCTCATACAGTCAGAACTGGGATTGGGGAGCAGCAGTTGACTCAGAAACTCTCTTGTCCAAGTGGGATTCAGGCGTCCCCCACCCACGCGGGGATGGCGTCGCTTGCTTAGAGCTTTCTCACTGAGAAGCTGCGTCCGTCTGCCGTCAGACATCTCAGTGAGAAGGGCGTCTGCTTGGATGGAACCCCCAGATGCCTGCACTGGAGTGGAGCACTGGTGTGTCAAATTTAACCTACCCAGTTTTACCAAAAAGAGGAGTGCCTGGGGAGACGGCCAAGTCGGGGGACCTGCAGGAGATCAGGACCCCACACGCATGCGGACCCCAACCCTGTGGACAGCGATGCGGCAGGTGAGGGCCCAGGGGCATGAGTCTGACCACGATGGAGAGCAGGAGCAGCTGGGGACCGCTCCTGGCGGGACAGAGCCCAGCTGGCCTCCCTGAGTCACCCTGGCCTCCCAGCCGGCTCCACACCTGGCAGACTGCCAAAGGCCGTGGACACTAAGTGGACCAGCCGCACTGGCCTCTGTGCAGTGCCTGTAGGGCCTGGAGGGGTCGCTGTGGATGTCGTCCCCCATGGACACGGACACAGGCATGAAGCGGCGCTGAGGTGTGCATCCTCAGCTGCAGGACGTGGACTGACCCAACCCTAGGCCCCGCAGGGAGCTGGCCTCCAGGGTTCTTATTTTGTAAAATCCACCAGCACGAGGCACGTGGGCTGGGTGTTGGAGACAGGACTGCTCACGTGTCTTACACTTGCAGCTGGATTCTGTTCTCTCTCAGGGACCGCCCAGCCCACCACCCACACTGGGAACACCTTCTGTAGGCCGAGCAGGAAAGACAGTCCTGTCAGAGTCCCCTAAAGGAAGGCGTAGCCACTGACAGGCCCACAGCCTTTCTGGCCCATCAAGGCTCACACCGGGCCCCAGGGGTGGGGGCGCACTGCCTGCACATCTCAGATTGGGGTGCGGGGGACGCTCTGCCACCCCGCCCCTACCCCATTTCTCCGAACAGTGGCTCCCAGAGCACCTAGACAGTCAGTGGGAGCCAGTCCTCCAGCAGCCCCAGGGAGATGCCCTTCTCGGCCCCGGACATGTGTGCTCACAGCCTCCACAACGGCCCACGGCCCTGCTTCCTGGTGTCCCCACCCTCTGCAGCCCTCCCACCGTGTGCAGGGCTGTCTGTGTAACCAGTGGCCTAGGATGGACGAGATGGCCTGCCACCCCCTAAATATGGTTACAGGGACTGCAGCTTCGTCTATCTGTCTCTCTCTGTGTCCCTGTCTCTCTCTGTGTCTCTGTCTCTCTCTGTGTCCCTGTCTCTCTCTGTGTCCCTGTCTCTCTCTGTGTCTCTGTCTCTCTCTGTGTCTCTGTCTCTCTGCGTCCCTGTCTCTCTCTGCATCCCTGTCTCTCTCGTCTCTGTGACTCTCTGTATCTCTGTCTCTCTCTGTGTCCCTGTCTCTCTTGTGTCTCTGTCTCTCTCTGTGTCTCTGTGACTCTGTGTCCCTGTCTCTCTCTGTGTCCCTGTCTCTCTCTGTGTCTCTGTCTCTCTCTGTGTCCCTGTGACTCTCTGTGTCCCTGTCTCTCTCTGTGTCTCTGTCTCTCTCTGTGTCCCTGTCTCTCTCTGTGTCCCTGTCTCTCTCTGTGTCCCTGTCTCTCTCTGTATCTCTGTCTCTCTCTGTATCTCTGTCTCTCTCTGTGTCCCTGTCTCTCTCTGTGTCTCTGTGACTCTCTGTATCTCTGTCTCTCTCTGCGTCCCTGTCTCTCTCTGTGTCTCTGTGACTCTCTGTGTCTCTGTCTCTCTCTGTATCTCTGTCTCTCTCTGCGTCCCTGTCTCTCTCTGTGTCTCTGTGACTCTCTGTGTCTCTGTCTCTCTCTGTATCTCTGTCTCTCTCTGTGTCCCTGTCTCTCTCTGTGTCTCTGTGACTCTCTGTATCTCTGTCTCTCTCTGTATCTCTGTCTCTCTCTGCGTCCCTGTCTCTCTCTGTGTCCCTGTCTCTCTCTGTGTCCCTGTCTCTCTCTGCGTCCCTGTCTCTCTCTGTGTCTCTGTGACTCTCTGTGTCTCTGTCTCTCTCTGTATCTCTGTCTCTCTCTGCGTCCCTGTCTCTCTCTGTGTCTCTGTGACTCTCTGTGTCTCTGTCTCTCTCTGTATCTCTGTCTCTCTCTGCGTCCCTGTCTCTCTCTGTGTCTCTGTGACTCTCTGTGTCTCTGTCTCTCTCTGTATCTCTGTCTCTCTCTGCGTCCCTGTCTCTCTCTGCGTCCCTGTCTCTCTCTGTGTCTCTGTGACTCTCTGTGTCTCTGTCTCTCTCTGTGTCCCTGTCTCTCTCTGTGTCCCTGTCTCTCTCTGTGTCCCTGTCTCTCTCTGCGTCCCTGTCTCTCTCTGTGTCTCTGTGACTCTCTGTGTCTCTGTGACTCTCTGTGTCCCTGTCTCTCTCTGTGTCTCTGTGACTCTCTGTGTCTCTGTGACTCTCTGTGTCTCTGTCTCTCTCTGTGTCTCTGTGACTCTCTGTGTCTCTGTCTCTCTCTGCGTCTCTGTCTCTCTCTGCATCCCTGTCTCTCTCTGTGTCTCTGTGACTCTCTGTGTCTCTGTCTCTCTCTGTGTCCCTGTCTCTCTCTGTGTCTCTGTGACTCTCTGTGTCTCTGTGACTCTCTGTGTCTCTGTCTCTCTCTGTATCTCTGTCTCTCTCTGCGTCCCTGTCTCTCTCTGTGTCTCTGTGACTCTCTGTGTCTCTGTCTCTCTCTGTATCTCTGTCTCTCTCTGCGTCCCTGTCTCTCTCTGTGTCTCTGTGACTCTCTGTGTCTCTGTCTCTCTCTGCATCTCTGTCTCTCTCTGTGTCCCTGTCTCTCTCTGTGTCTCTGTGACTCTCTGTATCTCTGTCTCTCTCTGTATCTCTGTCTCTCTCTGCGTCCCTGTCTCTCTCTGTGTCCCTGTCTCTCTCTGTGTCTCTGTGACTCTCTGTGTCTCTGTCTCTCTCTGTGTCTCTGTCTCTCTCTGCATCTCTGTCTCTCTCTGTGTCCCTGTCTCTCTCTGTGTCTCTGTGACTCTCTGTATCTCTGTCTCTCTCTGTATCTCTGTCTCTCTCTGCATCTCTGTCTCTCTCTGTGTCCCTGTCTCTCTCTGTGTCTCTGTGACTCTCTGTATCTCTGTCTCTCTCTGTATCTCTGTCTCTCTCTGCGTCCCTGTCTCTCTCTGTGTCCCTGTCTCTCTCTGTGTCTCTGTGACTCTCTGTGTCTCTGTCTCTCTCTGCATCTCTGTCTCTCTCTGTGTCCCTGTCTCTCTCTGTGTCTCTGTGACTCTCTGTATCTCTGTCTCTCTCTGCGTCCCTGTCTCTCTCTGTGTCCCTGTCTCTCTCTGTGTCCCTGTCTCTCTCTGTATCTCTGTCTCTCTCTGTGTCCCTGTCTCTCTCTGTGTCTCTGTCTCTCTCTGTGTCTCTGTGACTCTCTGTGTCTCTGTCTCTCTCTGCGTCCCTGTCTCTCTCTGTGTCCCTGTCTCTCTCTGTATCTCTGTCTCTCTCTGTGTCCCTGTCTCTCTCTGTGTCTCTGTCTCTCTCTGTGTCTCTGTGACTCTCTGTGTCTCTGTCTCTCTCTGCGTCCCTGTCTCTCTCTGCGTCCCTGTCTCTCTCTGCGTCCCTGTCTCTCTCTGCGTCCCTGTCTCTCTCTGCGTCCCTGTCTCTCTCTGCGTCCCTGTCTCTATCTGTGTCTCTGTCTCTCTCTGTATCTCTGTCTCTCTCTCTCTGTCTCTCAGATTTCTCCTTTTCAGGGGGCACACCCAAGCAGCCCATGGCTGTGAAGGGAAGCCTTGACCAGCTGCAGGAGGAGCAAGGGCTGCAGCCAGCAGTAGTGCTGGTCAGCTTGGAAGTGGCCCCTCAGCCCCATCCGGCCTCGGATGACGCAGCCTCTCCAAAGACCGAGTCTGTACGGCCAGCTCAGCCGCTCCCAGACCCCACCCACAGACACTGAGACAGTGAACGTGTGTTTTTTGGATGCTAAGTTTTGGGGTAGTGTGGAACAATAGAAAACTCACACCACAGGAAAGATTTTTTTTTTTTTGACTTTAACAAACAGATTTATTTTCTCACAATTTAGGAGTCCAGAAGTCCAAACTCAGTGTGCAGGCTCTAGGGGAAGACTTTCCTTTGCTGGCTCTGGGGAAAGACCCTTGTCTCTCCGCAGCTCCTGTTCCTTGGTTCCTTGATGACCCTCATGCGGTAGAGCAACATTCTCCGCTCATCTCTGCTTGCTTGCTTAATCTGCTCATAGCTCAGTTTGCGGACTTGATACCAATCATGTGGAGTACTGATCCATGCACGCTTTTTCTGTAAAGGGTTCTCTGGCCAGATAGTTTTGGGAAATGCTGTATTTCCTTTTTGAAGAGTCAGAATGTCTATTAATAAAGTATTAGAGAAGACCCTTTGAGACTGAGGCAGCTCGACTTCTTGTGTCCCTTGTCTCTTCAGCTTCTGCTTCTGTTCCTGTGGCCTCTTGGCCCTCAAGCCTCATGCCCGCATCTGCCCTGCTGGGACAAGTGTTCCAAACCTTTGTAGCTCCACCAGTATAAGTGCCCGGAGGCACCCCACTCTGCCAGGAAGGCTCCTGAACACAGGCACTCAGCTCCCTCGCTCCATGGGTCTGCAAGCCTAGGTCCACCGATAAGTGCCCAGAGGCACCCCACTCCGCCAGGAAGCCTCCTGCACACAGGCACTCAGCTCTCTCGCTCCATGGGTCTGCAAGCCTAGCTCCACTGATAAGTGCCCAGACGCACCCCACCCCACCAGGAAGCCTCCTGCACACAGGCACCCAGCTCTCTCGCTCCATGGGTCGGCTCCAGTGCCGTCTCACACTGGTCTCCTGGTTCTACTGCTGTTGGTTCTGTGCTGCTGCTTGTCCTCTGTCACTGCCGCAGGTCTGTCCATTCACAGTTTTAAAATCGCTTCCACATTTTAGGTATCTGTTAGAGCAGCACCCCACTCTCGGTAGCAAATTCTGTCTTAGTTATCTAGTGCTGCTACAACAGATATACTGCCCGTGGATGGCTTTAACAAAGGGACATTGATTTCCTTAAAGTGAAGTAGGCTAGAAGTCCAAATTCAGGGCATCAGCTCCAGGGGAAGGCTTTCTCTCTCTCTCGGCCTTCTCACCAGTGTTCCCCTGAACTAGGGTCCTTGCGCAGGGACCCCGGTCCAAAAGACGTGCTGAGGTCCTCCCAGGAAATGTTTTTTAAAAATTAACTACTCCCTGGGACAGAAGGACCATTTTGAGGACCAGCAGTCCTGGCAAAAAGCCACAAACACCCAGGGCCCCCACAGCACAGGGGAGCAGCGTGTGTCCTAGTTTCCAAGCCCACATACCCCTGAAGGGAACACTCGGCAGAGTCCAGGACTCAGCCCACCTCCCGCATCTTCTAGAGCCATCCTGGTGGTCTGGCGTCCACCCTGCAGCGAGGGCACGGGCCTTCAGGGGTGTGGCTGCTTAGCTTCCCTGCCTCTCAGAGAGGGCTCAGAGGATGCCGCCTCTGTTGCCAGCCGACAGCCCATCCCACCTGGCTCAGGACGCAAGGACAGGCCCTCAGGCCAACACGCGAGGGCACGCCCTGGCAGAGGAGAGCCATCACCTTCCAGAGCGACCACCCTGGTGGATGAGAAGACTGGGTGGGAGGCAGCAGGGAGAGACATGCAATGTCACAGATCTGTGTTTCTCCTCCAGCCCTCGCAGAGACGAAGACAACTTCTGACAGTAAAGACTGTATTCCTTTTATCCCCACGGTGTGTTAGCAGAAGCCGCAGCTGCCTCTCCCCACTTCCTGTGGTCGCCAGAGACCCGGCCCTGCAGCCCACACGCAGCCTCGGCCCAGGCCAGAGACCAGGCTCTGCAGCCTGTGTGCAGTCTTTGCCCTCGGCACCTGGGCTAGACGTGGGAGCTGACCCTTCGCCATCCAGGCACTCTGATCCTCCGGCTGGCCCTGGGTTCTGTCGATGGTGAAACCGTCTGTAGGGTGAAGTGTGGGTTGGGTCCTGGAATCCTGAGGGTGCTGTGCAAGGTGGGGAGGCTCAGTCCTTTATGTCTCCAGATGCCACCCTGAGGTGCTGAGCCCTCTTGGGGGTAAGCTGACAACATCTGTTCACAAAGGTTCCAGCTAGCAGGAGCCTCGAGGGAGACCTGTACACGGCTGGTGTCTCAGTCACCTTCTGCTGCTGTAACAGAAATACTACACGTGGGTGGCTTGAGAGGACAGAAATTTATTTTCTCACAGTTCAGGAGGCTAGAAGCCTGAATTCAGGCACCAGCTTTAGGGGAAGGCCCGCTCTCTGCGGGCTCTGGGGGAAGCTCCTTGTCTCAGCTTCCGTAGCCCAGGATTCCTTGGCTGAGACTGGCCGTCTCCACTTGGCATCGATCTTCCCCCATTTGTGCTTGCTTGTCTCCGACTACGCCGCTCTTATAGCTCAGAAGTGATTAGTGTACGACCCACCCTACACGGATAGGATCCCTGGGGGCACAGTGGTTAAGAGCTATGGCTGCTAACCAAAAGGTCGGCAGTTTGAATCCACCAGCCGCTCCTTGGAAACCTATGGGGCAGCTCTACTCTGTCCTATAGGGTCACTATGAGTCGGAATCAACTCGACGGCAACGGGTCTTTTTTTTTTTTTTTCCTACACTGATATGGCCTCATTAACAGAGCAAGGAAAACCCTATTTCCAAACAGGATCACATCCACAGGGGTAAGAGTTACAGCTCCAACACATATTTTTTGGGAACACGATTCACTTCCTAACTGCGTGTGCCCCCTGGCTTCCGGAAGTGGTCTGAGGGCTGCCTGCAGCCTTGCTTATTCCTCCAGCGACCTGCTTCTTCTGCTGCTTCCCCACCCGGCCATTTGCCCTCAGCATCTGTTCCTACCCAGCGATTAGCTGCCAGGAGAATGGAGCTCCGTGAACAGTGAGCCGCGAGGGTGCAGTAAAGCAAAGGGACCGAGCGCTGGTCCACCAGGCCAGTGCCCCAGCAGCACACTCCCGCTCAGCGCATGGCTGTCGTTTCTGGGTGCCTCCTCCTGCCCAGCCCAGCTGCTAAGTGCAGGTGGACTCCTGCAGGACTCGGGACTTCTGAGCTGTGCCGGGTCCCCAAAGCCCCAAAAGCCTGCTGTCATCCCAGCTCTGGGTAACCAGAAGCAGACCCAGCACCTTCTTTGGGGCAGTCGGAAGACTCTGACCCCATGGGTGGTTTTACCTGGTGCTGCCCCCCACCCCCCTGGAGCAAAACCAGGTAAGCCAGCTGCCACTTAGTCGACGCGGACTCATGACATGCCCACGTGTCAGAGGAGAAAAACGCTCCAGGTTTTCAGTGGCTAATTTTCCAGAAGTGGACATTTTCTCTGCCAGAAATGCCTGGGTCCGGGGCTGCAACCTGAAGCTTCCTTCCTGCGCGGTGCTGACCTGTTTCCCCCCAGGTTCCCTGATCGATTGTGGTCTGCCGGCTGGTCACCTCATGCCTGGTACTTCTCAGAGGTGACCCCCGCCCGGCCCCCCCACTCCCTCGAACCCTGCTAGGCCAGCAGTTGAGGCGCCGAGGAACTCTCTATTCAGCTCGTCACCTCATGTCTGGTCCCTCTCAGAGATGACCGCCGCCCAGGGCCGCCCCCCTGTCCCCCTGGACCCTGCTAGACCAGCAATGCAAGACTCTAAGGAAGTCTGTGGGAATGGGCACCTCTGCATCACGACCAGCTCTGCACACAAGCTCCCGACCGAGGGAGACGCATCTCATGATTTCTAGGTCACTAACAGGCCCTCGAAAGGCTATTTTTAACTAAATCATGTGTGCTTTTTATAAAAGGAACAGAACTGACTCTTCCTGCTCCACAGTGTCCACCGCTAATGGTGAGATTTGTCTTCAAAAGTCTAAGAGAAAAGTTCAACACAATTCATAATAAAACTTGGTAAATTATACATTTGTATCTTTCTGAGCTGGAATTCTTTTCAGAAGCTCACAGGTTGTTTTTTTTTAAGACCTACACAGTTAACATTTTCTGAGACATCTTTATCAACACAAAAAGGTCAGAATCCTACAGAGTTCTGCATGCAAAGCCACCAGAAGGCTGATTCTGCTGATTCTCCGGAGTGAGGAGAATAATGAGGGAGTGGGGGTGGGGCGGGGGGTGCAGAGAACCTGGGGGCACCAGGGAAGGGAACTGGGGATGCAGAGAACCTGGGGCACCAGGGAGGAGGGGCTGGGGTGCAGAGAACCAGGGAAAATCAGGGAGGGGCAGGGGTACAGAGTGAGTTTATCTGCTACCCCGTGGTGTCTCAGCCTCTAGGTGCGTCTGGGCTTCTTTCCACACCCCTCACCCCTCATTTGCTGCTCTTCCTTCTGTAGGGGTTGATGCCAGATGTAGGGCGGGGGAAGCCCAGCAGTGCCTCCTCCCCCAGCCACCAGGCGGAAATAAACCTGCTCCCCTCCCCCTATAAAAGACCTGGCCGAGGCGTAGGCAACCTACAGGGTGCAAACATAACCTTGTGGTTGGAAGTAGCTCCAAGAAGGGACAGCGCAGCTCCAAGGAGCCTGGAGACTAATGGCACCGGACAAGTTTTGTTTTCAAACGTGCTGCCCAGGCTGCAAGTGGGGGCTTACAGAATGCAGGCCGTTGCATTTGCTAAGTCTAAGGTGAACCTCCAAAAACGGAAGGGAGGGAGGGAGGAGGAGGGAGAGAAAGAGAAAGAGAGAGAGAAACAATGAGAGAACAGATGGGAGAGAGGGGAGGGTCCCATGGCCAGGCCAGCAGAGACAGGCTGGGTTGCCTTCAGTTCGTACCTGGAGGCAGACAGTGCCCACAATGGGGTGGAGTCGCCTGGCCTGAACCCTCTGCTGCTGTTAGAACTGCTGGACTTGTCAGGCAGAGCCTGTCTAACCTGGGCCCAGGGCCACAGCTCCTGGGACCAGCACAGCCTGTGGGAAGGGGCAGTGCCAGGGGCCTTGGGATTGTCCACCCCAGAGTCCTGGAGCAAGGCAGTGGCATTGGTGAGTGCTAACAGGGCAGTCTCTGTCTGAGGGCGGGGAGCCACTGTCACCGTGGATACCATGGGTACCACCCAGAGGGTCCCCAAGTGGTGCACCTACAGGTCCCCACCCCACCCCATGCTCCCCCTGTGAGAGTCCCCAGCCTGTATCCAGACAGTCCCTGCCTTGACGTGCAGGTGGGGCATCCACCCCTCCAACAGAGAAGCCTGATTGTCCTTGGCTGAGGCCCAGTGGGGGTGAGAGTTTGTGCGTGAAGCTGCCACATGTAGCAGGTGGCAGGATGTGTCGATCTCCACCCTTGTCCTTCCAAGAGGGATGCGCAGGGACTTCACTCTGGGGCTTCCGCTGCCAAGAGTCAGAGTCCTGGCCCAAAGTGGTGGCTAAAAGGGGCACCCCACAGGTCCTTGCTGGGCTCTGCACAGACCCACAAGACCCCGAGTGAGCCATCCCAGGACAGGGCTGGATCTCCACCATGACCACGGATCTCCAGTCTCCATCCCCCAGGACCCCCGAGTGAGCCCTCCCAGGAGGAGGCTGGATCTCTACCATGACCACAGATCTCCAGTCTACATCCCCAGGATCCCTGAGTGAGCCCTTCCTGGAGGGGGCTGGGTCTCCACCATGATGACAGATGCCAATCTCCATCCCACTGAGACACTACACCACCACCCCAAGTGAGTCCTCCCAGGATGGGGCTGGGTCTCCACCATGACTGTGGACTCTGATCTCCATCCCATTGAGACCAAGGCTAAAACTTTCCTAAATTTGATGAAAAACATAAATTTACAGACTCAAGAAGCACAGAAAACCCAAAGCAGAATACACACAAAGAAACCACACCTAGGCACAGCATATCACACTGCTGAAAACCACAAATAAAGAGAAAGCTTTGAAGCAGCTAGAGCAAAATGAGACATTTCATAAAGGAGAACCGAGACATAAATGATGACTGACTTCTCATCAGAGAAATGGAATAACACCCTTAAAGTGCTGAACTTTCAACCCAGAATTCCTCATCTAGCAAATATTTTCTTTTAAAAATGAAGACAAACAGAAAGATTTTCTGACAAGTAAAAACCTAAAGAATGTATAACTGTAGACCTGGACTGTGAGAAACGCTAAAGGAAGTTCTTTGGGCTGAAAGGAGTTGACACCACATGGAAACCGGGTCTATAAAGCTGGGCTGAAGAGCACCAGAAATAGTAAACAGGTAAGTAAATAGAAAGATTGTATTTTTTCTTCTCCCAGTTCTTTATAAGTCATATAACTATTTCAAATAGAAATGATAAGTTTATAATGTATACAGATTTAATACATATGAAACAGTGGCATGTGGATGGGGTGATAAATGGAGCTAATTGTTGTAAAGTTCTTACCTCTAAGATGAAGTGGCTCAAAATAAGTAGACTGGGGCAAGTTAAAGATGCATACTGTAATTCTGTGAGCAGCCATTAAAATAATTCTGCAAAGAGGCAGAGGTGAAAAGCCATTAGGGGAATTAAGAAGTATTCAATTAACTCTAAAGAAGTCAGGAAAGAAGCAATAGAGGATCAAAAACAGAAGGCAGAATAGAAGCCAATAGCTGGAAAATTATGAGTAAAGTAAAACAAAGATAAGTAAAATGAAGGAAATAATCTTTTAAAAAAGAGAGAGAATTCAGTGATGTAGAAAACAGGGGAAAAGGGCAAATTAACAAAGCCAAAAGTTGATTCTTTTGAAGAATGTAATCAATATCACTGAATTGTATATGTAGAAATTGTTAAATTGGTGTATGTTCTGCTGTGTATATTCTCAACAACAAAAAATTATAAAAATACCAGAAGTGAAGCAAAAAAAAAAAAAAACAAGAAAGAGTAGGACAAATCAAATTAACTTGTATTTGAATGTTTATAATAATATAATAGATAAATAAATAAAAAGATGAATGAAATTTTTATACACCCTAATCAAGTCTGATGGAGCCCTGGTGGTGAAGTGGTTAAGAGCTACATCTGCTAACCAAAAGGTTGGCAGTTTGAATCCACCAGCAGCTCCTTGGAAACCCTATGGGGCAGTACTTCTCTGTCCTATAGGCTTGCTGTGGGTCAGAATAGACTCGATGGCAATGGGTTTTTGGTATCTAATCTGATCAAGAAATAAAGAAGTCACAAATTATCAATTTCAGAAATGTAAGAAGAGATATCACTACAGATCCTACAGTCATATACAGGGAAATCAGGGAATATTATAAACCATTTTATGACAATAAATGTGATAACTAAGATGAAATGGAAAAATTCTTTGAAAAATACATTTTACCAAAACGGTCACAGAATAAAATAGAAGATCTGAATATCAACCTAAATTGAGGAGCATCCTACAAAATAACTGGCCCATACTCTACAAAAATTCCAAGGTCAAGAAATACAAAGGGCTAAAAAAAAACTGTTCACAATTAAAAGAGACTAAAGGGACAAACAATGTATTGCATTAGGCAAATCTGCTGCCAAAGACCTCTTTAAAGTGTTAAAAAGCAAAGATGTCACTCTGAGGACTAAGGTGCACCTGACCCAGACCACAGTGTTTTCAATCACCTCATATGCATGTGAAAGCTGGACAATGAATAAGGAAGACTGAAGAAGAATTGCTGCCTTTGAATTATGTATGGTGTTGGAGAAGAATATTGAATATACCATGGACTGCCAGAAGAACAAACAAATCTATCTTGGAAGAAGTACAGCCAGAATGCTCCTTAGAAGTGAGGATAGTGAGACTTTGTCTCACATACTTTGGACATGTTATCAGGAGGGACCAGTCCCTGAAGAAGGACATCATGCTTGGTAAAGTAGAGGGTCAGCGAAAAAGAGAAAGACTCTCAGTGAGATGGATTGACACAGTGGCAGCAACAATGGGTTCAAACATAGCAATGATTGTGAGGATGGCACAGGACTGGGCAGTGTTGCGTTCTGTTGTACAAAGGGTTGCTATGAGTTGGAACCAACTTGATGGCACCTAACAACAACAACAAAGGGAAACATGACAATTAAATGTGGCATGTGATCCTGGATTAGATCCAGGATCTAGAAAACGTAACTATAAACGACATTCTGGCACAATTGATGAAATTTGTCCATGGGCTCTGGATTAAGTCACACTATTTTACTGATATTAAGTTTCCTGATTTTGATAGTAATACTACGGTTATGAAAGAGCTTGTCCTTGTTTTAGGGACTACACACTGAATTCTAGTCCATCTTCGTTATTTGTGGATTCTGTATTTGTGAATTCTCCTACTCGCTAAAATCTATTTGTAACCCCAAAATCAATACTTGTGTTGCTTTTACAATTATTTGCAGACATGTACGTGCTCAGAGCTGCAAAAAACTTGGGTCGTCTGAAGCAGACATTTCCAGCTGAGGTTTAACAAGGCTGGTTAGCTAATTCACTGTTCACGGTGGCTTTAGAGAACATAATTACCATGAATAACAAGAATCAACTGCATTTAGGGACAAATGGGCATGACATCCTCAACTTTTCTGCTTATTCTCTCAAATTGATTCAGGGAAATGTACACACCTATACGTACAGATGCATACGCAGGAGTGAGAGAGCGAGCGTGGTAGACGAGTAGAACCGTAATGCAAACAGGACGAATGCTCAGCAGCTAGGGGATTTGGGTAAAGGGTATAGGATAATTTCTTGTACTTTTCTTTCAACTTGTGTGTATGTTTGAAATTATATCAAAATAATTGAAAGTAACCAAAAAACCATCACAGCAGCTCTACCTGACACGTGCTTATTCAGAATCTCCACAGACAGGGTTTGTATGAGTTCCCTGTGGCTGTTGCACAAGCTTGGTGGCTTAAAACCACAGACACTGTTTCACAGGTCTGGAGGACAGAGTCCAAAATCAAAGTACTGGCAGGGCTCTGCTCTCTCTGAAGCTCCAGAGGGGAATCCTTCCTCATCTTCTCCAGCTTCTGCTGGCTCCAGGCGTTTTGTGGCTCCAGGCGTTCCGTGGCTTGTGGCCACATCACTCCTACCTCTGCTTACATCCACACATGGCCTTCTCCCCTTGTCTCAGGGTCTCAAATCTCCCTCTTCCTTCTCTTAGAAGGACACCTGTCACTGGATTCAGGGCTCACACTAAATCCAAGATCTCGAGATCCTTAACCATGTCTGCACAAAGCCTTTTGCCAATAAGGACACGTTCACAGGTACTGGGAGTTAAGAAACAAAATTCCACCCACCACACTTGGTGACCGACCCCCCACTCAGAGGAGTGAGGACTCCGAGGTTTTAATCCGAGCTTCATTTCAAGACTTTAGGAGCATGAACTGCAAGACACTAGAAACATCTAAAAGAAGCTGGCGTAGGATGGCTCTCCAGTGATGCTTTGACAACAGGGTCACAGGAGCTGGAATCGGGGAGGAGAAGGCACTCTCTGTCCATCTTGAACATAGATGCTGGTGGATGGATAAACAGACAGACGGACAGATGAAGGAATGACCAGTTGGCAGGCTCAGGACCAGTTAGAGGCCCCAGAGTGCAGGTGGAACTCTGGCAGTGGGTGGCCCTGAGGAGTCATTTGAACAAAACTTACATCCATAAAACAAATAACAGAAGCTCTTGCCTTTTTAATTTTCAACCAGTCTGTATTTATAAACATCTCCATTCATTTTCACTTGAACACAGAAGTCATTTAAATTTTAATTTCAATAGCACAAAGTATGAGTACCATTATTCTTGTCCACTTCTTTTTTCTTGGAAAAGACAGGAAGCTCCTAGCCAAGTGAAAAATAAGTTGCTAGGTTAATAAATAATGAAACACAAAGCAAACTACTTGTGCTTAATTTTTCATACTTCTATGAATATTATAGTGGATAATTGAAGGCTCCCATAGACTGCAATAATCAAGCCTCCAAGGGGCCGGGTGGGCCCAGGGCCGCCTCTTCCCTGGCCCTGTCCATGCCGTTTGTGTAAAATGAATGCACGGTGCATTCCGTTTTCCAGTCATTGAAGAAAGATTTGAAGAAAGATGACACTTCACCCCCACAATGGTCCGGTGTCCTCCGGAAAAAGTGATGGAGAAAGGCCTCGGGTGCCACGCCAACCAGCCTTTGCACAGAGGGGCCCCCGGACACAGGGTGCAAGGCAGGTGGTTTTGCTTTGTGCAGAAAAAGACATTTCTGCTTGTCTCCATGGAAGGAAGGAAGAAGGAAAAGCAGGAGGGGAGAGAGGGAGGGAGAAGTTCATCAGAAGGCCAGGGCGTCCAGAGGCCCCTGAGGAAGAGGACCATCGCCCTGGCAAACACTGAGTGTAGGTGATGGGTGGAGACAAGGACTCAGCACTTGGACATGCATTCCCCTCGCAACCCCCTCGCCCCCAGGAAGCAGTTACTTGCTGAAGCCGCTGCTCAAGTAGCCATTGAGACCAGACAGTGCCTCCGATGAGCCCGGGAGACTGGAGGTCATCAGTGCTGGTCTGTCAGGTCCGTGATGAACATTTTGGGAATCTTTCCCAAGTGCCTGTTTCAGGCATCAGCAGGCGTCCCCAGCAGGGACCCAGGGCACAAAGAGTGTGGATCTGCTTTGAGTAGCACCTCTCTCATGGTCCCCAGTCCTGTGGCCTCATCTAGGTCCACAAGGCCCTTCCTTCTGGAAAGGGGAGCAGGTGAAACCCAGCAGCTGTTTCCCTAAACGTGACACTAGGGTGCAGGATTGGGAGCCCCCAGGCCCTCACACTCAGGTTCAGAACCTCCCTCCTGGCCCCAGCTGATGGCCAGGTGCCAGGTGCCAAAATGTCCCTGAGGACAGAGGGTCACGGGGACCCCCAGCTGACCCCGAGCCTTCCGTGGGGCTGGCACCACCACCATGGGCCAGCAGCATCTGCTTGTGAGGTTTCCATCGATGCCTGCACCCATTATGGCTGGCTGATCTTGCATTTAAGCAGGTGCCTGCTGGGACTCTGCGCTGGGAGAATAATGGGAAAAGCCTGCTTATGCTGAGAAGGTGAACAGGACACGTGGGCAGGGGGGCACTGCCTAACAGGATGGCTAAAAATAGAGCCAGCGCCCCGAGAAGCGGAGTGTGGGCAGGGGCTCAGGCCCGTCCTTTTCTATGTGAGAGAGGACAGTCACCATTAACATGAGGGGGACTTCGGATGTTACAGCAGAGACATGAACCACGCAGCCACGGCCGTCATCAGGAATTGTGGTCAGAGCCAAACACCACAAAATCATCCCGGGTACCTCTTATGGAATGTCCCCCACACACCACATCCTACCTGCAAGATTCTCTCACCTGCCTCACAGCCCCCTGCCTGGCACGGCCCCTGTGTCCTGGCCCTCCAATGTGGGTGTAGCCCCTGTGATCTGGCCCCCCAACCCAATGGCGACTAACAGCTACAGCATCAGTGCCTGAAATTGCATGAGGTCAGGGCCACCAGAATCAGACACTCAGGGTCCTCCCTGGCAGGACACCCTCGGGGCCGAGGTGTCTCCTACAGCCTCCTGCCCTGCTGCTTCTCAGGTCCCATGTGGCTCTCAGGCCAGCCCGCCTGCTCAGGGGTACATTCATGGAGAGGCCTGGGGACTCTCTCTGGCCGCTTCCGAGATTCTCAGAGCCAGTAGGCACCACCCAATCCCTTTCTGGCCACAATCAGCCCCAGAGAGCTGGCCAGATCCCACAGAAGCCCTCTAACCTTGTCCTTTCCCTCCCAGGTTTCTGGAGCCCAGTGGGATGAGTGGGTGGGGGGTCCAGCAAGTCTAGGCTCAGACCCTTCTCTCCCTCTGAGGTGAAAGGTGTGGAAATTTCCAGAAACCATTTGTTCCACAAATGCTTATTGTGTCTTCTCTGGGGAAGTATGTCCTGGGGTGGGGAGACAGCCTAAACCAAGTGCCAAAAACCAAACCCAATTCTGACTCATGGTGACCCAGGGACGGATTACCCAGTCAGCAAGGTAAGCATGTGATTAGGGCATCAACAAAACAGGGGCAGCATCTGTCCAAAGCAAAGCCCCACAGATGCCAAGCAGGCAGGACACAAGGAAAAGTGTGCACCACAGTGGAAGAGATCTGGCAGGGCGCTCAACGAAACTGATACCAGCTCCAGAGTGTGAGAATGTACTGGCTGGAAATGAAGTCCGCGCAGGGTCATGAGGGCGCCCACACACAAGGTTGTTTAGGCTGAGAGACCCCTAACTTCAAGGACATCACACATGAAGAAAGCAAGAGGTCATTAAAAAGACAGGAAAGAAAGAAAAAACCAAAATGGATGTCCGAACAGACTCTGAAACTTGCTCTTGAACGTTGAGTAGCTAAAGCAAAAGGAAGAAATGATGAAGTAAAAGAAATGAACAGAAGATTTCAAAGGGCAGCTGGAGAAGACAAAGTAAAGTATTACAATGATATATGCGAAGACCTGGAGTTAGAAAACCAAAAGGGAAGAACATGCTCGGCATTTCTCAAGCTGAAAGAACTGAAGAAAAAAATCAAGCCTCAAGCTGCAATACTGAAGAATTCTCCAGAGAAGATATTAAACAATGCACGAAGCATCATAAGAAGATGAAAGGAATACACAGAGTTACTGTACTAAAAAGAATTCGTCTACCTTCAACCATTTCAGGAGGTAGCATATAAGCAAGAACGAACGGTACTGAAGGAAGAAGTCCATGCTGTACTGAAGGCATTGGCAAAAAATGAGACTCCAGGAATTAATGGAATACCAATTGAGATGTTTCAACAAACAGATGCAGCGCTGGAGGTGCTCACTCTTCTTAACCAAGAAATTTGGAAGACAGCTACCTGGCTAACCGACTGAGTGGAAGAGATCCATATTTGTGCCAATTCCAAAAAAAGGTGATCCAATGGAATGTGGAAATTATTGAACAATATCATTAATATCACACACAAGTAAAATTTTGCTGAAGATCATTAAAAAATGGTTGCAGCAGTACATCAACTAGGAACTGCCAGAAATTCAAACCAGAATCAGAAGAGGATGTGGAACAAGGAATATAATTGCTGATGTCAGACGGATCCTGGCTGAAAGCAGAGAATACAGAAAGATGTTTACCTGTTTTATTGACTATGCAAAGGCATTTGACTGTGTGGATCATAACAAATTATGGGTAACATTTCAAAGAACGGGAATTACAGAACACTTAATTGTGCTCATGAGGAACCTGTACACAGATCAAGAGGCAGTCATTCGAACAGAAGAAGGGGATACTGCATGGTTTAAAGTCAGGAAAAGTGTGCCTCAGAGTTGTATCCTTTCACTGTACCTATTCAATCTGTATGGAGCAAATAATCTGAGATGTTGGACTATATGAAGAACAGGGCATCAGAATTGGAGGAAGACTCATTAACAACCTGCATTATGCAGATGAAACAATTTTCTTTGCTGAAAATGAAGAGGGCTTGAAGCACATACTGATCACAATCAAAGACTTCAGCCTCAAAATAAAGAAAACAAAAATCCTCACAACTGGACCAATAAGCAACATCATGATAAAGGGAGAAAAGATTGAAGTTGTCAAGGATTTCATTTTACTTGGATCCACAGTCAACGCCCATGGGATCCACAGTCAACGCCCATGGAAGCAGCAGTCAAGAAATCAACCAATGTATTGCATTGGGCAAATCTGCTGCAAAAGATCTCTTTCAAGTGTTAAAATGCAAAGATGTCACTCTGAGGACTAAGGTGTGCCTAACCCAAGCCGTGGTATTTTCAATTGCTTCGTATGCGTGTGAAAACTGGACAATGAGTAAGGAAGACTGAAGAAAAATTGATGCCTTTGAATTATGGTGTTGGCGAAGAATATTGAATATACCATGGACTGCTGGAAGAATGAACAAATCTATCTTGGTAGAAGTACAGCCAGAATGCTCCTTGGACATGTTATCAGGAGTGATCAGTCCTTGGAGAAGGACATCATGCTTGGTAAGGTAGAGAGTCAGCAAGAAAAAGGAGACCCTCGAAGAGATCAATTGGCACAGTGGCTTCAGCAATGGGCTCAAATATATCACCACTGTAAGGATGGTGCAGGCCTGGGCAGTGTTTCATTCTGTTGTACACAGAGTCGCTAACAACAACAAACAAGATGTGGGGGTGGCCTGTCGAGTCTAACGTGCTGCATTCACCCGCTAAGAATTGTATCCAGGTCATCTCATTCCGCTAAAACGCCATACACAACTTTTGCGGTCAATCGCTAACATTATAGCTGCATTTCAAAAGAAATTCCAACATGGATAGCTACAAGTTATACACGTTTAGGTATAATTCGCATACCCCATTCTAATGCTTGAATAATCAGATGAGGGGGTACCACAGATTATCAGTGTTTAGGGTCTTCACATGTCTTAATTTGACCCTGTGTTGACCTGACCCCATGTGTTACAGAGTAAAACTGCTCCACAGGGTTTTCTTGGCGGTAATCTTTAGGGAAGCAGATCGCCAGGCCTCTCACCCTCGTTAATCGCCCACAGCAGATTCTTTGTGCCACCCAGCGACCTATCAGGGGCCTTAGAGAGGTTAAATTCTAGCAAGAGCACAGACAATAACCCAGCAAGCAAACCCTCAGCACACATGCTTGAGGGGCTACGGTTTTACATGGGGGATCAGGACCCTAGGAGCACGAGCAGGCCATGTCTTGTGGGAGGGGGCTGTGGGCAGAAGGAAGGGCAAACAGAAGTGTCCCTGGCATGTGGCTGTCCTGGCTTCTCCAGGAAGCATCTAGAAGACCAGTGTGGCCAGCCCAGATGGAGAAATCAGCAATGGGGGAGGGCATGGCACAGGGGAGTTCACGGGGGCCCAGACTGGGCTTTCACCCCGGGATATAGGCCATGGAGGGTCCCCAACATGGAGCGATGTTCCCACAGATGCTGTGCAGGAGCGGCCTGGGTGGGTAACGGACACTGGCAGCCCATACTGCCGTCTGTGGTGACCCAGAGCAAGGAGATGGTGATGGAAGTCCTGAGGGGCAGACACGGTTCCGATGTGTCCAGAGGTAAAGCCAGCTGGGTTATGGCCACATTGGACATGGGACATTAGAGAAAGACAGCTGTGGGAGCCAGGTATCCAGGGACTTGCCTCTGAGTGAGGGCAGCTCTGCATCCTTCTGAGGTGCCTGATTCTGGGATCAGCCAGGGACCAACATCCACTGCCAAGCTTCATACTTGGGTGAGAGTAGTGGATTTATAACATATGTTACATTTGGACAGACTGAAGCACCGGATTATGAGCTGATTTGGGCGGGTGCAGGGGCCTGAGGAAGGCACTTCCTTTCTCACCAGTGCCCAGGTTTAAGAAGCGTTGCCCTGAGTGTCCTCCCAGGGCTGGAAAGAGGAACCAAACCAGGACGGCTCTTGTCCGCTCATCAACCTCACAGCAGTGGTTGTAGGCCAGGGTCCTGCTGTGACCACTGGTCCACGTGGATGGGACGCTGCTGCCAAGCCCTGGATGCAGTCTATCTCCCTGGAGACGTGTGTTAAGATCAAACACACACACAGCCCTGGAGAGCAGTCCTAAAACAGCAGGGGGGAAGGACACAGATTGAGCCCACCACCCAAATAGGAGACCCGGGATCAGCCTGGGCACTGGGGTGGGGGTGCCAGGCCTAGAGGGGCAGGAGGCTGTGTTGGTCTGGTGGGGGGCGCCTAGGGAGGACGACAGACCTGGGTTGGGGGCAGGAGGCCATGTCAGCAGAGGGAGGACAGGCCTGGATGTGGGAGCCATGGGAGACCGGGTTGGTCAGCCTCACTGGGCTCTGCAGACTAAGACTCTTGTCTGGTCAGCTCACTGCATAGGGTGTGAGGGCCAGCCCTCCACATGGCTGATTCCTCACTGTTTCCTCGGCTCTGCTGGGGGCTTTATTCTCTGCAGCTTCACTGACATCACCATCCAGTTAATGCCCTGAGATTCTGGGGTGAGGCCCATAGCAAAGGTGAGGCCCAGAGAGAACGAAGTGCTTGTTCCAACACTGTGAATGTGCTGAGGTCCTGCTCTCTGGGCCCCGACTCCTTGAGGGGGATCCCACCTCCAAACACAGAGCCTGGCCTTTCTAGTGACAGTCCCAGCCTGCCAGCTGCTGTGAGCGTCTCCTTTCTCCCCACACAACTTCTGCCCAAGAGTCAGCTGACCACCCAGCAGCACTGAGCCCTCCTCCTGGTGGGGCTGATGATGCGCTGAGCCGCTGGAACCCAAGCCCCTGACTAAGGAGCCTCCTGACTGGGGCGGGGGTCTCTTCTGTTTGCAGATCATTTTTCATGGATGACATTCCAGACTGGCCGCCTCCTTTACCAAGTCCTGCTGTGAGAGGAAGGAAAGCTTCACATACCGCTCCCCTCCTGGGTCCTTTCCCTGGCCTCCTTTGCACCCTCAGGCCAGGAAAACCAAACCAAACCAACTGATGTTAAGTCAACTCCGACTCATGGCAACCCCACGTGTGCAAAGTAGAACTACTTCACAGGGCTTTCATGATTGTGGCCTTTCAGAAGCAGATCTCCAGGCCTTTCCTCTGAGGCACCTCTGGGTGGGTTTGAACTGCCAATCTTTTGGTTAGGAGGGAAAACTATCACACATGCCCCCATCCCACCAAAGACTGAGGCTTTGAGTCCTCTGGCCCCAGCAGATGGGGTAAAGGAAATGACCCCACTGTCAGGGGATGCCAGGCACGAAGGTCCCTCACCAACACCTTCCTGCAATGTCCGGAGTTAGCCACCATCTTGGGGCCAGTGGCCAGCTGGTGTCAATGCCCACCTGGAGCACCGACTATCAGCAATTGCAGGAATCCATGTGTTCACATGCCCAGCAGGAACCAGTGGAGTCTGTGGGAGACGCACAGGAGGAAACCGAGAAGCCAGGTGGAGGTGCTGCACCGGCCTTCCTTACGGCTAGTTGGCACCACAGGGTGAAGGGCACTCCTCTTTCCAGAACATGAGGGCTGTAGGGGGTCTCCTGAGATGAGATGGAGGGAGCGGCTCTGTCAGGGCTGCTTCACGCAGTGCCCTGAGCTCCGTGCTTGCAGCCAGGGGTCCCCTCACCCGGCCGAAGAACTACGAGAAGTGCATCTTACCAGAAAACACTCTGCAGAGCTGCCACTGGAACTTCAAAGTCCTGACAAAATGAGTTTTCCAGGCGAGGACCCTGCCTGCCTTTCCAGCAGTCCCCCACCAGGCCATCCCACACTTGCTCAGACCACAGTTGGGTCACTCCACATCAACAAACATCATCCCTGGGTTACAGGGCAAGGGGGCGCGTCAAGACTCATGCAAACGTCAACACTGAAGGCTGTGCATTCACTGCATGGGGGGTAGGGAAAAGTAAACAGAAAGCAAGAATTGTGATCTTAACATTAGACAAGGTTGACTTTAAGGCAAAAAGCAATAAATAAGACTGAGACAAGACTTATAGTGATAGCAGTTACAACTCACAATGAAGATCATTATAATGGCCATAAATATCTATCCACCAAATAACAGTGAGTCAGCACTCACGGAAAACTATAAATTAGCCCATAGACATGCAAGGAGAACTAGACAGAAACATATTAGTGGATTAAAAAGCAGTGAGGCTACAGAGACCTAAATGGTGTAATCAATACATGAGCTCTAATTAATATGTATCAAATTCTTTCCAAGCGTCCGAGGGACAATTACAAAAACTGATCATATACATAGACCTGAAGAAAACCCCAATAAATTCCAAAGAGTAGATGTAGCACAGGCAATAACCTCTGATAACAGTGCAATACAACAAGGACTTAAAGTAAGAACTAGAGAGAAAGAAAAAAACCTGCAGTCTGAACATCTTTTAACTTGCTGAATAACTACTGAGCCAGAGAAGAAATCAAAGCTCTCATTACAGAATATCTAGAAAACATCACTGTTCAGGAAAATACATCCAAAACTTGGAAAGAGACAAATTAATGGTGTTGTGATTTTTCATATCATGCTAGAATATTCGTCTGATTCTCTCAGAGATGATAACTATGTTGACTTATTTATTGTCCACAAGCCATTCAGCTGGCATTGCATAGCCCTGTGAAATTACAGATTACCTTGCAGAAAGACAGTAACACACAAGGACTACTTTCCACCCAGTTGAGAAGAGGATCTCACAGGACCTTTTATTATCCTGTAGTACATGAACCAAAGATGACAAGCAAAGATGTCACCTTGAAGATTAAAGTGCGCCTGACCCAAGCTATGGTGTTTTTAATTGCATCGTATGCATGCAAAAGCTAGACAATGAATAAGGAAGACTGAAGAATTGATGCCTTTGAATTGTGGTGTTGGTGAAGAATATTGAGTATTCCATGGACTGCCAAACAACGAACAAATCTGTCTTGGGAGAAGTACAGCCAGAATGCTCCTTAGGAGCAAGGATGGCGAGACTACATCTTACATACTTTGGACATGTTGTCAGGAAGGATCAGTCCCTGGAGAAGGACATCATGCTTGGTAAAGTAGAAGGTCAGTGAAAAAGAGAAAGATCCTAAAGGAGATGGATTGACACAGTGGCAGCAACAATGGGTTCAAACATAGCAATGATTGTGAGGATGGCACAGGACCGGGCAGTGTTGCATTCTGTTGTACATGGGGTCGCTATGAGTCAGAACTGACTCGACAGCACCTAACAACAACAGCAAATTCTCTTTTGTTCTCCCTTTCCCCAATAGCTGTATAAGTTCCACTCCTCAAATCTTTTCTGAACTCACACTGTCATTCCGTTGGCTTCATCACTAATGAGCTAAGTACAACTTGGGCACACAATCCCTATAGACTTATATGAAAAACATGTTTAACACTTTGAGAGTTGTTGTCTTAGGCTGGGTTCTCTTGAGAAGCAAAACCAGTAAAGCATATAAATATACATATAGAGAGCTTCATATCAAGGAAATGGTTCACAAGGTTATAGAGGCTGGAATGTCCTAAGTCTGTGGGTCAGGACAGAGGTGTCTCCTGATTCACGTAGCCTCAGGGGCTGACAAACCCAAGATAGGCAGTTCAGAGAGCAGGGGTCTTGCTCACAGGCTGCAAAGATCAACGAATCAAGGGTATGTGATCGACAGGTAAGACGACAGGTAAGCTGTTAGCACAAGTCCCAAGAACCAGCGGTCAGATGAGCAGGAGCCAGCTGCAGGATCCAGAGTGAGCAAAAGCCCACAAACCTTGTCAGAGAGTCCACTTATATATTTGATGCAGGCCACACCCCCAAAGAAACTCCTTTTCAACTGGCTAATCACAGCACATCCCATCATGGAGGTGATCACTTTATATCAAATCTCATCATGGAAGTGATCACATCATCATACAACTGCCATACTACATCATAACTGCCAAACCACTGAGAACCATGGCCCAGCCAAGTTGACACACACTTAAGGATCACAGTTGTGCTTTTATATTGCATGTCAGAATTGTAGGATACAGTAAAAGAGTGTTTCGTGGAAAAGTCATAGGCTTACATACTTAGATTAACAAGAAAAAGTGAAAATGATTGAATTAAGCATCTAAGTCAAGAAGAATTACAGAAACACAATGCTAAGCAGAAAGAAAGTCTTGGTAAAGACTAAAAAAGAAATTAATGAATTAAAAAAAAAAGAAAACAGTAGAATAAACAAATAAACAAGTTTGTTCTTAAAAAAAGAAAAACAGAGGGCGAAGCCAAAATGGCAGAGTAGTCAGATGCTTCAGGTGGATCCTCTTACAAAGACCTGAAAAAACAAGTGATTCGATTATATATGACAATCTGGGAGCCTGAACATCAAAGGCAAAGTCGAGGAACCGGACACAGTGGCAGGGGGAGGGAGAGATGGTTCAGAAGCAGTGAGGAGGTGCCAGACCTGACCCGACAAGAGCCTGAGCCCTTCAGGCCTGATCACCTCAGGGGTGAGTGGTGAGGCAGACAAGCATCAGTGCTTGCGAGGCACATTTTCACACTGGGAGAGACCCAGCACCAGAGAGTCTACACGGCCACCCAGAACCAGTGAGAAGCAGCACTCAATCGCCGGTAGATAAGTATTTGCCTTCGGCCTACCGAGCAGATCAAAAACAGAGGAAAAACCTCTCTCCCATTTACCTTCTCACTCCCTGCTCTTCACTGGAACCCAGGACAGCTTCAGCAATTGCTGAGTCCCCTGGGCTGGAAGTAGGATCCATCACCCTCCCTGAGCCATTTTCCCGGCCTTGGAGAGTGAACAAATTAACAAATAGGGGCAAAAAAAACTGCTGGCTCTCCTAAGTCAGGAACTCAGGGTAGACACAGCTTCTTTGCCTGGACACTGGCATAAGGGATCCATGGACTTTGAGTCTCTTTCCCCCTGCATAAACTTGTGTGGGCCCATCTCAACAGTGTAGGCCCTCATTACTGCAGTACAACAGGGTATATACCTGAAGTCTAACTTCAAACTGTTTCAGCTGTGAAGTGGCAGGTTCATGACATTTGACTCTGCTCTGCCCATTAAGCAGGGTCTTCATCTACCCACATCAGGGGCCTGAGGACTGGAGGTTCCACCCACGCCACCTATCCACCTGTGATAGCGGCACAAGAATATGAGGTGCTCCGCCAGTCCTTACGGCCAACAGCATTGGGTGCTCATAGTCCGGCTGCAAAACCCACCCACCTACGCTCCCTAGGGAACAGGGACACGCCTTCCTCCTGGACACTCGGGGGTGGCCATCGGCCCCCTGCCTTGCTCAGAGTGTGTCCCCCTGCTGCAGCCAGATGCCTGTGCCTACACCAATCACCCATGCATGTCTAGGACTGTAAGTGAGAGCCTACAACATGCACGTGGTGGGTATCTACCTGGGCACCTGAGCTGAATCCATACAGGAGTAGTGGGCGGACTCCTGAACTTGCATACCTAGTAACAGATCTAATCACCTGGTGACAGAACATTAGAGCTTCAAAGGTGCCAATAATCAAAATAGCTCACATGAGCAGCTTATTTGGGCATATCAAAACAAAACAAGAAGCTACGATACAGTAAGCAAACATTAAATAAATAACTATAACAACGTACTGATGGCTTGGACACAACAGCCAATACCAAGTCACACCAACAGGCAGTCCCTGACGGCTTCAGCAAGCTCCCAAAATAAAGAATCTAGACATTCTCCAGAGGAGGAAAATTTCTTGTAATTACTGGAGGCAGAATACAAAAGATTAATATACAGAATTCTTGAAAAGACTAAGAAGGAAATTAAGCAAAACAGAGAACACACAATAGAAGAAATTAAAAAGATTAAAAAAGAGCATAATGACAAATTTAACAGGCTTCAAGAATCCATAAAGAGACAGCAATCAGAAATCCAGAAGATTAACAATAAAATTTCAGAATTAGACAACTCAATAGAAGGTCATAGGAGCAGAATTGAAGCAATGGAAGTCAGAATTAGTGAGACTGAAGGTAAAGCACTTGACACCAATTTATTTGAGGAAAAATCTGATAAAAAGATTTAAAAAAAATGAAGAAACCCTAAGAATTATGTGGGATTCTATCAAAAGGAATAACCTACGAGTGACTGGAGTACCAGAACAGGGAGGGATAACAGAAAATACAAAGAAAATTGTTGAAGATTTGTTGGCAGAAAACTTCCATGATATCATGAAAGATCACAAGATATCTATCCAAGATGCTCATTGAACCCCACATATGGTAGATCCCCAAAGAAGGTCACCAAGACATATTATAATCAAACTTGCCAAAACCAAAGATAAAGAGAGAATTTTAAGAGTGGCTACGGATAAACGAAAAGTCATCTACAAAGGAGAGTCAATAAGAATAAGCTCAGACTACTCAGCAGAAACCATGCAGGCAAGAAGGCAATGGGATGACATATATAAAGCCTTGAAGGGAAAAAATTGCCAGCCAAGAATTATATTTCCTGCAAAAGTGTCTCTCAAATATGGCATTTCCAGATAAACATAAGTTTAGGGAATTTGCAAAAACCAAACCAAAATTACAAGAAATACTAAAGGGAGTCCTCCGGTTAGAAAATCAATAACATCAGATAACAACCCAAGACTAGAACACAGGACAGAGCAACCAGATATCAACCCAGATAGAGAAGTCACAAAAATAAACCAAAGCTGAAACACTGAAAATAGGGAAACAGACGTCAATATGTAAAAGATAACATTAAAACGAAAAAGAGGGACTTAAAAAATTTAGACATAGATTTTTCATATGGAGAGGAAGTCAAGGAGATATAAAGAAATAAAAGACTGATATAAACTTAGAAAAATAGGGCTAAATATTAAGTTAACCACAAAGGAAACTAACAATCTTACAAGTCAAAATAAAAAACTAGAAAAACATAAAGACTCAGCAAATACAAAATCAACAACAATGAAAAAGATGAAAAGAAAATACATAAAGAAAAACGACTCAGCACAGAAAATTAAGTGGAACAAAGAAACTCTGAACATCATACAAAAAAAAAGACATCCAAATGACAGCACTAAACTCATACCTATCTGTAATTACACTGAATGTAAATGGAATAAATACACCAACAAAGAGACAGAGAGTGGCAGACTGGATTAAAAAAAAAACACGATCTGTCTATACGCTGCCTACAACACACCTTAGATTTAAAGACACAAGCAAACTAAAACTCAAAGGATGGAAAAAATATATCAAACAAACAACCCTCAAAAAAGAGCAAGAGTGGCAATATTAATCTCTGACAAAATAGACTTTGAAGTAAAATCCACCGCAAAGGATAAGGAAGGACACTATATAATGATTAAAGGGTCAGTACACCTGGAGGACGTAACTATAATAAATTGGCTCCAAAATACATAAAACAAACTCTAACAGCATTGAAAAGAGAGATAGACGGCTCCACAATAGTAGTAGGAGACTTCAACACACCACTTTTGGTGAAGGACAGAACATCCAGAAAGAACCTCAACAAAGACACAGAAGATCTAAATATTCGAATCAACCAACTTGATCTCATAGACATATACTGAACACTCCACCCAACAGCAGCCAAGTATACTTTCTTTTCCAAAGCACACGGAACATTCTCCAGAATAGACCACATATTAGTCCATAAAGCAAGCCTTAACAAAATCCGAAGCATCAAAATATTACAAAGCATCTTTTCTGACCATAAAGCCATAAAAGCAGAAATCAACAACAGAAAAAAAACAAGGAAAAAAAATCAAACACATGGAAACTGAACAATACCTTGCTCAAAAACTACTGGATTAAAGAAGAAATTAAGGATGGAATAAAGAAATTCATAGAATCAAATGAGCATGAAAACACATCTACCAGAACCTTTGGGACACAACAAGAGCAGTGCTCAGAGGTCAGTTTATAGCAATAAATGCACACATCCAAAAAGAAGAAAGAGCCATAATCAAAACATTAACCCTACAACTGGAACAAATAGAAAGAGAGCAGCAAAAGAAGCCCTCAGGCTCCAGAAGAAAGGAAACAATAAGAATTAGAGCAGAATTAAATGAAATAGAGAATAGAAAAACAATTGAAAGAATTAAGAAGACCAAAAGCTGGTTCTCTGAAAAGATCAACAAAATTGATAAACCACTGGCCAAACTGACAAAAGAAAAACAGGAAAGGAAGCAAATAACCCGTGTAAGAAATGATATAGGTGATATCACAGCAGACCAAACTGAAATTAAAAGAATCATAACAGAATACTATGAAAAATTGTACTCTAACAAATTTGAAAACCTAGAAGAAATGGACAAATTTCTAGAAACTCACTACCTACCTAAACTAACACAAACAGAGGTAAAACAACTAAATACGCCCATAACAAAAGAAGAGATTGAAAAGGTAATTAAAAAACTCCCCCCCCCAAAAAAAAAAAAAAAAAGCCCTGGCCCAGATGACTTCACTGGAGAATTCTACCAAACCTTCAGAGAAGAGTTAACACCACTACTACTAAAGGTATTTCAGAGCATAGAAAAGGATGGAATATTCCCAAACTCATTCTATGAAGCCAGCATAACCCTGATACCAAAACCAGGTAAAAACACCACAAAAAAAGAAAATTACACACCAATATCCCTCATGAACATTGACACAAAAATCCTCAGCAAAATTCTAGCCAATAGAATTCAGCAACATATCAAAAAAATAATTCACCATGATCAAGTGGGATTTATACCAGGTATGCAGGGATGGTTCAACATTAGAAAACCAAACAATGTAATCCATCACATAAATAAAACAAAAGACAGCCACATTATCTTATCAATCAACGCAGAAAAGGCATTTAACAAAGTCCAACACCCATTCACGATAAAAACTCTCAACAAAATAGGAATAGAGGGGAAATTCCTCAATATAATTAAGGGCATTTATACAAAGCCAACAGCCAACATCATCCTAAATGGAGAGACTTTGAAAGCATTCCCCTTGAGAATGGGAACTAGATAAGGATGCCCTTTATCACCACTCTTATTCAACATTGTGCTGGAGGTCCTAGCCAGAGCAAGTAGGCTAGAAAAAGAAATAAAGGGCATCCAAATAGGTAGGGAAGAAGTCAAAGCATCTCTATTTGCAGATGATATGATCTTATACACAGAAAACCCGAAAGAATCCACAAGAAAATGACTGGAACTAATAGAAGATTTCAGCAAAGTTTCAGGATACAAGGTAAACATACAAAAATCAGTTGGATTCCTTTACACCAACAAAGAGAACCTCAAAGAGGAAATCACCAAATCAATACCATTTACAATAGCCCCCAACTAGATAAAATACTTAGGAATAAAACTAACCAGAGATGTAAAAGACCCATACAAAGAAAACCACAAGACACTACTGCAAGAAACCAAAAGAGACCTGCATAAGCGGAAAAACATACCTCGCTCATGGATAGGAAGACTCAACATTGTGAAAATGTCAATTCTACCCAAAGCGATCTACATATACAATGCAATCCCAATCCAGCTTCCAACGGCTTTTTTTAATGAGACGGAGAAACAAATCACCAACTTCATATGGAAAGGGAAGAGGCCCCAAATAAGTAAAGCATTACTCAAGAAGAAGAACAAAGTGGGAGGCCTCATACTACCTGACTTTAAGAACCTATTATGTCACCACGGTAGTCAAAACAGCCTGGTGCTGGTACAACAACAGATACATAGACCAACGGAACAGAATTGAGAATCCAAACATAAATTCATCCACCTATGAGTAGCTGATATTTGACAAAGGCCCAAAGTCCGTTAATTGGGGAAAAGACAGTCTCTTTAACAAATGGTGCTGGCATAACTGGATAGCCATCTGCAAAACACTGAAACAAGACCCATACCTCACACCATGCACAAAAACTAACTCAATATTAATCAAAGACTTAAATATAAAATCGAAAACGATAACAATCATGTAAGAAAAAACAGGGACAACGCTAGGAGCCCTAGTACATGGCATAAACACAATACGAACTGTAAGTAACGATGCACAAGCACCAGAAGAGAGACCAAATAAATGGGAGCTCCTAAAAATCAAACACTTATGCTCATCAAAAGACTTCACCAAAAGAGTGAAAAGACAACCTACAGAGTGGGGAAAAAAAATTGGCTATGACAAATCCGATCAGCGTCTAATCTCTAAAATCTACAAGATACTGCAAAACCTCAACAACAAAAAGACAAAGAACTCAATTAAAAAATGGGCAAAGAATATAAACAGGCACTTCACTGAAGAAGATATTCAGGCAGCTAACAGACACATGAAGAAATGCTCACGATCATTAGCCATTAGAGAAATGCAGATCAAAACTACAAGGAGATATCATCTCACCCCAACAAGGCTAGCTTTAATCCAAAAATCACAAAATAATAAATGGTGGAGAGGTTGTGGAGAGACTGGAACACTTATACACTGTTGGTGGGAATGTAAAATGGTATGGCCACTTTGGAAATCGATTTGGAGCTTCCTTAAAAAGCTAGAAATAGAAGTACGATAAGATCCAGCTATCCTGCTCCTTGGAATATATCCTAGAGAAATAAGAGCTATCACACGAATAGGTATATGCACATCCATGTTTATTGCAGCACTGTTCACAATAGCAAAAAGATGGAACAACCTAAGTGCCCATCAACAGACAATAGATAAATTATGGTATATCCACACAATGGAATACTACACAACGGTAAAGAACAATGATGAAGCCGTGAAACATAACATGCAGGAATCTGGAGGGCTATGCTGAGTATATTTAGTCAGTCACAGAAGGACAAATATTGTATAAGACCGCTATTATAAGAACTCAAGAAAAGGTTTAAACACAGAAGAAAACATTCTTTGATGGTTACGAGGGTAGGGAGGGAGGGTGAGGGTTATTTACTAACTAGATAGTAGGTAAGAATTATCTTAGATGAAGGGAAGGACAGCACACACTGCGGGGGAAGTCAGCACAACTGGACTAAACCAAAGCTAAGAAGTTTCCTGAATATGATCAAACACTTTGAGGGACAGAGTAGCAGGGGTAGGGGTCTAAGGACCATGCTTTCAGGGGACATCTAGGTCAATTGACATAACAAAGCTTATTAAGAAAATGTTCTGCATCCTACTTTGGTGAGTGGTGTCTGGGGTCTTAAAAGCTTGCAAGTGGCCTTTAAAGATGCATCAGTTTGTCCCAACCACCTGGAGTAAAGGAGAATGAAGAACACCAAAGACACGAGGAAAGTATTAGCCCAAGAGACAGAAAGGGCCACACAAACCAGAGACTCCATCAGCCTGAGACCAGAAGAACTAGATGGTGCCCGGCTACCACCAATGACCACCCTGACAGGGAACACAAAAGAGAGTCCTGGATGGAGCAGAATAAAGGTGGGGTGCAGAACTCAAATTCTAGTAAGACGACCAGACTTAATGGTCTAACTGAGACTGGAGGAACCCTGGAAAGCATGGCCCCTGGATTCTCTCTCAGCTCAGAACTAAAACAATTTCCGGGGCCAAGGCTTCAGACAGGGATTGAACTGGACTGTGGGACATACTGTGATACTCGTGAGGAGTGTGCCTCTTAGCTCAAGTAGATACAAGAGACTAAACGGGAAGCTTCTGTCCGGAGGTGAGGTGGGAAGGCAGAGAGGGCTAGCAGGTGGTTGAATGGACATGGGGAATCAGGGGTGGAAAGGAGGAGTGTGCTGTCACAGCATGGGGAAAGCAGTTAGGGTCACATAACAATGTATGTATAAATTTTTGTATGGGATACTAAGCTGAAATGTAAACTTCATTTAAACTACAACAATAAAAAGAAAAAAATGCAAAACAATAGAGAAACTATTAACTAACCTAATCAAGGGGAAAAAAGGAGAGACATACAGCATATGAAATAATAAGAATAGGATAGCCACAAATACAGGGCAAGTTAAAACAATCATAAAAGACTATGTTGCCCAAATTTATACATCTTAAAATTTGAATGAAATGAATGCTTTTCTAGGAAAATATAAATTACCAAATTGACTCAGGAGGCGCCAATTACCATACAAGAAATAGAGAATGTTAACAGGAACTTCAACACACACTCATATATACACACCTAATGCACACACATGTAGACATACATGCACACATACACACGCACAAATACGCATGCACACACATACATAATGCACATACACACGTGTATACATACATGCATACACACACATACACACATACACATAATGCACATACACACATTTATATATACATGTGCACACACACACACACACACACACACACACACACACACACACACACACTTGCTTAAAACAAAAAAGAAAAGAATATGTCCAGTTTCTCAAGTATTAGCAAACCTTTAAGGAACAGATAATCCCAATGGTATGAAACCACTTCAAGATTATAGAAAAAAAGAATAACCCTCCAAAGTCTGTTTGAAAAGAAATGTTAGATGAACTTTATTTACCAACCAAATCAAACCCATTGCCTTCTAATAAATTCCAACTCATAGCAACCCTATAGGACAGGGTAGAACTGCCCCATAGGGTTTCCAAGGAGCTGCTGGTGGATTTGAACTGCCGATCTTTTGGTGAGCAGCTGTGGCTCTTAACCTCTGCACCACCAGGGCTCCTACTTACCAACATTAAAGCACAAATTCTACATAAAGTATTGGCCAACAGAGGCCAGTGGCACACTGAAAGGACAGAAGGGACAGCCTGCTTGGTTCTGGGTCAGGAGGCCCGCTGTCTCCAAGGCGTCAGTTCTCTCTGAGTTAATCTAGACCTTGACACAAGCCCAGTGAAAATGCCAACAGTATATTCTTTGGAACTAGACCAGATGATTCAGAAATTTATGTGAAAAATAAACAAGCAAATACGGCCTTGAAAGCTTCCACCAAGAGAGATTACGAGAGGAGCCTCATGCAGCAGATGTCAAAGCATATTGTGAGCTAGAGGAATGGAAACAGTGCCGCTTGGGTCCATGACAGACAGACCAGGCCAGGAGTGCCACACTTGGTGCAGAAGGACTGGGGCACTCAGAGATGAGGCGCAGCTGCACCCCCCCTTCACCCTGAAGAGACTCCCAGTTTACCAAAGATTCAAATCCTAGAAAGTGAAACCATCAAGGCTCTAGTAGCTAACACAGGTAATTACTGATTTATAATCTTGGAGTCCCTGGGTGCTGCAGATGGTTAAGCACTCAGCTACTAGCTGAAAGGCTGGTGGTGGTGTTTGAATCCACCTAAAAGCACCTCAGAAGAAAGGCCTGGCAATCTGTTTCTGAAAGGATACATTCTTGAAAACCCTGTAGAGCAAGTCTACTCTGCACCATGGGGTCGCTGTGAGCCTAACTGACTAGATGGCAACTAACAATAACAATCTTGGAGGCAGGTAATCTTTCTAAGGGGACAGAGAGACAGCCTGATGCATTCAACTACATTAAATAAAAACAGAAAACTTCTGCCTGACAAATTTAAAATAGGCAAAGTCAAGAAACTAAGAACAAAATGGAGAAATTATTTGAAGATCATATCACAAAGTGGTCATTTCCTTAACATATATAATGCTTAACAAATCAGTTTGAAATTACCCACAGCCCAATAGAAAATAATTGATAAAGGATATGATAACCAGTGATTATCTCTATGACGGTGGTTATAATCCCATCTGGGATTTCTTATGTTAGTGAGGCAGGATTAATGTAGGGTGTATCTTGAGTGAATCTCTTTTGAGATATAAAAGAGATTAAACAGAGCAGAGATGGGGGAAGAGAGATGCCAGGCCACATGAAGATCACCCAGGAGCAAAAGCTCAAAGAGACAAGGACCTTTCTCCAGAGCCGACAGAGAGAGAAAGCCTTCTCTTAGGGCTGGCACCCTGAATTTGGACTTGTAGCCTCCTAAACTGAGAGAAAAGAAATTTCAGTTTGTTAAAGCCACCCATTTATGGTATTTCTGTTATAGCAGCACTAAACAACCAAGACAGCCAGTTAATAAAAAGTTGCAGTACATGAAAAGATGTCTAATCCATAATAAGCAGATTCAAGTTAAAGCTACAGTAAGGAACCATTGTTCGCTCATCAGTGAGTTCAGTAAAAACCTATGGAGTAAGGTGTGCAGAGATTGCCGGATTGTTCACTGATGGCGGAGACAGCAATGGATACATGCTCTTTGGAGAAAAGTTCAGCAATATTTACAAATTTTTAAATGACCAGAACCTTTGAACCAGCTAGTCTATGCATAGAATCATATATATATATATATATATATATACATATATAATGTGTGTATATATATATATATATACATATATGTATATACACATTTAAATTATATATAAATTTATGTATGGTTTTAAACCAAAAATTGATTGCATACAGCTAGATGGTGCCCGGCTACCACCACTGACTGCTCTGACCAGGACCACAACAGAGGGTTCTGGGCAGAGCTGGAGAAGGATGTAGAACAAAATTCTAACTCACAGAAAAAAGACCAGATTTACTGGCCTACAGGAGACTGGCCCCCAGACACCCTTTTAGCTCGGTGGTGAAGTCACTTCCGAGGTTCACCGTTCAGCCGGGGAGTGGACAGCCCCATAAAACCAAATGGGACTGATGAGGTACAGCAGTCCAGGGACAAGGGCCAGAGGGCAGAAGGGGACAAGGAAGCTGGTGATAGGGAACCCAAGGTTGAGTAAGGATAGTGTTGATGTGTTGTGAGGTTGTTAACCATTGTCATAAGGCAACATGCGTACTAACTGTTAAATGAGAAACTATTTTGTTCTGTAAGCCTTCATCTTAAGTGAGAATAGCAGCACAGCTGGAAGAGCGTAGTTGATGTCACTGAACTGTGCATGTAGAAGTTTTTGAAATGGTGTATCTTTGGCTATGTATATTCCCCCCCCCCCCAAAGGAAAGGTCGAGAAGGGAGAGGGTTAACATGTTGTGGGGTTGTTAACCAACGTCATAAAACAATACGTGTACTACTGTTTCATGAGAAAGTATTTGTTCTGCAAGCCTTCACCTGAAGTACAATAAAAAAAAAAAAAAAAGAGAGAGAGAGAAAAATTGATTGCAGTGGCTCTCCACAGAGGCTATTTTGCTCTCCAAATACCGTGCAAACCATTTCCATCCAGTTGATTCGGATGCATGGAGACCCTGTGTCTATCAGAGCAGAACTGTGCTACACAGGGTTTTCGATGGCTGATTTTTCAGAAGTATATTGCCAGGCATTTCTTCCGAGGTACCTCTTGGTAGACTCCAACAGCGAACCTTTCAGTTAGTAGCTGAGTGCTTAACCATTTGTGCCACCCGAGGACTCTCACTTGCCCTCCAGAGGACACAGAATAAGCTGGAAGCATTTTCCTTTTCACTACCTGGGGACGGTACTACTGGTATCGAGTGGGTAGAGGCCAGAGACACTGCTCAATACCTTGTAATGCCTGGACAGCACAACAAACCTTTATTGGGCCCCAAATGCACAGTGGCAGTGCCCAGAATGAGACACCCTAGCTTAAAGGATGCTACATCCCTGTAACGACATGCTAGGTCTTCAAGAAATGTTTTCCAATGAATGGATGGATGGGTAATGACAAAGCATGAGGCGGCGGGAGTGGGCAGCTCCGCCATCTCCGTAACAAGAGGGCGCCGCGGGTCCGGACAGCAGAGGCCGGTGCAGGACCGAGTAAGGGCTGCAGACGCAGTAAATACAAACACACGAAGCCCGGCCAATGTGGATTTCAGATGAACGAGGCATAATATTTTAGCAGCAGTGTGTCCCATGTAATATTTGACACATACTGATACTAAACACTTATTCATTATCGGAAATCTGAGTTCAGCCTGGGGTCAGAGGCTGCAGGGAGATGCTCAGGAGGAGGTGTGTTGAGCACCGCCCCCCCAGCCCCTGCCCCCTCGCCCTGCCCAGCCTGTACCGTCTTCAGGGCTCAGCGCCGGAACCGGCGCTGGGGCAACACCGCCCTCGCGCGGCCGTCCGGGGAACTGCGCGGAGCCCCGGCCCTTGTGGAAAGGGCGGGTGGAGCGTAACTCGCGAGCTCTGTTCCCCCACCCCACGGCCGAGGGGCTCCCTCCAGAGGACCAGATCCTCTGCACCTTGACCCCAGTGGTCTCCGTCCCCGCTGCCTCCGAGAGCCGGGCTGGGCCAGGTGCATGTGTGAGAGGACGCTATCCCCTGTGCGTGCACACACGCATGCACTCACATACACTCACGTTCCTGCCACATTCACACCCTCACGCTCTAATACTCTCATGCGCACACTCACACACTGAAACACACACTCACACTCACACGCACGCACACACACCCTCAAACTTACACCCTCACACTCTCTGACACACATGGCAGAGGGCCCTGGACCACTATGGCTCTGGGGGTCCAAATGCCTGGGCCTGGGCCGTCACGCCCACGTCTGTCACAGCCCGCAGTGGTCACCAACGTCCTGGCTCAGGCACAAGGCATGGCTTTTCCTGCTCCCAGGGTTTCCTCATCAGCCCAGGCCCAGCCTGTTTGCTCTATGGTGATATAAGCCTGACCCCGTTTTCTAGACTCCTTGTCTGAACTCTCAAGACAAAGCAGGCAGGACAGACTAGGGGCCCAAAAGCAAAGCCAAGGAGAGCTGCCAGGCTGGGCGGGGAGGCCACCCTCCACACCAGGCAGGGGTGCAGGTCCCAGAGAAGGCGGGGATAGGTGGTGGGCACTGGGCCACGCAGGAAGCCTCCCTTCCCCAGGGGTCACCAGGGAGGGGGCTGTCTACTGGCTGATTGTTGAATATGGAGGAATTGGTGAGCTGGTTGTTAAAACTTTGGTGTTGTTAGCCCTTGACTCGTGGTGACCTCAGCGGAACAAAATGCTGCCCGGTCCTGTGCCATCCCCATGATCGGCTGTAGATTGGACCATTGTGATCCATAGGGTTTTCACTGGCCAATTTTTGAAAGTAGATCCCCAAGGCCTTTCTTCCTAGTGCATCTTAGTCTGGAAGCTCTGCTGAAACCTGTTCAGCATCATAGCAACACGCAAGACACTGACAGACAGGCGGTGGCTGTGCATTAGGTGCGTTGGCCGGGAATCGAACCCGGTCACCCGCGTGGAAGGCAAGAATTCTACCACTGAGTCACCAAGGCCTCACACGTTCCTTAGGCTGCTGCTTCCTTGAGATCCCATGATGTGTCTCTCGGGGGAAGCTGCCTGGCCGCTCCCAAGGATCTGGTGGGGCAACTGGAGAGATGAATAAACTTTCGGGGGGAACAAATGGCACCCCACAACTCCCACACTTGATTCTCCCGCATGCTAAGAAGCAGGCTGGGCCTGAGCAGAATCACCTTTGCAAAATGAAATACCATGGAGTAAGAAAGTAACTTTGTACCTCATTCTTAACATTGCAGGCTACTGTATAACTAGGAAACATAAGTTTTAATATTTAATGTGCTCGAATTCAGAAAATCTCCTGTACAATGTCTAGGAGACACTTGTTGGCAGGAAGAAATATTTTATAACAGCTGTGCCTACATTTCTTCATGAATAAACGAAGACGCTTTTGAGAACCATCTTTGAAAGTGAATAGATGGCTCATTTTAAAGGGATTTGAGCTTTCTATATTCAAGATTGCATACAACGCTAGCCCCTGAGAAACATACACCTAAGGCAGAACTTAGTATATACAGCCTTTGTGTGTGTGTGTGTGTGTGCGTGTGTGTGTGTGTGCGTGTGTGTGTGTGTGTGTGTGTATGATAGCTAGCTTCTGTACCGTGGTGACGTTAGGCACAAAGGGACAAAGGGCTGCCTGGTCCTGTGTCACCCTCACACACATCCTTGCAGTGGTCATGCCAACCATCTCACCACGGGTCTTTCCCTCCCTCGCTCGCCCCCTACTTCACCATGATCACATGTTCGAAGGTGGCCAGTTGGACAGTGTTCTGTTGTGGTCCATAGGGTTTTCATTGGCTAATTTTCAGCAGTATATTGCCAGGCCTTTCTTCCTTGTCTATCTGAAACCTGTCCTCCATGGGTGACTCTGCTGGTATTTGCAATACCCGTGGCATAGCTCCCAGCATCACAGCAACACATAGCCAACACAGTAGGACAAACTGACAGACCCACTGACAGACGTTGCTGGATATATATCCCTCAGACCCTCCTACACACATCTGCTCTAAAGACCTCATGTTTGTGGTTCCCACATGCAGCACAGAGCGCAGGTCAGTTCCCAGAGACCCTCTCCCAGCCCGCTCCTTTCCTTCCCCATGACGCCATGGCCCCTCTACTCCATGTTGTCCACCGGCCTCCCACCTTTCCCGACCCCCTATCTACTCCATTACCAAGACAGGAGAAGTAGATCTGGCCATGTTTGAATCTCTCCTTCACCCTTGTAACCAGTCCCCACCCTCCCCTCCTGCTTCCCTCCCTCCTCCCAGCCCCAGCCTTCGGGAACAGTCGCCCCCACCCCTTACCTGGCACCTCGTCCTCGCCCCCACGCCACACTCCCCGCCCCGTCCCTATCGCGCGGCCAGGAAAAGCAGGGACCCACTGAAGCTCAGCGGCGGCCAAGTTTGGCCCCACCGCCAACCCGTAGGTCGCGCCGCGTCCCTCCCGTCGCTAGGCAACCGCTGGTCCGAACGGCCTAGGACCCCGACCAACCACGCGCGGGAGTGGGGTGCGCTGGGGACCCCGAACTTCGGACACCAGCGCCATGGACCTGGTCATCACACAGCAGCTGGCCTACGCCGAGAGCCAGCAAGGTGGACCCAGGATCACCGCAACCCCCACCCCTGGGACACCCAGGGACCTGCCGAAGCCCCCAACCCGGGGAGACCCAGGATCTCCGCGACCCCCGTCCCAGGGACACCCCGGGACCCACCGCGACCCCCGCCCCCGCGGATCCGTGCGCCCTCGAGGCCCTGAGTCCTCGCACTTCCCGGATGTGTTTGACCAGAGCCAGATTTAAACTAAGGCGTTTTTAAGGGGGGAACCTAGCAAGCTAAGTGGTGCCGCGGGCTTTTTCCGCGCCCCACTCTTCCGGAGGGGCAGACCACGCCCACCTGCGCTCCCGGGTGGGTGTTAGGGGACCAGGGTTGAGCCGGGGGTGAGCCGGTGCGGGGCGGTGAGAAGGGAGCGGCGCGTGTGTCCTCGCTTCTCCTGGAAGTTCCAGGCCCTGGGGGGCAGCAGAAGGGGCCTCCCCCGACGCCCGCCTGACCCGAGGGCCCTCTTGGTTCGGCTGGAGGGACTGTCCTCCCTGGTGCTCCTGGACGCGGTGGCTGCCCGTGACCTGACCACTGTATACCCTTCCCGGCCCAATCTCCCCAACTCCTGTCTCCACAGACGCCGCCTCCCTGAGGAAGGCTTACGAGCTGATTAAATCTGCCAACCTAGGAAAATCCGAGTTCGACCCCTCGGAGAGCTTCAGCCCGGACTTGTTCGTCCTGTGTGCAGAGCAGGCCTTCAAGGTGAGTCCGGGACCCAGGTCTCCTGGACCCCGTGGTCACAGAGAGGAGAGGGGGCGCCCACCGCTGGGCCAGGAGCTGGCGCGGGCCGTGGGCCTGGGGATTGGACAGAGCGGCCGCCCCCAGGCGCGGGTCCAGGGGCAGCTTTCAGAGCGGGAGTCCCCGTGCGCGGTGAGAGCACCTCTGCGCAGCCCTGAAGGCCGCCTGCTCTTCCAGATGGGGCAGCCGGACGTGAGCGAGGACTGCATCCAGATGTACTTCAAGGTCAAGGGCCCGGTCACCCAGTTTCTGGGCCGGGCGCACCTGTGCCGAGCCCAGCTGTGCGCCCCACGGTCCTCTGAGAACCTGGTGAGCCAGCGGTCCCCCCCGGGCGCCTGCGCAGGGGCTGCGGCCGAGGACTTCCCCCACAACACCACCCCTCACACGCCAGTGCATTTAAGTTAGGAAGCCCTTATCGGATAATCTTGATATTCTTGGTGACTGAAGGGCAAGCCTTTGCTGTTCCGCCCTTCTCAAACGGATGCTTCATCGTTTGCCCTACGACGTAGATTTTTTCCTAAGATTGCCTCGACTCTCCTCAGAATTCCATACGAGAAAAGTTAAATTTTTACCCTACTTCAAAAATTGTGTCAGGCTAGACAACTCTTAGAATATTTTAAAGCAATACAGAGTTAAATACTAAATCCATTTTCCCAGCCACCTGTGAGGTGGGCAGAGACCCCGAGGCACCCACCCACACACTGTCCTCTGTGCCAGGGTGCCTGTTCATAAACCGTTCACGAACTGCGGGCGCCAGGCCAACCTTAGTGAGGTTTAATATTCAAGGAATGAATGACTGAGCGTGCGTGATGTGTCAACGGTGAGTTTGATGTAACCGTGGATTCCTGCCACTGTTTTAGGAGGAGTTCAATAATTGTGTGACCGAGTACATGAAGACGATAAACTTCGCAAAAGGAGAACCCAGGTAGGTCTGGCCGAATCAGCTGTTCCCAAGTGACTATCTAAAAACGTTAGAGCCAGGATTCGCAGACTGCTCCTACCTGTTTGGGCTGTAGGGTTTTTTCTCTTGTTTTTGTTTGTGTGGTTCTGTCACGTGTGTGACTGAAGACTCATCTCCACCATGTGGAATCTGGGCTCCTTTGTGTGAAACTCCCTTTGAGCTGTGTCCTCTTCTCCTGTCCACGGCTTTGTACAGTTGATTGGAGCCTGCTTCCTTTATCGGCCCCTTGTGACCAGTCCCCAGGACGTGTTCTCATTGTCTGGGCACCTGAGACACGCCTCTGTGTCTGGTATGATGGGTGTGGAGGGGCCATGGTTTCCTTCTGGGTGGTGTCCCCCGCTTGTCTATACTGCCCCCTGGTGGACTGCCTGGCCAAGGCCTCCTGTCTGCAGAACAGCTGCTGGGACTCAAGCAGTTTTCTATTCAATTAATGATTTCCTCATCAAAAATGAGCTCAGCTGCTAACTAAAAAAGGGCAGCAGTTCCAATCCACCAGCTGCTCCTTGGAAATCCCATGGGGCAGTTCCACTCCTTCCTATAGGGTCACTATGAGTCAGAATTGACCCGACGACAAAGGGTTTGGTTTGGGGTCATTAAAAATAAATATCATTATTGAAACTGTTATGCTTGCGTACAGACAGGTATTAATATGGCACATTTAAATAGGATGTAACGTTTAAAGGAGACCTAAACTGTAGGTTCATTCATTCATTCTGCCGTTAACTGCTGATCTGTTGAGCCCGGCTCTGGCCAGACGCTGCCGTGGGTGGCCCCCCTGGGTGGATGCAGGAGGCCAGCTCAGCCAAGGTTCTAAGGACAAAGGGTGTTTCCAGGGGGGAGCTGAGCCCCAGAGCCCCAGAGCCCCGGAGCCCCGGAGCAGGAGAGGTGGGCACTGCACTGAGAGGGTGGTCGATGCTCTTACCCCAGGGCCCTAGGGGGCCTGCAGAGGGGCCAGAGCCTGGAAGAAGCCTGGCTGTTGTGTGGAGACTGGCTTGGCGGGGAGAAGGGGGCTGGAAGGAGGCTCCGGCCCACCAAGGGAGAGGGTGTGGCCCTGGGCCGCCTGGGGCAGTGGGCAGGGAGCGGCAGAGCCAGAGCCCATACGGCCACAGCCAGGTGGGCAGGCTGGACCCAGCAGCTTGCTGGGGAGAAGAGGGGCTCCCTTCTGGACGTCACAGCCATCTCAGGAGACACGGCCAGTCACAGGCACGACTCTTGGTAACTCCAGGCAAAGGGGATGCTGGCTGCCCAGGACAGATGCCCAGCATACCTGGTGGTCAGTGCCTGCACTGGTCACAGCACCTTGTACCCGCTCCTCCCATGGAAAAGCTAACCCTGTCCCAGTAGCCCCACAACTCTCAATAAAACCGTGCTCTGCCAAGGGCTTGTCTTGGTGGCCAGCACTCCTGGGGTCCTCCCTCCTTCCTGGGCTGTGGGCAGCAGGTGTCCACCTCACAGCCGGGAGGACATCTTCAGATCCCTGAGGTCCTCCGAGGACGCACTCCCTCAGTGGTGCCCTCCAGTGGCCCCCACTGCCCTGGGGGACCCACACTGCTGGGAGGTGGCTCCCTCATGTCTCTTCTCCAGTCCCTCCACTTTGCATTTTTACTCAGGCACAGGGGACAACTGTACCCCCCCCATGTCCTGCTCTCCCACCTCCATCACCTTGCCCTCTCCCCGGCTCCTCCCCTACCTGACCCCTGGACATCTCTCAGGGCACAGAGGAGATGTGACCCCTCTGGAAGCTGTCCGTGACCCCCCCCCCCACCGTGCTTGCCCATTCTTGCCTACAGTCCCCCCACAAACTGCAAGCCCCTGGGGAGGCAAGGGAGGCAGAGTTCACTGGTGTGTTTTCAGGGGCACTGCTCCTTGGTTGGTCAATCGTTGATCAGTTTGTGGGTTGACTGGGGAGTAAGGGGCTCTGGTCATGTGGCCGGGCGACTGTGGCCTGGTGGGGGCAGAGCCTGAACCTCTGGCCGCTGATGACTGTCCTGGAGGAGAGCTGAGGGATGTCAGCCAGGCTGCTGCTATCTGCTGGAGACAGAGAGGATGGAGATTCCCTCCCGGGAGGGGGCTCTCTGGTAAATGGGGGCCCTGAGTGTGTGGCCCAGGCAAGCCGGGGTGACCACGTTTCCTCCTCTGGCTTCGCAGGTATTACTTTTTGGTTTATAATGCATCGGTCCTCTACTGGCGAATGGTGAGGCCGTTTCTCAAGCCTGGATACCGCCACCACCTCATTGCCAGCCTCTCCCAGATTGTTAACGTGTTAAATCAGACCAAGGAGGAGGACAAAGAGTGGCGTGCTGAGCTGATGCTGTGAGTTCCATTGCCCCTCCCTCCCTCTCCGATAACTTACCACGTTGGTTTTTAATTCTAACGATACTTGTGTCCCCAGGTCTGTAGACAGTTAAGTCTTGGTACACTAGAAGACTGGCAGGGGGAGGAAGTCACCAGTATCCCCAGTGACTGAAAGGAAAATCAAAACATGGCACCACACGGAGGTTTTATCCTCCCACCAGTTGCTGTTGAGTCGATTATGACTCACAGCGACCCTACAGGACAGAGTAGAGCTGCCCCATAAGATTTCCAAGGAGCGGCTGGTGGATTTGAACTGCCAACCTTTCGCTTAGCAGCCAAGCTCTTAACCACTGTACCACCAGGGCTAATTTATCCTCCTAGGGATTTAAAAATTTATCTTTAATTGAAGTGTAATTAAGTTAATAAAATGCACAACTCTTAGAGATTCAGTGCCGTGAGTCTGGACAAATGTCAAACATGATATGGGACATTTCCCTCACCTGGAGAGTTCCCTCCCTGACCCCTAAGCAGCCATTTTCTGATTTCTCTCACCAGGGAGTAGTTTTGTTTGTTCTTGGATTTCCATATAAATAGAATCCTACAGCCTGGTCCCTTTTGTGTTTGGCTTCTTTTATTCAACATAATGCCCTTGAGATTCATCCATGTTGTTGCCAGCAGTTCTTTCCTGTTTATTGCTGAGTAGCATTCCGTTGTATGGACATACCACAGTTTGTTTATCCACTCACCTGTAGAAGGGCATTCGGGTTATTTCCACTTTGAATTGATTATGAATAAGGTTGCTAAAGACATCCATGTTTAGATTTTTGTGTGAACATGTTGTTATTTCTCCTGGGTATATACCTAAGAGTGGAATTCCTGGGTCATAGAGTAGATGTATATTTAAGTATTTATGAAACAGCCAAATGGTCTCCAAAGAGGCTGTACCATTTGACGCCACCACCAGCAACATGTGCGAATTCTAGTTGCTCCACATCCTTGCCAACGTTTGGTGGTGTTCATCTTTCTATCTTCATCAAGCTGATGAGTGTGAAATGGTATCTTTGTGGTTTTAATTTGTATTTTCTTGATGACTGAAGATGCTGAGCAACTTTTCTCATGTTTGTTGACCATCTGTGTATTTTCTTTTATGAAGTGACTATTCAGGTCTTTTACCTGTGTTTTATTGGGTTATTTGTTTTCACTGAGTTGTGAATATTCTTGATACAAGTCCTCTGGCAGATATATGTACTGAAAACATTTTCTCCTGCTGTGGGGCTTGCTTTTTCCTTTTCATAATAGTGTTTTTTGAAGAAAAACAATTTTTAATTTTGATAAAGTCTAATCTACCCACTTTTTTCCTTTTACAGTTAGTGATTTTTGTATCCTATGTAAGAAATCTTTGTCTTCCCTAAGATTGTGAAGATTTTTTTCTGTTTTCTTTGAGAAGCTTCATAGTGTTAGCTCTTACATTTTGAGCTAATCTCTGTATGAGATGTGAAGTATGGGTTGAGGTTCGTTTCTTTCCCTGTGGATATATTCTGTTTTCCAGTCCCGTTGGTCAAAAAGGCTTTCCTTTTCCCCACTGATGTTTATTGGCATTATTTTGAAAAAGAGAATCACTGCTCTTTCTTTTGGGTCCCTTGATAACGAGTCTCCCCTTGTCCTGGTAGACAAGGCCCTTTGCAGACAGCTTCCTGCCGGCTCTCTCCCGCTTAGATTATCATTTCACATCCCAGGAAGTGTGTCATGTGCTTTCTGTTCTACAGTAGAATTAAGAGTTTCATATCTTGTCTGAAGGTTGTTTCTAAAAATGGAAACCCTGTAAGCAGCATCTGCAGTGTGGTGATTGCATGAATATCACGACAGAATGAAGAGCAATTAGACGCCAAGCGAGGTGGGAGGGACCCCGAGTCCCTGGCCCTGGCTCATGGTTTTAAAAACTCAGCTCAGAAAATAGAGTAATCAACATTTCAGCAAAATAAAAATAAGCCAGTGTGAACATGAACACGCTGGCACACAGGTGGACTCTCACCTGGGGAAGTGGCCGCGCGCCCACCCTTGACAGTAGAGGACCAGGCTGAGGGTTGGGATCTGAGAAGCCACAGCAGGAGATCGCAGCACATGTCATGGTGTGCCCGGAGGCTGACAGGCATGGGGCAGGCTGTAGCTGTGTTTGGGGTGACACCAGATGCAGGACAGTGGATGAGAGGATGCGTCCCAGGGAAATCATTAACTATTCCAATGCGAGGGAGCACACCCAAGTCAGAAGCCAGGTTCTACAGACGTATGGCAATTTGATGAGCTTTAAAAGGAGAAGAAATTATAAATGTGAACTTTCTTTAAAATATTATTTTTTAATGTCCCAGGTAATTGAAATGTGAGTAATTCCCTTTCCCTCTTGCTGGCAGAAGAGTAGATTTCCTGTCTCCTGATGGCCGGCACTGGGGAGCCACAGACTCTGTGGTTACAGATTAAGGAGTTGGCCAACCCAGTGTATCTATCTAAAATTTGTAAAACATGAAAGTTATAAAAGTGTAACAAACTGACTACTAGACATACGCGGAAGAAAACATTTTAACAAAGCTTAATGACTGCCATTTTTATATTATACAGGGAACTTATTGAGTGTTATCTGGACGCTGGAAAAAACGAGGAAGCTGCTAAGTTTTGTTCCATTGCAGAACCATTCATAAAAGCTAATGTGCCGCAGAAATTTCGACAGATATTCTCTGTTATGGTAAAGTGACATGTTAAAAAACGTGGATATCAGAAGTAATTTTCATACAAGTCATTTCTCAGAAAACTACTTACAGAAACAGTGAATAAACCCTTCAATCTGAGTACATACATGTTTATATACATCATACATGCATAAACAAGGCAAATATAAACCCATATTTAAAGAAATACCCATTCATCAGGTATAAGGTTATACATAGCCATGAAATTCTGAAAACAAAACAGAACATTTTTCCTTCGTTGTTACCCTTGGACTATTACCTCTGTAACTGCATTGAATAAAAAAAAGAAGTTAATGGAAAATTTGGAAAGATACAAGCAATTACTATGAGTTTGAAAAGCATTCATCATCATCTATTAAGTTTTATGTATATGAGAATCAGCTTGTTATATCTGAGAAACAAAATATAAAGCATAGTGACAAGATACTTGGTAAGTGCGAATATTAATTTTGAAAGAGGAATATTAGCGAAATAACAGCTACATAAAGTCTGAATCCATACCCAATCATCTGTTTATTCAAATTAATATTCTGTTCTATTTTATGACAGGTACGTCACAAATTAATGGATGAGCATCATTTAAAAGAAGAAATAAAATCTTCAATTAGCCTGTCTGTCTCTTTCCACATTAATATGCTAAAAGCGTAAGTAGTTTTAGGAGGGAGAGCAGGAGTTCAGTATGGGAAATCTTGGTCCTGTCCCTATGGGTTAGCTCATGGTGGCAATGATGGCTGAGTTTGGAGTTGCGGGGAGAAGGTGAGAGGAGGGGAAATCTGGAGGTCATTAGTGTGTTGGTGGTCTCACAAGCCAAAGAACCCTGCTGGGCCTTCTCCCCTGTTGCCAGCAGGGAGTGAGGCCTTGGAGAACCTGGAGAGTGTAGTTCCCTGGGGCCAAGTGCATAAAGTGGGTGAGGGGGAGGGAAACACGTACCCTCTCAGACACTGCTGACCTGTCACATCAGAGGAGCTTTGAGACTTGATCATGGCACTGGCAAAACAAGAGCAGTTTGTGGGTAAAACCCTGATGGGGTGGGTAAATGAGAGAATGGGAAGAACAAATGTACCCTGTGAACAGAGACAGTCGTTTTGAAGCCTGCTGTGCTCACAGTAAACGAGAAAGAGGAGAGAGCACAGTGTATCTGAGGGCTAAGGGAGAAGAGAGCACAGTGTGAGTGTGAGGGAGGGGAGAGCGCGGTGTGGGTGTGAGGGAGAGGGGAGAGCGCGGCGTGAGTGTGAGGGAGAGGGGAGAGCACAGCGTGAGTGTGGGGGAGAGGGGAGAGCACAGCGTGAGTGTGAGGGAGAGGGGAGAGCACAGCATGAGTGTGAGGGAGAGGGGAGAGCGCAGTGTGAGTGTGAGGGAGGGGAGAGAGCAGCGTGAGTGTGAGGGAGAGGAGAGCACAGCGTGAGTGTGAGGGAGGGGAAAGCACAGTGTGAGTGTGAGGGAGAGGAGAGCGCAGCGTGAGTGTGAGGGAGAGGGGAGAGCGCAGCATGAGTGTGGGGAAGAGGGGAGAGCACAGCGTGAGTGTGAGGGACAGGAGAGCACCATGTGAGTGTGAGGGACAGGAGAGCACTATGTGTTTCTGCTTGGAGGGGAGTACCCCAGTGGATGTGTGGGCATGCTGTCTCCTGGCCCTGCAGCTGAGGAGAAAGAAGTGGCTGAGCATCACTACAAGGTGGGCCCGGAGTATGGTACCATTGTAGGTGGCAGGATTGTGCTTATTTTCCATTTTTTAGTGAAGTGTGAAGAAAGTACATCATCATCCAGGTACGAGGAGGAAGAAGCGGTGCAAAAATCACCTAGGATCAAGTTTAGGGAGAGAAAAGTGACAAATCTATTTTAGGGGTTCTGTCCAATGGGAAACACAGGCCCATAGGCATGTAGAGTTTCTTTAGAATAACTTTAATAAATCTGTCAAGATTTTTAATTATTTAATGTTTGTATTAATTTTAGAAAATTGGAAAACAATGAATTACCAGACGATGCCAATACAATTCTGAAGGCTCTCTATAAGCGTTTAGGTTCTTATAATCACCAGCGCTTAGTTTCTATCAGAGAAGAAAAGTAAGTACTGTATTAGTATGTTTTGCCAGTTTCACATGTACATAATCATTGCACAAAATTTCGTTAAGTTTAGGAAAATTTAATGAACTATAAAACAGCAACCATGACCTCCACACCAAAAGTCAGCAACTGGAGATGTTTTGCTTTATTTCTTTCAAGACTTGTGTTACAGGTTTTGTAGTATAGACGTTGCACTTGGGGTATGTAACTTGGTATCCTACTCTTTAGAGTCAAATTTAGCAGTTAGCATAAGCAGTTTTCAGTAATTACAACATTTACTTACACATTTCTCAATAGCTGATAACAGTCCATTAGGTGGAAGAACAGTACTGTTTCTTACACATGTCCCTGGCCAATTCGTCTTGAGTCTGTGCTTTCATAAATCATCTGTGCTGGGCAGTTCTGGGCAAGGAGCTGTTAGAGTTTAAGTAAGTCCCTGGACTGGATTCCGGGAGCCGATGACTGAGCCAGAAGCTGAGGGAGGATCTGGAATGTTCTGGAATGTCTTCCCAGTTTGTTCCCACAGAGGGGCAGGGGTTTGCTCCTACACCCCCAGCAGCTGTTAGGGCACATCCCCATTAGCAGTGAGTGTTTATTTAAAGAATAGAAAATCAACCCTTTATTAACGTGTGGGCTGAAAGTATCTTTGTTTTCATTTGCGTGCTTCTGATTACTAGGGAGGTTTCGTGTTCAGCCGTGTTTGGGGGCATTTGAATGATCTCTCCTGACGATTTATCTTTTGAGGTCTCAGTGATTTTCTCAACTTCTGTGCATTCCTAGTGTGTGAAACATTTTTACTCTGCCTATACTAACCATTTGGGATTTTTTCTACTTTGTCACTTGAGAGTCGACTTGGGGTGTGTTATTTATCTACTTTGCGGAACGAACTACCACAAGCACAGCAGCTTCCACCAGCACACATCTACGCCCTCACTGGGTCTGGGGCCAGGAGTCTCCTGGAGGCTTGATGGGGGAGGGTCTGCATCCAGACTCACGTGGCTGTTGGAGGATTCCACACCTGTGGATTGTGGACTGAGGGCCCCCTTTCCTGCATGTAGGCCTCTCCAAGTGACAGCTTTGCTTTCTCAAAACCAACAAGGAGAGAGCCTGCTGACAGATGGAAGGGAGATCACTTGTGATCTGCTTCCGCTCAACGTCAAGGTCTTCTATCAGCTAGGAGCAAGTTAGTCCCAGGGAGGGGACTTCACAGGCTGTGGGCATCAGGGGCCAGTGGGCTTAGAGGCTGGATGTCAGGAGGGGAGGGCATGGACATGGGTCAGGGTCATACTGTCGTGTCCTCAGTGAGATCTTCCATTGCTTTTAAATTACACAGATTTCAGGGGCCAGAAATTGCATGCCTGCATATTTAAAATAGTTTTCATTCTCTTTTTCTCATTTCAAATGTAACACATAATTATTGTAGCAAGTTTGAAAATGGCGTCAATAAAGTGACCATGTTTAATATTTTAAAGTCCCTTTCAGTCTTCCTTGTATAATTTTTTTTTTTCAGTTTTTAACTGCATTTTCCATATAAAGATAAATTGTGAACGTTTTTGTACATCATGAAATTTTCTTTTTAACATGAAGTTTTCAGGCCCCCTAAGGTCAATACAGTCTCTTCCAGAGAGAGGTACCAAAAAACCAAACCCACTGCTATCGAGTCGATTCTGACTCATAGTGACCCTATAGGACAGAGTAGAACTGTTCCATAGGGTTTCCAAGGAGTGGCTGGTGGATTTGAACTGCCCACCTTTTGGTTAGCAGCCTGAGCTCACTGTAGCTCTTAACCACTGTCGTACGCAGAAAGTATAGCACACGTGCATGTGTATATGTACACGTCTACAGTGTGTGTTCATTTCCCTGAGAGGTGGTCTAATCCTTCAACAGATTCTCCAAGCTGCGTGACTGAAGTCAGGCCAGCCCTGCCGGGCCTCCAGCGTCGCCTCCCTCACTGGGAGACTGCTCATGGTTTCATTGAGGGAATGTGCTAGAAGTGGGTTCTGGGACAGATTTTTTGGGCGACTGATCCACATTGCACCAGTCATAGGATGTTTGCAAGTAAGGATGCCTGCTTCTCTGTGAGCAGAGGGCAGACATGCCCGGCGCTGCTTCAGTTTGCATTTCTCTGAGTGCTGGTGAAGTTGAACATATTTCATGTCTTTACTGCCATTTTTTCTTTTGTTGATTTCCCATTTATTTCTTTTGCCCATTTAAAAAATTAGGGTAGAAATCTTTTTATTATTGCCTTGTAAAAATTTTATCTATTTTAAGATTTTAGCCTTTCGGCTCCAGTATACGCTTACATGTTTCCCCTGATTTGTTTACCTGTTTTGATAATTTTGCACGTACAGAGATGTTCTATTTGAGCTAACTTTGTAGTTGTTGTTAGGTGCCGTCGAGTCGGTTCCGACTCATGGTGAGCCCATGTACAACAGAACAAAACACTGCCCGGTCCCGCACCATCCTCACAATTGTTGTTATGCTTGAGCCTGTTATTGTGGCCACTGTGTCAATCCATCTCATCGAGGGTCTTCCTCTCTTTCACTTACCCCCTACTTTACCAAGCATGATGTCCTTCTCCAAGGACTGATCCCTCCTGACAACATGTCCAAAGTGTGTGAGACATAGTCTCACCATCCTTGTTTCTAAGGAGCATTCTGGTTGTACTTCTTCCAAGACAGATTTGTTTGTTCTTTTGGCTGTCCATGGTACATTCAATATTCTTCGCCAACACCACAATCCAAAGGCGTCCATTCTTCTTCAGTCTTCCTTATTCATCGTCCAGCTTTCGCATGCATATGAGGCGATTGAAAACACCATGGCTCAGATCAGGCGCATCTTGGTCTTCAAGGTGACCTCTTTGCTTTTTAATGCTTTAAAGAGTTCTTTTGCAGCCGATTTGCCTAATGCAGTGCATCGTTTGATATCTTGACTGCTGTTTCCATGGTTGTTGATTGTGGATCCAAGTAAAATGAAATCCTGGACAACTTTAGTATTTTCTCCATTTATCATGATGTTACTTATTGTTCCATTTGTGAGGATTTTTGTTTTCTTTATGTTAAAGTGTAATCTATACTGAAGGCTGTGATCTTTGATCTTCATCAGTAAGTGCTTCAAGTTCTCTTCACCTTCAGCAAGCAAGGTTGTGTCATCTGCATATCCGCAGGTTGTTAATGAGTCTTCTTCCAATCCTGATACCCCTTTCTTCTTCAGACAGTCCAGCTTCTCGGATTATTTGCTCCGCATACAGATTGAATAGGTATGGTGAAAGGTTACAACCCTGATGCAGACTTTTCCTGATTTTAAACCATGCAGCATCCCCTTGTTCTGTTCAAACGGCTGCCTCTTGATCCATGTACAGGTTTCTCATGAGCACAATTAAGTGTTCTAGAATTCCCATTCTTTGCAGTGTTATCCATAATTTGTTATGATCCACACAGTCGAATGCTTTTGCGTAGTCAATAAAACACAGGTAAACATCTTTCTGGTATTCTCTGCTTTCAGCCAGGATCCATCTGGCATCAGCAATGATATCCCTTGTTCCACATCCTCTTCTGAATCCAGCTTGAATTTCTGCCAGTTCCCTGTCAATCTACTGCTGCAGCCGCTTTTGAATGATCTTCAGCAAAATTTTACTTGCGTGTGATATTAATGATATTTTTGGTCAACAGTTTCCACATTCAGTTGGATCACCTTTCTTGAGAATAGGCATAAATATGAATCTCTTCCAGTCAATTGGCCAGGTGGCTGTCTTCCAAATTTCTTGGCATAGGCAAGTGAGCACTTCCAGCGCTGCATCCATTTGTTGAAACATCTCAATTGGTATTCTGTCAATTCCCAGAGTTTTGTTTTTTGCCAATGCCTTCAGTGCAGCTTGAACTTTTTCCTTCAGTACCATCTGTTCCTGATCATATGCTACCTCCTGAAATGATTAAACATCTACCAGTTCTTTTTGGTATAGTGGCTCTGTGTATTCCTTCCATTTTCTTTTGTTGCTTCCTCTGTTAATATTTTCCCCGTAGAATTCTTCAATATTGCAACTTGAGGCTTGAGTTTTTTCTTCAGTTCTTTCACCTTGAGAAATACTGAGCATGTTCTTGCCTTTTGGTTTTCTACCTCCAGGTCTTTGCACATGTCATTATAATACTTTACTTTGTCTTCTCGAGCCGTCCTTTGAAATCTTCTGTTCAGCTTTTATTTCATCATTTCTTCCTTTCACTTTAGCTACTGGATGTTCAAGAGCAACTTTCAGAGTCTTTTCTGACATCCATTTTGGTCTATTCTTTCTTTCCTGTCTTTTTAATGACCTCTTGCTTTTTTCATGTATAATGTCCTTGATGTCATTCCAGAACTCATCTGGTCTTCTGTCATTGATGTTCAACACTCTATTCTTGATATGGTCTCTAAATTTAGGTGGGATATATTCAAGGCTGTACTTTGGCTCTTGTGGACTTGTTCTAATTTTCTTCAGTTTCAGCTTGAACTTGCAAATGAGCAATTGATAGTCGGTTCGATAGTCGGCCCCTGGCCTTGTTCTGACTGATAATATTGAGCTTTTCCATCATCTCTCTCCACGGATGTAGCAGATTTGATTCCTGTGTATTCCATCTGGCAAGGTCCACGTGTATAGTCGCCGTTGGTGAAAAAAGGTATTTGCAATGAAGAAGTCATTGGTCTTGCAATATTCTATCATACAATCTCCGGCATCGTTTCTATCACCAAGGCCATATTTTCCAACTACCGATCCTTCTTTGTTTCCAACTTTTTCATTCCAATCACCAGTAATTATCAGGGCATCCTGATTGCATGTTTGATTCAATTTCAGACTGCAGAAGTTCATAAAAATCCTCAGTTTCTTCATCTTTGGCCTTACAGGTTGGTGCATAAATTTGAATGATAGTCATATTAACTGGTCTTCCTTACAGGCGTATGGATATTATCTTGTCAGTGATAGCGTTGTACTTCAGGATAGGTCTTGAAATGTTCTTTCTGACGATGAATGCTATGCCATTCCTCTTCAAGCTGTCATTCCCAGCATAGCAGACCATATGATTGTCCAATTCAAAATGGCCAATACCAGTTCATTTCAGCTCACTATTGCCTAGGATATCGATGTTTATGCATTCCATTTTATTTTTGACGATTTCCAGTTTTCCTAGATTCATACTTCATACCTTCCACATTTCTGTTATTAATGGATGTTTGCAGCTGTTTCTTCTCATTTTGAGTCCTACCACATCCGCAAATGAAGGTCCCGAAAGCTTGACTCCATCCATGTCATTAAGGTGGACTTTACTTTGAGGAGGCAGCTCTTCCCCAGTCATCTTTTGAGTGCCTTCCAACCTGAGGGGCTCGTCTTCTGGCACTATATCAGACGGTGTTCTGCTGCTATTCGTAAGGTTTTCACTGGCTAATTCTTTTCAGTAGTAGACCACCAGATCCTTCTTCCTAGTCTTTCTTAGTCTGGAAGCTCAGCTAACGTTTATTCCCTACCAATCCTCAGACAACACGTTTTAGGTCCTCCAGGTGGATTAACTCAGTTACTTCCCCACTAGCCCTGTAAACCAATAAGTCCTGGATCCCCCGGGGTGTGGACTGGGTGGCTGTGATGGGAAACTCAGGCTGCCATATGGCCCCAGGATCCACTGAGCTGGTCCCTGCCATTCGCCTCGCTGGGAACCAGCCTTTCATCCCTGTGGTTTCTGCTCTACCTGTGTGCCTCGCAGGGCCCTCCCTACCCTGCAGATTACTCAAAACAGCTTCTATTCCCTCCAGTTTCTCTATGGCTTCATGTTTGCATTAATGTTTGGTTTTAGTGCATTGTGGGCAGAAAGGATGGTCAGAACCAGGTCTGACTGGGACAGTTTATATTTCTTTGGGGCTGAGTATGCACTCAGCATTTGATTGGTGCCCTTGGGCCCTGGGAGAGAAGGTGTGTGCCAAGCCAGTGCGGCATCTCCCTCCTTGAAGCCTGAACTACTCAGAGTCCTCATCTCTGTGAGAGGCCTTGTGGATACTTTTTCCACCTGAGTGGGCTTCTGAATCTGCAATTCTGGTGGGGAAAATGTTCTGTCAATTTAAAACAACAACAACAAAAAAGGATTGAAAACCGGTGATTTATAATTTTCCTGGTTCCTTTTTCTTGATCTGCCCAGTAGTCTGTGTGGCTGGAACACAGGAGTGAGTACAGGTACAGGACCAAGAAGCCAGAGGTCAGGAGGCCAGGTGGGGCCTTCCAGCCAAGGCAGAGCCTTTGGAGGTCCTGGGGCTGAGCAGATGGTGGTGGGCAGGGATGGCGGAGAGCAGAAGGACCCACACTCCTTTCCAAAGCAGGCTTCCCACCAGGAGGAACCCAAGATGGGAGAGAGGAGAGGATGGTAATACCAAGGCAAGACTGGAGTTTCATCATTACAACAGACTGGCCATTCATATTTCTGAAGTAAGACTATGATTATTATCTAGCAAAGGGCAGAAAAGGTGTGGACTTGGCCCCAGCATGACATTTAATAATGTCTAGAGACGAGTGTGGTTGTCACTACTGGGGATGCTACTGGCATCCAGTGGATAGAGACCAGGGATGCTGCTAAACATCTTGCAATGCACAGAACAGACACCTCCTAACACCCCAACAAATAATTATCTGGTCCAAAATGTTAGTATTGCCAAGGCTGATTACTGTAGCTTTATGTTGTTGTTGTTAATTGCAAGTTGGTTCCGACTCACGGTGACCCGAGGTATAACAGAACAAAACGTTGTCCAGTCTTGTGCCATGTTGGTAATCATTGCTATGTGGGAATTCATTGTTGGGGCTGTTGTGTCGGTCCATCTCATTGAGGGTTTCCCTCGTTTTCACTGACCCTCTACCAAATATGATGTCTTTTTCTAGCAATTAGTCTTCAAACAAAAACAAACCCATTGCTGTCCGACTCATAGCATCCCTAGGGGACAGAGTAGAACTGCCCCACAGAATTTCCAAGGAACGGCTGGTGGATTCGAGCTGCCAACCCTTTGGTTAGCAGCCATAGCTCTTAACCACTGCGCCACCAGGGGCTCTTGTGATTAGTCTTACTCTTAAAAATCAGGTATTGTAGGCCTTCTTTGTTCTTTTCCAAAAATGTTTTTACTATTATATATTATAGGTCCTTTTGCATTCCGTATAAAGTTTAGAATCAGCCTGTCTGTTTCTACAAAATCCCTGCTGGGATTTTGATTTGGAATGTGTTCAATGTGTAGATACATTTGGGAAGAACTGACGTCTTAACAATATCAAATCTTTTGGTCCTTGAACATAGTGTATCTATCCACTTATTTAGGTATTTGATTTCTCCCATCAGTTTTTCAGTGTACATCTTTTCTCACATTTATCCCTAAGTATTTTAGATTTTTGTTGCTCTTGTAAACTGTACTGTTTGTTAATTTTACCTTCTGATTTTTCACTTCTAGTATATAGAAACAGCTGATTTTTGTATATTGATCTCGTATCATTCAACCTCGCTAAACTCACTTATTAGTTCTGGTAAATTTCTTGTAGATTCTTAGGACTCTCTTCATAGACAGTCATGTAATCTGTGAATATAGACAGTTTTACTTTCTTCTTTTGAGATATATGTGCCTTATTTTTTCTTATATTCTTAAAGCACTTGCTCGAATTTCCAGTTCAATGTTGAATACAACTGGCAAGAGTGAACACCCTTGTCTTGTCCCTGGTCTTAGGGAGAAGACATTCACTCCTTCACTACTGAATACAATGTTAGTGGTAGGTGTTTTGCAGATATCCTTTTTCAGGTTGAGGAGTTCTAGTTTGCTGAGGAATTATATTGTGAATGGGTGTTGAGTTTTGACATGCTGTTTTCTGTATCTTCTAAGATGATCATACATGTTTCTTTAGTTTGCTAGTATGATGGATTAAATTGATTTTTGAATGTTAAACCAACTTCACCTTCCTGAGATAAACTGCACTCACATAAATATAGCCACCCCAGCTTTCTTTTGACTACTGTCTTCATGGTCTCTTTCTTCCATCCTTTCACTTTTGACTTACTTATGTCCTTATATTTAAAGTGGGTTTATTGTAGGCAGCATAGAATTAAGTCTTGATTTTGAATTTAATCTGACAATGTCTGCCTGTTAATTGGGGGTGTTAGCTGGGGAGTTTTAACTATTTTTACATTCAATGTGATTATTGATATTCTTGAGTTTAAATCTACTATCTTGCTAGATGTTTTGCTCTCTACTTGTTCCATATGTTCTTTGTTACCTTTTTCATCTTTTCTGCCTTCCTTTTTTATTAATTGGATATTTATTATTCCACCTAATCTCATTTATTGGCTTAGTAAGTATACCTTTTGAAAAAAATTTTATTGTCTGTTTTAGGATTAATCATATCATCACAGTCTATTTTCAAGTAATATAGAATCACTTCATATAATATATAATATATATAAAGTAAGAACATTACAACAAGGTGCTTCCATTTTCCCTCTCCCAGCCTCTGTGCTATTGTTGAAATGTATTTTACTTCTTATCTACGTTATAAATCCTGAGATACATTTTCACTTCTTTTGCTTTCGACAGTCAATTATCTTTAAAAGATATATAAAGAATAAGGGAAAAAAAGAGACAAGAAAAAATTGTTTTGTATGTACCCACATTCTAGTTACCATTTCTGGTGTTCTTCATTTCTTGTCTAATCCCCTGTTAGTCCCATCTGGTAGTGCACTTTTCATATTAGACATTGTAGTTTTCCTCTCTAGAAGTTCTTTATGGGTCGTTTCTATATTTTCCTTATCTGTCCTTATCGTGCTCCTGCTTTCCTCTACCTTTTTGAATATATGGAAGTTAGTTATAATAACTATTATGTCTTTGCCCACTAGTTCTGTCACCTGATTTGTCTTGGGTCTGTTTCTGTCGCTTGCATTTTCTCCTCATTCTGGGTTGTATTTCCTGATTCTGGGAGTGTCTGGTCATTTCTGACATTGTCATCGGATACCAGAACCTTGATGGGTCCTGGATATTTTTGCATTCCTATACATATTCTTGAGCTTTGTTCTAGGATGCACTAAGTTTCTTGGAAACAGTTCAGTCCTTTTGAGGCTTTCTTTAAGTGCTTTTAGGTGTGATCAGAGCAGCCTTAATCTGAGGTAATCCTCTTCTGAATATTCTACTCAATATCTCATGTCTTATGGGGTTTTTTCCCACTTCAGCTTATGGGAATGTGGACTTTTCCTCACTCCATTCCTCCTTTCCGGTGGGTATGCCCAGCTGCAGACTCAGGGAATCATCTGTCATCTCTCTGTGTGGCTCTGTTCTCCCCGGTCTCTGCCCTGGATTCCAGCCACCTCGGCCCCCCAAATTCTCAACTCTTCTCTCCCACCGAGGAGACTGGAGGCTCTGCCTGGGTGCCCTCCCCACTCATGGGCCTGGAACCCCTCCCCCGTACAGTAAGCTGAGACAGTTGTAGGGCCGCCTGCCTCATATTTGTCCCCCCCTTTTTCATGGATGGCTGTCCTGCTCTGCCTGTTGTCCCTTGCCCGTCACAGTTGTTTTATGTGATTCTCTGCAGTTTTGGTTGTTTAAGGCAGGAGGGTAAATCTCCGTTACTCCATCATGTTTGGAAGCAGAAGTCTGCTTTTTGGGTATTTTTAGATAAAATTGTTTTCAGCCATGTCTCTTAACTGTTTGTTGCTGTTTTGGAAATGCCGTTGTCTGTCTGTCTGTGCTGTGCTCTGGTGTAAGTCCTCTTGTTCTTTTCCATTCACCAGTTGTCCTCCTTCTGTGCCCAGCTCAGACTTCGTCACATCTGTTGAGCCTTTACTATTTCCATGACCGTACCCCTGTCACGTCATGTGGGGAATGAGGTGTTCTGTTCTGTGAGTTATTACTGTGAACGAGCACTGTTTGTGAAGAATGTGATTGACTGACTGTGCCTCTGCTCAAAGTGAGCACCAGCTTCTGATCCCATAGATAACGGGAATGCTGATGCCACTGGACAGTTGTCCTGCATTGCAAGAGGCCGAGTTTGGAGTCAGGAGATGCACTTGCCGGCCCCCCGCCCAAGCCTGTGCCCCCCACCTGCAAAGTGCAGACCGTGACCCCTCCGCACTGAGCCGCTGGGGAGGGGCGTGTGTGCAAAGAGCACCAGGTGCCACCGCAGCCCAGGCCACGTGCCCCCCACGGTCCTCACCCGCACGTGACCTGCAAACTGAGAGAAACTCGGCCTTTCACGCAATGATGCAGCGCTGTCTCTGACGCCCATGAAGTCCAGCATCAGCGCCCAGGAGAGAGGGTGGAGGCTCGAATAGTGTCACGTGAAGGCCCAGCTTGGGCAAGGATCGCGGGTGGAATGGGGTCGCATGTGGAAATGGCCCAATCCTTCCAAGGCCTGGGCTGAGCCCAGACTCTCCCCTCTGTGGTGCTCATGCCACAGACTCCCCCTTTTCTATCATCTCTGGAACGCCCACACTTCCTTTTCACCTCTCCTTCGTGGTTATGTTTTTATCTCCCCCGAAACGTCTGTATTTCCTGCCTCCAGTGGAACCCTTGTTTGACTGGAGGTGTATTCTACTGTGCAATGTGTTTCCTGTCACACCCAACTGACCCATGGCTGGTGTCTGTTTGCTTCCAGGATTCTTTTGGTCTTTGAACTAGCCCGTCTTTCGTTGACCTTGAAATGCGAGGAGATTGCTTCTGGCTGCATCACAGACCTGAAGAAAATCAAGAATGAGAACGCAGTAAGTGCCTGGTGCCTGTGGCACCTGCTGTGGGTCAGGACATTGGAGGAATGAGTGATTCACACAACTGTCACCAAAAGGACTACTGTGTGTCGGTGGGAAGCTTCCCCCCAGTCTTGTTAGTGTGTGTGTTACATAACTGAGGTTCTGTGGCCTGTGCAATTTTGCATCCTACCCCTTTCTCTTTGCCTGTTACCGCAGATACTGGCCCACATGTTGCCAGTTGTTTGTAAAGGTCACTTTAATATTATACACCATGAATGATCCATGACTCACTCTCTCATCCCCTGTTGTTGGACGCTGAAATCACATACGGTTTTTTGCTTATCATATAAAATGCTATATTGAACATTTTGTGCATGAGACTTGTTTTCTGCATTCAGGATTTTCCCCTAAGGTAAGTTCATTGACATGAAATCACAAGGAATTCTCACTTTAAGATTCTTAAATACGCATTACAATATCTCCCCGCTGGGGAAAGCTCAGCCCTCCCCACAAAAGAATATGAGAGTGCATGTTTCAGGTCTATCTGTTTTTAATTTTTTAAGAAATGAAAGGCTCTTTCATAGAGCAAAGATTTACTTTAGTGGTTAACATTGAGCATTTTGAATGTAATACATAGTATTTGACAACTGTCTGCTACGTGCCGGGATGGATGCGTTAGGAGTATGACCCTCTCAGAACAGTGGGCCTTGGTGACGCTTGACTTCACTGATCGATGGAGCACTGCTGTGTGTTAACCCCAAGTTACTGTGAGTCTGAGACTTTGGCTGACTCTCAGGAAGCTCATTGCAAAATACAGCTACAAGACCACACTTACAAGTACCCATTACGTAGTACAGACAATAAGAAACATAGGAAATTAGCAAAAGGGCCCTCAACCTGCTAGAAAGAATCTATGAAAAATCTACAACTAACATGCTACTTAATGATGAAAGACTGAGTGCTGAGGTCGGGGACGAGGGGAGACCTCTGCCCTTACCGTGGGTACTCCGTCTGGGGATGGAGGTTCTGCCCAGTGCAGTCAGTCAAGAAAAGAAATAAAAAAACATCCAGACTGGAAAGGAAGAAAGAAACTGTCTTGGAAATCCAATGGAATCTGGAAAAAAAAAAAAAAAAAAGCTACTAGAATTAATAAGTGAGTTTAACAAGGTTGTGGGGTAGAAAGTCAATATGTAAAAATTGATTATATTCCTCCATATTAACAGCAAAAGTCAGAAATTGAAATTGGAAAAAATAGTACATTTTACAATAGCATAAAAAACCATAAAATACTTGAAGATGAATCTGACAAAAGATGTGTGAGACCTGTGGACTGAGAATGACAAAGCATTGCTGAGTGAAGTCAAAGATGTCCTAAATAACTGGACAGATACAGCACGTTCATAGATCAGAAGACTTGATAGTGTCAGATGCCAATTTTCCCCAGACTGAACAATAGATTCAGTACAATCCCAAGAAATTGATAAACTGGGTAAAAATTGATGTGGAAATGTAAACGACATAGAATAGCTAAAAACAACTCTGAAAAATGGAAGTCAGAAGACTTACCCTGTCTACCTTCAAGACCTTCTCTAAAGGCACAGTAGTTGAGACAGTGTTGTCTTGGCATGAAGACAGTTGCATCAATCAATGGAACCAAATGAGTCCAGAAATAGATCCACAAACATACAGTCAACAGATTTCTAACAAAAGTGTAAAGGCATTCAGTGCAGGAACAATTGAATGATGAAATACTAAAAAAAAAAAAAAAAAGTCCTCCAATCCGTACTTCACACCATATACAGAAATTAACTGAAAATGCTTTATAGACCTAAACGTAACACTTCTAGAAGAAAACATAAGCAGAATGTGACCTTGAGGAAGGTGAAGGATTCTTAGATAGGCTACCAAAAGCACAGTCCATAGAAGAGGAAATTGATATATTGAACTTTATCAAAATTAAGAGCTTCTGCTCTGTAATGGACACTGTTAATAGGATGAAAATGCAAGCCAGAGACAGAGAAAATGCTTACAAACCACAAATCTGATAAAAGGGTTTATATCTAAAGTACAGAAAGAATTCTGAAAATAGTAAGACAAGCAACGTCATAAAAATGCACAAAAGTTCTCAACAGACATTTCACCAGTGAAGATATAAGATGGCCAGTAAGCACGTGAAAAGATGCTGAACGTCATTAGTCATTAAGAGCATGCAGCTTAAAACCCCAGTGAGATACCACTACACACCTGTTAGCATGGCTAAAATTAAAAGACCACCTGTGCCAAGTGTTTGCGGGGATGTGGAGCGACTGGAGCTCTTGTTCCCTGCTGCTGGAAACGTGAAATGGTGCAACCACTTTGGAAAACATTTCGGCAGTTTTGTAAAAAGTTAAATATACATGTGCCATAAAACCCAGCCATTCTATTCCTGGGTATTTAACCAAGACAAATGAAAGCATTGGTTCATGCAAATACTTGTACATGAATGTTCATGGCAGCTTTACTTGTCATAGTGGAAAACGGGCAAGAGCCCCGCTATCTAACAACAGGTGACTGGCTAAACAAACTTGTGTTATCACACCCACACTCTGGAGCACCTGTCCGACTCAGCAATCACCAGAAACGAGCTGTGAGAGATGCAGGGTGTGGGTGGGTCTCCCAACAACCGTGTGAGGGGAAGAAACGAGAGAAAAAGAGCACGTGTGCTGTGATACCGTTTACAGGCAATTCTAGAACGTGCAAACGAATCTCTAGCTCAGAAAGCAGAAGCCCTGGGGGTGGGGGTAACAAAGGGCAGCAGGGAAGGATGGCAAGGGGTCACGAGGGAACTTGGGGGTGATGTGTGTTCATGTCTCCATTGTGGTGACATTCATGGGTTTATACATATGTCAAAGCTGACTAACTGGAACAATTTAAATATGTGCAGTTTGTTATACGTCAATTAGACTTCAATAAAGCTGTAAAAAAGAGACTCATGAACTATCAGTAAATAAAAGAGTCAATTGAAATACGGAAATTAATTTCTTGTTAGGCATGTGGCTTCCTCCTCTCGCTCATGGAGCCTTACGACTGAGGCAGGGTAGATGCCCTAATAAAGGCTTTTAAAGTGCTGCTATTGTTTGGCTACTAACCAAAAGGTCGCAGTTCGAATCCACCAGCCTCTCCTTGGAAACCCTGTGGGGCAGTTCTTCTCTGTCCTATAGGGTTGCTATGAGTCGGAATCGACTCGACAGCAATGGGTTTGTTTTTTTTGTTGTTGTTTTGTTTTGTTTTTGGTATTGTTATCCTGAAATTATAATAATGGCGCCTATTAAAACTATAAAAAATACAGAAAACTTTCAAGGACAAAATTTTAGACTCCCTGGTGATAAGCCTACATAAACAGCCTCTGTCAACGTTTCTGTGATGACGCACCGGCTTTCCCGCATGCCCTGGGTCGTGGTGTGTGCAGGCTTCATGCCCAGCCCTAAAGCTCGTGCCGGGCGGTGGGCGTTTTTCTGCTCACGATGTGTTGCAGATGTGACTTTGAATGCCTGCACTAGATGGCATCGCGTGCTTGGATCATAATTGTTTAATTAGTTCCTGCCTGCTAGACATTCAGAATTTCCCAAGGTTCACGTTAAATTAAAAGCTCACTAATGTTAAGAATGTAAATGATGTTTAATTCTGAACCTTGATGCATTTTTAAAGAGTAGCCACTGTGGTGTCTTAATTCAAAGTTGCCTGAGAGATGGGTGGAAACGAAGTAACTGGTACCCCAACTTGGGATCAATTTAAAGAATTTAAGATTCACAGAAATACAAGGAATGTCTATTATTCCTCCTGTTTCTGTGCAGCCTTTCTGCAGGCGTGCATCTCAGGTAGGCGGGCAGGGTGGCCCAGCAGGTGAGGGCAAAGGAGCAGGGGCCTGGGAGCTGATGCTGCTATCCTAGCTGGAAGCCCTTGCCTAACGCTGCATTCCAACATGGTGAACTCCCAGTGGGGTTTGTAAGGGGAAGCCAGGATCATCTGGTCTGTTGACACTCAGGAGACCCCGCTGTCACCATGACCCCTAAACCTCAGACATGGCACTCTGGGAGCTTGCTGTGAGGTCCACATGTGACACAGAGCGTCACCCTCTGCCCCAGAGCTCCAGGACGTCGATGCACGTCTGTGAGGCCACAGGCTCTCCCCAGTCCTGTCGTCTCCTCACACCTCAGCGGTGTCCCGAGGCCTCACGCGCTAACCATGAAGAGGTGTTCAGGCTGGAAACTTTGTGTGTGTCTGAAGAAAGGACTTCGAGCTCCTGAGCACAGCAGGTGTGAAGACGTGACTCTTGTGAGCTGAACTTCTTGTCCCTCCCCCCGGCCAGCTCCTGGTGTTAGTACGCTGCCAAGGCCTAGGGACTTTCTCCAAGAGACCACGGTGCTCCTGGGAGCACAAGTGCAGAGAAGGGTGCTGCTTCCTGGTCCATCCCAGCTGTGCTGGTGTTGATGGTCACGTGGTGGGATGGGCGGGGGAGACAGCCAGAGCAGGCTGGGCCACTGAGCTCCCAGGCAACTGCTCCACTGGCTGAGGGGGACTGGCCCTACACGGACCACAGCCACCCGAGCTCCTGCACTCGTGGGCCCAGCTCTTCTTCCCAGCGTGGCCATGACCAAGCGAAAGAGAACATGGCCAACAAATTTACAAGAGAGAATTTGTGTGAAGTTGGTTTACGTTTTAAAATGTCAAGGTCCGTGGAAATTAACTCCCTGCTTGCCTTTATTAAAAGAGTTAAAAAATTAGCTTTCTCACTTAAATGCTTGCATTTTTTAATCTTTCAGAAGCATCTTAAGTTTGTCTTATGTATCTTTGTATCATCTTAAGATTTTTATTTGTTGAATTTCTACATGGTACGTTAGTGATGGAGCCCTGGTGGCGCAGTGGTTCAAAACTCAGGCAGCTAACCAAAAGGTCAGCAGTTTAAATCCACCAGCTGCTCCTTGGAAACCCTTTGGGGCAGTTCTGCTCTGTCCTGTAGGGTCTCTATGAGTTGGAATTGACTCGATGTCGACGTGTTTGATTTTTTTGACATTAGTGATATCTTGGGAATGGTCTTTAAGGTTAATGAAAGTACGTGATTGTTTTCATTAAAAATCTTGATGTATTCAAAACCCATTTGTATCCTACAGGATCCCGGGAGGCTGATTGAAATTGAATGCCTGGAGTGTGAATTTGAAGCTTTAAAACTTGAAGATAAAATTAAAGTCTATATCCGAGCTGCTGTGGAGGTAAATCTTTAAAAAGAGTCGCTGCACATGGAATTATTTTGCAAATTTCCGAAGTGGGTGAGAGTTGGTTTTGTGCCAGGCTGGAGAGTGCCAACGACAGCCTGGCGGGTGTGGAGGTAAAGGGTGGTTCTCGGGCCAATTCCCCTCACCAGTTTCCCCATCTGTGAGTGGGGTGACAACATGGAGCACTAGGACACCTGAATCGTACCTGAGCCACCAGAGCCAGCTGCCATCCCCACCACATGGTCCCCAGCGGCCCCCATTGTGGCCTCGGCATCACGGGGGGGCCAGCTGCTGGAGATGGTGGGGTGGGGTGTGGGAGCCCGCGGCTGCTACCTGGCCCCCAGGAAAGGCACTTTTAGCACAAGTTGAGGAGATACTCCTGGATGGTAGCATTACGGGCGCATTGCCCAGTGACCGAGATGTAGATAGGGGTGTAGACAGACTCTGATGAAGTCGCTTCTCGGAAGGCAGGCGTTCACATAAACCCAGGACAGTTTTCTATCAGGCAGCTGCTGCCTTCTAGACAAGGTCACTTGGGTATTTTTGAAGACAGGCTCAGGACGGTGAGTCTGGCCAGTATGACAGATTTCAAGTTCCAAGCTGGTGAGCGTCTCCTGACCCTGCTGCCCCCGCCCCCGTGTCTGACCCACCCTGTGTGACTGGCAGTGCCCAGTTCCACTAGGTGCGTGGCGCCACAGCCTCATAGCTCTGTGGACTCCTAGGTGGTCACAGAGCAGCCGCTGTGTTCTCTGCAGGCCCAGCTGAGCATCATCCAGAGGCTGGATGTGGCGCTGCAGCATGCCGTGCGCCTGGGCGACCCTGGTGTCATCCACGTGGTGTGCACCACGCAGTGGAACACCTGTCTGCCTTTGCTCCAGCACAACCTGCGCCACCGCCTGCAGAAGGCCCTGAGAAACATCGCGGAGGTGCTGGAGAAGGTGGACAGGTAGGCCACTGCCACATCTGTCATGGGTTGTCCCCTCCAAAGGACTTAGAGGGCTCACTCTGAAACATGGGCAGCAGAGGGCTAAGGCAAAACCCTTCAATATTACAAGTAAGTGTAAAACTAAATGCATTGTCTTAGTTACCTAGTGCTGCTGTAACAGAAATACAAGTTCTACTTTAACAAACAGAAATTTATTCTCTCACAGTCCTGGAGGTTAGAAGTCCATAGGCAGGGTGTCAGTTCCAGGGGAAGTCTTTCTCTCTCTGTTGGCTCTGGGAGAAAGTCCTTATCATTAACCTTCCCCTTGTCTAGGAGCTTCTCAGCTCAGGGACCGTGGGTGCAAAGGATACACTCTGCTCCTGGCTCTTCTTTCTTGGTGGTATGAGGTCCCTCTCCTTTCTGCTCCATTCTCTCTTTTATATCCTAAAAGAGATTAACTCAAGATACAACCAAATCCTGTAGCTTGTGTCCTGCCTCATTAACATAACTGGCTGTAATCCTGCCTCATTAACATCATAGAGGTTAGGATTTACAACACATACGATAATCTCATCAGATCACAAAGTGGTGGACAACCACACAATAATGGGAATCATGGCTTAGACAAGTTGACACACATTTGTGGGGAGCACAATTCAATCCATAACATGAATTTTCTGAAAAAGGGATACAAGCAGAAAGATCCACACGCATTCAGATGGGGCTTGAGCAATATTCAGGTGACAGCATCGTCACTGTGTGCTACACACAGTCAGCTGCTCCTGATGCCAGCCAGTGCAATAAGGGCCAGCCTGGCCCCATGCCAGGTCACCTGGAGCACCTTGGGGGCAGGGTTTGGTCATGGGGGCCAAGGAAGGACATGATCTGGAAGAGTGTGTGGGACATGAAGTAGTCTGCCCCTCCAACTCCGCCTCCCCATGCACAGCTATGGCTACACCTGCGTCCTTGCCAAACCAGGAGCCCTCGGCAGTTCTTATGCACCCTTCTGCCATGACCTCATTTGAATCATTTGCCACACCCTCACTGACCACCAACCCTGGGCCGGCACCATAGTAGGCCCTAGAGACACACGGTGAGGGACATGGCTGGAATGGTGCCCTTGGGCCTGCTTCCTGGTGGGTGAGATAACATCTGCATCTACAGCTACACCTACGTCTGCATCCACATCTACACCTATGTCTACACCTACACCTGCATCTACATCTACATCTACACCTACACATCTACACCTACGTCTACATCTACATCTACACCTATGTCTACATCTGCATCTATGTCTACATCTACACCTATGTCTACACCTACACCTACATCTGCATCCACATCTACACCTATGTCTACACCTACACCTACGTCTACATCTACATCTACACCTACGTCTACATCTACACCTACGCCTGCATCTACACCTACATCTATACCTACATCTGTACCTATGTCTACACCTACACCTACGTCTACATCTACATCTACATCTATGTCTACACCTACGTCTACATCTACATCTACACCTACATCTACATCTACAACTATACCTATGTCTACATCTACATCTACACCTACGTCTACATCTACAACTATACCTATGTCTACATCTACACCTACGTCTACGTCTACATCTACACCTATGTCTACGTCTACATCTACACCTACAGCTACGTCTACATCTACACCTACGTCTACGTCTACGTCTACATCTACACCTACAGCTACGTCTACATCTACACCTACGTCTACGTCTACGTCTACATCTACACCTACGTCTACATCTACATCTACACCTGTGTCTACACCTACACCTACATCTGCATCCACATCTACACCTATGTCTACACCTACACCTACGTCTGCATCCACATCTACGCCTATGTCTACACCTACACTTACATCTGCATCTACATCTACACCTATGTCTACACCTACACCTACATCTGCATCTACATCTACACCTACGTCTGCATCTACACCTACATCTATACCTACATCTGTACCTATGTCTACACCTATACCTACGTCTACATCTACATCTATGTCTACACCTCCGTCTACATCTACATCTACACCTACATCTACATCTACAGCTATACCTATGTCTACATCTACATCTACACCTACGTCTACATCTACAGCTATACCTATGTCTACATCTACACCTACGTCTACGTCTACATCTACACCTATGTCTTCGTCTACATCTACACCTACGTCTACGTCTACATCTACACCTACGTCTACGTCTACATCTACACCTATGTCTACACCTACACCTCCGTCTGCATCCACATCTACACCTATGTCTATACCTACACCTACGTCTGCATCCACATCTACACCTACATCTACATCTACAGCTATACCTATGTCTACATCTACGATCTACACCTACGTCTACATCTACAGCTATACCTATGTCTACATCTACACCTACGTCTACGTCTACATCTACACCTATGTCTACGTCTACATCTACACCTACGTCTACGTCTACATCTACACCTACGTCTACGTCTACATCTACACCTATGTCTACACCTACACCTACATCTGCATCCACATCTACACCTATGTCTATACCTACACCTACGTCTGCATCCACATCTACATCTATGTCTACACCTACACCTACGCCTGCATCCACATCTACACCTATGTCTACACTTACACCTACGTCTATATCTACACCTATGTCTACACCTACACCCACACCTACACCTACACCTACGTTTACATCTACACCTACACCTACATCTAAAGTTACGTCTACATCTACACCTACATCTATACCTACATCTGTACCTATGTCTACTCCTATGTCTACACCTACACCTATGTCTACATCTACGCCTACACCTACACCTACACTTACACACTAGAGACACATGATGAGAGGACATATCTGGAGCGGTGCTCTTGGGCCTGCTTCCCGCTGGGTGGGGACAGATGATGTCTGTGTTTACACCTACTCCTATATCTATACCTATACCTGTAGCCACGTCTGTATGTCTGTGTTTACACCTATACCCACATCTACACCTACATCTGCACCTACACCTACATCCATACCTACAGCTACAGTCTCACAGGGCCAAACCCCGGTTTGCCAACAGCTGACCTGCTCCCAGAAGCCCCAGCCCTGGTGGCTCCCTGCAGCCAAGTGCACCATCTCTGGCAGTCTGTGTAGACCTGCACCATGTGCCTCCCTGTCAAGCCTTCAATGTCAGGGAGGGATGTGGCTAGATGGACACGAGAGAGCTGAGAGGTAGCCGCCAGATGGGCAGGGCCCACACACGGCTGGGGCAGAGGTGGGAGCAGTGTGGGGCAGGGACCGTGGTGTAAGGCCCCCTCCCAGGCCCCTCGCACACCCATGCCGTCCATGCCCCTGGGTCCCTTCCCTGGCCCCTCGCACACCTGTGCCCTCCATGTCCCTGGGTCCCCTGGCCCCTCGCACACCTGTGCCCTCCTTGCCCCTGGGTCCCCACTCCCTGGCCCCTTGCACACATGTGCCCTCTGTGCCCCTGGGTCCCCTCCCAGGCCCCTCACACACCCATGCCGTCCATGCCCCTGGGTCCCTTCCCTGGCCCCTCATACACCTGTGCCCTCCTTGCCCCTGGGTTCGCCCTCCCTGGCCCCTCGCACACATGTGCCCTCTGTGCCCCTGGGTCCCCTCCCTGGCCCCTCGCACACCTGTGCCCTCCATGTCCCTGGGTCCCCTGGCCCCTCACACACCTATGCCCTCCTTGCCCCTGGGTCCCCCCTCCCTGGCTCCTCGCACATATGTGCCCTCTGTGCCCCCGGGTCCCCTCTCTGGCCCCTCACACACCTGTGCCCTCCATGCCCACAGCCTGATGGTTATGCTTCGCTGCCAAGTGCACATGGAGATGGCACACATCGAGGAGGACGAGGACCGCCTGGAGCCCGCCCTGGAGCACCTGCAGAAGGCCATGCGCCTGGACAGCCTGGGCCTCTACCAGGACCAGCTCAGGATGGCCTCCAACCGCCTACACCTGTGCACCATGCTCTACCAGTCACCTGAGCGTGCGGAGGACAAAGCCATCCTGGCCATTGAGCAGGTCCCCTGCCCCGTCCTGCCAAGCTCTGGGGAAATGGGTGGAACACAGCTTAGAGCCAGAAGGAGTGTCTGCCTGGGATGGACACCATGGCCGGGGGTGGCGGGTAGGAGGTGTGGGTCGTCAGGGATGCGGGGCCCAGAAGGGAGGGGGTCTCTCCACACTCTGCCTTGTTTGGGGGCATGAGGACCCACACAGCCTGTTTCTACAGCAGCTGGAGAAGGTGTCCTTCAGATCAGACGACATGCTTACCACTCATCTTCCTCCTTGCAGGCAAAGAAGGCCATGCCCAAGGACAGTGTCCGGAAGAAGCGGGCCCTCCTGGTGAATGCTGGCCTGGCCCTGGCACCCGACGCTTTCCAGATAGTGCTGGACAGCGAGAACGAGGCCAAAGGTGGGTGTGCGGGTGGAGGATTCAGGGGCGGGGGTGCCGAAACGAGGCTGATGAAGGTGCACTGGCTCCAAGGACACGGAGGATGTCACGCTGCAAGGACACAGCCAGCTTGGCTGAGGTGCCATCGAGGAAGTGCCTCACACAGGCCCAGAGGGAAGCAGCTTCGAGGGCAGCCGGGGTGGTGCCCATGGCAGCTGACACGGCCCCTGCTGGCTCATGCAGCCCCCGGCTTCACACGGCACCCACTGGTTCACATGGCCCTGAGTTCACACGCCCCCCCCCCCAAGTTAATGCAGCCACTGAGTTCACACACACTCCCCCAGGTTCACATGGCCTCCCTGAGTTAATTCGGCCCCCAGGTTTACATGGCCCCAGGGTTCACACGCCCCCGCTCCCGTGTTCAAACAGTGCTCCCCTCCCGGGTTAATGTGGACCCCGAGCTCACAAGGCCACCCCGCCCCCAAGTTAATGTGGCCCTCGAGTTCACACAGCCCCTGGGTTCACACACCTCCTCCCCTGGCTCACATGGCCCCTGCTGGCAGCCGAGTCATTGCCACGCGGTTGGTCCTGGAGCACAGGGCTCACCATCTGCGTCTCTGTCTTCATTCTCAGTCCCCACTGGGAAAGTCAGGAGCCGGTTCTCCCACCTCTTTGCCAAAGCTCGTCACTACACCATCAGTGTGGACAAAGCTGCTGGACACTCACGGCGTTTGGGGAATGAGAATGACAAGGAAAGGTGAGCCCTGCCCTCCCCGGGGAGGCCCCCACCACCGAGAGCCACCTGCCCGCCCGGGGGAACCCCCACCACTGAGAGCTGCCTGCCCTCCCCATGCCCAGCACTGAGCCCTGCCCTCTCCGGGGAGGCCCCCACCACTGAGAGCCGCCTGCCCGCCCTGCATCCCAGCACTGAGCATTGATTTGCCTCAAGATCGGGGCAGATGACCCAGCCAGGAAGATAAGTACGGTCTTACTTGTGCTTACTCCCTAATCCGTAGTAAACAATTTCACATGGGTTTTACTACATTTTTTATGTGGAATTGTGCACTACAGAAGGTCTGGTAAGCAAGGTAAGCACAGTGCTTACCGTGTCTATTGGATAATCCACCCCTGCTCAAGTGGCGCCTTCCAGCTCTGGAACAGTAAAACCAACAAATGGCTTTTTCTGGAAAGCACTGGTTCTAGGTGTTTTCTGATTTACCAAGGACGTCTGCATTTCCTTTTTCGGCTGGGTCTTTTGCTGCACAGAATACAGATCTGGGCCGAGTTAGCCAAAGTGGCACGGAAGCAAGGCGTGTGGGACGTATGCCGCTCGGCGAGCCGGTTCTGCCTGCTGTACGACAACGTCAAGGCCAAGAAGCCGCCCAAGATAAAGCGAGGTGCGTGCGGCGGCCACACAGCGGTCCATGCTGTCAGGAATGCCCACGTGATTGTGGACGGGAAGGTGGAGAGGACAAGGTGGGGGCCCCGGTGCCACGCCAGCCCCCGACCCCACGCCAGCCCCTGGCCCCAGTGAGGGCAGAACTGCACCCAGGTCTACAGAGTCCCACAGACGGCCGGGTGGGCGGGTGGCCTCACAGACATGGCTAGGATCTGGTCCTGTCATCAGCCAGAGGACCAGCGCTCGCGTCCTCTCATGGGGGTGGTGGGGAGGGGCTTCAAATGTGAGATGGAGCTTTCAGCTGTGCTCACAGCTGCCTGCAGCTAGCTGTCCGTGATAATAGCACGACTGGTTCCTGGGCTCCCCGTGCCAGGCTCTGCGCCAGCGGCTGTGAGCAGGTCTGTGTCATTCCTGCTGTCCTCAGCCTGTCTGTGAGGTTGGGGCTGGGACTGAACTTCTGCAGCTGGGGTGGGAGACGACACTGAGTGGGGCTTGGGGACACTGTGTTGGCGCCCCTGCCTGTGCTGGGGGTGAGGAGCCTGCAGGGCGGGGCTGGGGCTGGCAGTGTGGAGCAGCCCCCTGTCCTCCCAGGCAGAGCAGTTTCCCAGAACAAGGTGGGAGGCAGGCAGAGCCAAGGGCCAGGCACGTGGTGAGGCCAGCTCAGCGTGCCGCCCGGGGGGGCTCTGGTCAAGGTGAGGGTCAGGACACAAAGGGAGCATGGGGGCATCTGGTGGGAAGCGGGTGGACGAGGCATCCTGCATGGTGAGTCCGGTGGCCCGAGGAGGCACAGGACCTGGTGCACAGGCTGGCCAGGCTGGGTGCCCCCGAGTGGAGAGAATGCTGAACAGGACCCAAGTCGCCGTCAGGGATTGGCTCCCACCCACTGTCGGAATTGGCCCTGCGTGGGCCAGGGTGGGCTGGGACTCTGCATCTGACTGGGTCACAGGAGAGACGCCCGTGCCTTCCAGCTGACACGGTGCTGTGTTCCCCAGGGAAGAAGAAGCGAGGCCCGGAGAGCTCCGTGCACGGCAGCTGGGGACAGTCGGAGCTCACCCTGCATCAGCAGGAGGCCCCCAACCTGCTGCGGAAGTTCGCCGAGGTGGGCTTCATCAATGCCGAGGTGAGTGCTGGTGTAGCCATCCATGTCCTCCTGGTCCACAGCTCATGTCCGTGTGTCCTCAGTGTGTCAAGTCTGTGTGTCCTCCTGGTCCACTGCACATCCGTACATCCTGGGTGCAGTGTGACGCATCCACGTGTCCTCCCGGTCCACTGCACATCCATATGTCCTCGGTGCAGAGTGATGCATCCATGTGTCCTCCTGGTCCACTGCACATCTATATGTCCTTGGTGCAGGGTGATGCATCCATGTGTCCTCCTGGTCCACTGCACATCCGTACATCCTCGGTGTAGTGTGACGCATCCATGTGTCCTCCTGGTCCACTGCGCATCCGTACATCCTCGGTGTAGTGTGACGCATCCATGTGTCCTCCTGGTCCACTGCACATCTTTATGTCCTCGGTGCAGGGTGATGCATCCATGTGTCTTCCTGGTCCACTGCACATCTGTATGTCCTGGGTGTGGTGGGTCAGAAAGCTCCCGATGGTCAGCCACTTAGTATACATCAGATGCGCACCCACACACCAGCCCTGTGTGTGCAGGACACAGGATAGCCAGAGCAGGCTGCTGTGCCGGGAAGTTGATGGTGGTGTGGGGACAGTAAGCGAGGGCACAGGCATCACGTCTGCTCCAGAGGTCACTGCCTTCGATGCAGCCTTCTGTCCAGCCGACCCACCTCCCAGAGTGTCCCCATCCACCTGTGCCTGATGGGCTTGGAGACCACGAGGGCGCCAGGCACACCTGTGGCTCGTCTCTGGGGCACCACAGTGGGCCGGCTGCTTTTAAAGAGAAGTGAGCGTGACGGAAGAAGGACATGCTGGGAGGAGCCCAGTGGTGCAGCCCCACGCAGTGGGGACCGAGTCCCGGGCTCACTGTGCCCTCCCTGCCTTGTGGGTGTTTGGTGGTCTCACGTCAATGCCTGAAGACAGAGGGACAAGTGGCAGCGAGCATGGTGACGGCTCTCACTTGCTCACTCTACAGGCCACAGTCCATCTGCTGCGGTCGGAAGGGGTACAGCTCAACGACCACCCTATCCCACCCGAGGACTTGAGCCAGCACCCAGCAGGCTATGTGGCCACACCCCCGGAGGAGAACTCAGAGTGGATCACGTACAGGTAGGGGCTCCGCCAGCGTCCATCCTCAGACAGTAGCCTGCAGGGTGCCCAGGGCTGTGCTCTGTCCTCTGGACCTTCGGAACGATGTGGAGGGACGTCCTGGGGTGCGCCCGCTTCATGGTGAGGGACAGGGAGCCATCCCCATACGAATCACTGAGATCATCAAGCACGAGACAGGATGACAGATGACGTGATCTAGAATTCAGCTGCGTATCCTGGCCAGACAGGAAGCTCAGCTCACCATTACTGACGAGACCAGTAACAAGCTCATCTTTCCTCAGGGCTCTTCAATTCAGTCTTTGGTTCTTGTTCTGTCTCATTATTTGGGAAAACAGGGTCGCTAGGAGTCAGAACTGACTCGACAGCAACAGGTTTTCTTTGGGTTTTTTTTTGAGGGAGATAGTATTAGTGGTGGAAAATGTAAGAAAAAAGCAGTTCTTCATACTTGCTCAGAGGAAATCTCTGATCCAGCTCTCGTTATGGGGAAGTTGTCAAGGAAAGCTCGAGCGTTCCCCAGTAGCCCTTGGCATACAGGTATGAAGGAGCAGTTTGTGTACAAACTCCTAAACGCTTGGCCCGCCGGAGCATCCAAGTCCAAAAGCAGCCGTGGCATTGAGGTGCTGTGTGCCCCTAAAACATTGTAAGCCGTGGAGCATTCTTCTGTTACGGAAGCTGAGCGTTACCGTGCTCACCACTACGCAGTGTCGGGAGAAAGGCCCTTTCTTCCTGATGGCTTGCCTGGTAGACAGCCACCGCTCACATGCCCTGCACCCCCTCCGCGGTGTGAGGGGGGTGGTCTCCCTGCCCCTGTGCCTTCAGAGACGGGAAGGACAGCACAGCCGTAGGTACATTCTGTGCAAATGCAATGCTGCTGAGCACTTTCCGTCACCTCCCGACACAGCTTCAGAGCTTGGGGGAGTGCAGTCCCTGCCCTCGGGAGTGCTGTGACCCAGGTCTCCCATGGCTGCCCTTACCAAGGGGGCTAGGTGCGGGGTGGGGGGAAGGTGCTGGGTGCTGGTTGCAGGAGGGGGAAGCTGAGTGCAGGGAGGAGGGTGCTGGGTGTGGGGGTCTGGACATGGAAGCACTGGCCAGGGGGCACTTGTTGGGAGGCTGGGCTCGGGGTCAAATCTGGGCTCAGGGGCAGGTGTGGGCACGGGGGAAGGTCCAGGCTTGGGGGGCAGATCTGGGCGAGGGGGCAGGTCTGGGCTCAGGAGGCAGGTCTGAGCGAGGGGGCAGGTCTGGGCTCAGGAGGCAGGTCTGGGCTCAGGAGGCAGGTCTGGGCTTGGGGGCAGGTGTGGGTTCAGGGGCAGGTCTGGGCTCGGGGGCAGGTCTGGGCTCGGGGGCAGGTCTGGGCTCGGGGGGCAGGTCTGGGCTCCGGGGGCAGGTCTGGGCATGGGGGGCAGGTGTGGGCTCGGGGGCAGGTCTGGGCAGTGGGGGCAGGTCCAGGCTCGGGATCAGGTCCGGGCTCAGGGGCGGGTCTGGGCACGGGGGCAGTTGCAGAGGTGGTGGGCAGCCTGGGCAGAGTCTGTTCTGGGAGTGGTGAGGGAGGCAGGAAAGGTTTGCAGGCAGTAAGGGGTAGGCCTGAGCTCCCGGGCCGAGCAGAGGGTCCAGGTTAGGGCTGGAGGTGAGCAGGGCAGGGTGGTCATAGAGGTTGGCAGAGCTGGCCCAGGCCCAGATGTACTGGGGAAGCAGTGGGCAGGGAGGGGGCTGGGTGTAGGGGTGAGGGCAGAGGGCCCTCTGCTCTGTGCAGCCCCGAAGGGACAACCCCTGGGCCCCAAGGCCCCCAAAACAGGCTGGAGGGCATCAGCCGGGAGAGGCAGCTGAGTCCACACCCACCTCCCCGCTGGCCTGTTCTGGAAGGCTCTGTCGCAAACTCGGTCTTGTGCTGTGCGTTTGTAGCACCTGGATCGAGAACCTGTCTCAGTACGCCATGAACAACTGGCTACGCTCTGCGGAGATTGGGCGGGAGCTCCAGGAGGCCTGGATTGTGCAGAATGCGGTGGTCTACGTGCTGAACCACAATTACCACCTCATTTCTGCCGGGCGCCAGAGGGAGCTGGTGGACGCACTCTACACGCTTTTGAACATCGTCAAGACCACTGGCCACAATGGGTGGGTGGACCGGTGCAGGGCGTACACCTGGGGCGCTGCCAGCTCACTCCCATCCCCTCCCGCTGCAGGCCCAACGTCCCCAAGCTGGCGGGAGGACCTGGGCCGTGTGCTCAGGAGAGGCGGGTGGCCGTGTGCCTGTGGCTCTGCTGTGGACTAAGACTGGACGTTGACCCACTGCTGCTGGACACACAGGCCGTTCTGGCAGCTCTGAATATTTTGGTGTGATAGCATTCTCAGTGAGAAACAGGGCGGCCCTGGTCTAAACCCATCTGCTTCCGTAGAGATTACAGCCAAGATGACCTTATGGGACAGTTCTACTCTGTAACACATGGGGTCGTCATGAGTGAGAGTCAACTCCACAGCAGTGGGTTTTGACTTGGTGGTGGGCCCAAAGGTTCATCCTGTTCCTAATCGCCCCTGGGCGCTCCCCCAGGGGAGCAGTGGGAGATGTGGGCTTCATGCTGTCCTGCTGCAATGTCCCCTGGGGACACGGCCCCACCCATAACGATGTCACAGTCCCGAGGAGGAGAGAGACTTTGCCGCCGTGGCTGTGGGAGGCCTGAGCACAGCTGCTCCTGCTGGTGGTGACGTGCGGAATCAGCACACACACTCTGTCCCTCCACTTCTAAGCCCTCACCCCTGCACCCTGCACGAGCCAGCTGCGCTCAGAGAAGCACAGCTGGCCACCGAGCTGGCACTGGGCACCTTTCCACTCTGTAATTCCCTCCTTTTCCAGGGACCCGGTCACCCTGGCAATGCTCTGCAACGCCCTGGCTCGAGGTCTGATTCTCAGCTGGATTCCCACCCAGGCGTCGGAGAAGTCCAAGCGGTTCATGCGAGCGAACCTGTTCCATGCGGCCCCGGACTCAGGCGCTACCTCTGAGATCAGGACCGCGGTGGAGGTTTGCGCCTTGATGCCTGTCAGGTTGGGTGGCTGAGACCAGCGGTAGGGACCGGGGGACTGCTGAAGGAGAGGGCCCCAGACGGTAACGTGGTGGAAGGCACTAGGTACAGAGCCATACAGGAAGGGAGGCTGGCGGGAGCTGCAGCGGCTGGGGTATGGAGGGTAGGGAGGAAGGACAGGAGAGCCGCCGGTGGCAGCAGGCAGGTGGGAGTGTGCCTGTGCAGGGTGCATCGTTCCCCACCGGAGAGAAAGATGAATGTGAGACTAGAGAAGAAATGCATTAAAATAATGAGAACACAGACCAACGTTCACGGCAGAAATGCGACAATCCCAAATAAAATATTGGAATGTGATAATCCACCACCCATTTCTAATTCAAAAAAATCTTAGCGAACCCGGAAGAGAAACAAATTCCTTAATGAGTTTGCGGGAACCTTCTGGAAGCCTGGAGCTGCACTGGGCACAGGCTCTGTGGTGGCCCTGCCAGCCCCACAAGACAAGGAGGCGGGAGTAGAGAACCCCAGGCTTGCGGTGTGGGACAGGGAGTGCTGTGACTGCCTAGGGGGCGTGGTGAGCAGAGCCTCGGGGGTGCGCCGTGACCCCCTCGGGGGTGCGCTGTGAGCAGAGCCGTCAGGACCCGCTCTGGCTGCCCTCTTCGCAGTGCTCACGTGTGACTGCACGCAGCCCAAACCGATCAGAGCCGGGGAAGAGGGCCCTGGGGTGGTGGATGGTGCTGGGGGCTGGCCCTGCGGAAGTGGGTGTGGTGGCAGGGTGGGGCACCCGAGTGCACCCCCGGGTTTCTAGTTGGCTGTGTCTGTCCGGCGCTGGGTGTGGAGGTCTCGGGGGTGGACAGTTGTCAGGCCTGCAGCTGTGGGCTGCCTCAGGGTTTCTTCATCTCAGAAGGGAGGAGGTGCACGAATGAGGTGCATAAGGGATCATCCTCAGAGGGAATAGTCGCAGACTCTGGGCTGGAAAGGGGGAGCTGGTGGGAGACAGAAAGATGGGCAGTGGGTGGGGGAGTCGGTGAAGGCCCAGGGTGGCGTGGGGCACGTGATGGGGTGTGGGGGAGCCAGCAGGGGGAGGGATGATGTGGGAGGGCGGGGCGTTGGTCAGCCAGTGAGGGGACTGGGACCCCAGCCAGTCCTCAGGTGCCTGTCCTCAGTGTCTGCCAGCTCCCGCAGGACAGCACCAGCCCGTCATCACTGTGTGACTTCGGGCGAGCTTCTTGCCCTTTCTGCCTCAGTTTCCCATGTGTACATTGGGATAACAGTGCCTCCCGTGGTCGTGGCAGTGATTCAAGGGTGAGAGTGTGTACCGACAAGGTCAGTGCCGGCAGGGATGGGCCGGTGGGGTCTATGCACTGTGGTTACTGTGACTGCCGCCGCGGGGCCAGGAGAGGTGAGGGACTGGGGGAGAAGCGGTGTCCCCAGGCCTAGCTGTGCCTGGGGTCCCTGCGAGTGTGCTCTGGGAGAGACGCGATTCGCAGTTTCTCGTGTTTTGCGTCTGGGCTGAGGCAGCAGCTCGGGACTGGCTGTGCATGGATGTGCTGTTCTTCCAGGTCTGCGAGTTTGCCCTGAACCTGACCAACGGGAGTGTGCCCGAGGATGTGGTGCCCACCAGCGTCCGGCACCAGCTCATCGCCACCTGGGTGAAGGCCAAGCAGCTGGTGCAGCAGCAGATTGGGGCCCGGCTGGGAACGGACGACCCGGTGCGCAACACCACACGGCCCAACCCCAGGGGCTCTGTGAGGCATGACCCCCACGAGTCCCAACCCCAGGGGACCTGTGAGGCGCAGCCCCATCTCTGGTTTGGGAGGCAGCAGCCATGAAAAGCGCTGCATTTTAGCTTCAGAAGGTCATTTCCCTCCAAGGAAGGTCTGGGCCCTGTTTTCCCACCAAGGTAGCTGTCCCGGGGCCCTCTCGAGATGGGACAAGAGGCTTCCTCTGTCCCCTCAGACCACAGGTGTCCCTTTCCTCCCTCATCCCCTCACAGCTGGACATGCATGTCTCTGAGGGCTGTGGGGCCCTGGGAAGCCGTCTCACCCTCAGCCCCACTAGCTGTGGCTTTGGCAGGGAGCCCCTGAGCATGGCCTCAGAGGGCAGTGGGAGCAGGGTTGGGGAGGCAGGTGGTGGCCCCCACCCCACCTCAGCCTGGGCTCAGGCAAACCTCTGCTTCTGCAAGCTTGAGGCCACATGAACCGCAGAATGCTAGACGGGCGCCCCACTCCCTCCACCCCCATCCACCACCCCTTATGTGCCAGGGTGTGTGGTTCTGGGGGGCGGGACAGGAGGTGGCCTCTGTGCTGGGCCAAGTGGTGGGCAGGATTGGAGACAAACATTTATGGAAATGGCACCACAGTAAACGCTCAGAGGGTGGGGTCTGATAGCTGCCACGTGACTGACATTTACGGGGCTTGGCATCTCAGTGTTCAGCTGTGAGACCCGCCTCTGCTTCCCTCCCCAGAGCGTGAGTGAGCACATCAACTCGGTGACGAAGGTGCTTGTCGCTGTGGAGATGTACTCATGCAACGGGCTGGGCCTCATGGATTTCAGTGTGCCCCCCCTGGCGCAGGTAGGTGTCACCTGTCTAACACTTGACCAGTCTGCTGAGGTTCTAACCCCACCTGAGTAAAACGTTTCCAAGAATGACACTTGCTGGTATTGCCGAGGGCTATGGCAAGCCAAGAGCTCCGATGCAGCATCTCCCACAAACCCGAGGGGGGCGCTTCACAGAGGAGGAAACTCAGGTTCAGAAGGGCCCCGCCAGAGATGACACTGCTGCCAGGTGCCAGGCCCAGAACCATGTCCCCACGCGGCCCTCTGTTCCCCTCTGAAAGTGCAGAATTTCGTTTAATCCTGCAGCACCCTCCCTCCTGCCCTCTCCTACCTGCCATCCCTGTTCCCAAGACATGTCCTTGGCTGACAGTCACCAGCCTCAGGAACCAGCTTCTGTGCGTGTCGGTGCCCATGATCCTTCACAATCAGTGCCTCTGCTTGGAATAATCGGTCCTAGTGGGCACTGGGATATGTCCAGAGCTTACAGAATTGATAGAACACACCCACTTGGAATAACAAGTGGATAATCAGTCCTCGTGGGCACTGGGACACGTCCAGGCTTACAGAATTGACGGAGCACACCCACTTGTAGTAACGTGTGGATAATCGGTCCTAGTGAGCACGGGGACATGTCCAGGGCTTACAGAATTGACGGAGCACACCCACTTGTAGTAACGTGTGTGGATAATCGGTCCTAGTGGGCAATGGAACATGTCCAGGACTTACAGAATTGACGGAGCACACCCACTTGTAGTAACGTGTGGATAATCGGTCCTAGTGGGCAATGGAACATGTCCAGGACTTACAGAACTGACGGAGCACACCCACCACCCACTCAGCACAGTCACCGGTAGAGGCGCCATGCTGTTAGACACCCGCATCACTAACCATGTCACCCTTCTCGTCTGCCACCGAAAGCTGGTGAAAATGGCTTCTGAGTGCAACTGGTCAGACCCCCTAGTGGAGCTGCAGACCCTCACTCGACTGACCCACTTTGCCTACGCGGCCCACAACCATGAAGTCACCATGCTGTGTTCTCAGAAGGCCATCCAGATGGGCATTAAGTGCATCAGGATATTTGCACCGTAAGTGAATGCTCTAGTATGTAGCTTCTGAGGTCCCAGGGTTGCAGACTATTTCCTGAAAACAAGCGGGTGCATGAGAAGTCCCACAGTTCAGTGTTTCTCCTAGATTGGGGTGCAGGAAGAGGAGTTGGAAAAGGGCCAGCAAGGGCGTAAGTAAACTAGATTCCCACTTACCGCTGGCAGAATTCCACAGGTGATTTGTATAACTGATACATAAGGCAATGCAGGTGGTTTAGCGGTAAGCACCCACCTGCCACAAGAAAACTAAAGACTCAGAAGCCATTTCCTCTCGGGAGCAAGACTGGGAGAAGGAGAAGGGATAGTTGTCCTTTACCATGTCTGGGTGCTACTTTGATAAAAATTCACGAATTATTTTTAAAAGAAAGAAACCACAAAGACGTTCCTAGAGAAAGGGTTGGTGCACCCGTGCAGGTGCGAAGGCTCCCTGGGACTGAATTAGAAGCAGCTCATCCCTTGCTGAGGACCAGCAAGCATGCTGAGTGGCCTGGACAGCAGGGTGCAGGCTGGGATGCAGCCTTCATGCCCTGCCTCTGCCAATGGCATCTGCGATTCTCGGACTGAGTTTGATTTTTTACAAAGTAATTCCTATCATACATAAGCTAAGAACATAAATACATAATAACCGGGAAAGGGGGAGGTCATACAAAACTCTAGAAACTTGCTTTTCTCTCTAGGGCCTTTGGAAACTCATGTGTAGGCCATTGCTGCCCCCTAGTGGTTGTACATGTCATTGTACCCAGTGGGATTGCACCGCCCCCCAGGCTTCATTGTGGTTCTGTGCCACCTTCAGCCACACTGGAGTGCCACTCTGTCCAGCCCTGGGCTGGGAGCTGGGAAGCTGAGGCTGCTCACTGAGACCTGCACGCCAGTGATCTTGCTGGTCACTGCCAGAACCCGGACCCTGTCCTCAGCCTAGCCGGACACAGGGCATGGTCAACCACACGCACGCATTGCAGCTGATTAAAAGGCACTTTACAAAAAGCTACACACATTTCAGATTTTTATACCAATTGTTTTTCTGATTTGCTAGTTATGTGCAGAAACTCTAGGATGGACTTGTCGGAGTAACTTATGATAGCATTTCCCAGGACAGCAAAGCAGTTTTCAGTTCTCAGTGAAAAGCAGGGCAGTCATTTGCTTTTTCTTGAGTGCTCAGTCTGAGGTTAAGCTCTTCCAGTGAGCATCCGAGACACTCGGCCCCTGGGAGGCGCCGGTCAGTGCGGTCAGGAACCAGGGTCACTTCTGCTGTTCTGTGGCTGAGCTGTCACCAAGGCCCGCCCAGATTTGGGGGAGGGGAGATGCTGCCATTATCCAGGGAAGTCCATCTTCCCGGGGCCACAGGCTACGGTGCCGTCCACCGTGAGGGGGCAGGGGCAGAGCGCCTTCTGGGCGCCGAGTGTTCTCTCTCCAACCAGGCCTGAGGCTCGGCTCGTGGCAGAAATGCTGAGCACTGCTGCATGCGTCCAAGGCAAGAGCATCATGAGGGACCTGAAGGGGCAGAAGCAGTCACGCCTGACGGCAGCGAAGGCGTTCATTGAGAGTGCAAGGTGCGGACGTGGTGGGTGAGTCTGTGATCGCGGAGGCCAGATTGTTGGGGTCCGCTTCGTTGCAGAGGGAATTAATGGTACCGCAGTGGCCTGAAATGAAAGGTCCAGTGCTCAGGGACGCTGTCACTGAGTGAAGGGAGGATGCTGCAGGCCACTCGAGAGGACATGCTTTACTGTCCAAGGCCTCAGCACCCCTTCAGCACCATGTTGGTGGGACCCTATGGGACCCCGTGCTCCGTGGAGAGGATGCTGGGCAGTCCTTTAATGGGGGTAGGGGGTGCTCCCAGCAGACTTCTAGCACACCCGCTCCAGTGAGGAGGACTGTGGGTGGGGGCAGCCGCAGAGGACACTGGGCTGGGCCTGTGTTGGCAGCAGGGGCATGGGTCCTGGAGAAGAGGGAGCGTTCCCCCTGCACCTCCCGCAGGCTCCGAGCTGCCTGGCAGTGATGTGTGATTGCCGTGGACTCCCGGCAGCCCCCCAGGAGCTCCCCTGGGAGCAGGGGGAGGAGCTGGAGGGCCGGGGCCCCACACCCAGCCCTGCTCCATGCTGCCCGGAACAGCGCCTCCCATGGGTGCATGGAGGCGGAGCTGGAAAGTGGGACACAGGGACACGGCTGCAATGGGGGGAGGCATCGAGGGCAAGGCGTCGCTGCCTGGTCACTGAGAAGCCCTCCCACCAGGTTCGGGGGCATGGCGGGGAGCAGCGCCCTGGTCATGCTGGCTGCCAGGCACTACTGGAACGCCTGCCTCCCGATGCTGTCTTCCGGGGTCAGCCGGAAGAAGATGAAGGGCGCAGTCCAGAGGATCATCGACATCATCAACAAGACGGAGGCCAAGAAGCAGGTGCATCCTTGGGACCATGGCTGGGCCAGCCTTCCAGCTGCACTTCCTGCTTCCAGAATGGTGGCTGTGAACAGAGGTCTCACATGGGGAGCAGAGAGGGTGGGGAGGAAGAGGGGGCTCCTTGCTGAGTTCTGACCCCTCTGCCCCCTGCACCTCCTACATGTGTGTGTGGGGGTGCCCCCAGGCCTGTGCTGGACTTGGAGGGCAGAGCCAAGGGACAGAAAGAAAGCCATCAAGGTGGCGGCGGTGGACCAGGTGGCGGTGGGAGGCGGAGAGTCCACCTCCGCGCGCAGCCAGCACTGGTTACACCGAGTCTCTGCTGGGGAGGGGGCCAGCCTGGGCTCCTCCCGCTCAGGGCGAAACAGAACCTGCTGTCTGTGAGCAGGAATTAGCTGCCAAATCTGCAGTGAGATGTTCTGTTTGAAAAGCAAAACAGCGAGAGGGAAGTGCAGCTTTCAAATGTGTGTCACGCACTCGTTCTTCTGCAGGAAAAAGGGAAAACGCTGCCCTTGCACCAGTGGCCGGCGGCGGACTTCCAGAGCTGCGGGACGGCCGAAGGCTGCTTTCTCCCGGGTTTGTACCACAGCAAGGGCAGGGCTCTGACAGTAACCACTGGTCCCCGGTGCTTTAAGTCCCTGCCCCTCCCCTAAATCCCTTCACCGTGAGGAGCAGCAGGCAGCTCTGCTCGCCATTGTGCACTGTGGGCGCTGGGAACGTGGTTCACACGCCGTCTCCTTCAGGCCCGTGAACACCCCACTCTGCCCACAGACCCTCCCAGCTGCCAGAGCCTCGAGCCAGCTCTGAGAGTGGCAGATAAATCGTATTTTTCCACCTCCATAAAAATGTGGAGATACACTCCTGCAAAAACAGAAATACACTGAGCTTAGAACAGTAAAACCATACTGTAGAATGTCAGTCCAAGTAAAAAGAAAAACGGATGGTTTTCTGCTACACAGTAGTGATCCTTGTTAATAATGTATGTATCTGAACGTGTGCTTAGGAAGTTTATAAAGGCTGTGGGTAGAAAAGTAGCCTCTACCTTCTAGTACCTTATCATCTATTCAGGAAGATGAAATTGATTTAAAGTAATAAACAAAATATATGACCAAGTATATTTAAATATTAAATTTAAATATTGAGTGCTAAACCCCAGCAGTCAAAATTGTGTGCTGGTGCTGCAAAGGAGAATGTGGGTCAGAGCCGGTGGGAGCAGAGAGCGGGGCACACAGGTGGGCGTGTAGAGACAGACAGCAGTGCACACAGGTGGGCGTGTAGAGAGGGAGCAGAGAGCGGGGCACACAGGTGGGCGTGTAGAGAGGGAGCAGACAGCGGTGCACACAGGTGGGTGTGTAGAGACAGACAGCAGTGCACACAGGTGGGCGTGTAGAGAGGGAGCAGACAGCGGTGCACACAGGTGGGTGTGTAGAGACAGACAGCAGTGCGCACAGGTGGGCGTGTAGAGACAGACAGCAGTGCACACAGGTGGGCGAGTTGAGACAGACAGCAGTGCGCACAGGTGGGCATGTAGAGCAGTGCACACAGGTGGCGTGTAGAGAGGGAGCAGAGAGCAGTGCACACAGGTGGGCGTGTAGAGAGCAGTGCACACAGATGGGCGTGTAGAGACAGCAGTGCACATAGACGGGAGTGTAGAGACACAGCAGTGCACACAGATGGGCGTGTAGAGACAGCAGAGAGCAGTGCACACAGGTGGCGTGTAGAGAGGGAGCAGACAGCGGTGCACACAGGTGGGCATGTAGAGACAGCAGACAGTGGTACACACAGGTGGGCGTGTAAGCCCCCACAGTACTACAGACTGACAGATGGGTGGTCGAATGCAATTCTATGTGTGTGCCTGTGATAAACGCAGCACAAATTTGTCCTTAACGATAGCCTTCATAGCAAATCTAAAAAATATCCGCTATATTATCGGCAGTGCATGTACATCTTGGCTGGCAATGTGTGGTCAAGTGCCGAGTGTCCAGGGCAGATAACCGGTAAGCAGGTACGCACGAGCATACTTGTGTTTACTCACCAGTCCGTAGTACACAATCTCACATTGTTTCACCACATTTGTGGTGAATTGTGTGCCACAGATGAGTAAACAGGCAGAGGTAAGCTGGTGTGTACCAAGCTTGTTGGGCAGTCCGTCCCTGAGTGTGTCCATCGCTGGCTTGTGTCCTGCTCCGTCTGCAGTGGGGATGAGCTTTAGGAGCGCGCCCTGGCTGTCACTGTGGTGTCCCTGGGCACGTAGGCACCTCCTCCCCGACCCTCAGTCACACAGCTCTGAGAGCGAAGCCTGAGCCCCACTTGTCAGTCACAGGCAAGTCCACACAGTTACGTTGCAGGGGCAGGCTCACGCCAACCGGCCCACTGGAGAGGAGGTCCCACTGTCTGTGGTGTTCATGCTCCCCGTCAGGCCCTGCAAGGGAGGCCCTCACCTTGAGGGCGCCTGTCAGCAACAGTTGGAATCTGACGGCCATGGCCTGGGGTCAGTCCCCGGGAAGGTCAGAGGGCATCATCAGCAAGGGAGGGACTTCGGCTGGGGGTCAAGCAGGTCCTAGGGATGCGCAGCGTGTGGGAGCGGAGTCAGGCACCGCCCGCCCCTCACACACTGTCCCCTCAGGGGCCGAGGAGGACCTCACGCTACGGGTGGCGCTCTACGGCCTGCTGTTCCACAGCTATGCTGACCAGGACGACTGGGAGGGCGGCCTCAAGGTGCTGGATGAGGCCATGCAGGTGCTGCCGCGGACGCCCCACCGCCTGTGAGTGCCCCCCCAGTGCCTTTCCCCGAGCATCCGTCATCCCTCCGCGGCGCCCCTCCCCAGAGAAAAGCTGGAGTCTCTTGTCCTTCCACACCCCAGTGGGCGCTAACCCCAGATGATGAATCCTGTGCCTTCCCCTTCCTCCCACAGACTTTCCAGAGCATGCCTGTGCACACACAGGCACAGACACCCTCACGCAGATACCACTCACACACTCACACACAGATACCACTCCCACACTCCCACACGCTCACACACACACTTACATGCTCACACACTCAAACCTAGGCATGCTCACACACACTCATACACGCTCACACACACTCACATGCTCACACATACATGCTACACATGCTGACACACACAAGCTCACACATGCTTACACATGCTGACACATACATGCTCATGCACACTCACGCATGCTTACACATGCTGACACACTCACACAAACACACACGCTCACACACATTCATATCCTGGCATGCTCACACATACACCTACATGCTTTCACACACTCATACACAGGCATGGTTTCACATACACAGACATACACACCCATACAGATATGCTGTCACACACACTCACACATGCTCACACACCGTCATACACAGACATGCTCTCCTACACATCCACATACACTCACACAGATGTGCTCACACACATTCACACACTCTCACACACACGCGCGCGCGTGCGCGCGCTCTCCCCATGCAGTTTGGACCAGCTGTTCTCAAACATGCCTGAGCAGAGGCATCCCTGAGTAGGGTTCCATTCAGCAGGTGGGGGAAGGACCCCTAAATCTTCATTTTAACAAGCTTCCCACATGATTCTGATGCAGGTGCTGTGGGTCACACTTTGAGAAACACTGTCTAGATATAAACCAAGGAGAGAAAACATTTCCGCAAACACGGCATCATCACCACACACCCCTGATGGTACTGGAGGGGGGAGCAGTCTGCCTGCTGACAGGGTGCATGAAGCCACAGCCCTCTTGGCAGGACTGCACGCACGCGTGCACGTACACATACACATGCATGTACACATGTGCACACACACATATGCATGCATACACATACACACGCACACATTCACACACAAGCATGCACACACATGCATGCACACATGCACACACACATGCACGCACACGCACGCATGCACGATACCAGCAGAAGGGAGGCCTAGGGGCCCAGGATCCTCCCGAGAGCCTGTCCCCGGGAGTTCATGCAACAAAAGAAAACTAAGCACAAACCTGACTTCTCCACTTGCTTAGGATTAGAAGTGCTCGCTTCTCGTACTTGCTCAGAATTAGAGTTCTTTATTATTACACACTGTTAGACATGTGTGGTTTTTAAACAAATCCACCCACAATTCCATTCCCACCAAAGGACTTTATTTCCCCAGCAAGAATTCTGAAAAAAGAAGAAAGGGCATTTAAAACTCAACGTAAAACCACTAACTCACTTAGGTGCCTCTTTGCTTTATCTTTGTAAGAGGAAAATGGACAGATGATTTAATGAGGTGTGTGTGCTCTGTGTTTTCATTCAGTGTGAGCACTGATGTCTTTGGCTTAGCTTGATTTTTGTCCTTAGCTTGATTTTTGTCCTTAGCTTGATTTTCAAGCACATGGTGATTGTGAAGGCCAAGCTGGGCCAGAACTTCTCAATGGAGATACAGAAGTTCAAAGACGAGAGTGAGGACTACCTGGCGCACATGTGGCACCGCCTGGCACTGAACTCCAAGAACGTCTACGGGGAGCTGATGTGCTACCACAACGCAATCCAGGCCCTGCAGGTGGGGGCCTCTGCAGGTGGGGGCCCTGCAGGTGGGGGCCCTGCAGCTGGGGGCCTCTGCAGGTGGGGGCCTTGGTGGCTTCAAGCTAGTTCACTGCAGAGATGATCAGGGAGGCGTGGGAGGGCCATTAGGGAGGCTTCTGCTAGCAGACAGAGCACACACACAGGGCTAGCCCGAAACAAGTCTCTCTTGATAACGAGTTGGTCAGCCTGGAGGGGAGTGGGGTCCTTGTGTGTGCCAGGCAGCCTATGTCAGCATGTGGGGGCCAGGGAGAGTGGGTGAAACCCCAGCAGAAATGCCAGGGCCTCTCCGGAGGGCCCAAGGCGGGGCAGAGGTGCAGACCTGGGTGGCGGCTGCAGAGGGAGCGGGGCACGGGGATATTTGCCGGGTGGTGTGCAGCCGCTTCCTCTTCCCACCCCCAAGAACCTGTGGGCAAGACAGACCTTCTGCTCCGTGCATGGGGGCTGGCATGTGGGGTTCTGGGGGACACTCTGGCCGTTGGTGGACACCAGAGCCCATGGGCCTGACCTAAGGATGAGAAGGCCATACTTGCTCTCCAGGGACTAAAACAGTCCATGGTTCCCCAAGCTGAAAGCCAGGGGCCTTTAGTGGATGTCTTCAGCAGCATAGGCATCTCTTGAACAGGAGGTTTGCCAGGTGCTGAGTGGCCTTGGGCTGCTCCAGGGTCAAGGACATCCCTGGGGTTAGGGGCAGGGGTGGATTGGTCAGGAGTCCAGCCCTGCCAGGTGCTGTGGGAGTCCTCCCCAGGGGCAGTGCAGAGGCCCGGGTATCACGGGCACCCAGAGCCTGGTTGGCAGCTCTCTATGGCTGTCTGGGGGTCTCGGCGGGTCTCGGCAGGTCTCAGCGGGTCTTGGGGGGTCTCGGTGGGTCTCTGCAGGTCTCGGTGGGTCTCTGCAGGTCTCAGCGGGTCTTGGTGGGTCTCTGCAGGTCTTGACGGGTCTTGGTGGGTCTCTGCAGGTCTCGGCGGGTCTCTGCAGGTCTTGGCGGGTCTCGGCGGGTCTCGGCGGGTCTCTGCGGGTCTCGGCGGGTCTCGGTGGGTCTCTGCAGGTCTTGGTAGGTCTCTGCAGGTCTTAGCGGGTCTCGGCAGGTCTTGGCATGTCTCGGCAGGTCTCCCAGGGTCTCAGCGGCTCTTGGTGGATCTCAGTGGGGGTGCCGTGCCACCCCCCGACCTGGGGCTACTATGCCCTGGGGGCCCCTGCACCAGCTTCCTATAACCAGAGGTCGAGTCCTCCCTCGCAATAGCCTGGCCAGGGTTCACAGGGTCAGGCAGTGACCAAAGGGACCAGGACGGCCAGCTCGTGAGTGAGGACAGAGGTGCCTGGGTTGCCTGGGCCAGGGCCTGCCAACAGGGACGGCACTCGGCTGCCACCCTGTGCTGCAGAACCCAGTCCCTTCTTCCCGTTGTCTTAGGTGGACGATGTGGTTTTAGTGAATTCACGGGGTTGTACTGTCATCGCCACAACCAACATTAGAACCTCTTCATCACGTCAAAATACAAAGCAAGCCCATCTGCCACCACTCCTCAGCCCCAAGCTCCTGACAACCACTAATGTGTTTTCTGTCTCTAGGGACTTGGCTACTATGGACCCTTCATGCACGAGATCAAACAATATGTGATCTTTTGTGTCTGGCTTCTTGTGCTTAGCATGATGTTTCCAAGATTCATCCATCGTTCCTTGTTTATGGCTGAATAATATTCCGTTGTGTGGATGGACCACATTTTGTTTATCCATCGTCTGTCGATGGACATTTGGGTTGTTTCCACTTTGGGGCTGTTGTCAACAACGTTGCTATGAACATTCGTGCACAGGTTTTCATGTAGCCACATGATTTTACTTCTCTTGGTTGTATGCGTAGGAGTGACTTGCTGGGTCACATGGTAACTCTAGGGTTAACTTTTTGGGGAATGGCCAGACTGTTTTCCATTTCACATCGCCACCAGCAATGTAGGAGGATCCTATTTTCTCCACATCGTAGCCAACACTTGTCATTTTCCATCATTTTTATCATAGCCATCCACGTGGTTTCGATTTGCATTTCCCTAATGACTAATGATGTTGGGTATCTTTTCACGTGCTTGTTGGCCATTTATACAACTTTTTGGAGAAGCATCTGTTCAAGTTTTTGCCTACTGTTGATTGGGTTGTTTGACTTTGAGTTGTAGGAATTCTTTTTTTTTTGGTCTAGCAGTTTTCAAGTTTATTATGCTCTGACTCGTGTAGTCAAGAAATGACATCAGCACAATCTCAATTTTGATACATAAGGTGATGACAACCCTGACTGATGCCCACTTTTAGGTTCCCATTTCCAAAGCCTAAATGTGCCCTTTCTCCATCCAGATACAGTAAATCAACATTGACTTAGGAGGCATCTTCCCAAATAAGGTGTCAGACTTTATCTAAGGATGTGTCTATTTAGGGCGGCGGGCACATCGTTGGCCCAGCTGGCTGCTCTCTTCAGTTGCAGTTCAGTAGTTGGCTCTTGTTCTTGGGAAGCTGTTAACTCCAAGGCTTTTTTGTTGTTGTTTTATGTGCTTTAGATGAAGACTTACAGAACAAATTAGTTTCTCATTGAACAATACAAATCGTTTTGTGACGTTGGTTGCCAACCCTGTGATGTGTTCAACATTCTCCCCTTCTCGACCTTGGGCTCTCCATTTCCATTCATCCAGGTTTCCTGTCCTCTCCTGCCTTCTCGTCCTTGCCCCTGGGCTGGTGTGAGCTATGATTATTATTGTTCTATGGGCCTGTCTAATCTTTTGCTGAAGGGTGAACCTCAGGAGTGACTTCAGGACTAAGTTAAAAGAGTGCCTAGGGGTCATAACTCTCAGGGTTTCTCCAGTCTCTGTCAGACCAGTAAGTCTTATCTTTTTTTGTGAGTTAGAATTTTGTTCTACATTTTTCTCTGGCTCTGTCTGGGACCCTCTATTGTGATCTCTGTCAGAACAGTCACTGGTGGTAGCCGGGCACCATCTAGTTGTGCTGGACTCAGTCTGGTGAAGACTGTGGTAGTTGTGGTCCATTAGTCCTTTGGACTAATTTTTCCCTCTTGTCTTTGGTTTTCTTCATTCTCCCTTGCTCCCGACAGTGTGGGACCAGTGCAGTATCTTAGGTGGCCGCTCACAAGCTTTTAAGACCCCAGATGCTAGTCACCAAAGTAAGACATAGAACAATTTTCTTTATAAACTATGTTATGCTAGTTGAGCTAAATGTCCCCCAAGACCATAGTCTCCAGCCCTCAGCCCAGTAATTCAGTCCCTCAGGGAGTTTGGATGTGTCTTTGAAGCTTCCATGACCTTGCCTTGGTCAAGTTGTGGTGACTTCCTCAGTATTGTGTACTGTCTTACCCTTCATCGAATTTACCACTTATCAACTAGTTAGTGTTTTTCCCTCCCCACCCCTCTCCTTCCTCTTAACCATCAAAGATTATTTCTTTCTGTGTGTAAACTTTTTCATGAGTTTTTGTAATAGTGGTCTTATACAGTATTTGCCGTTTTGTGATTGACTTATTTCACTCAGCATAATGCCCTCCAGATTCATCCACGTTGTGAGATGTTTCCCAGATTCATCATTGTTCTTTATTGTGTAGCATTCCATGGTGTGTATGTACCATAGTTTGTTTTTTCCATTCATCTGCTGATGAGGACTTAGGTTGTTTCCATTTTTTTGCTATTGTGAATAATGCTGCAATGAACATGGGTGTGCATATGTCTATTCGTGTGACGGCTCTTATTTTTCTAGGATATATTCCTAGGAGTGGGATTGCTGGAAGTGCCAAATTGTTTTCCAAAATGATTATACCATTTTACATTGCCACCAGCAGTGCATAAGAGTTCCAATCTCCACACAGCCTCTCCAACACATGTTATTTTCTTTTTTGATTCGTGCAAGTAATGTCAGGGTGAGATGGTATCTTACTGTAGTTTTGATTTACATTCTCTGATGGCTAGTAATCGTGAGCATTTCCTCATGTGTCTGTTAGCTGTTTGAATGTTTTCTTTGGTGAAGTGTCTGTTCCTATCCTTTGCCCATTTTTTAATTGGATTATTTGTCTTTTTGTTGTAGAGGTGTTGTATTTTCCTATAGATTTTAGAGATTAGACCTTTGTCAGATTTGTCATAGCCAAAAATTTTTTCCCAGTCTGTAGGTTCTCTTTTTACTCTTTTGGTGAAGTCTTTTGATAAGCATAAGTGTTTAATTTTAGAATATTTCAGTTACCTAGTTTATCTTCTGGTGTTTGTGTATTGTTGATTATGGTTTGTATCCTACTTATACCGTGTATTATGGCTTCTAGCATTGATCCTATTGTTTCTTCTATGATCTTTATAATTTTTGGTTTTATACTTAGGTCTTTGATCCATTTTGAATTAGTTTTTGCGTATGATGTACTGTATGGGTCCTGTTTTACTTATTCACAGATGCACATCCAGTTTTGCCAGCACCATTTGTTTAAAAGACTGTCTTTTCCCCCCATTTAATGGGCTTTGGGCCTTTGTCCAAGATCAGGTGACCATAGGTGGATGGATTTACATCTGGGTTCTCGATTCTGTTTTGTTGGCCAATGTGTCTGTCATTGTACCAGTACCAGGCTGTTCTGACTACTGTAGCTGTACAGTAGGTTCTGAGGTCAGGTAGTGCGAGTCCTCCTACTTTATTCTTCTTCTGCAGTAGTGCTTTACTTATCCAGGGCCTCTTCCCTTTCCATATAAAGTTAATGATTAGTTTTTCCATCTCATTAAAGAATGCTGTTGGTATTTGGATCGAGATTGCATTGTATTTGTAGGTTGCTTTGGGTAGAATTGACATTTTCACAATGTTGAGTCTGCCTATCCATGAACATGGTATGTTTTTCCGTTTATGTAGATTTATTTTGGTTTCTTGCAATAGTGTTTTATAGTTTCCTTTGTATAGGTCTTTTATATCCCTGGTTAGATTTATGCTGAAGTATTTTATTTTTGGGGGGACTATTATAAATGCTATTGCTTTCCTGATTTCCTTTTCATTGTTCTCTTTATTGGTGTATAGGAATCCAACTGATTTTTGTATGTTTATCTTGTATCCTACTCCTCTGCTGAATCTTTCCATGAGTTTCAGTAGTTTTCTTGTGCAGTCTGTTGGGTTCTCTATATATAGTATCATTGTCATCTGCAAATAGGGATAGTTTTATTTCTTCCTTACCAATTTGGATGCCCTTTTTTTTTTTTTTTTTTCCTTGTCTTATTGCTCTAGCTAGGAATTTCAGCACAATATTAAATAGAAGTGGTGATAAAGGGCATCCTCGTCTTATTCCTATTCTCAAGGGGAATGTTTTCAGACTCTCTCCATTGAGAATGATGTTGGATGTTGGTTTTGTATAGATGTTGTCTTAGTCATCTAGTGCTGCTGTAACAGAAATACCGCAAATGGATGGTTTTAATGAAGAGAAGTTTATTTCCTCACAAAGTAGGCTAAAGTCCAAATTCAGGGTGTCAGATCCAGGGGAAGGCTTTTTCTCTCTGTTGGCCTTCTTCTCTTCAGTGTTCCCCTGGACTAGGAGCTTCTTTGCGCAGGGACCCCGGTCCAAAGGACGCGCTCTGCTCCCAGCATTGCTTTCTTGATGGTATGAGGTCCCCTGAGTTGTAGGAATTCTTTATATATTCTGGATACTCTTTTCTCCCCTTCGGCGGGTTATCTTCAAATAACTTTTTCACTTTCTTGATGATATCATTTGCAGAACAGAAGATTTTACTTTTGATGAATTCTGATATTTTGTTGCTTGTGCTCCTGGTGTCATATCTGAGAAACCCTTGCCCAACTCAGGATCCGGGTCTCAGGTCCCGACAGGGCTGCTTTGCCCTAGGCCCTGAGCTCTTTGACCTCAGCATGCTCAGCCTTGGCTCGTCCTACCAAAGGCCCTGAGCTCTTTGACCTCAGCAGGCTCAGCCTTGGCCCATCCTCCCTGGGGCCCAGAGCTCTTTGACCTCTGCAGACTCAGCCTTGGCCCGGCCCCAGCAGAAGCAGTGCCTGAGGGCTCTCACCTAATCTCCCTCCCCGTGGTGACGTCCTCATCTGTTCTCCTGGGCAGGTCCCACCCGCCCTGCCGCCCAGTGCCCAGCCCTGTGCACTCAGCCCTCTGCTTGTGCACCATGGCAACGAGCGGCGCTCTGGATTTGTTCCTTCTGCTGCTTGCTTCCTCCTGAGCCCCCCGCTAGAATATACATCCCACGGGGGAGGGCAGGGGCCAACCTAAATGTGCAGGTGAGAGCGCAAGTTGCAATGGGAGCAGACTCGCTGGGGACCTGCTCAGGGGGCCTGCCGGCGAGGCAGCCCGAGGGATGGCAGGAGCAGCAGGGCAAAGGGATGTCCCCTACATGCGGCATAGGAAAACAAGCAACAACACACCCCAGAATGTCTTGAGGAACCTGACGCAGCCCTGCTCATCGTGACCAGGCTGTCCCGTCACAGCAGGGGTGACAGGAGCCGGCACCGCCGGCAAGCGAGCTAACAGCCAGCGCATCCCAGAAACCAAATCTCCAGCACTAGTTTCTCAGGATGGTGACTTGTCAGGAACCGAACCTCAGTCCCTTTTCTTGATCCCCAAGAAACCTGAGAGTGCGTGGCAGAAGGTGGACTACATCCTGGAGCTAGGTGAGTGGCTGTACTACCAGCAGTGCCCTCTAGAGGACGTGCTCTTCCACCTCACATGGGCCATCGAGATCCTGCTGGCCATGCAGCACCCCCGCAGGGCCGACCAGCCAGGAGGTGAGGAGAGTCCCCTCCAGCTGCAGTACTGTCACAGTCCTCGCATCCCTCGTCAGCCCTGGGGAGGAGGTGGGCTCCCAACAGGTCTGTTCCCCTAGTGCCCCCACCCAGCCATTGCACCATCAGTGTAAAAGGCCGAGTCAGTGTTGGAACCGCTCCACCTGGGCTGATCCTGTGGCAGAGGGCCCGACCCACGCTGGTCCTGGTACCTAATGGTGTCAGCGCTCATTTCTCAGTTCTCCCAGTGCCAACTCTCAGACCCCACTCATGACAGCTGGTGGGATGGGGGTGCTATGGTTTAGGCTGAGGTGGGGGTCTGCTAAGCCCAAAGGTGCTGGGGAGGGGGCAGCCCAGACAACACTCTGGAATCATCCGGAATCATCGGAAGTTTTAGGAGCCACACTGCCCAGGCCCAACCAAGGCTTCTAGTATGGTGGGTCTGGGCACAGCAGGCATGGGGTCTCTGGGGCACCCAGGGGGCCCTGCCCTCAGGGGCAGCACTTGGGAGTAGACGACAGGACGCTGAGGCCAGAGGGGACCCCACGGCCATGCCTGTGGGGACCTCCTTGTGGGGGCGGCAGGCTGAGAGGGGACACCTGCCCTGATGGGCCCCAGCATCCAGAGCACAGACTGCCCACAACGGGCCCTGGAATAGGGGCCCAGCCAAGAGGGGTGGCGGGCACTGGGCACTGTCCCCTCCGACACGAGGGCACTGAGGGCACCAAGGCACCTGCAGGCCCTCAACAGCCCCAGTGGCGACTTGCTGGCAGGGGTGAATGGGGGGCCTACCACTTGCCAGCATGCTCACAGCTGCACCCCTGTTCTCAGAGGAGCACACGCCCCTTCAAGCAGCCCTGGAGGGGTCAGACACCCCTCCAGCGATGGTGGAGGCAGGGACAGCATCCTTGGAGAGCCTCAGGGACGTGAGGCAGCTGGATGCGCTGGCCTGCGCCCACATCCTGCTGGCGCTGGTCTTGTCCCCGAGCTCTCCCCAGTACCAGGACTGCTGCCTGACAGCGTACACCTTCGTCAGGCACATCTGGCAGGTGAGGCTGGCCAGTCGCCAAGGCTGGGGGGCACGTGAGACCCATTCCACCCTGAAACCCACACTCCCCCAGCCAGAGGTCATTCTAGAGCCTTCTTTGAGAAGCACCATCATGTTGGTCATTGTCTTAGTCATCTGGTGCTGTTATAACAGAAGTACCACAAGTGGGTGGCTTTAACAAACAAATTTATTCTCTCACAGTCTAGGAGGCTAGAAGCCCGAATTCAGGGTGCCAGCTACAGGGGCAGGCTTTCTCTGTCTGTTGGCTCTGGGGGAAGTCCTTGTCATCAATCTTCCCCGGTCTAGGAGTTTCTCAGCGCAGGGACCTCAGGTCCAAAGGACATGCTCCACTCCCGGAGCTTCCTTCTTGGTGGTATGAGGTCCCTCTCTCTCTGCTGGCTTCTCTCTCCTTTTATCTCTTGTAAGATAGAAGGTGATACAGGCCACACCCCCGGGAAGCTCCCCTTACATCACATCAGGGCTGTGACCTGAGTAAGGGTGGTACATCCCACTGTAATCGTCTTGAACATAACCTCATCTTGCTTCATTAACCACAGGCAGAGATTAGGATTTACAACACATAGAATAATCACATCAGATCACAAAATGGTGGACTGCCACACAATACTGGGAATCATGGCCTAGCCAAGTTGATACACATTTTGGAGGACACAATTCAATCCATAATAGTCATTCTAGAGCCTCCTTTGGGAAACATAGCTGCCAATTAAAGAGAGCAGAGTCCTTCCAGTTTCAGGACCTTCACAATGTGAGCACATTTTCCTCCATCAGCCTCAGTGTTCTCCCCCTGCTTGGCTGTCTCACCAGCATTACACACCAGAAGAGAAGAGGACTCCTGACCAGCCCCCAGCTCCCTCCTCTTCCTGACCCCTTTGCAGGGGAACCTCCTGCACCTCCAATGTCCAAGCCAAGCCGGCCCCACCTCCTCCTGAACCCCTCCCCCAGCCTTTGCCCCCAACCGCTGCACCCCACCCCGGGCTGGGCGTCACTGCCTTGACCAGGTGGACAGATGAAGTGATGGTGTGTGACTGTGAGCACGAGTGTCCCTGAGGGCCTGTGGATGCAGTGCACCAGCTTACGATGTGCAGCCGGAAGCTGGGCCTGTGTCTGCATCTAGGGTTGCAAGTTAGGGCCTCTTTCTCTCTCTCTTTCTTTCCTTCTCTCTTTACTTCTGTCTTTCTTTCAGGTTTCCTTGTTAACAGCAGGAAACTCAATTTCAGAAAGCAAAACTCTAGCTGCAAGTAGTTCACCTTTGTTGTTACCAAAAAAGGAGAAAGAAAAAAGCAAAGAGAAGAAGGAGAAGGAGAAAGGCAAAGAGAAGAAGAGCAAGGACACCAAGCAGGTACCACGAGCGGGTGGTGCGTGTGGCCACCTGTCCTGGCAGCCTTGGCTCGGTGTCCCAGCAGCAGGGTGGGGGGCGGGGGGCGGGGCACAGACTCAGGCCAGGGCAGGTCCTCACATGTCAGGTGGAGTTGGCTGTTAAGGAGGTGGCACTCGCCGCTGGAGAAGTGGCCTCACACGGTTTTCTGCCCTGGGTGCACAGGCACGGCCTTGGCCTTGACTATGCTTTGGGGATGGAGACACCTCTGGGGCAGGAGAAGAGCAGGTGGGAGCCCTGGGTGCACACCGCATCTCTACCGTGGAGTAGTAGCTGCCGGGCTGGCTGAGGAAGCCGCGTGTCCACACAGCATTCAGAACCAACACCCGCCCCGGGCTCTGGCGGGAGCGCTGTGCACTTACACATCCTGTGCCCAGTGAGCACCACGTACAGGGCCGAGGTGCTGCAGAGCCCTGCTCCTGAGGCACCCCCCTGCCAGCAAGGCATTCTAGATTTGGGCACCCATGTAGACTGGATGCAGAGCACCCTGTGCAGGGGGCAGTAGGCGTCCAGGGCTTCAAAAATAAAACCGACTTGGCTGCCGTGATCCAGGGAGGGCAGCTGTTGTGTGGGGCCAGGGCTGCGGGGAGCGAGACTCCCCTCAGCGCCCCAAGAATGTGTCTTCCCGAGGCTGGCCCCCATGTAGCTGACTGTGCGGACACAGTTCCTAGCCCCACTTGTTAAAGTAGATCTCAAATTCTCGCCTTCACAGTCTCAAACCCCCGTTCCCGGCAAACGGCTTGAGGCTCTGCCCACCAGTGTGGAGGAGTGGGCTTCCTACTCCTGCCCTGAGGAGGTCATGGCACTATTTAAGCAGGACAGGAGCAACTTCACTGTCAACCCGTCGAGCATCCAGAAGCCCGTAAGTGGACTCGAAGGAACCGCGGGGCTGTGGTGGCCCAGCGTTGTGTCGTCTCGTTTGGTAGCTGCCTCCGGAACACATTCTGTAGTGAAATACAGCCCAGGGGGGAGCACACGCATGACTAAGGAGGGGGCACATTGTGTCATCACCCAGGCTTTGTCCACCCCGGGGCCCACAGCCCCTTCCCCACTGCCACGCTCTTTCTCCCCTGACAATGCTGGTCGGCCAACACCTGAGGGAAGCACTGCCTTTTCTTCCGCATTCATCCCCAAGAACACGTGCCTAAATGCAACACTTCAGTCCTGTGAGTTCATTTCCCACTGCTGCTGTAACTAATCATCCCAAACTCAGTGGTTTAAAGCAGCATAAGTTTATTCTCTCACAGTGCTGGGGGCCAGAAGTCTGCAACAGTGTCCCAGAGCGGAAATCAAGGACCACACTCTCTCCCAAAGCTCTAGAGGCGGATCCTGCTTTGCCTCTTCCAGCTTCCAGTAGCCCCAGGTGTTCTTCAGCTTATGGCCAAATCACTCATCTCTGCTTCCATCTTCACGTGGCCTCCTTCTCTTGTGTGTGTGAAGTCTCACTCTTCCTCTCTCTTATGAGGACTCTCGGGATTGAATTTTGGGCCCAGCTGGTTGATCCAGGATAATCCTCTCATCTTGAGATTCTTAATCACATCTTTTTTTGACATATAAGGTTACGTTCACAGGTTACAGAGATTAGGATCTGATCTTTGGGGCCATTATTCATCCTGCCTGTTGTTGAGCTTTATACAAATGGAATCATTCAGCACATAATCTTTAGAGCTTGACTTCTTTCACGCATCATGTTTGTGGGATTCACCATGTTCGCCTGTGTCTACAGTTTGTTCATTGAGGTCGAGTATTCCCTTGCACAAAAGGACTGAACTTTGTTCACCCATTCACCTGCGGATGGGCAGTCACCACTGGACGTCTGGGTTGCTTCCAGTTCTTGGCTGTTACAAACAAAGCTGCTATGAGTATGTGTATACACGTACCCTGGTTCCCACACACCCATGTGTTTGGAGTATAGGCCCAGCAGTAAAATTTCTGGATCATAGAGTATGTATATCCTCAACTATAGTAAAACCCATTGCCGTCGAGCCAATTCCAACTCATGGCGACCCCACGTGTTACAGTAGAACTGCTCCATAGGTTTTCTTGGCTGTGATCTTTACAGAAGCAGATCGACAGCCCTTTCTTCCACGGCATCACTGGGTGGATTCAAACCGCCAACCTTTCAGTTAGTAGACAAGTGGAAACAGTTTGCGCCACCCGGGGATGTTGACAAATTGACTTCCAAAGGGGTTGTACCAGTTTCCATTACCACCTTCAGCGAGTGAGAGCTCCCATTGCTCCACATCCTCACCAAGCTAGTGTTGTTGTTCAGCTTTTTAGTTCTGGCCGTTCTGGTTGGGAGTGCACTGGTTTAAATGGACACTTGCCTGATTACAGTGAGGTTGAACACCTTTTCAAATGCTCACTGGCTATTGGATGTTGTCTTTTGCAACGTGTCTGTTCAAATCCTGTGCCCACATTGTATTAAACTTTCTGTCTTTTCCTTATCAGTTGGAGGAAATTCTTTATATATTCTGACAGGAATGCTGTAACGATTATATGAAAGCAAACCATCTTCTTCTACTTTGCTGCTTGCCTCTTAACTCTCATAATGGGGTCTTTTAATGAATTGTTGTTGTTAGGTGTCGTCGAGTCAGTTCCAACTCATAGCGACCCTATGTACAACAGAACAACAAACTGCTTGGTCCTGCACCATCCTCACAATCATTGCTATGCTTGAGCCCATTGTTGCACCACTGCGTCAATCCATCTCGTTGAGGGTCTTCTTCTTTTTCACTGACCCTTTACTTTACCAAACATGGTGTCCTTCTCCAGGGACTGATCCCTCCTGATAACATGTCCAAAGTTTGTGAGACGTAGTCTCACCATCCTTGCTTCTAAGGAGCATTCTGGCTGTACGTTTTCCAAGACAGATTTGTTTGTTCTTTTGGCAGTCTGTCTCAGTCATCTAGTGCTGCTATAACAGAAATACCACAAGTGGATGGTTTCAAACAAGAGAAGTTTATTTCCTCACAGTTAAAGTAGGCTAAAAGTCCAAATTCAGGGCATCAGCTCCAGGGAAAGGCTTTTTCTCTCTGTCGGTCTTCTTCTCTTTGGTGTTCCCCCCGACTAGGAGCTTCTCTGCGCAGCGACCCTGGTCCAAAGGATGCTCCTTGCTCCCGGCACTGCTTTCTTGATGGTATGAGGTCCCCCTGTCTCTCTGCTCACTTCTGTCTTTTATATCTCAAGGGATTGCCTCAGGACACAATCCAATCTTGTAGATTGAGTCCTGCCTTACTAACACAACTGCCACCCATCCTCCCTCATTAACATCATAGAGGCAGGATTTACAACACACAAGAAAATCACACAGTACCAGGAATCATGGCTCAGCCAAATTGACACACACATTTTTTGGGGGACATAATTCAATCCATGACATCCCACCCTTTGGCCCCCCAAAAATCACATCCTTGCAACATGGAAAACATATTCACCCTATCATATCATAGCAAAAGTCTTAACTCCAAGTCCAAAATCCAAAAATTCCTCTTCATCTGTGAAATCTAAAATACAAGGTATCTGCTTCCAAAGGTACAATGGCAGAATGGGCATAAGCTAGACATTTCCATTACAAAAGGGAGAAACTGGAGAGAAAGAAAGGATAACAGTCACCAAACAAGTCAGCAGAACACACTACATTAGCCCTCAAGGCTTTGAAAATAATCCTCTTTTCTCTGAGACAATTTACACAATAGCCCTGACCTCCAGACTCTAGACATTGGCCACAGTCTCTGGATTTTGAATGGAAGCCCCTCAGCCCTGGGCTTCAGCTCCACCTTCCAGGCCCACTGGAACAGCAACTCTGCTCCCTTGGCTTTAGGAACACCATTCTCTTAGTCCATCAGAGTGACAACTCCACGCTTAGAAACACCAGAGGCTATGGATCCACCCTTTGAAACCCCTGAGGTCATGGCCATACCTTTTGAGACCGAGGCAGCTCAGCTTGTGTCCCTTGTCTCTTCAGCTTGTTTTCTGGTTGATTGGCCTCTCGGCTCCTTGGGCCTCATGCCCACATCTGCCCTGCTGGCACAAGTGTTCCAAAGCTAGGTAGCTCCACCAATAAGTGCCCAGAGGCACCCCACTCCACCAGGAAGCGTCATGCACACAGCCACTCAGCTAGCTCACTCCGTGGGTTGGCAAGCCTAGCTCCACCGATAAGTACCTGGAGGCACCCCACTCCTAGTACCAAATGTCTTAGGCTGGGTTCTCTAGAGAAGCAAAACCAGTAAAGCATATAAATATATATGCAGAGAGATTTATATCAAGGAAATAGCTCGCATAATTGTAGAGGCTAAAACATCCCAAGTCTACAGATCAGGGTAGAGGCCTCTCCCAGTTCACGTGGCCGCAGAAGCTAGTGAATCCAAGGTCAACAGGTTGGAGAGGAGCTCCCGCTCATAGGCTGTGGAGGTTAATGAATTCCAACATCAGCAGACAAGACCACAAAGTTTCTCCTGATTCACGTAGCTGCAGGGGCTGGCGAACCCAAGGTCAGCAGGTCAGGGAACCAGACTCTTGCTCACAGGCTGAGAAGTTTGACGAATTCCAAGATCAACAGGTAAGCTGCTAGCTCAAGTCCCATGAACTGGAGGTGAGACAACAAGAGGCAGCTGCTGAGTCTGGAACAAGCCAAAAACCTTGGCAAGGCGAGCAGGCAGAAGGTAACCGGCAGAAGGCAGAGAGAGGAAGCTGAGAGGGCGGTGAGCTGCCACAGGCCCTGCCTCGGCCAGTACCACTCAGCAGATTCCATCATGGGGGTTATCACAACATTATACAACTGCTAAACCATGGAGAATAACGGTCTAGCCAAGCTGACATACAATCTTAACCATCACATAGTCCATGGTATATTCAATATTCTTTGCCAACATCACGATTCAAAGGCATCATTTCTTCTTCAGTCTTCCTTACTTAATGATTAGAGATTCTTAATTTTAATGTAATAAAACTTATTAATCTTTTCCTTTGTGATTAGGGCTTTTCTGTGTTCAGTTAAAAAATAAAAAGGTTTTCTTCTCAAAAGTCATGGAGATATTAGATTATTTTTCCGAAAGCTTCATAGTTTCACCTTTCAGATTTAAATCTACAATCTACCTGAAGTTGATTAGTGTGTGTGGTGTGAGATACAGGATCAACTTTGTGTTTTTAAATAAGGAGATCCAATTGTCCCACCACCATTTATTGAAAAAAGTCACTTGGCCCCTCTTCTTTGCAGTGCCCCATCTGTCATGAATCAAGTGTTTCTGGGCTGTTCCATTGGTTTAATTGTCTGTCCCGGCACCAACATCTCACGGTCTTAATTACTGTAGCTTTATAACCTTGAGTGTCATAGAGAAAGTCCCACCACATTGCTCTTCAAGAAGGTCTTGGCTAGTCTTTGCATTCTGCATTGTGTTTCCATGTGTATTTTACAATCAGCTTGTCAAGTTTCATTTAAAAAAAAAAACTGACAGAGAACAGTATTGAGTCTTCCAGTTCACGAATGTGATGCATCTCTTCGTTCATTTAGGTCTTCTGTAATTTCTCTCGATAATGGACTAGTTTTCTGCAAACACAGCTGAGCACCTGTTGTGCGCCTGGCACTGTGCTTACCCTGTGAAGGATAGAGTTCTTTGCAAAAAGACCCAGAAGCTAAAGGGCTAACATTCCTCCCCATTCTCTGACCTTATGTGTTGGTTGTGTGTTTATGCAGACCTACAGTTTATATTACCTGGACCACTTGGTCAATGCCCTGAAGGAGATGTTCCTTCATGAGCTCACGATCCCAGTTCTTCAGTTGGGTGTACTCATCGCGGACTCTGTGCTGGAAAGCAAGAGCCTTGCAGACCTCTACCACCTCAGGTCAGTACAGCTGCCTGATTTCAAAACCAAGCCAAACCCGTTGCTGTCGAGTCGATTCTGACTCATAGGGACCCTGTAGGACAGACTAGAACTGCCCGATAGGGTTTCCAGGGAACAGCTGGCGGATTCAAACTGCTGACCTTTTGGTTAGCAGCCAAGCTCTTAACCAATGTGCCACCAGGGAGACTGGAAAACATTTAAGTGCTAGATTGAAAATGTCCTCAAAGCAATATAAGAGCAAACAGCATTTTTAAAAATTAGTAGTGTAGTTGACTATATGTGTAAATAATAGTCTCTAAAATTTGTAAAGTCAAACAAATCAAAATAATTGAATATTTTAAAAATGATATTTTTATTTTGGATCTTCTACCTGATGTTAATTGTACTTTTGTTATTAAGAGAGTGTCCTTGTTTTTGGGAAATGCACACTGAAGTGTTTAGGAGTAAAGGGGCATGATGTCTCAACTCACTTGCAAATAGTTTAGAAAAAATATATGTGCGTGTGTATGCATGTGTGCGTGCATGCACACACGTGTGGAGAGAGGAGGGGAGAACGGTAAAGTGAATGTGGTAAGGTGTTCACAACCAGGGAAACTGAGTGAAGAATATGTAAGAATCCTTTGTAGTGTTTGTGCGATTTTTCTGTAAACCTGAAATCATTTCAAAATAAAGTTGTTTTAAAAGTATCATATCAGAGCTTGTCTGCTTGAAGTTGAGATGGGGGGACCAGAGCCCCACCAGCCGTGCCTGATCCTTACCTCTGATGGTGACTCTGAGACAATATGAATGTATTAAATAAATACATGAGTAAATGATTTTAAAATTTCTATCTGAGATTTGTCAGAGCCATCTGTCTTTTCTAGTAATTTCATGTAGCTTAAAAAAATCATTAAAAATATAACCGAATTGTACATTTATTTTTGAAGTTTGCCAATTTTTACCCCGTATGCTGAAACAATTCCCACAGTTTCATTGTCTGGCTTACTCTCTGCTCCATAACACGTAAATTCCTCTTAGACTTGCCCAAGTGTGTCACGATTTGAAGCTGAGAGAAGCAGCCACCTACCACGAGGAAGTGGTTGGGCAGACGTACATCGGCGAGATGGAGCAGGCGAGGTGTGTTTGCTGTGACACCGCGCGGGCCTCTGTGGTTTAGCTGAAAGCAGGCCTATAAAGATGAGTGATCGGCCCACTGGCATGCTGAGCTAGGAACTGGGACAGCGTGCCCTGAAGTAAAGCAAGTTAGTTGACCACGGGCTTTGTCCGCTGACCACTCGGCTCCACGGTGCCGTCTGCTTCCAGCTCAGAAAGGGATGGGAGGGAGGCTTCTAGTATGGTGGGGTGTCCTGGGCAGGCCGTGTACCCCTCTGCAGAGCACGGACAGGGCATGTGCACGGAAGTGCCCTTGGGAGCTGGCGTGCACCTGTGCGCCGTCCAAGTGCCAGAGCCACCCTTACTGTTTCACTCAAGGAACGGGCATCTGGTCAAGAGATGGGTTCTGTGGCCCACTGCTGAGAGGTGCGGTCAGGGGCAGCCAGAAGGTAACCCCAAGCCAGGCAGGGATAGGTCCTCCCACGGGCCTTTCTCCCAGGGCTCTGCCTACCCACGTATCTGCTGCAGTCAGGCCCCCACCTCCAAATACCTCCACCCACCTCTGTGTGGTCAGGAGGGCCTGTGGGTCCCCTCCATGCCCCACCTAAGCCCCTGGGCAGGTGTGGGGAGGCACAGAGCCTTTAGGGTCACCAGAAGCAACCCTGCCGCTCCACTGAGTCTCCTAGAAGCCTTGCTATGCTGGATAGTGGGGTGTCGGGAGGACCCTCAGCCCAGAGCCTGGGGGCCCAGCGGGGGGTGGGGGGTTGTTCCATGTAAACGCTCCAGCCAGTGGTCAGGGAAGTCTGAACGTGGTGGAGGATGGGGAGGGGCATGAGCAGTACTAAGAGGCCTGAACAGGAGAGAAAGGGGGCCTTGCTCAGAGCAGAGGGTGGGGAGGTGGGGGAGGGCAGTAGGCTGAGAGGTTGGGCAGGGTGGGCGTGGGGGGAGCCTTGCCTGGCTCCTGTTGCGGGGTGAGCGCTAGAGGGTTGCAGTCGGGTGACCATGCTTCCCTTTTCTCAGGACCACCTGGAGCCAGGCTGTGCTGAGCAGTGGGGACAGGGAGGGGGCCCAGGTGGAGCCAGCGGCCTAAGGCCAGGGTGTGGCCAGAGAGTGGTGGGAAGTGGACTGGCCAGAGCTCAGAAGGAGGCCTTGCCTTTCTGAGATGGAGGGACCCTTGTGGGCAAGCAGGCGGGCAGGCAGGAGTCAGGGAGGTGGGTGGGCAGGAGGCGGTGGGCAGGTGGGCAGGTGGGCAGGATGCAGGGGGCAGGGGACAGGGGGCAGGCAGGAGGCAGGGAGGTGGGGCAGGCGGCAGGCAGCAGGCAGGCCTCCCTGGAAGCACCCCCTTTGAGAAGTGCATTGACACCGGTCAGCAGAAGCTGGAAGCAGTTGTGGGGAAGATGGGCTGCAGGAGTAACTGGGGTCCTCTGTGCTGCCACATTATGGGAGTTTTTTAATCTTTGTAAACACTTTTTTGTGAATAATAGCTTCTCATAGCTGCCTTAACTTGTATTTCTTTGATTGCTATGAAGCTGGACATTTTTACGTACATGGTGGTTGTTGTATTTCTTCTGCTGTGTGTTGTCTTTTTTACTTACATCAGCTGCAGAAAAGAGATCGCCTTGAAAAAAGAGAAAAATAAGGAGCCCCTGCTGGAGGACAGCCTGCCGGTGCTGACCGAGATGATCACCCCAGCACAGCCAGAAGCCATCAGACCCCTGGTGGCCAAGGACAAGGTGAGGAGCACTGCCGGAAGGCCAGAGCTGGCCAGTGAGCCAGATGTGTTTGTCCTCTGTGCAGTGTAGCCAAAATCTTGGGTTAGTGGGAAACCCAGAAATGCATGACACATCCCCCCTGAGAGGTCCTGGGTGTCTTCCAGGAAGATGGGATTCACATGCACAGCAGGCTCCGTGGGTGTTTGTCCAGGGCCCACGCAGCAGCAGTTCAGATAAGAAGGGTGCAGGAGAGCAGGGGCTCCCGTGGTGGAGGTGGCACTGGGCAGGGTGCAGCCCAGAAGCCAGAGAGCGGCCCCAGTGGCCTCCTGACTGCCCATTCACCGGCTCCCTCGAGACCACGGGACACTCTGCACAGGTTTCCCAGTTGTGAAGTCACCATCCCAGCCACAGCCATGCTCTGAAGCAAGAGCAGCTCCACTCTAATAAAAGGACTTTTGTCTCCACCAGAGATTTAGATCCCTGTGTATGAGCTAGCTGGTGGGAGGTGGCAGGCGTACCATGGCATTGCTCCCGTTGGGCTCAAGATGTGACCGCCACCCAGGGCCACTGCATCACAGGTGCGCTGGTCTGTCCCCCGGCCAGGGTGCTGCTGACACAGGGTCAGGAGGGAGCCCATGCTGGGGTCCCAGCTTAGGAGTCAGTGGGAGCTGCTGGCTGACCGTTGTGGGACCAGCTCTACTATCCAATGGAGGGCCACGGAGGACCCAGGGAGCCAGCCCTGGAACCGGTTCTGACGAAGCCAAAGTGGGCTGGTCAGATGGGAGGTGGTGGCTGAGGAGACACATGTCAAGGTACACAGAAGTTTGTCAGGAAAACGGGGACGGGGACGCTGGAACAGAGGTGAACATGTGCCTGCATGCTTGTGAGGGCACGAGGTCTGGGGCACCTCAGCGCAGGCAGAAGCTGCTCCCCAGTGTGGGCTGAGGGCTTCGGTACAGATGCAGCTCCTGCTAAAGGCAGCTTCCGTCACCCGTGGCCGAGAGACAAGGCGTTGGGGTCTTTGTGTCTTGCAGATACTGAAGGTGAACGGTGAGACTGGGAAAGGCCTGGACGGGGCGTCCTTCCCCCTCCTGTGGACCCTCAAGGCAGAGGTGCTCCTGGAGATGGATCTGCAGCAGCCGGCAAGGCTGCTCCTTGCCGAGGCGCGCCTGGCCTTCCAGGTGGGGAGCCGCCCCTTGTCCACGGCCCCTCGGTGGCCCCACCACCCACCCACTCCCTCTCTGGGCAGTCCCCAGTCTGATCCTCCCGGCCCCCCAGGCCCTGCTCCCTGCCCCTCCACCCCTGCTGAAGGCCTGACACTCGGGAGGGCCCGCCAAGTGTGGGTGAGCCTCTAACAGAATCCCTGCAAGAGCGTCAGGAAGGCCGCAGACCTCAAGGGGCGCAGAAGGCATCGCCCAGCCCACTGCCTCCAAATGCCACGAACCACGAAGGCAAGGGGATAGGGTAAGGTGTGCTGGCCAGAGCACGTGTCCCGACTCCAACGGCCATCTGCAGGGCCCCTCTGACCCCCAAGAGGTGATTGGGTGTCGAAGAAAAAGACAACAGTAACGAAGGATAGCAGTCCGTAGAGTCGAGGTTTGAGGTTTGCTTTGAAACCATGCGTGGGTGAGAGTGCAGGATGGGCGGAGGTGACTGTGGGACTGGGGACAGGCTGTGGGGCCCATCAAGCTGGCTGCTCGCTTTAGTGCTCGTCTGGGAATGTCCGTTATAAATAGTTCATGTGCTACCAAAGAGGTCGACAACAAACCTGGCCTGTGTGTGTGTGTGTATGCACATGTGTGTATCTACGAGTGTATCTGTGTACGTGTGCATATGTGTATGCATGTGCATGTCCGTGTATATGTGTATGTGTGTGCATGCATGTATGTCCGTGTATGTGTGTATGTGTGTACATATAGATGTATATGTGTGTATATGTGTGTATATGTGCATACGTGTATGCATGTGCATGTATGTGTATGTGTGTTTGTGTGTATGTACACGTATATGTGTGTATGTGTCTGCATGTGTGCATGCGTTTGTGTGTGCATATCTGTGTATATGTATGTGTGTGCATATGTGTGTATGCAAGTATGTATGTATATGTGTGCATGTATATGTATGTACAGCTGTGTGTGCATATATGTGTGTGTTTGTATATGTGTATATGTGTATGTTTGTGTATATGTGTGTATAAATATATGTGTAAATATGTACATGTATATGTGTGTATGTTATGTACACATATGTATGTGTATGTATATATGTATGTACTTGTGTAAATGTGTATATGTGTGTGTGAGTGTGTATGAGGAGCCCTGGTGGCACAGTGGTTAACATGCTCAGCTGCTAACCAAAAGGTCACGGTTCAAACCCACCAGCCACTCCAGAGGAGAAAGATGTGGCAGTCTGCTTCTATAAAGGTTTACAGCTTTGGAAACCCTATGGGCAGTTCTACCCTGTCCTTCAGGGTCACTGTGAGTCAGAATTGACTCAATAGCAGTGGGTTTGGTTTTGGTTATATATTTGTGTGTGTACATATGTGTATGTACATGTGTGTGAATGTGTACATATGTGTACATGTACATGCGTGCATCGTGTGTACACATGTGTGCGTACATGTGTGTACTGTGTATACATATGTGTGCAGGTTTATATATGCATTGTACCTGTGTATGTGTGTGAATGTATGTGTACATGTGTACATGTGTGGATGTGTGTGCATGTATATATGTGCCTGCATGTGTATACATGTGTGCATGTGTACATATGCATACATGTGTGTGAGTGTCCCCCTCTGTATATCTTTTGTAGGAGCTTGATGACCCTTGTGCAGAATCAAAGTGCTGGTACCTTCTAGCTGAGCTGGCAAATAAGGAAAATAACTACGGACAGGCTGAGAAAATGATTGAGAGGGCCCAGCGCCTGGGCGGGAGTGAGGACTTTTGGTACCACTCCACCCTGACGCTGGCAGAAACAATCCTGTCCTTAGACAATGGGGCGAGACACACGCGGGTGAGGAGGGGCCTGTGCGGGTGGGACACACGCGGGTGAGGAGGGGCCCGTGTGGGTGGGACACATGCGGGTGAGGAGGGGTCCGTGCGGGTGGGCGAGGGTGGCTCTCCGGGCAGCCGTGCTCTGCCGCCGGAGGCTGGGGGAGATCCAGGTTCTCTCCTCCGTCCCCTGGGCTGTTGTCCGGACCACTGGAGACAGAGCCGTGTCGTAGCGGCACCAGGAGGCGCGATTACACCACGTTCTCTGCAGGTGTGCCGCCTGTTTCAGAAGCTCATAGATGCCTTCACTGTCCTCAAGAAGGAGCGGCCCAACAGGGAGTCTCTGCTGGAATTCATGACCACCGACCTGGAAGCCAGGTAACTTCTGTAAGAAAAACTGCTAACTGATCTGAATGCTGTGGTCTATTTATGCACATGCTAGTTCTCAAGCCACATGTCAAACCTGTGGGGGTTCAGAAACTTGCAAGGAGGCCAGGTGCCCACCCCACCACCCCCCAGCTCTAGAAAACCCCAAATACCCTCTGAGACAGCGCTCCAGGGTGCACAGTCTGGCTCTGGTTTGGGCGGCCCCGCCCGACTCAACACACCCCGCCGGGGTCAGCTTCCTTCTTTCCAGCGCGGCTTTTCCTGTCTCAAGTGTTGGGAGCTCCCAGAGAGGGCATTGCACACAGTCTCGTTTTGCTCCTAGATTCCCCTGGAGTGCTTCTGATTTTTCACCATCAGGCATGACGTGGGCTTCTTGTAGATACCTTTTAAATGTGAGGACAGATGCTGCTCTTGTTGGTTAGCTACCGGCTGTGCTTGGGTTGTTGTTTTTGTGGTTGTGTGGTTCTCACCTTGTCGTCCTCCCCTCCACAGTCGGTGTTGAGCGTCATCATGATCGGGTTTCTCTCCTGTAATGTCGGCCGCAGGGAAGTTCCTCTGGTTTCCTTACCTGTCTCCTCTCACCCAGCGGCACACCCTGGGCCCCTGACCCTCTCTCCCAGTGGCGCACCCTGGGCCCCTGTCCCCTCTCTCCCAGTGGCGCACCCTGGCCCCTGTCCCCTCTCTCCCAGTGGCGCACCCTGGCCCCTGTCCCCTCTCTCCCAGTGGCGCACCCTGGCCCCTGGCCCCTCTCTCCCAGCGGCGCACCGTGGACCCCTGTCCCCTCTCTCCCAGCGGCACACCCTGGGCCCCTGTCCCCTCTCTCCCAGCGGCACACCCTGGGCCCCTGTCCCCTCTCTCCCAGTGGCGCACCCTGGCCCCTGGCCCCTCTCTCCCAGTGGCGCACCCTGGCCCCTGGCCCCTCTCTCCCAGTGGCGCACCCTGGCCCCTGGCCCCTCTCTCCCAGCGGCGCACCGTGGGCCCCTGTCCCCTCTCTCCCAGTGGTGCACCCTGGCCCCTGGCCCCTCTTGCCCAGTGGCGCGCCCTGGGCCCTTGTCTACTCTCACCCGCTCATGATGCTGGGGGGCGCTGTCAGGACCACATGTTCTTGCTGCCCCTCCCCCTGCTGCCTATTCTGCTGTGGGTCAGGGTGAGGAATAAGGTGGCGTGAGAAGCCCCCTGCCTCCTGGCCCTCGTCCTTGCCAGATAGAAATGGCAAAGTGTTTCTGCACCCTTCTGGGTGGTCAGCAGATTGTTAGGGTCAGGCTTGAACATACCACCATGTCCTCTATGACTGCTCGTCTTTTCAGATTTTAATTTGTTTTTGAGCCGTCTTTCTGGTAGTCTGTGTTTTCCTAGAAAATTGTTTTCGCTCGTCTTTAGGATGTACTCGTGTACATTTTTGTACCACCTTCTCCTATAACTTTGCAAAGGCCTTTATCTCAGGCCTGTCTTCCTTATTGTCATTTATCTGCCGTCTCTCCTTCTAATCAGAACTGCAGACTTGGATTTAACTGAGCTTTTTGGAGAACCAGGTTTTGGTTTATTGATCAAAGCAACTGGGATTGTTTTGTTTTTGTTGTTCTTTATTTCTGCTTCATCTTTATTGAATTCTTCCTGTGTTGGGAAGGCAGGTGATATTGCTGTTCTGTCACCCCTCCTTGAGTTAAACATTTAGCCCACACATTCTCCATTTTCCTTCCTCACAAGCGCCTCCCCTCAGCTCCATTTGATGGCACCTCATCCCTTGGTGTGGCCTGGCGTGCCCGCACTTCCCTAGAGTTTGTGGGTTTTCCTTTCTATTCACAAGTTACTGAGGGGAGTGTGTTAAGGATTTCTAAACGGATATATTGCCTGGGGGTGGCTGGGGGTGTTGTTCATTTTGGGTCTTATTGCCTTGAGACCAAATTCTGCAGCCTATTTGGTTTCTGGTTTTTGAGAAGCACCCAGGAGGTTTTTCCTGCTGTGTCCTTGGATGAAAGCTCAAGGTAATGACCATGGCTTGAGCCAGGAGCGGTCGGTTAGCAAAGTCAGGTCGCCAGACAATGGCCGAGGCCGGGAGCCATCGGTCAGCAAAGTGAGGACGCCAGGCAGGGGCCAAGGCTGGGAGCCGTCGATCAGTGAAGCGAGGTCGCCGGGCAGGGCCTGAGTGGGTTCGTCTCCCTCAGGTATGTCGGCCTGCAGATCCGGGCCATCCAGGGGACCGTCCACAGTGAGCCTTCCGAGTACTCAATGCTGCTGAACAAACTGGACAATTGCTTGCTGGAAATTGAGAAAAAGTTCATCAACTGTGGCTACAAAGAGAAGTGTGTGGACATAAAACTGGAGCGTGCAAAGATAAAGAGGTGAGACGCTGCTGCAGCTCTGCGCGTGCTGAGGGGCCGCCTGGTGCTCTGATGGGTCCTCACCACTGCCCACCCAGCACCTGCCTTCCAGTGCCCCCGGCACCCGCTGGGGTCGCCGCCCACCACCCCATTCCCACAGTCCTGTGTCCCACCTCGCCTCCTCTGCCCCCAGGCCAGGCCGTCCTCCCAGGGTCACCTCTCCTAGCCCAGCAGGACCACCCCTGGCCCCAGGCCTCATGGCCACCCACACTCCCTGTGGCACCCTGGGGCTCTGCAGCAGCTTTGGGACCTCCTGTAGTGTGTGTCCTCGCGCCCACCACACCCCTTTACCTCCTGGGTGTCTGCCTGCTCAGCCACCTCTCAGCCCCAGGAAAGAGCAGCCCCTGCACCACTGGCCAGCCAGGGTCGGTGATGCAGAGACACACACGTCACCCCACCACTGCACAGACACACACACCAATGCCACACACGTCACCCCACCACTGCACACACACACCAATGCCACACACGTCACCCCACCACTGCACAGACACACACACCAATGCCACACATGTCACCCTACCACTGCACAGACACACACACCAATGCCACACACGTCACCCTACCACTGCACAGACACACACACCAATGACACACACGTCACCCTACCACTGCACACACACACCAATGCCACACACGTCACCCCACCACTGCACAGACACACACACCAATGCCACACATGTCACCCTACCACTGCACAGACACACACACCAATGCCACACACATCACCCCACCACTGCACACACACACCAATGCCACACATGTCACCCTACCACTGCACAGACACACACACCAATGCCACACACGTCACCCTACCACTGCACACACACACCAATGCCACACACGTCATCCCACCACTGCACAGACACACACACCAATGCCACACACATCACCCTACCACTGCACAGACACACACACCAATGACACACACGTCACCCTACCACTGCACACACACACCAATGCCACACACGTCACCCCACCACTGCACAGACACACACACCAATGCCACACATGTCACCCTACCATTGCACAGACACACACACCAATGACACACACGTCACCCTACCACTGCACACACACAATGCCACACACGTCACCCCACCACTGCACAGACACACACACCAATGACACACACGTCACCCTACCACTGCACAGACACACACACCAATGACACACACGTCACCCCACCACTGCACACACACACCAGTGCCACACACGTCACCCCACCACTGCATGCACACACCAATGCCACACACGTCACCCTACCACAGACATATCACCCCATCACACACACACCCTACACCACACATGCAGCACCCTCAACTCCACACAACTCACACACACACCACCCCACACCTCTCGCACTCACACTTACACACTGCCCCACATCCCATCACACACCCAGCCCATCTCACACCCACACACCCAGCCCTGGTCTTGAGAAGGAGCCCCAACACTGCTCTCCAGTGGGTGTGATCACTTTTTCCACACGGCCCCCAGAGCTCCCCTGACACCAGAGTGCAGCCTCTGCAGCTCCCGAGGGAGGGGAGGGAGGGGAGGGCGGGTCTGACGCCTGTACCCATGTCCAGTGCAGGGACCTCACCCCAGCGGGCATTGTGGGGACTGCCCCTCCCCTGTCAGCGGAGCAGGACAGGCCGACCCCTCTTGGGGTGCCCCTCCTCTCCTGAGTCCACCTTCTTGGGGTGCCCCTCCTCTCCTGAGTCCACCCTCTTGGGGTGCCCCTCCTCTCCTGAGTCCACCCTCTTGGGGTGCCCTTCCTCTCCTGAGTCCACCCTCTTGGGGTGCCCCTCCTCTCCTGAGTCCACCCTCTTGGGGCTTGCACCAGCATTTCAAGCACAGCAGCACCGTCAAGGAAAGGTGATAGAGACTTCACGGCAGGAAAAGCACTGGACACCTGTGAGGTCTGATGATCATGATCATCTTCATTATTGCAGACGTAGTACGAGGTCATTGTAGGAACTTGAAAAAATGCAGGAAGTTAACAAGTCGATACTGGGTAGTGGTTCAGCTCATCTCTAATGCACAGACTTAATTTAAAAAAATAGTATCCTACCTGTGTATGGCATTATTCCAGCTTTTAAAAAATATTTGCTGTTAAGATATATTGAGAATACCTTTTCACATAAAACATCTAATTGTACAGTTTTAGGTCCTAATGAAATATACAGTATAATGATATGAAAATTGCCCATTGTACATCTAGTTAGGACTAATGACATGATAAGAAGCCCTCCTGGTGCTACGGTTAAGCGCTCATCAGCTAACTGAAAAGTCAGCAACGGGAACCCACCAGCCTGCTCTGTGCGAGAGACCTGGCAATCTGTTCCCACAAAGATTACAGCCTTGGAAACCCTATGGGGCTGTTCTGCTCTGTCCTGTAGGGTCGCTGTGAGTCAGAATCGACTCGACAGTACACAACAGCGACAATGACATAATACTTTAACATTTTTGTCCTAAACTCCACTCTCACGTCTAAAGGTTAAGTGCCCAAAACGAGAAAGATGAGGAACAGAAAACTGCGTGTTACCTGGAGGCGTGTGACTTGACCCAGGGAGCCATAGCTGAAGAAGAGGAGCTATTCCACAGGATTCAGGGGCTTCTGGCCCTTCAAGACGTAAGTGTGTGCTGATCACGTGTCTGCACCTCTGGTCATTGCCATCAGCGTGTAAATGCGCACTCCTGTATCTTGTCTAGGAGCCCTTGGTTAAGTGCTCCTTGGTTTAGTGCTTGGCTGCTAACTGAAAGGTCAGTGGTTTAAACTCACCTGCTGTTCCATGGGAGAAAGATGTGGCAATCTGCTCCTATAAAGATCACAGCCCAGGAAACCCGACGGGGAAGTTCTACTGTGTTCTATAGGGTCGCTATGAGTTGGAGTTGACTTGACACACGACAGTACTACCAGTAACAACATGTCTTATAAGCACATATGTGTCATATCATATCTCTGCACCTCTTTGGTCATTTCCATCAGCATATAAACGCACACTCCTATATCTTATCTTAAAAACAAGCCAATCAGCTCCCACAGCTGGCTGAGATCTGACAGCATCCAAAGCAACCAAAGCTGGACAGAATATACAAAACACAGACTTTCCAAGCACCAGATATCAGACAGTGATGGATAGTGGCTCCTGAGAGCAGGGAGCCCCACACATGCTCAAGCTCACTGCAGCCCCGGGGAGAGAAGCCCTGGGTCCTATGACCACCGACTTGAGGAGATGTAGCCAAAAACCCAGGAGGAACAGACAGCTGGAGCTGGCAGGAGAACGTGAGAAAGGAAAGCCCAGATGACCTTACTGGTAAATTCTACCAAACATTTAAGAAAGAAATAATACCAATTCTAGGCAAACTCTTCTAGAAAATTGAAAAGGAGGGCATACATCCCAACTCTTTTAGGAGGTTAGCATTACCCTAATAACAAAAGAAGATGACATTACGAACACCCTCCCAAAAACAAAAAACTACGGACGGGTATCTTTCATGAATATAGATGCAAAAATTCTAAACAAAAATTTAGCAAATTAAATCCAACAATATATAAAATGGATAATACATCATGACCAAGTTGGGTTTATCCCAGTAATAGTTTAACACTCAATCAATTTAGCTCTCCATATTTTGAAAAAAATAAAACCTATATGATCATCTCAGTAGAAGCAAGAAAAGCATTTGACAAAATCCAACATTCATTCCTGATTTGAAAAAAACTCTTAGCAAACTTTTCATAGAAGGGATCTTCCTCAAAATAAGGGGCATCTATGAAGAAACTAGAGCTAGCATCATACCTAATGGTGACAAACTGAATGATTTCCCCCTTAGATCAGGAATAAGACAAGGATGTGCCTTGTCACCACTTCTATTCATCATTGTACTGGAGGTTCTAGCCAATACATTAAGGCAAAAAAAGAAATTAAAAGCATCCAAATTGGAAAGGAAGAAGTAAAACTGCCTTTTTTCTCAGACAACATGATCATCTGTATAGAAAATCCTATGGAATCTACCAAAAACAAACACTACTAATATTAATAAGTGAGTTTAATAAGGTTGCAGGACACAAGAACAATATGGACTGCCAAAAAATGAATATATCTGTTTTGGAAGAAGTACAGCCAGAATGCTCCTTAGAAGCAAGGATGGCGAGACTACGTCTCACACACTTTGGACATATTATCAGGAAGGATCAATCCTTGGAGAAGGACATCATGCTTGGTAAAATAGAGGGTCAGCGAAAAGGAGGAAGACCCTCAACAAGATGGATTGACACAATGGCTGCAACAATGAGCTCGAGCATGGCAGTGATTGTGAGGATGGCGCAGGACAGGGCAGTGTTTCGTTTTTTTGTACATAGGGTCACTAGGAGTCAGAACTGACTCGGCAGCACCTAACAACAACAGGAATAAGCAATCAAATATTGAAATTTTGAAAAAATACCATTTACAATAGCATAAAAAATATGAAATTTGACAAAAGATGTGAAAACTTGTACTCTGAGAACTATAAAACATTGCAGAGAGAAATTAAAGATGTCCTAAATAAATGGAGAGGTATACCATGTTCATGATCAGAAGACTTAGTATTGTTAATATGTCAATTCACCCTAAATTATCTATAGATTCAATACAGTCTTATGAAGATCACAGCAGACTTTTTTTATAGAAATTGACAAAATGATTTTAAAATTCATATGGAAATGCAGAGGGCCTAGCATAACCAAGACGACTTTGAAAAAAAAGGAACAAAGTTGGAGGTCTAGTACTGCTTGATTTTAAGACTTATTATAAAACTACAGTAATCATGAAAGTCTGGTATTAGTGTAAAAGTAGATAAACATCAATGGAACAGAATAGAGAATCCAGAAATAGACAAACACATGCGGACAGCTGGTTTTCAACAAAGGGCAAAGACAATTCAGTGAAGAAAGGATAGTCCTTTAAACAAATGGTGCCGTAACAATTGGAAATCCGTATGCGAAAAACTTAACTTTTACTCAAAGTGGATCATAGACCTAAATTTAAGGGCTAAAAGTATAAAGATTTTAGAAGAAAACATTGGAAAATACCTCTGCAACCTGGTGTTTGGCAAATTTTTCTTTGCTGTTACACCCAGAGCATGATCCATTAAAAAGCAAATTGGTAAATTGGACTTTTACTCTTTCAAATGACACTGTTAGGAAAATAAAAAGACAAGCCACAGACTGGGAGAAAACATTAAAAAATCATATATCTGATAAAGGACTTGTATCCAGAATATGTAAAGAACCTTCAAAACTTAAGAAAACAAACAACCCAATGAAAATGGGCAAAATATTTGACAGACATTTCTCCAGAGAAACTATATGGATGGTAAATATGCTTGTGAAAAGCTGATGGACATCATCAGTCATTAGGGAAATGCAAATAATAACCCTAATGACAAATCACCACACACCAGTTAAAATAGTTCCAATTAAAAGACTGAGCACACCAAGTGGTGGTGACGATGGGGAGGAACTGAAGCTCTCGTTCCCTGCTGGTGGGAATGTAAAATGGTGCCACCACTTTGGAAAACAGTTTGGCAGTTTCCTAAAAAGTTAAACATACGCCTGCCCTATGACCCAGCCGTTCTACTCCTGGGTATTTACCGAAGAGAAATAAAAAAACATGTCCACACCAAGTCTTGTACATGATTGTTCATAGAAGATTTATTGGCAAAGCAAAAAACTGGAGACAGCAAGTGGGGAGCGGATAAACAGACTGGAATCCTATTCAGCAGGAAAAAGGAATGAGGGGTCAGCACACACAGCACCTGAGTGAACTAAACCAGACCCTGGCCACATAGTCGTTGTCTAGGGAAGGGGTAGGTGCTGGCAGAGGGAGGAGGGAGGGATTACAAAGGGACATGAGAAAATTTGGGGGTGATGGACATGGTCATTATCCTAATTGTGGTGATGGTTTTATGGGTGTATACAAGTGTCAGAACTTACTGCATTTTATGTTCAGTACATGGATTCATTGTGTGTCCATCGTACCTCAGTGAAGCTGCTTTAAAATGCAGCTTCTCGTCGGGCGGCTTCCTCCTGCTTTGACCTCAAGCCTGGCCGTTTCAGCTGCAGAACGTGAACACTCCCCTGATGAGGAAGCTTGCTCACCTCAAGCTCAGCCTTGCAGAAGTGTCTCTGGACATGCTTCAGCTCATCTGGGAGGAGACCCTGGAGCAGCATTTCGAGCAAGGGTCAATGGATAAACTGCTGGAAGACTACCTGCAGAACACCAGCAGCTACACGTCTACAGGCCTGGTAATTCCCAGCCCCATCCTCGTCCCAGATAGTCGATGAGAGGCCTAAACGGCCAGAGCTGCACAATCCTGACACAGGCTCAGGGGAAGTTCTCCTTCCAAGGAGGGGGTTATCGGGACCGTCCCTGAGTCCCCGTCACTGGGCGCTGGCAGTGAGAGGGTTAACCCTGGGAGTACAAGGAGCCCGCAGTTCACTGAGCATCCCTGGAGGCGCACGACCACAGGTGTGTCTCCCTGCCACCAGCTCCTAGCAGCCTGTGGGCTTCCAGGCTTGCTGAGAAAGGCATTCTCAAACAGAAGAATTTATTGTTGAACATGGAAAGTTTATGACCTCTGTCTGTCTTTCTAGCTGATCATTGGAGGGGACTTAATTGACTAATAAAATGGAGGTCTCATTGGGAGATGTTTCCTGTGAGACATTTATAGCTTTCCTTCCCAAGTCACCAGCTCGCTTTGACTCGTTACGGGAGCAGATGAGAGAACTTGTAACACTACATTACCATTTGTTAAAAAAGACAAAGTTGAATTTGAAAAATACCATTTGTTTTGAAGGAAACATATTCTTCCATTTTAGGCACTTTCTTAGATTTCGCGAAGTATGAATCAGATTAACATCACATAAATTTAAATGGACCAAAAATAGTCCTGAAATTGAACTTGATAACTCGTGTGCTTGTCAGTGAACGAATGTGGTCAAATTTGCCTGAAGCTTAAGTGAGCTATCCAAACCCTGGAGACACTCCCCGGGGGCAGGTCCCCGCAGAGCAGGGGGCAGTTTCTTGGAGGTGTGGCCTCACGACTCCCGGGTGGTGCTCAGGGGTTGCTGACCGCATTCCCTGGGGGTGAGGTGCCTTGTCCGTCACAGTGGTGATGGGGGCTTGGTTTGTGTTCCTGAAGAAATGGTTCACGCTGAAGCGGACTCTGGCCCACATCACGCTGGCCCAGCTGAGCAGCCTGCAGCCGCTGTGCACCAGCTGTGCCAAGATCCGTGCCCGCATGCTGGGCCTGGCCGGGAGGGCCCTGCACCTGCTGGCTGTGAACATGAGCCCCTTGCGCCCAGCCTTTTATTGGGATGAGAGCCTCCTGGTACGTGCCCTGCCCAGCTCAGTCTGGGCCTCGGACCTGACCCCAGTGGGGGAGGCACCGCGACATGAGGGTGTGTCCTGGTGGGGTGCTGGCTGTTCACAAGGAAGTACATGCATTTAGAACACACCTCACCTCCAGACTGAGGACTGGGGTGTGGAGATGCGTCGTGTAAATGTCCCCACCCGAGAACGGGGTGGCCTGAGGGAGGGCGAGGAAGCTGAGACTCAGTCGGGAGAGCAGTGCGGGAACCCAGGTCTCTGCAGACAGGACTGTGGGGGCATATGGAAGAAGAGGGGGCTGCACACGGGGTCGAAGGACAGGGCAGGGACACCCGCGCCAAATCCCAGCCCCCAACAGTCGTGTCTCCTGATGGTCTTCCTGTTCTGGGTGCTCATGGGGTCCCTGGCCTGGGGCGGGGCTGGGCTTTGGGGTGATTCTGATGGGCGGCAGGGTGGGAGGAGCCAGCGACCCCAAGAGCCCAGTGAAGCAGAACCAGAAGCCTCAAGGCCACGGCCCGCTCACCCCAGCAGAGCACCCCCAGGAGCTGAGCCCCCAGCTGGGACCCCCAGGGGCAGTGCCTTCCTGCAGTGGTGCAGACCCCAAGGGACTGCAGCCATCCGTCAGCCACGGTGGGTCAGCAGGTCAAAGCTGCATGGTGTAGTCCAGGGGCTCAGCTGAGGGCTTCCCCCCGCACAGCACTGGGCGCTTCGGGCTCCTAAGCTCCAGGCAGCGGGACCTGAGCCCCAGCCGGCAGTGTGCATGGACTGCGGAGGGCCAGGCAGAAGGCTGCTCTCTGGGTGGTTAGAATAAAGTCAGGGCTCCACCTGAAAGGCAGGATGGGGGTGCTTCTCACCTGGACAGGGAGTGGGAAGTGGCCGGATGAGGGGAGGCCTGGGCTCCCCTGCCCGGGGGTGCAGGCTGGTGACGGCAGAGAGAGCGGTCACCATACCTGAGGCGGGCGCTGGGCCAAGGGAGCAGCTGGGGGCTGGCTGGAGCCCATGTGCAGGGAACAACCCAGCTGGACCCAGGAATGCAGCAATGCCCGGGCCCAGGGCAGCAGCACCTCCTCGCAGCGTTGTTCTCATGCCGGGGCCCCAGAGGATTAAACCAGACTGGGGGTAGCCCAGGAGACCCCACAGCATGAGAAGCAGGGTCACAGCCTCAGTACACGCACCCCAAAGAGACGGCGTGGCCACGGCCCCTCCCCGGTTCTCTAGGTGGAGGCCAAGCTGAGCAGCCTCAGGTCTCCGGAGGTGGAGGGAGAGGAGGGGGACGGCGTGGAGTCCAGCCGGGACCTGCCGGCCTCCAGAGCACAGCCTGAGGGGCACAGCAAGAAAGGCGCCGACCTGAAGGTACCCGCCCCCACCCTGGTCTGCGGGAGCCCGAGGCCGCGGAGTCTGACACCCCCGCCCCCATCCTGGCCCCGCAGAGGAAGATGGCAGTGGCACAGCGGTACCTGGCCCAGGCATCGGAGGTACTGCTACAGAGCCTGCAGGCGGCACTGGGCGCTGGGATCCTGGAAGTGGCGGCGGCAGCCAGCCTGGAGATGGTGGAGTGTGTGGGCACCCTGGACCCCACCACCACCCTCCAGTTCTTGGCGCTGTCTCAGGTACCTTCCCAGTGCACCTGGCTGGGTAGAGGGGCCCCAGAGCCCCAGAGACCCCTACCCAGGGACCAGTAGGGACTGGATGGGTCCGGAGCCGTGTCCCTTGAGGAAGGGGAGTGTGGTGGTGCCTTTGAGATGCTCAGAGTCTCAGCCTCATGTCCCTGAGCCCTGCCCCACTATTGGGGTCTTGCTGCCATCCCACAAGCAGCACAAGCCTGCCGAACCTGTGTCCTTGCATCCCTGTATCCTGCGCCCCCAGCGTGCGGGGGCACCGAGCTCTGCAGCCCCCCTGGGCCCAGGTGAACAACACACATGGACACCTTCGCGGTCTCTTTCAGAGCTGCACAGCCTCAGAGATGATGCAGGGTGTCTTGCTGGCTGCCACGGCCGACACCGGTAGCTCTCAGCTCGCTGCCCTGCTGCAGCTGCAGCATTGGCTGAAGCGCCAGGGCAGGACGGCCACCAGCCTGTTCGCCAGCGTGGAGCAGAGGCTGGCCACCACCTCCAAGGTGAAGGGCCCCAGGCAGGGATAGATAACCCAGGAAGCAAGGGATGCATGGGCTTCCTTGTGCTTCCTTACTAATCTGTAGTGCACGGTTTCAACGATGTGGTGGAACCCATGTGAAGGTGTGCACTACAGATGAGTAAGTAAATGCAAGTGAGCCCATGCATACCTTGCTAACTGGTTAATGTGCCCCTGGCCACAGGGGATGGCGCACGCCTGCCCCCTAGACTCTGCAGATGCATCCACTTTCTTTCCAGTTTCAGTCCCAGTGAAGGAGCTTGTAAAGCCACCTGGCTCACACTCCCAGCCGGGGGGCTCCGGTGGTCATATCACCCCTCAAGGCTTCGGTTTCCCGGGGGCAGGGATGGGAGAGCCCACCTCGTGGGGCTGTAGGGCACGTCAGTTAGCAATCACACACACCCAGCCCAGGGCCTGACACTGAAGACTACGTGTGTGCACATGTGCCTGTGTGCACGTGTCTGCAAGTGTGCACGTGTGTGCCTGTGTGTATGTGTGTCTGTGTGTGCGCATGTGTGTGCATGTGTCTGCAAGTGTGCACGTGTGTGCATGTGTGTACATGTGTGTCTGTGTGTGCGTGTCTGTGTGCATGTGTCTGCAAGTGTGCACGTGTGTGCCTGTGTGTACATGTGTGTCTGTGTGTGCGTGTCTGTGTGCATGTGTCTGCAAGTGTGCACGTGTGTGCATGTGTGTACATGTGTGTCTGTGTGTGCGTGTCTGTGTGCATGTGTCTGCAAGTGTGCACGTGTGTGCATGTGTGTACATGTGTGTCTGTGTGTGCGTGTCTGTGTGCACGTGTCTGCAAGTGTGCACGTGTGTGCATGTGTGTACATGTGTGTCTGTGTGTGTGTGTGCATGTGTCTGCAAGTGTGCACGTGTGTGCCTGTGTGTACATGTGTGTCTGTGTGCACACGTGTCAGTGCACATGTATTTGCATGTGTGCGGGAGCACATGTGTGCATCTGTGTCTGCATGTGCACACAGACCTGTGTCTATGCATGTGCGTCCATGTGTACACTGGGTCTACGTGTGTGCATATGTCTGTATGCATGTCTTCATGTACATGTGTGGCTGTATGCATGTGTCTGTGCACGCATGTTTCGTCTGCATGTGTGGTGTGGAGGAGACAGCAGGGAGAGGACAGAGCGGAAGACTGTGCCAGCAGAGGCGGGACTGGAGGATGTTCAACGTTTATTCTGGTTTTGGTTCACACGTTACACGTGCTTTGTTGTCACCAAACCAGTTTCCTGACATTAACAGCTGGAGAGTCAGTGACTCGCGTGTACCTGCTGCTCCCTTGTGGCAGCTGCAAGTCCTGCAAGGGCTCCCAGCCAGGGTCCACGCAGTCTACAGTCCCCGCCCCCTCCCCAGGGTCAAGGCCCACAGTCCTGCCCATTGAAACCTAGCGCTGTGCCCACATCTCATGCAAAGCTGTGAAAACAGCATGGCGCTTTGTTCTTGCATCCTAAGATGGTTGATTGTTTATCACATCTGTGACAAGGCAGGCTTGGCAGAATCTCCAGGTCACTGAACAACACTTTAATCTCCTGAATGAAGTTCCTCCCATGTTCCGGGTCCTCTTCCTGCACCATTCACGAGACAGGTAAGCCCTTTGTGTCCCTCTTCTCCTCTGCAAAGGAGCAGTGGGGAGCTGTCCTGGGGAGTGAAGGGCACGTAGTGGGTGCCAAGTCCTGCCAGGCGCCCCGGCAGTAAATGCTAGGTGGGCAGGCACGGCTCCAATCTGAGGTGGGGGGTGGGGGCCGAATTCCTCCCTGTCCCCCAGGCCTCCCACTGACTACATGAGGCCCCAGTGGGCTGAGGGTTTGGGGGTTTCGTGCCCAGCCTCCTTGTCTCCAGCACAAGATCCCTGAGGGTCACGCTACTGTCGGGCAGGGAGCGGGAAAGCTCCCTTTGCCTCCCTCTTGCCGTGGAGAGGATGTCCATCTGGGCTGGCTGTGGTGGTGGAGCCGTGACAGCAGCTGAGAACACGCTGGTGCCCGTGCTGACTTACTCTGTGACCTGGCTGAGTGTCCAGGGAGCCCGAGCTCCTGCGATACCGCTGTCATCGCCGTGGTGACAGGACCAGCAGCGCCTCAGGGGTCCTGGTGCTCCCCAAGGTCCCATACACACACTCTGAGGTGCTGCCCCCCGGGGCATGCCCATGAAGTGCCCGTGACCGGCCGGCTCCTCCCTCAGGTCCCGTCTGTATGGCGCTGTATACGAGAGGCCCAAGCTTATTCCCACACTGAAAGGAAAGCAGCTCCCCACAGGGGGTGAGTCCCTGCTCCGGATGAGGGTCAGTGAGCCTGCGAACGGGTGTCCCCAAGCTCCTGGGCAGCAGGGCACCAAGAAGGATGTCCTGCCCTCCAAGGGTCGTGGGACAGACCCACGCTGGGTGCAGCCGGACCGGGTCCCACCAGGACACCACAGCAGAGACAGCAGATGAGGACGGGGCTGTGGGCGGGTCCCTGGGGTCACACAGCAGGCTTTTCCCACCCACTGGGCCGCACTGGCCTTTCTCACTCTTGTGGCCAGAACCGGGGACCCCTGTCTCCTGGCACCGTCTCAGGGTGGGAGCTGGCAGCCCCCACCCCCAGTGCTGTATCTTGGAGATGCCACTGTCCTGGATGCTGCCTCCTGTAAGCAACAAGCGTGCCGAGGGCCTTTCTCACTGGGAGGGGACCCCCAGGCCCCCGCTTCTCCCCCAGGCCCCCCCCCCAGCTCCTCCCTGGTTGGGTCCCGGCACTTGCTGAAATGTGCCAGCTCATGTGAGACCGTGTCCGCGCTGGGCCCTGAGCCCGTCTCCCCACTGCTGCGGACAACCCCGAGATGTGGAGCTGAGGCCCAAGTTCACGCAGCCACCTAGGCCCAGGGGGCCGAGGCCAGCGTGGTTTGGCCCTGCCTTTGCCTTTGGATGCCACTTCAATGGAGAGGGCAGCCGCCCTTCCCCTCAAAACATGGGCCCCACAGCGTCCACTCCCTCACACACGGGCCCCACAGCATCCACCCCCTCACACACGGGCCTCACAGCGTCCACCCCCTCACACACAGGCCCCACAGCGTCCACCCCCTCACGGGCCCCACAGCGTCCACTCCCTCACACACGGGCCCCACAGCATCCACCCCCTCACACACGGGCCTCACAGCGTCCACCCCCTCACACACGGGCCCCACAGTGTCCACCCCCTCACACACGGGCCCCACAGTGTCCACCCCCTCACACGGGCCTCACAGCATCCACCCCCTCACACACGGGCCCCACAGCGTCCACCCCCTCACACACGGGCCTCACAGTGTCCACTTCCCTGCATGCCTGGCACTGACTCCTGGCCCGAGGGCAGAGATGTGGCCACTGCAGGTCTTGTATCTCCCCACCCCCATAGGCTGCTGCAAGGTGGCTCGGGTGGCTGTGGACCCCAGCGCCCTCGAGCACCTGCTGGCCAACATGCGGCAGTTCCGGGAACAGCCCCTCATGGATGTGTGCGGCAAGGACAAGGCTGTGACCAGGACCAGCTCGGTGAGTTGTCTTCAGCCCCAGGCAGCTCCTTCAGGGCCAGGCAGCAAGGCCCACCCATCCTCTGGCCCCAGACTTGCTAACAGACACGTGGCGGAAGGCAGCTTAGGCTGGGGTCACCAGGGCTACCTCTTAGCCAGGTGAGGCAGGCAGGGACCACCGCAGGCGGGGAGCAGGGTGGGCCTGGGGGACCCCCCACCAAAAGGCCACCAGTGGGCCGTGGGAGATGGGGTGGTTGGCAGGGCAGGCTGTCCACCTGTGTCCACTAGGCTTGGTCCTTGTCTGGCAGGGTGGTGGGAGCCAGGCCCCTTTCCAGGGTCTTGCCCTTGCTGTGAACTGGATCCAGATTTTATGAGGTCCTCTTAAATGCTTTCTGATTCCTGGCAATGTTTGCGTGGAAACAGATGTCAGAAAACACTCAAATTCAAGAGGAAGAAAATTATCTTCGGAGATTTAACAATGTCCTGAAACCCTTGGAGGAATACCTGAAGCCGCTGTTTCCGCTGATGGCGTATCCTGAAGCCAGGTGCCTCGCGGTGCTCCTTGGTGTCGACCCCCAAAACTGCAGCAGACGCTCTTAGTGTGATGCTGGGCCCGGCATCCGCGAGCGTGCCCAGAAAGCCGACGGGACCCAGAGCCAGGACCTCCAGGGGTCGTTAGCCTGGCAGAGGTGGAGCAGCCGACTGGGCAGTGCTGGCGGGGGGAACTCACGGGTCCAAGCCAGCCCACATGACTGGCCATGAGGCTGTGAGAAGCCAGGGCCCTGCTTCCCCCCCATTAGTGGCGCACGGACTTGCAGATACCCTCTGGTCTCTGGTGTCGTGATGATACTACAAAGCCACTGTACACTCAGTGCCTTTCTCTGCACGCTGGCTACAGTCTGTCCCAGGGTCCCCCCTTTCACCTCCCCACCCTCTTCAGCCTTGGCCCAGGTGTGGGTGGGGGGCGGGAACACCCAAGCACCCCAGGTCACTGTGATAGGAAAGGAGGGGGCCAACCGGCCTGCAGACTGGTGATGGTTCCCCCGCCTCACTGCACACAGCCTCACAAGGAAAGCATGAACCGATGAAGCCGGCAGTGTCCACTCTTGATGAATGTGTGCCTAGGGTTTAAGCCTGCTTTTTAAACCTGAGCTCGCACCTTTGAATTTCAGAATACAGGCCCCTGCTTTTGCCACGGAGCCAGGGAAGTCCAAGGGTAAAGACAAGGAGAGGAAGACATCTCTGGGGCCCGGTGAGTCTGGGGGACACATGGTTATTGGAGCTCAACAGCAGTCCCGAGGCTCATCCATGAACAGTAGCTGAGCTGGGACATGCCAGCGCCAGTAAGCCGTGGTCACAAAACAGGTTACCTGGGCAACAGGACTCCCGTCAGTGGCTGTGAGCCCTCACCGGGACAGGGACCAAGTGGGGCAGCAGCACCTAGGACCACCGCCCCTCTCTCCAAGGGTTGCCCAGGGCACAGGACTCCCACAGAGTAGGTGAGAAAGTTCCCTCCAAGAAGCAGCTCCATGCCAGCCAGTGACTGGAGCTCTGGGTAAGGGGCTGTGGAGTCTCCCACATCAGCAACAACAAAGGCCCACACACAGGCCCCAGGACCAGCAGGCTGAGCCCCATTTCCTCCCCCCTCCAAGCTGAACTAGGTTAGACCTGTACCCAGGGCTGTCCTGATTGTGTGTGTGTGTGTATGTGTACACATGTGTGCATGTGTGAGCATGCGTGTGTGTGTGCATGCATGTGTGTGTGCTGCACACACGTACTCACACTCTTGGGAACTCAATGCCTAGCTGCCATTTCAACCACTGCTACTTGAACGTCCTCAGCTCTGCCCGAGGCTGCGGACAACGTGGTCCTGATCGTGGACCAGCACCTCCTGGCGCTGCCGTTGGAAGGCCTCTCTGTGTTCGAGGAGGGGTCAGTGTCCTCTGTGTCTCGAGACTTTTCTCTTCAGATGCTGATGAATCGCCTCCACAAGGAGGAGACAGGTAAGAGCTGTCCTTAGCCACATGCACATTTAATCCCAAAACAGAAACATTTAAATTATCTTTATGATAAGAGAACATTAACTCCCATCCAAAAAAAATAACTCTCAAATGCTGCAGCATTTTCTAGGCACTTATTCATTCAAAGATGTTTGTAGAACATTGCTGTGTGCCAGGTGTGCTGTTAGGAGCTATCATACAGTGAAGAAGAAACCAGGCCTGTTCTTGCCCCCACAGAACTTCACTCCAAAGGAAGGGCCGAGAGTAAGCAACCAACAACTCAATTAATTGTTTAACTATTGGGTGATAAACTGTGAGGAGAGGACCAGGCTGGCCTGACTTAGGCCTGGGCATGTGGGGGCTGGCCATGTTCTGTCACTGGATGCTGGTGACATGGGGCCCAGTTTGAAACTCCCCAAGCTGCACACTTACAACACATGCTGTTTTCTACAAGATATTACACTTCAATAAAAAACAGACATAAATTCAAAATAAATGACAGGCTTCTGCTTCCATCCAAGATGAACTAACAAGGACCAGATTTACTCTTCCAACTGAAACAACCACTGGACACCATGATATGCAGGACAGTGATCCCCAAGAGGAACAGACAAGGGGTGCCCTGTGGCTACCCAACTAATGACCTGGGGAGTGTTTCCAGGTCGAGGGCAAGGGAGGAAACCAGGAAAGCCAGTGGCCTCCCTAAGTGAGGTGGTATAGCTGGGCGTCAGGGAAAACCAGGGCTTAAGTTTGCCGGGCTGACTGTCAGAGAGCAGAGTGCTGTACAGAGAGAGGACCTCAGAGATATGTAGGGTACTCCCCAACCTCCACTGAGAACTGATCTGTGCATGAGTCAGAGGAAATGCCCGGGTTGGGGAGGAACCACTAAGGGAGCAGAGGGAGCAGCCCTCAGAGCTCATGTGGGGCTGGAAAAGCTCACATCCCCACCAGCCAGACGAAGTCCTCACTCAGGCACTGGGTGGCATGAGCAGAAGGATGGCCCACCCACAGAGCTTAACAGCAACCCTCAAAAAGATCAGACTGTTTCCAGGAAGTTTAGCTGCATCTGAGATCAAAATTCAAGAACATTTATAGGAATAAAAAATATCCAGTGTCCAGCAAGGTAAAATTCACATTGTCTGACATTTGATAAAAAATTACCAGGCACGCAAAGAAGCAGGCAACTGTGACCAATAATGAGGGAAAAAAACAGTCAACAGAAACAGACGCAGAAATGATACAAATGATAGGCTCAGTAGACTAGGATGTTAAAACAGTTACTATAACCATATCCCGTGTGTTCAAGAGGGTAAAGACTGGACATGGTGAGTAGAGGCATGTAAGGCATACATTAGACTCCATGTGAACTGGAGAGTGCCCTTTGTGGTGTGCGAACGGCCAGTGGGCTGGGTCTGGACCTTCAATGATGCTTCCTTTGTGAGGTCTCCTGGCCAGGCCTTTCCAAGCCCTGTCAACCTTTACATTTGGGAAGTTGGTGCCATTTCAACTTTACCAAAAGTTTAAAACTCACTTGTTCTCACCACTGCTTTTTCCTGTATGACAGAAGGCAATGTGAAAAAGGAGAGTAAAGGCAAAGAGCCCAAGAGGAAAAGTCCAGCAAAGAAGGGCAGGAAGGTGGGTCAGACGGGGGCTCCCAGCTGGCAGGGCTGAGGGCCACAGTGGGGCTGGGTTGCAGGCTGGGGTACCCTGGGGCTTGGGGCTGGTGGCTGACTGGCAGATGGCTGTGGCCCAGGGGTCTGGCCCAGCTGGTGGCCATCTCCAATGACTCCCTCTGTGCCTTAGGGAAGCGTGCCCCGGATCCTGCCTCCTGACTGCATTGTGGTCGACTCAGACAACTTCAAGTGTATCCTTTGCAGCCCACGGCTTAGCTTACCACCCCCATGCTCTCGCGTCCCCCGATGCTGCCGCCCTCTCTCCTTGACTGAGATCCCAGTCGTGGTGGATCCCTACGAGGAGGCCCAGAGCATCGGTGAGCACCTCCACAGGGGACCCCTTGACCATGATGCAGCCACACACCACGCCCGGGGGCGGGGAAACATGGGGTCTCCATCACATCATGTCACCCTTCTTCCACGTGCAAGGGTGGGCTTCAGTGCCAGACCCCCGCCCACGTCAGCACTGCCATGGGCCCGAGGTGATGCCGTGGCCACGAAGGCTCAACACCTGCCCCCGTGGCCCCGTGTGCCCGAGGCCCCCCTCACCCTCTCTGCCACGTCGGACACAGCCGCTGTCAGTGACCCTGAGCCCCTGAGTCAGCATCTGGGCCCCTCCTGGACCCCAAAGTCTGAACAACTTGACGGCTGCTGCTTTAAACCTCTCGATTAGCTGACATTTTTTCTTTTGCTAAATTGGATTTCAAATCCACAAGGGAGGAGGAGGAGCACTAACATTCTTGAATGTGGGGAAATGGCCCTGAGGACGGAGCAGGGTCTCCAGGCCAGATGCACAGGGCCAATGTGGCCGCAGTCACATGCCTGCCTTGAACATGTGTGTCCTGAGCACACAGACCCTGCACATGCCTACCCCCAGCCAGTCTCTGTGCCCACATGCATTCCAAGGTAACATGTCCTGTCATCCTTCAATTCTCATTGCAGAAGTGCTGACTCCTGTCTTCGTAACCCGGGAAATTCTGGAAAGATTCCGAGACTCGTTCACTGCCCGATGGGTTGGACATCTGGGAAATAAGCACTTTCCGAGGTTCGAGATCTGTGTTCCAAGGAAGCAGTCCTGTTGTCCTGGGTTTGGATGAGCTTACGGGTCCAGGGTCGAGGAGGGAAAAGCTCACAGCCCCCTCCTGGTGGACATGCCTCCTCCCAGGGGCTGACCAGAGGCCCGTCCTCCCTCTTACATCTGGGCCCCGCCCTCCCCACTCCCTCTCCTGTCCCCCTCCCCACCCACCCTTTGGTTCCCCATCCCCTTCCCCGGTCCCCCACCCCCTCCCCCAGCTCCCCACCCCCTTCCCCGGTCCCTTGCAAGTCAGGTGACAGGGTCTGAGCCACTCACAGGTTCTACCTCCCTGGGCGATCTAGGGGCTCCACAGATCTAGCACCCCGTGTTCCAGGGACTCCCAGAAGTCTGACCCCAAACCCTGGCCAGGGCCTAGCCAGCTCCGCACCCTCAGGCCAACCCAGGCTTCCCCCACGGCTCTGTCCCCTCTGGTCCCTTTTCTCAGTGCTGCCCCGCCCCCATGGATTCCCCTCCCCCGCACAGGCTCCCCCTCCCCCTCCACTTCCCACAGGGCCAGAACATTCCAAACCAGCCCCTCAGTCCCGCACCCCCACCCTGCTCCATCCCCCCACCGCCCTGCTGACCTGCCCTCCCCTGCCCACAGATGCAGCCCCCCTCCTCCCAATCTCCCCAGGCCCGGCCCCACCTTTGTCCACTCCTCTGGCCACAGCAGCTTGTGTGACATCACACAACACACCTTGCTCACAGCCCCCTGGGGCCGGAACACACCTCTGCTCTCTGCTCCTGACCCTGGTACCTCACCCACTGCTCCCCACATGGCCTCTTCCCCTGGGCCCCAAGTCCTCCAGCAGCTGGCCTGGCCAGGCTGCAGCAGGACCCTCCTGTGTCCATCCTGGAGCAGCCAAGAGGGAGAAGGCCCTGTGGCAGGGCACCCAGGGTCCTCAGACACCCCTTCCTCCCTGTGGGTGCCCAAGGGCCGGCTGAGGTGGGTGCCACACGGGGTGCTGCTAAGGGCCTCACATGCTTGGCCCTGGAAGTTTCCAGAACAAGCACTGGCAGTGAGGTGGTGGGGGTCCCACCTCCAAGGAGCCCACCCTGCCTGCATCCACACAGTTGGTGCACATGGAAGGGAGTGGCCAGCAGTGGCGTATTACAAAGCAGTGGTCTCTGCCTGGAGCCCACCTCCCCAGCCTGTGCCCACACCCCCTGGAGGGGGGCTGCAGGGACAAATAGGCTCCAGGGTCGTCACTCAGCAGGTGGTCTGTGCTGTCACGGTTGTCACTTCCTTTGACTCCCAGACAAGAGGGTGTGGAGGCCACAGCATCTGACCAGCACCCCCTGACCAACCCCCTGCACCCCCTCGCAGCCAGGCCGAGTGGGAGCAGCTCCTTGGCAGCTGCCAGGGCTTCTTCTTCTACGGGATGGAGAACTTCCTGTCCCACATTCTGGTGGAAAGGCTGGCTGCCATGAACTTACAAGGTGAGGTGGGACCTCCAGCAGCCCCTCCAGGCCTCTGTCCCTCTCCAGGTGGATTCCCTCCTTCACCAGGCCCCGGCCAGGTCAGGGGTCAGAGGGGAGGACCGCCCCAACAGGCCGGGCCATGGAGTCCCCAGGAAGGGTGGGGAAGCATTTGGGGACGTGCTGGTCACAACCCCTCCCCACAAAGTCCCTGTAGTCTGAGTGGCGGCATAGGGAGCAGCCGCCCCTCTAACCCGGGGCGCTGGTCACCCTCAGCTGCATGACCTCCCACTGGGGTTCAGAGGTCTGTGACACCCTCTGGTGTCCCCGTGTGGCCCCACGCCCTCCCGTGTGCCGTGCGAGGGGGAGCCCCAGCTGTGGTGCATGCTGGCACAGGCTGTGCTGTGTCCCACTGCACGCACCCTCAGAGCCGTCACCCTATGTGCAGAGTGCCAGGTGATGGTGCTGCTGGACTTGGTACACTCCTTCGAGAGCATGCGGCGGAGGTCTGAGCTCGCAGAGAACAAGAGGTGGGGGCTCTGCAGGGCGAGCTGGGTCCCTGCACCCCACAGGAGGCACCCTTCAAGGGGAAGGGCTGGGCTCAAGTATCTCTGTGGTGAGCCTGGGGGTGGGTCAGGGCAGCGCTGGCTGGTGGCACAGTCGTGGAGACTGAGAGTTGGGGCGCCCAGCAGCACACAGACCACAGTCCAGCTGGAGAGCTGGAGCCAGGCACAGAGAGGGACAGCAGCTGGGAGGATGCTGGCTTCAGAGCCCCACACTGACATGCATGGGGCCTCATGGCGACCCTTCCACCTGGCTCGGCCTGTGGCTGGAGTGGCTCTCTAAAACACCACGTCTATTCACGTGGCACCTTGGGGGTCTGCGAGCTGTGGGTCCAGTACGCAGTCTCCCCATTGGTGCTGTGGGGGCTGGGCCAGGAGGGGCCCTAGCGCTGGTGCACCCACTCTGCCCCCACAGTGCCCTCCAACTGTCCCTGGAGGGGCCCATCGAGACTGCCATCCTCCTGAGCCTGGTGGGCGTCAGGAGCATCCTGGCGAACCAGTGGCCCACGCAGCTGCAGGACAACGCCATGCGGGCCAGCGTCCTGTGGGACAGTGAGTGGAAAGCCCGGGCAGACCAAAGGGCCAGGCAGACTCCCCACAGCCCAGCTGAGGGATCTCTCTCCTCTAGATCTGCTGGCGGTAGGAAAGTCTATGGGGAGAACAGTCCGTCTCCTCCAGAAGATGGGCAGCGATGACCTGGCCAGCCAAGGTAAGATCACACTTGTCCTGCCATCACCACATGATCCACCCTCACCTGGCACCTCACCAGCCCGTGACTGTCCATGCAGGACAAGCCCCCTTCTCCGGGGGAGCACACAGAGATTCTGGGACCTTAACTCATAGCCAGAGGGGGGCCTTGTCCTGGGAGCCACAGCCACCTCTTCCCCCAGCCCTCCCGAGCACTCACTGACAAGGGGCAGAGACAGGCCCAGCCATTTGCAAGGACGGGCCCAATCACCTGGGAGAGCACAGTGGTCACCACACTGACCAGTTCTCCTTAAGCAGCTCAGGACACACAGTATCAGGTGACACCTGAACTTGAGCCACGCCTCCCAGATGAGTGAGGGCTAGGCGTGGCATGCTGGCCACTGGGCGGCCTCCAGAGCAGCCCACTGCCACTCCATTGTGTTCCTTTGCCACCCAGGAAGTGGCCGGGAATCCACCAAGAAAACAAATTCCTCGCTGAGGAGTGTGCCTAGTGAATGGGTGGGTGAGTGTGTGTGAATGAGTGAGTGAGTGAATGAATGAATGAATTAGTGAGTGGGTGGGTGAGTGAGTTAGTGAACACATGAGTGAATGAATGAATGAATGGGTGGGTGAGTGAGTGAACACATGAGTGAATGAATGAGTGGGTGGGTGAGTTAGTGAACACATGAGTAAATGAATGAATGAGTGGGTGGGTGAGTGAGTGAACACATCAGTGAATGAATGAACGAGTGGGTGGGTGAGTGAGTGAACACATGAGTGAATGAATGAATGAGTGGGTGGGTGAGTGAGTGAACACGAGTGAATGAATGAACGAGTGGGTAGGTGAGTGAGTGAACACATGAGTGAATGAATGAACGAGTGGGTGGGTGAGTGAGTGAACACATGAGTGAATGAATGAACGAGTGGGTGGGTGAGTGAGTGAACACATGAGTGAGTGAACGAGTGGGTGGGTGAGTGAGTGAACACATGAGTGAATGAACGAGTGGGTGGGTGAGTGAGTGAACACACGAGTGAATGAATGAACGAGTGGGTGGGTGGGTGAGTGAACACATGAGTGAATGAATGAACGAGTGGGTGGGTGAGTGAGTGAACACATGAGTGAGTGAACGAGTGGGTTGGTGAGAGAACACATGAGTGAATGAACGAGTGGGTGGGTGAGTGAGAGAACACACGAGTGAGTGAATGAACGAGTGGGTGGGTGAGTGAGTGAACACACGAGTGAGTGAATGAACGAGTGGGTGGGTGAGTGAGTGAACACACGAGTGAGTGAATGAACGAGTGGGTGGGTGAGTGAGTGAACACACGAGTGAAAGAATGGGTGAACAGGTATCAAGAAGGGCGAAGGTGGACCAAACCCAACACTCCTTCCTAACAGAAACCACAGTGCAGATGTAGGGACAGGAGCCCCAGCCCTTTGCTGGCACGAGGAAGAGCAGCGTGTTGCTTTGCGATTAATAGAGGAAGGGGGTCCCGGGGGGCCCACCCGACGGCATCACTGATAAGCACTGATCTGCAGGTTCTGTCCCTGCCGTGCGACACATGAACAGCAGGAGTTCACAGGGAGAGACAAGGAGGGTTATCACTGTGGGTCACCTTGCCTGAGTGGACTGTTAGGGCAGCTGTTGTGGAGGGGCCTTGGAGCCGAGATCTGCTCTCTCACCATCGCAGTGCAGGGCAGAAGGTGGGGGGTGGGAGGGGCTTCGGGCCTCGCTACCCACGAGGAGGGCAGCGAGAGGCTGTGGTCTGGGGGTGGGCCCCATCCAGCAGGCAGCCCCCTCATCCTGGGCAGGAGAAGTGGGGCAGGGGACCCTCTGCCCTGAGAGAGCCTCGTGCCAACAGCTCATCCCACTCTCCCCAGCCGAATCCCCTCAGACCTCCAAGGACATGCTGGCGTCCCTCCGGTGGCAGCTGCGCAGGCCGGAGCTGCTCCCCGCCGCCCTCAACCTGGTGCTATATGGGCTGCCTCACCAAGCCATCGGGTGACGATGCGGAGCCCGGCTTTCGGGTCCTGCCATCTCCCCGTCCTACCCAGGGCAGCCCTTGGCCTCCCCCTCAGCCATGACCACTGGCCCTAAAGGGAAGGATAGTCCTCTGGGGGTACAGTGGGGCGGGAGGGAGTGCAGCGGGGACCCAGCCTGCTCGGTGCCGGGAACGGGAGTGAGGACAGAAAGGGGACACTCAAGAGAGATGTGGATACCCCAGTCTCAATCTCTGGGAAGCCCCCAGATGCCTTTTCCTAGGGCCCCCCCCACCCTGTGGTCACCTCAGAGGCTTGGAGTCGCTGCCGCTCTGCTTCTCAGAAAGAAAAATGGTTACGACGGGAAGTTAGCTTTTGATTGAAGTGTTTTAATAAACAAACAAGCAAGCAGAAGTGTCTGTGGTGGTGTCTGTTCCCACCCAGAAGACCTGGAGCCCCCACGCCAGGCTGGCGTACCCAACCCTGCCCCTTGCTAGGCACTGACCACGTCCCCCCAACCACGTCCCCCCAACCTTGCCACCCACGGCACTGGGCCAGCTCTCTGTGCCCCCTTGACTACCGTGCCTGGCAGTCCGCCTGCCCTTCCCTTGGCACATCCACCCTCCTGCAGAGCTGTGAGGCTGGGGGTGGGCAAGGGCAATGAGGAGCCTGGGCAGCCCCAAACCCCTTTCCTGGAGGAAGTAACTGAAGAGAAAGCAGATGTGGCCTTGAGGCTGGCTCCCAGGGTCGGAGAAGACCAAGTGGGTATGCAGGGGCAGTGGGCAGCTTCCAGCACAGCCGGGAGACAGGAAGGAGGTGAGGGGCCATCTCCAACTTTCAGAGGCCCTGGAGCACGTGCAGAAGGTCACTTCCACCAAAGCATCATCAGCACCTCCTGCAGTGACCACCACAGACAAGATGAGCCCCAGGAGAGGTGAGCCTCGGAGAGCCTTTCCAGGCGCCCGGCCCCAGGCCACCTTGACCCCTGGTCTGTGGACTTCCTGGTGTCACAGGTAGCCTGGCTCTGCCCCAGCTGGGGCACAGGACCCAGGACTGAACTGGCACAGGGACACGTGAGTATGTCTAGGTGTGGGGGCATGGCTGGGAGGTGATCATTCTCCCAGGCTCGGGGCAATTGTGCCAAGACCTCCTGGGTCAGGATGTGCGACAGCCCAGCAGACTTAAAGCACGAGACCATGACGAGCTATCTACGCATTTACCAGACAGGCTAAATAGAAACGCATGACAACAAACAAGGGCCAGTGAGGAGGCAGCAGACGGGAACCCCCAGACTCTGCTGGGGGGCTGTGGAACGTGCAGCCCTCTGAAGACAGCTTGGCAGGTGCTTAGAAAACTCAGCCTGGAGCTACCAACAGACCAGGAATCACATCCCTGCACATTTGCTGTTTTGAACAGAGCGGCTGTGTGCCCTTGTGCACAGGTTTTTCTGTTTGTGTGTGTGTGTGCTTTCGAGGAAGGTTTACAGAGCAAATTAGTTTCTCTTTAAACAATTAATACACATATCGTTTTGTGACATTGGTTGCCAATCCTACAATGTGTCAACACTCTCCCCTTCTCGACCTTGGGGTCCCCATTTCCATTCGTCCAGGTTTCCTGTTCCCTCCTGCCTTCTTGTCCTGGCCCCTGGGCTGGTGTGCCTATTTAGTCCTGTATACATGGTTAAGCTACGTGTATTATTGTTTGTTTTGTGGGCCTGTCTAATCTTTGGCTCAAGGGTGACCCTCAGGAGTGACTTCAGTTCTGAGTTGGCAGGGTGTCTGGGGGCCATACCCTTAGGGTTTTTCCAGTCTCTGTCAGACCAGTAAAGTCTGGTCTTTTTGAGTGAGTTAGAATTTTGTTCTACATTTTTCTCCAGCTCTGTCCGGGACCGTCTATTGTGATCCCTGTCAGAGTAGTCGGTGGTGGTAGCTGAGCACCATCTAGTTGTACGTACAGGTTTTTCTGTGAACATAAGTCTTCATTTCTCAGGGACAAATGACCAGGGGTGCAATTCCTGGGCTGTATGGTGAACAACCCGGTGGGGTGGTTCTACTGTGTCCTGTAGGATCGCTTGACGACACCTAACATGGTGAACACGTGTTTGGTTTTAGTCTGGATTGTGGTGGTGACATCAGCACGCTTGGGGTGGAACCGCACAGAGCACCTCCCCCCCACGTGGCTGCTGTGAGAACAGTGAGCCCTGGATACGACCTCTGCTCCAGTCAACAGGATCATCCGTGGCTTGTTGTAGGGTGGTATTACTCTTGTCTTACGGGCGAGACTTCGGCTCACTTACTTCAGACACATCTTCAGGAAAGACTAATACCTAGAAAGGACATCATGTTTGGTAAAGTAGAGGGTCAGCAAAAACAAGAGAAACCCTTAGTGTGGTGGATCGACACAATGGCCAACATACCAACCATCGTGAAGATGGCGCAGAACTGGTCAACATTTTGGTTGGAGCTGGCTCACAACAACAACCCAGCTATGTGAGATGTAACCATGGGGGAAGCTGGGTGAAGGGTACACACCACTCTGTGTACCATTTTGCAACTTCCTGAAAGATTGTGATTCTCTTCTTTGTTGTTTGAAGATATTTTCTTTTTCAAATATATACATAAGCTTGTTACAGTTTTTTTTTTTTTTAAAAAAAAAGAAAGAAAGAAAGGCACTAACTAATGATCAGGAAATAAATTCCAATCAAGCAGCATTGGAAATATGAGCTTTCTTCTAGAAGGATGTTGGCACTCACCCAAACAACAAGAATAAAAGCTTCTGGAAATATTTCACCTCTGCAGCAGCCCATCTTTCACCTTCCACCGTGTCCACTCGGATGAGAAATATGAAACAGTGAGTGCTATTCCGCATATCACGGGCATTAAAGTAACTTTCTGAATTATGTCCCAGCAACATAACAAATCACATTATCAATTAGCTTCTGTAACAGAAGTGGCATTCTGTAATATATTCAAGTGCAAAAAAATTGCTCAGGTGAAATTTATGTAACCTTAAAAACTATAAGGAGAAGAAAGATCACTTGGAATTTATTGGTAATAATAGGAGACAGAATGTAATTCGGGTAGTGGGCTGCTCTCCGGGCGAGGATGACCAGCCCCCAGGTCCCTGATGCTCAGAAAGAACAGGGCGGGTCAGGGACAGGGCACGCTGGCACAGAGGGCCCCAAGTTTCCAGGAGATCCTGCATCCACATTCCCAGACATCAGGTGACCCGTGTGTGCGGCAAGCAGGGGTCTGAGCTTCTGTCCCCTCTGCCAGGAGATGTCACAGCTGAGTAAAAGTGGCTGGAGGAAGGCTTGTGGCCAGAATCTGGGACGGTTCTGGTCCAGCCTTGGGACGAGCTCTGTGACCCGTGGCTGGTCACTCAAGGGCACGGTCTCCCGGGGCCTGACCCCCCCGGCTGGGGCGACTCATGTAAGGAGGACAGGCAGGGTCTGCACCTCATCTTGAGCCACTCACACTCACAGGCATTGGGGTGGTGCCTTCCTGTCCCCACTCTGCGCCTGGCCCTGTCCACCTTAGGAACAATCAACATTTTAAAATGTTGATTTACTTCGTTTATGTCTTGAAAATAGTGATTTCGACATTTAAAAAATTCGAGGTTGGCCAGGGACTCTGGTGATGGCTACACACACGGTGGATGAGGTGGTCCCACTGAGTCGCACACAGGGAAATGTCGAATTGGCAAATGTTGTGTTATAGATACTTTTTACAATAAAAAAGCGTTTTTTAAACAATAAGTTTCATTGTAGGAAATTTGGAAAATACAGAATCATAGAATAAAGGAAAATAACCCTCGCTTGGCCCACATAGGCAGCCGGCTGGCAGTGAGGCTGGTTCTCCGTTCCCATTTCTGGATTCTGACATCAGCATCGTGGTTTAAAGCATCCTTTCCCTCAGAATGAGCTGCCTGCAAACCACAGGGTCTGTGACCCTGCCGGTCTGTGGGTGAGGTAAGGGCTCCACCCATCCCCAGCCTCATTTCTGAGGACCCGCCCAGCAGGGAGCATGAGCCTGGAGCCAGTCACCTGGTCACCTGGTGTCCTGGTCAGGGCCCGCTCGGCCACCCCCTACTCGGGATCCAGGGCCGAATCTCTCACCTGTGGGTCACAGCACCCGCCGACAGACTGCTGGGGAGGAGAGACAGAGGCCCATGTGGGCACACCACCTTGTTCCTCCGTCCTCGGAGACGGCTTACCCAGGCCCAGCCAAGCCCCTGCCCAGCTCCCTTCCCACCACCCCAGCCTCCCCACCCGGCCTGGCCACCCATGGCGCCCCCTCCATGGGGCAGTAGCACCCTAGAACCTGGCTCGGTCCTGCAGGTCTGCTCCCTGGCCTGGGCACTCTGGGCTCCAGCCACTCTCCCTGGACTTCCTCACTGAGACCTTGTAGGTCTTCCGTGGGGCCGAGGCTGCCCCCACCGTCCTCCTAGATCCCACCCCTGCCTGCCAGGCCTCCCTCTCCCACCTCGAGCTGAGCCGCTAATTCACATCAGAGCTAAAACAGGCCTTCCAGCTTCATTTGGATGAAGAAGTTAGGCGGGTTAATAAAACTAAAACGTTCACAGCCACTTGTATATAAATTTCTATTAAGTTGCCTCATCCGATGCTGGTCTCTAATAGTTTAATCCCTGTATTAAATAATTAAAACTCTATTTTCAATTGCTGTGAACAATTGTTTTCCTTAATAATCTTCCTAGAGAAGCCAGTAATTTTATATCTTGTAAAAATGATTAAATGGCATCATTATCCCATATCTCTGAAATATAACTCAGCAACTCCGAGAAGGGCCATCCATATTCAATTAACGATCCATCGCATTAAGACGCACAATATGACTTCATGCTGCGGGTAACCCCACTGTCCTCTCATTTTATTATGACGATGATGAAGATAGAAACAACCCGTTTAATTATCCCATTTCCAACAGAGAAATCAATTTTCAATATGTCTTCGCCCTTAAGGAAAAAAAAGGCCGGGGTTCCTGGGGACAGGCAGGTCCAGTGGGGCTGCTGGAAGCTCCCTCCCAGGCTTCAGCCACCAGCACCAGCCCACCCAAAGAGCTGGACCCCATGGGGGGCAGAGAGTAGGGTTTGGGCTGGGCAGTGGAGCCCCAGATCCTGGGCCAGGCCATGGTGTGTGGACTGACATGGAGCCCTTCCTCCTGGGCCTCTTCTGCCACCTGGTTCAGACTTAACCAGCTGCTGTGGATTGGACTCTGACTCATGGTGCCCGCACGTATGTCAGAGTAGAGCTGTGCTCCACGGGGTTTTCAATGGCTGATTTTTTGGACGGAGATCACCAGGCCTTTCTTCCGAGGAGCCTGTGGGTGGATTTGAATCCCAACCTTTTGGTTAGTAGCCAAGTGTGTCTGAGACCCCTGGCCTCTGAGGGTCTTGTCCCCAGAGGCGGCCTGCTGTCCCCCAGCATCACTCAGAGCTGGCACAGCCTCCGGGCCCACCCCAGCCGGGCTCTGTGGGCTGCCCCATTCATGCTGCCCGATGGGGACCTTGTGACAGCTCGACTCCCACGCCCGGCTTCCCAGATCCCGGCACTGACTGTGAGGCTTGGGGGGCCCAGGGGGTTATCACAGCAGGAGCATGGCTCCCGTCAGGGTGATTCAAGGGACACAGCCCCCCTCGCCACTCCATCACGCCGGGTGGCGTGGCCGACACCATCTAATTGACGTTTTTATCACGATTCATTTAAGACCAAAGAGGGCGGCTAGATTGATGCCCAGCGTGCCGGCTAATGGCTGGGACAGAGCTGATGGGCCAAGTTACAGGGGAGCTCTTAAATTCTCCCATTATGGCTTTTAATTCCTGTGATGAGGCGAGAGAGCCGCTAAGATAATAAGGTGGAAGCAGCAGGTCCCTGCCTGCACCCTGGGGTCGGCACTCCCCCACCCTGTGGTCCAGGCAACTGCTCTGTGCCAGCCCTGGGGGTGGGGCACGCAAGGGAGCTGGGGGGTGCCCGCCCTGGAACCGCCTCTGGAATGACCCTCTAGGGTACATGTCACCCCCAAAACACTGCCGCTGGAGCCCCAAGTGAGGCTGGCAGGGCCGTGATATCCCAGCAGCAGCAGAAGCTTGGCCGAGGGTCGTGGAGGGGGCTGAGCCACCACATCCGCTTTGAGGGTTTCTTCCTGGGGTTGCCAACCCCTGAGTGCCCTGCCCTGCTGGTGAGCTCGGAGACCCACCCCTAAGTCCTGATGGTCTGCAGTGTGAGAAGGCAGCCTGCCCCTGCTCACCTGGACACTCCCTAAACCAGGCCCGGGAGAGGACGAGCCCAGTGAGTCCAGCCAGCAGACCTCTCACGCACAGGCCTCTGGTCAAAACGACTGGCTCCCTGGGCTGTGTGCACCCCCCAGTTTCAGTGTCCAGACCCCCTGCAGACTTTGCAGAGCACCCAGTGCCCCTCCCTGGACCAGGCATCACTGGGTGAAGTCACTGACTGGCACCACAAAGACCCAGGACCCCTCGGTCACAGATCCTCCAACTTCCGGCTGGGTGCAAGGCCATTCTGTAGGAAGACCACCCGTCCCAGCACCCTTTTTGATGGTGTGGCCAGTGGGATGTCGCAAAAGGTGAGGCCGAGGCCCGTCTCTTCCTCCTCGGCGGGACCTGGTGAGAGGCAGCACTCCTGCTCTGTTCTTCTCACTCCAAGCCTGTTTTCCCAGCACCATTGATGATGCAATCCTCCTTCCCACCTACTTGTAATGCTCCGCTGTTTCCCCAGGTCTCCGTGAATGCACAAGCCTTTTCTGGAATCCCGTGTATGTTCGCCCCTGTGCAGACCCACACTGCTTGATTTTAATCATGTCTTTGTAATATGTCTTAATACCTGGTCCTTGTCCTCTTTGTGGAAACCCCGCTGGCACATTGTCGAGTGCTACGGCTGCTCACCAAAAGGTCAGCAGTTTGAATCCACCAGGCGCTCCTGGGGAACTCTGTGGGGCAGTTCCACTCTGTCCTGTAAGGGCGCTATGAGTCGGAATTGGCTCCATGGCAATGGGTCTGGGGTTTTTGTTATTGTTGTTTTTTACCCCCTTTATGCTCTTCCTTTTCAAACTTCAGCTTTGGGGGACTGCAATTCTTCTGTGTAAAGTTTAGAATCAGTTTGTCATGTTCCCAAAGAAATGCCGCTGGACTTTAGATTGAGATTGCATTCACTGCTTAGATTAACATGAGGGCAATTTATGTCTTTAAACGTTAAGCCCTCGGATCCATGAACATGGTACAAAACGCTCTGTTTAGCCTGTCTATTTTGTCCTTTAATACAGCTTAAAACATGTCTCTGTAAAGGTCTCGGGCATTCTTTGCTGTCTCCTAGAAGTTTGTAGTTCTTGTAGCTATTACAAATAATATTCTCTATTTTGTTTTCTGGCGATGAAGCTATTATAAAGAAATGCTGTTGATTTTCTTATGTGGCTCCTCTACCCAGCAACTTGGTTGAGCTGCCTTATTAATTCCAACCAAACTGCTAACAGGATTTGCAGATAATGAAAGTGTGCCATCCCTTTTCATCCTTAGCTCTCTTATTCCTTCTCCCACCTTACTGCAGTGAGCAAGATGCCCGCTCCTAGGTTGGACAGGGGCAGTGATTCTGACCCTCAGAATTCTTCATTACGTGTGATTTCCATGAAGGTTTTGAATAGCCTTTATTAACTTAAGGAAGTTTCCTTCTGTTTCTGTTTTCCCAAGAGTCTTGAAATCATAAGTAGGTTTTAATATCACCAAATGCTTCCCTGAGTTATTCATGTGAGCTTTTTCTCCGTCAGTCCATGAATGTGGTGAATATACGGATAGAATTCTCATGGTTCACCCTAATATTCCTGAGACAAGTGTTACTTGGTCACGACAAGACACTCATCCCAATAACATTGCTTTTAGTTTCTACAAGACGAGGATCAATCCTGCTACACAAATCATCCCACAACGTGCATCATGTCACCCTCGGGCTCACCAGAACCCTCTCGCATTTGATAGCTGCACAATGTTCCAGTTTGTTCCGTTTTTTGCCTTTAACTAGATTTAAAAAAAAAACAAAACTGCAATAACATTGGGCAATAGCAAAAAGATTGGAAACAACACATATACCCATCAGTAGGGGCCATTAAATAAACTATGCCTGAAATACAGCAGATACAGGGCAGTGGTGAAAAATGAGGATGCCCTCTAGTACAAATATTTCTAACATATATTAAGTGTGAAGTTCAGGGTGGAAAAGGGCGTATGACAAGCTTCCTTCTGTGGAACACGTGACCGGGCAATAAAAACCTACATTTATGTTTGCTTGTGAGGATCCCTGGTGGCACAATGGTTAAACCCTCCGCTACTAACTTAAGGTCAGCTTTTGGAACCCACCAGCTGCCCCGCAGGAGAAAGATGTGGCAGTCTGCTTCTTTAAAGATTGCAGCCTTGGAAACCTATGGGGCAGTTCTGCTTTGGGGCTAGGGATGAGCGAGAGAGAGGAAAGGCTGGCTGGTCAGAAGCAAAGGGAGTTGTGTGGACTCCTTTGTTTATGGTTAGAACCCATTGACCTAAGGGACTAGAGATGACAGAGTGTGGAGGGACTGTCTGAAATGCCGGGAGGTGTGTGCGAACTCTTGAGCCTGAGGCCACGAGCCCTTCTGAGCTAGCTTGGATGGCTAGGGATGAGCTGACCAGAATGCAACTGAATGAAGAGGAAGATGTTTAACACTGTGAGCAGGTGTAGTTTGCTGCAATTTGATGGCTTGCTCTGGACTGAACTTTGCTTATGGCTGCAGACGCTCGAACTTCCAAATGGAACAGAAGATTCTTCAAGACCCAGGAACATGCTCGTCTCTTCAGAGTGCTGGTTTGTTACCAGAAACCAAACCAAACCTGTTGCCGTCAATTCCGACTCAGAGCCATCCTACAGCACAGAGTAGAACCGCCCCACAGAGTTTCCAAGGAGCAGCTGGTGGATTCAAACTGCTGACCTTTTGGTTAGCAGCTGAGCTCTTAACCACTGGTTTGATAGAGACAGACAGTTTAGAAATTGGCTATCCAAAATAGGGGGAGAAAAAGGCATGAAGTGACTGGATTAGACGCTTTTGTGGGTGTGTTTACACTCAGAATGAGGGGGACAAGGGAGGATCACCACTGAATAGATTCCTCTTTTCCTGATGGGTGGGGGAGATGCTGATAAGATTACATGATCCAGCTGTGAGTGTTGTTAACAGGGTTGTGATTGTAAAAACTGTAATTGTAGAAGCAGTAACTGTCAAGAGTGGACTAAGGGGGAGGCACTGCTGGACTGGAGTACAGTGACCGAACCGAAAGTCCCTTAAAGGTTTTGCTATGCTGATACCTCGTGAGGCTCAGAGCAAGGGAATAATCTTCTCTCAGTTAAATTTCATCAGAGACCAGAAAGGGTGGAGAAGCTGACCAGATCAGATGGGCACCTGCAGCAGACCTGAATGGCTGGTCCCTGAGTGACCTCACCCTGAGGACTCTTCCCGACTGCAAGACTAATTGTTAACGACTGTTGTGGACTGGTAAAGTGATTGGGAGGAGGTACTTAAGAACCATGGCTGGGAAAGCCAGAGGGTGGCCTATGGTGTGACAGATCACTTTTGTGTGGCCTCTCTTGCCTCGCCATGGTCTCGTAACTCCTGTGCGAATAAGGTAATTGTGGTCCACCAAGGGGACTGGTCGGTTTTGCTATCTGCTAGGATTAAAAGAGAGCCAATTCCAGAGCAGAGAGGGGATCTCACTGCCACCAAGGAAGAAGTGCCTAGAGTGGAGCGCATCCTTTGGATCCAGGATCCCTGTGCTGAGAAGCTCCTGGAACCAGGAGAAGCAGACAGAGAGCTGTAACATCATAGATGACAAGAAGTGGTGGCAGAGAAACGGCAGCAGGAGAGACCAGCAGGAGATGGCACAGTGGGCTTCCCAGCCCAGAAAGCTGAGTGCCTTTGGCAGGAGGCTTGCTGGCGGAGATGAGCGTTTCTTGGCACTTGGTGGAGCTAGGTTTGCCGACCCATGGAGCTAGAGCTGAGTGCCTTCAGGCCAAGGCTTACTGGCAGAGTGGGGTGCCTTGGGGCACTTATCAGTGGAGCTAAAGGAGCTTCATAGCACTAGCCCAAGCAGGGCAGAGGCCAAGGGCCAGAGAGGTGTGCCAGCAGGCAAGGCTGGGAAGAGGCTGTCCTGATGGAAGAGCTGTATCCTGAGTGTTCCTGAACCTGATTTGTAACTGTTACTTCTCTAATAAAACCCATAATCTTGAGTATTGTCTGTGAGTTCTGGGTGGCCATTGCAATGAATTATTGCACCCAGCAGAGAATCGGAGAATGCTGTGGTTGGGACGGTTAGTGTCAGAATTGGTAAAGACGGCAGAGAGAGGAAGCTTATCAGCCTCGGGCTGTTGATCTTGATTCTCCTTCTCATGTGAAGTTAGAAGAGATCCGCGGCTACCTCCACGCCATTTTTGCACTGCCGTAAACATCTTAAACACACAGCCTTACCAAGTGATGGTTTTCTTGCTATCAAGACACCCCTTTTGCCAGGTCGGAAGCTGTGGGTGTTTTTTATTGTAGTAAATATCGCCAGATCACTTCCCAAAAGGCAGTGTCTGAGAGGCCCCTTCCACACCCCAATCAGTCTGATTCTATCATTTTAAAAGTAAATTTGAAGATCTGAAGGGTAAAAGTCAGTATCTTGTGTGTTATTTAAATTGATTTTCTTCACTCTGAGGTTGGGCATCTTTTCATGAATTTAGTGGCCACTTGGACTCCCTATTCTGTACGTTCCTCATTCCTACTGTTTGCCCTTCTCCTCTACTGGGTTGGCTGGTTGTCTTTTTTTTTATCCATTTCTAGTTCTTTGTACAATGTGAACATCCATTTTTTCCTGTCATAGGATTGCAAACATTTTCCCGCTGGCCATTTATTCTCAGAGTTGGTTCGTGATGTCGGGTTTGCTCTACAGACGCATTACACGTACTCCTGGACACCAGTGTGCCCTTCTCCGCCTCTCCCGGCTGTAAGGCAGCAGGTTCTGGATTCTGCCGGCGTGGGGTCCAAGCCTGCCCCACCTCTTAGCAGCCCCGGCGCCCACCAGTAAGTGGGTCATAACAGAGCCTGCCTCTTGAGGTGCCAGGAGGAGCCCGAGGTCACTGTGTCGGCGCTGAGAGGGCACAGGCAGCTCGGGGCCTGGATGGAGGGGTCGCTCAGTGACCGTGCACCCCTGCCCTAAGTCATCATGCCCTCTGCCCAAGCTCCTGCCCACACTGAAGGAGCTGGGTGCCAAACTGCAGGCGTGCGGCTTCCCCAAACTCCTGCCCACACTGAAGGGGCTGGGTGCCAACCTGCAGGTGTGCAGCTTCCCCAAGCAGCCAAAAGCTCTCCAGGTTCCCCCAAAGAGGAGGCGGCGTTTCTTTTGCTTCTTTTAAACTTCCTGGTGTGACTGGTTTTTGAATGACTCCATCTGGCCTCCCATTGAGCATGGAGGCCTGGGCCTGGCTATTCTGTGTCCTGGTGCTGCCGTGGGTGTGATACTCTCAGGGCACTCATCCTGGTGCAGACACAAAAAGGCACAAACCAGACAAACAAAAATACCAACTCTGTACCCCCTTCAGCTGCCACCTGTCAGGGACCCAATTTCTATCACCTGCCACCTGCAGAAATCATGTGAGGTCCAGCTGTAAAATCAAACCCCAAGCTCCTGCCCCGCTGCCCCCACGGTGGAACCTTGGTTGGCCTGAAGACTCGACGGAGAAGCTGAGGGGTCCAGGCCAGGCAGGGGTGTGTGCAGGGAAAACACTGGGCGGCCCACTGTGGGACCTCTAGGAATAAACTGCACAAAGACTACGCAGAGATGCAGCACCTTGGAAAGGGTGCGAGGGCACTGACCTCGGAAGGGAAGGACTGCAAGGCCCCACAGCCCCAATGCGTCCGTTGGCCCTCGGTGACAGCAGGCGCCCCCTCATGGACAGTCCACCTCAGCACTCACAAGTACCCAGCCTCAGCAGCACTGAGCTCTGGAGGGTTTGTGGAAACGTTCCGAGGTGACATTATTTTGGGGACACCTGGCTGCTCTCTGGTGCAAAGTGTTGGGTTTTCTGATATGGATGGTCCTGCTGGGAGCAGAGCAGTGTCCACTGCTCCCGGAGACCACTTTGGGACTGTCTCTCCATGGACACTGCCTCCTGGGCCGTGGTGACATGGAACCTGTCACACCACGCAGGGGCGGATTATCCAATAGGCAAGGTAAGCACAGTGCTTAGCTTGCTTACCAGATCATCTTCAGTGAATAATTTCACTACATCTTTGATGTGAAATTGTTCACTACAGATTAGTAAGCAAGCACAAGTAAGCCTGTGCTTACCTTGCTTATTGGGTCATCTGCCTCTGGCAGGGATTGTAAATTTGAAACGAGGCTTTGATTCTGTAAGAAGGTGCTGTGGGGTTGGGAGAGAGACACCAGCTGTACCTAGACGCAGAATCTTTGTTTTTGTTTTTTTAGGTTTCAAATCATTTTTTTAAATTGTACTTTAGATGAAAGTTTACAGAACAAATAGTTTCTTATTAAACAGTACACATATTGTTTTATGACATTCGTTAACAACCCGAAGACATGTCAACACTCTCCCTTCTGGAACTTGGGTTCCCTATTACCAGCGTTGCTGCCCCCTCCTAGAAGCAGAATATTTGATGTGGTGAAAAATGTGAAATTGTTCACTATGATGATTTGGTAAGCAAGGTAAGCACCATGCTTACCTTGTCTATTGGATGATCCGCCCCTGACACCAGATGGGCTCCTGGCCCTGACCTGCCCACCTCGCTGCAGCCCAGCCAGCTCTCTCCTGGACCCTCCTCCTGGCTCAGGGAGCTGCAGGAACTGTGGCAGAGAGCAGCCAGCAGTTCACCCGTTCATCTCCCTGTGCTCACGGCTGGATGTCATATCCCAGCCTTCTCTTGAGTTCTGGCCAACGGAAGTGGGCAGAAGTCATGTGGACCACTTCCAGGCTTGGGCATAAAATCCTCCGGTGGGACCCCGGTTGTCCTAGTAACTTCTTGGAGAGCTGGATGTTAATATCCAGAAAAACCTAAAAGCCACAGGTCAAATATGGCATAATCTGCTTAGCCAGGGTCTCTAAGTGGAACAGAAACCCATCCCAAACCCTGCCACCAATTGGAATTCATGTGAGCAAGTAAAAACCTTCTATTGGATTTAGCTACTGAGCTTCAGAGGTCTTTGTTATAGCAGCTAGCATTGCTTTATCTAAATAATAGCCTAGAATCCAAAATCTAAAAGTAAGAAAGACAAGCAGTTCTAAGTTACTCAAGTATGAGAAATCTATTTCCATGTCTTGCTTTGACTATGGAAATCACACTGAAAATTATATAAGCCAAGGACTCCTATCTACTTATGCAGTGAAGCTACACTGATCATTTTAAAATCTCTACAGAAAATTAAAATTGCATCCACACCCCTTTTAGAACTCATTTTGTATCATTTTCTATGATTAACGTGTAAGAGGATTTTAGAGTTTTTCACTTCAAAATTTTTGGATAAATTAAAGAAAAAAGGGGGGGCTCCCACTGCCAGGGACCAAACTCCAAAGTCCTCAGCTGGCCCCCAGCCCCACGACCCACACTCACCTGAGCCTGCTCCTCCCAGCTCTCTGCAGCTCACACCCCGACCTTGGGAGGCCCCCAAATGCCCTCGGAGGCAACGTCCTTCACAGGAGGGCATCACAACCGAGTACATGATTCTAACTGGTCATATTGTCTGTCTCAGTTCCCTGCCAAGGTGAGGGCACCGTGCAGCAGCCTGGTCCACTGACCCCGACCCATCTCCAGCAGAGATGGACATTTAATAGAGACCTGGAGAAAGTGGACAAAGGACTTACCAAACCAGAGGGCTCAGGCAGCACCCGGGGCTGGGCCTCAGACCCAACCTTGCCAGGAAGTGGTGCCCATGGGGCAGGTCTTGGCAGCGCCTGCTTCGGGTCCAGCACAGGCGAGCTCTAAGGCCGTGCCTCCCAGAAGTCCCCACAGGAGGCTGGGCCAGGCTGGCCCTGTAGCCAGGGCCCCTCCAGAGCCACCATGTGACCAGTGGTGTGGTCTGAGCCCAGCTGGAATCACAGCGGAGGTGCCGAGCAGGCGCCCACCACCAATCTCCCACAGCACTCCATCAGCCCGTGTGGCGGTGGTCAGGCCCTGTGGCAGGCCCGCGGGAGAGCTCAGTACCCTGGGTCGCATGTCGGGCCGCAGGCCGGGAATGAGCTTCGGGGATCTAGTCATTGCCATATCGTTCCTCAAAGACACACCAGCGTGGGGCTCCTATGTCGGGGGCGGGAGGCACAGGTGATGGGCTGTCTTCCGGCTTCAGAACGTCCCTCCCACCTCCTCTTCCCCTCCCCCTCCCCCTCCCCCCTCCCGCCGGACTCGGGACATCTTGGGTGGCGCCCCCAGCCTGGCCCTCCCAGCCCGAGGGTGGTGGCCCCACTTGCGAGTGTTGAAGAAGGTGGGACAGCCCTCACCCAGCGCGGCCTATCTGGAGGTACCTGCAGGGACCAGATGATACAACATTGCAGCCACTACCCAAGGCACCTGGAGACAAGGGGTGGGGGCTTCTGGAAGCCCTGCGCCTCCACCAGACCCGCCAAACCAGACGTGTTCACCCATTCGTTCCTTCATTCTTCCAAACTCTCGGCAGCACGGCCACGTGGTAGGCTCGGTGCTGGCCCTGAGAAGTGACAGCACCATGGCGGGGGGGGGCGTCCTCAGCACGTGGGGGGAAGGGATCAGAAAGCGTCTGACCAGGGTTGTGGGGGCCGTTTCTACCTCCTCGCCCAGCCAGGAACCAAAGGTTTAACCCCGAGGAAAGAACTTAAGTCCCATGGTCCAGCCTCCCTCCCCTCGCCCACTCCCCCCCACCCCCCGCGACAACTCTGAAGGTCAAAGCACTGCACCGGGACCCAGGTGAGGTGAGGGACACAGCTGTCTCTTCTGTGGGGAGAAGCCCGAGGGCCTAAACACACCAGGGGGTCTGGGAAGAAGCCACGGATGAATCCCTTCCAGCGCGTGCATCTCCTCCCCCGCCGGCTAGGTCCGTCCCCCCGGCCCTGACGCTCCTCCAGGCAGCCCCTGCCAGAGAGGGGTGGGGTCCACCCTCCCCGCCCCCTCCCGGCACTTTCCTCTTCCCTCCCGGCCCCTCCCCGCCCAGGCTTCCCAGTCCGCGCCTCTCCTCCCGCCCCCACCCCGCCCCCGCCCCCCCCCCCCCCAGCCTGGCCTCCCTCCTCCGCTGCCCACGCCCCCCGCCTCGCCGCAGGGATCCGGAGTTAGGCTGCTCTGCGCAGGGCGGCCAGGAGAGGGCGCGAGAGGGAGGCTGGACGGAGGAGGGAGGCGCCTTCGTTCTCGCGCTACGACACACGGTCGCCCCTAGGGGGGCATTTTGCCCCGGAGCGGGGGGCGGGAGAAGTTGGCTCCAGTCCCCTGTTTCTTTCAGCAATTCCAGAACCACCCTTGCTGACGTCCTCAGAGGCACCTGCGCCACAAGTGACATCTTCTCCCCTGACCCTCAGCTCCAGCTGGGGAGGCGGCCTCCTGCGGGCTCCAGGGTGCTGGTAACCCACCTCTCCCCTCACCCCCTGAGCCCGATGGGGTGGCAGCTGCAACGGTCGCCTCTCCGTTACCTCAGCGGAAGCCCTGACCAGCCCAGTATCTGAACACCTGGGTGGTCTCGTCCTGTCTCAGCGAGGCTGGGAACTGGCTCTGAGAAGCGGTGACAGTGGGGTGCTGCCCGCGGGCAGGCACGAGAGGGGTGCCTGGAGATACCCTGGCCAGGTCACCCGGAGGCCGGTGCAGCAACTCGCCAGACACCCACACACAGACACATCTCACCTACGGGGATTTGGGGGCTTCCGGGGGCTGCACCCAAACTCCTTTTTCAAGTACAGCCGCCCCCAGAGCTCGGCTCTGTCCTGACCGGGGCGGCACCTGGAGAACTTCCTCAGGGATACCTGTCTGGAGCCGTCCCTCCCCGGCCTCCTCCCATCGCCACCTGCTCAGTCCCTTTGCTCACGACCTTCCTACTTGTTGATTTGTTTTCCCCGCTCAGGTAAGCTGGGGAGGCGGCCCCCCCCGAGTGCCGCCCACAGGGCCCGCCTGGCGGTAGGGGCGCACAGTAGACAGCTGTCAGCGGTAGTACACCCTCTCTGTCTGTCGCTGTCCTCGCTGGCAGCACGTCTCCTTCAAGGCCAGAAGGTGGCACTCGCGAATCCCCATCCCGGGAGGCCGCACGCGGCTCCTGGGTCTGTCCCGGAAAGGGGTGGGGTGGGGGGGAAAGTTTGCCCGGATCCTGTCCCCGGCGGCGGGGCGGCGGGATGAAGCCAGGTAGGGGCGTCGCGGGGCGTCAGGCCAGCAGACGCGCAAGTTAACGAGCAGTCATCGTGCGGCCTGCGGCATTGGGGGGAGGGGGGACCCCACAGCGTTTAGAAGGTGGGGGAACGACCCCTGTGGCCAGAAGCGGGTGGAAAAGGAGCCGCCCCTACTCACCCCCGCGCTCTCATTCACCCCGGCCACCTCGCCCGCACCCCAAACTCACTTCGCTCCCATCCGCATCTCCCACCCCACACCCCCGGGGTCCTCGGCTGGCCCCATTCCGCAATCCAGGCCCCCAACTCACCCCAATTTACCCTGGCGCCTCCAATCCAGGAGAGCCGCGCGCGCTGCAGCCAATGGAGATCGCAGCAGCGCTAGCGACCCCGCGCGCTCCAACCGCGGCCCAGGAAGAGCCCGGCTGCGCAGACGGAGCTGGGGTCTCTGGGGCGCAGGGCCGCAAAACAGGGCTCCGAGAGGCCCCCGCCGGAGGACTGAGGAGCTTCCAGCCGGGGTCGCGAGAACTCTGCATAAGGACAGCGCGCACTCCCATCCCGCCCGGGAGCCGGGTCTCCATGCCCCTCCCCCCGGCCTGCCCCAGGACCTTCGGGCCGCTGCCACCAGAGATCGGCTCAGCAGTTCACCCGCCAGGAGCTCCGGGAGGGCATCCAACTCCGCACCGACCACGCCCCTCTCCTCCCCTCCACCCCCTGCCGGGCCCCTCCAGCCTTGCCCCTGTCCTCCACCTCCTTCGCTCCCCCACTCGGCTCCGCCCCCCGCCGCTGCTCTCGCCCTCCTCCCGCTCCTCGCAGAGCCTCAGCATTGGCCCGACGCCTCCGCCCCCGGGGGAGACCCAAGGGGCCCAAACAATGCCCCGGGAGGGTCCTCCCTACGGCCGGGCTCTCGGGCAGACACGCGCCTTGTTTCCTACGACCAACTGGTGCGCAAGGAAGTCTGGGGACGGCGGCGGGCTCAGCCAGCCCCAGGTCCCCCGGGTTGGTGCCGGGGACGGGTCCCAGAGCCGCTCAGACTGGTTGCCCACGGACTGCAGGGGCTCCGGAGCCGGCGCTCTTGGTGCTCCAGGCTGGTGCCGCGCGGGCCGGTCGCCTGCTGGGCAGCCGCGCCTGGGTCCCGCGACTGCGGTACTGTGCAGGGAAGTGGGGCGGGGGAGCCCCCGAGCGCGCAACTCTGCCCCGGGGGCGAACTCCCGCCCTATAATTGCACCTCACAGAAGCAGGGGCCCCACGCGCCACGCCACTCCATGCCACGCTGTCCGGAACACCCGGTGCGCGCCCACGCGAGACAGGGGCAACCACGGAGCGCCCCGCCCAGCGCCGCCGGGACGTGGGTTGAGAGCGAGCTGAGGCCTCAACCCCGAAGTCCGGGTAGCGAAAAGCGCTCCAGGCCGTGACTGCGACCTTGCGTAGGGACCCGTAGCGCCAACCCCCTTCGCTAGCTGCACAAAACGAAAATAAGCCCTCGAAGGGTGCGGAGCGAGCGAACGCGGGGCTCTGGCACAGAACCGCGAGGGTCGCCTTCGCTCGCGACAGAGAAACCCTGGCGGCCAGGGCGATACAGGAAAATCGTTGCTAATGAACCTCCTCGGGCCGGAGAAAAGCTGACCGTGCCCGACCGCGAAATGGTGGTCAGTTCACACACACTCGGGTCACGGTTCCCAGAGAGAGAATAATAGTAATAGCCGCTGCCTGTTAGTTAATATTGACTGCAAGACCCGGTGAGTGCACGTGACGCCAGCCCCTAGGACATGGCGACAAAGCCCACCATTTGCTCGACGCCAGGCGCTGGAGTCGACTGTGGTCTCATTTGAACCCTCACAGCAATTCTGCAGGGCGGGGGTTCTTCATACACAGAGGAAGACACCAAAGGCCCCATAGGCCTGCAAGCCAATTTAAAGGCCGCGCTTCTGCCCGCTGCGCTTCGGGCGGCTCCCAAGTTAAGGCTCTGCATGGCACCCCCGCGTCCCCTGCTTTCGGTGCTCTAGGCCTGCGGGGGTCCCCGGCCTTCTCCTCGCCCGGGCCAGCGCTTCGTGGGAGAACGACCCTGGGCGAAGTCGTTGGGCCGGTATGCAGCACAGGGCTCAGGTTACCTCCCGGCAACTGAGCTGCGACTCCGCTACCGGGAAACGCCCTATAGGGAGGCCCGGGCCGTTTCCGCTCTCCGACGCGGGCCGGGAGGGGACGGAAAGACGCCCAGCGGCGCCCGCGAGGCGGCGCCACGCGTGAGGCATATATCCCGTGTGCGCGTGGCCCCTCGCCCTCCCTCCGGCTACCTGGCTCCGCCACCGCCAAGACCCAGAGCGCTCGCCGTTTGATTATCAAACAGGAAGCGGATTCGCGCGGGCAAGGCTGGCTCTTTGCAGCTGGACTCCGAGGCCCGGCTTCCTTCCGCGCCTGGAGTCTGGGAGCCAGGGCTCAGGTCTCCCGTCTTTCTGGGCCGGGCCCCCCGCGGCGGGTATTTCCCGCCCGCATTTGAGAGGACCCCCGGGACAAGAGCGTGGCGGGCGCGGGCCAGGACCTCCGACGGCGCACCCTGCTGACTCCCCGCCCGCGCCGGGCGGATTCTCAAATCTGCATGATTTCGGGCCATAAAATATGTTCTCATGAGTTTTTCCTGATTTCCCTTTAAAACCTTTGCCTAACTAAACTCCCATCCAGCGGGATTTATTTCGTCCCCCGGGAGATAAATCAGGGGGCAAATTTACAGCCCGGGAAGCACCTGCCGCGCTAATGGGCCCTTCATGGAGTGCAGACCAGCGCGGAGCGCGCGCGCAGACGGGCCGGCCGCCGGCCAATGGCCGGGCCGGGGGCGCCGGCGGCCAATCAGCGCGCGCGCCGCGCGGGGGCCCCGCGGTTATCAGCGCGCCGGGGCCGCGCGGCGCCGCTCCGAGCCGCCCCGGAGCCGCCGCTTCCGCTGTCGCTGTCCCGCGCCGGAGTCGCCAGGCCGCCCGCCGGGGCCGTCGGCGCCCGCCCGTCCGCGCTCCCCGCGCTCACTCCTCGCTGCCGGAGCCGCCGCCCGGGCCGCGTGCAAACTTTCCGGGCCGGCGGGCGCCGGGCCCGGATGGGCGCCCGGGCTGGCGGCGGCGGCGCCCATGGACGCTAACCGCCCGGGCGCGTTCGTGCTGAGCAGCGCGCCCCTGGCCGCGCTGCACAACATGGCCGAGATGAAGACGTCGCTGTTCCCGTACGCGCTGCAAAGTCCGGCCGGCTTCAAGGCGCCCACGCTGGGCGGCCTGGGCGCGCAGCTGCCGCTCGGGACCCCGCATGGCATCAGCGACATCCTGGGGCGGCCCGTGGGCGCGGCGGGCGGCGGCCTCCTGGGCGGCCTGCCCCGCCTCAATGGGCTCGCTTCGTCGGCCGGCGTCTACTTCGGGCCCGCGGCCGCGGTGGCGCGCAGCTACCCCAAACCGCTGGCCGAGCTGCCCGGGCGTCCGCCCATCTTCTGGCCCGGCGTGGTGCAGGGCTCGCCCTGGAGGGATCCGCGCCTGGCCGGCCCCGGTGAGTGTGCGGTCTGGGCGCGGCGGGGCAGCGGGGCAGCGGGCGGGTGCGGGCCAGCCTCACCGTCCTCCTTGCAGGCCAGGCCGGCGGGGTCCTGGATAAGGACGGCAAGAAGAAGCACTCGCGGCCGACCTTCTCGGGCCAGCAGATCTTCGCGCTGGAGAAGACCTTCGAGCAGACCAAGTACCTGGCGGGCCCGGAGCGCGCGCGGCTCGCCTATTCCCTGGGCATGACCGAGAGCCAGGTCAAGGTGAGCGGGCCCGGGCCGGGCGTCCTGGGGGCCGGGGCGGCTCCTTGCGGGCCGGCTGCGCCGAGGCGCCGGGGCCCCGCGTCCTGCGAAGAGCTGAGGGTGGCCGCCGAGCCTGGAGCCCCGCCCCGGGAGGCGCCGCTGCACTGCGGCCGGGGACCCTGAGGCTGGTCCCCTAGTTCGGGCCGCGGTGCTGGCCGCGGGCTAACGGCCGGGGGACCCACGATCCGCTCGAGCCGCCTGACAGCCCCGCTCCTATAGGTATGGTTCCAGAACCGCCGGACCAAGTGGCGAAAGCGGCACGCGGCAGAGATGGCGTCAGCCAAGAAGAAGCAGGACTCGGACGCCGAGAAGCTCAAGGTGGGCAGCTCGGACGCGGAGGACGACGACGAGTACAACCGGCCCCTGGACCCCAACTCGGACGACGAGAAAATCACGCGGCTGCTCAAGAAGCACAAACCCTCGAACTTGGCGCTGGTCAGCCCGTGCGGCGGCGCGGGGGACGGCTTGTGAGGACACGGGGAGGCCGGAGCAACCAGGGTACGGGGCGCGGGCGGCGGCGAGTTCCTGCCGTGGAGCGCGGGCGCGGGGCTGTGTATATATATTTTTACAGAATAAGTTATGAAGCGGCCGCTCGGGCTCGGCGTGCGGGGACCCGGCCGGCCCGCGCCCCTGCCCCGCGGCCCCTCGGGTGAGCACAGGGGCGCGGGGGGCGAGCCGCCGCCTCGGGCAGAATCACTTTGTATAATCAATAAATTATTTAACACGTCCGCATCGGGGCCGTGGATCCGGAGCTCCGCCGCGTGTTTCTTCCGTATCGAACCCGGGGCGAAGCTCCTGCTTGGCGGCGCCCCCTCCCCGTCTCCGGTCTTCTCCTGGGCGCCGGCCCGCGCCTTCGGCCCTAGGAACGCCCGAAGTCAGGCCAGGCGGGGCTCACAACAGAGCCCACGGCAGCCCGGATACCCCGCGCCCGCCGCGGCCTCCCTGCGGAGGCTGCGAGCCAGACCCGCCGGGGCGGCGGCGGCGGCGCGCAGGAGAGAGGGGACAGCGCCGCGCCGCCCGCGAAGGCCCGGCGCGAGGACCCCGGGCCCCGGTGAAGCCTCGGGACGTCCGCCCGCCGCGCCCCAAAGCGAATAAGCCACCGCGGCGACGCGGGCGGTAGAGAGAGCCGCGAGAAGCGAGCGATGCGTGGGAGCGCGGAGCGGAGCCGGGACAGGCCGGAACGGTGCGCTCCGCCCGGCCTTGGTTCTCCCGCTTTCCAGGTACGCGCGCCCGGCCGCAGGTAAGGCCTTCCCTCCCGCCTCCCGCTGCTGCGCGCCTCGCGCCCTGGCCTTCCCGCGGCCGCAGGGCCGCCTGGCCAGTCACCGGCTGGAGCGCTCTCCTCGCGGTCCGGACCGGCTCCCTTGCGCTGGCTAAACTGGATGAGGTTTGTGCAAAGTTAAACATTTTCGACGCTCCGGAAGGGGAAAGGAAACCGCACCCTACCGTGCGCTCCGGACCGCCTTTTTCCTTTCGCAGCTTTGTCTCGTTTGGTAGCGGCCGCAGGTGGCTTCGCGGTCAGGTCTGGCGCTGCCCCTGGGCACCTGCCCCTGCTGACCTGACGATGATGAAGCTAAATACCCCCAGTGTATGCACTAAACTTAAATAGGAGGCAATAAATCAGTTATGAAATTGTACCTTGCCCCTTCAGCTATTTTAAAATTTCTCCATTGACCTAAATCACTAAATCAAACCAGAACTACAAAAGGAAATCCAAAATAACTCCGACAACGCGTGCAGACGGGGTTTCCTCAAAACCCAGGACTTTGGTGTTTCACCTTCAGAGGTTGGGGTGGGGTGGCTGCTCTGCTGTGGAGGGCGATTGATCGATCCTGGGTCCCCTGAAGGGGTCCCTCTGAGGTTAAATGCACTCGGGGTTAGGGTGGTGCTGCCTGGCCTTTGCCACCACATTGAATCGGGATTCCAACGTGTGGGGATGGAATCCACACCTCCTGCTGGTGGAAACTAGGGCTGGGGCTGTGAAATATAAGTTCATCCCAGCTCTGAGGGGCTGTGATTCCAGTTAACAAAAACCCACCCATTCTATTCTGGTTAACAAAAACCCCCTTCTGTTCTGGGGACTCTGTGTGGTAGCTGCATCTCAGTGGGCATCTCTGGAGCTAGATTTCCAATCCCCGGGTGGGACGCTGCTGTAAGATCAGGTTTCTCTTGAAAGGCACTTCTGAAATGTAAAAGACAAGTTTGTCCATGTGGCTGCACCATTAATTAAGAAAAACCATTTTGAGCCAACCGACTAGTTTTCTGGAAAAGGCAGGGCCGCCATTTCTGTGAGCGAAATGATTCCCAGCTCAGGCTCAGAGCAAAGGAATTTCCAGTTTTGAAGTTTTGAGGAAGCGACGCATTTATAGGCACCCTGGTGGCACAGTGGTTAAAGCACTCGGCTGCGAACCAGAAGGTTGGCCGTTGGAGCCCACCAGCCACCCGGGAGAAAGACGTGGCAGTCTGCTTCTGTAAAGGTTACAGCCTTGGAAACCCTATGGGGCAGTTCTACTCTGTCCTATAGGGTCGCTGTGGGTCGGGATCGACTTGACAAGTTTGGTTTGGGTTTTTACTGCATTTATATAATCCCACTAAAACATGCTAGAGGGTAAATCCCACTAGTTATCACTACAGAAAAAAAAAAAAAAAACGCAAAGATTATTTTTCTACTCCCAACTAGTGGTTGACTTGTCCGTGACGATATCTAATGCCATACAATCCCAGGGTTCCCGATGCGCAGAATCTCAGGTAGCAGGATACAGAGGGGACCCCCTTTATGTAGCAGACAAATGGGAGGGGGAACAAAGCACACGCAGAGTGGTGTTCACCAGGATCGATTTTATTGCTCGGGAACTGGGGCAGTCGTTTCTACAGGCCTTCAGGGGGACCACGCGCTGAGCCCGCTCACAGTGGCGCAGTGGCGGCCGCACACGTGGCGCGCTGGCCGGCAGTGAGCACAGCACTTACACAGACCGACCGCATCGTTCCAGACACAAAGCCAGCAAGCGGACGTCCACTTGTTTGCAATGGTAGTGATTTATGTCAGACAAGCGCCAACTAAAGCCATCCCGCAGTCCAAGAGCTCTGTAGTGTTCTAAATGAAATCAATAAAATGCACATCTGTGTTCTCACCGACCCTCTAATCACGGTCTAACGTTGTACTTAGTGCGAGGAGACACATGGGCAGCAAGGTCACACGTAGGCTGTTCGCAGCCAAGCAGACATTTACAGTTTCGTTTCTCTTAATATTGTATATACAGCCCATGCTAAAAGCAGTTTCTACTGGAAGCAGACTAGGCTATTTTTACTTCTCCCATGATATTATTGTTTTAATGTAGAATACTTGGCACCATAAAACGGTAACAAAAGACAGACAAAACAGTTTACAAAATTCTCAAAAGGTACACCCAAGCCTCGCTATAAAGTTCACATTCAGTTCTTAATATCACAGAGAGGGGACAGGTCAGGGGCCGCAGTGGGGGTGCTGTGGAGGCGGGGTCCACGGTGGCACAGCTGGGGCAGAGGTCAGAGGGCAGGCTTTGTACACGTGTGTGCTGGCAGCCACGTCACCAGACTGCTGGACCCCGATTCTACCTGCTGATGGATGCTTACAAGCACTCATACTGGAAAGTACTTAGCATACGTTTTGGTAAGATTTATAAATTATTTTAAAAAGTATATATTTATATATATATTTATGTATAAAATGGAAAGCAGCTGCGTGAGATTCGGAGACCATGGAACATGGCAGTATAGTAAATAGCACGGTGGGGCAACTGGGAGTGACAGCCGCGGCCCTTGTGGGCTGACCATGGCCATGCCCCTGGGTCAGCAGAGCCCCGGGTCAGCAGAGCCCCTGGGTCAGCAGAGCCCCTGGGTCAGCAGAGCCCCGGGTCAGCTGAGCTCCCGGGTCAGCAGAGCCCCGGGGTTAGGAGAGCCCCCAGGTCAGTATAGCCCCCCCCCAGTCAGGAGAGTCCCCGGGTCAGCAGAGCCCCCAGGTCAGCAGAGCCCCTGGGTCAGCAGAGCCCCGGGTCAGCTGAGCTCCCGGGTCAGCAGAGCTCCTGGGTCAGCAGAGCCCCGGGTCAGCAGAGCCCCTGGGTCAGCAGAGCCCCGGGTCAGCTGAGCTCCTGGGTCAGCAGAGCCCCGGGGTTAGGAGAGCCCCTAGGTCAGTATAGCCCCCCCCAGTCAGGAGAGTCCCTGGGTCAGCAGAGCCCCTGGTGCACCTCCGACTGGCAGAGAGGATGCTGACCTCTGTGGGGCTTCTGTGCTGGAGAAGCTCTTCCATGCTGACAGTTATTAAAAATTGGAAACAGAAATCTAAAATACAGAATCTCCTTGCTGTCTATTAGAGTTTTGGCAACAGGACTGTGACTTAATTTAAAAACCCAATATTTCTACTTAATGTCACATGAACAGACAAGACAGTGAGGTATGTGAGGCTTTTCCGGAATGTTCCGGAAGCTGAAGCGAAGTGTGGGCCGGCGTCTAGCAGGTGGCGCTCGGCGGGTCTATCAACGCAGCTGTTAAGGTACATGTTTCAGGATCCTGCTCCCTCCGTCCCTCCTCTCTACAGGGTGGTCTCACGAAGGGGCCTCTCTGCGCGCTGGCATCTCTTCCCTGCGGGAATCGGGGAGTCCATAAAGGGGCAAACAGCAGGAAAAGCTGCAGAAAGGCGCATTAGAGGGAAGGAGTCATATTTACCACACGTCACTGCACGACACAACACTTGTGCACGGGCGCGTGAGGTTTACCTGCCCCAGGCGCGATCCGGAAGGCCAGGAACACGGGCTGCAGCAAGGAGGAGAGAGGCATGAGCCGGCAGCCCACCTGCCCACCCGCAGCCTCACTCTCACACAGCACCACCCACCCTCCCGTCCTCTGGCCCTCGGCCGGGACCCTCGTTCTCATGCAGCGCCACCCGCCGGGACCCTCAGGCTCCCACAGCGCCACCCGCCCCTCAGCCACGTGCACAGGGTGCAAATACAGTCACCTCGGTTACACGGGACCGAGACTGGGAACTTAAGGATGGGACCTTCAAAGAAAGCACTTTTCTTCTGTAAAAAAGAGGGTATTTCTAGACAAAAATTATTAAGACTGAGGGGTGGTGGCCGCTGGTGGACCTGTGGTCAAGTACAGAGCTGGTCCCTGCACAGACGACCAGAGATGACTCTGGTGACGGCTGGTGTAGGAGGGCCACTAGGGCGTCTTACAGGCCAACTCGAAAACGGCCTCCGAATCATCAGCTGCCGACAAAACGTCTTTATAGATAGTAAAGTTATGTATTTTATTGTAGTGTGAGTACTTGTTTCTGCTTCTTCCTATCTGTCTTTCAGTATTTCATTAAAATTAAACAAAACAGACCAATTTGGCCTACTCTGTAAGAACGGACTGAGGGCACTTAGAAAAACAGAAGCAACCGCCCGTCCAGAGCCCCCCGGAGCCTCCCACTGCCCCCCGCTGCCTGCCCACCTGCCCACTACCCCCCACCTGCCATCCCCCTGCCCCCCATCCCACGGCCCCACCTGCCGTCCCCTTGCCCACTGTCCCCCGGGCTGGGGCAGTGCTCACATCACCTTGTGGTCTCCCATGCAGACGTTGGGCCCGATGTGGTCGTAGGTGACAACCTTCTCCTCGCTCTCCGACTGGGAAAAGCAAACGGAGGAATCAGTGCCGGAGGTGGGGGCACGGGGTGGGGGGTGCAGGACAGTCCCCGCAAACAGCCCGCCCCCTCTCTGCCACCCTCCAGGAAGGTGCTGGCAGCACCTGGGCCCAGTTCTTTGGGTGAGAGGGCTCCTGTGGCGTGAAGGGGGTGTCTGGGGCCCCAGCTCTCCTCTGTCCCTGACACCTGGCTGTGCTCTGGGGAGGAGCAGCCACGTTCATGCCACGCGTCCACTCTGAATGCTTTCCTGCAGCTCGTCCCTCCATCTCCACGTGTCTGTGACAGCTGCTCTACTAACCCAGATCCCCTGTTCAAACAGGCGCTCAGGAAGCAACCTGCACGTTAATTAACTCTGCACGTGCACGCGGTGCCGGGCAGGTGCCTTTATTTTGTGGGAGGCACTGGGGGTGCTGGTGTACCCAGCCCGCTCTGACTGGGCCTACTCACGTCCATGGCCACAGGGCCTGTGACAATGATGCTAGACCTGAAGTAGGAGGTGGGGTCGGGTGACTTGCCAGCAAGTGTGAGTGCAGGCTTCCGCGCCGTACGCACAACTGCCTCCCCATCCCAGAGCCTGCCACCGCGCGGGAGTGCAGGCACATTCATCAAACGCAGCGTGGTAATTTACAAAGGCAGCATAAAATTGCTGGTTTTCAGCTGCGTAATCTTTAGACAGATAAACAAGTGACGGGGCGCAGGCAGAGCGGCACACCTCACTGACAATTCATCATGCGGCCACTGGCGCCGCCCCGCATCACGCGCAACCTTTGGCGTCTCCGGGCCGGGAAGCACCCGGGATGTGACGGCGGGTGACCGAGCGTGGCATGATGGATGAGACGCGAGGCTGGCTACGGCAGCGTGTCTGCACAATCTGCACCAGCCGCCGGCCACCTGCCCACAGCTCGGCAGCTCTGGCGCCGGGTGCTAGGACCCGCAGGCTGCGGGCTTGTTTCCAGGGGCACCCAGAGAGCCGGCGGCTGCGTGCACCGTGCCGTCAGCCTGGATGGACAGCAGACACGTTTCCACGACGTTTCAAGGCGTCGGTCCTGGGTCTGCAGAACCGGAGAGGATCTGGACCCACGGGAAACCACAGAGGGCGCCTCCTTCAGTGCTGATGTGGGCCTGCCCACCAGCACCGCTGTTCTGTCACCAGCCCAGGCACACGCCTCCTTAGCGAGTTTCCTGAAGGCTGTGGTCCCTCCAGGGGCTGCATGTGTCTGTCTCCTGTCCACCCTTTAAGTCCCTGAGGGCCTCTGCCACCCCCAACACCTGCCTCCCCACACTTGGGGCCACATTCTCTGAGCACTCAAGCATCAAACTGCACCCACAGCCCAGGGACGCCCATGTCCCTCAGCCCTCACTGCAGGGTGAGCTGGCATTCGGCTCAGGGCATCACAGGACAAGGTTGGGGTTTATCCTGAGGGTCACGGTCAAGAAGGCCTTGGGCCTGGGGACGTAGCTCATGCCTCCCCCAGCCCTGATGGTTCAAGTGCCCAGACTTGGCCCCAGGGACAGTCCAGCCCCAGGGACAGTCCTGCCCCAGGGACGGACTGGGCCCAGGGACAGCCTGGCAGGAACGTGGTGCTGGCTCTGCCCCCATGTGGCATGCTTGGCCTGGGCTGTGATGGGGACACTTACCCTCAGAATCAGCTCCTTGGCGGACGGGGACATGAGGATGCGGTCACACCAGGCGGGGCAGCGGGTGTTCATGTACTGTCTGCCCTGGCTGGAGTCCTCGCTGTACGGGTAGCTGGGGAAACACGGGAGCCACGGTCAGCGGGCTCCGGCTACTGAGCATTCACGGGGAGGCTCCAACTCACTCCCAGTGTGACTTGGAATGGCAGAGGCCGCCAGGACAGCAGTGGACACTGGGAGTCCCCAGGATACAAGCCCAGGTTTGCAGTTCAAGTTCTCTCGTGACGTTCAGTCCTAGCACTTCTCAGATAAAGCATCCTTTAAAGATACAGCGCCGTCTACTATGCTTTCGTGGCTGGTTGTATTTCGGGACGTGGTCCAGAGGACAGTGGGGACTGGCATGGAGGAGCGTGCAGGACACGCTGCTACACCTAACTCCATGCCTGCGTCCGGCACGTCTGGCCCCCAGGGCGACCGCATCGACCCAGTGCTGACGGTGGGGGACAGCTCTCGGATGGCAGCTGCCCCACCCCAGATGCCTCTCCAAACCCACACCAGCCAGGACTGCCCTTCTGGGCCACTGTGGATTTAACACTAAAGGGGGACCCGTTTCCAGCGTTTTACTGTGGACTCATTTTTTCTAGGAAAACAAAGGTGAAGACTCAGGGAAGCCCCCAGCCCATCAGGAATAGACCCTAGCAGGTAGGTGGCAGGGGCTCGGCAAGGGTGCGGGGTCTGCCTGGACGTCAGACCATCCCTGTCAGCTACCAAGGGCAGTGACACACAGCCACTGCAGCCACACCGGGACTGAGTGCCAGAGACCAGCCTGGCCCCCCAGGATCTCAGGAAGTGAGAGGGCTCCCACAGGGCTGGCGGCAGCTGGGACGCACCAGGGAACCAGCACGGCCTCGAGAGCTCAGGAAGTGAGGGGGCTCCCACAAGGATAGCGGAGGCTGGGACACACCAGGGGACCAGCATGGCAGCTGGCAGGGAGCCGGACAGACCCTGAGTGTCGTCGGCCACACCCAATCAGCCCCCACCCAGTGGATGCCCCCTGCCCAGCGGACACCTCCGCCAAGCCATTCCTGGACTGGGGGAAACTGGGGCGTCAGCAGTGGGCGATCTGGCGTGTTCCGGGGAGGGTCCTTGCATGGGCCAGAGTGGTTCTGTGAGGGACCAACGTGTGGCCACCCAGCTGCCCCGCTGGCCACGCGAGGGAGGCCGACCCGGAAGGGCCAGGCAGTGGGCTGCACTCCACACAGGTCAGACGCCGAAACCTCTCAGTCACAGCTGCGGCGTTGCCGTGGCAACAGCAGAGCCCATGAGGACAGCCGCCACGGTGCCTGATGCTCAAGTCAGCTTCCACCCTGAGCCGCTTGGGGAGCTGTCGGCAGACACCTGACGGGTGTGTCCCGATCGACGGGTGGACCCATCGATTCATGGCTGATCAGCGAAGAGCCTCAGTCGCTTGGCCAGGCCCGTGGTGGGTGCCGGACCCTCCCTGCCGCTTCTCTGTGTTTGAACATGGTCGAGAACACACACGTGTCTGCACACACGCACAAATCATGTCCGGAGACGGGTCAGGTGTCAGCGCAGAGGACCGGGGGTTGGGGCCGGCGGTGCAGGAACACGAGACTGACTCCGCATTGCTGCACCTGAGCTGGTCTGGCACCCACCTCAGCAGCCAGGGGTGCGCAGAGTGAAGGCGACGTCCCTGTGCACGCCCTGGGCTTCCGCCTGCACCTGGCGGGGAGGTGGGGTGTCCTGGGCTCACACAGTGCACCAGGGGCGGCAGGGGACAGGTCTCTCAGCAGGGACGGCTGTGACAGGGCATCTACAGGTGACAACAGGCGAAGGAACCTGGATCTGTAGGGTCTGAGGCTGCTAAGACTAGTGCTCCCACCTGGACACTGCCCCGTGCTGCCCCCACACCCGGGGGGACACCCCAACACCCGGGGGGCACCCCAACACCCAGGGGGCACCCCGACACCCAGGGGGGCCCCCACACCCAGAGGGGCCCCCGACACCCAGGGGGGCCCCCACACCCAGAGGGACACCCCGACACCCAGAGGGGCCCCCCACACCCAGAGGGACACCCCGACACCCAGAGGGGCACCCCCACACCCAGAGGGGCCCCGACACCCAGAGGGGCACCCTGACACCCAGAGGGACACCCCAACACCCAGAGGGGCCCTGACGCCCAGAGGGGCCCCTACACCCAGAGCGGACTCAGCACCCAGAGGGACACCCCAACACCCAGAAAGATGCCCTGACACCCAGAGGCACCCCAATACCCAGAGGGGCCCCCAACACAGAGATGTCCTGATACCCAGAGGTTCCCTGACACCCAGAAGGATGCCCTGACACCCAGAGGGACCCTGATACCCAGAGGGGTACCCCAACACCCAGAGGGGCCCTGACACCCAGAGGGACACCCCAACACCCAGAGGGGCCCTGACACCCAGAGGGGCCTCGACACCCAGAGGAGCCCTGACACCCAGAGGGGACCCGAAACCCAGAGGGGCCCCCAACACCCAGAGCGGACTCAGCACCCAGAGGGACACCCCAACACCCAGAAGGATGCCCTGACACCCAGAGGCACCCCAATGCCCAGAGGGGCCCCCAACACAGAGATGTCCTGATACCCAGAGGTTCCCTGACACCCAGAAGGATGCCCAGACACCCAGGGAGCACCCAACACCCAGAGAAGCTGCCAACACCCAGAGGGGCACCCCAACACACTGAGGGGCCCCCAACACACCCAGAGGGTCCTCTAATACCCACAAGGGTGCCCCGACACCCAGAGGGCACCCCTCCCCTCCCAGGAGCATCAAAGAGCAGGTGGGGAGAACTGGTGTTGACGGCTGTGAGGGAGCAGGGTGCACTGGCCACACGGCCCCGGGAAAGGGTGGGGCTGCGGCTGCACCCACCCCCACCCCTCCAGCCACAGTGCTCAGAGGCCAAGAAAGGCACTGCCAGCAGCTCTGAGAAGACCACCTGAAGGTGGAGCGAAGCCGGGCTGACACATGCCGTGGGGGAATGATTAATGTCAAGACTTATCTGAGAGCAAACCCAGTGCGGGTGGGACCCCGGGAAGTCGGCCGTATCTCTGCCCGGTCAGCTCCGGCGCAGTCATCATAATTAATGGTTGTGAAGATAAACCTAACAATCACCCACCTGTGCTCGCCGGTGCACACCCCTGCCCTGCCCTGCCCTGCCCCTCAAGTGCCCGCCTCTCGGATGTGGGCAGTGGCCCCCTGGCCAGCCCCGTGAGCTGCTGTTTGCTGGCCAGGAGTCTGAGCCACTACAGCCCAAGTGCCTGACCTGGGTGGTGGCCTGTCTCCTGCACAGTGTTGTCATGGGCTCCCCAGACAACACGGCTGAGAGCACGCAGCCACGGGTCTGCGGGGACTCTGCAGGGCAGGGCCTGTGGGGGAGCTGGTGAGGCTCAGAAGCCCCAGAGCAAACGGAGGCTGGGGTCTGCGGCTGCGCTGCGGTTCTCGGGCCTTCCCATGACACAAAGATGAGCGTTTTCACACCAGCTCTCAAAAACGCCCTCCTCAGAAGGGAAGGACAAGCAGGCCGGAACATTCTACAGCACGTTCCTCAGGTGTGCGAGGCTGGGTGGCCTCCTCTCTGACCACCACCTGGTCGAGTACTAAATACTCCCAACCCACAGTACTGCTCACCAGCTAGAGACCAGCGGCCCCACAAGTGCCCATCGTAAAAACTAACTGGTGTGGCCACCAGCAGGGCTGTCACAGGCAGAGAGAGGAAGTTAACGCAATAACTGTCACCTCCAAAGGTCTGGTTTCAAAAACACCAAGCGCTGTTTAAATTCCTGAAAAGCAGAGGAGACCACAGATAAAGAACCAAAAAGAAGTACAGCCAGACATGCATTACTGAAATTAAGTGGAAGGAATCAGCAGCCCACACCCCTCTCAGTGCCCCTCAAAGCACGTGGCCTGTGCCTGGTGCCTGCGCAGAATCCCAGGTCGAAAGCATATCACCATTCTCCGGCCCCCCAGGGCTGTCCCTGAGCGCTCCAGCGGGCTGGTCTGACCAGGTCCATGACGGCCCACAGGCTGGCAACTCCCCTACCTGAGCACCTGGATTTGGCACTAATTGTTCAATGATGCATATTATCATTATAGACGCAAATCAATGCTAGCACACTTCAAATTAACTCAAAACCCATTGCCGTCAAGTTGATTCCAACTCAGTTAGGGCCCCCAAAAGTTTGAAAAGGCCCCCTGATCCTTGATTTTAAAATAAAGGTATCCATTAAAGAGACCCGTCCTTTGGCCTGGCTTGTTAATGCAGCATACTCCTCGGTAATATATATTTTTGTTTTGTTCAAAAGCTGAAACCCGATTTTCTTCTGTAATTAATTTGTTCAGTAAGCGTTCTCTTTCCCCTGTGGAGATTCATCTGTTTCAGGAAGGCCTGACTCCCCCCACTAGACCTTCTCTGGTGAGCCATGTGCCTTCAATTCTGGACGGGCAGAAAGGACTTGTCAGTGTTTCTATTTCTTCAAGCTTTAACTTCATACCAATCAATGTATGACAGACATGAGGCAGAGCCAGCTCCACGATGCCCCCCGATCAAGAGACAGGCCGCCCCCGGGAGCTGCAGTGGTGAATCCACACAGCATGAGTCCGGAACGAGGCTGGAAGTACAGCACTGCTTCAGGGGGCTCCAACGCTTACTCTGTACTTGGGCACCTGGTAACGCTGCAGTGCAGCCCTCCTTACTGGTTTGTCCCATTTCAGGATCAGAATCCATTCCCAGGCAATCTGGTTATTCCAGTTCTCAGAGTGTGGACCTCTGAGGGGTCCCGGAGGCGCCTTCAGCAGGGTCTGCAAGGTGAAATTTATTTACATAATCCACTAAGACACTCTCTGCAGTCTGCACTGTGTTGACATTTGCACAGATAGGGTCTCAGGTGAAGCCCTGGGCTGCTGTTTACGGTGTTGGCTAAAGAAGCCGCCAAGCTCACAGAGCACCAATCCTACTTGAATGAAAGAAGGACAGACAGGCTGTGGTTACTCAGGCTTGGGTATCTGATGGGCTAAATGAGCCAGTCACTTCCGGGGAAACAGTTTACTGTACTCATTGCCAAGGAGGAAATTCAAGCTTTCAAGCAAAAATCAGAATTCTGAACAACTGTATCCCCCTTGTGAGCTTGACTGCATCCAAGCACTTAAAAGATTCTCTTATGGGACTGGTGGTGTCCTGACATTCATGACTTTTAAGGATGAAACATGACATCTGAGGTGAGGATGACACGTGACGTCTGAGGTGAGGATGAGACCTGACATCTGAAGTGAAAATGGCATGTGCCAATAATGGGATCAGCATCCTGACGCAGGTGGGAAAATACTTCTGCTTCACATTAGTGGAAAAAGCAGGCTACAAACTATATACTTATACTTTGCTCTTCATTTTAAGATAACAATAATTCTCAAAGTTAGGCCATAGGTTAGGAATTCACATCTAGCTGGGACTCTTACACAGATAGCTTTGGTGACAACTTTTGATTGTTCCAGATTGCTGCCCTCACAGTCCTGGGTCATCACTAGGGCTCTGCAGTCAGGCTCTGAATAGCCAAGTGGGGTCTAGGAGGGAACTTGGAGCCAGAAGGCAGGTAGAGGGCAAGACCACTGTCCTCAGCATTGGGCACCCAGGACGTCTGGGCAAACAGAATGATGATAAAGTATGGCGAAGGCTTACTCTCTCCGTTTTTACTTCAAACAGCTGACGTGATAAATTCTTCATCAACGCAGAGTGGCTGGTTTGTACCAGAGAAACCTGAAGGGACAGGCTTATGCCCCTGATGCCAACTTTACTGTCTCTGTACACCGGCGATGCCCACACTGACAGCACTACTGAGTTACTAGAACCTGGACACCTACAGTGTCTGCCTACATCTGGGGGAGATGGGGGCACTGTGGAGCATGAAGGACAGCAAGGCTCCCCGCAGGTAGGTGGGGCAGCCCCGGTCCTCCTGCGGCCCCAGGGCTCTCCTCTAGCCTGTGCTGGTGGCACCCCTGCCTCTGACCACCACCCGTGATTGCCTGTCCCTGATGAAGGTGCCACAAGCGATACTGCCTTGAACTGAGGAGAACAAGAGCTGAAGGCTCCATGAAGTCTGAGACATTAATGCCTTCTCCAGCAAAGTGACAGATGGTGTAAGCTTGGGGTCCATTAGGAGGAGCGAGGAGCCTAGGAGAACAGTGATGAGTGCTTTGCTGAGAAGACCTGCCTGGCCTCTCAAGACAAGGCCTCTCTCCTCAGGAGGCTCCTCTCCTCATAATGCCCTCTCCTCACAAGGCCCCTCTCCTCACGAGGCCCCTCTCCTCACGATGCCCTCTCCTCACGAGGCCCCTCTCCTCACGAGGCCCTCTCCTCACGTGGCCCTCTCCTCACGAGGCCCCTCTCCTCACGATGCCCTCTCCTCACGTGGCCCTCTCCTCACGAGGCCCTCTCCTCACGAGGCCCTCTCCTCACGAGGTCCCTCTCCTCACGAGGCCCCTCTCCTCATGACGGCCTCTCCTCATGATGCCGTCTCCTCACGAGGCCCCTCTCCTCACGAGGCCCCTCTCCTCACGATGCCCTCTCCTCACGAGGCCCCTCTCCTCACGAGGCCCCTCTCCTCACGAGGCCCTCTCCTCACGAGGCCCTCTCCTCACGAGGCCCCTCTCCTCACGAGGCCCCTATCCTCACGATGCCCTCTCCTCACGAGGCCCCTCTCCTCACGAGGCCCCTATCCTCACGATGCCCTCTCCTCACGAGGTCCCTCTCCTCACGAGGCCCCTCTCCTCACGAGGCCCCTCTCCTCACGAGGTCCCTCTCCTCACGATGCCCCCTCCTCACGAGGCCCCTCTCCTCACGAGGCCCTCTCCTCACGAGGCCCCTCTCCTCACGAGGCCCCTCTCCTCACGATGCCCTCTCCTCACGAGGCCCCTCTCCTCACGAGGCCCTCTCCTCACGTGGCCCTCTCCTCACGAGGCCCTCTCCTCACGAGGCCCCTATCCTCACGATGCCCTCTCCTCACGAGGCCCTCTCCTCACGTGGCCCCTATCCTCACGATGCCCTCTCCTCACGAGGTCCCTCTCCTCATGATGCCCCCTCCTCATGAGGCCCTCTCCTCAGGAGGCCCCTCTCTTCACAATACCCTCTCCTCAGGGGCCCTTCTCACGCGATCCCTCTCCTCAGGAGGTCATCTGTAATGAAGGGCTCGGAGGTGGCTCTGGCCAGTACCTGAGCCCACACTGACCCTAGGAGTGCAGAGACGACTGTCATGCAGCCCCGGGGCTGAGACACCATGATCCCTCCTCTGCAGGAATGGCTGCTTCTCAGGGAGAACGTCCCGCCCATGGCGGCAGTGGGTGTACCTCCTGCAGGCAGCGTGAAGACGTGCCCCAAAGGGGACCCACAACGGCTCCATCTGCCGGCATGCACCATGCTTATACCATTAGATTCTGAGTGCTAGGCGCGATGGCCAGAATGACAGGGTGCAGGGCCCTCTGTGGAGAGTGCCAAGGGCAGAAACAGAGGGATGCAGACCGGCTCCCACAGTCCCATCTGAGGAGCATGCAGTCCTTATGAACAGCACTGGGAAGACAGACACTCACCCCTAGCTACTTCGACCCAGCTGCCCTCACCTCCTGGGGGCTGGGGGGACGGACACCTTAGTGAACACACGGGGTGACTGAGGGGCCGGCCCCATGGGCTTGAAGGCGCCACTCTAAGGACGGTGCTGGGGAGGGTCCTGCAAACACCCTGCCTCCAGCCCCCTAGGCACCAAGACTGCGCGGCTGGCCAGTGAGGGCACAGCAGCCTCCTGAGGAGCCCTGCAGGATCTCGCTTGGCCGTGATTCTACGGGCCACTTTGTGTCAAATGGTTTATTTTTCTTTACTCCCTATCCCCCGGCCCTGGGCTGGCTGGAGGGGCTGATGCTATTGCCGTTACAGACGTCAGTGGTCTACAAAAGTCAGAGCAAATCAAGCAGAACCATCTGCATCTGAGAACTGACAGACAGACCTACAAAACCGAGAGGCCCGGCCCCAGGACACCACACTAGGACGGGCTCCAAGTTCCAAAACATCCCACAGCACACAGGTCTGATGTTTCCGTGATCTGCACAGAAAGAAGTGCAGAAAAGAAGAAAACAGCATCACTTTTTACTCTCAGCTGGGTGTTCCTTTCTGGCTGAGGAGACGGGAGTAGCGAGTACGCATGGTCTGCACACACAAGTGTTTGCACACGCATGGGCATTTGCACAGACTGCACACATGACCATTGATACACACGTGCACGTCTGCATACATGTCGGTATCTGCACAGTTTGCACACATGTACACATTTGTACACAGACTCACGACACACTGGGAGGGAAGAGGTGAGAGTTACCTGGTCTACGTGGCAGAGAGCATTTCTCACCTGGGAGGAAACGAGATGTCCAGTTCATACAATCTGTCTTTGAAGACAGACAACTCTTTGTCAAATTCTAGAAGCTAAAGAAAAAAGATAAAAGAAAATACATCACTTTGTATTTCCTGAATGGAGGCTCCAAGAAGTTTCTGAGGGCCTGGGGTCTGTCTGTGCCACAGGCAGGGCCAAGCGTTTGGTGCACCATCCTCCCTACATACACCCCCACTACAGGGAGTCCCTGAGTTGTGTCTCCAGAAAGATCTGTGGGTGCCGGAAGTCTGGAGTTCGACTACTACCACTGTTCAAGGACGTGCCCGCTGGTGGACCACGCAGTGTTTATGTGACATGAGGGACACAGACTCTCAGCAGGAGAGTCGCCTGAGCAGGTACTACATCATGAGGCAGCACAGCCCGTCTGGAGCACAGGTACAGTCCACAGGGGGGAGACCAGCCCCAGTTCTGCCCGGGGTCTAAGCCACAGGCTGGGCCACACAGACTTGGAAAAACCGGCAGGCAGAGGCAATACAATGGCTGTGCACACACAGGGGGTCTAGCCTTGCCCGCAGGTCCTGCAAAGCTCATGCCCTGAGGCCCACACCACCCAAGCTCAGAGGGCCACCGCCAGCAGCACAGACCGCCGGCTTAGAGTGTGTGTCGCAAGGCACTCCTCGGCTTGCGCCCGTCCATCAGTCACGTCCACCTTGCAGCTGGGCTGAGACGCGGCATCAGAGCAAGCACCCCAAACCAGACCGTGTCCTCCTCTCTGTCACCTCACGAATCACTCCTGGGCTTGCAATCAGCAGGCATGTGCATGCTAATTACCGCACAAGAGGCTATACCTGAGCCTCCACCGCTGAGCCCACCACCGGGGTCATACTCATCCCAGCTCCACACACCCCCACCCAGCCCCCACTCCACATCAACTTACTATCAGTTACAGCAAAGTAACCTAAAGCAAAGTGTTCATCTGCACTCGGTGTGAACTAACACTCACTGAGCATCCTTTATAGTGGGATCAGAAGGGCTGAGCAGACAGTGGCGCTGCAAAGGCCACGCCGTTGGGCGTTTCTACACAAGGAATTTCAAATGGCATCCTGACAGAGTCCTGTGTGTCCCGTTCATTGGGAATGCCTCTGTGTGCAATGCATGAGCAGTATCCAGCTCTGGAAACGCTGGTGCCACAGAACGCGGTGTTCTCGTCCCAGTGAACGAGGCCCCGGCTTGTGTCTGAGCCCTTAATGACGGGCCTTGGCCAGAAGGCTGGACACTTCCCGGATGCACACAGACCTGGGCGTGACTTCTGTGTGGGCTTTCAACCTCAGGCCATGCCCTTCAGACCACCCACAACTGGGGAGGGGCAGGATAGCAGAGTAGGGGTGCATCTCCCTGGCTGGCCAGGCCCGCTCAGCTAATTCATGGCCCTTTCTGATGGAGGAGTTCATACACGCATCCTCAGGTCAGGTGCTCACAGACACTTCTGAGTGGGTTCTGGGCCCCACCCAGCCCCTAGGGTTCCTGGGGGATGGTCTGTGAAGGTGGCCCTGAGTAGCCGGTGGAGGTTATCGGGGCTCAAGAAGCTGTGAGGTGGGCCATGAGCATGGTGAACCCGAGCACCCGGGGGACGCCTGACTCCATGCTGAGGGCGGGAAGAAGGGCTGTGGGCAAGGCCACGGGGCGGGGGCAGCCTGAAGCTGCTGGGGGCGCAGAGGAGGAAAGTGGGCAGAGGAGGACGGGGAGCTGAGGCCGAGAGCAGACCAGGGCCCTGCTCACGACAGGTCCACACCAGAGCCTCCTTACCAGGACGGTCAACACACACAGGAAGTCAGACAGCCAAGACCCCCGAGTCCAAGGAAGACCCCCAGGGACATGAGACCCCCGAGCAGGGCCCAAGGACATGAGATTCCCGAGTCCAGCCCAGGGACATGAGACCCCCCAGTCAGGGCCCAGGGACATGAGACCCCCCCCCCAGCCAGGGCCCAGGGACATGAGACCCCCAGTCAGGGCCCAGGGACATGAAACCCCCGAGTCAGGGCCCAAGGACATGAGACCCCCCCAGTCAGGGCTCAGGGACATGAGACCCCCCAGTCAGGCCCAGGGACGTGAGACGCCCCCCCCCAGTCAGGGCTCAGGGACATGAGACCGCCCCCAGTCAGGGCTCAGGGACATGAGACCCCTCAGTCAGCGCCCAGGGACATGAGACCCCCCCAGTCAGGGCCCAAGAACCTAACACCCCTGACTATGGGCCCACTAGGGGCTGGGCCGTGGTGGGCAGGGCCTCTGCAGCCCCAACACCACCTGTGCTGTGCACCTCACTGCCAGGTGGCAAGAATGCAGGTGTTTCCGAGGTCTCACGACCAGCTCACAGCTCTGGGGATGCCTCCCAGGGGAGTGGAGGGCAAGCCGACGCCACCCCAATGTTTGCCTGTACGTGTGGGCATACATATTTGAGTACACATGTGCCCACACATATGAGTTCAGGCATGCATGTGTTTGAGCACATGTATTTCCATACGTGTGAGTACATGTGTGCATGTCTTTGTGTGCCTGCATATGTGTGTGCTCATACAAGTGAGTACATGTGAGCATACATCCATGTGAGCATGTGGGTGAGTACATGTGCCCATACACATGCATACATGTATGTTTGTGCCTGTGTATGCCCACACACGTGCGTATACGTGTTTGTACCTGTGTGTCCATATGTGTGTGTGCACATGACTGTATGCGTATGTATGTCTGTTCGCCTGTGTCCATACATGTGTGTGTGTCTGTATGAGTACATATGTCTGTGACTGTGTGTCCATACATGTGCATGTGTCTGCATGAGTACATGTGTGTTATGTGTCTGTGACTGTGTGTCCATATCTGTGTGTGTACATGTATGTGCCCCTATATGTGGGGGGCTGGTTTTCTTTTACCGGTTACTGAACGGTCCCCAGTTTGAATCATTCTCAAACAAAGACCTAAAGAAGTTCCCTGCTAACTTCTGGGGGGACTTAGCAGCTTGGCCGGGGCCTCCGGGCCTCTCCCAGGGCCGTCAGTGTGGCATCGTCCTCATGTGCAAGGCAACAACTGTGGCTGCGAAGAGGTTTGCTGGAACTTTCCAATTAACGAGCACATTGCACATGCATCCGTGAGCGCTCCACAGGCCTCAGAGTCGGTCATCAGAGATAGGACAGGCTAGTGGGGGACGAGCAGGGCCGGAGGGCAGGTGGGGGGATGAATGGGGGGCTGGAGGGCAGGTGGAGGGACAAGTAGGGGGCTGGAAGGCAGGTGGGGGAAAGAGCAGGGCCAGAGGGCAGGTGGGGGGCTGGTGGGGGGCCGGAGAGCAGGTGGGGGGAGGACCAGGGCCAGAGGGCAGGTGAGGGGCTGGTGGGGGGAGGAGTGGGGCCAGAAGGCAGATGGAGGGACAAGTGGGGGGCTGGAGGGTAGGTGGAGGGAGGAGCAGGGCCAGAGGGCAGGTGGGGGGAGGAGCAGGGCTGGAGGTCATGTGGGGGACTGGAGGGCAGGCAGGGGGCTGGGGGGCTGGGGGGCTGTGGGGGCACTGGAGGACCTACGTGTAGCAGCCCACTCCCTCCCATCCAGTCAGCCCCAGCCCAGGCCTGAGGGGCAGCCCTGGCTCCGAGGCGCCCACTTGTAAACCACAATCTGGGCGTCACGCACTCCAGACACCAGCCCGCATCCTGGGATGGGTGCGAGGGCTGACTGTCCGCAGGACCTTGCCTCCCTGTGGCCGGCCCAGCGGTGTGCCCCAGGCTCTAGAGACGTGGGGCGGGAAGCTGCCCCTGTGGTCTCTGGTGAGAAAACTGGACAAGCAAGGTTCTCATTGAAAATTACAACGCATGTCTGCTGGGCTGATTGTTTGTATCTCTGTGAGGTTTTCCACAAACGTGATAACCAATTCCACATGAATCTCAGGCATTCTTCTTCTTGATTACAGAGTAAGAAGCGGCGCCAGCCGGTTGGGGACAATGACGGAACAGCTGCACATCGTGTGCACCTGTCAGAAGCTGTCCCTGCTGCACAGATTCCACCGTCGCTGCAGACGCGGCGCGGGCAGAGCAAGAAGAGCCCAGAAAATCAATGCGTCTTGGACTGAGCAGTTGCTAAACACAGAAAACATCTCTATCCAACAGGCCGTGCTGAGAAAATTCCTAAGCCCTGCCCTGGGACGGCCACAGAAAATTTAATCTCTCCAAAGCCTCACCAGGGCACTCCATCCTGTACCCTGACAGCCACACTTATAATTAATTATACAATTTCGATGGGGCTATCGACTCAACAAAGCTATAAATCATAGAAAAAGTCAATAAGCATGGACACGTTCAATCATGTCCCACCAACGATTCCTACTCTTAAAATACAATAATTATTTCCAGGAGCCAGCTCGAATTAAATTTCTGTCAGGTCGGTACAAGTGTGGTGATGACGGATGTGATGGATTTTGGGGGTGAGCCGCACAGACACATCCGTCCCGAGGGCAGGTGTTTGAGCCGGGGGCCAGGCGCGGCGTGCGTGGCCAGGCCATGAGAGCGCGCCTGTCTCCACTGGCTCCTCAGGACGTTCGTCTTCTATCGGGGCTGCCCGTGTGAGGGTGACCGCGGTGGTTCTCTGTGTCCCGTGCATGTGGGACAGGGCAGGGCACGGGCACACATGGGCGCCAGGGGCACCTCTCAAGTGCCGGGGTCCACAGCAGCTGGATGCGGCGCTGCCACACACACCGCCTGCGCGGTCGATTCCTTGGAGCAGAGACCCAAGGGTCAGGGCGTGGAGGGGCCACAGCCAGCTCCAGGTAGGCCCCAGGGAACAGGGCACACCTGGGGGGCCCTGGGGAGCTGGCACACATCTGGGGGCCCCGGGGAGCTGGCGCACATCTAGGGGGCCCTGGGGAACAGGGTGTACATCTGGGGGGAGCTGGGCGCACGTATGCTCAGCACTCACCGCAGTGCCGTTGTTGTCTTGGAAAACCTCCTGGTTGAAGTAGTCAAAGAGCTTCTTTTCCAACTGGAGCATGACCTGCAGAATCAAAGGTGGCGGGTGAGCGCAGTGGGGGGTACCAGCATGTGTGCATGGCCCTCTGTGACCTCACTTGCTCTCGGACCCTCACTTCTCCCACTGCTCCTCTGAGCCCCCCACCCTGGAGGCCTTGGTGGCCAAAGGTGGCCTGTCGGGTCTGCCCTGTGGGGGCCGGCTCCTCAGAGAGCCTGACTGTGGAGGCCACACTGCTCCCCGCTGTGAGCAATCGAAGCGTGTGCCCATCACAGAGAGGACCACTCTGCGGTGTCCAGCCCTTCCTGGGCCTGGGCCACGGACCAGCACAAGTGTGCGACCACATCCAGTACATGCAGACTGGCATGCATATTGCCAAGGAAGTTCACGTGTGCCACCACACCCAGGGCACACGGACCAGCACATGTGTGCTGGCACACCCAGTACACACAGGGGCCTACCTTCCGGTCATTGTCCGACTCTCGAAATATCAGCTTCACGACTTCGTTGGTGTTGGCAGCCCGGATGGTCTGCATGGTGGCTTTTGTACAGAGAGTCTGTGGAAAGACACAGAGAATCAATCGCAGGCAAGGGCTGGCCAGAGAAAGGCAGGGCCCAGTGGTCACTTGGCAGCAATAAGAACGCGGAGTGAGGACTCCAGGCAGAGGGGCTGTGCATGCCACAGGCAGCCGCACAGGAAGGGCACCCCAGCCCTGCTCCCCACGCACCTGCCCAGCTGGCTCCCCGTCCCATCAGCTCCCAGCCTGCTCCTGGGCTGTGGACTTAGCATCCACCGAGAAGGTGCCACAAGGCGCTCCCAGTGCAGTGCCTTCCTACCCTCCTTGTAAGCAAAGCACAGCACGGAACAGTTTAAAGAACTGCAAAATTGCCTGCAGATAAGAGAAGGGCAGGACTCATGGTGAGTCACCAAACTGTCCTGAGAAAGGAACCAGCCACCAGCCAGTCGGTGAATGCCAGGACGCCAAGAGTCTGGCTCCTCACCCTCCACCATCCACGTCCCTGGCATTCCCTCATAAGCAGATGTGGCATGTACCCTGGGGAAGGTCTGCACGAGACCTTGTTAAGCACAGTCCACGCAGGCCCGGCAAGTGCAGTGGGTGAGGGTGGGTGACACACCCTGTGGTCCACAGAAACCAGCTTATTGGGCTCCTCGGGGGGGGCAGTGCACCCTGGCAGGCCAGGGCAGCAGGAAGGACTGATGAGCAGTGGCCCTGCTCAGCTCCCAAGAGCGCCAGGTCATGCACCAGGGAGCTGAGGGGCAGCAGTGCCCGTGGCCTGAGGTGGGGGCGCAGGTGAACAGCCTCAGGACCCACACTCTCTGCGTGTGCAATCAGCTGAGGAGCAGCAGGCGGGGGAGCGGGGCAGATGGCACGCCTCCATGGGGACATGGACCATCAGGAGGCCAGTGTGCAGCTACACCATCCACGAGGGGTGGACCAGTCTGACAACCAACACACGGCCATCAACTCGCTCACTGTTCAGCAGGCGGGTCAGAAAGCTCTTCCTGTCTGAACCTCGTGGGGAAGGAGGAGCTTTCTCATGCAGGGGTAAGGGGTTCCCAGAGACCAGGACCCCACCAGGGGGAGGAGATGAGGCCTTGGGGCAGCTGCAGCTCTGTGAGCTTGAGAGGAGTTATGAAAACTCAGAACAGTTGAGAATCGGAATAAATTTAACAAAAAAAAGTGCAAGACTCGTACCCCAAAACTACAGAATACTGCAGAGAGAAATTAAGATGGAAGTAAACTCTGAGGCATCCTGTGATCATAGATTCGAAGACTCAGTATTATCAAGATGGTAATTTTCCCACAATTAATCTACAGATTCAACACAATTGCTATCACAGGCCCAGTAGGTGTTTTTTTTTCTTTTTGTGGAAACAGATGAGCTGATTCTAAAATTATATAGAACTGCAAAGGTCATGGATAACCACTGTTAAAGAAGAACAAAGTTGGAGGATATACACTGTTTTCAGAACTTACTATCAAGCCAGGGAATCGAGAGCCGGTATTGGTACCAGAATGGGCACGTGGACCAAAGGAACTGAACCAAGAGTCCAGGAATAAACCCTCACATCTGAGGTCAACCAGTTTTCGACAAGGGTGCTAGGACAATCCAGTGGGGACAGAACACTCTTTTTAGCATGTGGTCCTGGGAAAATAATACCTGTACATGCAAAAGAATGACCTTAGATCCCTGCCTCACACCATATACATAAATACAGACCTTAGATCCCTGCCTCACACCATATACATAAAAACAGACCTTAGATCCCTGCCTCTCACCATATACATAAAAACAGACCTTAGATCCTTGCCTCACACCATATACATAAAAACAGACCTTAGATCCCTGCCTCACACCATATACATAAAAACAGACCTTAGATCCTTGCCTCACACCATACATAAAAATAGACTCAAGACAGATCTTGGACCTAAATGTAAAACTGTGAGACTTCTAGAAGAAAACACAAGAGAAAAATCTCTGTGACCTTGGGTTGGGCAAACGGTACTTACATAGAACACCAAAAACATGCTCCATGAAAGGGAAAAAATGAAAAATTGGACTCCATCAAAATTAAAAATTTTTGGTTTCAAAAACTACCGTTAAGAAGATGAAAAGACGAGCCACAGATTGGAAAAAATATTTACAAAATATCTATTTGATAAAGGACTTGTGTCTAGGTGTAAAGAACTCTTACAACCCACCTGACAAACAACTCAATCAATCAGCAGGCAAAGGACTCAGATATGTCACCCAAGAAGACACACAATGGCCAACAAGCCATGAGAAGATGCTCGACACCATCCGTCCTCAGGGAGACGCAATCCAACCACACCGAGACACCACCTCACACAGACCAGAATCCAAGCCAGGTGATGACAAGGGGGGAGGCTGGCGTGCACTGCTGCTGGGAGTGTACATGGTGCAGCCGTCCTGCTCATGCAAAGACCACATGCCATGAGTCCATCCACACGAAATGTCCAGAAAAGGCAATTTATAGACACAGAAAGCAGACAAGTGGTTGGCTGGGGCTGGGTGGGAGCAGGGACTGACCCCAGGGGCTAGGTGGGAGCAGAGACTGACCCCAGGGGCTGGGTGGGAGCAGGGACTGACCCCAGGGGCTGGGTGGAAGCAGGGACTGCCCCCAGGGGCTGGGTAGGAGCAAGGACTGTCCCCTGGGGCTGGAGAGCGCTGTCTGGGGGACAGAACAGCCTAGGCTGTACTGTTGCTTGCATATAAATTATACCTCAATAAACCTGTTAAAAAAATAAATGATTTTTATTTAAAAAATTTAAAAGAACCACTACAAGATAAGGGTTTTTAAGTTGTCAACTAATTCTGCCTTAAAAAAAAAAAATTCCCTGAGGGAAATCTGAGCACCATGGCCAGTCCACGCAGACTGCTGCTGAGGCATACTAACATGACCCCCCAGAAGAGCCGGCCTTGGGGTCAGAACGAGGCTGGGCACAGAGGTCTGGGCTCTGGGGAGGACCCCGAGATGGAGTGTTTAGCCTAACACCCTCCACCCCTCTGGTGGCACGCTCTGGCTGTGGTGTGAGGAGGGACACCCCCGGGCTGTGAGCCTCGTGGGCCCCTTCAGCAGCCCTGCTGCCTCCCACCCTGGGCACGGAATCCCAGCCTCCGGTGGGCCTGGCGTGAGCAGTGGCTGCCGGGCTCTGGGCAGCAGTGACGGCTGCCCACCAGATGTTCCCAAGCTGCCTCAGGCTACAGGCACTGGCGTGCAGAGCACAGACCTGCTAATCAGGTCAACCCCCAAAGTGGCTTTTGGACTCATGTGTCACAAGTCAGTCTGGTTGCCTTCAAACAGACCCTGGATTAGAGCAAGCACCCAAACACCCGGGCTCTGAGCCTTCCTCCTCCTTCCCGGGTCTCTGAGGTCGGGTTCCCATCCAGATGCTAATGTGCTTAAGTGGCTTAAGCAGCTCTCCCCTGAATGGGGGGCCAGGGGCAGGCAAACGGCCATTGTCACCTCCTAGGACCAACGCAGGAAATTCAGTTTGTCTCCAAAGGCATCTGCTGGAAACCTTAAAAACTGCTCCCAAAGGATAAAGATCTGAGCAGCTGAGGGTGGAGGGGAGAGGCCCACGTGCCACCTTTCAGCCCCCCTCCCAGGGTACCGCATTCACAGGCTCTAAAGAAGTGATGGCTGCTCCGGGCGCCGGCCAGTGGTCTTTCTCCTGCCTTTCAGCCCGCAAGTCGCGGGCACTCATGCAGAAAAGTCAGGGCCGAGGCCTTTCCGGCTCGCCTACTCATGAAAGGGATTTTTCTCTTTTGAAAGGAGAAAAAGTACCCAAAGTGCCACTTGTAAGAAGCCGTCTAAGACTTATTTCCCTATCAGCAGCCTCACGAAGGGAGCGCACAAGGGCAGCCTGGTGCATTGTCTGCCTGCCACGCGAGCGGGTGAGCGCTGGGCTTCCCGGAAGGCGTGGCAGCCTGGCATCATGCAGGCCCACCTGTTGGGTGCACACGGCAGGACCGTGTTCTGGACCCGGCCCGTGCAGCACTCACAGCCCGGGTGGCTCACAAAAAGCTGCGCAGCAGTGGTGACTGAGCCTGGGGACATGTACGCGTCCATCACCCCAGCAATCATCACACTGTGCCCACGGCCCCATCCAAACTTCACTGAAGATGCACAACCTCTCAGGCCCTGACAGCAGGGCCGCTTATGTTCTATCTTAAAGAACCTGCTTACAAAGCCAGCAGGACCATCCTGTAACCTGATGCTTAGCGGCAAAAGGGAGCCAACATCCCAAATTCTGTGCTCATCCTTCCTTCCCTGCTCCCTACTAACCTCATCACGTCCGTAACCATCCTAGACGAGGCGGCATTTACCCTGCTTGTTTCTCAGATCTACAGACTGTTCAAGGCTAAGCGCTGTCTGCTCCACGAGCCTTCTGGCCAACCCCGCACTCCGGAGGCGCATCCAGGCGCTTGCAGCTCACTCACTCCTTCTGGGTCCTCGGTGCAGCCTCGCGGCTTCTCATCCCTGGGGCCCACAGATGCGGCTGTCCAGTCGGCCTGCCCCACGGAACTGTGTACACGCACACTCCCACACGACTGTACCTGCGCAAAGCCTCTCGGGACGCACCCAGGTGTGGAACTGTGACTCGGGGCCAGATGGCACTGGTGGTTTCCAAGCGCCACCTCAGCCTGCCTCCTCCATGATGCCAACCCTGGTTTGGAAAATGGGTGTCACTGTGGTCTTGGTTTACGCTTCCCAGAAAATGTTCATTTCCTTCTTCTGTGAAATGCCTGCCATGTCTTTAGGTCTTTTCCTACTAAACTGCAGGCGGCAGTGGGCTTGGTTTGTTTTGTTTTGTTTTGTTTTGTTTTGTTTTGGTTTTACGTATTCTGGCAGCTAGTCCTTCAGTATCTTACACTCCCCCCCACCCAACGTTAACAACAGTCCGTGCCAATGTGTCCCCATCGGCATGAAGTTTGCTGCTGTGTTTGATGGAGACGCTCTTTATGGGGTTTGGTTCCCACCCTCGTTCCAATGATACCAGCAGTTCTTTTCTTTTAAGTTAAACACAGGTGTTGACTTTCTACAGAAAGAATACAAGGTTGTCCCCCTTCAATCTGCTGATGCAGCGCATTCTTTGGTCACAACGTACAGTCTTCTTACAAACGTCACTGGTGGCTTCCCACCCGTGTCCACTGCCTCAGGAGGTGACGCCTGCGCCCTCCTCACCCACCTTGGTTACACTGATCGCCCTGATCTCTGAGTCAGCTGAGCTCACCTGCCGGTAAACTGGGCCTGAGCTTTCTCTGTGTAACAATTTTACAGATTTAACTTTGCTAACAGTGACAGGACCAACTATAAATTTACCAGCGGGACATTATCAACATTATCCTCCTGTCCTTCATCTTCGCTGGTCGGCAGTCACACCCTCTTTGTATTTCTAACTTTTCATGATTTTTTTCTTCTATGATGACACACTTTGAAGCACTTGTTTGGACATCAGCATTTTACTCACTCCCCCACCCCTCACTCTCTCACTCCCCCACCCACTCACTCACTCCCCCACCCTCTCTCTCACCCACCCACTCACTCTGTCACTCTCATTCACTCACTCCCACTCAATCCACACTTATTCACTCACTCAGTCACTCACTCAATACTCACTCACTCACTCACTCACCGAGTGAGGAGACAAGGAGAGATGGTCCTGCTCTCATGGAGCATACGGTCAGGGAGAGAAGACAGTGCACACAAGTGAGAACAACATGGGCTGGCTGACAGGGGTGGCTGGTGGCTCTGGGCTGAGGGAGGTCCAGCCGTGCTCCAGGTGCTTGAGAAGGGCCAGAAACCAAAGAGGGGACAGAGCGGCTCTTAGAAGGCGGGCTGGGCCCCAAGATCCCTGTGTGGATACTTTCCTCTGACCCCCCACCATCAGCTGCCTTCCCTGCCCTGCATTCAGGGCACCCCGACCTCTGGCCTCAGTTGGGGCCAGTGTGCGAGGGGGGAGGATCGAGGCCGGGCATTCCCTCCATGCCCTTGCACAGCACCCTGGGCTGCTAGCTCCTGTCCTGCAGTGGACTGCTTGTCCTCTCCATCCTCAGGTTCCGGTACGTGCCCCCCATCTCTCCAGGCTCCGAGCTGTGAGAGCCCGCCTTAGAAGTGGTTCTCCATGAAGCTGGCATTCAACCACAGGTTCCAGTATGTGCCCCTGATGCCTCCAGGCTCCAAGCTGTGAGAGCCTGCCTCAGTAGTGGTTCTCCATGAAACTCGCATCACATGACCCAGGGTGAGCGCACAGTGGGCTTATTACCCTCTGGCCATGCTCCACGTGGGGTCCACAACACCCCCGTCAAGCTGCAGAAGCATGAGGACACCCAGGCAACACTCCCCGAAGGCTGCAAAAGGAAAGTTCTGATTCGAGGGAGACACAGAGCAAAGGTCCCAGAAAAATCTTCCTGGAAACAGCGGGCTTGAAGGAAGGGCCACTCCCTGCTACGGCGACATGGTCCAATTCCACCTGATATTCCCTGGTGACAAACGTGTTCTTGTTTCTCTGGAACAGAAAACGCAAGCTGTCGGGGGGTGGCCTGAGCACCTTCCTACAACCGAGGTCATCTGTCCTGCAGCTGGCCTCCCCGAGACCACAGGGGCCACTCCCAGCTCCCGGCCAGTGGTGCCCACGCCTCCAGCTCCCGCCTGCTCCTCCAGGGTGGACGCACCAGAGGGTAGGTGGGAGGCCGCTGATGTCACCGCACCTGCTGGGCCAATAGCAGCCTGGTGTCAGCAAGCCCCCAGTCACACAGCCCAGCACTCTGGCTGCAACCCTGCACCATGACTGCTGCACCAAGGGGGCCGGGGCAGCCTGGGGCAGAGGGTAACCTATGAGGCCTCCAGATGCCGCTCTGTCTGGCGATGGCACTCAGGGAGGGGTGCATGGCTGCTGGGAGGCCTGACCAGTGCTTGATGACTGCACACAAGGAAGCAGGTCTAATCCTGCCTTTCATCAGCAGGTTAAAACCCACAGTGCCAGGTGTCCCACAGGCTGTGTAACCACAGAAAGCTTCCGCAGGCTCTTCAAAGACCTGGGAGCGGTGATTACCTTCTCTTCCTTCCTCAAGAGCAGATTCTCCTCTACCCTCAACATGAGGAGTAAAACAGCGAGTTTCAATTAACAAAGTAAAACTGAACCACAAAACCACCCTACCCCCAAGCTTAAGCATACTCTGGATGGTGGGCCGTTACTGAAGGAAATGTTCACACTCCTTTCTACAGAAGAAACCATCGCCAAGACATTAGATTCTTCTTCTCTTCCCCCTAGATGGAGAGCTCTTGCAGGGAATAACACCGCGAGGCCCACACCGGCCTTCACTCCACAGGAGAGCAGAACCAGAGGCATCCCGAGTCTCCGCCTGCTCGGCAGGTTCTGGGCTTGGTTCTCCTTGGCCACTCAACGAACACACGATCGAACGAAGAGAATGCACCTGCCCACCCACAGCGCAGCATGTCTGTCTGCACAGAGCATCCCCACTGGACAGACAGATGAAGAGGAGAATGAATAAACACCGTGGAGCCCCACCTGCACGCCCACTGACCACGGTGCAGCATGTCTGTCTGCACAGGACGCCCCACTGGACGGAGGGGTGAACGAACGAACCCTGAGCAGAGCGGAGACCCGCCGGCCACCACAGCACGTCCGCCTGCACCACACCTGCTCGCTGAGGCCCGGTCCCCACTGGGCTGTGGGCGGGGCTGCTGGATGGGCTTGGGATACATCTGACCAATTTTTCACGCCCATCCCTCTAAATGTCACCCCGCTCCTGAGCTTTTATCCCTCTGACAACTTGGCACAGAAAACATGCAACCCTCTGACAGCAGGAAATCAAAGACAAAGGCTGAGGCACAAAGGGTCCGAGCGGCTGGCTCCTGAGCTCAATGACGGCAGAGAGGGCTTGAGGACTGGGCTCTGAATGGCATCCTCACAGCTTCACATCAGGGGCTGTCAGTGATAAACCTCGGCAGACACGACCCATCAGGTCGATGGGAACCACAGCCTGAACAACGTGGCTCACCCTGGTCCCATCAAGCCCACTGCTGTCACAGGCTGCACTGCGGGAGAGAAGCACATATGCTGCTAGACATCAGTCCTGCCCCCAAGATGATGCGCCCGCCACTCAGAGCAGAGCTGGTTGGTCCCTCTGTGACGGAGGCTTCCCTCTGCCCCACACGACACAGGGCAAGGTGCCGGTGGGAGGGGTCCTCAGGGTGTCTGCCCACACAGGACGCTGCTGGGCCACACCTCCCAGGAAGCGGACTAGGTTATGGAGATGCACTCCTGCCTCTGAGAGCTGCCGGCCCTCTTGTACAGACAACACACAGAGTACCTGCACGGCCGCACCAGCCACAGGACACAGGCCATCTCAGAAGCCAGGGTGTGAGCTGGCTACGGGCCACCCACAGGAGACAGAGTGCATGCTGGGTGTGGACCACTCTCAGAAGCCAGGGTGCATGCTGGGCATGGGCCACCCTCAGGAGCCAGAGTGCATGCTGGTCGTGGGCCACCCTCAGGAGCCAGAGTGCACGCCGGCCGTGGGCCACCCTCAGGAGCCAGGGTGCACACCTGGTACAGCCGCCCTCAGGAGCGAGGGGTGCACACCTGGTATGGCCACCCTCAAGAGCCAGGGTGCATGCTAGGTGTGGACCACCCTCAGAAGCCAAGGTGCATCTGGGCATGGCCACCCTCAGGAGCCAGGGTGTAAGCCTTGTACAGCCGCCCTCAGGAGCCAGGGTGCATGCTGGGCGTGGGCCACCCTCAGGAGTCAGGGTGCACACTGGCTGTGGGCCGCCCTCAGGAGCCAGGGTGCGCACCTGGTATGGATGCCCTCAGGAACCAGGGTGCACGCTAGCCGTGGGCTGCCCTCAGGAGCCAGGGTGCATGCTGGCCATAAGCCACCCTCAAGAGACACGGTGCACGCTGGCCATGGACCACCCTCAGGAGCCAGGGTGCGTGCTGAGCCTGGGATGCCCTCAGGAGACAGGGTGCATGCCCGGTATGGCCACCCTTGGGAGCCACAGCTTTTCTACTAGAACTGGAACCCAAAGCCTTGCTGAGTGGCGCTGAACACACCCCCTGCCCACGCTCCTGCCCACCATGTCCGCTGGCTCCCCGTGCCATCCTGGCAGGGTCTCCGGACCACACTCCTCTCTCAGAGGACTACCACCTGGAAACAAGCTGTCTGGGTGGGATATCAGCTGCTAAGTTAAAGGAAGACATTGCTGAAACCAGCCCGACCCTCACTCTGTGGCCCTGCGCTGCTGGTGTGGGGTGTCACGTCCCCTTGGATGAGGACACCTGACTCTCTTGGCCCGGGGGGTCCAGAGGCTTGGTGGGGTGGCCCGTGCTATGTGGCCCAGTGGACACCACACCAAGACCAGCACAGCAGAGCTACCATCCACTGGGGCCTGGGTCCAGCCAGCCCACCTCACACCGTCAACCCCCAGAGTAGTCTGTCTCCCCGTCTTTTATAACCAGATTCCTGGGGTGTCCCTTCTCTGCCCCCCTCCCCCAGGAAACCAGCATGGAGTCCCTCGATTAGCCCATGCCATGGCGCAGAATCTGTGCGTGGAAGTGGCTCGTGGTTGACTACAGGCGTGTCAGCCAGGAGCCACCCACTGCCCTACCTTTCTTCTCATGATCCTGTTATTTATTTCTGGTTACATTCTAGCCATAGAAACACATAACACGAAAGAATTATACATGAAAACCCCACACAACGTTCCTCCTGAAGCAGTGATTAAAGAGAGAAAAAGAAAAGGCCCTATACAGATGGTTAACAAAGCAGATATGGGTACTTCATATAGGTTTTCCTTAACACGAGTTAATGGAAAATCATTACCTTTTAAATACAAATGGTTCAAACGACTCTAGAAAACGGAACTGACTCTGGAGAATAAACATGATCTTTTATGCTACAAATAATCCTCCCAGAAATGCTGAGCATTAATATAAATTTGTTCTTTACGGTAGCACCCGCTACTAAATCAACATAACGATCACACTTGGGAAGAAGGGTGACTACGAGCCAGCGGGAAATACTCTTCTGCTCCGGACTCACAGACATGCGGCCCAGACCCCGCTCACAATCCAGGGTTAAAGCTTCACCCCAGACGGCTGAGTCCCACCAGTCAGTCAGCACACGGAAGTTCCATTTAAACACTGGGCTTGGCAGCACAGCTACAAGGGTTCAATGTGAAGTTCTGACACGCAGACCTGTCCTTCCACTCTTGCTCTTGTTTAAAAACAACAAACCGACCAACAGCTTGGTCAGTGCGCCGCCCTATGACGGCCCCTCCGAGGCCGGGCCCACCCATCAGAACAGACACTTTCACGTCACAGAAACAGCATGTCCCATCCCACAGATGTCCCCAGCCCGAAAGGACTGGGATGCGAGGGGTCAGCCCCTGTCCCCACAGTGCAGTGGTGAACTGAACTGCCGAGTGCGGAGGCCCCTGATGCTGGTGAAGCCTAAGTCAGGGCAGGAGCCTGTCTACTCTGGTCCCAGTCATTGTGGAAAATCCTCTTGTTGTTCTGAGGTGCTGCTGAGTCAGCTCCGACTGATAGCGGCCCTATGCACCACAGAACGAAACACTGCCTGGTCCTGCACCATCCTCACAATCGTTACGCTTGTGCTCATTGTTGGAGCCACTGTGTCAGTCCATCTTGTTGAGGGTCTTCGTCTCTTTTGCTAACCCTCTACTTTACCAAGCATGATGTCCTTCTCCAGGGACTGATCCCTTCTGACAACACATCCAAAGTATGTGAGACACAGTCTCGCCATCCTTGCTTCTAAGGAACATTCTGGTTGTACTTCTTCCAAGACAGATTTGTTCATTCTTTTGACAGTCCATGGTATTTTCAATATTCTTCGCCAACATCACAATTCAAAGGTGTCAATTCTTCTTCGGTCTTCCTTATTCATTGTCCAGCTTTTGCATGCATATGAGGCAGCTGAAAATACCACAGCTTGGGTCAGGTGCACCTCAGTCCGCAAGGTGATATCTTTGCTTTTCAACACTTTAAAGAGGTCTTTGGCAGCAGATTTGCCCAATGCAATGCGTCTTTTGATTTCTTGACTGTTGCTTCCATGGGTGCTGATTGTGGATCCAAGTAAAATGAAATCCTTGACAACTTCAATCTCTTCTCCGTTTATCATGGTGTTGCTTATTGGTCCAGTTGTGAGGATTTTTGTTTTATTTATGTTGAGGTGTAATCCATACCAAAGACTGTGGTCTTTGATCTTCATCAGTAAGTGCTTCAAGTCCTCTTCACTTTCAGCAAGAAAGGTTGTGTCATCTGCGTAACGCAGGTTGTTAAGGAGTCTTCCTCCAATCCTGATGCCTCGTTCTTCTTCATATAGTCCAGTTTCTCGGATTATCTGCTCAGCATACAGATTGAATAGGTATAGTGAAAGGATATAACCCTGACGCACACCTTTCCTGACTTTAAACCACAGAGTATCCCCTTGTTCTGTCCGAAAAACTGCCTCTTGATCTATGAACAGGTTCCTCATGAGCACAGTTAAGTGTTCTGGAATTCCCATTCTTTGCAATGTTATCCATAATTTGTTGTGACCCACACAGCTAAATGCTTTCACATAGTCAATAAAAGAGGTAAACATGTTTCTGGTATTCTCTGCTTTCAGCCAAGATCCATCTGACATCAGCAATGATATCCCTGGTTCCATATCCTCTTCTAAATGCGACTTAAATTTCTGGCAGTTCCCTGTCGAGGTATAGCTGCAGCTGCTTTTGAATGATCTTCAGCAAAATTCTGCTTGCGTGTGGAAAACCCTAGCCCGCTCACGTTGCCAACAACGGCCAAAGAGGGCAGCTCTGTGCCTCTCAAGCCACGTTAGAGACTGTCGATAGAGAGCTCAGAACTGGGGCAAACGTCTCCTGCGGATGCAGCTTTCTCAAAGGCACTGGTGGAAGGGCAAGAAGCGCCTTCAACAGGGACCCCCTTCCACTACACACGAGGGTCCGGCCTGTGTCCTGGGTTCCCACACCCACTGCTCAGTGCTATACCAGCCACACGGAGTCCTGCTGCAGGCAGGCGGGTGGCTGAGGTCGGGGGGACGGTGGGGGCTCGCTCCAGACAGGGAGGGGTTGCAGTGTGGGAGCTGCGCTTGGCTCCTGGGAATAGGCATGGGGGTAGGCACACAGCCAGCACTCCCGCCTGCTGTGCCCCTGACCTGCCTCCTGCCTCCCCCCGGCCTGTGCCCAGCGTGTGTTTGGGTGACAGGCTGAGGGCAGACTCATGATGGTTCAGCCAGGTGACAGGTGCGTGCCCCATGGCCCTATGTTGGTCACGCCCACCACAGCACAAAGACCAGGGCCTCCCAAGGGCTGTCAGGGCAGGGACGGGCGACGTGACATTCCTGGGGGGCCAGGGAGCCCTTGCTCCTCCTGAGGACACACTGCTCCCCGGGTGGGGGGTGTGCAGGGCTCACCCCCTCCCACAGCCACAGAGTCTTCTCACGTCCAGGGAGCCAGAAACCTATCAGAGCCAATCAGAAAGGCGCTCTCTGTGTCTAGGCAGCCCAGGGCCCTCTGCTGCCACCAGTGCCACCCTCTCCAGGGGCTACTCGTCTGGGGGGTGCTCCCTCCAGGACCCCGTTCTCCACAGGCCCAGGTGGCGCGTGAACATCCACCTTGTCAGCAATGGCCAGCTGCCTCTCGAAGAGCAGCTGACCCTCCCAAAAACGCATGCACCTCTGTCACCGCCAGGAGTAACGGATGCAGGTGTGGCAGCTGCGGGATGGGCACTCCTGGCACTGCTGTCACGGTTGCCGAGCACAGCTGCCGGCACCACCACCCAGCACCCGGGACAGGCACAGCCGCACGCGAGCAGTCTCGTGAATGAGCTCAGTGACACGGCCTGTGAGATGCGCTTGATGGCTGTGTGTAATCCGTGTGTGTTCAGCTCGGCGCTTCCAGCTTATTGGTTCCGGTTGGAAATCCTGCTGAGAATTTGCATTTTCAACAAGTTCCTGGCGATGCTAATGCTGCTGGTCAGGGACCAATTCTGAGAAACACAAGTACAGCAGTGGTTCTCAAAATTTCACCTGGGGATCTTGTTAAAATGTAAATTCTAATTCAGTACCTCTGGGGGTGGAGCCCTGGTGGCGAAGCAGTTAAGAGCTATGGCTGCTAACTAAAAGGTCGGCAGTTTAAAGCCACTAGCCGCTCCTTGGAAACCCTGTGGAGCAGACCTACTCTGTCCTACAGAGTCGCTATGAGTTAGTACCCACTTAATGGTAACGGGGTTTTTTTTTTTTTGGTTTTATATCTGGGGTGGAAATGCAAATGGTTCAAAGCCCCGGTTCAACTATGGCATCAACAGTGCCGTGTGTGATCTGCATCTGTGCCTCAGTTCTGCTCGGTGGCCTTGTCTACATCCCTCTGCAGCTCTGGAGGCAGCAGATGGCTCCGGGCCGCACCTTTCCACACCACCCCCAGGGAAATCCTACACGTGGGCACGGCGTTCACACCCCCCCAGCACTTTCACACATGGGTACAGCGTCCACTCCCCCCCCAAGCACTTCCACAAGTGGGCACGGCGTCCATACCCCCCACCTAGGACCTCCACATGCGGGCAGGGCATCCACACCCCCCGCAGCACCTCCACACGTGGGCACAGCACCCACCCACCCCTAGGACCTCCAGACACGGACACGGCATCCACACCCCCCCCAGCACCTCCGCACGTGGGCACAGCACCCACCCACCCCCAGGACCTCCAGACGTGGGCACGGCGTCCACACTACCCCCAGCACTTCCACACAAGGGTGCAGCATCCACGTTTCACCTGGGAATCATACGCCAGTGGGGCGACGAGGCTCCACCCGGAAGTCGGGTCAGCCGCACCCTCGATTTCTCCCTCATGGAGGTATCCACCCAGTTTGTGGGCAGGCAGGAGGGCAGGCAGCGCTCGGGTAATTTACTGTTGCCACCAGGAGCCGGCTCATGGGCTCATGGTTTGGAGGTGGATCTAATTAACCTCCAATGAATCTTGCTAGCGAGTGGGGCGGCTCCCTGCAGGCGCCGTGAACAGCCCAAGCAACAGGGTCAGTGCTGGCCCACCCCACTGTGAGTGAGAGCAGTCGGGCCCACAAGGAAACCCAGAGCGACAAAGAGCTGTCAGGGAAAGAAGCCAGAGGGGAGGACCACCTATGCTCTCCCTCCCATGGCTGCTCCGAACAGCTGCATCTGCACTCAGATGGAGTTCAGCAGAAAGAAATGCAAGGGGCCTGACGTTTGGACGCCTGCATGCAGGAGGTCTGGGAAACGTCCACACAGAGCAACCCTCAGACCAGCTGGCTGCCCCAGGCCCACGTGTGTGCCAGGCCCGCGTCCACCCCAGGCCCACGTCCGCCCCACGTCCGCGTCCGCGCCAGACCCGTGTCCACCCAGGCCTGCATCCGCGCCAGGCTTGCGTCTGCACTCCAGTGTGGTGCCCTGAGCACCCTCATGGGCTCCCCATGGCCCACAGCGTCTCCCCTCCCACCATCTGAGTCCCACAGAAACGTTTTGTGGATGCTTCTCTTTGGTTTCCACAAAATTTCTACGGATGGTTTTATGGTTAGAAGCCCTTTTAAAAGCCATGCTAACTGGCAGACTTCAATCCCCTAAGTAGGTGCTTCCATGGGTTCTAAAACTCAACAACCTATCGGCAGCCTAGCCACCGAGATCCGGTACCACCAGAGAAATGCCACTTTTCCCAGGGGTGCCATTCTTGGATGTGGCTGTGCCAAGAACTCGGACATATGTATAAGTGTTCAATCTACACATGGTTGTAAGAAATGTAATTCCAGCCTTACACAGTGTGGTGGGTGAATCGTGTCCCTCCAAAACTCACAACCACCTGGAACCTCAGAACGGGACCTTATTTGTAAACAGTTTCTTTGCAGATGTAGTCCCAGCTCTCAGGATGAGATCACCCAGGTTTAGGGTGGGCCCTAAATCCAATGACAAGTATCGCTCTAAGAGATAAATGAAGAGAAGACACACAGGAGACAGTCATAAGCCAACGGAGGCAGAGGAGTGCGGCCAGGAGCCAACACCACCTGGAGCCACCAGATCCTCCCCAAAGCTTCCAAGGAGCCTGGTCCTGCAGACACCCTGAACTCAGCCTTCTGGCCTCTCGGCTGTGAGAGAGTGCCTTCCTGTTGTCTGAAGGCCTGCGACTTCGGTCCTCTGTTATGGCAGGCCCAGGAGACTCAGACACACGGTCACATCAAACATGGAGGAAGCCGCGCCCAGTGCACACAGTCAACGTTCAGATAAACATGGGTTGATGATAATTTCCTCGTTGGACCACACACATCGGACGTTGATGAGAGGAACAGGGCCTTCCGTGGAGCAGTCAGGGACCGTGAGGGGGTGCGTGCTGCCATCTTGATGACTGGGCGGAGGGGATGTCACTGAGGAAATGCACTGGGCACCTCCCAGCGGTCATTCCTGTGGATCTGGCTCTGGAAAGAGCCAGAAGGCTTGTCCCCCAACCCCCCACCTCTTGAGTGCTGAGCCTTGCCAGGCCCCCGCCGCCTACCTTCACATGGCGCTGACTCTCCACGCTCAGCTGACGGCTGTAACAGTGCCCAGAGAGACAGTCCTCGGTCCAGAGCTTGGTGGGCCTAGAATCTGCACTTAAGGCCAAAGCCCATGTTCCCCACTCCCTCTGCTTTACTCTGCAGCAAGCCATGTGCGAAATGCAAGTGGAGAGTTCGTCTGTCAACTGCTCAGCCATATGCCCACAGGTTTTAAAGGGCCACGTGGGCATAAAAAGCCTCCAAAAATTCATGTGTGGAGCTTGGACACATTTACTTATTTATTGAGCAAATAATTCAATTAAAAACTATCAACTTTCCTCCCATACTTTGAAAGCACCAGGCTGACAGGCCAGAAGAGCGGGACCTGGCTTCCACAGGGTGAAGCACCACCACCAGGACCAACGGCTGCCTTGCACGGTGTCATCGTCGGCAGCATCGAGGGAGGGAGCTGCAGGGCCGCCGGGCATCGGATGGCTCCACCGTAGGGCCTGGCCCGTGTGGTAGCAGCGTGTCTGCTAAGACCCACCATCATACTCAGGACGACTCCCAGAAGGGACTATTTTCAGACTGAACCCTGGGTTTACACACACTTGGCAGTGCCCGCAAGACCACAGGACACACGATTCCCATGGGCGCCATCCAGCGTGCAGGCCCTTTGCTGTCCTCGTCGGCCCCCCCGGGAGTCGTCAGACGTGGAGTGCACATGGCAGCCTGGGTCTGGTCACCACGCCAGGCCACGGAGAGGCCACCACCACAGAAGACTGCTGACTTGGAAGCAGGACACTGAAACCCACAGGGCCTTTCTAGAAGGTTCCAGAGCCGCCACAAGCCACACCACAGGTCCGGCCTGCGCTGCACCCTCTCCCGCTGCGTCTGCCCGGCCTCATGCTGGCATGCACGGGCATCCTCCTGGCCTGGGCACGGCCACTGGCGCCTGGGAACGCACAACTGCCTTATTGATTCCTGAATCCCCAACAACACTGACGTCGTTTCCTAGCAAAGCAAAATCAATAAGATTTGAGATTATGACTCACATGAAAATGCTTACTGCGTGGCAGACCAATAAGTTATTGCTGCTAACTGACCTCCTCAGGGAAGGGGCACGTACCTGCATAATGTTTATTATTATTTTTATTAGCAATTAAAGCCCACGCTTTGTCGCCTGATCACGAGCTCATGTGAGAAGAGGGGCTGCAGTGATGCCGGGGAGGGGCTCTCGGCTCCCTCCCATTGAGAGGTGCACGTATCCTGCTGACTTCCCCCACACACAGCTCTGTGTCCGGTTGCTGGGCTGAAACGTCGGTTCGAAGCCATGGTCCTGGCATCCACAGGCCCCCCAGGAGTGTAGCGGAGGGTGAAGGCCAGAGCGGAGGTGGCCTGGTCCAGAGGGCAGACAGGTGGAGGAGACAGGGGGAGAAGGGACATGAGAGGGCCAGACACCCTGGGGTGGGGGTCAGCACACAAGGGCCACACTGCTTCGTACTGAAACAGCATCTCAAAAGATCCCAAATCCGTGTCAATCACTCTGACGGGAAAGTAACAGGAAACCAGGAGGAGGAGGAGGAGAAAGTGCCCGAGCTTACACAAACTTGGAGTCCACTGAACCCGACCCCTCTGTCCCCAGAGTGCTATACGGCGCCCAAGCTTACACGAACTCGGGGTCCATGGAACCCGACCCCTCTGTCCCCGGAGTGCTATACGGAACCCGAGCTAACATGAACTCAGGGTCCACTGAACCCGACCCCTCTGTCCCCAGAGTGCTATACGGTGCCCGAGCTAACACGAACTCAGGGCCCATGCAACCCAACCCCTCTGTCCCCGGAATGCTGGATGGCGCCCGAGCTAACGTGAACTCGGGGTCCATGGAACCCGACCCCTCTGTCCCTGGAGTGCTATACGGCGCCCGAGCTTACATGAACTCGGGGTCTACTGAACCTGACCCCTCTGTGCCCCAGAGTGCTCCTGGAATCTAGAAGCTCTTCAGTGACCCAGAAAAAAGCTACCTTCTTGGGAGAACATATTGCAATTCACGAAAGAAACAACCACTTCAGCAGGAGAGCATTAGAGTTCATTTACTCCTCAGCAGTTTAGATGAGAAAGTCAGGCACGAAGGCAGTTACGGGTAAGATGCTGTCCTTTTCTCACTCAAGGACATGCTCCATCTCTGGCCTCGCGTGACCGGCTCCCCTGCCCGCTGACGTGTCCACGGCATCTGGGAGCACAGGCCGCCACACGCCCTCATCTGTCTGCTCCACCTCCCTCGCGTCCAGGCCATGGGCATGTGCTACAGGGCCCGTGCTACACGCCCTGTGTCCTGGGGGAGCACAAGGCTGGTGTGGGGCTTGGTGGGCATCAGGCACCCGCTCACATGTGCAGATGTGCACCTCAGAGTAGGAGGAGCCCCTGGGCCATGCGCTTGCACCAAGTCTGCCCAACGTTCTCGAGGAACAGGCAGCATGCAGGCCTGGGACAACTCTGGCCCGAGTCAGGCCTGGCGTCCTTTGTGATATTGGTGCGCCAGGGAGGTGGGTATTTGGAAGCATCTCTGACCTCTTCCTGATGTGCAGCCACAGGGTGGCAGCCTGACGGACAGACGCGGTCTTCCTTTGTCTGCTGTTCTGGGGTGGGTGGGGGGGCGTCTCCTGGTGACAGGCCAATGGCAGGGGGTGCTCTGTCCATAGTCGATCCACTTACCCTCCAAGTGCGGAGCCAGAAATCACCCACATGCGAGGGTGTAACGTGAGAGAGTCCAGATCCCGTGGGATGTGCCTGGACATCGAGGAGGCCAGCTTCCGCAAGGGACATCTGGTCTCATGGGCCCTTGGGCCTCGCTGGGCGGGCCCTAAGCAGCATCAGACGTGGGTGGGGGACTTCTACCAGGACAAGCAGACCTTGATGGGTGCCGGGCTGAGGCTTTGATTCGAATCCTGATGTCTGACAGATTAGCTCCATAACCCTGACACGAGCAGAGGAGGCCAACGGAACCGTGAACCACCTGGGGTCCCCCGGAACTGGTCTGAGCTCCCTCTTCCCAAGCGCCTCAGCCACTCTATGTGAGGCTGAGCTCTCCACAGGAGTCGTGAACGCTCAGGGAAAACTGCCTGCTTATCAAAACGCACACAAACGTGCAGGTCGTGGGGCCTTGCTTGTGAGATGCCACCAGCACAAATACAAAAAACGAGGATTTCAGTAGGATATCACTCACCTCTGTCAACCAGAGGGAGACAGGTGACCCCTGCCCGCTCAGCTCTGTCCTGGGGAGCTGTCGTCCCAGGACGGGAGATCGATGAGGACGGCCGAGTTGTGTGATGAGAAGGGCAGTGACAAGTGCTAGCGTGGAATGGTTTGAGCTGAGCGTCCCCATCAGTAACCGTTCCCCAATGCGCCCATCCCTGGAGACACCCACGGCCGCCCCCCTGGTGCCAAGTCGGCAGCCTCTTACTCCACCTCCTGGTTGAGGACAACAGCACCCACACGGCACACCGTGAAGCGTCCACGGCTCAGCAAATGTCAGCTAACAGCTGTGTGATTCTGAGGGACTCAGCCCACCTCTAATCCCAGCCGTGACCCTGTTTCGGACAGTAAAGCACCTCCCCTCGTTAGGGGTTTTTCTGCCTTAAAAATATAACCCGAGACAACAGTGACGGTGCAGCCGCCCTTACCGGGCGACACGCCTTCCGCTTTGTTCTCCATAAAAGCAAACGCAGAGACCAGACGGTGCCTACCTCCACAACGGACTTGGAGTCCAGCCGGAAATTGAAATCACCAAAGACAAAGTAGGCGGCTTTCTCAAACCTCTGGTCGATGATCCTGGGAGGGAAGAGAGGCAGGATTAGCGAGCACGTTCGCCCCGACACACCCACCACACCTGCTCCACCACGCTCCTTGCTTTCCCCACAGAAGGGAGACCCCGAGTTTGTACCTCTGCCCCAGGACTTGGCACAGCGGCCCCACGCCCATGCACACCCGCCACTCAGAGCTCAGCTGTCCACCAGCGACACACGTGCCGGCCCAGCCTCAAGGGAGGAGGCACCAAGGCTCACGGTTGTGTTTCTACCAACCGCGCGACATCCAGACCCCACGTGGTGAAGAAAGCACCGTGTTGCTGTCAGCTGTTGTCGAGTCTCTCTGACTCACGGTGACCCATGCGCAACACAACGACACCGCCAGGTGCTGCACCGTCCCTCGGATCAGTCACGGACTGGACCATTGTGATCCACGGATTCTCGGAAGTAGATCACCAGGCCTTTCTTCCTGGTCTTAGTCTGGAAGCTCCGCTGAAACCTGTTCAGCATCCTAGCAACATGCAAGGCTCCACTAGACACATGGGTGGAGGCGGCACTGAGGTGCACACTGGGAACTGAGCCCAGGTCTCCCGCATGGAAGGTGAGCGCTCTTCCACAGCAGCACAACTGCTGCACCAAGACGGAGACACAGGCCAGGGGAGGGGCACCTGCACGGGGAACGCAGCGTTTCGGGGGCACGAGAGTCCACATTCAGGGTGGCCGTCTACGTGTGTGTCTGGGCCAGAATGCTCCGGGGGCCACTGACCTTGACGTGCACCCACGGGTGTCCACAGCCCCTCCTGGCCTCTGGAGGGTCTGCCCAGCCAGGGATGCGTGCTTGGCCTTGTCTTAAACGTGTTTATACATCCTTCCCCCTTGGACTTTTCAAAGTTACAGGATAACAGCAACTGCATCTTTTTAGCCAGATATCGCCAGGTATCGCCTTGTTTGAAAAAGCTTCCCACCATATCTTAAATCAGTCACAGCTCATTTCATAAAGACTGTCCACCAAAAAGTGTGCTGTGGCCACAGCTTGGCAGTGACGTGAAGCAGCACCTGGACAGTGAGCCCGGCCTGCTCACACCGTCACCCCACCCTCCACCTGACAGTGCAGCGGCCGTGACTCCCAGACGCCACTTTGCAACACTCAGAGGCAAAACGAAGGCCGCCTGCGATACCGTGTTTGCTAGCAAGACAGCCAATGTACAGAAATGTGTACTTTGTACAGAAGGAAAAGGTAATGTCAGCCACGGAAGTTTCTATCTCTGCTACCCAGCTCTGCTGTGTGGATGCCACTGGGGTTTCAGTACAGGACAGTGGGGAGAGCCTCCACAAACAGACTGTGTCTTCAGAGGACTTGTCCACCACCATTACCAGCCATACAAAATCCAGGCCAACTCAAGAAATTCTAATTGGTTACCCAGAGATCACACGTGTGACCACCCACCCCAGTGACTCCTGCTCGGTGCAGTGTCCAAGGCTCCTGCAGGCCTGTGCATCACCCCGGGTGCAGACGTCACCTAACAGTATGTGCCGTCTGCACCCGGGCACTGCGCCTTCCTGGGGCTCGGCATCGGGGTTGTGGGGAGGGGAACACGGCGGCAGCGGCCCACCCCACACCCAACCGGCCCTTTCTCACTTGACCCATCACTTGAGCCATGGAAGAGATCACAAATGACAGGTCTGGCCTTTGGGATCTTTCACAAGGCATGGTCCTACGTGTTCTGTGGTCAGCAGCGTCCCCCCACACCAGCTGGCAAATTTCAAAGGAAGAAGTCCCAAAGCCCCACTCCCCACTTGCCCTAGCCTGTATGCTCCCCCACGGGAGCTATCACCCAGGCCAAGGGTGTGGCCCTGTCGTGGGTTTGATCTTGGCAATGGTGAAACAGCCCGTCATGCCCGACCCCACTACGTGCCCGACCACAGAGCAGTAGACTGTCCGGCTCACCAGGATGGGCGCTCCTCTCTGGCCTGCGTTCCTACTTGGCCCCTTGCTTTCCCTCCCAGGTTCCAGGAGTGTCTCCGTAAACTGTACGTAACAGACACGCTTCCCATTCAGCCGCTGTCCTCTCACACTGCTGACGGCGTCTTCTGCGACACAGAGACCCTCACTGTCACGCAACCAACAAAAGCTGTTCTCCTTCCCATCCCACACTCACACATGGTGCCACTCCACCTTCTCTTGTCCTCACGCTGGTGTCTTCACGGCTGACCTTCAATCCGCGTGGAATTCAAGGGTGAAGTGGGATCCGCGTTCATCGATCTTCCCATGTGGATGGCCCATTGATCCCCACCATTTATGAAATGTCTGGTCCTCTTCTCACGGAGCTCATGTCGTAACACAACACCCCGTGACTCCAGATCTTTGTGAGACTCCACGTTCTTTTCCGCAGACCTTTTTACCTGTTCCTGCTAATGCCACGCTTTTAATCTGTACAGCTTCTTACAGGGAAGTTCTTACCGACAATTCTTTTAAAATCCAATTGTCTCAGCTAACTGCATATTCCTCTTGCATACTAATTTCCTTATCATCTTGCCAAATTCCAAGAAAAATTTTGTTTTCCTTAATAACGAGAATCACTTTCAATTTATGTATCAATTTGGGGGAAAAAGGCACATTTAAAAACACAGCTATTAATAGGGCAGATGACCAGTAGTTTCATCTACTTGTTTTAAGACTGTCTTTCTATAGAGGAAACTGCCACTGGGGAATGAAACCTTGGGGTGCCAGCACCACGGGGTCCTGAGAGAGTGGCCCTCCACCTGATTCCCCTGCCCCCCTCACGGGGTGCCTCGAGGTACACCAGAGCTATGGTGAGGGGCAACCCCGCTGTGTGCCACTCACAGCCTCCGGAAGGGATGGATCAGAGCCGGCCATGAATGAACTTTTCTCTGCTGTCGAGCCTCTTTAGAAGAAGACCAGTGCAAGCTCTGAGAGACAGCAGTCGGGTCACGAGCCTTACCTCACAAGACCCGGGCGGGTGGGCCCTGCAGAGACCACACTGAAGTGAGCAGACGCCGCACCATGCAGTTTACAAGGTCTTGGGCCCAGAGGGCCAACGTGAGCCACCCTTCAGTGGGTCCTTGGATAAACCACCCCCCCCAACAACACTGCTGCCCCTAGACTGGTTAGAGATTCAAGGAAAAACACCATAAGAACAGCTCTGAACGCTGGCCAACCTCTAGCTGTTTCCAAAAACCACACACCTCTGCAGGTGAAACACCCACCTCATATCCACTCTGACCCACACCCACCTCCGCAGGTGAAACACCCACCTCATATCCACTCTGACCCACACCCACCTCCGCAGGTGAAACACCCACCTCATATCCACTCTGACCCACACCCAACTCTGCATGAAGCCTTCCCAGCTGACGCCACGGTGCAGCCAGCAGCTGGTCTGAGGGCACGGTGCCCAGGACTAAGACGTGCTCCTCAGCTCCCAATGTCTCCTGAGCCAAGTGCGTGCGTGTTAAATCTCAGCTTCGAAACATTTTCCTTGTCTTGTGTGAACATGATGGCATCACACTCAAGGGTGGCTCTGCAGGGGATGGGGGAAGCCCCCAGAAATGCTGTGATCACTGAGGGCCCGGGATGGGTGCTAAGCAGCAGGAGGTGGGGAAGGGTCCTGTAGGGGTAACGGCCGCAAGCTGACGGAAATGTGCTTCAAAGGCGCCACAATGAGGAGTCTTCATGAGGTTTTGAGACTCAGACATAAGTTAGACACCAGAGCAAGTTCTCTGGGGCCGAGCCTAATGACACGCTTCCATGGGTGCAGAGTCTCAGCCGCGATGCCTCTGACGGCTGCGACACTTGCTGCTTTCTCTAGCGGCATCCAGCGTTACGCTGACCTACCACACTCACGTTTGACACAAAGAAAACGAGACTGCAAAGAAGCGAAAATGGATGACACTCTGTTAATTAAGGAAGCAAATAACTATTGGTTAAATAAACAGTAGATGCCATTTCCAGGTAAATCCCTTCTTTTGTAACTCTAATAAAGATCGGATTTAAATTCTGACTGAATAAACTTTAAAACGGTTAGGATGTTTAGCAAGAAAGAAAATGCTACATTTGAGGCTTTCCTGGAAACCTGCGTGTTTCCTCGTGCCCAGCCCAGCATCTGGTTGCCACCCACCTACAGTGATGTCCGCTGACGAGGTCTCAATGACGGTGACTCACGCCACAGAAGAGCCGTGGGGACGTCTGCATCCAACAATGGCCTAATGGAAGTGATTTCGTTGCCAAGGCTGAAATCTCTACCACTATCACTTAAAAACCCAACTTTATCACATCTCCGTGCCCTGCTCTTTTTGCTATAATAGCCCAAGCCAATTAATAACCACTGTGATGTGCACAGAGATGAAGCAGCTGTCATAGGCCGCAGCAATCACCAGAGTGCATGCTGCCCTGGCCAGCACAGGCCACACTTTAATTCCAACGTACTGCCACTTGGACCAAAAAACAGAGAGCTGCTCCAAAATTAATGACCTTGTCAGCAGCAATTATGATTAAAAAGTCGGCCACATCAGTATCGGGTGCCTTACTCAAAACGAAAATTACAAGAAAAGCTACAGAGACACATATTCAGGCCGGAATGGTGCCGTGCAGTCGGGGGCTGTGAGGGCGCAGGCATGTGTGCGTGCGTGCATGTCACGGGCCTGCGGCATGGTGAAAGGCCCTGCCAGCCTCCGCCTCACGGGGCATGCACGTTCTGGTGGCCCGACGGACCAGGAACTCCTAATGGAAGAGGCACGTGACTCAGCAGAGGTCCAAGAGTCCACGTGCAGAAATCACAACACCCAACACAGGTGGACACATGCCTGGCTCCAGAGCCCAGGAAGGGAAGTTCAGGGGGACAGCAGTACCCCCACACACAGCATCACAGGGCCGCACACCCAAGTGTCCAGACACAATCACGGGGCAAAAACAGTTGTCTCGCACACCACATGGTTCACATACCAGGAGCTCATTTTGAAAGCAAACTTGGTCACGAGACCCCAGCCTCGCCTCCAAGGCAATTCCAACACGCCAGCAAGTGTTTTCTATTTCTTTTCTCCTTAAACCACTGGATGTTATGCTAAATTGCTGAGCACTGCCAAGGCCAAGGTATGAGCTGCGGTGGTGCCAGGGTCAGCACAGAGCACCTGCGGTGTCCCTACGTAGCCTGGGTGGACTTCCGATGGCGGTCCAATGCTCTCCACACCTAGAGGTCTCAAACACTGGCCTCCGGCCCTGCACCTGCCCCCACCGGCCCATGGCACTCTTCCTCAATGTCCAGCATCTCGACTTTCAGCCCTCAAACGTCCCGTGACTCCCTGGCCCAGGCTGCCAGCAAACTGGCCACTGACCTCGGCCCCCAGGGGTGGCGGCTGGTTTGTTCTTCACTCTCAAGATGCAGGCTGTGCCCACTGATCCCGCCCCACTACAAGCCCCGTGCTGATCCATGCAGCCGCCTGATCGAACCCATGATGTGTGACTCTATGGCCCCCTCTTGTGGGGGCAGCCTGGAGAAGCTGCCTCTGGGAAGTGAATCTGGGCTCTGTGGAGCCTTGAATAGTCAGGCGCTAATTACAAAACCTGCCCCTCCCAGAGGTCACCCCATGACCGATAGTTCATTTTTCTGAAAGGCCCCCTCCTGCCTTAGAGGCTCCAGGGCTGGCACTGTGAACACTGTGAGAACAGGCCTTCGGCAGGTGGCTCCAGGGCTGGGTGAGAATTAGGTCGTGAAACACCACGCCACAGGCAGGCGGCTCCTGGCTCTGACACTTCAGGCCTAGGCCTTGGTTTCCTCATCTGGGCGCGAGGCAGTCACGAGCCACCGCAGCTGCTTCTGGGCTGATGTCCGCAGGCCGCAGACATCAATCACTACACCAGTGTTTCCCTCACCACTGAAGTGTCCTTGTCCAGGCTCCTCCGATAAACAACCCCCACCCCCCATTCAAAACTGCTGAGAGAAGGGGAGAACTCTTTGCAGAGACACCTGAGGAGCCCCAAAGTGTCCCCTGTGGTGTGCCCTGGGATGTCCCCTGAGGTGTCCTGAGATGTCCAGAGGTGCCCCCTGTGTGTCCCTGAGGTGTCTCTGTAGTGTCCCAAGGTGTCCGGAGGTGTCCTGAGGTATCCCGAGATACCCCGTGGTGTACCTGAGGTGTCCTGAGATGTTCCTGAGGTGTCCCTAAGGTGTCCCAAGGTGTTCCCGAGGTGTCCCCCAAGGTGTCCCTGAGGTGTCCTCTGAGGCATCCCATGGTGTACCTGAGATGTCCCTTGAGATGTTCCCTGTGGTGTACCTGAGGTATCCCCTGTGCTGTACCTCAGGTGTCCCCGTGGTGTACCTGAGGTGTCCCCGGTGGTATACCCGCGGTGTCCCCTGGGGTGTACCTGCGGTGTCCCCGGTGGTGTACCCGAGGTGTCCCCTGGGGTGTACCTGCGGTGTCCCCTGAGGGGTCCCAGGTGCCATAGTTTTGTGCTTTCCTCCCAGCAGGAGGTTTTCATGTGTTTTTTAAAAACAACACTAACATTACATCTGTGCAGCTGAGAATCTGCTCACCCACAAACCAGCCTGTCCTGGACAGAGAAGCCCCTCTGCCTCCTTTGGCCTCGTCATTGCTCATCTCTCTGGCAGAAAGAAGAGCTGAAATCATGGAAAACCCAGAGCCTTAAACACCTCGGAGCCAAACGCACACGACAAGGTACTCAGCTCACCAGCCGGGGATGCCATGCCATGCCTGGACTGCCTGTGCCAGGTGGTCTGGGTGAGTAGGGGCGCTGGCCCTGCTCATCACCCCCTGCACCGAGATGCCCCCAAGGTGTCCCCTGGTATTGTCCTGGCTTTTAGCAAAATGCTGGAGTCATCCCAAACAAGTGCCAACCAGAGTGGTTGAGCCTGCCACAGCATGTCTGCACAATGGGACGAACAGCTACCAGTTGTTACCCACACTGCACCATCGACTGGACAGAGCCAAAAACGCTGGTCTTGGTCCTCGGTGTGCACAGGCCACCGTCTGCATGATGCTCAATAACAGTTATCCATGCTGTCTACGAACACATGTGTAAGATACAAGATATGCGTGCATGTGCAATAAACACATGAACACCTGCAGGCGGGTTAATGCTTATGAAGGTACAGAAGTGGGCCCTGGGACGACAGACACAGAGACGGAGATCGTGTTGGGACAGAGCAGGAAGGGGCTGAGAACGCAGAGGCAGCGGTGGGGTGGGATCAATTGTATCCAAATGTTTTATTTCTTAATAACAGGAGGCAGCGGCAAAACTGCAGACATACATGTGACAAGCCGAGTGCATCATGCCTCACCGCCACAGCCTTCGCGCTTTTCCGTATGCTCGATTTAGTTTTCAATAAAATAAAATGAGGGTCTGCTATAAATTTCATCAATCTTCTCAGACATAAGGAATAATAAACTGATCCTGCCAGGCCTGCACTGGATTCCGCATGTTCTCGGCGGTGCCATGAGCGCACAGGAGTGGGATACTAAGGGGCCAGAGGTGGCTGGGGCCGGGCTTCCAGAGGCTCTGGTCTGTCCAGCTGAGGGTCCGGGGTATCCTGGGCAGGTCTCCAATAGATGCCCCAGATCTTCTGGCCGGCATGACTATGGAGCACTTGCCACAAATGGGGCTCCGGCAGGGCTGTACGAGTGGTGTCAGAGCAGGACAAGGCCAGAGGAACATTCCGAGGCCGGCACTGCCGGGGTGTCCCAGGTGACCTAGATCGTTAGCGAGGAGCTCACTTTGCCTAGAAACGAGGGCCTTTCTTTTACTCACTGAAGGGCGGGCGAGTTCTGGGAACGGCCGGGAGAGAGCCATTTGGACAGGGGCCTTTGAGCAGGCTGACAGCTGACTGATGACCGGCCGTGGGCTGACAAAGCCGGGCTGTGTGCCGCCCGCGCATCACGTTGCCACTCCCTGGGAAACTAATTGCTCTGAATTGTGCGCTGCGACGTTATTTTTCTGGCGATCACTTCTTCTGAATGTCCAAAATGAGCATGAAGCAACTCTTTTGACCGGACATAAAAGTTAAATGTCCCAATGTTGATCAAATTAACTTCAGCAACGTGACAATGGACTATATTTGTGAGAGAATAATGGGGGACAAAGGACTGCTTTCTGCCCAGATTTCACAGTTGCAATGTAAAGGTGTTTCTGTTGAATGAGGCCAGCCATGTTTCAAAGGGGAAAAGAGAGCACATCAGCTGTGGAAAAAATCCCATTTTCACGGCTTGCAAGGGAGGTCCAGGGAGCATCAGTGATGGGCACGAGAGGACGCGGGTGTGAAGGCCTCATGAGAGGCTCACTTGTCCCAACACCACTTCACTCGCCCCCACTTCCCAGCCCCTTGCTGCCCGGGTCCCAGAACCTTGGGGAGGGTCATTTTGGGGGATAGGGGAGCCCAGTGGCTGCACAAACACTGCCCATCCCTCCCAGGCCCAGGTCCACCACGTCCAGGGCCTCGGCACCTGCATTCTAACAACAGGGTTGTCTGTTCTTTTAAAACCTTCCATAACAAAATAATAAAAGCAAAAAAAAAATTCATAAACGTTCCAAAAACATAAAGATAATTATGCTAAAAATTCAGGTGGACTACCGACTGCACTCCATTAACGTTGAAAATCCCATCTTCTGATGTTGCACACGCTAGCATTTCTCAACTAAGGAGGGTGAACTCAAGCTGGAATGCAAGGCGGTTCCACGCTGTGGCTCCCGGGGCACTGGACATGAGGGTGCCCCTGAGGTGTGGGTGCTGGGGGTGCCTGGTGCTGCAGTGTGAGCGTCTGTAGGTGAGTGTCTGTGGGTGTCAGGCCCTGCATTGTGAGCGTCTGTGGGCATGAGCGTCTGTGGGTGCTAAGCACTGCACTATGAGTGTCTGTGGGCGCCAGGCCCTCGATGTGGTGTACTGGGCACCGAGGGCTCCATGGCACTGCAGTTCCTGCCTGCTCCCCTAGGCGCTGCCCCTGACCTGGAGCTGCAGGGAGCTTCTGAAGAGTTTACGGACTTTGGACAAAGGGACTTCATCCCTCAGTGTTTTCTCCGTAACAACGTTTCATTCTGGAACACTCCTAGCTTGCAGGAATGCTGCCAGGCAGCTGGGAGCACCCCGGTTAACTGGCCTTGTCCAGGCTGGTCCTGGTGTGGCAGCTCTCTGCAGGTCTGGTGCCACGGTGCCCATGTTCAGATGGGAGCAAGTACTGTGGGTTCTGCTGCAGGGAGATTAAAGCCAGGGAAGGGGACATCCCCCCCACCCCGAGCCCGCTCCCTGCCCCAAGTCTTAGCGAGCACACAGACAATGCTCCGGACGGTTCCCAACGCCTGAAAGGGACTCTGTTGGTGGCAGCCCTCCGTCAAAGGGCAGTGCGGCATTGTCCCCCACCGGCATGGCAGAATGGAGTCTGCTGGTGGCCGCCAAAGGTTAGCAGCCGATGAAAGGACGTCCCACTATTCACCGCTCCTACAGAATGCTCCTTTGTGGCGGCCCGCGCTGCGCAGCGGAGGTCCGGAGCCGCGGCTGGCTGCGCTCACCCCAGAGCGGCCCATGGGAACCAAAGCCTCAGATAGCCCCACCCAGAGAGCTCCCAGAGGCAGCAGGGATGCAGTGTGGGGCCACGCTGCACTGACAGCCCACACGGTTACCAAGGCCGCGGGCACCGCGGGAGGTCCCAGTGACACACGGCACAGGACCCACAGCCTGGCAGAATACACACAGCACGGTACTGTGGATGAACCCAGCTGTCTCCCCGAGGACAGTGCTCTGCTTGCAGCCCCACTGAGGTGCTCCCAGGGCAAGGCCAGCCCATGGCCACAGTGCACTTCAGTACCTTGCAAAGGGCTAGCCCGCACACAGTGTGCGCCAAAACACATGGATGAGCTGGCTACACGTGGTCACTGGCAGGCATGTGAGAACCAACACGTGTGCACACACACCTACATGCACACACATACACACATGCAAATGCACACAGCACAAGCATGCACATACATGCACACACTCACATACATGCACACATACACATGCATATGGCACATACAGCACACATGCACGTATATACATGTGCACACACACATGTACGTGGCACATACATGCACACGAATACACACAAACGTGCACATACAAATACACACATGCACATATACATATAAAAACCTTCCTATTCTAAGCCCCATGAAGAGGCAGACGTTAGGATCGCATCTCGCAGGTGAGAAAACACATCCCAATGCTGGGGTTGTCCAGGCTCACAGAACAGAGAGAGCACACGGAGGTGGGGGGCACTGGGAGAGAGCACACGGGGGGCCCTAGGAGAGAGCACACGGGGGGCCCTAGGAGAGTACACAGCGGGCGCTAGGAGAGAGCACACGGGGGCACTAAGGGAGCACCGGGGGGGCCCTAGGAGAGAGTACACGGGGGGCCCTAAGAGAGAGCACACGGAGGGCACTAGGAGAGAGCACACGGGGGCACTAGGAGAGCACACGGGGGCACTAGGAGAGTATACGGGCGGGCCCTAGGAGAGTGTACACGGGGGCACTAGGAGAGAGCACCTGGGGGGCCCTAGGAGAGAGCACCCGGGGGGCCCTAGGAGAGAGCACCCGGGGGGCCCTAGGAGAGCACCCGGGGGGCCCTAGGAGAGCACACGGGGGGCCCTAGGAGAGAGCACACGGGGGGCCCTAGGAGAGAGCACCCGGGGGGCCCTAGGAGAGAGCACCCGGGGGGCCCTAGGAGAGTACACGGGGGCTCTAGGAGAGAGCACACGGGGGGCCCTAGGAGAGCACACGGGGGGCCCTAGGAGAGTACACGGGGGCCCTAGGAGAGAGCACACGGGGGGCCCTAGGAGAGCACACGGGGGGCCCTAGGAGAGCACCCGGGGGGCCCTAGGAGAGAGCACCCGGGGGGCCCTAGGAGAGCACCCGGGGGGCCCTAGGAGAGCACACGGGGGGCCCTAGGAGAGAGCACACGGGGGGCCCTAGGAGAGAGCACCCGGGGGGCCCTAGGAGAGAGCACCCGGGGGGCCCTAGGAGAGTACACGGGGGCTCTAGGAGAGAGCACACGGGGGGCCCTAGGAGAGCACACGGGGGGCCCTAGGAGAGTACACGGGGGCCCTAGGAGAGAGCACACGGGGGGCCCTAGGAGAGCACACGGGGGGCCCTAGGAGAGCACACGGGGGGCCCTAGGAGAGCACACGGGGGGCCCTAGGGGAGTACACGGGGGCCCTAGGAGAGAGCACACGGGGGGCCCTAGGAGAGCACACGGGGGGCCCTAGGAGAGCACACGGGGGGCCCTAGGAGAGTACACGGGGGCCCTAGGAGAGAGCACACGGGGGGCCCTAGGAGAGCACACGGGGGGCCCTAGGAGAGTACACGGGGGGCCCTAGGAGAGCACACTCGTGTACGTGTTATTTCTCTTGCCGTCTCAGACAAGCCTCTATGAGGGCGAGGCTCTCCTGTGTCTCTGGCCAAGTCTGCAAAGCTCCAATATCGTATCTACACTCTGCCACCTCTCTTAATGGCACGGGATGTGTTTTCTCATCTTTTCAGAAATATAAGAGAAAAAGTGGCACAGCTGCCCCATCAGGGTCCCTGGTGAAGGCACTGTCCAAGCCTTCGGATGGGTCAAGGGCTTTGCACCACCTCAATGGAATCAACAATCACAACTTTCACTAGCAAATAGGAAAAAACAACAAAGAACAGTGAAAACTGACAGCAACAGGCATTTGAGCCTTGGGGGTGGGGCCTTCGGCGGCACAGTGCGTACCTGTCCAGCACGTAGCCGAGAGCCTTGTGCCGGATCCCCGAGTACACTGACGGGCTCGTCTCCCAGGCCACTAGGTTGGACGCATCGTGGAAGAGATGGATGTTCACCAGGTCGAAGGCGCTGCAGCAGAGAGAAAGACGGTGACGCAGGTGGCGGCTGGCGCTGGCCCATGTGCTCCACAGCAGGCCCCTCAGGAGCCCCGAGGCCTGGGGGAAGCGTGACACAGCCCCACCTGGGCTGTCGCCTGCCCACCCGCTCCAGGTGGGCCATCCCACCCCCGCCTACAGGCTCAGGGAGGGACACCCGGATGTGACTGGCAGCCTCTGGAAGGACCCCCGACTCTCTTCCCCTCAAAGCAGCTCCTCAGTCAGACCACATCCCATCTCCCTGCCAGCAGCGCCACAGGCTAACGCACCTGGAATGGCCTGGTGGGGGGCAGGGGGCTTTGTGGAGGGGTGGCATGGACAGAGGGGACTGCACGGGGCCGTTCAACAGGCTCCATCTGCAGCAGGTGGTGGCTGTCTTGGCCCTCCACAGTCACACGTGCTTCTCCTGCTGTGTCTCACTCTGAGGTGAGAACGTCTAGAAGACTCTGAGGGCCCCAGGATGAAAATGGAGACTGCTGGCTCTGAGCCAGGACCCTGCCTGCCCTCTGGACTCCACCTACTGGCAGCACTGGGACCCTGTGTTGTGCTCTGAGCTTACAGAGGGGCAAGTGGCTCACCTCTAGGGGCGGGGAGGCACAGCGTGTGGGCACAGGCTCCAGAGCCAGCCCTAGGCTGACCTGCCTTGGCTGCACCCAGCAGTGTTGCACAGCTGGCCTGAGCCCCGTCCTGGCATTTGCGCTGGACGTACCAGCACTGTCTCTAGTGGTTTGAGGACTGACGAAAACAAGCCGTCCAAGCCCCGCGAGACACTGGCACACAGCCCTCCCAGCCCGTGGGCTGACTGCCCCTGCCCCACTACACCTGGACCACTGACTGGCACAGGATGTGGCCAGGCCCCACAACCCTGCATAAGTGGACACAAACCACCCTAGAAAGACCTCACTGTGAGGAACGTGGCCCTCAGACCGAGTGTCCACAGACGACGCATCAGAAGGAGGTGTCTGAGTGCACGTGAGGCATGAGGAGCGCCGGTCTGAGGCTTGCTGGCAGACAGGAACAGTTTTGAACGTTCCTATCATGGCAGAAGAGGTGGGCTGTGTGCCACTGCGGACAATCACCCGTGCAGGGCAGGTGAGGAGCACCGAGCCAGGTTCACCTGGCTGCGTTCCTGCCCAGGGCCCCGACATGTTCAAGTCCCTGAGAAAACAGGCTGCGGGCAGTTCACCTTTGCAGCTGTGTGACCGTTAAGACAAGGGGCAGCCAGAAGGAGCCCACAGCCTGGCCGCCTCGTTCACCACAACCTGGCAGACTGAGCTCACCCCCAGGAGGGATCAGAGTGTCTCCTCACTGTGCTGAGCACCTGGACCCTAGCCCCCGGGGACTGGGCAGCAGCCAGGGTTTCTGTGAGTCAGCAGAGCCCATGGTGAGGCCACCACCGTGAAAATGCCCAGCGGGGGAAACGAACGTCTGACCACTCATGAGGTGGGCATGAGCAGCCGAGCCGAGCACGTACCAGTCAGCAATGCACCATCTCGTCCGGATGAAACCCTTTCGGGACCACTTGCACTGAAAAACAAACAGGAACGAGGTGAGTGGCTGGAGGCAGAGGGCAGCTGTGCAGAGCTAACAGTCAGGGAGTGCATGGGTGCCTTTCCAATCAGGAAAAAAAAAAAAATCTCTCAGCATTTAAGGCACTGTTAAAAACTACTGAAATATGTGAAACGTTAAAAGTTATTATTATAAGTCATTATATAAAAGTTACTATATCTGTGTTCTGTATGTTCAAAAAGCTAAGTAGAAACGTGGAATATACAGTCATCCTGAGTGAGACTCCCAGAGAGGAAAGCTGCACTGCAGGAGATGAAACACACACGGGTAGGACAGAGGGCAGACAGTCGCTGAGGGTCACCACGGCACCGTGTGTGCAGAGAACTGTGCTCCCCAAGGTTTTCAAGGCTGTGACTTTACAGAAGCAGACGGCCAGGGCTGTCTTCTGAGGCGCCTCTCGGGGTACGAACCACCAAGCTTTCTGCTTGTAGTCGAGTGCTTAACCATTTCTGCCACCCGGGACTCACAGTGTAGACAGTGCGTAAGGAAGCTAAGTGAACCTGAAGACATGCCAACAGAAACGATCCAAAGTAAAACACAGAGAGAAGGAAGAGAAAAAGAGAACAGAGTGTCGGCAAGCTGCGGGCCAACTTCACGCAGACTGAAATATGAGTAACTGAGGACACAAAGAAAGGGGACACAGAAAAATAATGAAGAAATTGTGGCAGAAACGTCCCCGGTTTGGCAAAAACTGTATAAATCCACCAAGGCACATCATCATCAAATTTCTCAAAACCAAAGGCAAAGAGAAAAAAAGACTTTTTACACAGAGAGCTAAAGATGCCTGAAGACGTCTCATCAGAAACAGTATAAACCAGAAGACAGTGCGCCAACATCTGCTAAGTGCTGTGAGGACTAAACACCTGTCAACCCAGAAGTCTACACCCAGTGTGGTCGCTGAGGTTGTGTGTCAGCCTGGCTGCACCATGGTTCTCAGTGGTTTGGCAGTTACAATGTAGTCTGGCACTTGTATGGTGATGTCATCACTTCCATAATGAGATTTAATATAATGTGATCGCCTCCATGATGGGATCTGCTGTGAGTAGCCAGTTAAAAGGGAGTTTCCTTGGGGGTGTGACCTGCATCCAATATAAGTGGACTTTCTGGCTAGGCTTGTGGGCTTCTGCTCTCTCTGGATCCTGCAGCTGACTCCTGTTCGTCTGACCTCCAGTTCTTGGGACCTGAGCTAGCAGCTTACCTTCCGTCTTGCCTGCCAGTCTTAGGATTCATTAGTCTTCGTGGCCTGTGAGCAAGAGCCCTGCTGTCCGACCTGCCGATCTTGGGTTTGCCAGCCCCTGTGGCTATGTGAATCAGGAGAAGCTTCCAGCCTGACCCACGGACTTGAGACAATCCAGCCTCTACAACCGTGTGAGTCATTTCCTTGATATAAATCTCTCTTTACATATATTTATACAATTCATTGGTTTTGTTTCTCTGTAGAACCCAGCCTAAGACACCCAGAAAAAATACCTTTTATAAAATGAAGGCAAAATATTTTTCAGATGTAAAACACTGAATAAAATCACCAGCAGACCCACACTACAAGCAATAGTAAATGAAGTTCTTCAGGTGGAGATAAAATGGTATCAGGTGAAACAAGGGTCTACACAGAGCAATGACGAGCACCAGAGGCAGTAACTGCACAGGAATTCACAGTCAGACGCTGAGGAAAACGTTCCCTGTCTGAATCATGGCGTCTAGGCAATTCAGCATTGGTGCTTTATTTCATACAAATAACTCAGTGGTCCCTACCATGCCCCCTTAGCTCACTGTCCCATCTTTCTACCTCTCCTCAAAACCAAACTTCATCAGGGAGGTCTAAACATACTGTTTCTATTTCTTCCATCCCCATTTAATCCTCAAGGGCAGTTTGCTGTCTACTTCCCACACCATCCCAAGTGCTCTCCTCAGCAGACACTTGTTTTTCATCTCACTCCACCCCTCAGGAGCATTTGACACAGCCCACAACTCTCTTCCTTTGAAGCGCTTTTCTTCCTACCTCACTTGTCAGCCTCTCTGTCTTTAGCTCCTCACTTCCACCCAACTCTGGAGGCTGGGGTTCCTCTGGCCCAGGCCCTCTTCTCCTCCTGTACCCCCTCCACACACAGTATCACTCATGGATGAAAACACAAACCAAACTGATACCTGTCCACCTAGCCAGTCCTTTCCCTCAGCACGCTGACCTATCCCACGGCCTTGTGGCCTCCCCCAGCATTCTAGCAGGGTAACTGTCAATCCTTGGAAGACACATTTCCTTCCCTCTGGGAGCTTTAAGGTTTCTCCCTATCACGTCGCTCTAAACTTTCACTACAATTAAATATGCTCTTATGTATCTTGCACTGTACTCAACATGTCTCCGTCTGAGAGCTCACGTCTGATTTCTGGAAGAAAAATCCCCTACTATCTCATCCGATATTGCTCCCATTGTTTCTTTCTGGAGTTTCTTTTGGAGGAGAACTGGAGCCTCACAATAGGGCTTTTTTCCATATTAAAACAAAAACAAAACAAAATATTGACTGTTTTAAATGGATTCCTTAATAATCTTCTAATCTATTAATTTGCTTTAGAATCTATTCCATTCTTTATTTTTAATTATTATTTTTAATGGCTCCTTCTGTAGGTTTTTTTCACATTCCCTTGTTCTTGTTCTTCTGTTAAACACAATGTAACAGATTTATTAACCGATTTATTTCTGACTGCCTGAGTTTAAAAACATTTTGTTTGTTTTTAGTAAGTGTTATCCTTCTGTTTATCTCTTTGGACATCTTAAATATACTTTTTTAAAAAGTGCTTGCCAGCCTGTTCCATAAAATCAATTTTTTGTAGTAAATTCATGTTCTGCAGACCTTTTGTTTATAGATTTTCATGACATGCAGCCTCTTGCTGAGTACAAGGCCCCACCTTCCTTTCTAGAACTTAATATAATTGTCAATCCAGTTTTACTTTCATTGAAAATGGCATTTGTGAGTTTCTATACCAAAAATTAATTACTATCCCCTTGCAGTTTTCATAAGTTATTTGAAATTAATTAAGATGTAAATATGTATGTGTGCAGTTTGAATATATACACATATATACATATATATAATAGGTGTGTGTCCTGTATTTTTAGATTTAATTTCCCACAGAAATAGATGATTATTTCCAACATTAATAATTAATAGAATGAATAAATAAATCAGTAAACAAGGTGCTTTTTGTATAATATAAAATTTGTTATAGCTATTTTTTTATTCTAACCAGATTTAAGATTTTTAACTAAACTGAAAATGAATCTCAGAAAATGTAAACAGTATAACATTATAACCAAATATTTTTTTAACTGCTGTTTTTATTTTTTCTTTATTTTTTGACCTCTGCTACCATGCCTTTTTTTTTTTTAATTAATTCAGATGAAGGTTTACAGAACTAGCTTCTCATTAAACCATCAGTACACGTATTGTTTTGTAACACTGGTTACCAACCACACAAAATGTCAACACTCTATAACCAAATATTTTAATCAAATATTTGTATTTGTATTTTATGCTCCTTTGGAGGCAAGTTCATTATAACAATTATGAATTCCCATTTAGATTACATTCCCAAATGATTATAATGTATAAAAAATGATACTATAACTCATGAGATTCTGGCATTTTCCTAGCATATGGCTACATACAGAGCCCTGGTGGTGCAGAGGTTAAGAGCTACAGCTGCTAATCAAGAGATCGGCAGTTTGAATCCACTAACTGCTCCTTGGAAACCTTATGGGGCAGTCCTACTCTGTCCCATAGGGTCGCTGTGAGTTGACATTGACTCTACGGCAACAGGTTTGGTTTGTTTGGTTTGTGGCTACGTCTGGAGTCCCTGGGTGGTACATACGGTTAATGCACTCGGCTGCTGAAAGGTTGGAGGTTCAAGTCCACCCAGAGGCACCTTGGAAGAAAGGCCTGGGAATCTACTTCCTTAAAATCAGTCACTGAAAACCCTGTGGAGCCCAGTTCTACTCTGACACACATGGGGTCACCGTGAGTTGGAGTCAACTTGGTGGCAATGGCTTGGTTTGGTGTTATGGCTGTATCTACTGATCTCAGATTCTCCTCCTCAAGAGGGAAGCGTGGTGTGTTTGGGTCTGTGGGATGAGGCTGAGATGTGCCCGTCTTTCCTGAGTCCATACTCCCTTCAAGGGCCCTTGGAGAAAGAACCAGAACTAGAAACCGTCTCCCTAGTTCCTAGACCCAAGTTCCCTCTTTGACCCCTCAGCTTCCTCTGTCCACACCCCGAACTCTGGGGGAACATAATGTAGGCCAGTGCTGGGTGGGGCCCCCAAAGAAATTAGGAAGTGCAACTGCCTTTCTGATGGAGGTTACTCTTGCGATGGAGGTTACCGCATACCCAGCACACACACCCCACACGTGCACATGCACACATGCTATCCACATGAGCACAAGTGAGAATCACCAGGACCACCATCACAGATTACACCCCTGGGGCCAAAAGAAGTTTCTAGATGTAGGCAAACAGCAGAGGGTGCCGCCTACCCTTCTTGCTGCCTGGGTAGTGCACACGGAAGCAGAGTGCAAGTACGGCGGGGTCTCCTCAAATGTCAGACTGACCCGCCCCGCGGTCTATCCTCACACCCTCTGACTGTGGGTCTCTCTGACCCTTCGTTCTTAGCCCCCGCAGGCTGCAGACAGTGGCCAGGGAGGGCTCCTGCCACCTCCTGCATGTCCGGGGTGCAGGCTGTCCGGCTTTCGGAGGGGCCGTCCCCACAGATGACCGATGCTGCACCTTGGGGGGCTGCTCATCCCCCACACGATGAAGTCCCTGAGAGCCCTGTTAATGGGATTCCTGTAGGCGGCAGATGGATTGCAAATACAGGCAGTTTCATCTACTAAAAGACGACATAAATCACACCTGAGAAAAGAGGGGCTGGGAAGGTTATCGCCACACAACCCTCCCTGGGAAAGGCCCGCCTCGGAGCATTAGTGAAATGAATCCATCTTTCATAAGAGCTTGGAGCAGTACCATGATCTATGGTAACAACCAATTTCTCACTACGGGAAGAGGAAAAAAATGACTCAGCTTGATCGACTACACAAATCTGCTTTTTAAAAACGGCCTCCCATCATCTGGAGTGCAGCTCCCAGAGGCCTCGTCGGGAAGCACGCCGAGCCAAGCACGCCCATAAATCAACAGAGGAGTTTTGTTAGTTTTATATGCAGTGGGCTGTAATTATTTGGAATTGCATTAGGCCTCCATCATTGTAATTACATTTAGATTATCCGTAAGTGATGGTAATAAAAGTAAGAGAAATCAGTCTTAAACCAATTCCCTCCCCTAGAATGTGTTCAAGTAAAAGCTTCCACATAAAGGCACAGAAGGTGGAGAGGCAAGACCGAGATGCTGCAGACACTGTCCAAAGCACCCGCTACCACCGCAGGTGCTGGACACACCCCTGCTCAGAGGTGTCCCAGGTGATGCCCCAGCACCGTGGGGACCCCTGCTCAGAGGTGCTGCCGGGTGATACCCCAGCATCGTGAGGACCCCTGCTCAGAGGTGTTGCCGGGTGATACCCCAGCATCGTGAGGACCCCTGCTCAGAGGCATCCCTGGATGAACAACCCAGCTCCATGGGGACCCCTGCTCAGAGGTGTTGCCGGGTGACGCCCCAGCACCGTGGGGACCCCTGCTCAGAGGTGTTGCTGGGTGACGCCCCAGCACCGTGGGGACCCCTGCTCAGAGGTGTTGCCGGGTGACGCCCCAGCACCGTGGGGACCCCTGCTCAGAGGTGTTGCTGGGTGACGCCCCAGCACTGTGGGGACCCCTGCTCAGAGGTGTTGCCGGGTGACGCCCCAGCACCGTGAGGACCCCTGCTCAGAGGTGTTGCCGGGTGACGCCCCAGCACTGTGGGGACAGCAATCTTACCTTCCAGCGAGGACATGGGTGCACTGTAAGCAGTTTGAGAAGTTCTATGTGTTTAACGAATACTGTATTACTGCTGGAACGTCAGAATTTTATACAGTAAGACTTTCCTTCTGTTACTTCTCCCATAGGAAAGGACACATGACCAGGTTGGTTTTCATGGTCCAGAGACCTAAGGCTGCAGCATTGTAACACGACACCGCCCACATCCAAGGAAATCCCCATCATCCACGAGGAGGCGGAGGTCCTCTGACGTCAGCACGCGGTCTCACCTCGGGTCAGTCACCAGCAATTGCAAACAGCGCTGACTGGCACACCCAACCCTCTGAGACACCATAGGGCCATCTGCTTCCTGTGAGGTCACTCCACCTATGGATGTGACACCGTGGTCACGCTAGACCAGTGGAGGTGCCCTTTGTACTCGGCCTGTCTACGAAAACACACTGGGGGCCCGCTGGGGGGCACCACAGAGGGGACAGGGTACACTGGCCCTCCAGACCCCCACCTGGGGCATCCACCCTCCCTGAGGGGTATGCAGGGGGGTGAGTATGCCACAGCAGAGGCCCCCAGCCCACCGTGGGCCAACCTCAGCCCAACGCCCCTCAGGCCAGTGGTACAAGCTGAGCAGGGCCTGGCTATGCCAGCTGGGGGCCAGGAATAGGGGGCTGGGGAGTGGGGGACCGGGGAGTGGGGGGCTGGGGAGTGGGAGGCAGGAGAGTAGAGGATAAGGAGTCAGGGGGTGGGGGCAGGAGGCCAGGGACTGAGGGGCAGGGGTGTAGGGTACAGGGTGGTTGAGGACCGGGGGAAGGGGGCAGCAAGCACTGGGGATACAGGCCCAAAAGGCATGGCTCAGGCCTAGGGAAGGCCCAGACAGGGAGGGACAGATACCTTCCCCGGCCCTGCCCTCCTCCAGTCCAGCCCCACTGTGGTTACAAGTCTTGCAAACCCCAATAGTAGATCATTTCCCACCTGGCCTCACCTTGTCCTGGTTCCCAAGCCTTAGGACTGACCAGGCTGTGGCCGACGGGCAGTGTTCCCAATGGCCCTTCGCAGCCTCCCAGGCAACCACTGCACTGTGCCCTGCCTCTGGCCTTTATGTCCCAGACCTTACTCAACCCCTTCCTCATTGAGTCCCCCCTTTACTAACCCTCTTCCTCACTGAGCCCCATCCCAGAGTCCCCTTCACTGAGCCCCCTCCTCACTGAGCTCCCTCCTCACTAAGCCCTCTTCTCACTGAGACCTCCCTCCTCACTGAGCCCCCTCCTCACTGAGACTCCCCCACTGAGCCCTCCCCTCACTGAGCCCCCCTGAGCCTCCTCCTCACTGAACCTCCCCTCACTGAGATGCCCAGTCTTCCCTGGCTGGTCCTCATGGACCCCATCCTGCCTCCCAGCCCTGGCTCACTGTCCCATCCAGAGCAGACAACACACATCACATGACTAGGTGCTGAGCAGAGGAGAGGAAAGAAGAATACCATTTAACACATACAGAGCAGTGGACAGCACATATCTAGAGAGGGCAGGGGAGCGCCACAGTGGTACACTGGGAAGCCCAAGTGCAGCCCACAGGACAGTTGTCCTTGTCCCCGTCTCCACAGGCCACCTAGGATGACCGCTCCCTGGTCCACACAGCCCCAGGGGCCTTGGACAGCACCATGGGCACCATGGGGCCAGCTAAGGAGGTTCCAAAATATCAGAGCCTTTTCCTCCAGACCAGACTGGCATTCTGACCCCAAGTGGTTCCTCATCCTTTTTTGGTGAAGCATCTAGGAAGAGGCCAGGAGCCCACGGCCTTCATGGCTTCTCCCAGCTGTGCGTCTTCACTCAGAAGACATCTCTGTGGTTGGTCTCTGGTCACCTCAGGTGTGAAGCATTGGTCATCGCTGACCCCTCACAGTCTCCACCAGGGTTGGCTACAGACAAGGCCTGTCTCAACTGGGACAGAGATCAGGAGGCTAGGTGGTAACTGGTCTCTGGAACCAATTCCCCTGTGGAAACGCAGCACCTAGCGGCTCTGACAAGGACGCGGTGCAAATGTGGGAACCACCTCACGCGGTGTAAGCAGCCTCGGCGACGGCGCTGTGGTACTACCTCACTCCACACAGACAGCCTCGGCGATGGCACCGTGGGGCCACCTCACTCCAGACGACCTCGGCGACGGTGCCGTGGGGCCACCTCACTCCACACAGACGGCCTCGGCGACTGCGCCGTGGGAGCCACCTCAGGACGCACAGACAGCCTCGGCGACGGCGCCGTGGGAGCCACCTCAGGACGCACAGATGGCCTCGGCGACGGCACTGTGGGAACCACCTCAGGACGCACAGGCAGCCCTGGTGACAGCGTTGTGCACAAGGAAGGTGAGCAAAGGTCTGAGAGGCTTTCTGCTACGTCCCATCCATGTTCATGGGCTCGGAGTGGAGGAGAGAATGGGCAGAGCACAAGGCACAGGACGGAGCAGCAGAGCCTGGCCCGGCCGAGGATGGGGACTAGCTGCTGACACCTGTCCTTGGCTCAGGGGACAATGGATGAGGAGGCCGAGCTCTGAGGTGGCAGGAGCGCCATCCTTCACGGAGCTGCCACAGTCCCTTCACTGGAGGCTCGGGTCATAAAGCAAGTTAATAAAGTTGTGGCCTTGCTGGAAATCAGCTCGAAGCACAGGCGTCTGGCCTCGCCGCAGTGCAGCCCTCGGAAAAAGATCGGCAGAGCCATCCTTCTCGTGGCTGAGCGGATACAAGCCTCAGACACGCTCCCCCGTTTACCGTGCAGCTGAGATGCGCCTGGAGCACAAACACAACTTGCAGGTGCAAACCTGTACGTCTTCAGCGTCACCACCCGAGAGTGCTTTCGGTTCAGGGATCAAACCTAATGACTTCACAAATGACTAAGGGCCAGGTGATAAACTCTGGGTTGACATGTTAAACATAAAGGAGGAGGAGACTCCAAAAATGCTTGTTACAATTTTTGTTGAAAAATACCAGAATCCAATGCTCTGTACACAGTGTGAAAGCTGTATGAAATAACAACACACACACACACAGCACTACACAAAAACGCATCAGAAACCAAAAGGAACTCTATCAACATCTTACAACTGTCTGAGATGTGGGGCTGTAAATAATGTCCCTCATTCCTTCATCTCTGAAGCACCCACCAGCATGCCGTGCTGCCTCCACCTGCCTGTCTCGGGGTTACACCTGTGAAGGGCAGGAGCGCCCCCAGTGCTTGGGGCAGAAGAGGGGCCCTCTGGCAGGCCCAGCCCCTCGTCCACCATGGGCACGAGTGGACCAGGCCCACGCCCGGGCCCAGCAGTGCACTGGCGGGGGCCTTTACATCTCTGGGGAAGCCTCCTTAGCCTGAAAAATGATGACTGGAAGACGTACGGACTGATGTAACGCAAAACGCACTTACCTATGACGGCCCCCATCAACCTCTGGGAAGACTGAGAACCTCCAAGAAAGACCACACACTACAGAGTGAGACAGGCAGGGTGTGGGCACTCAGCAGTGACATGTGAGACTGTGTCCTGATGCCTCTCCGACTTGACTGCTCAGGGAACCAGCAGCAGTGAGGGAGCCGGCTGGCGCTCCCTGCACCTACCTCAGGGAAGTACTCCTGTGGAAACTTCTCCTTCTCCAGCATGGGTGTGCTCTCCAGCGTGTCCGAGTAGATCTCTTTGCCGGTGACTTTTTTATACTTCTTAGCTGGGTGAAGAGGGGAAAGAACATGTCAATGGCTCTGTCACCACACCTGTCCTGCAGCCGATCGCTGACAGCTGCCCTTTGAGGCCCCAATCCCCTGCCTGCCCGCCGTGCAGCCCAGTGGGGACTGGACAGGCCCCCAGAGTCACCTAGGCAGGGGAGCAGCTGCAAGGAGCTCCCTGCAAGCCGGTACTCCTGTGGACACCGTGGCTCATAAATCCCCATCCCGGCGACCCAGAGCATGACACTCCACTTTATTACCCCGCAGAGCGTTGGCCTGAGATTTACAAGGGTTAACTGGCATCCTCCTTACAGGCGTGAATGTATGTGAGTGGGCTGCGGAATTACCATCCGCTCGCACCCTCATAAGAATTTATTTGATAACATCCATCCCTCTTGCACCAGCAGCCTCACTCACGCTCCGACAGAAGCATTTTCATGGAGCTGGAGGGATGGAAAAGCAGGCACCGGGAGCATTCGGACCTGCTTCCTGCACGGGCCCAATCACTACCCAGAACCTTCCGACCCTGCCTCTAGTGGATGCAGCACTTGGCACCCAGCGCACCCCTTGCTGGGTGGACACTCCAGTGGGCAGGGCCTGCGTCTTGGCAGTCTCTGACATCCAGGACTAGGGGTGCTTATCTGTACAGGTGGGCACCCATACCCCAGCAGGCACTCAGTAAATGGCACAAGGACCAACTGCTAGGGCTCCAGCTGGGCCTGGATGAGCAATCGCTGCAGCCTCTCTGGGCGGCGCTCAGACAGCATGCCAGGCTCTGTGGCCCACACAAGAGCCCCTGACCCCAAGAAGAGGAGAGCGACTACCCCGCTCCTACCCACCACAGCCCCAGCAGCATGCACTGGCACCAGAGGAGCTGGCTCCAGGCCACACTGCTGGGTGTTAAAGGCATTCCTGGGGGCGGGCTTTGGCACAAGCAGTGAGTAATGACATCCATTTCTGTGCGAGAACATGTTCTATGTTTCATACCAGTGGCACACGTGTGTTGTTTCTGGAGGACTGAGCCCTGTACTGTGGTGGGTTTTGGGGAGGAAAAGCAAAGGGCTCCCCACCCCCATGCCCCGGATCTGTGATGTAGACGCAGCCCGAAGGCGCCAGCACCAGGTGTCCGGGCCACGCTGGTGGGAGGCAGCATGGACAGTCCAGAGGTTTAGGGATCATGGAGACCATCCCCAAACCCAGAACCGTGAGCTCGCTATATCTAAATCCCCTCTGACCACACCCCACACACAAGAAGCAGCATGCTGACGGGCCCTCACCTCTGCCTCCAAGGGCTGTCTTGGGGTCTTTCTCACTGAGAGAGCATGAAGGGGTCCTGGGGTTGTGCTGCACATGCTCAGGCTGGCCTAAGCGGGAGGTGATTAAAGAAACAAGGGACCACCATGGTTTTGAGCCCACTCAAGGCCCGCCTGTTTGCGGCTGGACGTCAAGTACAAGTGTCTTCAATCACGAGAAGCACTTACTGTAACCACCCATCCATCTCCGCAGAGGAGCAGCATTGATCAAGGATCACTCCTGTGGAGCTGCCATCACACAGGGGGTGGGAGTGGAGGGGGCAGAAACAAAGCCACCTGCGTGTCATGGGCGTCACACAGCATCCTCTTTAATGAGACTGACGGACAACCTACAACCTGGACACAAAACTGAGGGGGAGGGATTCTAAAAACCAGCAGGGGGGATGACTAGACACTCCGGGGGCAGCTCTGTCCTCACTGAGTCACCAACGTGTGTCTAGGCTTGTTCACAACACTCAACACGGCAGCTCCCGGCTAGCTGACCCTCACCCGCAATCTGAAGCCAGCCTGCAGTGTGGGGCGCCCCAACGCCAGCACCAACAATACGCTGCTGCTATTGAGGTACTCTACAACGTCAGTCAGCTCCAGTGGATTGTTGGTGCTGTTCAGTTTGACCATATCCTGGCTGATTTTCTACCTGCTGGAGCTGTCAATTACTAATAAGGGGTGCTGAAATCTCCAACTGTAATTGTGGATTTGTCTCTTTCTCCTTGGAGTTCTACCAGTTTTTTGCCATGTATTTTGATGCTCTGTTAAGAACATATACATTGAAGATTGTTGTCTTTTTGGAAAACTGACTCTTTTATCATTATGCAATATCCCTCTTTATCCCTGATAATCTTCCTTGCTCTGGAGTCTTCCCTGCTTGAAATGAATACAGCTACTCCAGCTTTCTTTTCATTAGGGTTGGTATAGTACAGCTTTCTCCATGCCTTTACTTTTAACCTATCAGTATCCTCATATTTAAAGTGAGTTTCTTACAGACAACGTATAGTTGGGGTCTTGTTTCCCTCCCACCTCCCACTTGCTCTGACAGTCTTTGTCTTTTAATTGCTGTATTTAGACCATTCACATTTAAAGTTGTTAGTTGGATTAATATCTACCATAATTGTAACAGTTTTCTATTCATTGTTCTCCTTTTTTGTTTCTTTATTCTCCCTCTTCTTCTGCCTTCTTGGTTTTAACTGAGCATTTTACATGATTCCATTTTATGTTCTCTCTTAGCTTATCAATTACTTATCTTTTTTAAAAAAATTAGTGGTTGCCCTGGAGTATGCGATATACATTTACAACTAATCTGAGTCCATCTTCAAATAACACTTATACCACTTCACAGGGAATGTGGGTGTTGTAGAACAGAGTGTTCCCAGCTCCTCCCTTCTGTCCCTTAAAACATCGCTTTCATTTCACTTATCCACAGCTATAATTACCTAAACACTGTTACTGTCAGACCAGTTAAGAATAAGAAAAACAGAATGTTTTATTTTATGTTCATCTCAACTGCTCTTTCTTTATGAAGATCTGAATTTCTGACCTAAATCATTTCCCTTCTCTTTAAAACACTTCTTTTAATATTCTTGCAAGGCAGGTCTACTGATGACAAATTCCCTTAGTTTTTGTTTGAGAAAGTCTTAATTTCACCTTCACTTTTGAAGAATAGTTTTGCTGAATACAGAACTATAGGTTATTGGTTCCACCTCCCCCACTTTCACCACTATAAATATTTCATTCCACTCTCTTCTTGCTTGCATAGTTTTGGAGAGAAGTCTAATGTAATTCTTATCCTTGTTCCTCTATAGGTAAGGTGTTTTTTTTTTTTTCCCCCTCTCTGGCTTCTTTCAAGATTTTCTCTTTATCTTTGATTTTTTTGCAGTTTAAATATGACCATGCCCAGATACAGATTTTTTTGGGTGGTGGTGGTGGTGGTACTTATCCTGCTTGGTGTTTGCTGAACTTCCTGGATCTGTGATTTTTGTGTCTATCATTAATTTTGGAAAACTCTCAGCCATTATTACTTCAAATATTTCTTCTGTTCCTTTATCTCTTCTCCTTCTGCTATTCCAATTACACGTATGTTACATGTTTTGTAATTGTCTCACAGTTCTTGGATATTCTGTTCCATTTATTTATTTATTTATTTTTCATTCTTTTTTCTCTTTGCATTTCAGTTTGGGAAGTTTCTGTTGACATAACTTCAAGCTCACAGATTCTTCCCTCTACCAAGTCCAGTTTACTCCTGAGTCCATCAAAGCAAAGACTTCTTTATTTATGTTAGTGTTTTTGATTTCTAGTATTACCTTTTGATTCTTTCTTAGAGTTTCCATCTCTCTGCTTCACATTACCAACCTGTTCTTGCATGTTGTCTACTTTTTCCGTTACAGCCCTTTACATATTAATCATGTTGTTGTTGTTATATTGTTGTCAGGTGCCGCTGAGTCAGTTCCAACCCATAGCGACCCTACAGGACATAGTAGAACCACCCCACAGGATTTCCTAGGAGCAGCTGGTAGATCTGAACTGCCGACCTTTTGGTTAGCAGCCGAGCTCTTTACCATTATGCCACCAGGGCTCCATATTAATCATAGCTATTGTAAATTCTTGGTCTGGTAATTCCAAACTCTGTATCACATCTGAGTCTGATTCTAATGCTTGTTTTGTGTTTTCAGATTTTTTTTTCTTGTTTTTTAGAATGCTTTTTAATTTTTTGTTGAAAGCCAGACATGATGTATCAGGTAATAGGAACTGAGGTAAACAGCGTGAAATTTTAGGTTAATCTGGCTAGAAGTTGGGTGGTATTTAATGTCTCTTGTACCTAAAGGTGCCAGAGGCTTTAAGTTCCTCCACTATTCTTATTTTTGTCTCTCCTGTTGTATTTGGGCTTCCCTAAGAACTCCTCCTTAGATTACAGCCTTTTCAGCTGTAATCCCATTGTTATACTAGAGCCCTGTTGGTGTGGAGGTAATGTGTGGGGTAGGGAAGCATTCTATAAGTCTATGATTAGATCTCAGTCTTTTAGTGGGCCTGTGACCCTGGACAGTGACCATCAACAGTGCTTCTCACCCATTTCCGCCCATCCCTTAGGTGGGATGGGACTGTTAGAAGGGTTGCAGTTGGGTATTTCCCTTTGCCCATGCCAGTTAGGCTCTGGTAAAAAAAACACTTTCCCTCAGGGCAGGCTGTTGTTAGGTGAACAGTGCGCTGTTTCAAAATGAGTATTCTTCCTCCTTCCCCTGCATGAGGGGATTTTTCTCCAATTGACCTTCACTGTACAAACCTGATTGAGCTCCCAGAGGTAAAATACAAGTGTCAGGGCCACCCTAAGGCTGGGATTCAGGAGTTTTTCTCTCTCAAGCTGATCCACACTTAGTCTCTAGCAATTAGTCAGTTATCTTTTACGTGTTTCTAGCCCATTCTGGGTCAAGCGAAAGTTTCTGCGATTGTCTGTATCTGCCTGTATCACCAGTTTTCAGGGTGACAGTTTGCCTTGTGTCCTCAATTCGCTGAAGGATTTAAGAAGAGTCACTGATTTTCAGTTTATTCAGCTTTTTTCTTTTGTGAGGGTGGGAACAACGACTTCCAAGCTTGTTACATGTCAGACTGGAAATGGAAGTCCCCTTTAATCCTTTTCTCTATACCTTTTGCTACTCCTTAAATTTCCAACTAGAGTTGCTTTTTTTTTTTTTTTAATTCAGGTTATTACCTTTTAAAAGTGTGTTCAAATTCACAAATTCTGAGTTGCTTTTGCTGTAACCCCACTCAAGGCAGAGAGTGTGCACGGACGACACAGGCCACCAAGCAGGTGGAAGCAGGAGCCCGCCCACCTCGAGACCCCATCACGCCTCGCACCTGTGCCATGGGGCTGGCAACACACCACACTGGGCCTCTGTGTGCACATACCAAGTGAACGGAAGTGCTCAAAAAATGCTCACTCTATTACTATCATTGTCATTATCAACATTCACAACAAAGAGGCCCCCAGGGGAGGTTGTGCTCAAGTTGAAAGCCCCACACAGCTAACCTGCACATTTAAATAAGCAGTGGGCTAGCCAAGTACCTTATGATCAAATAGGACTTAGTACAAAATATGTATGCAAACAGTTCCTTTTAAAAAAAGAAAGCACTCACTAGATTCAATGCGTGCTTGGGCTTGATGTGTGGTTTATCAGCACAGTCCTTGCTCTGCTCCCAGATCCCTCTGGGATGTGCTGTGTCTCAAAGTCCCCCCTCTGCTCACTCTCACACCACTGGTGGAGAACACAACATGTTAATTAACGTCTGGTGTCTATTAAAGTCCTGGGGGAGAGCAGCCTCTAACCCTCTGTCTCCTGCCAAGTCCTCATGGAAAGAGCCAACGCTGGTGTTTAAATGTATCTGGAGGGTCTTTAGACAACAGGGCAGGTGAAGAATAATTTTGCTGGCTAGAATCCTGCTCTCAATATTGATGAAATTGCTACTCAAGCAATTTAGAGAAGACCTTGTTTTTCAATTTCTTAAGAGGCGATCTGTCTCCCAAGTGAACAAAAATAATGAATCTGAACAAATTGACATAATTAGTTGTTCTTCACAGTTATTACAACTTTAGTGACATTTCAAATTAATGTGATCTGGCTCAACAGCCTAAATGGAGTTCAGCAGTCTTTACATATAACATGAAAAGATAATATCAAGTGGAAGGAAGTGCACAGCTGAAGTTGCTCACATCTGGGTGACAAATGCCCCAGGGAACAAGAAGAAAGAAGCACAACGGGTTCCTGACACCAGGGATGGCAGCACTGCCACACGCCTGCACTCGCACCCATTTTTCCTTTCTGAATTACACAATCTTGACATTCTGCTTCTTGTTTCTCCTACATCTGATAGGCACAAAGACACAAACCCTATTATAAGGAATGGCCGAGTCCTCTGCTGAGTCTCACACAAGAGAAGGGACGGCGGGGAGGGGCCGGCGGGTGGGGACACAGGGTACGTAGGCCTACATTGGTGGGAATAGAGACCACACCCACCCTCCCAGGGGCGCTGGGCGGAAGGGACTGGAAGAAAGCAGACTGCTGGGGAAGAGGGGTGTCCACCGAGACAGGAAACCCAGGAGTCAGCAGAGGACAGCATGGACTCTTACCTTTAAAGTCAAACTGGTGGATGTTTTTTAAAGATTCGTGAAGAAAATAAAAGCTCCCTAGTGCCTGCAGAACAAAAAGAGAAGTCCCGTGAGAACCTGGAGCTGGGAAGCACTTTTAAAATAAGAGTTTAACTAACGACAAATTAATCATAGTCACTTAGACACAAGATGTTGAACGCAGTTAACCCAATAATACTCAAGCTAAAACACATGAAACAAATAGTGAGTCCAACATTTCCTTCAACATTCCAAGTTGAGAACCGTCTATTTGAGGATGCACGGCCTGCATGCTGGGAAACATCCCCACAGGCCCACACGGCTGTGACAGGGAGCAGGCACCCCAGCCCTGTTGCTCCCGTCTGGCTCTGCTGCCCCCAGGGCTCCCCAGCACCTCCCCTCCCACATGCTGGGCCTCCCCAGCACCCGTGCCCTTCCCAGTACCTCAGGTGAGCGACTCTGGCCAGCTGACATGACAGGGACCCCCCCATCTGGTGGGGGAAAGAGAAACCCTCCCTCGAGAAAGCGAAGTCAGCAGAGGGTGAGTGGGTATGTGGGGGCTCCACTCCCCTCCTGCACACACTGCACTTCCCAGACGGGGTCTCTGCACTCCTGCACGAGGGAGCCATGTGCACTTGACACCTGACCCCAGGGCTCAGTCCTCCCCACTCCACCTTCTTGGTCCCAGGCCACACTGGAAGCTGAAGTGGGGCACTGGCAGCTGCGTGGGACCGGGACCTGGGGCTGTGCTCAGCGCCCTGCAGCCCAGGTGAGCGTGCCTGGGAGGCTCCCCCTGGATGCAAGTGAGACCACAAAGGCTGACCAGGCACTGCCGGGAGTGGTGGCGCCACTGCCACACGCGTTCCCCTTCCTGGGCGTCCGCTGCACCAGCTCCTGTAGCTACACCGTCTGCACAGAGACACCTGAGATGTCGGGGACACTGGGAAACGTGCGGCCGGAATGACCGCGCTGTCTCCAGGATCTAAGGAAGCAGCCGTGGACCTGAGCCTCGTGAGTGGACTTCTACAGCTACTCCATAGATATCAGCCCCTTAAAAGAAGATCGTGCGATTTGTTTCAGTAAAGAAAGCACTCTGAAAAGTTTAATAAACGTCATCGCAAACACTTAAGACATGACCTTGCTGAATGGGATAAAGCTAACATAACATCATGAGGTTCACAATACATAAAATGAGAATAAACTGCCAATGCGGACACAGAAGGTGTACCTCACACAGTCAGAAAATCCATAATTAGGTCTCATGAATACTTAGAGTCAAAGTGCAGTCCATTCTCCACGTTTAGCCTGCCCCATCGGCACGGCTCAGGGCGCCCGTTTATGGAGGGGCACGGCGGCGTCTGACAGGTGGCGGCCGGCCACACCCATGCCAAGTCCCGAGCACCCATCCCCCAACCACCACACGTGGCAACTGTACATTCGTCACATCACAGTATATCAACTCCCTGCCTGCTTGACTAAAAACAATTAAAACACCTTCTACGTGTTCATAAACCTGGTGGCCCAGAGTGTCTGCTAATTCCCATTGGTGGAACACCATCAGCAGCTGATCACTTCAGCTAGAAGAGCCGACACAGCCAGAGGCAGATCCTCCTGGGGTACAGCCTCACTGGCAGAGCCTGAGCTCCTCGGCTCCAGCTCCGAGGAATGGGCCAGCCAGGAGCCAGAGCCGAAGCCGGATCTGCAGCGGCTTCAAAGGCAGACTCGAACTCCCACTTTCACGTGGAGACAGCGGGGAAGTGAACTGGCATGGCCGTGTCCGGGAAAATGGTGCGCCTGAACCCTGGCCACCACCACATGGCGACAGAGTCCCCATCCATGTGTGTGGCTGGATAACGCTGCTTATTGCTGGGTGGTTCATGGTCTATAGGGTGCCTAGTAAAGATGAAGCATTTGCAAATGCTATTAAAACATGTCCCAGCCCCGACACGTGGTCAGCGGTCACGCCACCCCAGCCCCGACACGTGGTCAGCGGTCACGCCACCCCAGCCCCGACACGTGGTCAGCAGTCACGCCATGTGTCAGTCTGATATGGGAGCTGATAATCCAACAGCAGCAAACCCACTCCCAGACCAGCAATGCTTCTGCCCCATGTGGCTAGAGTGACAGCGTCACCACAAACACAGCCACCACCACCAAGCGTGTTTGCCGAGCAGGTTCTGCCTTCATCGGGGCTGCCCAAGCCGTCCCGGGTGTGCCTGGGCGGGTAGTTCAGCCAGAAGGAGCAGGCGCCGTCAGAGCCACCTCCGTCACTGCATTCCCAAACGAGCTCCGTGGCCAGTAACACCTCGTTTCCAAATTGGGAGTAACAGCAGAGGTTCTCAACAGTGCTGCAGGTTCCACGTGCTAACACCCCACACAGGGTCACCACAGCCTTCAATGCCATCCTCGGTGGCATCCAGGCCGCAAACCCAGCAGGCGCTTCTCGTGCGTCTCAGCTCCTCAGCAGCACCGGGCACACGTGGCCTCAAATACCATTCTCTCTCAGGTTCACGTACCACACGCTCCCGGCCATCGCCTCCTCCATCTGCCCGCGGTCTCCTGGGTGCACAGGGAGCCCTCGCACTCCGCCCTACACTCCCCGTGTGGGTGTGTGCCCCTCCCAGCCCACCCACCAACAGCACGCTCCCACACAGTGGCGGCCACCCCTTGGTGGCAGCCTCCCGGGTCCCCAGGCCGCAGTCTCCACCTGCACGTCCCATGGGAAGCCAGCCTCTCCTGCCGGGATAAGGGTTCACCCCCTGGTTCCATACTCCATGGGAGTCTCCTCCAGCCTCTCTGCCATGTCCCTCCCCAGCACCCACCGTGAGTGAACCTGTGGATTACAGAGCCACCGTGCACCTACCTGCAAGCTCTCCTCTCCACACTCAAGGCCACCACACCAGCCCAGGTGACGCCCAGCCAGACCCCTGCTCCCCCCACGCCCACAGCCCCCTGCAGTCTCCTCTCCGCCTGGCTGGTGGGCGAGCTTTCACAGACCAGAACCTGCCCATGCCTCCTCTGCCCACCACCTCTGCCTCCGACCTGCAACCCCCAGCACACACTTGCTCCCCCCTCTCCACGGCCTCCTGCCCACAGAGGGCACCTGGCTGTTCCATCCCCCGAGGCCAAGTCTTCCCTCAGGAGGGCACTCACGGGCTTTGCCTTCCCCTCTCTTGGCTTCCCCTCAGCAGCTACGGAAACGCTGCCCCCTCCAGGCAGCCCTCCTGACTGCTCCAAGCAGAGCCTCAGATGCAGCCCCAGCACAGGCAGTCCCCACGCAGCCCTGTAGTGACCTTTGCGGTGTCGCCCACTGTCACTGTGCATTGGCTTCCACTCTACCTTCTACCTCTGCACTGAAACGGTGGCTCTGTGAGGGCGGGAGCATGTGTGCTTGGCTCTGAACACCAAGGTTCAGACCCTGAGCTCCAGTCCAGCACCCAGAGTCCCAGTCCAGGACTCCAAGTCCCAGCCCAGAATCCCACTGAATCCCGTGACCGCTTGCTAAATGAAGGAAATGGACTCACTGGAAGGAACAGTGGCAGAGTGGTCCAGGACCCCGAGCCCCAGTCCAGGACCCCAGTTCAGAACCTCAGTTCAGGACCCCGAGTCCTGGTCCAGGACCCTAAGTCCCGGTCCAGGAACCCACGCTTCAGTCCAGAACCCCGAGTCCCAGTCCAGGACCCATAGTCCCGGTCCAAGACCCTAAGTCCTGGTCCAGGAACCCAAGCTTCAGTCCAGAACCCTGAGTCCCAGTCCAGGACCCCAAGTTCTGGCCCAGGGCCCCACCTCCCAGTTCAGAACCTCAGTTCAGGACCCCAAGTCCCGGTCCAGGACCCCAGGCTCCAGTCCAGGACCGAGCTCCAGTCCAGAACCCAGAGTCCCAGTCCAGGACCCCGAGCGCCAGCCCAGGATCCCAGTTCTCAGTTCAGGACCTCAAGTCCTGGTCCAGGACCCCGAGCCCATAGTTTCAAAGTGCAACCTAACTCATTGCTTTCCTGCTGTTTCCAAAGACGTTAAACATAGTTGCAAAAAATAACACATTTCTGACCAATAAGGGTAACAACCTGTCACAAAGGTAAGCCCCAAACCTCCTTATTTTAAACTAATTTAATAAACTGAGTAATACATTAAAGCTAAATCAAAACAAAGTTCCTGTTATATACATTAGATTACGAACAATAACAGATTGGACGGAGCCTTGGCTTAAATCGATGCACAGCCTCATTGATCTCTCCCTGGGTAATGAACTCAAGGATGGCAAATCCAATTGGATGAGGTGGCTTCACTGCCCACTTCACCCAGAGTCACTCAGAGAGGGGCATGTGGCCACGGCCACCCTCAGCACGTCCCCGTCAGGGGTCCTGCCTGCTCCGGAGAATCCCTGTAGCTGTCTGACGAGAAGAGCTGCCGTATTTGCAAGTCCTGACGTCCCCAGCTCACTCCTGGGCAAACATGGAAGCCAGCGTAGAGGGTCTGACTCGTCATCACCAAGCCCCCCTCGAGCCGGGCTGCCTGCACGAGAAATGCACATGTAATTTCATTTGTCCTCGTCCAGAAGCCAATGTTATACGTTAATTAGATTGGTTGTCCACCGTATTCATCCACTTACAAAGTTAATGACATTCTGTCCCCGGATCACAGAGCATCTTACAAAGCACGTCCCGTGGAAGAAGGCCTGCTGTATGCTGGGGCACTGAACCCTGTCACAGCTCCCGGCTGAAGTGTCCCCAATTAGGTGGCTGGGGATGGCCGGGCTCTACTGCCAGTGCCGAGCACCAGTCACCCTGACAGCGAGGGTGAGCACCGCACGACAGCCTGAGTGTCCCCTGCTGGGCCACAATAAATCCCGCCAGATGAACACACCTGCTAACATCACACACCACCATAGTGACGAGGAGCTGCAAGGTGCCAAGACAGCTCCCAGAGCGGCCACAGGCCAGCCATCCCGCAAGCATGCGCCCAGGTGGTGGGGGTGCAGCAGGGACACCCCACGTTCTCCAGCTGCCACAGAGGCCAAAGCTGGTCTATGCAGAATTCACCCACCTGCCCTGCACCCTAACGGAGAGTCCACCTGTCTGTCCACTCACCTGCCTGTGCCCTCTAATGGAGAGGCCACCCGTCCATCCACTCACCCGTCTGTGCCCTAACGGAGAGTCCACCGGTCCATCCACTTACCCTCTATAATGGAGAGGCCGCCCATCTGTCCGCTCACCCGCCTGAGCCCTAACGGAGAGTCCACCCGTCCGTCTGCTTACCTGCTGTGTCCTCTCTAACGGAGAGTTCACCCGTCCATCCACTCACCCGCTGTGCCCTCTCTAACGGAGAGTCCACCCATCTATTCACATGCCCTACCCCAGACCGCTGAGACACAGCAGGGAATAAAAAAGCCACAGCCTCGGCGGTCCCGGGAGAGACATGGCAGCTCGCAGTGATGCAGATGCTTCAAAGGAAGGGTCAGACTCCGAACAAGAGCCGGTGACCACAGGCCTTCCTGACAGTCAGATGTGTGCAGGGAGGAGGGGTGAAGGCAGGACGGCACCAGGGTTTCTGCCTGGGCAGTGGGAACACCGGTGCCACTCTCGCCTGCAGCAGGAAGGCTCTGAAGGAGGCCGTTTGCTTGAGACAAGCTGTGGCTGGATGGCTCTGCGACCACGGGGAGGTGCCAGATGGCAGCTAGGCACAAGGTTTGGGGTCAGGACTGGTTGAGCTGCAGATGTACATGGGGTGGTGGACGGTCTTCCAAACCATGCAAGGCTGAGCTGGCTGAGGAGGGAGCCAGGAGAGGCTGACCAAGGACTGGGCCGGAGCTGCCATTTGGGAAGGTGGCATGAGAGGGGCCAACGGGGAGACTGTGAGGGTGTGGCCAGGTGTCTTGGCAAGTGAGGACAGGCGGGTAGCCACAGGTGTGTGACGCTGCTGCCTGCCAAGGCCTCAGGGATAAAGGACTGAGCCCTGGATGTCACAGCAAGAAGGTCAGTGGTGACAGAAGTAGCCGTGTCCAAATGGTCATTCAGAAGAAATTGTGAAATTGGAATTCATACCTATTTTCAGAGGTCGCAGTGGTTAAGAGCTACAGCAAGCTACAGCTGCTAACCAAAAGGTCGGCAGTTCGAATCTACCAGCCGTTCCTTGGAAACCCTATGGAGCAGTCCTATTCTGTCCTATAGGGCCCCTATGAGTTGGAATCGACTCGACGGCAATGGGTTTATGAGGCAGCTATAGGGACGTGGCAGTTTCTGCCCCTAAAACATGGAGAATTCTACGAATATAACAGCTAGAATACAAGGGGCCAGAGGACGGCTGGACAAAATAACACAGAAAGAAAATAAAAAGCAGGCAGGAAGAACTCAAATCTGCCCGCCATTTCCCTGCCTCTTCAGCTGTTCCTTAGATAGAGGTACACCCCCCAAAAGGGAAGGTCGCAGTCCTAACCGTGCTCTCAGACACTCGTTTTTGGAGGAACAAAGTATGAAAAAATAATCGTAAGATATGATCACACGTGCTTCTAGAGTCTCCTTTTCCATAACGCGTAATTACTTGTTTCCGCTGAATATACTACCAGGGACCTGGCTTTTCAACAGGGAAATCCCGATCGACTTCCTCCTGATTTAATAGATTTCAGGAGCTGATGCCAGACAGTGGGTGGGAAAAGTCATCAGACCCTTCCTTGGACTTGCTTTATCTGGGAGGCTGGATGGCCAGGCGGAACCCACACTTCAGAATCACACCTCTGTGCCCACGCCCAGTCCTGGGGACAGTGAGAAGGCACAGGCCTGATCAAAAACAAACCTGGGGGGAACTCTGAGTCTCTCTGCCCAAGCACCCCAAATTACTCAAGTTTACATAATCTATGAATCTCCCTCTCAAAATGAGATCATTTGCAACATGGATACTATATAATGAGCAAAAAAAATGAACTTTAAAATAACAACTAGTTTTAATTATGAAATGTATTAAGTTATATTTTCCATGTCTAAATGATTACAAAAGTAAATCAATACACTTTTACGTCCATTAAATTAAGTGGAGAATTTGCATCATAATTAAAACAGCTCTGACTCTTCTCTCATCTTCTAAAAATCATTAGCTTTTCAATTACAGTTTCACTCTTACAAACATTCTGGAGAAAGAGGGTGTGTGTATTATGGATACAGGATAATTAAAGTAAAATGCACTTTAAGAGATGGACAACAGCGAACGCAAGATGTTTACAAAATACCTTCAGCCATTAGGAAAGCCTGAGGCATATAAAGTGCTACTAAAATGGTTTAATTGATTTTTAAATTTCAGTTATACTGGGCAACTGCCATCTACTTCTGTTTCAAATAATGTAGCTCGGTTTCTCTTCCACAAAAATGCTAAAACAGCACTATTCTCCTCAGGGCGTGCACTTACTCTAAAGCGGACCAGGAGCCCAGTTCCTTTAGGTGTCTAATAGCTCTCGCTCCTCCACTCTTCTCCCCCTGTGGGCCCCCCTACTCATGTGCTACTGATACTGTTGAAGCAGAACATTCTGTTTACTGCAAACCACCAAAAAAAACCCAAACCTGCTGCCATCCAGTCGATTCCGACTCACAGCGACCCTAAAGGACTGCCTATAGTAGAAGTGCCCCATAGGGTTTCCAAGGAGCGGCTAGTGGATTCAAACAGCGGACCTTTTGGATAGCAGCCAAGCTCTTAACCACTGCGTCACCAGGGCTCCACTGTAAACCAAAAGAGGTATCTATTTTATTTGACTTGCTTGATATCCGTGTGTATTTACCCACACAGTCACCATTTCCACTGCTCTCCATCCCTTTCTGGGCCGACTTTTCAACTCGGGTCCCTTTCTATCTGCCTGAAGAAGGTACATTAGTACACCATCTTGTATGTGCGTTGACTGTGACAAGTTCTTTTTGGTTTCATTTGAATGAAAATGTCTATTTCACTTTCACTCTCGAGGGATACTTTTGCTGGGTATAGAATTCTATGCTGACAGTTTCCCTTGGGGACACTGATGACAGCGTTCTACTGTCCTCCAGTTTCTGCAGAACACAAGCCATTCAGCTATCTGTAGCTTCTCTGAAGGTATTCTGTCCTTTTCCTCTAGCAGCTTTTAAGATTTCCTCTGTCTGTGGCGGCCTCCAGTTTTACTACGCTATGTCTGGATATGATTTTTTTTTTTTTTAAATAATCCTCCTTGGGCTCACGGGGCTTCCCGAGTTTGTGTACTGAGGTCTTTCATCACTTTGAAAAACTGTCCCTTATTATCTCTTCAAAAATGACTTCTAGTGCCCCCTTGCCCCTTCTTCTCCCCCTCCTTCCTAAGGCTCCAATTACATGTGTGCTGACAAGCACATCTGCTATGTCTCTGAATCATCTTCTTCAACCTGTGTCTCTCCATGCTTCATTCTGGGTATTTTCTTCTGGACCATCTGTAGTTCAAGGAGCCCTGGTGATGCAGTGGTTAAAGCGCTTGGCTGCTAACCAGAAGGTGGGTGGTTCAAACCCACCAGTCACTCTGCAGGAGGAAGATGTGGCAGTCTGCTTCCATAAAGATCACAGCCTTGGAAACCATATGGGGCAATTCTACTCTGTCCTGTAGGGTCACTATGAGTTGGGATCGACTTGACAGCAGTGGGTTTTCCAGGTGAGATCTGCAGTTTATTAATTCTGTCTTCAGTTCTGCCAGTGTCTAGGTATGACTTCATAAGTCACTGATGACCAGTAAAGCCTCATGTTCCCTGTTTATCAAATGGGTTAAAACAAAAAAACAAAAAAACCAACTGCTGTCCAGTTGATTCCAACCCATAGTGACCCTATAGGACAGAGTAGAACTGCCCCATAGGGTTTCCAAGGAGCAGCTGGTGGTGTGAACTGCTGACCTTTTGGTTAGCAGCCTAATGCTTAGCCACTACTACCATCCAATTCCACCTCCGTGAGGGTCTAAATGAGATAAAATACCTAGAACACAGTGTTTGCTAAATAAAAGCCCCTCAGTAAAACGTAGTTCTCTTCAGATGTCCTTCTCTTAAATTTGGGTACTGCCAAATCTCAACCTCTACAAACAACCAGTCCGCAAGTGTTAAAACCCATATGTTTACCTGAATATCCAACAGTAGTCACTTCTAAATCAACACCCAGAACTGAACAAAACCTTCACCACTGCCATCCTTGCTCAATCAACTTCCCTCCATGGGTACCTTTCTGAGAATGAAGAGCAGAGGGCTGAGATGCAGGCTTGGGCTGAGTGCTGAGTTCAAGTCCTGCCCTCCCTGGCCATGAGGCCTCAATCACATCACTTGTGCCTTGGTTGTGCCGTCTGTGATAGGGCTATTCTGAGAAGGGTGAGGCGTGTAAGGTGCATAGGATGCTATTCTAATAGTTAAGTGTTGACTGTTTCCAATTCGATGGTATTATTAGTTACTTCCTGTCAACTCCTGGTGCCCTCACCATACTAGAATGAGCACAATGAGCCCTCAGACACGCCCTTGGCTGATCCCACAGAAAAGGGGCGCAGCAGGGAGGTCCCTGACAGTCAAGTGGTTTCTGCTCCCAGAGCAGGGATAGCATCTCAGTGAAGACGCACTTTTAAATGAGTTGGTGAGTCGGATGCCAGGGCCTACCTCAGGGCCGGGGAGGGGCTGTTGCTCCAGGGCCCCCCAGGAAGGAGAGGGAGGGCCTTCTCTGCAGAGACAGGAGGTGCTCTGATGAGCCACGCATCACACATCACAGGGTGCAGCGAGCGGGCTCTTTGTGCTTCCAATAACCTGAGAGAAAGACCTTTGCTTCCCCACCTCTTTTCTGAGGCCAAATCATGAACAACAGCCCTTACAGGAAAAGATATCCAGAGAGCCACCTCTCGCTAACAGCCTTGTTACAAATGACACCTCACTGACAAAGACCAGGAAATGTGACAGCTGTCAAGTTCTCCCTTGTCTGCGCTTTCTCTACTCAGGCGCTGCTGACCACACAGACACCCCTCACACTCCTAAAAACCAGGGCTTCAAATCAGTTCTTCCTGGTTCAGTCATGGTCGAGGAAGTGAAACCAGAACGGACTTGAATTTTTACAATTTGGGTGAACTGGAATAACTGGAACAGGAAGAATTACAGGTCAAAGCCCCACTGGAAACCTAATCTCCCTCTTGGAAAACAAGAGCAGCATATACGTTGCATAGCAACCAAATCTCTTGCCCGTAGGATTTTGCACAGAGTCAGAAACAGCAGTGCCCCACTCAAAGATGTCAGCCTTTGACTGTATGTGTGTTGCTCTCCACAGTCCTGACGATAATCCAATCTCAGGCATCAGGGTCCTGAAAGGGCTCGCTGTGCCTCTTGCAAGTCTCCCATTCCAAGGCTTTGACCCATAATTTTTCCTGCCCCAGTTACGGCTCCAGATGACCCAAACTGTAAAAATTCAGGTCCATTCCAATTTCATCAGCCATGACTGAAACGGTTCAAATCGGTTTGAAGCCCTGCTAAAAACAGACGTGGTCCTGCCGAGACGGCAGAGCATCCACACAAGATCCACTGGCGGCAGTAAAGACGAGGTTGGTGGGGCACGTGGATGAGGAGGGGAGGCAAGTGAGTGACCGGAGGGGCCAGGAATGCACGGGCAGCACAAGCAACGGGCAGCGTAATGGGTGTGATCCCAGACAGCGTGGTCTTCACTTTCCGTGCCAAAAGAACAGCTTCATACTAATTACTGAGAATTGAAAGATATGAGCCATTCAACAGTTTGTTCCTCTATACACACAAAAGCTGAATTACTTACAAAATCTCCACACGTATCCGTGATTTGCCCAAACCTGTCTGTCACAGAAATCCTCCCAATACCTCAAGTACATAACGAGAACTCGCTGGGCAGTCTTGTCCCCTTCCCTCAGTGCTGCCAGAGGGCATTCAGGCCCACAGCGCGTCTACGTCCATGAGCCACAGCCCTGGGGGGCCAATCCAGCCCAAGCAGGCCACCCCCAGGGCTGGGCCAGCACAGAGCTGGCTGCCTGGGCAGTGCAGCATAAGGAACAAGAACCTCACCCCACCACTCCAGGCCCTGCGACTGGGGTTTCTAGGCTTAGTGCTGAAAATGCCAAAGCAGTAACGACATTCCCAGCATCTTTCAAAGAAACAAGTCAGAGCTTTATAGGCGTTGTCGTCAATAAAAATCATCACCCACAATTACGATTTGCAGTAAGAAGCCACCAGAAGGGGCAGCTCCTGGCCCACACAACACCGCTGGCAGGGGGTGCACATGATGATTTTGCAAACTTTAACAGTAGGCAAACACACGCTGTGCTGCAGCGTCTGTGAACTTTACTCGTCCATTCATTTAATGGCAGGAGGCCCTCTCCACGGCTGAGCCAAAGGTAGCACCACTGCGCAGGGCTCAGAGCAAAGTGGCTGTGGCCCCCTGGGGAAGGGAGCACTCAGAACAGCTGGTAATGCACACGTCCAGCCCACGATCAACTCCGAGAGCCAGTGCTCACGGGCCCCTTGCCGCTGTCAGTTGGGGGCTGCTGGGGGGTTGCCTGGCAAGCAGCAAGCGCTTGGTAAGTTGCTGTGAGTATGACAGACCCCACAGCAGAGACGAACACAGCAGTGAAAGGGGGAGAAGACCGGAGTGGGGGGTGGGGCCAGCTGCCTGCCAGGTTTGGCCAGAGAGGAGTCTAGGAACTGTGACTGGGTGCAGGCACAGCAGAAATGGACACAGTGGGCTCAGGTGCAGCGCGTGCAGGTAGAGCAGGTGCAGGTGTGGTGGACTCAGGTGTGGTGGGCGCAGGTGCGGTGGGCTCAGGTGCAGTGGGCTCAGGTGCAGTGGACGCAGGTGCGGTGGGCTCAGGTGCGGTGGGCTCAGGTGCGGTGGGCTCAGGTGCGGTGGGTGCAGGTGCAGTGGGCTCAGGTGCAGTGGGTGCAGGTACAGCAGGCACAGTGGGTGTAGGTGCAGTGGGCTCAGGTGCAGTGGGTGCAGGTGTGGTGGGCGCAGGTGCGGTGGGCTCAGGTGTGGTGGGTGCAGGTGTGGTGGGCTCAGGTGCGGTGGGTGCAGGTACAGCAGATGCAGGTGCGGTGGGCTCAGGTGCGGTGGGTGCAGGTACAGCAGATGCAGGTGCAGTGGGCTCAGGTGCGGTGGGTGCAGGTGTGGGGGGCTCAGGTGTGGTGGGCTCAGGTGCGGTGGGTGCAGGTACAGCAGATGCAGGTGCAGTGGGCTCAGGTGTGGTGGGTGCAGGTGTGGTGGGCTCAGGTGCGGTGGGTGCAGGTACAGCAAATGCAGGTGCAGTGGATGCAGGTGCAGTGAGCTCAGGTGCAGCGAGTGCAGGTGTGGTGGGAGCAGATGTGGTGAGCGCAGGTGCAGCAGACACAGGTAGAGCGGGTGCAGATGCAGTGGGTGCAGTGGGCGGGTGGAGGCAGAGGTGGGAAGCGGGCAAGGCGCCCCTCTGCAAGCGTCTCTCTCGTTGGTTAAAGGCCCTGGTGGCTCCCTCCTGTGCACAGCCATGCAGTAGTGTCCAAGACAGATGTCGGGAGCTGGGAGTGGCCCATCACCACCACACCGCACAAGGAGGTGGGCATGGAGAGGTCTGATGGCATGGGGGGCACTGCAGACCCCCCTCAGGCCAGTGGGTCCAGGGCCGGGGCAGAAAGCGCAGCTGAGGGAGGCAGGGGTAGGTCTGCAGGCAGAACTGGTTTCAGAGAGAACAGGAACAGAAGGGGATTTCCGAGAAGAGGCCTCAGGTCCTAGGTCTGTGCCTGCTGATCATGAGGACACAGCAGAGGGGCTTAGGGGCCAGGAGGGCAAGAGAATGGGCTGAAAAGGGTGGGAAAGGGGCTGCAGAGCCCCACCATGCAGAGGGCCTGGAGGAGGTGAGTCACCAGGGGTCCTGGGCATCCAAAGGTGAGTGGCATGGTAGGGAGGAGGACAAAATGCTGAGGGCACTGCCAGACCTAGAGCTGCGGAGGGCATAGCCAGCCGCAGACATGTGATGACCGCTCACACTTCCTCGGCACCACTGACCGCGTTTGTAATGCGCAACTAATGGGACAGATAGTCTGCCACTCGGGAACTGAATAAAGCACGTAAGGTTCCAGCGGATAAACAAGAGGCTGAAATGAAGTAATAAAGAGCCAATGTGTAAATCTGCATAACTAGACTAGGGAGACAAAATGAGGCAGAACATAACTATTTTAGAAATCAAAGGGTCAAACCCTCAAGTTCTGGAATCCTAACGATGTCCACATAAATTTCACTACAACGGATATCTCAAAAATGCCACTCACTTCGCATCTGCTCAGACAGAACACACAGGCTGTGGGCTCAAGAAAAGCCCATGATCTCTAAACACTGGCCTGCTTTGGGGAGCTTCACACCTCTGGGGGACGCCAACGCTCCATCACATCAATTACCTGCTCTGGAGATCACCAATGTGCCATCACACCGACAACGTGCTCTGGGATCATCAATGCTCCGTCACACCAACAACGTGCTCTGGGATCACCAATGCTCCATCACACCAACGACCTGCTCTGGGATCACCAATGCTCCGTCACACCGATGACCTGCTCTGGGATCACCAATGCTCCGTCACACCGACGACCTGCTCTGGGGATCACCAATGCTCCGTCACACCGACGACCTGCTCTAGGGATCACCAATGCTCCGTCACACCGACGACCTGCTCTGGGATCACCAATGCTCCGTCACACCGACGACGTGCTCTGGGATCACCAATGCTCCGTCACACCGACGACCTGCTCTGGGATCACCAATGCTCCGTCACACCGACGACCTGCTCTGCAGATCACCAATGCTCCGTCACACCGACGACGTGCTCTGGGATCACCAATGCTCCGTCACACCGACGACGTGCTCTGGGATCACCAATGCTCCGTCACACCAACGACGTGCTCTGGGATCACCAATGCTCCGTCACACCGATGACGTGCTCTGGGGATCACCAATGCTCCGTCACACCGACGACCTGCTCTGGGATCACCAATGCTCCGTCACACCGACGACGTGCTCTGGGGATCACCAATGCTCCGTCACACCGATGACGTGCTCTGGGATCACCAATGCTCCGTCACACCGATGACGTGCTCTGGGGATCACCAATGCTCCGTCACACCAACAATGTATCAGTGGTGTGTTACAGCCATGCCAGGGAAGCCAAATACAATGCTTTCACTGCTTTTAAGGGAAAAGTACCTGGTCAAATACCGTTACTTCTGTTTTATAAAACAGGAGAGAGTCACGGTGCTTCTCGAATCTGCTCTTTAAAGGTGTGCTGACAAGTTGGAACGTAGACGCCCTGGGTGTACAGGTGCCGTTCATGTCTATGCCTTTCGCCACAACCTACACACAGCAGCAGGCAGAGCACGGGGTTCAGGGGCCACACCCTCAGCTGTCCTTGATCCTTGTTGTCCTACTTACCAGCCACCTGCGAGCGAGCACTACTTACTAGCCGTTTCTTAACCTTCTGTGTCTCAGTTTTCCTATCTGCACAATGGAGAAAAGAGTAACAGTTTTTAGAAAAATCCTGGCAAACAGCAGAAGTTCCACATCAGCTGGTTGCAGCAGTCATGTGTCAGAACCCAGGGGTTTGTGAAGACAAAGGCCACAAAAACCAGCAAACCCTAAGTGCTGGAGCTGAGGTCACTGAGCTAGCCACAGAACAACAACGGGCAACAAGCTTTCCAATCTCACTGGAGAGAATAAAAACTTCAGGAGGCTGTCTGATACTCCTGGTACATTCAAGTTTAACTTGAGGAGAAATATCGGCATTTTTTCATTTTCCTGATCATGCTTTAATTGAATCTCTAGCCCACTGTTTAAAATAAAGCCATTATGGATAGTGATCAAGAATTTCATCACTCCTCATTGAGCTATAAAATCAATCACTTAAGTTGTTATTACGTAACCTCTAAAAAGTGAAACCATTTGAAGTTAAAAGATTTGATGTGCTCTGATTCAGCCAAAAGAAGTCCGTCAATTTGCTTGCTTCTGGAAAAAACAGAATGTTCTACTTCATTTCCGTAGAGTCGCATCTACAAAGCTGCAGGGTACAGTTTTGCATAATGATGACAAGGAAACTTAAAAATGAACTAAGCAGAGCAAACAGCCATTATTTCCACAGCAAAGCATGTGACTGCCCCATTTTATTTACTCTACAAACAGATCAATGATACTTAAACCTGGCATTTGCCTGTGGAATTGTTCAAAACTAAAATGCATGGCGTGGCTAAGCAGTCTGTGCCCAGGGTGGTACCTGCAAGGTTGACAGGGCCCTTGTGCTCCCCTCAGCACCCCCTACCCCAGCCCCTGCACCCCACCCTGCCCGCCTGACCCCCGTGCCCCCTCCCGCCCGCCCGGTCCCCACACCACCCACCCATCCCCAGTGCAGCTGACATCCACTAGGGCACATCTGAAAACCTGAATAACTTTGCCCAGAAATAAGAAAAAATAACAAATGCTTATAAGAGTTATACCTGAAAAATTCTCACTCTAACTTATGTTCAATGTACTTAGCAGAAAGGTCAAAGCTCTGGAATTTGCTAGATAAATAAATGTTGGTGTTGCAGAGGAATCACTGGAGAACTGGTGCATGGCGGCGAATGAATAACCTGCAGATGCTCCCAAACCCCATTACTTCCCTTTACCCAGGAGCCCAAAGATTCATGGCCCTGCATGCCGCCAGTTCATTACCAGGAAGTGCCATTCCTCTTCCAGCACTCGCTGGCCAGCGGGCAGCCCCTCGAGGACCCTTAATGTTTAATTCCCCATCAGCTGCTCCACTGAACAGCTTAATCTCTGCTTGTATGATCAATACTGTATCAGTGTAAATTAAAATGACAATTTTAAAGTAATTAAGCCTGTTAATGCTCGATTCAAATGTCATTATTTGCTCAAGGGATAGAGGAGAAATTACATGGTGTCCAGGGTGACAGGAAGATGTCTGAGCCGCCTCAATCCTGTTGCACGGTGCCACTGGGGGCTTTGCAAAGCGGATTAGCTCTGCCTCGCCCTGCCAGGATACCTATCCAATTTCTAAAGAGGATAACGCAATTTGATAAATTTAATTCCAGCGACAAACTCAATTATTGTGATAACAGATGAAAACGGGGAGGAGACTCTAAACAGGGCCCACATTTTTAAAAATACCCTTAACTCCAAAATGAGATACAACAGTAATGGCCTGATTTGATTTGCTCTCTCTCTTTTGAAAACCCTTTAAATAATTATGCTGGTTGGAAGAACAGCCAACATTTATTAAATAGCCCTAGCTCCAACCCAAAGGGGCTGCAGCTCGGACGACTTGGGTCACGATGAAAACGTTTGCTGTCCTTTGCTTGTCCAGCCACGTCTATTAGACAAGCACAATCACATCATTACATTATTTGATCTCATAAATAGATCTATGAAACTCAGCCAGCCTCCGACGGGGCTCCGCCTGTCTGTGCACTGCCCTCCGCTTGGAAGCAGCGTCCCAAGCATTCCTTAATAAAAGGACATTTAAAGAGAAAAGCTGCCTTCTCTGACAGCCAGGACACTGAGGGACAGTGGGCCAGGTGCCTCTGAAAAGTTCTGTGCAGACACCCTCTCTCCTGAAGCGGCTCACAGACAGGGTGGAGGTGTGTGCAGGGCTGGTGCGCACAGGACACGCTGGAATTGCTTTACGGGGACAGCGGCAGTTGCTGGGCGTCATCCATTAGATCAGCAATAAAAATTGACAGCCCAACATTAATTCCAAGATGAAATGGAGAGTGTAACAATTTCCGTTGAAAGATGTCCGAGTGCCACGCGGCAGATCAGTCAGGTTCTGCTTGGACAGTCACCTCGGTCGGCTGCTCTGCTCCAGAAGGTGTTCAGAATGGGGCGTCCCACCATCGGCGGCCTGTTTCAGGTGGTCGGATCATCGCAGTGCTGTTTTATGGCACCACGAGGCACACTACTTGTCTACATCCAGTCTTCTGTGGTGGACGAGGCCACAACTGGCATTTCCGTCCGTGTCGGCGGCACTGCTGAGCGCCCCCACCCCTCTCCTGCTGTGGGCACAGTGCCTTTCCTCAGCCTGCACCCCACGGCAGGGGTCGGCCCTGAGTGTAAACGAGGACAGCATCTCCACAATGCAGCTCAATCTCCCCTTCTGGCATCTTAAGCGTAAAGTCCCTGAGTATAACCACTTGTCCCGTGTCCACAGGTGAGGCCTGGAGGGGCATTTTTAAAGAGCCATCACAGCACAGATGGAGCAACGACCTGAGTTTGAAGCAAACATGATAAGGAAACAAGATGGTAACGACGTTCTCCTCTTTTAAACAGGGAAAATAATCACACAGGGAGGAAAACCCCAAATCTTAAACCACTTCTCTTTGAAACAATTACAGATCAGCCCTTCCCCTTAAAGGCAAGAGATGCAAAATCGGGGGGAAATGCGGATACGTTTGCCTTTAGGAAGGACATTTTCATGAGTCTAAGCGGTGGCTTGCCTGAAGGCTGCGCGTCAGTGGTGGGAACCCAGGTGTGGGCACTGGGGGGCAGTTCTGGATGGAGGCACACGTCCTGCGTCCCACGCCCAAGGTGCCCTCCATCAGCCCCTCTGTACAGGTGAGTGGCCAGGCACAGGGCTGCCTGTGCGCTCTCTCCTTCTAAGTCTGTGTTCTCACCTCCTTTGTGTAAACGCAACTCTGCTTCAGATACCACAATGGCAAGCAGCGTAATAAGAAATGACGTGACCAAGTACAGACTGACCACTACTCCCCAGGGCCTGAGAGCACAGGCGGGAGGCGCCAGCACTGCACCCACCGCCTACCTGGGCCTGGCAAACACTGTCCTGCACCGGGCCATCGGGAGCCACGTGGGCACCAGGGGCTGGCCGAGAACAGACCTCCACCACCATGTAATCACGCGGAGACGGTGACTCTACCCGGCAGACAAAGCTCGCACTGGGCAGCTGCCCGATGGGCCCGACACGGTGGCCTGCATCAGGTGATCACCTGCGTGGAAACATCACGCTCCCCACGCTCCACGGGGTAAAAGTGCAGGGTCCCATCAAATGGTTAGGCTTTCTTTTGCAGACACCCAACCTCTGCACTCAGCTGGCTGCTAGAGGGAGGCTGGCAGGCTTGGTGGTGGCAGAGGCCTGCATGCCAGCGACCACCCAGCATTCACATGCCCTTCCTCACCACAAATGGTGAAGGCTGCGCGTGCGTGTACTGGGAAATAAAAGACGAACAGTCTCCCCAGAGAACAGGTCTACATGGCACCCTCTCGCAAGTGCCCACGTCGGCTCTGGGCGTGGCATAACCGAGCCCCACCTCCTCTAGGGGCCCCTACACGCGCTCCATGACCCGTCTTCTAAGGGCATCATCCATTTTGTGAAGCCCAGAAATCCAGCAGTGCACCACCTCCCGTCAAACCAGCTCAGGTGTTAGGAAAGCATCTGCTGACCATGTTCTGGTCTTCTTCAGCAGCATGAAAACCAGCCTCCAGCGAGGCCACCGTGGGGGTGAAGGCAGGGCCGGGGGCCCACCTGCACACCTGTGGGAAATATCACCCAGGAAAGAAAGTGGGCAGCCAGCAACCAGCAGAGGGAGATGGCCCACAAGTGCGGCTCCACATGAGGCCGCATGAACACAACAGCAAGGCTAACCAGCCAGTCACCCATTACTGTTTTTTTTACGTTCACCGCTTCAGTGATTTTCTGTCAAAAAATGCTAACAAGCATGGAAGTCCTTAAGAGCTTTACAATTCTTCAGTTTGTTCACCAATACATTTTGTGCAGTATGTTTGTTTCCTGGCCGTGTGTGACACACCACTCGATCACACCTGTCCTGGCCTGATGGATAGGTCTACCTCGAGCACTTTGCGTGGCGTGTGCTGGGTCCCTAACGGGTCTCCCACACCGGGAGGGCGGGGACGAGAGCCAGGACGGACATGGCTGCTGAGCACTGCGGAGCGGGCAGGCCAGGCATGGCGGGCGCTCAGTGACACAGAAGAGTGGACGCACAGCCTGTGCCCCCAACACACAAATGTCCTTAGTCAAAGCCCTGATTCCCAGCAGGTCAGGCCCCCAGGCACAGGTCAGCATCCCCAAGGCACAGGTCAGCATCCCCAAGGTACAGATCAGATCCCCAGGCACAGGTCAGGCCCCCCCAAGGCACAGATCAGATCCCCAGGCACAGGTCAGGCCCCCCCAAGGCACAGATCAGGTCCCCAGGCACAGGTCAGCATCCCCAAGGTACAGATCAGATCCCCAGGCACAGGTCAGGCCCCCCCAAGCACAGGGCAGGCCCCGAGGCAGAGGTCAGGCTCCCAGGCACAGGTCGGTACCCCCAGGCACAGGTTGGCACCCCCCAGATAAAGGTCAGTACCCCCAGGCACAGGCTGGTACCCCCAGGCACAGGTCAGGCCCCCCAGCACAGGTTGGCCCACATGGATAGAATGGGAAGCAGAGGCAAATCAGCCACCAGCACCATCAGAACAACAGACACAAGGAGAATTCTGAGCAGGGGGACAAACGACCCAGCCTCACTTCCTGAAGAATCACGGCAGTGTCGCAGACAGCCCCATGGACACAGAGCGGGTGTCAGGGTGGGGACAGTGGGGAGACAGGAGAGCTCAAGGCTGCCCTGGACTGCCCTGTGGAGGCAGGAGCCACCACCCACAACAGGTCACTCCTGACACAGCTGCTGCTCCGGCCCCTGCTCCTGTGAGAGCAGCTGGGCTGACAGGGCCCACTGCCTGCTGCCCTGGGCAGGGACTGCTTCCTGCCCCTCTCCACACTGCACACTCACGGCCAACCTCCTGAGCCTGGTCCTCGCAGTGGAGGGCAAGAAGGAGCTAGACATCGCCTGTCACCCAGCAGCTTGAGGTAGCTGTGAGCCTCACCCAGCCACAGGGACGTCTCTGTCACAGAGTGGTCCCACCATTGTCCTCAGGCACCCTGCCTAGGAAGGAGACCCGAAGGGAAGTTGTCCTCACGGACACTACCGCCACAAGCCACACCGCCACCAGCCCTCTGCAGACCCCCAGTGGGTCTGGACGGCCCGTGCTGAGGCACCCCGGACGGGCCTGGGGGCTGTCAGGTCTGAAGACACCCACCTGTCACACCTGGCTGAGATGGGGCGCTTACGTGCGTGCATTTCAGGCACCAGGAAGGTGAGGTCTCAGGTCTGGAGGGGAACAGCCCAGACCCGGGGGACTTGGAGCACACACTCAGCCCAGAGCAGGAGCCCGCAGCACAGGCACACTGGGCCCGAGTGACACCTGCAGGTCGGGCACAGGGCCTCCAACAGATGAGGAGCAGACACGGAACAGGAGGACTGCGCCCAAGGAGGTGGGAACGGCGCACAGAGAAGCCTGCACTCTGTACTCTCTCCAAACCTGGGGCATCTACGGCTGCGCTACCAGCACGTGACTCACCTGTAAATTGACCGGAAGACAGTTACAAACAGGAAGACAGGTCCTGCTGCCCCAAGTCAGGGGAAATGTGGACTGATGATAACCAAAATTACTTTTATTGAGATGGAATAATGATACGTTCGAAATCAATAAAGCCTTATTTAACCTCAAGAATGTCTTTTCAGCTTTATATGGATAATATCTGTATATGTGTATATAAAATTGAAAATTATTCACAGTTTATTTCTCGTGGAATATAGACTTCCCCTGGCCAGAAGACAGCCATTTGCATAGCTTCAACATGGACTAGTGGTTAAGAGCTCGTCTGCTAACCAAAAGGTCGGCAGTTCAAATCCACCAGCCGCTCCTTGGAAATCCCATAGAGCAGTTCTGTGTCCTATGGGGTCGCTATGAGTCAGAATCAACTCAAGGCAACAGGTTTGTTTTTTTTTTTTAAAAAAAGAAAACATGGAGTCAGCTTGTAACAGAAATATTTGTTTTTAATTAAATCATTAAAAGTTTGACTGTTTACAAGCCATTAACCACATGACTAGGTATTTTTTACAGCTTTATTGATGCACAATCAACCTCCATTTAACTGTATACATTTAAAGTATATAATTACAAGTTCTGACATGCGTATACACCTGTGAAACCGTCACAACAATCAAAGTAACAGACATATCCAACATCCTAAAATTGTCCTTGTGCCCCTTTGTCATCCCTCCCTCATGTCTTCCCACCCCCCACCCCAGGAAACTGCTAATCTGCTTTCTGTCTCTATACAGGCTCGTCTGCATTTTCAAGAATGTCACAGAAATAGAATCACACAAAATGTACTTTGGGGTCTGCCTTCCTTCACTCTGCGTAATTATTTGGATATTCATCTATGTTGTTGCTTGCATCAGCAGTGCATTCTGTCTCACTCCTGAGTGGTATCCCACCGTCCAGAGAGACTGCTGTTTCTCCATCTACGCTTTTCCTCTTTTTTGATGGACATTCAGGCCGTCTGTAGCTTTTGTTTCATGTCTCTTAAGTAAAGACCTAGGAGTGGAGTGGCTGGCTCACATGGTAGGTGCATGTTTGACTTTTAATAAAACTGCCAAGTGTTCTCTCAAGTGGCTGTACCATTTCACATTCCCACCAGCGGTGTGAGAGTTCCAGTTCCTCCACGTTCTCATCAACACTGTCTTCCAAGACATTTGATCATTCTTCTGGCAGTTCACTGTACATTCAATACTCTTTGCCAACACCTTAACTTAAAGGCATCAATATTTCTTCAGTCTTCTTTATTCACTGTCCAACTTTCCCATGCGTATGAGGAGACTGAAAACATTATGGCTTGGGTCAGGTGCACCTTAGTCCTCAAAGGGACTGACATCTTTGCTTTTTAACACTTTAAAAGAGGTCTTTTGCAACAGATTTTGCCAAATGCAACACATCAGTTGATTTCTTGACTGTTTCCATGGGTGTTGACTGCTGATCCAAGCAAAATGAAATTCTTGACAACGACAATCTTTTCTCCATTTACCATGATACTGCCTACTGGTCCAGTTGTGAGGATTTTTGTTTTCTTTATGTTGAGGTGTAATCCATAGTGAAGGCTGTAGTCTTTGATCTTCACCAGTAAGTGCTTCAAGTCCTCTTTTCTTTCTACAGGCAAGGTTCTGTCATCTGCATATTGCAGGTTGTTAATGAGTCTTCCACCAATCCTGATGCCACATGCTTCTTCATATAATCCAGCTTCTCAGATTATTTGCTCAGCATATAGATAGACTGAATAAGTATAGTGAAAGGATACAACCCTGATGCATGCTGTCTTAGGCTGGGTTCTCTAGAGAAGCAAAACCAGTAAAGTGTATAAATATAGAGAGAGAGAGATTTACATCAAGGAAACAGCTCACACAATTGCAGAGGCTGGAACGTACCAAGTCCATGGATCAGGATAGAGGCTTCTTCTGATTTACACAGCTGCAGGGGCTGATGAACCCAAGAACAGCAGGTCAGAGAGCACGGCTCTTGCTCACAGGCTATAAAGATCTCCGAATCCCAAGACAGGCAGGTAAGTTGCTAGCTCAAGTCCAAAGAATCGGAGGTCAGACAAACAGCAAGCAGCTGCAGGATCCAGTGCAGGCAAAAGCCAGAAAGTCCACTTATATTCAGATACAGGCCACACGAACAAGGAAACTCTCAACTGACTGGCTACTCACAGCAGATCCCATCATGGGGGTGATCACATATCAACACTGAGAATCATGGCTCAGCCAAGCTGACACACAATCTTAACCATCACACACATCTTTCCTCATTTTAAAAAGTGCAGTACCCTCTTGTTCTCTTTGAACAACTGCCTCTTGGTCTATGTACAGGTTCCACATGAGCACAATTAAGTGTTCTGGAATTCCCACTCTTTGCAATGTTATCCATCATTTGTTATGATCCACGCAATCAAATGCCTTTGCATAGTTAATGAAACACAGGTAAACATCTTTCTGGTATTCTCTGCTTTCAGCTAAGACCCATCTGACATTAACAATGATATCGCTCGTTCCACATTCTCTTCTGAATCTGGCTTTAATTTCTGGTAGTTCCTTGTCAATGTACTGTTTCAACTGTTTTCTGAACTATCTTCAGGGAAATTTCACTTGCATGTGGAATTAATGATACTGTTCGATAACTTCCGCATTCTGTTGGATCACCTTTCTTTGGCATGAGCACAAATATGGACCTCTTCCAGTCGGTTCGTCAGGTAGCTGTCTTCCAAATTTCTTGGCATAGATGAGTGAGTGTTCCCAGCATTGCATCAGTTTGTTGAAATATCTCAATTGGTATTCCCTTAATTCATAGAGCCTTGGTTTTCACCAATGTCTTCAGTGCAACTTGGACTTCTTCCTTCAATACCATCGGTTCTTGGTAATATGCTACCTCCTGAAATGGTTGAATGTCGACCAATTCTTTTTGGTGTAGTGACTCTGTGTACTCCTTCCATCTTCTTTTGATGCCTCCTGCATCGTTCAATATTTTGCTCATAGAATCCTTCAGTATTACAAATTGAGGCTTGAATTTTTTCTTTAATTCTTTCACCTTGAGAAATGCTGAGCATGTTCTTCCCTTTTGGCTTTCTAACTCCAGGACTTTGCACATTTCATTATAATACTGTACTCTGTCTTCTCAAGCTGCCCTTTGAAATCTTCTGTTCAGCTCTTTTACTTCATCATTTCTTCCATTTGCTTTAGCTACTCTATGTTCAAAAGCAAGTTTCAGCGTCTCTTCTGACATCCATCTTGGTCTTTTCTTTCTTTCCTGTCTTTTCAATAAGCTTTTGCTTTCTTCGTGTATGATGTCTTTGATGTCATTGCTATAACTTGTCTGGTCTTCAGTCATTAATGTTGAATGTGTCAAATCTATTCTGGAATGGTCTCTAAATTCAAGTGGGATATACTCAAGGTCGTACTTTGGCTTTCTTGGACTTGTTCTAATTTTCTTCAGCTTCAGCTTGAACTTGCATATGAGGAACTGACGATGTGTTACACAGTCGGCCCTGGCCTTGTTCCAACCGATGATACTGAGCTTCTCCACAGCCTCTTTCCACAGATGTTGTCGATTTGATGTGTGTTCCATCTGGCTAAGTCCATGTGTATAGTTGCCATTTATGTTGTTGAAAAAAGGTATCTGCAATGAATAAATCGTTGGTCTTGCAAAATTCTATCATGCGATCTCCCACATTGTTTCTATCACCAAGGCCATATTTTCCAGCTAATGATCCTTCTTTGTTTCCAACTTTCGCATTCCAATCACTGATAATTATCAATGCATCTTGATTGCATGTTTGATCAATTTCAGACTGCAGAAATTCATAAAAATATTCAATTTCTTCATCTTTGGCATTAATGGTTGGTGTGTAAATTGGAATAATAGTCGTATTAACTTGTCTTCCTTATAGGCATATGGATAATATCCTACTACTGACAACGTTGTACTTTTGGATAGATCTTGAAATGTTCTTTTTGACAACGAATGCAACGCTATTTCTCTTCAATTTGTCATTTCCAGCATAGCAGACCTTATGATTGTCCAATTAAAAACTGCCAATACCAGTCCATTTAAGCTCAGTAATGCCTAGCATATCAATCTTTATGCATTCCATTTCATTTTTGATGACTTCCAATTTTCCTAGATTCATATGTCGTACATTCCACGTTCCAATTATTAATGGATGTCTGCAGCTGTTTCTTCTCATTTTGCGTGGTGCCACATCGGCAAATGAAGGTCCCGAAAGATTGACTCCATCCACGTCATTAAGGTTGACTCTACTTTGAGAAGGTAGCTCTTCCCCAGTCATATTTTGAGTGTCTTCCAACCCAAGGGATTCATCTTCTGGCACTATATCAGACAAGGCTCCACTGCTATTCATAAGGTTATCACTGGCCAGTTTTTTCAGAGGTAGACCACTAGGTCCTTCTTCCTAGTCTGTCTTAGTCTGGAAACTCTGCTGAAACCTCTCCACCATAGGTGACCCTACTGGTATTTGAAATACCAGTGGTATAGCTTTCAGCATCACAGCAACATGCAAGCCCCCACAGAATGAGAAACTGACAGATGAGTGGTGGTCATTTAGAGTTAATTTTTTTTTTAATGATAAGAGGTAAAAGTAGTTTTTTGGGGTTTTTTTTGCATATGGTCAACTAACTATTACACCACTATTTGCTGAAAAGAACAGCCTCTCACCATTGAATTTCCCTGGTACTTTTGTCAAAAATCAATGGTGGATCTATTTCTCAACTCTCCACTCTGTTCTATGATCTGTTTATCTGTTTTGATGCCAATGCTAACACTTTTGATTACTGTAGCTTTGTAAGTCTTAATCAGGTAGTGTAAGTCCTCCATCTTTTTTCTTTCTCACAGCTGTTTCAGCTATTCTAGGCTGCATTTCCGTATTGTTGGGGGAATTGTCTGCCTCTACGTATCCCATCCAGAATGCCTAAGTAAAGGCTGTGGACCCAGAACATTCTCTGATAAGGAGGCTAGGAATTGGGTTGCTCTCTGTCTCCCAGTTCCTTCTTTTTATTAGAGAAGACTCCCTCCTGTTCCGGGCATATAGTAACTTTCTCTGTCTCTTGCACATGTGCAGGCACCATATGGCACCTGGCCAACCCCACTTCTATATCTGTTGCTGGTGGGAAGAGAACGCGGTCTCTCAACTACAGCATGAGAGGGGTGAACTGAGAACATCTTCCCTGCATAGGAAATATGTGGGGACGATCCTGCTGGCTGTGGGAGACCAGTGCACACTAGTGAAGCTGATCTTGCTCTGTCTCTTTTCTTTGTGAGTAAAACGTTTACCCTTGCACTAATAACACAAGTGTGGACTGTGTCTTTTGTTGGTGGCCTTGAACCCTGATACAACACATAAATTTTGGAGCCAACTTGACAATTTCTACCAAAAAGGTCTGCTCAGATTTTGATTGATATTTCATTGACTCTTTAGCTCAATTTGGAAAGAAATGTCATCTTCACACTGCTGAGTCTTCCAACCCATGAATACAGCATATCGCGCATGTATTTAGACCTTACTTTAGTTTCTCTCAGTAACATGCTCTCCTTTTCGGTATACAGGTCTTGCATTTAATTTATCCCTAAATATCTCATATTTTTTATGCTACTGAAGCTGACATTATTATTTAAATTTCAATTAAATCATTTAGAAGTTGACCGTTTACAAGCTATTAATCACATGACTAGATTTTAAAGATGTAAACAAAATACTTTTACATTAATTAATCCATTCGGACTATTTGTGAAAGCACTTAGTTTGTATTTCTTTTCCCCTGAAGGAGCCACTGCCCTCATTACTGTCAATGTCATCAACTCATGGTAAAGTTGATCATAAGCCTCAATTTACACTTGGCTCCAGACTGTGTTTTCACAACTCTAGCACAAAGGGGCCAGGGGCGTGCATCTGAGGAGGGCAGTGTGAGCAGGGTGTAGTGGAAAGGGTGTGTGTGCAGGGGAACGTGAAACACAAGCTTTACTCCGGTACTGAACACGCCCTGTCTGGCTTACCCACCCCGGTCTAGACTTGGAAACCCGTACTGTGTCTCCCTCCTGGGGGAGACCTTGCTTGTCATCAGTGTTCAGCCTGGAGGGCCCCTCCCTGGTTGTCTGGGCTTGGAGAGAAGGAGTCAGAGTCAAAAAGGGAGCCATAAACCCAAGACCGTCACTCTGTGGGTTTACTTCAACAACTGAAATCTGGATCTCATAGCTACCCTCCCTCTCAGGCTTTCCCACAGCTCTGATCAAAAAATCTTTTCCTGAAAATCCGTGACGTTCCTTCACCTGATGCTCAGTGGGTCATTGTGACTCTAGCCTCCCTCTCACTACCCCTCTTTCAGACAGACAGCCTACGTACAGACAAACGGAAACACTCCCCACCTACTGCCAGGTACACATGGCACCTCCCTGTCAGTGCCCAGTCCAGGTGCTGCCTCCCACTCCCGCCAGGCTCCTCTGATGTCACCCAGAGGGAAGTCAATCCTCCCCCAAGACGTTTCCTCGCCTTTGTTTTTTCAAGTTAATCTAAATAATCACAGTTCTGCACAACTCACTATGAGAAATTGTAGTTCCTTGTCCACTTCAATCTTCCCCTCCCCAGAGGCAATGACTTTCCTTTCACTATTTTCTTCTGGTATTTTCCTTCATGTCTCTAAAGTTTATGCTGTTTCTTCTTGATTCTTCAATTTCCAACATTAACTATTGATTTTTGCACTATGGAAGATGAGGATTTAACTCCCTTATACTATGTTTTCCCACACACCCCATCCCTGACCCCCATCCTCTCAATATAATCGTATCACATTTTTATTTAAATCAAGAACTACTGTTTACATTGTTATAACTGGAAAAGTTCTTCACAACAGAACCATTTTTTACGTTATGATTGCTTTTCCTTTCTTGAACAACTTTTTGTTTTCCCAGGAGTTAATAGCTATCTTCTTGTTTGTTTGCTTAGTTCTTTCATATATTTACGTCATAATTCATCCATCCAAAAAAAAAAAACAAAGCCACTGCCGTCCAGTCAATTCTGACTCCTAGTGACCCTATAGGACAGAGTCGCCCCATAGGGTTTCCAAGGCAGTAAATCATTATGGAAGCAGACTGCCACATCTTTCTCCCATGGAGTACCTGGAGGGTTTGAACCACCGACCTTCCAGTTAGCAGCCGAGCACTTTAACCACTGCGCCACCAGGGCTCCTGATTGTTTTGGTAGAGAACCTCTTTATATTAGCCTCCTGAGAAAGAGTGCTTGGGATGTGGTTTTTTAAAAGATCTTACATAATTGAAGGCACTCTTTTTACTTTCCCTGCCCACCATTCACAGGCTGGCCAAGCTCCAGGAGGAGCTGAGGGTGCAGTGTCTTCCGGTGGGTGAGGTACTGCTCCATTGTCATCCAGCTTCCAGTGCCAACATGGAGAGGTCAGATGCCACTCCGATATTTGCTCCTTTGGCTTTGCTCCTCCCCCTCTTCCTTCCCAGTTGCTGTGCGGTGGGCCTAAACGGCTGGGTCTTTATGTGGTCACCCTGCTCATTCACCAGTTGTGGCTGTCCCCGGGAGGGCAAGACCTCAGGTGAGGCAGCTCCCTGCAGTCACAGCAGGCACTGAATGAGCTGACTGCTGGCCACGTTCCCATCGGCAGGGCAGCAGGTCCTTCCTCACAGGCGTCTGGACGCACACCTCCTTGTCCACCGCGAGGCCTGTGTGCACATCCACCCCCTCAGGGGGCAGCAGGGCCTTCCTCGCAGGCATCCGGACACACACCTCCATGTCCACTGCGAAGCCTGCGTGCACATCGACCCCCTCAGGGGGCAGCAGGGCCTTCCTCGCAGGCATCTGGACACACACCTCCATGTCCACTGCTAGGCCTACGTGCACATCCACCCCCTCAGGGGGCAGCAGGGCCTTCCTCGCAGGCATCTGGACGCACACCTCCATGTCCACTGTGAGGCCTGCGTGCACATCCACCCCCTCAGGGGGCAGCAGGGCCTTCCTCGCAGGCGTCTGGACGCACACCTCCATGTCCACTGAGAGGCCTACATGCACATCTACCCCCTCAGCCTGGGATGCTCTCCCCCCAGCTCTTCCCATGCTCCTCCTCAGGTTTCTGATCAAACATCATTTCCTCCAGAGCAGCCAGCCTGCTGTACTCCAACTCCTCAGACTCCACCAGACTCCCTGGGAGCTCTCTTGTTACAGCCCCCCATACACTCCAGGCTCTTGTCATACTGTGTACACCCGTAAGTATTTGCTCACTTGTGTCTGTAAAGCTCCACGAAGGCACAGTGCCTGAGAGTAAATAGCGTGTAGCATGCAGCACGTAGCACGTGGCAAGTAGCATGTAGCGTGCAGCACGTGGCAAGTAGCGTGTAGCATGCAGCACACGGTAAGTAGCGTGTAGCATGCAGCACGCAGCATGAGGAAAGTAGCATGTAGCGTGCAGCACGCAGCACATATCATGCAGTAAGAAATATGAAGCGTGTAGCATGTAGTATGCAGCACGCAGTGCACAGCATGTAGGGTGTAGTGAGTTCTGGAGCCCGTCTGACAGCCTAGGACCCTGCACCGCCACATCCTGGCCGTGTGAGTAGGTCACAACTTCTCCACACTCCCACTCCCTCCTGTGCAACGTGAGCTGGGAACCGGCCAACACACAGGGCACTGGGGGCCCACCCATCTGGGACTGGGATGGTCTCGGAGCTGGTCATGGGGTGCTCGGGGCCCACCCGGCTGGGACTGGGATGGTCTTGGAAGCTGGTCATGGGGCACTGGGGGCCCACCCGGCTGGGACTGGATGCTCTCGGAGCCGTGCTGGCAACAGTAAAGTGCTCAGTTGGTGCCGGGCCTGAGTGCTGATATCATTGTCACCTGCTCTCACCCCCAGGCTCACAGCTCTGTCCAAGCACCTTCACACCCATGTCATCTCCCCAGTGACACGGGGAACTCTTCCTCTGTGTCAGCTATCTCAGCTATAGCGGCCTGCCCCAGGCAGTGTGTGTGCGGGACAGGGTGCAGCCGAGGCCTGAAGGTGAACGTCCCAGGAGGCACTGACCACTGAGAAGCAAAGAAAGGTCAGTTCTCAATCCTGGCTGCATCCTTCAGAAGTCAGCTGAGATGTCATTCCTTCCAGATCACTGGTGGAGACACACTCCACATGGACCCATCAGCACACACTGGGATCATGCCCACCAACCTTCACCAGAAGCGGAGAACCCTCCTCCAGTACCACGGCTAGCCCACACAGCTACAGCCGACGGCACCTCTCTGCCCTCCAGCCCTGGGTTCTCCACAGCTTTATACTATGCCTATCTCAAGGCCTCCTTGTCCCGACAGAGGAGTTAACTGCATCCACTGCCCCAGGTCTCAGTCTGGGCCTCCCTGTGCCCATCAGCCCTGGAACGCGGCTGTGACCCTCTGTTGCTGAACTCCAGTGCCTGGCAGTGGGCACAGCATGTAGGGGCACACCCTCAGCATCCCTGGGCGAAGAGACAGGTTCCACCTACTGTCATGCCCAGGAAGACAGACTGAGCCCTCTGCCAAGAGTCCAGCAGACTTGGCGCTGGGGGAGGCTGGAACTCTGGGTCACGGGCCCAGCATTCGCTGTGGCACAAACAGGAACTGCACCCAGCACCCACGCGTGGCGCCCTCAGGAAGCCAGGCTCTGGCGAGGCCCCACAGCTGCCCTTGGGGGTCCTCGCCTTGCACTTGTGAGGGGGTGTGCAGCAGCGTCTACAACTCCTGACGCCATCAGTGAGTCTCCGGTATGCACAGAAGACACACTCGCCTGTCTGAGGCACGGCTGCTCGAGGTGGAAACAGTCCCGAGCGCACAGAGATGGGGACGTGCTTCCAAGGGGCTGAGTCTGCCATACAACTGCAGAATGGACCCTCGAGGGCACTGCAACTCAGAGACCAGCACCTCTGCCAGGGGCGGTCAGCTCGCTGCCAGAGGAGCTGGCCTGTGTCCCCCCATACGCTGTGCCTGAGGACAGGGTGACATTCCCACCAGGGTTGATGCCCCACCTAGCAGGTGTCAGCACCCCAACCTCTTTTCTATTTGCTCCTCACTCCCCCAGCAGGATAAAGAAAAATCCTTCTCTCCTCCGCAACCTCCCACCCACCCCAGGCAGGCGACCTGTGCTGGGCCCAGGCGCACAGGCCCGGTTGGAGAGGCGCTGCCCCGTCTAAAGGGCCAGCAGCAGCTGCGAAGGCCCATCCACAACTCAGCTGGTGCTCCTCCCTCCTGCTGGCACACCCGCCACCGCGGACGGGCCTGTGGCCTTCCCAGCCTTGCTCACCTCAGGGTCAGACGCTCAGCCTCTGAGCTGAAGGCTCGCCGCGTGGGATCACAGGAGGCGCCTCTGGTGAAGAGCACAGAGCAGAGCCAGCACAGGGCCCGCGTCTGCCACACGCTGCCACCGCTCTTCTCATTGGCGGTAGTGGGCCAGCGCACACTGTGAACACTTCTGGCCACTGCCTCACACGGTACACGGGGGCACCGTGCGGTCGGCATATGGTCGGCAGGCGCACGGCGGGGTCAGGAGGTACACAGCAGTGACGGCAGGCGCACCGCGGAGTCGGCAGGGGCACAGCAGGGTCGGCGCGGGGTCGGCAGGTGCATGGCGGGGTCGGCGCAGGGTCAGAGCCGTGCAGCGGCAGGGTCGGCCTGCCGTCGAGAACACAGTGAGGAGCAGCGCCTCCAGGGCCGCAGGTGCTGGGCTCCCCTGCAGAGCCCCAGGACTCCCCTCACCTCCTGTACCTCTGCACCCTGCTGTTCCCCGGCCTGCTCAGGAGCCTTCATGGAAGCCTGCCGTCCTGAACTGCAGTGACCTGAGCCTCGAGAGGCAGCAGCACATGCCCTCCACTGCAGGCCACGCTTGAAGGTGCATCTTCCAGGTGAATTGCTGAGCACCATGAGCAGCTGCACCCAAGGGAGCCCCCCGCCCCATCTCTGCTCCTCTCAGCAGAGCTGCACCTGCACCACATGTTCCTGCCAGGCTGGGTGGAGCCACACTGTGTGCCAGTGCCCCGCCCCGAGCTTCAGGACGCCTTGTAAGAAAGCTCTCACAACACTCACAACCCTCACGTCCATGGAGGAACATGTTCCCCTTGTGTCCATGCAGGAACGCGGCAGCCACGATGCAGAACCTGGCACCCTCGTGCTCATGGGCACCGTGGGCCCGGGGACCCCAGAAGACCACTACGGCCCCATGCTTGGCCCTGAAGGGTAAGCCAACATACGTAAGTCTGGGAGGGCGTCACGCCAATGCTGGCCTGTGGCCAGGAGACACATGCCACTTCCTCAGCATACATGGAGCCGCGGCAAAATTAACCTGTGGCAATTGTTTTCCCACCCGTTTGATGGACCAATGTCAGCTCATCTGTTAGAGGGAATAAAAAAGTCAAACCTAAATGCATAAAAAATTATGACGGAGGTTCTGAAGAAAGCAGGGGCCCGCACGCTTACTGAGTCGAAAATCAATCGATCAACGAGTGAGTGGATTAGCAGCACCTCATCAGCCCAAGAATTTGCCCAAACACTGGGATTTAATGCGGAGCACCAAATTCCAACACTTTTAGGAAGTAAATAATGAAAAATCAATTCAAAGGAAAAACAGATCAAGAACCCTGGACCCTGACGTGCCGACACATTTATTGCTGAATACCGTTTCTCGGCTGACCCGAAAACTTTGGAGCTGTTTATTTACTCTCAACACCTTCCAGAGATCAATATTTTTAATTTGGATCCCAGTTATTATTTTTCACATCACAGCAGCGGGCGCAGAGCAAAGTGGCTCATATTTTACTGCTAAAAAGATCGATATGACAGCTTCACCTTCCCTGCAGCCCGCAGCCGCCCGCCGCACATCACCGGGGCCCACAGGGAGGCAGGGGTGGCGGCACGCAGCAGGTCATTACCCCACCAGCCCAGCCGACAGCCGTGATTTAGCTGGCCGCGAAGGGCCCAGCGCCCTCAGAAAACCAATCTCGCTTCCTTTACTTCATCAGCTTGTCTCACCCACTGGAGGGTGAGGAGGGCAGGAGGGAGGCCAGGCCAGGGAGGGGCCGGTTCCGAGAGCTGACAAGCTCATCAGAAACACACCTGCTTTTCCTTCTCCTTCCCTGGATCAAAGCACACGTGAAAACCCCATTAATTTTCCATCAATTTCCCCTAAAATCTGATTTAGGTGAGCAGAAGTGGGAGGGGAGGCGCATGGAGTAGGGGCAGTCCCAGGACGGAGCTCGGCTTCCCGGCTCACCAGTCACTGACAGGCGTGGCCCCCAACCCACGAGCACCAGGGCCACTGCCTGGGGGAAGTGAAGGGACTCCAGGGAAGCCCAAACACGTTTCCCTAGAAGTGAGCAGTGCCTGCACTAAGGCATAGTCCAGAAGGCGGGCCCGCCCCACTCCACAGACCGGAGGCCTGGCCCCCAGGGCACAACCAGGAAGCCGCCCCAGCCCCAGCGGTCAGCGTGGCCGTCCTGAGACTGCAGGCCCCGCGTGAGGCCGTGCCTTGCCACGGGGAGGAAAGGCAACAGCGGGCAGGGATGCAGCTGCCAGGGTCTGCAGGTGCCCTGCTCTGGCCCAGGCAGCTCCAGGCCAGACAGAGGGGCCTCAGCACTGGCCCTCAGGCCTGGTGCCGTCCGAGGAGTAACCTGGTCCACCTGGGCCCCAGCCTGCAACTGAGAAGGCCTATCTTAGGTGTTTGGTACAAATCATTTCTCCAGCTGTCACCGACTCACGTCACGTGCCAAGTTATTAATGTTACCTGCAGGTGAATTCAGTCATTAGATAACTCAGACACCCCTTGCCCAATCCCGTGCAGACCCCAGGACACCTGCGACCTGGAGAGACGAAGACCCCTGCCTGATATCGGCTCAGGTGACAAAAGGGCAGAGCTGCTGGTGTCGGGGCTGCTGACTGGACAGCGCCTGCAAGCCCTGCCCTGAGCTGCATGGTGCCAGCCGTCAGCTACCGCTGAGCACTGCCGAGCTGCATGGTGCCGGCCGTCAGCTACCGCTGGGCACCACCCATCACGTGCTGCACACTGCGGATGACGCCACTCTCGTGCCAGCGTCTGTCCCCAGCATCACTCAGAACCCTCCCATCTCACCCCCTCACCCTTGACTACGCCACAACACACACTTCCGCCAAATACCCACAGCCCTCGTTCAACCCGGGTGGAGGGGACGTGACGTCCTGGAGCTGTGGCTTGTGGCCTGCGCCCATCCCCATCCCCAGATGTCGTCACCACCCACCAAGACGAGGGCTGTAGGCTGGCCTTGGGCTCCATCTCCCACCCCACACCCAGTCGGCCCCCTCCTGTTCTGCTCGGGACCTCACAGCGCCCGCTGCAGAAGGCTGGCCTGGCCTCAGGTCTGGTCCCACATAGACACTGACTGCCCTGGCAGGGGCTGGGGGACACTCACCAACCCCTACCCTCCTGCCCGCCCCCACCCCACATGCTCTGCTCCTATGGCCACCCAACAAGCACATGCCCTGCTCTTCTCCTGAGAACCCAGTCCTGAGAGGGAAAGATCAACCACCTGGATCCCATCCCCCACACAGAAAGGCACCGCATGGCCCCCTCTCATGGGGTAGAAGGACGTTCAGGGCCCCAGGGTGTGACAGGCTGCTTCCCAGCACCTTGCCCAGGCCACTCCTGGCCCAAGAGCCTCATCCATGTGGCCCTGCCCACTCCAGACACGTGCCTGTGGACAGCAGGGGCTGCAGAGCTGTCAGAGGACCAGGCCCCAGGTGACTGACTCAGGCAGGAATCCAGGCAGGTGACTGCTGGCCTCATACACCCAGGCCTGGGGACACTGCCCAGGGGGTCTCAGCAGGACACAAACCTGCCACCCAGGCTCCCAGAGACCAAGTGAGTGCCCTCGTTATGGTCTCATGATTAAATAAAATCTATCTTATACCCGCAGCCCGAAGCTCAGACGCAGAGCACAGCAGCAGTGCCACCTGCTGGCAGGAGCAGGCATTTCGGCTCCGCAGCCGGCACAGCTATGGACTGGGGGTCAGGGCCAGGAGGTTTCCACGCCGTGGTACCACCGGTGTGCACCGCCGCTCCGGGTGCATCTGGGTTCAATGTCCTTCTGGGAACAGGCCACTATTTTCTGATCCCTATTAATGCCTGTGACAGCATTTACGTACAAGATAAATTCATTTCAATTTCCTTGTTCAATTAATGGCCTATTATTCGAACTAGACTCAGCTGAAAATATTGCTCCAACACCATTAATCTTGTAAAAATTAAATTCTCCTCTCTCTGACAGCCAGAGGCCACAGGCTGGGGCAGGAGGAGTGGCCACCGGCTGGGCACGCTGCATCCACCCTCCAGGACACGCAAGGCCTCCACCAGCAAAGACCATTTCCGGGAAAGCAAGGACGGTGCTTCGGGGCAGGGATTGAGCCGGCTTTCATCGTCAACTATGACAAACTCAGCCACATGGCAGGGGTGACCAGAAAACCCTCCCCTAGGCCAGCCCTGGCAGAAGCCCAGGCGAGGCATCCAGGGCTGCACAGACATCCCACCCCAAACAGCTTTCCCACGGTCCTCTGATGAGCATAGTGTCCACAGGGCCCCGGGGCCGTGGGGCCGCAGGAGAGGTCCATGGGTACCAAGACCCACAGAGGAGGGCCAGGGCCACAGGCATGCTGGCTCGCAGCAGTCCAGCCCGCACCCGCCTCCTCCACGAGCAGACGGAGCCCTCGACCACCCTCCTTTCCAGACATGACTTCTAAAGTGGAGGGTGGCGGGAGAAACGGTGTGGGGGTGGCAGACCTGGGCCAGCTCCACGCTTGGTGCTGGTGCCTCTGGCGGCTCATTGGGCCTGTCCGTGCCGCGGACAGACCAGAGTGTGTGGTCACACCGAGTGCAGTCCCGTCATGAGCACATCTCAGCTACAGACAAGCATGGCCACAGCGCGCACACCCCAGTGGTGCCGTCACCCCAACACTGCCGTCACTCAGTCTGTGCCCAGGAGAGAAGAACTGCTGCCAGACGTGGCTGTGCACCGCCTCGGACGTTCAGGTGTCACCACCAGCAGGGACTCCAGTGACGGACGTGACGCTGCCGTGTGCGCTGTCACTCACCCTTAACTGCAGGACGGAGGGGGTGGGTAGCCTGCACCCTCGCCTCATCTTCCCTCCACTGGAACCCGCACCTGTTCTTTCTGTAGAGAAATGGAGTCTCTGTGCCCTGGCAAGACCTTGCCCCACAATATGTAGCACTGCTCCACAGTTTAAAAACCCCTTCCTCTGGGCGATTTAAAATTGTCTCCAAATTGTGCTATTAAATAATTTTTGATGCTCATCCTTGTACATAACTATCTGCAAGCACCCACAATCCGTGATGATTTCTTTGGTTAAACTGCAGGCTGTGGGAGAGGCCCATTCTCCAGTCTCACACCGTGAGGTGGCGTGTCGAGGTGAATCTCCACGGAAGGAACAGGAGCACAGTGGAGCTCTGTCTGTGCTGACGCGGCACCTCCTCACAGCAGCCATCAAACCCCTCCTGAGGCTAACCAAGCGTCTCGGCTGGAGGAAGAATGGGGTTACTGCATCAGCACATGACGCTCTGTGACACACAGCAGAACCTTCGGGAACTAGAGCAGTCAGCATTGCCAACAAGCATGGAGAACTTCAATAGCTGGTTGCCTAAAATATGTGTGTGTGTGAGAGAGAGAGGAAGGAGGGTGAGTGAGAGGGGAAGAGCAAGGGAGGGAGGGACCGAGGGAGGGAGACGGAGACATGGAGAGACAGACACCAAGACCAGCTGCAGGTGTCAGGCGTTCCTGTAAGGCCACGGTTTCTGCTCCCGAGTCTCGCCACTCCTGAGTGAGGGTGAGTGGCCTGAGGTACAGCACACAGCCCTCCAGCCTGGGCACTGTGCCACTGGGAGTCGTCTATGCTGGCACTCCTCCCTCGTAAGGAAAAGGCCTTGGAGCAAGAAACAGCCCCAGGCAGCGGAAACTCCCCAGTCCTACCCCGAAGGCCCCGAGCAGGCTGGCAAAGGCCCGCTGCATTATCCACCTTTTCAGGAGCCAGTTCTGGTTTCACTGGTCTACTTCACGGGGTCGTATTTTTCATTTTGCTGATTTCCACTCTTGCTTTGTTTCCTTCCCATAACTTGCTCTGGATTTAATTTGATCTCCGTTTTGTTTTCTTTTTCCTAATGTAAGCATTTAACGTTAGAAATTTCCCTTTAAACAGCATTTCAAAGGCATATCACAATTTCTGAAGGGTTGTATCTTCTTTTCCATTTCATTCAAAATATTTTCTAATTTCCTCTGACTTTTGAGTTACTTAGAAATTTGTTGTTTGATTCCAAACATTTAGATCTCTTTTATTGACTCTGATTTAATCACTCTGTAACTGGAGAAGACATTTTGTACAATTTCAGTCTCTTGCACAGGTCGCGGTTTGTTCGAAAGCTCGGATTTAACATGTCCTGGTGAAGGTTCCTCGTGAACTATCTCGGCCAGGGAGACGCCAACCACTGGGAAGGGTGGGCCAAGGGATTCCAGACTCATGCGGGGATGGGGACGCCTCAGAACTCACACACCAGCCGGCCCAGGGAGGCAGCCCTCACAGCAGGTCTGAACACCCTCGTTGAAGGCTGCTCTGGGCTCCTCCAAAAAGGCCTGAAAGCCTTGGAGACGCTCGTTTGTCGGGAAAAGTCTTAGCGACACCTCTTTCACCTTCACTCTGAGAGTTTTGCTGGAAACAGCGATGGACGTGACAGTTTGCTCCTCTCCGGACTGAATCGCATTGCTTCACTGTCTGCCAGCCGAGCTCCCTCAGGTGAGAAGCCTGCTTTCACCCTTCTCGGCTCCTCTGCTCACAAGGCATTTTTCTATGGCCATCTATGCTGCTGTTCCAGGTGCAGGGTTCTAGAAGCATCAGCCAAGCCAACCTGGTTGATTGCGACGTTCTGTCAACCCATACTACCAATTAATGAGAGGCGCTGAAATCTCCTCCAGTGCAGATCTGTCCGTTTCTCCTTCACTGTCTGCTTCGGTCAGCTTTTGCTCTGTGTATACTTAAGCTCTGACACCAGGTCCTCTTGAGGAAGGGCCTTCCTCATCACTATGAAACAGGCCTCTTTACTGTCACGTCTCCTGTCCCGAGGTGACTCTGTCTCACATTAGGACAGCCACGCCTGCTTCTCCTCACCGTGTTTGCACACTCTCTTTCTCCATCCTATTTCTCACCTACGTGTCTCTCTATTGAAGGGAGGCTGTGAAGATCTGAGGGACAGTCCCCATGAAGAGGTAGTGACCAAGGACTGTGGTGGCTAAGGTATTCAAGGCAGGGAGAAAGGAGAGGCAGTGAGCAGAGACGCTCGAGGATGGAGCGCAGCCAGGAGGAACTCTGTTTACAACCTGCCTTTAGCAATCTGGTTACCATGTGCCTTGGTATGATTTTATTTATATTTATTCTGCTTGGAGCTTTTTGCAATAATTGGATCTGTAGGTTTACAGTTTTTAGCAAATTTGGGAAAGTTCCAGTCCTTACTTCTTCACGTTTTTTCTCCACCTACCCCCTTTTCCTGCACCATCTGGGGCTCCAGATCCATGTATGTTGGACACTTGATGTGGCGACACGGGCCAGTGATGTCCTATTCAACGTATCATTTTGAATAGTTTCAGCTGCTCAGCCTTCAACTATGCTTTCTTCTGCAGTGTCTAATCTATGTTAATCACAACCAGTATGGTTTTCATTTTGGATACTGCATGTTCATCTGTGTAAGTCCCGCTGAGGGGGAACAGGAAGTTGGGCCACAGCAGAGGAAGGCTGGAAGAGCTCTGAGCTGGGAGCTGGGAGAACTCTGAGCTGGGAGCTGGGAGAACTCTGAGCTGGGAGGAAGCCACCAGAGTGAGAAGAGGATGAAGGTGGAGGTAGAGGAGGGTGATCGAGGGAGGGGGTCACAGTGCTGGAGGAAAGGGAGGGGGTCACAGTGCTGGCGGAGAGGGAGGGGGTCACAGTGCTGGCGGAGAGGGAGGGGATGCATCCCGACCATCAGGGGCAACTGGTATGATGGGGAGTGGCTGGCCAGATGGCCTCAGTGCCTCAGTGAGCTGGTGGTGAAAGTGGAGGTCTGGCCATCCCTGAAAGTGGGTGCAGGGTAAGCGTGGACAAGGGTCTAGAGGAGGAGCTGCTGAGGAGAGCAAGAGAGGAAAGGGACATGAATTCTGGAGACTCGGCTCCCTGAGACCAGACTCTGTGCCATTGCAGAGAGGAAAGGATGTCACTTAGCTGACATGAGAAGCCCCAAATCTAAGGACCATGTAAACACTGAACACTTGCCTCTTAGCCCCAAAGACAACCTCAAAATCGCAGCCCCAGTGGGCAGGGCCACAGCTTTGCTCCTACTGCCCTCCGCCAGGACAATCTCCTCACCCCACCCCCACCCTCGACACCTACTGGCCTGTCTCCCTCTGCACACACCCACGACACGCCAGGCTCCCGCCGGGCACAGGGATGGGCTGGGAAACACAACCCACCATGCCACCTGCAAGGGACGTCACATCCTGTGGAGAAGTCAGATCCCAAACCAGCACCTGCCCACACCAAGCGTGACATCACGTCCCGTGGAGAGGTCAGATCCCAAACCAGCACCTGCCCACGCCGAGCGTGACATCACGTCCCGTGCAGAGGTCAGATCCCAAACCAGCACCTGCCCACGCCGAGCATGACATCATGTCCCGTGCAGAGGTCAGATCCCAAACTAGCGCCCGCCCACGCCGAGTGTGACATCACGTCCCGTGGAGAAGTCAGATCCCAAATGAGCACCTGCCCGCACCAAGCGTGACATCACGTCCTGTGAAGTCAGATCCCAAAACAGCATCTGCCCCTGCCGAGCGTGACAGGTGAGGGAATGAGTTAGGGGACCTTACAGCAGAGGAAACTAGCTAGCCATGAAAGAAGCTGAAGCTCCCCTAAATACGGGGGGCTTGAGACATCAGTCCCTGAGCCACAACTGGTTCCTCAAAGCCTGCACCAAATTCCCCCCTCACAAAGGCTCCTCTCCTTCCTGGCACCCACATGTCCTGGGATTGCTGCCCCTCACCGGGGCCACGTTCTCTTGGGCCCGCCCACCCCGTAGATCACAAACTCTGAGGAGGGATGGGTCTTTCCCAGCTACCCTAAGGCTCTGTCCCATTGTCCTGTGCTGTCTCCAGCAGACCAGCCCTACAGAACCGGCTCAGGGCTCAGGGCTGGACAGCTGGGCACAGCCCCCTGACCTCCCTTTACTTTTCTACACTCCGCCTGGCTCCACACCAAGGCCATAAGACCCCCTTCCCTGGCGTTCCACCTTCCAGCGCCCACCCACTACAGAGCAGCTCCAAGACCCCTCTTCTGTGCGCTGCCCAGCACCCCTGCAGGCCGGCCGCAGACCCCGCCACAGCACATTAGCTAGCGACAGAGGGCACTTAAACCATGTCTCTCACTTAACGAGAAAAAGCTCAGCAGACAGGCATACTCCAAGTGTGGAGCGGAAGAGGACTCACCGTAAAGTGCTCCTGGGATTTGTAGTTTTCGTCCAGGTAGACGCGGGCCCTGTTATACTCCTTCATCACGTCACTTGACAGCAGTTCTCTGGAAGGAGAAGAGCGAGTCCTTTAGTGAGAAGACCCCAGACGAGTCTCCATCTTACGGACAAGCTCACAAGGGACAGGAGGCTGGTTCAAAGCCACTTCTACCTCACAGTGAACACAGCCACCACCAGCTGCTGACGGGCGGGTGACAACAGCAGCCACAGGAGGGGCCGCCGGACCAGGTGTGAGGCGCCCACTGTGTGTCACCACTCCGGCCACCTGACCCAGGAGGAGCAGGCTCTGTGGCTGCCGTGGACACCGAGAACTTACCCAGGACCACGGGCTGTGAGTCTCCTCACTGCTTCTTTCTCTTACAGAAGAAATCGATGTCTGCTAGCAAGCCCGGACACACAGGGCCATCACCCTAAACACACCCAGAGCCCAGGCCGCTCGTCACCACTTGCTCCTCAAAGAAGAAAAGGCAAGCGGAGCGAGCAGGCTGCCCGGTGCACAACCGCAAAGGAAGGAAAGCGTTTCTGAAAGCCCCGTCCCACTCGGGCCACCCACACTCACGCTCAGAAACACCCATGCCGTCCTCACGCCCACAGACCCTCCCCACTGCCCCTGGACAATGTGGTCCCCCAAGGCACCAGAACAGCCACGGGGACCCGAGGGCCCCTGCACTGAGGGTGAGCCCCCTGCCCACACCTCAGCCCCAAGAAGGCAGGGAAGAGAGGAGGGCAGAGGTGCCACGCGACCGCCCAGCACTCTGCCAGGATGAGCGGGGTCCAGACCCACAGCCGTCACCTCGGCACCATCCACGCCAGCACCGCCAACACGCAGACACACAAGGAAAACAGGCTGAGAGGGAGTGCAGCAGAGAGCACCGAGGTACACTGACACCTTTTTGTCTGACTATTTATTCTTCACTTCTTTCTCCAACGAACTCCTGATTGAGGTGCTGATAAATCACTTAAGATTCTCAAACTCTAATCCCATCTTTTTTCTCAAAGTGTCTTTATGCAGCATTGTGAGAGACTTGGGAAGACATGGGCCTTGACTGAGAGAAGCACATTTCTGCGGCACAGCACCTGGTCTCTGGGGCACAGCGCCTGGTCTCTGGGGCACAGCGCCTGGTCTCTGCGGCACAGCACCTGGTTTCTGCAGCTCTCTCAAAGCCAAATGCCCTGGAAAGGCCTTTCTAAGAGCCGGGAGAGAAGGCGCTGGCCTGACTCACGCTTCTGTAGGCTCCACGTGCAGTCAGGGGCGCCGGCTTACACCCCGGAATCATGAGGCTGGGTGCACTTTACTACAAAACAGACATGGCCTGCAAATGTCTTCCTAAGTTAAAACAAATGAAGTACTTCTGGCACACAGAAAAGCATAGAGAACAATACAATAAACCCCATGTGCTCAAGCGCCACCTTCAATAAATGTTAACATTATTCGATTTTGCTTTTTGAGAGAAACAAAACATCACAGAATCAGCGACACCTCTGTGTATTCTCTCTCCGACGCCATCCACATCCTTTCCTCTAGAGAAGAAATTTGTTTATTTCTCAGGATTTGTTTATCAAATGCATAAATATAAATAAAACTTCTAGAACTGAAAACACAGTATCAGAAATAAGAAATTCACCCATGGATTCAGGAGCAGACTGAAACCTGCAAAAGAAAAGGTCAGTGACTTAAACCAGAGCAACAGAGACCTTCCAGACTGCAGCGAAGGGGACTCGATCCGAGAACCATGAGCCGTGTCCCAGGGCCCCGTGGGCAGCACCCGGAGGCTAGCATGCACCAAATGGGAGTTTCCGGGACAAACGGAGAGAAGGAAGGGAAAACATGGACTTTTAAAAATGTTCTAAGTTTGATTAAAACTATAAACCACAGATCAAAAAGCTCAGAGAACCACCAGCAGAATAAACAAACCAAAAATATCAAACTACAGCACAAGATAATCAAATAGCTGCCAGCCAGCTACAGAGACAGAATCTAGCAGTCCGAAGGGAGAAAAGGCTCATTATAAACAAGAAAATGAAGATGACGATTTGCCTGAATTCTCGTCAGGAACAATGCTAGCCAGAACACAGTGAACAATATCCTGAAAGTCCCGAAAGAAAACAACTGACAAGCTGGAATTCTATTTCCAACAAAAATGCCTTTCAAAAATGAAGACAAAAAAAGACTGTTTTCAGACAAACAAAAGCTGAGATAATTCATCAGCAACAGACTTGCACTACTAGAAATGTTAAAAACGGTTCTTCAGGCCGAAGGAAAAAGAGACCAAACAGAAACCCGCACTGAGAGAAAGGGCTGAGGAGACAGAAAACGGTAAATAAATGGGTGAAAATAAATGACACTATTTCTCGCTTTTCATCTCTTTAAAAGATAACTGACTGCTCAAAGCAAAAACAGTAACAAAGCATGTGATGTAGGGAGCCCTGGTGGTGCAGTGGTTAAAATGCTCCCTGCTAACCAAAAGGTCAGAGGTTCGAACCCCCCAGCTGCTCTGCAGGAGAAAGATGCGGCAGTCTGCTTCTGTAAAGATTTACAGCCTTGGAAACCCTATGGGGCAGTTCTACCCTGTCCTGTAAGGTCACTATGAGTTGGAATGGACTCGATGGCAATGGGTCGGGTATGTTAGTATAGTATTACCAGTTACTACTTGCCTGTTCAGTCAACTCTGACTCACGGCAACCCACGTATGTCAGAGTAGAACTGCGCTCCGCAGGGTTTTCAATGGTTGATTTTTCAGAAGTAGATCACCAGGCCTTTCTTCCTAGTCCATCGTAGTCTGGAAGCTCCATTGCAACTGTTCAGCATATAGCAACAGGCAAGCCTCCACTGACAGACAGGTGGTGCTGTGCATATGGTGCACTAAGCTGGGCATTGAACCTGGGTCTCCCACATGGAAGGGGAGATTCCACCCTGAACCACCGCCGCCCCCGGACTCTCTTCCAATAAGAAAAACCGAATCAGTTGCTATCTAGTTAGTTTCGACTCATAGTGACCACTTAAAATCCCCAAATATGCCAAAAGACCACCAGCTGCCGCAGAGGTGCTTCTCACTCATGGCAACCCGTGTGTGTCAGAGGAGAACTGTGCTCCACAAGGTTTCAGTGGTTGATTTTTCAGAAGCAGCTTGCCAGGGCTTTCTTCTGAGGCACCTCTGGGTGGACTTAAAACTCCAAGCTTTTGGTTAGCAGCTGTGTTAACCACTTGTCCCACCTAGGGACTCCCTTACAAATAACACAGGTGGAAGTAAAACACGCATAAAACAGCGCAAGGGAGGGATGAAAACAGTCTGCTATCAAGCCCCTAGGTTAAGCATGAAGCAGCAGAAGTTATCTGAGATAAAGGGCACACCCCTGAACTTGGGGAAGGGGCGTCCTTTACATTTCCTCTTCTATGTGAAATACCCAGTGTGCCAACTGGTGTTGCCATCTGCTTCCTACCGACTACAGGATGACTTCATATATTTAAGTGCTGGTTTCCGTCTGTAGAGTGGGTTGCAGACTGCGGCTTCACTTTATACGTTGTTTACAACGCCCTTTGGGAACAAAGGCTGTCAACTTTAACATGGTCAATTTATCCATCTTTTATTTTGTCGGTGGCACTTTCTGCATCTCTTTAGAGAAAACTCTGCCTATCGCAAAGCTGTATATTATCCTATATTTTTTCTTCCAAAATTTTAATTTGCCTTTTACCTTTGCATTAGTGGTGCAATGGAAGTTCACTCCTGCACACGGCGTGAGGGAGAGCTGACTGTGTGAGCTGAAAAGCAGGAATCCCGTTTCATGTTTCCCAACCGAGGAAGCACTATCCCAAAGCCATGGACCACACACACGTGTCCCGTATGTACTAACCATCCCAGTTCCACAGACCATACACACGTGTCCTGTATGTACTAACCATCCCAGTTCCACAGACCATACACACGTGTCCTATATGTACTAACCATCCCAGTTCCACAGACCACACACACGTGCCCTGTATGTACTAACTGTCCCAGTGCCACAGACCACATGCACATGCCCTGTATGTACTAACTGTCCCAGTGCCACAGACCACATGCACATGCCCCACACTGCACTATCAGGAAGCACACTCCCTTCCCCACAGGACAGGCCTTGCCTCAAAGGCAAGCATCCCACTCTGAAATTCCAGAGCAGCCTCCCTGTGATCGAGGAGCAGATCAAGGAGGGGGGGCTCCTCAACGAGACTAAACCAAAGCTAAGAAAGCTTCCCGAACACAACCAAACACTTTGAGGGACAGAGTAGCAGGGGTGGGGATCTGGGGACCATGGTTTCAGGAGACATCTAGGTCAACTGGCATAGGAAAGTTTATTAAGAAAATGTTCTGCATCCCACTTTGGTGAGTGGCATCTGGGGTCTTAAAAGCTGGCGAGCGGCCATCTAAGATGTATCAATTGGTCCCAACCACCTGGAGCAAAGGAGAATGAAGAACATCAAAGACACAAGGAAAGTATTAGCCCAAGAGACAGAAAGGGCCACATAAACTGCAGACTCCATCAGCCTGAGACCAGAAGAACTAGATGGTGCCCGACTACCACCAATGACCGCCCTGACAGGGAACACAACAGAGAGTCCCTGACAGACCAGGAGAAAAGTGGGGTGCAGAACTCAAATTCTAATAAAAAGACCAGACTTAACGGTCTGAGACTGGAGGGACGCTAGAAGACATGGCCCCCAGACTCTCTGTTAGGCCAAAACTAAAACCATTCCCGAGGCCAACTCTTCAGACAAAGATTAGACTGGACTATGGGACATAAAATGATACTCGTGAAGAGTGTGCTTCTTAGCTCAAGTAGATACATGAGACTAGATGGGCAGCTCCTGTCCAGAGACGAGATGAGAAGGCAGAGAGGGTCAGAAGCTGGTTGAATGGACACGGGAAATCAGACTGGAGAGGAGCATGCTGTCACAGTGTAGGGAGAACAACGAGGGTCACATAACAAAGTATGTATAAATTTTTGTATGAAAGACTAACTTGAATTGTAAACTTTCACTTAAAGTACAATTAAAAAAAAAAAAAAAGGAGGGCTCCTGCAGAAGGGCCTGAAGTCAGGGCCCAGAGAAGACGCCTCCTGCCAACATGCTCCAGCCTCGACACCCAGCTCGCGTCATGCTATGACACCTGGGCTGGGGCGGGGGCTGATGCTTGCCTGCGTGGTGTCAGCTCACACCTCAGCACAGCGTCTGGCTAAAGGCACACTAGGGTAGTGGAATACAGAGACTGGTTCCAGCAACCACTCTCTGCTCCCCTGCTGTCACAGAACTTTCTGGAGGCCTTGGCCCCTTTTCTCCCCTAGCAGGACCCAGGTGGGTGCCTGTCCCCAAAGGAGCCACAAGGCATGTAGGGGCCACTGAAAAGTCACTCAGGAGCTTTGGCCTCCTCAAAGCCAGCTCCCGTCACTGCTACAGGGTAGCCGCTGGATAAAGACCTGTCCCACTGACCACACCGGGATAACCTCCCTGCCTGACCCCTCGTCTAACATCCCCAACCTGTGAGCAGACACAGGCTAGCGTCAGGAGCAGATGGCTAGACACTCCACTCCCCTGCCCCCCAAAGGTCTCCATGCCAGGTGTGTCTGGGCCTTGCCTTCCCTTTCCTATAAATCCTGCTAGCCCAGGGTGACACCCAGATGGTAAGTGACAAGCCCACAGCAGCCAGACAGGAACAGGAAGAGCACCAGACGCCAGCCCCACGCCACTTACTTGACAAACTTGTCCACATGCGACATGGAGGCCTCGTAGTTCTTCCCTCCAAACTCCTGACAGTGCAGGGCCAGGAAGTGAGGCTTGTGGGCATGGACGATCTGTGGAAGAAGCAGATGCACAATCAGGTTGCAGGGCGTTCCCAGAACCCAGCACCATTCTAGAATCACAGCTGCAGACAGCACTGCCTCCAGGGAGACCCCTGGGCCTGCCAGGGCACCCAGGGCGGCAGGAAGGAGGCCACAAAGGGCCTCACGTCAGGACGGGCACCAACAAACCCCAGGAATCCCCCCATGCTCACACTTCCAACAGCTTCATTTCCAGGTGCTGCCATTTTCCCATCATAGGAAGTTTCTAGATAGGATTAGACTTTCTTACAGCCTCCATCAATAATTTGGGGGCATTTCCCAACTGGCCCTGGGTAGCGCAAGTGGTTTACGCTCATCTACTAACCTAAAGGTTGGCGGTTGGCACTGTGGAAGAAAGGCCTGGTGATCTGTTCCTGTAAAGATTACAGCCAAGAGAACCCTATAGTGCAGTTCTACTCTGTAACATATGAGGGCGCCATGAGTCAGAATCCACTCAACGGCAATGGATTTGTTTTTTTCCTCCTCTAATTACAAAAATTAATATATGCTCAGTGCAGACATCTGAAAAGTCCAAAAGAATATACAAAATCAGTCACAATCTCACATTTAAAGACAGCCACAATTAGCATTCTGGTATGACCTTCCACAACGGCGTGAGCATGGGACCCCATGTGCGTGGGTGTGTGCGCATACGCGTATCATGAGTGTGCTTGTGCATATGTTGGTATATGTGTGCATGTTTGAATGGACTTATGTGTGTGTTTGCATGTGTGTGTATGTGAACGTGTGTGCATGCATAATACACTTGGGACATCTTTGGAAACAATAAAAAGTTGCCTTGTATTGATGCTTATGAGGTGTGGCATTGGGAGTACGACATCTACATCATCTTATGTGATCCTCAGAATGAACCTACAAGGCAGTACCTGCCTACTGTACAGAGCGCGCTGAGGGCGCAGAGGATGATGAGGGCCCTGAGGGCCCTGAGGGCGCTGAGGGCGCAGAGGGCACTGAGGGCGCAGAGGGCCTTGAGGGCGCAGAGGGCGCTGAGGGCGCAGAGGGCGCAGAGGGCGCTGAGGGCGCAGAGGGCGCAGAGGGCGCAGAGGGCGCTGAGGGCGCAGAGGGCGCTGAGGGCGCTGAGGGCGCAGAGGGCGCTGAGGGCCCTGAGGGCGCTGAGGGCGCAGAGGGCGCAGAGGGCGCTGAGGGCCAGAGGGCGCTGAGGGCCAGAGGGCGCTGAGGGCGCTGAGGGCGCAGAGGGCGCTGAGGGCGCTGAGGGCCAGAGGGCGCTGAGGGCGCAGAGGGCGCAGAGGGCGCAGAGGGCACTGAGGGCCAGAGGGCGCAGAGGGCGCAGAGGGCGCTGAGGGCCAGAGGGCGCAGAGGGCGCAGAGGGCCAGAGGGCGCAGAGGGCGCAGAGGGCGCTGAGGGCGCAGAGGGCGCAGAGGGCGCTGAGGGCGCTGAGGGCGCAGAGGGCGCAGAGGGCGCTGAGGGCGCAGAGGGCGCAGAGGGCGCAGAGGGCGCTGAGGGCCCTGAGGGCGCAGAGGGCGCAGAGGGCGCAGAGGGCGCTGAGGGCCAGAGGGCGCAGAGGGCGCAGAGGGCGCTGAGGCACAACACGCCTAACTAAGCAGGTACGCGCCTGAGGCCACACTGTCAGCACTGGACTCAGGCCTCCAACCCGAGCCTGCATCATGGCCCTTGGTCGGCCCCCACATCCCCCCGCACCCCAGCCCTACAACACCAGAATGATGCCAGGCCCTCTTGACGTGCACTGAGTGGGCGCCGGTGTCTACCATACACAAGCATTCTAACTTAACTAATTCCCCACAGCAGTGCACCCGAGTCTGTCCCTAAACCCTCATCACCATAGGATGGGGCCAACACCCTAACCACGAAGCTCCCTGCACTTGCGGACTGTTTCCAGTCCCCGCTAGCCTTGCATCCAGAACCTGCCGGCTCCCACCAACATCTCACCCCATGACGGACTCACGGAGCACCACACACCCTGACCACACACTGGGTCAATGATGCTCGTGGGTGCGTCTCAGAAATCACAAAACGACATTCCAGAAACAGCAAAATGCTTCCCTGCATTTAAACAAGGTTAAGAGAAATGTAACTTAAACAAAAACGTCACATTCCATTTGAAATCTAAGTTATTAAAACGACAAGATCTTTATCATGAAGAATTTCAGAAAAAAAGTAATGAAGTACTACAGAAAAGAGCACAGTATAAGGGGCAGATATTGATGCTACCATTTCTCTGCACCCACAAGTCAAATAATCAGAGGACACATTTCGTTACAACAAAAGGCAGAGTTACAGCTCCACATGGAGGCTTCGGGTTCTTAAAGAGGCCAGAGGCAAAGTTAACACAGAACCGTGAGCCCGCCAGCCCCACGTGGTCTCAGGCACCGAAGGCACAAGCGAACCCTCTCCTGTGAGTTTATAAAGGTGAAGAAGGAAAGCATCCACCTGGAAGGCTGGAATCATTATTGTACATTAAGAACTGTAACTTCATCTGCTAGCACAAACTCCATTTACTAATGTCTAAAATGGATTGAAACAAAAATACATGATATCCACAAGTTCATAATGACACTAAAATAAGCCGCACACTGCTCATCTCTCAGTCAGTACACTATTTTGAATCAAGGACGTGGTTTTGAAAAGTGGTAAATAAAGAGAAGGAAGGCTTTCTTGTGTAATCTGCATCTCCAGGAAAACAAACAGAGAAGGCAAGTGTCTCTGCAAGGGAGCACTCCAGGTCATAAATGAAGACGGGATGACAGAATTAGAACATGCCACTGAAATCCTCACAGAAACACGACCGCAGGCCACGACTGAGTGGCTGCTCACATCACACACGAGATGGAGAGACTGTGCCCCCTAATGGGCAAACGCAATGCCACCAACAGAATAAGGGGATCTGAGTCTGATTTAGAGCTAACACCGATTTATAGGAAATAAGGAGATGGAAGAACATGTTAAACACTACCACAGGGATGCAATCAGCAAAGTCAAGACTATGAGGAACCTGGATTTCTCCAGCAGATAAACTGCAGGAAAAGAGACAAGGAAAGGCAGAAAGAGGTTGAGAGAGGTGAAGATGTACAGGGAGAGTATGGAGTGAGAGGGACTTAAACTGCCATCAACCGGAGTGCCAGTCCACTGTGGCAGGGAAAGCGCCTGAGCCAATCCCCCCGCCGAATACAACTAAAAGCTATAAGCAAAAAACCAACCAGCTGAGGACATCAAAAAGTGAACCAAAGTAGGCCAACTGTGGAGGGACATCAAAACATGGGGAAGTGAACCCCATGAAGGTGAGCTTCTCCTTCTTTTGTCCTCCAACAGCTGTGCCCAAGGGTGGGCCTCAGCTGCAGGGACAGCACAGTGCAGACGGCACAAAGCCTGTAAGGAACTCCACCAGCTTTCTGGCCCAAGGAACCACAGAAAGGAGCCTGGGCAGGCTAGCGTGCAGCGGGGGAAGCCTGGTGAGGAGAGACCCAAACCCACCCATTGCAGGCGAGTCAACTCTGAGGCACAGCGAGAGGGATCCCTAATTCCCTCCATGAACCTGCTCAAGTCTCAGTGTAGCCCCTGAGCCATGCACATGGGGCAGGCCCACACCAGCAGAGCAAGGCACCCACAGAAGACAAGACAGAGACCTAGCTGGACCTGATCAGGTTGAATGCCTGGTAAAGTGGAAATATAAGGAAACCCAGAGTCTGCACAACAGAATACTCACAATGACTAGGATACAATCCAAAATTACTCACAAAGAACCTGGGAAAAGTGACCCATTCTTACTGGAAAAGACAATCAACAGCTGCCAACCCAAGATGATAGACATGCTGGAATTGCCAAAAACTTTAAAGTAACTATTGTAACTACATTCCGTGAAGCAAAAGTGAACATTCTTCTTTTTTTTTTTTTAATTGTTTAATTTTTTTTTTATTGTACTTTACATGAAGGTTTACAGAACAAACTAGCTTCTCATTAAACAGTTAGTACACGTATTGTTTTATGACATTGGTTAACAACCACATGACATGTCAACACTCACCCTTCTCGACCTTGAGTGCCCTATCACCAGCTTTCCTGTCCCCTCCTGCCTTGTAGTCGTTGCCCCTGGGCTGGTGTGCCCTGTTAGTCTCCTTTTGTTTTATGGGCCTGTCTAATCTTTGGATGAAGGGTAAACCTCAGGAAGGACTTCATTACTGAGCTAAAAGGGATCCAGAGGCCATATTCTCAGGGTTTCTCTAGTTTCTGTCAGGCCAGTAAGTCTGGTCTTCTTTTATGAGTTGGAATTTTGTTCTACATTTTTCTCCAGCTCTGTCCAGGACCCTGTATTGTGATCCCTGTCAGAGCAGTCAGTGGTGGTAGCCGGGAACCATCTAGTTGTACTGGACTCAGTCTGGTAGAGGCCATGGTAACTGTTGGTCCATTAGTCCTTTGGACTAATCTTTCCCTTGTGCCTTGAAAAAGTGAACATTCTTGAAGTAAATGAAAAGACAGGAAATCTCATCAGAGAAAAGAAACTATAAAAGGGAACTAAGTTAGAATTTTAAAACTAAAAACTACAGTATCTGAGAATAAAGTACTGGAAGGGCTCAACTGCAGAATGGAAATGACAGAAACCAAAGAACAGAGGGGGAAACGTTTAGAAAAAGTGAGCAGCATCCCCAGGGACTTGTGGGACAATGTCAGAAGGTCTGCATGCACTTGGAGCACCAAAAGGAGAGCAGGAAGAGATTAGGGCATAAATATACATTTGAAAAGGTTAACAGTCAAAATTTTCCCAAATTTGGTAAAAGACATAAACTCACAGATTCTACCACCTCAGTGATGCCACTTTAAGGAGGAAGGTACACCTGACCCAAGCCATTGTGTTTCCAAGCACTTCATATACATGCGAAAGCTGGATAATGAATAAGAAAGACTGATGCCTTTGAGTTATGGCGTTGGTAAAGAACATTGAATATACCATGGACTGCCAAAAGAACGAACAAATCTGTCTTGGAAGAAGTACAGCCAGAATGCTCCTTCTGGCAAGACTTCATCTCACGTACTTTGGACATGTCATCAGGAGGAATAAGTCCCTGGAGAAGAACATCATGCTTGGTAAAGCAGAGGATCAGCAAAAAAGAGGAAGACCCTCAACGAGATGGACTGACACAGTGGCTGCAACAATGGGCTCAAGCAGAACAATGAACATGAGGATGGTGCAGGCCCAGGCAGTGTTTTGTTCTGTTGTACTACATGGGGTGGCAATGAGTCAGAACCGACTTGATGGCACCTAACAACAACAACAACAAGCACCTCAGTGGATGCCAAACCAGGTAAATTCAAAGAAAACCATACCTAGACACAACATAATCAAAACAATGAAAACCAAAGATAAAGGGGAAAAAAATCTTCAAAGGAGCTAGAGAAACAAACAACCTAATACATACAGGAGTCCAACAGTTCAAATGACCATGGGTTTTCTAACAGAAATCATGGAGACCAGAAGACAATGTAACAACAGCTTCAAAGTACAGAAAGAAAAAAAACAGGTCAACCCAGAATTCAGTATCCTTCAAAAATGAAGGCAAAATAAAAACATTTTCATCTAGAAGAAAACTAAGAAAATGTTCACCAGCAGACCTGCTCTACACTGAAAGCAGTTCTGAGGTTGGAGAGAAGCAAGGCCAGAGGGAAACCTGGCTCTTCAAGAATGTGGGAAGAGCAAGCAAAACAGCAAATATCTGGGAATATACTGAATATTATCTTTTTCCTCTTAAGTCTTTAAAATATGTAGGATGAGACTTCAGGGTAGCTGAAGACAGTGGAGGCTGCATATCAACCTACCCCCAAAATTCACCCCCCCACCCCCAAATTATAAGAAACAATAAGAAAAGCAAAGGTAAACACTACTTAAAACCACCTTGAGCATGAATAGACTACGGAAACTGCAAAATAACTGGATAGAAAGAGAAAAAATACCCGATCTCAGAGGTGATTTCTCTTGCTCTCAGGCCCCTCACCACCACCACCACTCCCCCACCCCCACCCCAGTGTAGAGAAGACCATCAGGAGACTGGCAGAAGCCGGAGAAGGGGCCTAGGAACGTTCAAAGCACAGCCAGGAGGCCTTCAGTCTGGAAGCCCTGGGAAGCATCCAGCACGTCGGAGCACAGCCACGCGTAAGAGCCTGCAGGTCTGCAGAGTGGAGACAGCGTGGCTGGTTTAGAGGGAAAAGTACAATTTAAAAGGGCACCATCGGAGACAAACAGCTTCTGGGGAAGAAAAGAGGCAAAAAAGAGGGAGAAGTATTCTTTGGCCACTGGATGACGAAGGAGGAAAAATAGAGACTTGCAAGACAAAGAGAACCATAAAATCAGAGAAGCGAAAACTGCCCTCATCACCAACACAGGCAAACACAGACAAGGCCAGCTACTTGGCCTGGACTTTGCCAGACAGACAGAAGGGGGCGCTATGAACCTAGAAATCTTGTAAAACAGCCAATAAAAGGAACAAGACAGAGTTTGATTCAGTCCATGCAAAGCTACTGCAAAAAAAAAAAAGAAAGAAACTATTACACATAGAAACTCAGGAAAATATCCCCCCAACCTAGAAAACAACATGAAGCAAAATAAAATTATCAGCCCGCATGGCAGACAGAGCTGAATACACTCCGAACAGGCATTTCAGAGCATGAGAACCACTCTGAATTAGAAATGAACCCAAAAAAGACTGACATCAAAAGAGTGCTGACTTACTTCAGGAAAGAAATGGGAGAAAAAGATAAAATGGTCACATAAAGGAAGAATAAATCACAAAACGCCCGAAGGAGAACAAACTCAAATGAAAATTCAATTAAGGGGCACCAAAGGCAAGAAATCAACCAAGAGAGTGAAAATGGCAGAACGAAAAGAGAAAAAGAAATGAAGATGGAACACAGGCAAAGAAGGAATAATACTTGTTATAATCAGAGCCCCAGGAGGAGGAAAAAAAGCAGTGGAACAGAACTAATATTTAAAACTATAATCTAAGCCTTTCCCAAAATAGAAAAAGCCCTGAACTTACACACTGAAAGGGCTGATTGAGTGCCTCGGAAAATTAACCCAACACAGTCAACTCCAAGACACACTAGTGAAACAGATTTTGCAGGTAAAAGATAAAATCCTTATGGCCTCCAGGTAAAATGATCAAATGACAAGAAGTCAAAAGAAGTAGACTGGTGATCTTTTTGAAAATCTCAACGAAATAAAGTGTCAACCAGAGATTACATAGCCAAACCTGCCCTTCAAACAACAAGGCTACACAGAAAAGCAACTTTAGCAGACAGAAGTTGAAGAAACTCTGCACCCACCAGCCCTTTCTGAGGAGTCTACAGTGCTCAGCAACCTCTGTCCATAAAGGGCCAGATTATGGGTATTTTAGGCTTGGCAGGCCCTACAGTCCCACCTCCCATTTCCAGAGCCAACAAGGACAGGACATGAGGGGGAAACTGAACCAACACAGACCGGACGTGGAGGGAAGACTGGACCAACAAGGACCGGCCGTTGTGGGGAGACTGGACCAACAAGGACCGGCCGTTGTGGGGAGACTGGACCAACAAGGACCGGCCATGAGGGCGAGCACTGGGCCGGGTGGTATATTGCAGCAGAGGTTTCAGTGAGCATCTGAATGACAGAAAGATCGTTACTTTCTTTAAACACTTATGGTCTCTGGTCTTTCCTGGTTTCTTAATGACAGCACGAGGGGAAAAGAGGTGTGGCTACTCCCCATGAAGCTCCGCTCTGTGGCCCAGCTTTCCAGCCATGTCTGTTGGCCAGCCACGGTGATGGTGAGGCATGTGGGCAGCACAAAGCAATCCACCGCTCGGGTGTCTGCAGCCCATCACTGAACACAGACCCACCACATCAACTACAGAGATCACTTTAAAGCAGAGTTAACGACTGAAGAAGATGAGAAACTCAAAACAGCTCATCAGAAGACAGTAAGTGTTAGTGACACGCTGTAGGAAAATTTTGGCTAACAGAAAAAAAATATTTCCTTCCAAGTATGTTAAGCTGTAGAATAATTTATGGGGAAATGTAAGCACGTCCCTGGTGGAGCAATAAATCCTGAGCAGCAGGGAAGTAAGAGCACAGCCAGGCCGCCAGGGAGACAGGAGAGGAACCAACTTCCGGGGAGGCCGGGACCCACGACTGATACTGAGGTTTCTGCAACAGGCCCCTGCAGAGTGAAGCCCAGTAATAGGTAACAGTTCTGTTGCAATATCCTTACTTAATAAAGCCAGCGGCTCTGTGCTAGTTTCTGAAACTTACTTTTGAAATTTGAAACCCCAGGAATTGCTGCAGGCAGATGTTTCAACAGTCAACTGAAACAGCACTTACTTGTCAACCTACTGTACCAGCTGGTTTGCTGCTAGGTGTTTAACAACCAGCAGGGGGCGGAGGAGCCCTGATCTGTGGCACTTGCCCATTTACATGGTGTAAATACTCCCACTATGGACAATTTCAAGCTTCAGGAATGCCGTTACTGAATATGGAGTTGGGAAGAGACGCTCAGTGGCACAACTTTATACTACAATTTCACCATACAACAGACACAAACAGTCTCAAGAACACAGGTTACAGTAAAGTGTAGTAAAATAACTAGGAAGTGCTTAGTTTGGGGAATTTATTGCCTTTTTAATAATTTATTGAATTATTATATAATCTAAGTTTCAATAGTGTGCATTAACAACTAGCTCCCAGATCCCTGAGCATTTTGCAATCACTCTAGCGAGCATCTGTGAAACAGGGTGGGATGGAACAGGGGGGCAGAGTGCAGACTTTTCAGGGAGCGACACCCTGGCTGAGTCTGGGCCTGGCGTCCTCACCTCTCTGCGCGTCCACTTCCCTGCACCTTCCTTGAGTCCAGTGAGACCCTTTGCACAAAGTGCTCAGTGTGGCAGGGTTCAGAGTAAACCTCCTGATAAGCAGGATCAGTGTGACGCCACCGCATATGCCAACATGCCCGAGTGGCAGGGAGACAAGGCCATGGTGGAGCTTGTCCTGCCCAGAACCAGTGTGGTTCAGCACACAGCTGCTCCAACCCCAAGCTCTAGACAGCTGGAGGACGGCCCACACTGGTGCCCGCAGGCAGGCAGCTTGCCCGGCCTCGTGGGAAGGGCTCGGGCATCTGGACGGTCCTGCGCAGCGATCTGCATCCTGAGGGTAAATGGGAAGTCGCTCCCACGTGCAGGACTGTGGACTCCTGCGTGTGTGGCTCGGACATGGTGACAAGATGCCTGCTCACCAATGGGAAGCTGCACAGATGCAGACCTCTCGGGCACACACTTCCAGCTGGCCCCAAGTTGGAGCTCAGGTACAGTTTCCAGTCCTGCAACCACGGAAGGCCTTCATCTTGGGCAGTGAGGGAGTCAATGCCCCAAATGAAGTTTACTACACTGAAATCCTTCTACAGAAAGAAGGAACTTCTTCTAAATAAAAAAACTTAAAAAAAAACAAACAAACATACAGGCAACTGATAAAAATGCGTAAGTTCTTTTATTACTGCTTCCAGGAATATATCCTTCACAGGAAGGCTCAAGAATATTTGGAAAAGGGTGAATTAGAAGTTTTGGCAGGAGAGAGCACAGGGACTCAGCAGTGCATACATGCCAGTCACCTTGATGAGGCACATGGGTACCACATCCAACCCAGCAACACGCGGGACAGGACGCCCTGGGCGCCACCATGGGAGGCCGGCATCCGGCCCCCAAGCCCAGCAACAGCATGTCCAGCGCGCTGTCCCCTCCACTGGCCAAGAGCCAGTCCTAAAAATAGAGGCAGCCAAGCTTGTGAGGCTTCCACAAACTGAGTACTGGAGTGACCTAAAAAGGAATTACCTCACGTCCACCAGCAAGCAGGAGCCCGACAACAAGATAAGGAGAAAAGGCAAAGAACTTTGTGAGAGGAAGATTATCTGCTATTCACTAACCACGCTTCTGAAAACACCCTGCTCTTGGAAGGGCTGGCTCCAGGGCAGGGGTCTGGAAGTAGGTCCAGGCTGTCCCCTCCGCCCCCAGGACTGTGCCCAGTGCAGCCCTGGCCACAGGGCAGGCATAGCGGCCCCATCACCACGGGTCACCAGCTGGAGACCCTCTCGGAACAACAGGCTCCCGAGCCTTCTGGAAACACTCTTTAGCACAGCCAGCCACTATGAAGATTTCACTACCATGCCGTCATGTCTGGGCCCCCTCAAGCTCACACTGAATGCAACCACATTCTGGGGAACCCCTCACCTCTGTTCTCTGAGAGCAGAGCTAATCCACCGGGCTCTTTGGCCCCAATCTCAGTGGCTCCAAGGCAAGCCTGCGGCCCGTAGCGAGCTCAGACTGTCTATATAAGAACCTAGGACATGGCCTCAGATAAATGCCACATTCAGTTCCATGGACCTTTATGGAGGGCAAGTCCATAAGGCTCTGTGCACACTAACAAAAACCCATTAAGATCGTTTAGAACAGAGAGAAAGAAATTGCTGTGCAGGGGCCTAACAACTTCCATTGAGGTTCCTCAATGTTACATTGCTACAAGCATTTAAAAACATAAGGGAGCTAAAATAAAAAGAGCGACACCACCAGATGTTGACAAGGATGTGGAGCAACCAGAATGCTCACATACTGCCTGTGGGGCATATGATGGTCCATCACTTTGGCATTCCTTAAAAATGTAGGCCTACATCAACTCTCTGACCCAACAATTCCACTCCTGGGAATTTACTCAAGAGAAACGAAAAGTTACGTCCACACAAAGCCTTGCACAAGAAGGTGCATTCAACTTCATTCATAAAGGACAATGCTACAGACAACCAGAGGCCCATCAGGGGAGGACAAGCAGGGTCCCATGAACAGGCTCTGCAGTGAAATGAATGAACTACTGACACACGCACCAACACGGAGTAGCCTCAAAACCACCTGCAGATGTAAGAAGCCAGACATACAAGTGCATTCTGCGTCCCAGTGACATGAAGCTCTAGAACAAGCAAAACAAGCCCCTGGTGATTGAAATTAGCATTGATGATGTGAGGGCAGGGCAGGGGAGAACTTTTGGGGGTGCAGGAAACATCCTGTGTCTCATGACATGTGGCTTACAGGGGTGTGTGCCCTGGTCAAAACCGAAAGAACACACACGGGCAGTCTGTGTGCCTCACTGTGTATAAATTATATCTCCATTTTCAAATCTCAGGGAAAACATGAGTCCACAGATATGTAGGTGTGAGTCCCAAAAAGCAGACCAGCCAGCCTTCTGCAGAAAAGCAGCTGTCAAAACAGAGCGGGCAGTGCTCCCAGGACTGCTGGGCTCTTGTCCTCCCCAGGCTATGATACCCCACAACCTGCCCCGCTCACTCGCTTCTCTGCCCTCTCAGGGCCAGCTCACACGCATCACGGCAAACCCAGAGCCAGGGCACTCCCCAGCCTGGGCCCAGGAAAACCTCAGGAGTAACAGATCCTGATCCCTACGGAGGGATCACATTCCTTCCCAGCAGCAGGGGCACCCCACCCATGTCCCAGGGCCTCCCTTCTGTGAAGAGCCTTCCCCAGAGCATCCATCCCAGCCTCGCTTCCCACCTGCCCCACCGGTCCTTCCTGGCCCTCCCTGGAACCCTTGTCTCAGGGCGTGCTCTAGGGCGAACCCAGAGGAAGATGTAAATATTTACCCACTGGCTCCTACTGCAGGGCAGGCACAGGTCTGAAGCTGGGTGCTCCCTGCTCCGGGAATCAGCTAGTAAACTACATGGGATGCAGAAGGGACTGCACAACAGAGGAACACAAGGAGGCAGGAGGGCAGGGCGGTGCTAGGTGAACGGGGTGTGAGGATGAGACTGGGGGTGCGGTTTTAAACGTGCAGTTGGGGAAAGCTCCACAGACAAGATCACACTGAGCGAAGGCCTGGCTCATGTCAGGGGCAGACCACACACACACAGAAGAGGAGTGGCAGAGGGAACGGCTTGTACCAAGGTCCTGAGGCAGGGCGAGCAAGGAGGTGGTGTAGCTGGAGCAGGGGGAGGAAAGGGTCCTGGGAAAGGAGGTGAAGTGCAGGGTGCTGGGGAGGGGCTCACGTATGGGCGTGAAGGCCGCTATGAGGACTTGGGCTTTTGTTCCAGCTGCTCTGTGGAGCCAGTCTGCATGGGAGCAGGGTGGTAGAGAGGGCAGGGGGAGTTGCCATCAGCTGGGAGGGGCAAGGCTGAAGGGAGTCTGTTCTAGCGTTGGGGGTGAACAGAGAAGCTCAGCTGGGGACATCATAAAACTTCCAAGTCAAGCGGGCAGCAGAACCCTGAGTTTGCAACTGAGGAGAGGCCCCAGCTTGAGATAAACATGTGGGGACCACCAGCATCCACAGGTGGGAATTTAAGCCCAAGACTGCAAAAGCGAGAGACCCACAGGCCGAGTGCAGGCGCTACAACACACACGGGTGGGAGAATGGCAAAGATGGCTGAAGAGGGGCCGCCAGAGCCAAGTGCACACGTGTCAGGTACAGGCACACAGCTGTAAGAGCTACAGCATGCCCCCTGTACCTCCAGTGACCCTCTGTGCTCACCTCCCCAAAAGGCCCCGGCTCAACCACAGTGGGCCTGTCTATCCCTGTGGCTGTGCCTTTTCCATCAGGACACAGCCTGGAGCCTCACGGCCCGCAGTCACAGAGCCCAGACTGCTGAGTCTGGCTGCTCTCACCTGACATAGCATGCTGAGCACATCCCACCACTGGTGCATCTGCAGCCCATTTGCTGCTAAAGGTTCTCCACATGTCGACACACAGTCTATCCACTCACTAGCCGGAGAGATTACAAACAAAGCAGCTATAAACATCTATCTGCACACAGGTTTCTATGCAAACATACGTTCTCATTTAACTTGGGTAAACAGGGGGGTTGTTGGGCCACGTGGTACGTACACACCGAACTCTGTAAGAAACGGACTAGCTGTTCATCAAGTGGCCGAGCCACGCTCCATGCCCACCAGCAGTGCGAGCCTACATGCTCGGCACCCTGGCAGCACTGGGGAATATCGGCTTTGCTTTGGTTCTTTCATTTAGCCAGTGGAATAGACATGCTCTGTGATCTCTGTGGTTTTAATTTGCATTTCCCAAATGATGCTGAACATCTTTTTATGTGTTTATTTGCCATCTGTATGTCATTGTGGTGAAGTGTCTCTTCAAATCTTTTGTCCACATTTAAATTCAGTTCTTTGCTTTCGCGTTATTGACTCTTTGAGAGTTTTTCATATATTTAAAACGTAAGTCCTTCATCAGGTATGTGATCTAAAAGTATCTTCTCCCAGTCTGTGACTTGTCTTGCTATTCTTTTAAAAGTGTCTTACAAAGAACAAAAGTTCCTAATTATGATGAATTCCAATGTATCTATTTTTTTCTTTTACAGTTCGCGCTTTTGGTTTTGTAGCTAAGAAATCTTTGCCTAATCACGTCTGGGGTCTTAAAAGCTGGCAAGCGGCCATCTAAGATGTATCAATTGTTCCCAAACCACCTGGAGTAAAGAAGAATGAAAAACACCAAAGTCACAAGGAAAGTATTAGCCCAAGAGACAGAAAGGGCCACATAAACCAGAGACTGCATCAGCCTGAGACCAGAAGAATTATATGGTGCCCAGCTACCACCAATGACCACCCTGACAGGGAACACAACAGAGAGTTCCTGATGGAGCAGAAGAGTGGGGTGCAGCACTCAAATTCTAGTAAGCAGACCAGACTTAATGGTCTGACTGAGACTGGAGGAACCCCGGAAAGCATGGCCCCCGGACTTTTATCAACCCAGAACTAGAACCATTCCCGAGGCCAACTCCCTCAGATAAAGATTAGACTGGACTATGGGACATAAAATGATACTCATGAAGAGTGTGCATCTTAGCTCAAGCAGATACATGAGAACAAATGGGCAGCTCCTGCCTGGAGGTGAGATGAGAAGGCAAAGAGGATCAGCAGTTGGCTGAAAGGACATGGGAAATCAGGGGTGGAAAGGAGAAGTGTGCTGTCATAGTATAGGAACAGCAATTAGGGTCACATATCAACGTATGTATAAATTTTTTGTATGAAAGACTAACTTGAATTGTAAACTTTCACTTAAAGTACAACAATAAAATTTAAAAATTTTAAAAAAAGAAACGCATGTATATGTATGTTCACTAAAAGACAGATACAAGAATGTTTATAGCATAAGTATTCATAATGGCTCCAAACTGGAAACAACCAAATGTCCATCTGTAGTAGAATGGAGAAATAAACTGTGGTATATCTACAAAGGAAAGTCATCCAGCAAAGAGAACAAATGGATTACACCTATACATACCAACATGGATGACACTCACCAACACACTGTTGAACCAAAAAGGCCAGCCACAAAAGACTACACACTGTACAAATCCATTTATATAAAGTTCAAGAGCAAGCAAACTAACCTATGGTGGAAGAAGTCAGGATGGCAGTGACCCTGAGCAGGGGGTAGGGACTGGAAGGGGGCACCAGAGGGCTTCTGGGGTATGGTAAAGTTCTCTTTCTTGATTTGGGTGCTGGACACATGGGTATATTCACTAAGAAAAAATTTATCAAGCCATTACAAAAAGAAGAAATCTTTGCCTAATTAAAGGACACAAACAGTTTTCTTAAAGTTTTCTTCTAGAACTTAAATACTTTTAGGTTTTACATTTAGGTCTATGATCCATTGTAAGTTAATTTTTAAGTATGGAGCAAAGTATGGAAACTTTTTTTTTGTGCACATGAATGTCCAATTGCTCCAGCACCATCTGTTGAAAATATTATCATTTGTCTAATGAATTGCCTTACGCTTTTGTCAAAAATCAACTGATCACATACGTGTGGGCCTATTTCTGCATCTGTTTGCTCCATGGATTGGGGTCTCTATCCTTTGGCTGATGGCATACTGTCTTTGTTACTAAGCTCTGTAGTTAACTCTGGAAATCAGCGTGTGAGTCCTCAAGCTTTGTTCTTTTTCAAAACTGTTCTGGCTATGCTATTTACTTTGAATAATCTTGCCAACTTCTGCTAAAAAATCCTGTGGAAATTTTGATCGGATGTGCATTAAATCTGTAAATCAGTTAGTGGAAAACTGGCATGTTAACAATACTGAGTCTTCCAATCTGTAAGCATGGTATCTCTCTCCATTTCCTTATGTTGTCTTTGATCAGTGTTTCATAATTTACAGTGTACAGACCTTGACATATTTTATTAGATTTATACCCAAGTACTTTATTTTTAGTGCTACTGTAAATGTTATTTTTAAAATTCAGCTCTCATTTATAGTTACTATTTAAAAATGCTTTATACTAATCTTGTATATTGCAAACTACATAAATTCACTGACTAATAAAGTTTCTGAGGATTCCGCATGATTTTCTAAACAACCAATCATGTCTCTGTCAAGAGATTTTTATTTATTCCCTTCCAATCTGTCAGTTAGTCGTACTGTGGGGGTCTGTGTGTTGCTGTGATGCTGAAGCTATGCCACCGGTATTCAGATACCAGCAGGGGCACCCATAGCAGACAGGTTTCAGCTGAGCTTCCAGACTAAGAAAGACTAGGAAGAAGGACTCAGCAGTCTATTTCTGAAAAGAATTACCCAGTGAAAACCTTATGAATAGCAGCGGAACACTGTCTGATATAGTGTCAGAAGATGAGCCCTCCCCAGTTGGAAGGCACTCAAAAGACGACTGGGGAATAGCTGCCTCCTCAAAGTAAAGTTGACCTTAATGACATGGATAGAGTCAAGCTTTCAGGACCTACATTTGCTGATGTGGCACGACTCCAAATGAGAAGAAACAGCTGCAAACATCCACTAATGACCGGAACGTGGAATGTACAAAGTACAAATCTAGGAAAACTGGAAATCATCAGAAATGAAATGGAATGCATAAACATCAATATTCTAGGCATTAGTAAGCTGAAATGGATTAGTATTGGCCATTTTGAATCAGACAATCATATGGCCTACTATGCTGGGAATGCCAACTTGAAGAGGAATGGCGTTGCATTCATCGTCAAAATGAACGTTTCAAGATCCATCCTGGAGGACAACACTACCAGTGACAGGGTAATATCCATACACCTACAAGGAAGACCAGTTTATACGGCTTTTATTCAAATTTACGCACCAACCACTAAGGCCAAAGATGAAGAAATTAAAGATTTGTACCAGCTTCTGCAGTCTGAAATTGATCGAACGTGCAATCTGGATGCATTGATGATTACTGGTGATTGCAATGTGAAAGCTGGAAACAAAGAACGGTGGGTAGTTGGAAAATATAGCCTTGGTGATAGAAACAATCCAGAGATCACATGGTAGAATTTTGCAAGACCAACGACTTCTTCACTGCAAATACTTTTTTTCATCAACATAAATGGCGAATATACACATGGCCCTTGCCAGATGGAATACACAGGAATCAAACTGACTACATTTGTGGAAAGAGACGATGGAAAAGCTCAATATCATCAGTCAGAACAAGTCTAGGGGCCAACTGCAGAACAGACCATCAATTTCTCATATGCAAGTTCAAGTTGAAACTGAAGAAAATTAGAACAAGTCCACGAGAGCTAGAGTATGAACTTGAGTACATCCCACCTGAATTTAGAAGCCATCTCAAGAAGAGATTTGATGCATTGAACACTAATGACCGAAGACCAGACGAGTTGTGGAATGACACCAAGGGCATCATACATGAAGAAAGCAAGAGGTCATTAAAAAGACAGGAAAGAAGAAAAGACCAAAATGGATGTCAGAAGAGCCTCTGAAACTTGCTCTTGAACATCGAGCAGCTAAAGCAAAAGGAAGAAATTATGAAGTAAAAGAAACGAACAGAAGATTTCAAAGGGCGGCTCAAAAAGACAAAGTAAAGTATTATAATGACGTGCAAAGAGCTGGAGATAGAAAATCAAAAGGGAAGAACATGCTTGGCATTTCTCAAGCTGAAAGAACTGAAGAAAAAATTCAAGCCTCCAGTTGCAACAGTGAAGGATTCTATGGGGAAAATATTAAATGATGCAGCAAGTGTCACATGAAGATGGAAGGAATATACAGAGTCATTATACCAAAAAGAATTGGTTGACGTTCAACCATTTCAAGAGGCAGCATATGATTAGGAACTGATGGTACTGAAGGAAGAAGTCCAAGGTGCACTGAAGGCATGGGCAAAAAAACAAGGCTCTGGGAATTGACGGAATACCAATCGAGATGTTTCAACAGACAGATGCAGGACTGGAAGTGCTCATTCATCTACGTCAAGAAATTTGGAAGACAGCTACTTGGCCAATCGACTGGAAGAGATCCATATTTATGCCTATTCTGAAGAAAGGTGATCCAACCAAATGCAGAAATTATCAAACAATATTATTAGTATCACATGCAAGTAAAATTTTGCTGAAGATCATTCAAAAGCAGCTGCAGCGGTATATCGACAGGGAACAGCCAGAAATTTAGGCCAGATTCAGAAGAGGACGTGGAACCAGGGATATCATTGCTGATGTCAGATGGATCCTGGCTGAAAGCAGAGAATACCATAAAGATGTTTACCTGTATTTCATTGACTATGCTTGGCATTCACTGTGTGGATCACAACAAATTATGGACAACACTGCAAAGAATGGGAATTCCAGAACACTTAATTGTGCTCATAAGGAACCTGCACATAGATCAAGAGACAGTTGTTCGGACAGAACAAGGGGATACTACGTGGTTTAAAATCAGGAAAGGTGTTCATCATGGTTGTATCCTTTCACCATACCTATTCAATCTGCATGCTGAACAAATAATCTGAAAAGCTGGACTATATGAAAAACGTGGCATCAGGATTGGAGGAAGACTTATTAACAACCTGTGTTATGCAGATGATGCAACCTTGCCTGCTGAAAGTGAAGAGGACTTGAAGCGCTTACTGATGAAAACCAAAGACCACAGCCTTCAGTATGGATTATCCCTCAACATAAAGAAAACAAAAATCCTCACAACTGGACCAATAAGCAACGTCATGACAAATAGAGAAAAGACTGAAGTTACCAAGGATTTTATTTTACTCGGATCCACAATCAATACCCATGGAAGCAGCAGTCAAGAAATCAAAAGACGCATTGCACTGGGCAAATCTGCTGCAAAAGACCTCTTTAAAGTGTTAAAAAGCAAAGATGTCACTTTGAGTACTAAGGTGTGCCTGACCCAAGCTATGATATTTTCAATCACATCATATGCATGCAAAAGCTAGACAATGAAAAAGGAAGACTGAAGAAGAACTGACACCTTTGAATTGTGGTGTCGGCGAAGAATACTGAATATACAATGCACTGCAAAAGAACGAACAAATCTGTCTTGGAAGAAGTACAACCAGAATGCTTCTTAAAGGTAAAGATGACAAGACTACGTCTTACATACTCTGAACATGTTGTCAGGAGGGATCAGTCCCTGGAGAAGGACATCATGCTTGGTAAAGTACAGGATCAGCAAAAAAGAGGAAGACTCTCAACAAGATGGACTGATACAGTGGCTGCAACAATGGGCTCAAGCATAACGATTCTGAGCATGGTGCAGGACTGGGCAGTTTTTCCTTCTGTAGTACATAAGGTCACTATGAGTTGGAACCCACTTGACAGCACCTAACAACAATGATCTGTATGACTTCTATTTCTCTTTCTTGCCTAACTGCACCAGCTAGAACCTTCAATATAATACTGAATAGAAGGGGTGAGACAGGCATCCTTGACTCGTTCCCAGTCTTGAGGTAAATGCTTTTGGTCTTTCACCATTAAGTATGATGTTAAAAACCAGTTACTGTCAAGTCACCTTCAACTCACAGTGACCCCAGGTGTGTGGGAGTAGAAATAAGCTCCACAGGGTTTTCAATGGCTGATTTTTCAGAAGTAGATCACCAGATCTTTCTTTTGAGGCACCTCTGGGTAGACTCCAACCTCCAACTTTTCAGGTAAGAGCTGAGCAAGTTACCACCACCCAGGGACTCCAGGAATGATGTTGGCTGTAGGGTTTATTGTAGATGCCCCTTATCAAGTTGAGAAGTTCCTTTCTATTCTTAATTTGCTGAGATTTTCTTATTAGAAATGATTACAGAATTTTGTCAAATGCATTTTCTCCATCTACCGAGATGATAATACAGTATTTGTTCTTTAATCTGTTGACACAGTAAATTCTATTGATTGATTTTTAAATGCTAAACTAGCCTTATATTACCAAGGGGGGGAAAAACTCTTGGTCATGACGTATTAACCTTTTAATATATTGTTGGATTTGATTTACTAAAATTTTATTAAGAATCCCTCTATTTTCATGAAGGATGTTAATCTGTATTTTTCTTATCATATAATATCTCTGTCTGCTTTTGGTATTGGGGTAGTCATAGAATAGTTAGGAAGTATCATCTATACTTCAATCCTCTTAAAATATTTCTGTAGAATTGTTATTGTTTCTTATTTAAATGTGTGAAAAAATTCACCAGTGAAGCCATCCAGGTTTGGAGGGTTGTGCAGCAGCAAAGTGTTGGGCAAAATTTTAATTAATAAGTATACAGATACTGAGTTCATTTATTTCTTCTTGACTAAGCTTTGACATTTTATGTCTTTCCAAAAGTATGGCCCTTTCATGTAAATTTTCAAATTTATTGGCATAAAGTTGTTCGTAATATTTCCCTTATTATCTTCTCAGTTTTCAGTAGGATCTTTAGTCATGACAAACCATGCCAAATTTCTAACACTGGTAACTTTGGCTTCTACCTTCAGAAACTAGATATAGAAAAGCAAATGAAACTCAAAGAAAACAAGAGAAAGAAAATAATAAAGATAATAGCAGAAGCAGTGAATGAGAAAAGAAAAACAATAAACACAATCAGTGAAACCAAAAGGAGGTTCTTTGAGATCGATAAAGCTGATAAACATGTAATAATATTACTGATTGATATTTTGTCCTCATTATGGGTCATGTTTTCCTGCTTCTTTGCCTGCCTGGTAATTTCTGACTGAATGCCAGACATTGTGATCTATTACTTTGTTGTATACTGGCCTGGACATTTTCTCCAAGCTGTAAGTTGGGGCAATTACAGGGATTTCCTCTTGTGTTTCCCTTCTCAGGGATCATTGTCCCGTACTGTCTGCTGTCTAATGTCTGGAAACCACTGTTTCATATATTTTTTCTGGTTTTAAGACAGGAGTGTACCTTTTGGGCGTGTTTCTTGATGCTAGCTGGAAGCAGACATTACCCATCACATTATTTTTTAAATTACTGTTAGGAGAAACTGTGAAAGGCTTTAAAATGAGCAAAAAAGATTAGAGGGTATCCTGTTTAGCTCACCCATTTGGATTATCTCTACCTTTCTTTATCTTCAAGCTATTTTGTAACTCTGTAAGTTATAAAAACTGATAGTAATGCAAATGATTCTTGACCACAGAAATGCAGAGTGTCTGGTGGAATACAACTGATTACTGCCCTGTGGATACTGGGTAGTTCTGCAAATGATTAAGCAAGATCCATTTCAGCACTCCTGATGGGCTTGTCTATTTGTCTGCTCTTTGGGTTCTTCTCTGAATCAGTTCTAACTTCCTACTGGCTCTCACATTAATGAATGAGTTAAATAAAATCTTCAACACTTATTCCTTTGGTATCTGTATGAGAATCATGACTATAACCTTAACATTAGTATAACAAACTTTAAACAATCGAAGGGGCCGTCAATAAAAAAAACTAACTTTAATAATGATAGCCTATCTATGTAATGAAATTCTCTGAAGCTATTAAAATGTGTAATGTATATTAATTGATATGGAAAGATTTCCCAGTTTACAAACAAAAAAAAGTTGTAAAAAAAATACATATATACCTGTGACCCACCAATCCAAACCAATCACACCTGTTGCCATCGAGGTGATTCTGACTCATAGCGACCCTACAGGACAGAGCAGAATTGCCCCATAGGGTTTCTAAGGAGTGCCTGGTGGATTCGAACTGCCGACCTTTTGGTTAGCAGCCATAGCTCTTAACCACTACACCACCAGGCTTTCCGTGACCCACCTATGGAGGGTTACATTTACCTACTGCGACATGCAGCGAGTTAAACTCATATTAGGACATGAGTACATCAAGCTGGAGGTAGGCCTGGGGGTAGGAATGTTTTCTTTATACTCTTCTGCTCTGTTCAAGTTCCTCAATGGGCATGCATGATTCAACATCCAACTAATACCTACTGAGCACATACTGCATGGGAGGCACAGTCTTAGGTTCTCAGGACACAGCGGCAGGGACAAGAGAGTGGCCCCTGACCCCAGAACTTAGACTCAAGTACACTATCTTTCCAAACAGGAATAAAAAAAGATAGAAACAACTTCCTAGCAACCTTGTCTGCAGTTTGAAGAGCTAAAATCAGCACTTCACCAATAAAGGCCGAATGTTGCTCTTCTCGTCTTTCAGGTCTCAGTCCTAAAGCTGCCTCCTCAGGAGCCCTGTACTGTCCACCCCTCTACCCTGGCCTGTCTCTCCCATGGAATGTAAACTCCAGGACTCAGGGTAGTAAATGAGTGGGTGGATGAATGAATAACTGTACTGAATTTTCTGTGGGGTATGCTCACAACACTGATACCACACACAACATACCCCAATGATACAAGCGAAAGGTACTGTTGTAATGCTTACTTGAGTCTCACATATCCAGAAAGTGAGCACTTTATCCTCGATTTTCTATACGTTTCAGAGCAAATTACTTAGAGATCGGGGCGCTGGCTGACTGTATGCTCACTTACTTCCCCCCTGGTTCCTCAGCAGTCAATCCAACAGAACAAGGGGATATCACATGATTTAAAATCAGAAGAGGTGTGTGTCAGGGTTGTATTCTTTCATGATACTTATTCAATCTGTATGCCGAACAAACAATCCAAGAAGCTGGACTATATGAAGAAGAAAGTAGTATCAGGGCTGGAGAGAGATTCATCAACAACCTGCGTTATGCAGATGACACAACCTTGCCTGCTGAAAGTGAAGAGGACTTGAAGCGCTTACTGATGAAGATCAAAGACTACAGCCTTCAGTATGGATTATCCCTCAACATAAAGAAAACAAAAATCCTCACAACTGGACCAATAAGTAGCGTCATGATAAATGGAGAAAAGATTGAAGTTGTCAAGGATTTCATTGGATCCACAATCAATACCTACGGAAGCAGCACTCAAGAAATCAAAAGACTCACTGCATTTGGCAAATCTGCTGCAAAAGACCTCTTAAAGTGTTAAAAAGCAAAGATGTCACTTTGAGTACTAAGGTGTGCCTGCCCCAAGCCATGATATTTTCAATCACCTCATATGCATTGGAAAGCTGGACAATGAATAAGGAACACCAAATAAGAACTGATGCCTTTGAATTATGGTGTTGGCAAAGAATACTGAATATACCATGGACTGCCAGAAGAAAAAATAAATCTGTCTTGGAAGAAGTACAGCCAGAATGCTCTGTCAGCGAAATGGTCTGCCTCTACACCTCCCATCTAGGTTGCCTAAGTAAAGGCCTTAGGCCTAGAACATTCTCTGATAAGGAGGCTGGGAATTGGGTCAACTTATCTCTCCCAGTTCCTTCTCCTTATCAGAGAAGACTTACCCCTATTCTGGGCACACAGTAACTTTCTCTGTCTCTTGCACATGGCATGGGCACCATCCAGCACCTGGCCAACCCGACTTCTGTATCTGTTCCTGGCAGGGAGGGAAAGGGGTCTCTTGTACTACAGCGCAAGAGGGGGAAAATGCCAGATTGTAAGAGCCAGCCTCGAGGGGCGGACTGAAGAGGGAACAGGCTTTGCGAGGCTAAACATGGGTGCCCTCACGCACTCCACTAGTTCACTACAGTTTGCATTCTTATGTAAGCCCCTGGCATGGAGCCGCTACTGTCCACCACCACTATAAAACCTCTGTCTTCCCACTGCAAAGCACAGAGATCTGCTCTGGTCCTGCAGCCACCCAGGACTTGGCCTCACATGTAAGTCTCCCTAATATACTCCTTTGCTGCCACACTGGAGTTGCTCGCCTCTGTCTTTGGTCTCTTGGCATCCTCCAATTTTTGGAGGCAAATTTCATGTTACTGGTCCATGCCTGAACATGCTCCTTGGCAGCGAGGATGGTGAGACTTCATCTCACGTACTTTGGACATGTTATCAGGGAGGCCACTTCCTGGAGAAGGCCATCACGCTTGGTAAAGTAGAGGGTCAGCGAAAAAGAGGAAGACCCTCAACAAGACGGACTGACACAGTGGCTGCAACAGTGGGCTCAAGCATAGCAACAACTGTGAGGATGGTGCAGGACCGGGCAGTGTTTCATTCTGTTGTACATGGGGTTGCTATGAGTCAAAACTGACTCAACGGCACCTAACAAGAACAACTTGTTTCCTGGGGACTAGAGGGAGACGAGGACCTGGATCAGCCTCAGGCTATGGACCCAGCCTGCCCACATGGGAGAATGAGACCACGCGACATCACACTGCATCTTTGACACAAGGGTTGCCTCAGAGCAGCAACAAAGGCCACAGGTGGGACAGACACCCCAGAAGAGACCAGTTGACATATCAGGGACACAGGATGGGTAGGTGTCACCCTCTTGGAGCTGGGTCGGAGCTCTTGGCCTCTCCCCCAGTCCCTCTGATAAGGAATCCTAAACAACAGCCCTTTGTGGCAGAAGCAGAAGAACCTGGGTAGGCTGCCCCAGAGTGTGTCCTGGTCCTGTCACTTCATCTCTCCATGCCTCACTCCCTCGAGGGCCAGGAGTGATGACAGCGCCACCTCACAGGATCACTGGGGTGAGGACAGCGCCACCTCACAGAATCAAGCAGGGTGTGATCATTAAAGTTGTGTGTCAACTTGGCTGGACCAAGATTCTCAGTGGTTTGGCAGTTATGATGTAGTTTGGCAGTCGTATAATGATGTAATCACCTCCGGGATGAGATCTGATATAATGTGATCACCTCCATGATAGGATCTGCTGTGAGTAGCCAACCAGTTGAAAGGGCGTTTCTTTGCAGGCGTGGCCTATATCCAATATAGGTGGACTTTCTGGCAAAGTTCACTGGCTTCTACTGTGCTCTGGATCCTGTATTCGGCTCGTCCTCACCTGAACTCCAGTTCCTGGGACTTGAGCCAGCAGCCTGCTAACTTACCTGCTTTGATGGTTAAAGTTGTGTGGCAACTTGGCTGGCCATGATTCTCAGTGATTTGGCAGTTATGATGTAGTTTGGCAGCTATGTAATGATGTAATCACCTCCATAATGAGATCTGATATTATGTAATCACCTCCAAGATTATATCTGCCATGAGCTATCAGTTGAAAGGGAGTTTCCTTGGGAGTGTGGCCTGCGTCCAACACAGGGGGACTTTCTGGCAAAGCTTGCTGGCTTTTGCTCGCTCTGGATCCTGCAGCTGGCTCCTGTTCATCTGACCTTCAGTTCTTGGGACTTGAGCTAGCAACTTACCTGCCACCTTGCCTGCCAATCTTTGGATGTGTTGGCCTCCACAGCCTGTGAGCCAGAGTCTTACTGTCTGACCTGCCAATCTTGGGTTCACCAGCCCCGTGGCTATGTGAATCAGGAGAAGTCTCCAGCCTGACCCACGGACTTAGGACTTTCCAGCCTCTACAACCATGGGAGCCATTTCCTTGATACAAGTCAATCAATCTAGCTAGCTAGCTATGTGTCTGTCTATCATCTGTCTATCTATCCATCTATCTAATCTATCTATCTAAAACCAAAAAAACCAACAAAACCCACTGCCGTTAAGTTGATTCTGACTCATAGTGATCCCATAGGACAGAAGAGAACTGCCCCATAGGGTTTTCAAGGAGGACCTGGTGGATTCAAGCTGCTGACCTTTTGGTTAGCAGCCAAACTCTTAACCACTACACCAGCAGGGTTTCCATGTGTATATATACATATATATACGTATACACACACACACACGTATACATATAAATACATACACACATATATATGTATATATTTACTTTACTAGTTTTGCTTCTCTAGAGAACCCAGCCTAAGACACAGGGTGAGGACAGAGCCACCTCACAGGATCAAACGGTGAAGACAGCGCCATCTCACGGGATACCGGGGTGAGGACAGCGCCACCTCACAGGATCACTGGGTGAGGACAGTGTCACCTCACAGGATCATTGGGTGAGGACAGTGCCACCTCATGGAATCACTGGGGTGAGGACAGAGCCACCTCACGGGATCACTGGGGTGAGGACAGCGCCACCTCACGGGATCACTGGGATGAAGAACAGGAGAAGTGCCAGGCAATCTTTTGGGAAGGTTCTCCCTGCAGGCTCAGAGGGGCGGAGGCAGTGACAAATGCCAGGCCACACCGAGCAAGGACGCCCAGACTGCAAGGCATGAATGGGCTTGTCAGTGGGGTGGGGGGCTGTATCTCTCCTGGCAAGAAGCCTAGGGGTCAGCACAACACTGTAGGAAGGCCATAATCCCTTCCAGGCAGCACTGGCTACTGATCACTTGAATGTGGCTGTTGCAACAGGGGCTGAATTTTTTTACTGTTCCATTTTTGTTCATTAAAAACAGCCAGTACAGCTACAGTGCACCACCCAGAGCACAGAACCCGGGATACACAGGCTGCCAGGATGTGAGACTGAGGAGTCGTCCTGGCAGGAGAGCCCCCACACACACGTACATATACACACACGCACATGTGCACTCACACACATGCACACACTCACATGTATGCTCATGTGCACACGCACGCATACGCACATGCACATATGCACTCACACACACATGCACACACATGATCATGTGCACACATGCACACACAAATGTGTACACACATGCACGTGTGCTCTCAAGTACACGGGCACACACATATGCTCGGGCACACGCACACGTACACATGCACATTGGCACACGTGCACACACGCACATGGTCATACACACATATGCACATGCACTTGCACACATGCACACACACACACACACCTGCAGTACTTCACCCACCAGGCTGAGGCAAAAGTCTAGGCTCTCACTTACAAGGGCTAGAGAACACCCAGAAAACCAGATCCTGGGGGACAAACTCCTGTCCTCAGCTCATCACCAGAAGTAACACTTCAACCCCCATGCAGGCGTGCTGCCCTCGAAAATGGGCAGTCATAGCAGCCTCCACCTGTACCTGCACCCCAGGCTGGCAGCAGGATAGGGGTGCTAGCTCCCGCCCACTTGCTGGCCCACTCCCCAACCTCCCCTGCCATCTCCCTGCTCCTTTCTGCCATATCAGACACTGAGTCTGTGACTCACACGGCCATGGACACGTGGCCCAGATGCTCCACCCTGGATGCAGGCCTGGTTCTCAGCCCCCTCAGCAAGTTGCCTCCCAAGTAGCCCTATGCTCTAGTGAGACCCATCAAATTCCTGACCTCTGACCTTGACAAGTCACCCTCCCCTCCAGTGACAGATGTCACACTGTCGATCTCTTGAGTATCCACATGTTTACACACACACTAATTAAACGATGCACACGGCCAACCCCCAGTCCACTGAATCCTGGTGGCCCTGGGGACATGGATGCTTGAACGCCAGGGGCCAGGGCCTGGGCAGAAGCCGCCTCTCTGTAGCACAGCAGGGAAGGGCACACATGGGCAAACTGTTTGCGGCCTCGTTTGGGGAGGGGATGCACATCAGCTAACAGCGCCACCAACGCCAGCTCCCTGCTTGCCCAAGCCCAGGGGCCGCCTCACTCCTCAGACCCTGACCAGCTCCTGGAACTGGCCCAGACCCGAGACCTTGCTGGCTCTGACCGTGGACATCCATCCTCGGGCTAACGGGCACCGAGCCTGGCCTCCTCATGGCCTGCCCCCTCCCTCAGCGGGCACCTCAAGCACACATGGCCACCTAGGGGCAGTGCCATGTACACACACGGCTGGAAGGTGTCCATCAGTATGAGAGGATGCCAGCTCTGGTCAGGAGAGCAATGCTGACCCCAGGTTCTAGGTACGTCGGGGCTCCTCTCTGAACCCAAAAGGCAGCTCCCTCAACCCGCTGAGCTATCGCCAAACGCTCCTCCAGATGCTGATGAGGTCTGGGAGGGAACTCCATGGACCAAGAAAAGAGCCATGAGCCCCACGGGGACCTTCTATGCCCAAAGAAGCCTGCTTGCTCTGGGGGCATCTTTAAAGGGCAAAATAAACAGCCACATCTGAAGCCTCCAGACTCAACACAGGACACGCAACAAGAAATAAGCGAAGCATCTGAGATTAATACTGTACCACGGTGGATGCAACACAGCACCTCTCCTAGATGGAGGGTCTCGCATTGTACCCACCTCCTGCCCCCCCTCACCATCTCCATCCAGTGCACAGGAGCAGAGCAGCTGCACCCAAGTCAGACTCAGGGAAAAAGGGGGCTCTCGAGAAGCAAACAGGGCACCGTGGGGGGCGGCGCCCACCGGGCCTGCAGCTGGGGGTAGTTGCACAGCGGGCCAGATCCAGTCGGCCTCCATTCAACACAGGGGCTCCCTCCCCGGGGATCCAGCATGCTAGTCACCCACGTCCTGCACAGTGCTATGTGAGGCGCAGGGCAGTCAGGCCCACCCCCATGTGGAGCTCACGTTTGGGGTGGGGGAGATGAAGTAGCCAACAGATAAGAGAGTACAGTTCCAGATATGGTAAACACTAGGAATAACAGCGATGGGGCTGGACAGAGCGCTAAGGAGAAGCCTCCCCAAGGTGGCACAGGAGCCAAGGAGAGTGGCGGGGTGGGGTGGGGAGGTTGAGGCCAAGAGAAGCACAGGTGCGGAGGCCCCAAAATAGAGCTCTCAAGGCACATCCAGAGGCAGAACTGTGGCCAGTGGGCCAAGGGGGCAGAGGGCAGGGCCGGGGCAGCAGGCAGGGGCAGGGCAGGGGCAGGGGGCAGGGCTGGGGCAGTGGGCAGGGTCGGGCCAGGGGGCCGGGTCGGGGCAGGGGACAGGGCCGGGGCAGGGCTGGGGCAGTGGGCAGAGGGCAGGGTCAGGGCAGCAGGCAGTGGGCAGGGCTGGGGCAGGGGGCAGGGCCGGGGCAGGGGGCAGGGCTGGGGCAGGCGGTAGTGGGTAGCGGGTGGGGGCAGGGCTGGAACAGTGGGCAGGGTACAAGGGGCAGGGCCAGGGCAGCGGGCAGGGTGCAGGAGGCAGGGCCAGACCCCAGGCCTCAAGGCCCATGCAGACTGTGGTCTCAGCCCAAGCAGGAGTTAACAGGAGGCAGGAGAGTATAGGATCTGAGTCACGTTTTTAAAGACCGACGTCTGCTTACCACAGAGAATGGGAAACGTAGCAGGTGGGTGGGCTGGGAGCCGGGAGCTGGGACTTTGTGGGGGGAGGGAGGAGCTTTTGGATTCCGAACAGACTGTGAGGAGCTCACAGGTCAGCTGCTGGCCTGGAGGCGGGCGGGGGAGCAGCAGCTGGCCCGTGTCACTGGCATACCACGGCCAAGCTCGAGACTCAAACCGCTGCAAGTCCTGGATCCTGCTGGAAGCCCACCAAGCACCCCCACACTCCTGGAAGAATCTCCAGGGGGCTTAGGACGCATCTGCTGAAGTCACTCTGGGTGTCCTCCAGCTGGGTGTGCCCGTATCCACACTGCCCACACTCTCCACCCAGCTGGCATTGCTCCCAAGCACCGTGCAGGCCCACAGACGCTGTCCTGCCTGATGCCGCGTCCTAGCAGTATGTGCTGTCCACCCGGCTTTCCAGACCAGGTTGGTAATAGGACACCACATCCTGGAATCACCTTGAATGACCAGCCACGTGGCTGCACTCCACAGATGATGGTCACGCGTCGAGTCGGAACACCCACACGTCACACAGGTACTCAGTCTGCAGGCAGCAGGCCGCTAGAGTGTTTCTTACCTGATAGAACTCCCGCAGCCAGTTCTTCTGCAGGTTTTCTGGCTGAAAGGAAAGAGAAAACGAAAAGTTAGACCAGCGAGACAAGCTCCAAGTAGAGCTACAAGCAGTGCTACTGTGAGCAGGTCCCAACAGGCTTGCCGTGAGGAGAAGCACAATGGAGCTCCAGTGCTGTGCCGCATCAGCAGGTGTGTTATGGACAGACCCGGCCCACAAGGCCAGGCGCTGTGCAGGGTGTGGGGCAGCAGGGCTGCCCCCAGCCACGTCAGGCACCCTACCAAGGATGGCCCCCAGGCAGTGAGCTGGAGAAAGGACCTCTTTCCCAGCTTTGATGGTTGGTTTTATGTGTCAACTTGACTAGGCTATGATTCTCTCTCTGGTTTGGCCAGATACTGGACTTGGTGAATGGGTAGTGAAATTGTGGCGATGTGATGATTATGATGTGATGGGATGGTGTGACGGGATGGCGTGACGGGATGGCATGACGGGATGCCGTGACGGGATGGCGTGACGGGATGGCGTGACGGGATGGCGTGACGGGGTGGCGTGATGGGGTGGCGTGACGGGATGGCGTGATGGGTTGACAGGATGGGGTGGCGTGATGGGATGGCATGACAGGATGGCGTGATGGGTTGATGGGATGGGATGGCATGAAGGGATGGCATGATGGGATGGCGTGATGGGTTGACGGGATGGGATGGCGTGATGGGATGGCATGACGGGTTGACGTGATGGGATGGCGTGATGGGTTGACAGGATGGGAAGACATGTTGGCTTGACACGGTGGGTTGGCATGATGGGTTGATGTGATGAGATGATGTGATATGACAACACAATTACCTTCCATGATATGATCTGATGTGATCAACCAATCAGTTGAAAGGAGAGTTTCCTTGGGTGTGTGGTCTGGTTTCAGAACATAAATGAATATTCTGGCAGAGTGCTCTCTGTCTCTCTGTCTCTGTCTCTGTCTCTCTCTCTCTTGATCTACACTCTTCTTGCTGCTTGACCTACAAATCTTAGCACACAAGCCTGCTGAAGCCTCTGGCCAGCTGCTTGGCCTACAGATCTTCGGACGTAAGCCTGCAGAAATCTCTGGCTGACCTTCATTAAGTGTCCTGAAGGGCAGGAAGATAGAATTATAGACAAAGTAATGAAGGCAAGACCCTGGCTGTGGAACAAGAGCCCTGAAGACCACAGAAGGAGAGGCTGAGGACACGCTGGGCATTGTCAGGGTCCAAGACAGAGGATGGCCGGCCCCAGCCAGCCTGCAGGGCAATTCAGTCACCAAGACCAAGGTGCAGGCAGGAGCCCAGCTCAGTGCAGCCCACCCCCGTTCAGTCTTCTCCCTCCACACACCAGGCTTTCCTCCTCATCCCCACAAACAACCAAAAGAAAGCAGAATAAAAAACCAAATGGCTAGATTATAAAACGTATAAAGCAGGCAGAGGATCTGAATAAAATGGCCAATAAGCACACGAAAAGATGCTCAACATCACTAGTCACCAGGGAAATGCAAACCAAACCACAGTGAGATCCCTCTGCATACCCACAAGGATGCCAGAATAAAAAGGAGTGGAGAAACCGGAGCCCTCATGCACTGCTGGTGGGAATGCAAAATGGTGCAGCAGGTTAGACACTAGTCAGGCGGGTCCTCAAAAAGTTAAACATAGTTACCATATGAGCTAGCAATTCCCAAAACTCCTAAAAACATATGTCCACACAGAACCTTGTACGTGACTGTCCATTGCAGCACTATCCACAACAGTCAAAAGTGGAAACTACCCAAGTGTCCATCAGCAGATGATGGATAGATGAAATGTGATCCCTCCATACAGTGACTATTACCCATAAAAATGAATGAGGTACCAATACGTGCCGCAACATGGATGAGCCCTGAACACATGATGCTGAGTGGGAGAAACCAGACCCAAAAGACCACGTCTTATACAAGCCCACTTATCTGAAATGTCCAAACCAGGCAAATCCCTAAGACAGAGAGCGGGCTCGTGGTCACCAAGGGCTGGGGGCAGGGGGAATGCCAGTGACTACAAGGGGCATGGGGCTCTTCGTCGGCGGATGACGGGAATGTTCGAAAATCAGACTGCGGTTATGGTTGCACAACTGCGAATACACGGAGAATTACTGAACTGTACACTGTAAATGAGTAAACTTTATGGTACGCAAATTACATTTCAGATAAAACTGTTAAAGAAGGAATTAAGTCATAAGCTGGCATGTTGTTGTTGTCGTCGTGTGCTGCTGAGTCCATTCCAACTCATGGTGACTCCGTGTGACAGAGCAGAACTGCCCCATAGGGTTTCCCAGGCTGTAATCTTTACAGAAGCAGATCGCCACGTTTTTCTAGTAGGTTCCAACCTCTGACCTTTCACTTAGTAGTCGAGGGCTTAACCGTTGCACCACCAGAGCTCCTTATAAATTGGCAAAGGATTTTTAAAAATCACTAAAACAAAGAAAAGAAAGAGGAAGGGGAAAAGGGCAAGGCTGGGCAGGGGCCGCCTGTGCTGAGCAGGCTCAGGTGCCTGCACGCCCTCTCCCACGGATCACCGTCGGAACCAGGGACATTGGGAGCCCTGGGGACATGCACCCCGACCAGGAGAGACACAGAACAGCTGGGCTGGGACACCCCATCCAAGCCGGCCGCCCGCTCCACAAGGCTAAACACAGAGGCCAGGCTGCATCCCAAAGTAAAGACACTCTGCAGACGCCAGAAGAGGAGAAACCGCCTGGGCCCGAAGACCTGCCCCTCTTGACCCTCTTATTTCTCTCGACCCTTTTGGCCCCCTCCACCCCCCGTCCCCCTCGAGCCTCCCACCCCCTGCGCCCCCAACCCCTCATCCATCCTGGTAGCATGTGAGGTCTGAGCGGAGGAGAGGGGTCAAGGAGAGCAAACACGTACAAACGGCGGCAAGTCGATGTCACTGTTAATGGGCACGACCCACAAAGAACAAAAAGACGCACGGACAAAGGGACCACGAGTGCTTGGGGGGGGGGTGGGCAGGATAAGGTACACCGTCCCAGCTTCCCCTCGGGAGCCATGACACCCAAGGGCGCGAAGCTGTGTGCAGCCCACGTGTTCTCCCACATGCAGGCGCCTTTCCTTCACCACCGGAGCCACTTCTGTCTGACAAAACCCTACTCTGCACCCCCTTCAGCAAATGGAGGCAGCACACATTCTACAGGACAAACGGGCTGTTTCAGACATTTAGCCAGTTCCCGCCACCCCCGGAGAGGCACAGCTGTGGCGTCCCCAACCCTACCACCCGAGAGCGCCGCAGGGCAGCGTCTGCAAGGTGGACCCTCCGGTCACAAGTTCATTTAAAAAATGAGTCTGACTCTTATCCCCTCTGAGCACCGACCCCATGAAAATCATAAATTACAGACCCTAGCAGCCTAATAAAAGATGTGTCCACGTTTGTTCATCGTTTCTAGAGAGGCCACTCACAGACTGTGAATCACTGAACTCTGAGACTAGATAAACACAGGGAGGAGAAGCAACACAAGGCAAAGGCCTGGGGTTCTCCAAAGAAACCTTTTTAAAGAGTTTCCATTTGGCAACATTAACTCTAAGGATAAAGCCATCCTCCCCCATGAGGCCACACCCAGTGGCAGTCTCAGGCAGCACTGTGCCAGCTGGGCAGCATGGCTGCACAGCAGACCGCGGGCCCCACCCAGAGGCACTATCTTCACGTGGCCTTCAGAGCCCTTGCCTGTCCCCACCTCGCCACCCCCCTTCATTCCCTCTGCAGGTCCGCCGTCACCTCCCTAGTCCCCCATTGATAGCCTCGCCCAGCTTCCTAAAGCCCTCCACACACTGGTGACTCTAGGGAAGCCTTAAGCAGAGACGTCACCAGGACTGCCAGGTGCCATCAGGACCCTGGACTTCTCCCGGTGGCATCTGACAGGCCCTCAAGCCCACAGGTCCACACCAAGCTCCTGACACGTTATGATCTCATCTTCTCATACACATGCGTGCATGCAGGAGTGCACACACACACAAGCACACACACACGTGTCTTGTGCGCACACATGCACACACACGAGCATGTGCACATACATGAGTGTGCATGTACACATGCATAGATGCATACACACAAGCACACACATGCATGAAAACATGCATGAGCTTGCACACACATGCATATGTACCTTTGTACACACGAATATATGCAGGTACACACATGCGCACACACAGGCACACACCGCACTCACACTGCTCTGTCACCTCCCTCCCATTGTGGTGTCAACTCTTCTCTTTCAAGCTTCCATCTGCAGAGGCTGAGACATGACCCCCAGCCCCCCGGCCCACCCATCCGCACATCCTGTTGCCTCTGTCTCCAAGGTGCACCCAGATCCGATCACTCTCACCTGCCCTCCCACTCCACCCCACCACCACCCTGGCCTCTGCCCCCTCGGTCCTGCTGGGTCACGGCTCCAGCCTCCTGGTCAATCTCCCTGCTTCTGTCCTCGTCCCTTTCCAGCATATTCTTCCTATCATAGCCAGCGAAATCCTCAGAAAGCCCAAGGCCGCCACCTCCCACCTCCCTGAAGGTGAAAGCCAAAGTCCTTCCAGGGTCTGCAGGGCCCCACATGGCCTGACCTCGTGGCCTCTGCCCTCCCTCCCGCAGGCCCCGCCCTCCCCTCCTTCCTTCCCAGGGGCTCCATCCTCCCTCCTTCTCTGGCCTCAGGGCCCTGTATCTGCTCTTCCCTCTGGTTCCCTCCTCACCGCTCTCAGGTGTGTCAAACGCCACCTCCTCAGCCAGCCAGGCTCCCTTGCCAAGGAGCCACAGCCCCAGTCAGTGGGCGCCTGTTCCTGGCCCTTTCCAGCCCTAAGCAGTTGAGCTGCATCTTTCTTCCGTCTTCACTTGAAGACTGTCGTCGGCAACAGAGGCGTCGTTCTCCTGGCCCCGTGGAACTGCGGTGCACAGCGTACACGCAGGACAAGTCGAACAGTCGATGTGACAGTACAAACTCCAACGACGCTACCAAGACCTCTCCTTCCACCCGAACTACAAAGTCACGGAAAGCGGGGTGGTGAGAAAAAAGTGCGGGAGTCCCCATTAGCAACAAAACAGAGAAGGGTTTGTCCACGCCTGAACCCTGGGAAAGCGGTAGGAAGGGGAAGGAAAGGCATCTTCCCTTGACGGTGACTGTGAGGGGCAGACAGCAGGGCGGCAGGACCCCAGGTCCCTGAAGGAGAGAGCAGAACATGAGGCAGAGAAGATTCAGAAACAATCATCAGAACAGAAAACCCCAAAGGGAAAGGAAATGGACCAGGCTGGAAGGGTGCTGTATTCCTGGAAAACCGGACCCGAGATGAAGACGGCAAGGCAAACCCCAGCCAGGGAGGAAGGAAGAACCTGGGCTTCCAGGCAGCACTGGAGGGGAAACTGACTCCAGGAACTGAGTCAGACCCGGAGCTCTGAGCAGGGAAACTACATCGCTGAACGTTGCTGAGGGAGGACTGAAAACCAGGAGTGTGATGACACAGTAGACGCCGCCTGGAGACCCTGGGAGACACAGCCACTCAGACCTAGGCTCCCCAGGCAGCAGGGAGGAGAGGTCGGACAAAGACAGCTACCAACTAAAGCGGGAGTGCCGCAGCGTTGCCCAGAATTCACGTGTCCTTAAATTCCAAGTTCTTACAGTTTTTAGTAAATACTTTCTCATTCTTAGAAGAATTTTAGAGATCTCGTATCTCTTGCGCCAATAAAACATTCCTCTTAAGTTCAGAAGTTCCTTGAATCTCAATGAAGTATGCTTTTTTCTAACAATTCGCGTAAAATGGAAGTGTGATTTTAGACCACAGAGCTGCAGGTCCTGGTGCCTGCAGCAAAGCCCAGAGGGTTCTCACCGACTGTCACAGTGCACAAGGATTCCTCTGGGGGTGGGACTGCCTCATTTATAAAGATCTTCCCTGAAAGGAAAAGATCTACATACACTAATTCCATTTCAGTTGGAAACATGATAAGGACTGGGACTGAACTGTCAGCCTGTTTCACGCCCCCAGCAGAGAACAGCCGAGCAGCAAGACGCAGAGAAGCTCTGGCGGCCTAATGCAGCCCTCCCCAAAAGCCGAGCCATCCTCACTCAGAATTACAGGGCGAGGAATTCCCTAGAAGGTAATGAAAAGGAATACCAGGAAAACTAGTCAAATGTTTGTTTTTAAAACACTGTATTAGAGCTTTTCTTTATCCCACAAACAAAATAAACTCCATATAATTTCAGGAGATAAACATGAAACACTAAACCACAAGAGAATTAGAAGAAAATTTGAGTAAATAGCTGCCCTCAAGGTAGAAAAGAGGGCTTTCTAGATAAAAAAGAGGGCTTTCTAGATAGAAAAGAGGGCTTTCTAGATATAAAGGCGAACAAAGGAACCTAGGAGGAAAAACGCATATAGATTCAAACACTTAAAATTTAAATCTTTAAGTTAAAAAACAGTAAAAACTTTAAAGACTGAAGAGAAAACAATAAACAAGGGAAAACGTGTGCAACGTAAAAGCCATGCGTGTTACATTTGAGAAAAGTTCTTCAAAAATCAGTGAGAAAAACATAAAATCCCTCAGAGGAAAACAGAAAACGGACATAAACAGATACTTTACCAAAAAATGAAAAGGGCCTGTAAACACAGGAAAACCTGTTCAAGCTCAGTAGTAATTTACTAATTGCAATAAAACAAAAAATCACATCTGCCTATAAATTTGAAAAAAAAAAGCACTTTCATGAAGCCAAATGCACCCTGTTGCCAGGGACATCACTGTCCTCATCTGTTTGCTGGAGCAGCTTGTCTGAGGGGCAACTTGAAAATACCTCACGAGTCTTAAAAAGCACTACTTTACCCAGTAGTTCTATTTCCAGAAATTCATTCTGTTTACTCAAGGATGGGCGTGAACACGTATTACACACAAAGACATCCCTTGCACTGTTATTTATAATACTGGGAGAAAAAAAAAGATTTTCAGCAGTGTGGGATTAAACAAACTGTGTTACATCCACACTATAAGGTCATCAGATGTATTTTGGAAAATAATGACATGCGAAACCATAAAAAAGCATGAGGAAAAGCTATATCTGATGTGATCCCAAGTTTTGGACAAAACACACCCACAGAATGAAGGAAAGAAGAGCTTGACTCAGACTCCTGGATGGATGTGAGCAAAGCCCAGCCCAGGAGCAGCAGCACGCCATACCACACACTGCCACGCCACCCCATGCCACCATGCTACCACACCACATCCCACGCCACAGGCCGCCATGCCACCCCACACTCCCACACCACAGCACCTGCCAGTCCGCCACACCACGCCGCACGCTGCTGTGCCACACCACCGTGGCACTCCATGCTACATGCCACCACGCCACACTGCACGCAGCCACGCTGCCACACCACACACTCACTCACACACGCGCACAACCTCTCACACCTACACACATGGGTGCACTCTTCTGCTAAGACCAAAAACAGAACTTTTTTTCAACGTACGTATCCTGGAGGCTTTGATAAAATTAGACTTAACCTACCACACGGTCTGTTAATTGAGGGCCATTTCTTTCTGGAAGAAACCCTGGTGGCGCAATGGTTAAGCGCTTGGCTGCTAACTGAAAGGTCGGTGGTTCAAATGCACCAGCTGCTCCGCAGCAAGAAGATGTGGCAGTCGGCTTCCATAAAGATTCGCAGCCTTGGAAACCCTATAGGGCAGCTCTACTCTGTCCTGTAGGGGCGCTATGAGTCAGAATGGACTCGATGGCAACAGGTTTGGTTTTTTGCTGTCTTTTTTTTTTTTTTGGAAAGGGTTCTTTCTGGAACTTCAAATCCTACCGAAACAGGTTGTTTGCTAAGCTGAGTTTCCACATAAGTCTATTAGTGTCCTGCTGGTTGGGGGTCCAATCAAAACAAGTGTTGGGGCCCCACAGGCGGGCAGGTCTGGCTGCGGAGCTGGCTTTCAGCAGGGCCTGGGAGACCGCACAAGCCCACGGCCTCCTCTGAGTTTCAGCCCGTGTTTGGTTAGCGCAGAGTTATTTTAAAAGCCGCTAAAGAAAGAAGAACAGAAAACACATGAACCGGGGCTTAAAGAAACACCTCGCCTCGGGCTGCGTGAGACTGAGACTTTGTGGAGCTGGACACAGAGCCACAGGCATCGTGTGAGGCAGCCAGCCCCACACACGTGCTGGGGACACTGGGCAGATGAGGTACACGTCTCTTTTATCCCTTAAACATCCTAATTCTCAGGGTCTTGCCAGACAATATAAAGCTATCGAATTGTGGCTGGGCAATGTTGAAAACACGCCTTTCAAATGCAGAATTCTATCTCTGAGAATCAATCCTAAAAAAAATAACTCCGAATAGTTAAAAATGCCCTGTACACAAAGCAGTCCACAGTCACACCATTTATAAGGGGGTTACCGTTAAGAGTACCTCAGGAGAGAATACAGAAGGCGCGTTGGTAGTTTCGTAGTACATCACGGAAGGAAACAAGAAGTCAATAAAACAGGATGAGCACATATAAGCATGGAAGAAGTTTACGCCCTAAAAGAAAGGGACGAGATACATTAATACATCACGTTGCACACAAGCCCCACAGCGGCGACGCAGCCCTTGCCCTCCGCTTCCTCACCAGGGACCTCCGCTCACACCAGCGACCTCGGGAGTCTGTGAGGAAGGACAGACGAAGAGCCTGGCCTGTCACAGCTCACAGAGGCAGCTGCCCGGACGGGCTCTTCATTAGTGTTCACAGGAAAGAAAGAAAGAAAGAAAGATGGGGAGAAAAATACACCAAAATTTGGGGCAGTGGTTGTATTGGAGACAATGGGTAGTTCTTTTTGTTTTCTTTATTTTTAGTATATTTATAACTACTATGTATTACTTTCATAATTTTTACCTCTTAATTTTAAAAGCTTAAGAAAAACAATGAAAGAATTCAGAGTACTTTAGCCAACATCATAAATAACTGCTTGTTACTATACGCAGCAATAAAAGGCCAATGACAAACAGGGAAAAGTATGTTCAGCTTACATGAGAGGTGTCAGGCTAATTTCCCTCCGACATAAAAAGTTCCTATGAATAAGCCAGAAAAAGACCCACAATCCAAACACCACTCACACACATACCACATACACACCACACACATTCATACACACACTCATCCACACACACGCCACATGCATTCATTCATACACACACTCACCCACACACACACACCACACACATTCATTCATACACACACTCATCCACACATACACACCACACACATTCATACACACACTCATCCACACACGCGCCACACGCATTCATTCATACACACACTCACCCACACACACACACCACACACATTCATACACACACTCATCCACACACACACGTCACACACATTCATACACACACCCACACACACACGCCACACACATTCATACACTCATCCACACACACACGCCACACACATTCATACACACTCATCCACACAGCCACACACACACGCCACACACATTCATACACACTCATCCACACACATGCCACACACATTCATACACACACTCATCCACACACACATGCCACATACATTCATACACTCACCCACACACACACGCCACACACATTCATTCATACACACACCCACACACACCACACACATTCATACACACACCCACACACACGCCACACACATTCATACACACACTCATACACTCATACACACACGCCAAATACATTCATACACACTCACCCACACACACACACCACACACATTCACACTCATCCACACACACCACACACATTCATATACACACTCATACACACACACATCACACAGTCATACACACACTCATCCACACACACACCACACACATTCATACACACACTGATACGCCACACACATTCATCCACACACTCATCCACACACACACGCCACACACATTCATTCATACACTCATCCACACACACACCACACATTCATACACACACTGATACACACACCACACACATTCATACACTCATCCACACACACACCACACACATTCATTCATACACACACTCATCCACACACACACACACCACACACATTCATACACACACTGATACACACGCCACACACATTCATACACACACTCATTCACACACACACGCCACACACATTCATTCATACACACACTCATCCACACACACACACAACACCAGGAAAAGGACATTAACAAACACGCTGATGGTGCCCGTCGTCGATCAGGCTTTCTCTGTGCTGGGGGGACCCCACGGTACAGGTGGTGGAGGCAGCAACAACCATACGCCCACCCTGATAATCCACACACAGGCTCGCATACAGATTTGTGGCAGAAATGCAGCTGCCTGGAAGGGCTCAAAGCACCTCAAGACAAAACGGATGTGTAAAGGGCTCCAGGTTAGTAACAGCCCCCCAACAACTATTAAAAGAAAACACGTTCCTTCCCTGGGGGGATAACTGAAGCCCAAAATCAACACCAAACCCGTTGCCATCGATTCCAACTCATAGCGACCCTACAGGACAGAGAACTGCCCCACAGGGTTTCCAAGGAGTGCCTGGTGTATTCGAACTGCTGACCTTTTGGTTAGCAGCTGAGCTCTTAACCACCGCATGAGCAGGGTATGTTTCCAGGAAGCATGAGCTCAGAGTGAAAGGCATAAAGTTCACAAGGAGACAAGCGGCAAGAGTGTGAGAGATGGCAGGGCCAGGAAAGACCTCAGACACTAAAATTATCAGAAAACCATAAAACAACCCAACAGAAAAAATGGACAAGATATCTGAACGGACACTTCACCAAAGAAGATACACTGATAGCAAATAAGTACATGAAAAGATGTTCAACCTCATTAGAAAAATGCAAATTAAAACCTGGAGGAGGCACACCATGCACCCAGCAGGAGGACTAATCAAAGACAGACAATGGCAAGACAGGGAGGACATGGAGAACTTGGAGCCCTCTTACACTGCTGGTGGGACTGTCAAGTGGCACAACCACATTGGAAAACAGTCTGGCAGCTTCTTGAAAAATAAACATACACTCATCATATCGTTCTGCCATCCACTCCTAAGTATTCACCCACATTAAAATACCCAAGACTTGTACATGAATGTTCACAGCAGTTTTATCTGTAGTAGCCAAAAACTGGAAAAATCTAAATGCTCATCAACATGTAAATGGACAGATTATGCTACATACATCAGTAAAATTATGCTGAAGATAATTCAAAAACAGTTGTGTGTACATCAACAAGTAGCTACCAGAAATTCAAGCCAGATTCAGAAAAGGATGTGGAACAAGGATATCACTGGTGATGTTAGATGGATCCTGACCGAAAGCAGAAAATACCAGAAAGATGTTTACCTGTGTTTTACTGACTATGCAAAGGCATTCAACTGTGTGGATCATAACAAATTACGGGTAACACTGCAAAGAATGGGAATTCCAGAACACTTAATTGTGCTCATGAGAAACCTGGACATAGACCAAGAGGCAGTTGTTTGAACAGAACAAGAGCATACTGCACAGTTTAAAATCAGAAAAAGTGTGTGCCAGGGTTTGTCTTAGTTATCTAGTGCTGCTATACAGAAATACCTCAAGCAGATGGCTTTAACAGAGATTTATTCTCTTACAATCTAAGGGGCTGTAAGTCCAAAATCAGGGCGCCAGCTCCAGGGGAAGGCTTTCTCTCTGTCAGCTCTGGTGGGAAGTCCTTGTCATCAGTTTTCCCTTGGGTCTAGGAGTTTCTCAGCTTAAGGACCCCGGGTCCAAGGGATGCACTCTGCTCCCGGCTCTCCTTTCTTGGTGGTAGAAGGTCCCTCCCCTCTCTGCTCGATTCTCTCTTTTATATCTCAAAAGAGACTAACTCAAGATACAACCTAATCCTGTAGATTGAATCCTGCCTCATTAACATAACTGTCTCTAATCCTGCCTCATTAACATCATAGAGGTAAGGATTTACAACACATAGGATAATTGCATCAGATAACAAAATGGAGGACAACCACACAATACTGGGAATCACTGCCTAGCCAAGTTGACAGATATTTTGAGGAATACAACTCAATCCATAACAGAGTTGTATCCTTTCACCACACTTATTCAATCTGTATGCTGAGCAAATAATACAAGAAGCTGGACTATATGAAGAAGAATGTGGCAACAGAATTGGAGGAAGACTCATTAACAACCTTTGATATTCAGATGACACAACCTTCCTTGCTGAAAGTGAAGAGGACTTAAAGCACTTACTGATGAAGATCAAGGACCTCATATCTAAAGTATTGGATAATGAGATCAAAAACAGAAAATAATTAGGGGCACGACAACTGGAAAGGAAGAACAAAAGTCCTGTATCTACAGATGATCTGATAGTACATCTGGGAAACATAAAGAATCAATAATAAAACCAATACAAGTAATAAAAGAATTCAGGAAAAATAGCAAAATATAAAACTAACATAAAAATCAACAGCTTTCATATATATAAACAATCATCAGTTAGAAGATGTGATAAAAAGAAATCTCACAGTATCAACAACAACAAAAAAAATGTGTAAGAGAAAAACTAAAACATCCCTGAAAGACACAAACAAAACAGACTAAAATAAATGGAAAGACACTTCTAGGTCTCAGAGAGGATGACTCAGCATCAACTTATCTCCAAGTCTGCGTATAAATAACACCACCCCAATAAAACTACCAAAAAGTTACCACCCCCACCTAGGCCCAACTAGATAAGTGGATGCTAAAGTTCATGTGGAAAAATAAACCATGACTCAAAATCCAGATACAATTTTTAAAAAGAGTAAGTTCAACTGCAATTAAAAAAAAAAAAAAGACAGCATGGCAAAAAAAAACATAAGCAAAATCAAAAGACAAAAGTCAAATCAGTTGAAAACATTTGCAATATATATCACAGCTGAAGAGTTAAAGTTCCTATTATTTGAAGAACTCTTAAAAACTAAGGAAAAAAAGACCAAAAACCTGATAGAAAAATTGGCAAAAGATGCAAACAGAGGAGTCACAGAAAAACACCTCTCAGTGGTCCTTGTATGAAAGAAGCTGGCCTTCCCTCATGGTGAGCTGGAGGGGCCTCCTGATCCCAGTGAGGTGGGCAAGTGGCGTCACAGCCCACTGTGCAGTGTGTCTAGCCTGTACGTCTAACTGAGACCATTACGAAGAAACAACCAGACAAATCCAAACCATGAACCACTCCACCAGACAGGTCATGTAGACTCTTCAAAAATATCATTGTCAGAAAGACCAAAAAAAGGGGAGGCAAGAGAAATCTAGAAGAAAAGACTAAAGAACAATGACCACCAAACTCAATGTGTGATCCCTGAGAATGGCCTGGAAGAAAGGAGAAATCAAAGCCATCAAGGATGCTTGGAAGCAACTGGGGCAACTGCGTGTTCAGTATCATAATGTCAAGGATAGGCCGCGTAAGAGTGAGGATGGTGTTGAGGTCAGACGGCACCGTGATGTCAAGGACAGACCACGTGAGAGTGAGGATGGTGCTGAGGTCAGACGGCACCGTGATGTCAAGGACAGACCACGTGAGAGGGAGGATGGTGTTGAGGTCAGACAGCCCCATGATGTCAAGGACAGACCACGTAAGAGTGAGGATGGTGTTGAGGTCAGACGGCACCGTGATGTCAAGGACAGACCACGTGAGAGTGAGGATGGTGTTGAGGTCAGACAGCCCCATGATGTCAAGGATAGACCACGTGAGAGTGAGGATGGTGCTGAGCTTAGACAGCCCCATGATGTCAAGGACAGACCACGTGAGAGTGAGGATGGTGTTGAGGTCAGACAGCCCCATGATGTCAAGGACAGACCACGTGAGAGTGAGGATGGTGTTGAGGTCAGACGGCACCGTGATGTCAAGGATAGACCACGTGAGAGTGAGGATGGTGTTGAGCTTAGACAGCCCCATGATGTCAAGGACAGACCACGTGAGAGTGAGGATGGTGTTGAGGTCAGACAGCAAAATGCCCAAGTCCATAGGGGATACCAGCTGATGGATTCAGAAGTGTCTGATGTTTGCAACTTACTTTCCAACAGGTTTAGGAAGAGACAGAGGGGAAGAGAGACAGAAAGACAGGGGCAGAGACAGAGACGGAGAGAATAAAAGGGAACGAGAGAGAGAGAAAGAAAACTGGCTAATGGTAATAACTGGTGGCTCTAGGGGAAGAGCGTTATCAATGTCCACTGATCTGCTTTTCTACTTTTCTTTAAGATTGAAATGTTTTCAAATAAAAAGTGGAAAATAAATATGCTCAGTGATGGCGTGCTGTAAGGTCTCACGTGACAAGGCCGTCTAGAAGAGCAATAGACTGGAGTCACCCTGTGTCCCCCACGCGCTGGTGATGGTTGGACTCCTCATACAATAAGAAGCTGTGTCGTCAGGGAAAATAATTTTGTAGAAGTTTAACTCTTGAGACAGGAAAATGTTCAGGCTACCTTAAGTTAGCAAAGGCGAAGCAAGAAACTATAAAACCTCATTTTTTAAAAAACCACATTTGGACACAAATCAAACGTTAATAATGGTTATAACTAGGTGATAATAAAAACTAGAGTAATAATAAACTGAGTAATAAAAACTGGAGTGCCAGCCGAGGGCATGCTCATGCTGGGCACTCCTTACACAAGTCTAACCTGAAGGTCCCTCAGTGAGGGCCATGAATCAGTGAGGACCGAGACCCCAGCAGCTGACTGGGAAGAACCAGCCCAACCTCCCAAGGTAAAGGTGAAGAAGACTCACTTTCGTCCGTCAACAGTATAAGGAAAGGGCTAGACAAGCAGACCAGCCCTGCCGACCACTGAGCAATAGGAAGCATCACCAGTCAGACCCAGTCTGCAGCCCCTAGGGGCTTGGAGCGGAGACTCTGGATAGAGCCTGTCTTTGTGGGGTGTGTCCAGGGTGGGGGTCACTGCCGAGACCACGGCCTACACAGCACCCAGCAGACGAGGCAAGGACGAGCTCCATCTGCCAGGCCCAGGCTCACAGCCTCGGTCCCACCGCAGTGCTCCTTCTCAAGCCTGGCTCCGAGCCAGGGCACCAGGCCTCACCCACGGGACTGCTGCACACCCCATACCCCTGCTTCTCACCTCAGCACCCCCACATCCCCCACTGAGCCCTCACAGGGGTCAGAGTGGGCAGAGGCTGGGAAGGGAGGGTCCTGGGCCAGGGGAGCAGGGGGCCAGTGGGTCAGTGACGGCAGCCTCTGACAGCGGGAGGATGGGTGAAGGAGCAGCACGGCTGTGAGAAGCTAGGATGCCCACCCCAACAGGCCCCACCCACAGGCCTCCTGCACCCTGTGGACATCAGAACCTGCCTCACTCCCTCCTGGGACGCCGGCAGTCCCACAGGCCAGCTCCACCTCCCACCTTCCAGCACCTTCTGCAACCTCACCAGCCCTCAGCTCCAAGGAGCTGCCACCTTGGCAGACAAGAGCCACAATGTCAGTGAAGCCACAGTCCCGTGGGAGGCCCAAAGCCCACCCATCCAGCCAGGGACCGCCCGCCCTCAGCAGGGACGCACACGGAGATCAGGAGAAGTGCTGTCTGGCCTCTAAGGAGTCAGCTGGAACCCCAGGCTCCAGGTGGACTCGAGTGCAAACATGCAAGAGCCAGCAAGTGGGGTGGCAGCCCAGCACACAACGAAAGGAGCCCACAGCGTGGCTGCGAGCCCAGCCTGCCGTCTAAGGAAACAGCAACAGCAAGGCAACAGGCACCAGGACTAAACTCATTTTTCTCTAATACTTCCTCCAAACTTTCATTTAAAAACAAACCATCGCCGTGGGTCCCCGGCCCACCTGGACACGAGGGCTGAGCCGCTGGTCTTGGTTGCATGGTGGGGAGGGTGCCGGGCTCAGGCTTCCAGATCCCACAGGAAGCCCTGCCTGTACCACCGCTTATCCTGAAGAGAGCTGCTTCCCCTTCCCAAAAAGGTAATCTTGTCTGTGCAGGAATAGACGCGTTCAAGCTAAAAACAGCTTTCTAAGAGGAAGTTACAACTGGGTCTTCAACCCAAAGGACAAGCGAAAATACCATCACCAGCGGCCGAGAGCGTCCCCTGAAACCCAGTGTCTCTCCAGCAAGAGCCTTCCTTCCAGTGAGAAGGAAGATGGAAGAAGATGAACAGCCGCCTTCCTATGAAGGACCCCGCTCAAGAACAGCCTCCTCTTTACTTCCGTAACGAGGTAAAATCAGCTTGCCAAAACCGAAAACCAAAGATTGCCGTCGAGTCAGTTCCAACTCATAGCAACCCTGAAGGACAGAGTAGAACTGCCACACAGGGTTTTTCCAAGGAGCGGCTGGTGGATTCAAACTGCCTACTTTTTGGTTAGCAGCCGAGTTCTTAACCACTGTGCCACCACGGCTCCAAGAAAACTGTGGTTAGATGCCACACAGTAGGTGACGATGCCTTAACTGTGTGCAAGCTGTAAGGCCCGAGGGCCTCTTCCATCCTTATGGAGGGGAGTGCTAACCTTCTCTCCTTTCATACAACACAAAATCTGCTTCTTCCATTGCTGTCAAGGCCTCTACAAATTACACCAAAACTTCTCCAAAGGCCGTACACTTAATCTGCTAGGAAGAAGGGCTTGGTGAATTTTACAAGAAAATTAGCATTTCCTTAGCAATAGGCCCTAGAATACAACACATTTAAAATGACAACTTACCATCAGAGAGGCTCAAGCTCTAAGAAACAAGCAAGTTTAACCTGCAGTAACGGCACATGAAAGCAGAAGCCGTCCCCACTCGAGCGCCGTGAGGGTGCTGTGGAGGGCCGCCCGTGCGTCAGACCCTCTGCTCAGCAGGAACCCGTGCAGCTACAAGAACACAGACCAGAAGGCTGAGCCTGGGGGCCTCACACAAGCAGCATGGACTTACGTCCGTCCTACAGTATCAGCACGTCCTCCAGCCATGGTCACGAGGGCCGGCACCATGGGCTGTTGGCTCCTGTAGGAGAAGGTCTCCCTCTCAAACCGCCGCCCTCCTTGTCGATACTCATGCTCTGAATGTAAAAGCAGACAGCTGTGCCAGGACCCCCACCCAGACCCCGGGCCCCAACTCCACTGAGCAGGGCGGGGCGGGTACCAGGGAGGGCTTGGCCAGCAGGTCACCCCTCTTTCAGTCCCCCAGGCCCACTGGGGGCTCATTCCTGCTGTCTTCCATCCTACCTACTGCCTTCACACTGCTGCTCTTGGATTGGCTTCGCCTTCTAAATGGGTTTATACCAACCAAAAGACTGAGCAGAAAGAAAGAAGGAAAGCCACGGCACGCTACGTGGCTCATCCACAGCTACCCACGGCACGCTATATGGCTCGGCAGGCTCAGCACGGGCAACATAAACAAAGTCCAGTGCGACAAAACCTGACTCCAAATTTCGCCCCATACGGGGCCTGACTGTGGCGCTGGGGTGGCAGGGAACCCTCCTGGCTCAGCTCTCCAGAGCCTCAGCCCCCCAGAAGATGACACCACGGCCTCCAAGGTCCTGAGCGGCCCCGGCAGGAGCAGAGCAGAGGCCTGGGCCCAGACAGGCTCCCAGATGCCTCCTCCCCACAGGCCAAGTCAGTCGGAGAAAAACCACGCCCTGCAAGGAGGAGGAGGAGATGCCCCCTGCCCTCAACACCCACCCCCAGGCCCCTCCAAGTAACCATACCAAGCTCGGTCATCATCCCCTCTCCTCAGGACTCCAAAACTGCTAATTTCGAAAGAACTACTTTGGGTCAATGTGAGGATGGTTCCTCCCTGGGGGGTTTACGTTTCCACTGTGTCTTTGTCTAAGGAAGCACGGACTCGGTGGTGGACAGAGGGACCCAGAGAGCCAGGGCCCTGCCATCTGCTGGAACAGGAGCTGGCAGTAAGATGGTTAGGAAAAAGCCCGAATGTTTGCAAGTTAAAACAACACACTGTAAATAATTCATGGATCAAAGAAGAAATCACAGAAAAGTTAGAAAATATTTCAAACTGACTAACATTAAAAATGCAACCTATCAAAATTGATGGGCTGCAGCTAAAGCTGTGCTGAGAGGGAAATATATAACTCTAAACGTTTATATTAGAAAAGAAAGGTCTGACCCCATGACCTAATGTTCCACCATCAGAAGCTAAAAAAGGAAAAAAGAGATTCCAAGGTAGAAAGAAGAAAATAACAGAGTGGAAATCAAGAAAAAAGAAAACAGATAAGCAATAAAGAAAATTAACAAACTCAAAAACTGGGTATTGAATAGATTAATAAAACTGATAAGCCCCTACGTGGAATGATCAAGGGAAAAGGAAGCATATGAACTACTGGTATCAGGAATCAAAATAGGGTCATCACTGCAGACGTCACAAGGAAATAGAACATATGAAATTTTGTATCAATAGAAAAAACAAAACCAATACTGAGCTCTGGCTAATGATACTCGCGCTGAGGCTTTCAGGGGAAGTGCCCTGAAGTCTACAATGTACCATGAAATGCATAAAAAACGGGACTGATGGATGGATGGAGAGAGAGACAAACATGATAAACTGAGCACAGGAAAATGTTATCGACAGAATGTAGGCCGTGGACATGCGAGTGTTAACTATAAAATTCTCTCAATAGTGTTATATGTTCAAGTTTTTATACACAAATATTGAAAAAGAGTTAAAAAATTTTTAAGTAACACCGGGGCTGAGGTTGACGAGGGTCTCTGAGGCCTTCCTACGACTTCCTGTAACTTTCTCACTCAACCCGGCCAGGTCCAGAAGACAACAGATTCCGCCTTTCTTCTAAACAGAATGCACTGCAAGTTACCAGAGAATTCTACCCTCAAACCAATGAGACATCAGCTTCTGGAATTTTCTGAGTGAGTTAACTCAATGAAAACTGGCTCTGGCGGGGCCCGGGAACCACCGCAAACCCGCTAGCAGCAGATGGGAGCTCCAGGCAGCTGCAGTGTGGATGGAGGTAGGCCGGCTTCAGGGGCCCAGAACAAGCGCATTGACTCAGGGAGGAGGCCCTGCCGACTCTCCTAGCAGGCATGGTGGCCTAGTCTTACCTCAAGTGGCTCCATTTGGCCACAGGGAGACCACCAAGGCTTAGGGGCAAGGCAAACAGTCAGGGTGCACTGCTCCAATGCTGCAGAGAAACAAAGCTCACAAATCCTTCTCAGGAATCAGACATGCTAACTCAGAGGATTAAAAAAAAACTTAAAATTCATGTCCAAAAATAACTAAGGCCTAAAACAGGGCCCCTGTAAAACAAACACTTGATGCATCTTCCACCTCCTCCTTCCCTCTCACCCCAATCCTGGGGAGTCAGGTCCTGAGACCAAGCTTCATACCCTCAGCTCGGGCCTGGCAGTGCCCTAGTTAAGGGCGGGATGCAGGCAGAAGGGGGGCACAGCCTCAGTGCAGGGACGGGTATGGAAAGACAGCACCTCCCACCAGCACAGGGCTTGGCCAGCCCAGGCCCCTGGCACTCTGCCATCACCCACTACTAACTCCTCGCACCACGATCCGAGGGGGCTCCCAGAGCCCAGCCTCGCCCTGTGGGGCCCCATGACCTCCCTGGCTGTGGTCCCGCAGAACAGAGGGGCAGGGAGCAGCAACTCCAGAGCCCTGCACTGCCAGGCTAGGCAGTGGCTGTGGCGTCCAGCGGGCCTAGCACATGTGCAGGCCCACAGCCCTATCACCATCGCAAAGGAGCCTTTTGTTCCGTCCCCTCGTTCTTCCTGCAGTGTCTGTCCCGGTGCTGGAGGGCAGGTAAGGCCCCACAGAGCCCCAAACTCCAGGCCACAAGTGGCCAAGAGGGGGGACAGAGGGCCAGGGCGGGTGGGACCACTGCCCCCTGGCCCTCACGCCAGCTCTACTACACTTCCCCTGCTGGCACCTAGAAGTGGGGAGGAAGTTCTCAGAGGTGGCCCAGAGGGTCCGACTCGACTTGGCCACACAGCCGTTTGCTGCTGGCTCAGCTCATCAAGGTTCTGCTTCCATACAGAGCCAGCCCTGGCCCCAGGGATGTCATCAGGGGATGGGACACATCTACAAATAGAAGAAATGAAACTTCGGGCTGACTGTGAAATATAATGAATATTAACCATATTAAAGAAAAGAACACACCAGGTGGTCCCTGTATTGTCTCTAAGCACTTGCAAGGACAAGGAACTCGGTAGGAAAGCTGGGCTGCGATTGGCAGGTGTGCCGAGCATGGCTGCTGGCCCCTGTGCACCCACCAGGCTAGAAGGAGGCAGGAGACGCCCATGCTGAAGGGAGGGACAGCCAGCCGCCCTTTGGGGTCGTGAGTGAAACTCCCAGCAGGGACACGCCGACTCCCCTCACTTCTGTGCAGGTCAAGGTCAGCGCACAAATCCCACCTCCCTAGGACCAGCCCTTCCCACCAGAGCTGGGCAGAGCACCCATGCCCGACCAGGACCTGCATGCGCACTGCCTCTGCAGGGACAGTCCCAATACACAGGAAGCAGGCCGAGAGTGTAGCACCCTCCACTTGCCCAGACTCACAAAAGGCTTCCAGCTCCAGGACCATTCCAGCAGCTTCCTTTCTCTCCTGTGTGTGCGTGTGCATGCGTGTGCACAGCATGTGCATGTGTTTGGTGGTGAGTATGCACGTGTGCACGTTTGTGAGTGTGCGTATGTGCACGTATGTAGGCTGCATGCATGTGTGCACATCTGTGAGTGTGTGTGTGCACGTGACCGTATGAGTGTGTGTGCATGTGTCTGCAGAAAAGAGCTGGCAGTGTCCCACTCCGTCAGCATCACCCAAAGACGCCGCGGCAACACTGCTCTCCTGGTGATGCGCTTTGTACGACCCAGAGAAGGGCACTCTGGGATATCCCCCTGGTCGACAGGGTTTCCCTGCGCTCCAGGCAGACAACGCCCTCCAGCCTCCCTTCCCTGTGAGGGCAAAGAGCTCCACACTTCCTTTATCCCAGAGCCGGGTTCCTCAGAGATATCCCAGCATGAACTGAGAGCCAATCACTCCATTCCGTCCTTCACAGGGCACACCCAACATCCACGTTCCGGGCCGGTCCCTTCAGGGCACCAGTTCCTCCTGCGTCACGGTCCCTTCAGGGCACCAGTTCCTCCCGCGTCACGAGTGCAGACGGCACCGAGAGACCCCAGGCCTGCGCCCCTCCAGGCGCTTTAGGTGCAAGTTAGAGTCATCCAAAGCAGCCTGGGGGACCATCAGAGGGCGATCCAGGAAACTGAGGGAACGCCAGAGAGTGACGGAATGGACAGTGGACACAGCCAAGGCCCATAGCCCAACCCTCACTGGCGTCATGGCCGCTGCCCAAGGACTGTCCCTAGGCGTCCCTCCACCTCCATATCCTCGCTCTGCTGGGCTCTTCCAAAGCCCTCAAGTGTCCTGAATCCAGCGTGATGTCCCCTCCACCCACAAGTGTCTGAGGCCCTCCAGGGCAGAGTCTCCAACAGTGGTCTCAGCCACTGGCGGAGGGGGCAGTCAGCACGACAGGCAGTGAGCAACCTCTGGGACCGAGCAGACACGGCATCCCATCCCATAGAACACCAATGTCTTCTTGGTGAAACTGCCCCCAGTGCTGGGTGATAATGGTCACTCAAAGCAATAAATAGTTCATGTTTAAAAATATTGAGTGTAAGGTTTGTTTTCCAAGATTGAGAACACAGGAGCCCCCCCTCCCCATCACAGAGGGCATGTTCCAAGACCCCTGTGGATGTCTGAACCTGCAGACAGTACCAACCCTGCATATACTACGTTCTGCCCTATGCTTACACACCTATGACAAAGTTTAATTTCTAAATTAGGCACAGTAAGAGATGGGCAATAACTAATGATAAAACAGAACAATTGTAACAGCATACTGTAAGAAAAGTTATGTGAACATGGTCCCCCAGACGGGACAGACGGGATGGCACTTACATACCTCCAATGAAGTTCAATCTCTGAATCAGACACATCAACTAATGATAAAATAGAACAGCTATGACAATATACTGTAATAAGTTCCGTGAATGTGGCCCTGGGCGGGGCCGAGTAGGATGGCATGAGATCTCATTCCACTACTCCTTTAACACTTTCTGACCACAGCTGAACACGGGTAACTGACATGGCGGGAGAGGGAAACCATGGCGAAGCACGGGCTGGTACTCTACCATGCATCCAGTCAGACAACTGAGCGGGAAGGTTACATGTACACTATCTTCATCGAGGGCAGTTTAGGCCCCCCCAGCCGGCCCACAGCTCTCTTCCCACACCAACCCCATCTGGCTGGTGGCCATTGGCCCTCACAGCCACAGTCACGCCAAGCCACACCCAAGACCCAGGGCCTTCTCCCACCACAGGCCCTTCCTCCCACTGCCCCAGCCCAGGTCCAGACCCTCCTCAGCACTGCGGCTCCAATTGAGTCTAGCCTTGCTCAGCCCCCTCCTCCTCCAAGAAAGAAGATGCAACCCTCACGCCCCCCGGCCATCTTCAGGCCAGGCGCTGCTCGTCACTCCTGCAGCCTCACAGAACTACGGGGCTCTCCCACTGCACTTCCTCAGGGTCTGGTCCCTAAAGATGAACAAGCACAGCATGCCAATTCAGGAACGAACCCACCCCCCCAGAATTGTGGCTTCCTTCCACCCTTCTCTCCACGTCTGAAAACAGAGCCGTGAGCTCCATGAGCCGCAGACGCGCACACGGTGCCCTCCCGCCCAGGGCACAACCTTGACCCTCCACCAATAGGGGCCCCAGAGCCCAAGGCCTGCTCCCCCAGGACCCATGGCTCCGCCCAGAGGAGGACCCGCCCAAGGTGCTTAGCGGCACCTCCTGTGACCTGACCTGCCCTCCATACACCACCCCCCTAAAACAGACAGCATGGTGACCCTTCTAACCAACACAGATGAAGGAGACCTGCCGCCCTCATAGGCAAGGATGCCCAGACCCCCAGGCACCTCCTGGCCCCTCAGCTGATGTCACCTCAAACCCCAGCCCTGAGTCTGGGAGGGTCTGGGACTGACATGCAGCCCAGCTTTCACCTCCAGCTAAAGATGCTTCCAGAAGGAGGGGAGAAACTGGGCTGCAAGGAGGAGCCACAGCAGTTACTCAGAGCCACCCGTGAAGCGAGGCACAGACTGGGTGGCATCTGCGGGGTGATGACATTGTAGCGGCAGTGAAGGATTTTCCCAGAGAGGACCTCTAGGCAGGAATGGGGAGGCGGCCCCCAACACCAATTCTGCCAAACACCCCAGCACCGACCACTGCCTGGTCCACACCCAGGAGAGTCAGCCCTGTGTCCTGGTCCCAAATCACAGTTACTACTGCCTCCAGGTCATATAGTGCTCCCTGTGGTTTGACTGCTGGTACAGCGGGATTCTTGAAAAATACACACGAGTGTGTCGGCACTGGAAATGCAAGCGTTCAGAGCACGCCGGCGCTGGAAATGCAAGCGTTCAGAGTGCGCCCGTGCTGGCAATGCAAGCATTCAGAGCGCGCCGGCGCTGGAAATGCAAGCGTTTAGAATAACATATTAAAAGCAGTCACCCAAAATGAAGAGACAACAGAGCTTGACTAAGTGACAAAATGTTCCTTGTGAGTGCAACTGATAAGGTCAGCGTCAGCACCAGGCTGGGGTGGACAGGGAACAGCATCTGAGACAATGTAACAATCAGAGCTGACCCCGCCCCTTGGCTTCTGATACTGCACAAACTAGCAGGATCACAGAAAGACACTTTGTATCTGGAAGGAAAATCTTCCCCTCAACCAAACCACACGCCTCCTACAGCAGGTGCGGACACTGATGGACACAAACCCGCTGAGGGCGGTGTCCCCAGAGTGCGTGCAGAGCAGCACAAATTCTATAAACCCTCACGGCTCCCATGAAGCAAATGTGCCACGCCGTCATCAAGGAGGGAAAGACCCAAAGAATACGATAAATAAGCTTTATACCATAAAACACTTGAAATAAAACTTAAAATTTCTTCTCTAAAGAGAATCAACAATCCAAAGGAAAAAGATTTAACAATCATCAGAATGTGGCACTGTCTACTGTATAGTTATAATTAATCAGATGTTTTCAGATGTCCAAAAATTAACAAAATTTTAAAAAACCCAATAAGGTACCATTGCAATTTATATTTATTGTCTTTTTTTTGCAAATATGTCATAAACATACATGTCTTTGGCAGTAAAATCTCAATCTTACTAACTAAGCTTCAAGTGTTTCACAAAAAATTCTTAACAATTTACTTGAAATGAAAAATCTGACACTTTAATTAAAGACAGCTTAATAATTTCATTGATTTCCTGGAGTTGCTAGGAGCAACTTCAGAAATATTCTAAAGAACTTCACTAACAGTATTTGTGAAAATGACTTCAATGAGAACTATGTACCCAAAACGTTACCCAGATGGGCAAAGACAGTGCCATATTAGCATTAGGGACAGTGTGTGATGTTTCTGCCAAAATGTTTAAAAATTCTTTCCAGATGTTGTAATTGGGCACTGAGTTATCATATGATGCAAACAAGGGGGGAGTACATACAATTCGTGCTACATCACTTCTCAATAAACTCTGTACTTTGAGAGGATTAAATGTCATGTTTTAAATAACCAGGTATTAAAATCATGAAGCCGGACGGCCACCTGGACCTTGCGGGCGACCTGCAGGGCCCTGGGTGCAAAGGCAGCTTTGACCATCACACCACACCACGCCCCGTGTTTGTTTCTCTTTCGAGATTCTGGTACATCCCACTGACCTCTCTGCTTGTGCATCTCTTCCACCCTATTTGACTCCCGCAGATTTATCATGCATCTTAATGTCTGCTAAACCCATCCCTACCCATTATCCACAGTGACATAAATAAATGAGTGAATAAATAAATACATAGGGCGAAGGGACAACTCTTCCCTACAGAAGAATTCCAAATAAAGGATGTGAGTACTCCCGCCTGCAGGAGGTGGAGCTTAACTCCCCTCCCTGGAGTGTGGGCTGGACTCAGTGACTTGCTTCCAGGGAACCGAGTATGGGCAGGGGAAAATAGGTCTTTACAGGGAGGAATGGACAGACACGACCTTAACCAAGTGATCACGGTCAGTATCACCAGTTTAAGTCAAGATGATGTCACGTATCCCTGAGATATGTATGATGTGACTGAAGGGGAAGGTTCTCGTCCCCAAAATCCACAACCCCACCCTAATCACCAGACAAACCCAAACTGAGGGACCCACAAAAAACACCTGACCAGAATTCCCCCAAAACCCAAAACCCCACTCTAAGCACCAGACAAACCCAAACTGAGGGACCCGCAACAAAACACCTGACCAGAATTCCCCCAAAACCCAAAACCCAACTCTAAGCACCAGACAAACCCAAACTGAGGGACCCGCAACAAAACACCTGACCAGAATTCCCCCAAAACCCAAAACCCCACTCTAAGCACCAGACAAACCCAAACTGAGGGACCCGCAACAAAATGCCTGACCAGAACTCCCCCCAAAATCCACAACCCCACTCTAAGCACCAGACAAACCTAAACTGAGGGACCCGCAACAAAATGCCTGACCAGAACTCCTCAACATTGTCAAGGACATGAAAACCAAGACCAGAGGAACCTAAGGGGACAATGACAACTAAATACAACATGGTGTCCTGGATGTGGTCTTAAGACAGAAAAAGGACGTTAATGGGAAAACTGGCAAAACCCTAATGAAGTCCATAGTTTAGCGAGCAGTAATGTATCACTGTTAATTTCTTAGCTTTAACAAACAGCATCATGGTTATGTAAAATGTTACATTAGGGGACACAGAGGAACTCTCTGTACTATCTCTGTAACTTTTCTGTAAATCTAAAATTATTCCAAAATAAAAAGTTAAAAAAAAAAAAAAAAAGCCACACAAGGAAAAGGTGGGTTTGTTTTGTTTTGCTTGCTCTTGTGCGTTTCCTTCCTACTTTTGAAAATCGGGGTGTTCTGAGTGCCTGATCTTGCAGCCAGCCTTATCTGAGAGGGACAGTGTCCCCAGCAAGGTAAGGGTGGCAGAATGTAGATGGACAGAGCCAGCTCCTGGAAGACACCGCTGAGCCAAGCCAATAGCTCCCATCTTCAAGCCTGCCAAATATCAGGTGATTAAGCAGCTGTTTGAGCCACTGCTCCTTGGGGATTCTGTTACTTGCAACCAAAGCATCCTAACTGGCAACATGTTTCCTGGGAGATTAGTTCAATTTAAAGATTCACAAAAGTTATTGATTCTCCAGAAGTTAAATCTTTCTAGCCATAAGCAGGCCACGTGACTTCCATGTACTCCAGTCCTGACACCCTTCTACTGTGGTAAAGTTGTCTTCATATAGAGCCCACAAGTCCTAAGTTTTACACTTAGGCATTTTATTATCATAGTGGGATGTCTTCTTCAGCTTCCTGTCTGGATACCTAGGAATGCTATTAATTTTCATGTATTAATTTTGTTACCAAATTCTTTTACAGCTTATTGTAGGTTTCCAGGAGATTCAGGTTTTCCAGATGAATAATCATATTTGAAAATAATCATTTGGGCTGGCTCACCACTCCAGTATGCCAATATTTACACCTCTTAATTCTTCCTTGTCTAACTGCTAATCATAACAGCTAGAGCTCCTACAACTACATTAAATAATCATAGTTACACAGAGTACCTCTGTTTTGTTACAGACATGAGTCAAAATCAAATTAATATCTACCTGCTTCAATTTTATTAAAAGTGATTATACAACAAAAAGACAAACAGTCCAACTTAAAAATGGGTAAAGGACTTGAATAGACATTTCTCCAAAGAAGATATACAATGGCCACTAACCACACGAGAAGATGCTTGACATCACTAGTCCTTAAACCCGCTGCCATCGAGTCAATTCCAACTCATAGCAACCCTGCAGGACAGAATGGAACTACTCTATTGGGTTTCCAAGGAGCAGCTGGTGGATTCAAACTGCCAACCTTTTGGTTAGCAGCCAAGCTCTTAACCACTGAGATATCACTTCACACCCACTAGGACAGCTGTGATCAGATAAACAGAAAATAACAAGTGTTGGTGAGGATGTGAAGAGATCAGAACCCTCGTACACCGCTGGTGGGAACGTGAAATGGTGCACCCGCCACAGAAAACCGTTTGGCTTTGCGCTTCCTCTAAAAGTTAAACACAGAATTGCCATATGACCCAACAACTCCACTCCTGGGTATATATACCCTACCCCTGGGCACACTTACAGACTGGGCCTGGACTCTGCCAGCCCCACGTCCCAACCAGCACCCAGAATTCTGGTGACCAGGACCATCACTCACTGGGGGGACTGGACGAGTCTCTTGCGGAAATGTTAGTAGTTCAAGAGAAAAGGCCAAGGGACATCCAGACTGCCAGCTCCCCAAGGACAAAGCAGTCAGCACATCCTGCAGGGGCAGCCACAGAGGACCAGCACACACACGCGCACACACACACGTACGCAGCACACACTCATGTGTACACACACACAACATACACATGTGCGCACACTCACAACATGCATACACATGCACACACACAACATACACACATGCGCACACTCACGTGTGTGCACATTCACACACATGCGCACACACACTCATGCATGCATGCGCATATATACCCCTGTGCACGTGCGCACATATACACCTGCACACGTGCACACTCACATACGCACATATGCATAAATGCACTTGTGTGCGTGCACACATCGGTTCCAGTCACCTCTCTGGTGCCCTACTCCTTAGGAGGGGAGATCTCACAGGACCACCAGCTGAGTTGGGATTTTCCTTAACTCATCGCTGAAGCATCCTAAATGACAAAGGAATTCCCTAGGCCAATCCCCCAGGGTTTAAGGAGGCGAACACTGTGGCCCAGAACAGCAAGAACTGTTATCCTGTTCACACGGCTGCTCAGTAAGCTCACAGATGACAGCCTCGGTCCCAGGGCTCTTGATTCAAGTACGAACAAAGGTAACCTTCCTTCCTGCTCTTCCCGACCTCTGCCACTGGGGACGTTGGGGCCAGTGACCACTGAACAGCAGGAAGAGAACCACACTTTGTAGATAACACATTTTCTGGACAACTAGTCAAAACTACAGTGAACAAATCACTAAAGGAGTAAAAACACTGGTTACCAAAATCACACACTGCTAACCAGCAGTCGCAGCAAAAACCAATCCAAACCAACTACATACGTTGGAGGTTCATTTAGAGTTTGTTTGCAGTCATTTCTTAGAGTACTTTTTCTGTGGAACACCCACTCACACTTCATTTTTCAAATAGCAGTCTTGAGAAAATAATTCAGTCTGATTTCAAAGTTACTCAATATAGCGACTGGTAATAACGATTACCCCCAAGCTCCCCAGATGCCCCAGCACTGTGCAAAGTTCTGAGCGGAGCTGTTGAAGCTGCAAGCGCATGGCTCCATCAGGGGTCCTGAACAGGCCACCTCCCGGCTTCACAGACAACATCTGAAACCACCCAGAAGCCCTGAGCACAAAGCAGAGCCGAAACCCCCACCTGCACAGGTAAACCATCCTCCAGGAAATCAAGCTGATGTGGCACAGCAGCACCCAGAGGAGGCGAAGGGAGAGGGGACAAGCATCAGGACACCGTGCCCACGATGGGAGAGGGGACAAGCAGCAGGACACCATGCCCACGATGCCCAGCACTCTCACAGGGCTGACACTGACTCACTCCTCGAAGCTTCCAGGCCCTGCTCCCATCTCTTGTCTCCAGACATCCAGCTGCTGCCCTGCTCACTCCAGACAGTGTCCTCGGCCCCAGGTTCAGCACAGGGCTCTCGGCCGGCTAACTCACGGTCAGCAGACCAAGTTCCAGACAGCCTCACGTGGACCCAAGGATGGTCACCAGAGCCCTCCTACAGTGCAACAAGAGGGCAGGCAGCCGTCTCCTGAGTCCTTGGCTGCGCCAGGCTCTGCAGCAGGCACTTTTCAAGTGTTTTATCTCATCAAGCCCCAAACCACGCTAACCCCACCCTACAGGTGGGGAGGTGGGACAACAGGGGCTCAGGACCTTGCCTGAAGGCTCGGGGCCAGCAGGTGGTGAGCCCGGCCTCACCGGCCTCGAACCCCTGGGACCACTGGGTTCAGGACCCCTTGGGCAGCGGCCTGCCATGGGCAGTGGAGTGAGGGCCCCATCACAGCCACACCAGGCAAATGGAGGAACTTCTGTTTCCTAACAGTGGAACACTTTCCATTTTTCCTTTTATTTATTCTAAGCCCTTTGCTTTCTGTTTCTCCTGCTTTAGAAGAACTGCAGGGCAGAACGAAACACAGCACACACCACAGCGCTGACTACCTCCCCACACAGGGTGGGGGCAGGGTCAAGTTCCCCTGCTGAAACCACAAGGCCACATGTCCTCCTGCGGGCAGCAGGCCATCCCTGCTCGGCCCAGAGGAGCCACGTCCTTAGACAAGCCAAGCTTATATACAGCCTCCCGTGTGACTACGTGCCACACCGGCGTGACCGCAGGCCAGAGCACTGGGCAGGGTCCACGTGCACCCTCAGGAGGCGGCTCCTCCCTCCCAGGCTTCCTGCCGGCCCAACAGCAGGTCCCTCTGGATGAGCCACTCTTGACATCACCCTTAGGTCAAGGACAGTCTTGATGGGGGGAGTGGACACAGTTAGAGATGCCCCGATGGGGTAGGGGGACGAGGCCAGGTGGTCCTGATTGGGGGGGCTGTCCAAGGCTAGGTAATTCTGATGGGGTGGGAGGTATGAGGCCAGGAGGTTCTGATGGGGTGGGGGGGACAAGGCCAGGTGGTTCTGATGGAGTGGGGGGGACGAGGCCAGGTGATCTTGATGGGGTAAGGGAGATGAGGCCAGGTGGTCCCAGCAGGGCTGGGGGGACGTGACCAGAGAGGTCTCAATGGGTTGGGGGATACACGGTCAGAGAGGTTCCGATGGGTTGGGGTACGTGACCAGAGAAGTCCCGACGGGATGGTGCAGCAGCTGGCCCCCCAACAGTGAGGGGAGGTGTGGCAGGTAGGAAGATGGGGGGGACACTTCTCCGAGTGCCTGTTTCCTGGACAGAAGAGGAAGCGAGGTCACTGGTGGAGGGGACGGTGAAGATGGCAGTGCTGGCAGTTCAAGGAAAGAGAAGCACATGACAGTCGGCCGAACAAAGGAGGACAGAACTGGGCATGTCCATTGTGGCCACCAGGAAGCAGGAAGGACCACAGGGCGGTGACCACGGATGTCAGGGCCAGTGGGTGTCCCCAGGCAAGTAAAGGGAGGAAGGATGAGGCAGGGCCTTGTGACCATGCCCAGGGGGTGAGAGGTCAAGGACAGACAAGGACAGCAGCAGATGATAGGTCCCAGTGGGCTCACAGCCCACCTCTCAAGGCCCCCCCACCACTGCCCACACTCCCCTAACTCAGCCAGACAACGAGGACTCACCATTGAGCTGAGCACTGGGGCCCCCACACCGGCAGCTGCTCGCCACAGCTCCAGGCTGAGTGGCCAAGTGAGATACAGGGGCCCCTGAGGATGCCCACCTGCAGTGACAAGCCTCATCCCCAACACCAACCTCCACCCCACCACCATACCCAGAACTCTGGCCTCTGAACATGACCCCAGACTCCTGTACTCAGGCCTTTGTCCACGATGCTGCCTCAGCCCAGCACCTCCCTCCAAAGCCTTCAACCACCTGAGCCCTCCACAAGCACAGCACCTTGTCACCTGCCTGCCCCGTCACCCCCAGTCTCCCTGCCGCAAGCACAGCACCTCATCACCTGCCTGCCATCACCCAGTCTCCCACATGCAGCAGTGCTACCACCAGATGACACGCTGCTTGAGAGCAAAGCCCATGTCTACGTCCAGCATCCAGCAGAGCACCGTGCACACCACAGGCTCAGGATTGCCACCCAAGCAACTACTGCTCTCTGACAGGCTCACTGTCCAATCCTCACACACAAGCACACACACCTGCACACAAGTGTACAGACACATGCCCGTGCATACACACATATATGCATGCGCACACACATGCACACACTTGCACACATATGAATGCACGTGGTCGCAAGGCATGTACACACACTACACATGAATGCACACATACGTGCACACTGTGCATGCACACACATATGCGCACACACCTACATGGCACATATGCACACGTGTGCATGCACACGTGTGCATATGAATATGGGCACACGCATGCATGTGCACACACTGGGTCTTCACCTCAGAACTATAAAAAACTATAAACTATAAAAACCTATTCTAAACAACGAAAAACTCAAGTGAATACTGTTTTGAAAAAATAACTCAAGGAACACACAGTCCTCTCCAGGGCAAACTGAATCCCAACAACTCCTGGACAATGAGACGCACAGGGCTGCTCCCCGTCAGAACCCGGCTGAGCTGCGGACTAAGAGGTGCATGGGGGCCCTCGGACGAGCCTGCATACAAAGACTCTCAGCCTGCATTGCCCCGCTACACCATCATCATCCCAGTTACCGCAGGAAGTCTCCCAATCTAAGTAAAATACACGTCCTCAGATATAACGTGCTAGAATGACAATCTTCACGTTCTAATTCTTTTCCTGAAATTTCCAGACTAAAAGGTCAGTTTTCAGACTGCTAATGACAAGCTGTTGGAATAAAACACTTTAAGCAAAATTATTACTGCAGTTTTCATCCTCCAGAATTCAAAATCAGAGCGCATCAAAGATCCATACCTCTGGATGCAGGTGGGTGGGGCCACAGACCACTCTACCCCCACTAGGATGGCTAAAACCAAAAAGACAGACAATAACAAGTGTTAGCGAGGATGTGGAGAAATTGGAACCCTCCCGCACTGCCGGGGGAATATAAAATGGTGCACCCACTGTGGAAAACAGCCTGGCTGTTCCTCACAAAGTTAAACATAGTTACCACATGACTCAGCAATTCCGCTCCTGGATATACACCCAGAAGAATTAAAAACATATGTACACACAAACAAGTGAGCCCAGGTGTCTGTGGCAGCATTATTCATGAGGTAAATGTCCATCAGCTGATGTAGGGGTGAACACAATGTGGTCCATCCACACAATGGAACAGTATCCGGTCATGAAAAGGAATGAAGCACGGATCAGCCTAGAAAACACCACACTGAGCAACAGAAGCCAGACGTGAAAGGCCACGTCTTGTATGACTCCATTTATGCTAAATGTCCAGAATAGGCAAATCCATACAAACTAAGGGCAGACTGGTGGGCTGCAGGAAAGGAGGGGAGTGACAGCTGATGGGTATACGGCATTGCCTTTGGGGTGATGGCAGTGTTCTGAAACTAGACAGTGGTGATGTCTGCACAACCTTGTGAATACAGTAAAAACCACTGACATGTACACATCACAAGGGTGCATGTTACAGTATCTGAATCTGTGCCATTGAAAACAACGCTAACCATGACGATCAAAGCTGCCCATACAGACACTTCCCGTGAGATGGCAAGTCCCCGGATAACACTCTTCCGACACGCGTGCTGGGCTCAGGATGGGGCCTGGTCCTGAGGGAGGCACAGGAGAAGCCGCCAGTGTCGCCTCCAACCCCTATGGACACAGAAACCACTGCCACCCGATGCAGGGGAGGAATCCTCCACCTGGAGGCAGAAGACACTCCTCACCCCACACAGGACCATGTCATTAGCTTGTAATCAAAAGACCCACGAGACGGAGATCAGTGGCCTATAAGCAAAGGGAACCTCAGGCACCTGCTAGGATGCCAGGACACTGTGCCAGGGCAGGGTGCGGGCGAAAGGAAGCGGCAGGGTACAAGAGGCAGGGAGTGGTGGGGCCCAAAGTGGCAGGTACACGTAATTTTCCCTGGGTGCTCCCTGTGGGTGATGCTCAGGTGCTCCCTGTGGGTGATGGTCAGGTGCTCCCTGGGTGCTCCTTGGTGGGTGATGCTGAGATGCTCCCTGGATGCTCCCTGGTGGGTGATGAGGAGGTGCTCCCTGGGTGCTCTCTGGTGGGTGATGAACACGTGATTCCTTAGTGCTCCCAAGGTTGGTGAGACCCCAGGCAGCGGGGATGTGCTGTCAACAGTCCTACAGGTAAGGCTCCTTATACCCAGGCCTGTCATCTGTGAGCCTGCACACTGAGCCCGAGGTAAATCTGGGAGCACAGGTACAAAAGGTAGCGAAGTCAGGGTCGGCATGGGGTCAGACCTCCACGGGAAGGCCGTATGCACCCTACCAGAGGCCTGAAGCCAGGGGCGCAGGCCCCACCAAGGGGGTGAGCACCAGGATGGCCAGTGGAGAACCCACACTGCCTCGTCTAACAGTGCCCAGGGGTCTCTCCTGGGGCGGCTCTCAAGGACAGAGCTGAGAAGCTCAGACGCATCGTATCTGCCCGGGCTGGACTTGGCCAGCCTGCTCTGTCACTAAGGCGCTGCAGTTGTGGTCAGGAGACGGCACTCACCCACCTTCCACCCACACACGGCCCTCACACCACACACCAGCGCACAGAGCCGACTGCAGGACAAAGCTGCAACGTAGTTACAGCAAAACAGGAAGTTACAGAAGATGGGAAAACCAGTAACCGTGATGAAGGAGAAAATAAAAAGCAAAACATACATCCCCACGGACGCCTGTCCTGACAAACTGCTGCTTTAACAGATGTCACTCAACAGACAAATTCGTCTGAAAATCTGTCCGCAGCCACCCTGATGACAATGCAGCAGAGCCAGGCCAATGTCTGCGGGACACATGACTGTATGGGAGCAAGCACCACCCTGCACCCACTGCGCCCGGGACCACCTGCAAAGGGGCCTCTGGAACGGGTGGTCCCCTCATCTCCTATGTGAGCAGAACAGCCCCAAGGACCTCAGAGGCGACGCCACCAACTGTGCCAAAGCACCAGTCTCCCTGATGTGTCAGATGACCAGTAGGTGTCCAAATGCCTAGGTGTGCATGGCCCAGGTGCACACCTCCCTAAAGGCCAGCTCCCACAGAGGCAGGGATGTGCGAGGAGACGACCAGATCTGGGAGGCAAACGTGTCTCTGCAATGACCAGGAACTTGATGGTGACTCAGGGCGACAGGTGAGACCTGAGACCCCCCCCCCCATTCCCCCTGGAACAGCACCACTGCTGGGTCTCCTGGAGGAGGAAGGTGGTCTCCCTATCGGGAGAGAGCACCAATCAGGGCCTCCTCCAGTTCTTCTCACGCTGGGATGGCTGGGACACCCGGCTAACAGCCCACCCAACCAACTGCCCCAAAACAGCATCATCCCCCCCGGGGGGTCCCGGGCTTGGCGAGCCCAGACAACAAGTGCCCGCGCCAGCCCCCTCAGTGTGACTCCTCACTTGACGTAAGTACACCTGTCAGGTAAAGCTGCCAACCCAGGGAGTCCTCGCCCGAGAGCGCTACGGCCCCTACTCAGGCCACCACACAGGTGAAGAGCAGCACAGCCTCCAGGACTCGGTACAGATCGGCTCTGGGGCGACTGAGTGGCAGGAGACGCTAGAGACCCGCCTGGCGTTTAACACAACCCATGGACATCCGGGGGCATGGCGGCGATATGGTGACACTTTCCCAGCAAGTGAGACCTGGGAAAGGTAAGCGAGAGAGAACAGGACAACACCCACCTGCCCCCTCCGGCCTCCGGGGTAGGCGAGAGAAGAGAATTAACCTGTGGCACCACTGTGCCCCGAACGGCAGCGAGTGCCTCCCACCGAGGGCAGGGGCGGGAGGCTGTGGATTCCTGGCGTCCTTCCAGGCACTCCTCCTGGTGCTAACAGACACTAACCACAGGAGGCTGGCCCATGTGTGCGTGCTGTGCTCCCGATGTACCACCCACTGCTCAGACAGGGCCGGAGCCTGGGCAGCAGGACCACGTGCGGCCCGAGGCCCAGAACCCCCTAGGATACCAGCATCCGGGCTTCTGCTCCAGCCAACACGCACTCCATCTCCAGGTGTGACATCACCACACTCACCTGTGTCTGCCCCTGTGGTGGACGGAGCAGGGGGGTCAGGCTGAGGCAGGTGGCGTCAGGGCTACAGCCCCCCACAGGCTGTGCTGGAGGGAGCCAAACAGAACCTGCTGCCCCACGAACACCCCACCAACCCAAGTCATCAACGTGACCAACTCACCACCCAGCGGGACATCTATTACTTAAAAGCACAGGCCAGAAAAGGCACATTAAACGAGAACCAGGGCCCTGCACTTGAGGGCGCCCATCAGCAGAGGGACACACAGCGCCTATGCCAGGCGGAGGGCTCTGGGCGCACAGGCGGACAGCTCCCAAGCACACGCTTACCCCAGGGCCTGCCATTCCACTCCCGGGAATCTGTCCGGGAGACATGAGCACTCAAGTGCACACAGTGCTCGTGCGGGAACGCACAGCGACCCTAGTCTTAACAGCCAAACCAGAAGAGGTCAAGGCCCATGGACTGGTAAACAAACACACAGAGTGTCCACACAGCAGACATGACACAGCCATGGAGGAGCCACCTGCTGGAGCAACAGCAATGCAGGTGCCCCTGAAAGTGTGACGCTCATGGAAGAAGGCTCGCGTAGAGGGCCACACACTGGACAATCCCACGAGGACATCTGGGAAAGGCAGACCTGCAGAGCAGGAGGGCCAGGGTCGGGGCTGGGGCAGAGACTGGGGCCGGGCAGGGCCAGGGTCGGGGCTGGGGCAGAGACTGGGGCCGGGCAGGGCCAGGGTCGGGGCTGGGGCAGAGACTGGGGCCAGGCAGGGCCAGGGTCGGGGCTGGGGCAGAGACTGGGGACGGGCAGGGGCTGGCCAGCAAATGGGCAGGAGGGAAGCTTTGTGGTCCTCCAAGTGTTTTAAAACTGCACTGTGACGAAGGCTGCATGGCTTTAAGTGTCTTCTAAAAACCATGCACTACAAGGACACTGGGCGAACTGTGTGATATGCAAATTACACCTCAATTAAACTGTTACTTACAAGCGAAAGCAGAAAACAAAACTAGAGGCAGGAACCCACAGAACTTCCCCCACCAGACCACGGAGAGTGTCTCTGAGGGCATCCGTCCTGACCTGCCGCCTCTCCTGACTCAGCCCGCGTCTGCGAGGAACCAGCAGAGTTGGCACCAACGCCAGGCCTTGTCCCTTCCCTCCGTACCTGGCAGGTTCAAACAGCGCCTCCCACCTTCACCTAAATTCTAACAGAGATGTCATAGCCCTGCTTCTCCCGTCATAATCGGTCAAGGTCCAAGAACCCCAGCTCGCTGGCCTTCGAGTCCCTTCCAGCTACACTCACTCCTGGCCGCACCCACTCAAGAGGAGGGCTCCCGCCCAACACCCTCAAGTACCACATGAGGAGAGTTGCATGAGCAGTGGGAAGAGAACGGACAGAGACACTGAACATGCAGTTAACTCACGTTGCGGGCACACGGGATGGCAGCGCATCCCAGGCTGGCAGCTGAGCCGCACCTTGAAGGGGCAGAAATCTTGCTGCCTAAATGAGCCAGGTGCCAGGAGGGACTGCTTGGAAGAAGAGCAGCTTCCGTACAGGCACACAGACACGGGAAATCACGTCCTGTTCCAGCACAGGGAGGATTCCTCACTGCGGGTGCTGGGGCGGCAGGTGAAGAGGACATGGTTGCCTCTTGCTGCCAGCCCTGGGCCTGGGCAGTTGGAGGCGGGCGGGACCTCAGCCTCGGCCCTGGGAACAAAGCTCCTCTCCAAGTGTGTGGGCCAGTGCCGCCGTTGGGCACGGCCACATTTGCACGCACTCACGGGAAGCTGGCCACCGGCCGCACGTGCGGAGCTCAGCCCCGGCAAGGTGCCACGGAGGGTGCAGGACAGAGAGACTAGGAGAGCTGAGAGCCACTGGGAAGAAGGAGGCAGAGATGGGACCTGGGAGGGAGCCGGGAGCACCTCGCCTGCCCGCAGAGCCTCACGTGCCCCTTCCCCACCCCCAACACTTCCCACCTGACTGATGCTCTAACAGGCCCAACAACGCATCAAGGTCACGGGTCTAATAAGGGCGGGGCCAACCCCAGGGCCTACTCAGGCCAGGAGCCCAGTGCGGGCCCACCGAGACACAGCCTTGACTAGGGTCTTAGGCTTTTGAATCCCCTCCTCTAAGCCTGCCAGGCAGGCTCCCAGAAAGCTGCTCTGACGCCTAATACAGCTCTGAGGAAACTCCCGCCAGGCCACCTTCAAAATCAAAGGTGGGGGTTACCTAACTTGCTCTTCCCACAGACCCAAGAGACCCCCCCGCCACCCAGAGGCGTGTGAGAAGAGGAGGAGGAGGCACAGACGCTGGCCAGCTAGGGGTCAGGGCACACACATACAGACTCTAAAGACCACACTCCGGGAGATGGGTCTAGGTGTCCTTCGCTGAGGGAAAAACCAGAGGCAACACGTTCTGCAAGCTTGGGTGAGACTGTGTGGCCCCTGGGAAGATGGTCTGACCAGGCATTGGAGACTCCCTGCTGTGTCAGGCACCCAGACCAGCCGCTCTCCTGACCTGCTGCAGAACCACAGGACCCAGAGCCTCTGTCTGGGACCCAGGTCGGTCTCCGCACCATCTTATGTGAGGTCAGGCAGCACATTACACCACATACCATATGATGCCCTGGGAAACTGCAGCCAGATCCCCAAGGCCCTGCACCTCGGGGCACCAGACACCCTACCGAGCAAGATCCCTCCACCACACCAGCAGTCCCAGGGTACAAGCAGGCTCCTCAGACACTCCACCCAGCAAGATCCCCCCACCACACCAGCAGTCCTGGGGCACAGGCAGGGTCCTCAGACACCCCACCCAGCAAGATCCCCCCACCACACCAGCAGTCCCGGGGCACAGACAGGGTGGGTACAACTGGACATGCTTTTCCAGACCATTGCTATCTCTCAGAACAAACTTCTTTAGATTGAAAATTTAACTTTCCGAGACAGTGCAGCCACCCAGGACAGGAGCCAGGGGCTTGACACAGCACCACAGCCTCAAGGGTGAGCCACCCATGTCAGTTCTCCAAACCTTCCCAGGCCCGGGTTTACATCAATTACTAAATGATCTATATTTTCTTGATCAACGTTCTTTTCACTTGAAGAAACCCAATGGCCTTCGGCTCCATATTTTAGGTTTCACTGGATGAGCTACGGCCTTCTTCTCTCGCCATTAAAGACTGAAAGCCTTGCAGGTTTCCGGCGGCATCTCTGGTAGGACGTTTTCATCACTACATGGCGTCTCCAACCAGCTCGAAGCAGAACTAGAGCTGACCGCTCAGTACCTACCCTACGGAGGGGTCCGCAGCTGGACACGTCTTGGGTCCAACTGCACTAAACCAGAACACGACCTGCTCTTCCCCAGGGGGCGAGCCTGTGGGGGGCGCTGGGCACTGGTGCACTGCCACCATCACAGGATGGGGAACAGAGAGAGAAGCACCCTGCAGCCCAGGTGGGCACAGGGCTCCGCTGCAGGGAAGGAAAAGGGGCAAGGGGTGACCGAGGGCCTGAGGGGTGACCGAGGGCCTGAGGGGAGCCCGAGGCCCAGCGCCCGCACCACCCTCCCTCAAGTCTCTGCCGGGTCAGAGTTGCAGGACAGTCCCAAGTGTCCCAACTCACTGAAGTAACAGAAAGTGGCACTCACGAGTCACCTCATGTCGGCCTTGGGGACACACTGCTCCTCTCTGCCCCTTCTTCTCCCCCAGGCCCACATCAGACAGGGGCTCCACAGCACACGAAACCCAAGGGAAAGCTGGTGCTGCTCCTCCAAGGCACACAGACCATAGCACAGCGAGGGACAGGTGGCCGTGAGCGTCACCCCCATAGCCCAGCCCTACCGCTCCCTCCCTGACTACCCTAAACCACACTGACCCTCCCCGTCTATCTGGACCCAGTCCTGGATGGAATCCGCCTCCCACAGGGGAGGCCTGCCCACTGGGGCACACCCTGGGCGGTCACCACTCATTCCCGTCACCCAGCAGAGCCTGCAACACAGAGGACCCTGCTCCTTCCCCTCCAAGTACCCTCCACCTCCTTCCAATACTTCACCCACACAGGTCGAGCCCCCAGCCTCCCAGCCAGTCACCAAAGGACACAGGGCCTCCAATGGGACACGTCGATGGGAGGACGGCCTGGACATCACAAGTCCTAGAAACGCCTCCATTCATGCCTCTGCCCCTGAACTGTGGCCCCCACCCCCAAGAGAGCGGTCCTGAGGGAACACCACCAGCGCCGCCCCCCCCGCCCCGCGCCCGCCCATCACTCCCAACTCCGCAGGCCACGCTGGCAGTGCTGCCAGATGCAGGCACGCCTACCCCAGACCTCTGAGCGGGAGGCAGTCTTCTCAGTTAGCTCTCAGCAGGGGCTGGGGCCGGTGGACATAGACCTCCTAACTGCAGCATTCTCACAGGACGACCTACAGACCTCCGGCTGGTGATTGCTCCCCAAAACATCAAACAAGCAGCTCTCCACCACCAGGTCATCTCAACTCTCCTCTCAGCAACCCCAGCGTGACGAAAACAAAATGCCAAGGACAGACGTGGGTGTGCGCAAAGAGCACCCCAGCTCCCAGCTGCAGAACACAGAAGGGCACCCTGGTGGGTTCCAGAACACCTGGGTGGGGGCAGGGGCAGGTAGAGCCTGGCGGTGGACAGCAGACAAACTGCCACCTTTACTCTGAAATCCCAAACAGCATCAAAGGCAGGCAGGAGCTGACGTCTGTTAGGGCGAGAGGCGGCACCAGGCTGGGAATAGTCCAAGGACAGGGAGGACACGGCACCGATGGCCAGTCCTGGGCACACACTGCGCCTGCAATAGATGCCACGCGTCAACTGCGGGCTGGGGGACCGAGCGGTCAGACCACCTCATTTAATCCTCTGTCCTGGGAGATGGACGGTACCCAACCTCCAAGCAGGATTCCAAACTCAGGCCAACAGAGCATAATTCTCACAGAGAAGGTGGTGAGACCCCAGGTCAGAGGAAGTGATGCCGAGGCAGAAAATGAACACTGAGCCGGGCCGGCGAGCCACTCAGGACGAGGCCTGGGAGGCCTGGGTACACTGAGGTGAGCCCGCAGCAGAGATGCTGCTCTTCCTGGCACGCAGGCAGCCTCAGCGGCTGTGTGCGGCGTGGAGAGACGGGGGTGCCTCCACAACCAGGAAGCCCCATCTCTTCTACAAGCACTCCCAGCGCAATCCAGCAGCGGAGTTCTGCCCTCACCTTCTTGGGGGCAGCGGAACTGGGGAACCAATCCGCTCTGCGGTGCACAGCTGCTGGCCTCACTTCACTGTCTCCTGGGACACTGGGCTTCTGTGCAGAGAGGGACCGAAGCCTAACCCCAGGGAGTGAGCGCCCAGAGAAGGGCTGCCAGCCTAGGCCCAGGGCATGCAATACTGAGAGGTGGGTTGGGGGCAAATACGGGGTGTCCAAGAGACCATGGAAAAAAGTCTTTGAAAGAGACATAGTAATGCACCTTGGCAGGATGTGGAGCAACTGGGACCCTCAGACCCTGCTGGTGGGAATGCAAAAAGGCGCAGTCTAGCTGCTGTGGTACAGGAATATTCACAGCAGCTTCATTGCCAACACCCCAAAGGTGGAAACAACCCAGAGATCCCTCAACTGATGAAACCAAACCCGCTGTCATCGAATCGACTCCAACTCACAGCAACCCTGTAGGACAGAGTACAACTGTCCCACAGGGCTTCCGAGGAGCGGCTGGTGGATTCGAACTACCAACCTTTTGGTTAGCAGCAGAGTTCTTAACCTCTGTGCCACCAGGGCTCCCTCAACTGATTAGGAATAGACAAAGCATCGTCCATCCACACAGTGGAGCGTTACTCAGTCATAAAAAGGAATGAAACACGGATACATGCTATACCACAAGGACAGACCATACGTGTCCATTTGTGTGGCGAGTCCAGAACAGACAAAGTCATAGAGACAGAAAGTAGACGAGTAGTTCCTGGGGCTGTGGGGGCGGGGGTACAGGGAGCTGGGGGGTGGCGCCTAAAGAGTGTGGGTCTCTTTTCAGAGTAATAAAAATGTTCTCAAACCAACATGCCGATGGCTGCAGAGCTGTGAGAACACAATAAAAGCCTCAGACGGGCACACTGTGTGATGTGTGAATTACATCTCAACTAAGCTGCTGCCCATCGGTCCTTGAGGAAGTCGAGGGCCCAGGCACCACAGCGGCCCTGCTGGAGCTGGCAGCAGGACCGTCCCCCATGGACAGGATCTAGGGGTGGAATGCTGGGCTGGTGCCTGCGAGAAGGGCTTGAGGACAGAGGTCGAGACCCCCTTCCAAGACGTGTGCTAGGGCAGTCAGGAAGCTGAGCATCGGCTGGAGGGGTCGCCAGAGGACGTGAGGGGAGGCGAGGCTCAAGGCTGTCCAGAGGGAGAAGGCGTAGCCTGTCTGATGCTGACACACCCCACTGCCTCCTTCCACGCCCCACAAGCAGGTCTGGTCTGGTCTCTGTCCCCAACACCAACACAAATTAGGTTCTCATAAGCCAGCTGACCGCACATGCTCCCTGGGCTAGAGTACCCAGGCCAAGCCCACTGTAACAACTACGGTGCGCTCCCCAGGTCTGGGGAGGAGAGAGGCTAAGGGTTGACTAAGCACAGGGAAACCAGCTCACAACTGACACTCAGCTCTGGTTGTGAGCAGGACAAAGAACCGACAGGCACACACCCAAGACTGAACTGTTTCCCAGAATCCTCTCCCCGAAGAACGGCCTGACCATGTAAGGGCGGGAACATATGCCGCACCCGAAACCACGGCCTCCCAAGTTCACCTTTCAGTGCGCTTAATGGAAACCTAAAGAGCCAATGCCAGAACCCTCCAAGTCACAGATCCAGCTGTCTGAAGCAAACTATCAGCATGCGCCCCTGGCCACACCTTTCCAAGCAAACGACAGCACAGGTCTGACCTGTGAGTCAAGAAGGGCCACACAGCAATGTCACACAGCCTCCTGAGGGCAACGTGGCATCTGTGATAAAACTGGAACAGCACCAGGTGCCCCGGCCGAGGGGAGGGCTCACGCAGGTCAGGGAAGGATCAGGAACTCACAGGCTCTAAGAGGGGGCTGAGGGTCTTCGAGGGCCCCAAGACCTCTTCACAAGAATCCTGTGAAATTACTCCCCTTTCCACTCTCATTCTCCCGAGTGGACAGCGGAGCTTTCCAGAGGATCAAGATGAGTGATGACATCATCACTTGGATGGCTAGCCCTATGAGTGCCTGCGTGTTCCTGTGGCTTAAAACTTTCTCAGTTCTCACTTCTAACATGGCAAATATTGACAGTTAGGACTTACATTCAAAAAACTTAGGCCGTCAAGTTGACCCCAACTCATAGTGATCCCACATGCGTCAGAGTACAACTGTGCTCTATAGGGTTTTCAATGACTGATTTTTCAGAAGGAGGTCACCGGGCCTTTCTTCCGAGGCACCTCTAGGTGGACTCAAACTGCCAACCTTTCGGTTAACCGCCAAGCACATTAGCTATTTGCACCACCCAGGGACTCCATAACCTACATAAACCACCCTAATTTTTAAGAATATAAGAGATGACAGAAGTCGAGAAGCACTGTGCTAAAATACTTTCCACAACAGTGTCTGCGGTATTGAAGGTTGGAAGCAACCTGAGGCCCCTCCACAGGACGGCTAAGAGAACTGTAGCACTGCCATTCCAGGGGACACAGCTAAGCCAGGAGGACTGAAGAGCAAGGGAACCCCACCAAAGCAGACGCTGTCAATCCCAGGGTGTGAGGAAGAAACCACACGTGGATGGGGAAGGGGGAGCCTCCAAGCGAAGACTTTCAAAACTACAAGAGCAGAAACCTACTCCTTGTGCAAAGCAGGAAAAGTGTCCTTGACAGCATTGCCTGTTTGTTTCAAACTCAAACGCTCTCTTCCTCAGAACCTTACCCCTCTAGGATGGGGATAATGCAGAGATCACATAGGAAAGCTTGGTTTGCTAGGCAATGAAACCGGGCAGGAAGGAGTTCCTTCCCAGGCCTCACCACCACCTAAAGACAGCAGAGAAACACAGCGTGCAAAGGGAAACAGGGTCACCACACTCATCTGTTGAAATCTACCATAAACTAAATAATTAAAATCTCTCTTGCTCCAGAAGTAGCTGCTGTCACCTACCAGGCTTCCATCCCCAGGGCAGAATGGGGCTGGTTACAGCTCAACCCTCTGCTTCCCCGTTTGGGGCCACACTTCACCAGGTCACCGTAAGGGGGTGGCCCCCGGCCCCTCCCAACTGAGCCCCACATGCTCAGTGTAGGCTGGAACTGCCTACGCTAGCCTTTAAGTCCAAAGATGCCTTGCAGAATTAACCTATGCGCTGTTACCAAAACAAATGCTCCTTTCAGATGTAAACATCATGCAAAATTCCACATAACCTTTAAGAAAAATGAAAACTCAGAGGGACAACGTTACTAAACAAAAGTAAATTAATTTAGGCATTTTAAGGTCAACAGAGAGAAATCTGTGTGTACAGTGGAAACACAACAAAAATGTTATAACTTAGAATCAAAGATTACTGGAAAGAATGTCTGCACAGCAAAATTCTTTTTCCTTTGAGAATAAAACGCCCCACCATGCTTAATTTTCCTGACATTTCTGAGGTTTTGAAGCCGCAGCTAACAGATCTGAATCATCTGAGCAAAACCATGTTATAGTGACATATTACTGGAAAGCCTAGAATAGAATGCTAAATATACAGACACACACCCAGGGCAGGCACTTGTGTAGAAAACAATCAAACGTGAAACTAGATCAAGCTGTCCATAACAAAGTCAGAGAGAGCGGTTCACCTCCAACAGACAAGGAACAGGGCGCCTGGAAGCTAAAATAAGAAAGTAACAAAACTGGCGTCCAGCTTTTATTAAAAAAAAAAAAACCCAGTCTGTGCACAAACTTGGCCTAATGAAACACTTCACCCCAATGCTGCAGGCAAAGAAAAGCTCAGCAAGAAATAAGGACCTTCTCCTAAAATCTAAATCACGCCTGTATCAGCTGCACACATCATGAAACCAGCGCTGCCCCAAAGGGGTTCACCTCGGGAAGGCGGAGGGAAAGGGGCTGCCCAAGCCCCATAGGTGCCGCTACCCTCTCTTCCCTCCACAAGCATGCCTTTTGGAGCTTCATTTGCCTTGGCTGTTTAAGTACCAACAGCCAGGCGGCACCAGACTCTGAACTAGGTCAGCTTCGGCCTGCCTCTGGGGAGCTCCAGCGCGCCCTGGGCTTTGATGGTCTCCAGAGAGACAGCTAGGGAGCGCCCCCCTCCCCTTGCCCACGGTTGCCCAGCCTTCCTGGGTGGGATCTGGGACTTGGAGGGAGGGGCTCTAGAAGGTAAAGGCCTTGGGCAGTCAGTACCCGTTGATAGCCTTGAAGAGTTTCTGAGCATCTTTCTCTTTCATAAACAAGAATACAAAGTCCTCCTCCCAGCTTTCCCTAGTCTCCCTTGTTTGAGAACTAAAGAGATCCTAAGTTAGCAGACAGATGGGGCTCTGCCCCTCCAGGACTGCTCCTGGAAGACAGATGACAGTGTGGGAAGCAGGCACCAGGGTAGGTGTGCACCGGGGCAGGCATGGACCAGGGGATGAAGGCAAGGATCAGAGGCCGGGTCTGTTCTGGGAGAGGGTAGGGTCCAGAGTTCCAGGGCCTGGATTGGGGTTCCAGTGCCAGGATTAGGGATCCAAGATCAAGGACCTAGGGGTCAAGGTTTTAGGTTTGAGGGTCACAGTTGGGGCCAGGGGTTCAGGGACAGGTGTTAGGCTTAGGGTTTAGGATCACATTTGGTGCTTGGGGGCCAGGCGTGGAGTTCAGAACAGTTCAGTGTTGTGGGGTTTGGAGAGCTAGAATTCAGGGAGAGGGTTCCAGGGTTGCTGATTCGGAGTTCCGGGAGCAGGGTTCCAGGGTCAGGATTCTGGAGGGCCGGTGTTCCGGGGATCGGGAGTTCCAGGGGTGGGGTTCAGGGATTGGCCCTGGGGGTCGGGCCGGGAGACTGGTGTTCCCGGGTTCCTGGTTCCAGGGTTCTGGGGTCAGAACTGTGGTTAGGGGTCCGAGGGACCAGGGTGACAGAGTTCGGATCTAGGTTTCAGGGACCTGTGCTTCTGGGTTCAGGGGTCGGGGTCCAGTGTTTCAGGGTTCCAGGCCTGGGGTCAGGGGTTTAACATCTTGAGGAACCTGTAGTCCGGAATCAAGGGAATCAGGGCTCTGAGCTTCTGGGGTGCGGGCACGAGGATTCCGGGTCACCACGGTTTCGAGGTCCAGGTCCCTGGGACCTGGGTTCCAGGGCTCCGGGTCCGGGGCTTAGGGTATAAGGGACCAGGGTTCCAGGTCACCACGGTTTCAAGGTCCAGGTCCCTCGGACCGGGATTCCAGGGCTCCGGGTCCGGGGCTTGGGGTGTAAGGGACCAGCGTTCCGGGGACCCAGGGTTCCGAGGTCCGGGTGCCTGGGACCGGAGTTCCAGGGCTGCGGGTTCGGGACTCCGGCATTCCGGTAATCACGGTCCGGGCCCGCCCGCCCTACCCACGGCCACGGCCCGACGGCGGCGGCACTTACGTCGTCGAAGAGCGAGCCCACGTTGGCCGTGACCAGCAGGACCGCGGTGCCCGGGGCGGCCGCCCTCCCCGCCATCCTGCGGCGCTGGCAGCGGCGCCGCTCCCTCCGCGGGCCGGGCCGGGCCGGGGTCTCAACGGCGGCCGCGGGGCATCAGCGGCGCCGCGGGGCGGCCCCGGGGCGCATCGCGGGCTCGCGCGTCCGGCCGGGCCTCGCCGCCTGCGGCCTCCTGTCGCCTGTCGCTCGTCGCCGCCGCGGTCCCGCGCCGCCGCCGCCCGCGCCTCACAGCGCCCCGCGCGCAGCCATTAGGATCCGGCCGGGAAAGTTCCCGCAGCCACCGCTGCCGCCGACTCGGCCGAACAAGTCCCGCCCCCGCGGCCGGCGGCGGGGGCGCGGCCTGTTCGGGGCGGGGCCTGCCTGGCCGGCAGCGGACGAGGCGGGGCCCGTGCAGCCGGCGAGGAACAGGCGCGGGGCGGGGCGGGGCGGGGCGGAGCCTGTGCGGCCCGCGAGTCTTGGAGGGCGGGGCCTCCGCTGCCGGCAGGGATGGGCGGGGCCTGGGCAGGGACCCGCCTGCCCCGGCCTGAGGCGGGCGGGGCAGGCCTTCTGCTGAAGGGACCGGGCCTGCGCGGCCAGCGGAGAAGGGGCGGGGCGGGGCCTGCGCTAGGCGGAGGGGGCGGGACCTCCGTGGGGCTGGACGTTCCGGCCATCGCGCTCCTGTCAGTCAGTCGGCCCCGCCCCTGCGCCCACCGCCCCTAACCGCGCCGCGGATGCGCACACACTCCGCCTGCCCTCCTGTGACGTCACGGCCCGGCTCCGACGGCGCCGCTTAAAGGGGCCGCGTCCTCCCGGCTACACCGCCAGCTTTCTCCGTGTTTCTGACGGCTGTGTGGGGACTCCCGGCACCGCCTGAGCGCCCCCTGCTCCGTCTCCCGGCCCAACCCTGGACTCCAGTCACGTTCCGGGGTTCCGGATTCCGGGCCCCTTCTGAAGTGCTGGGGGTCGGGGCGTCCCGCGGGCAGTACAGCGGGGGTGGGGGGGAGGACTGCAGCAGCGTGGGCTTCCCTACCTTGGAACCCTGGAGCCTCCGCGGGCTGGCGGGGGCCCCCAGCGAGTCCCCAAGCCCGGCGCGGGCTCTGTTTGCGGGGATAGGGAGCTCCTCAGCCAGGGAGACTGAAAGGAAGGGCGCCTGCCTGCGAGGAAGCAGAGCCCAGTCGGCCCCCTCGCGGCCCAGTGAGGAGCCTCCTGGGCGGCGCCCCACTGACAGCTCGCTCAGCAGGGACTGACTGAGCGCGCAGAGGGGACGATCAGCGAGCTCATCACACGTGCAGTCTGACTAGGGCTGGGGGAGAAGCGGCCTGGTGAGGAAGTGCAGCAGGAGTAGGTGTGGACGAATCCAGAAGTGCTTAGGAGGGAAATCAAACAGCCTTGGGGATGGGGTGCAAGAGAGAGCGAGCAGGCGGTCGGACGTTCCCTACTGAGTGCCGGAGAGGCCCCAGAGGCCGGCGGGGCTGGACATGAATTGATCGAAACCAGGCAGGCCCCCAGGTGCTCCAGACCGGCGCAGCCCAACAGAAATAAAAGGAGAACCATATTTGCAATGTTAGTTTTCCGGTGGCTGCGTTAAAAAAAAAGGCAAACAGTAACGCTAAAATTAAACTTAATACACTTTATGTAACCCAATAAATGCAAGTATTATCATTTCAACATGTAACCAATATTTTGAAATTATTAATGAGAGTTTTTTTGTGCTAAGCCTTTGAAATCCCGTACTGGGCACTTCCAACACGTCTCAATTCGCACAGGCCGGAAGTCTGGTGCTCAATAGCCACCTGTGGGGGGAGGAGACAGAACCCCTGCCAGCGTCTCCCTGGAGGTGGTCTTTAGGCAAAACCAGCCTTCCTCTTCTGAGCATATGGTGATGCCAATAGCATCAAGAGGTGTGTCTCTATTAATAGGTGTCTATTAAAACAGACACTGTCTTCAAGGGACCATGGGAGAGGAAAACATCCCTTCCAAGTGTTAATGGTCACAAGCTAAGGGCATCTCTAATGGACATCACTGTTAACGACTGAATGACATCCCCAAAAAGACATGTGGAAGTCCTCACCCCTGGACCTGCAAATGTGACCCTGTTTGAAATAGGGTTGTGTTGTTATCACGTTAAATGTGGTCACACTGGAGTAGGGTGGTGTCTTATGAAAGAAGAACAGACACAGAGTGACACCCAGAAGAAGAGAGATGCTATGTGACGACATAGGCACGTATGCCCAGAAGCCAAGAAGCGCCGAGGATCTCCAGCGCCACCAGACACTAGGAGAGTGGCATGGAGCAGAGCTTCTGTCATGCCCTCAGAAGGAATCCGCTCGGCCCATAACCTCATTTGCAGAATAATCAATTTTTGTTGTTTAAAGCCACCTAGTTGATGGCATTTTGTTATGGCATCTGTTATGGATTGAATTATGTCCCCCAAAAATACGTGTTGTAAATCCTAATCTCTATGCCTGTGGTTATAATCCCACTTGGGAATGAGTTGTCTTTGTTATGTTAATGAGGCAAGATTACTGTAGGGTGTATTTTGAGTCCATCTCTTTCGAAATGTAAGATTAAACAAGCCAGCAGAGCTGAGATAGGGGAAGAGAGATGCCAAGCCAGATGAAGATCGTCCAGGAGCAGAAGCTCAAAGAGACAAGCCTTCCTCCTCCTCCAGGGCCAACGGAGAGAGAAAGGCCTTCCTCTGTATTCAGCCTTCTGGCTCCTAAACTGTGAGAAAACAAATTTCTGTTTTTCAAAGCCACCTACTTACGGCATTTCTGTTATAGCAGCACTAGATAACTAAGATAGAATTTGGTACCGAGAAGTGGGGGTGCTGCTCTAATAGATACCTAAAATGTGGAAGTGGTTTTGAAGTTGGGTAATGGGTAGAAGCTAGAAGAGTTTTAAGATGCCTGATATAGGGTCACTATGAGTTGAAATCAACTCAATGGCAATGGGTTTTTTTGTTGTTGTTGTTGTTGTTATTTTAATAGTAAAATCCTAGATTGCCTTGAAGAGACTGTCTGTAGAAATACAGACATCAAAGGCAATTCTGATGAGGGCTCAGAAAGAAGTGAGGAGAGCTGTAAAGTCTCCATCATCTTAGAGAATATATACGGCACCAGCACAGAATGTTGCTAGAAATGCAGACATTAAATGTGCTTCTGGTGAGGCTTTAAAAGGAAATGATGAACATGTGACTGGACACTGGAGGAAGGAAGATGCTTTTTCTGCAGTGGCCAAGAACTTGTCTAATTATGTTCAAATGTCTGATGGAAGGTCAAACTTGTAAGGGATGAACTTGTATATCTGGCTGATGAGATTTCTAAGCAAGATTTTAAAGGGACCGTGTGATTTCTCCTTGCTGCTTATAGTGAAAGGCAAGAGGAAAGAGATGGGCTTAAAAATGAACTGTGCAAAATGAAAACAGAACGAAAGATTTGGAAAATTCTGTTGTACAAAGGACATGTGTTCTAGAATGTTCATCAAGGACTTGGCTACACAATCTTTTGTTAAGGAGATTAAGCCTGTGACTGATGGATCTAACCAACTACTACAGCAGAAATCTCATCAGCTTAGATTGAAGGGGGCAGACAAAGAACGAAAGGAAAGAACGCTGTCTGCCTCTTGGAATTCTACAGGCAGGAAACAGGCCAAAGGAGCTACATCTGTTGTCCTCCAAGAAAAGAAAAGAACCATCCCTGGAGAAGCTCAGAGATCAGCAGAACTGTTGGAAGAATCACAAGAAGCAGGGCTTTCTCTGTTTCAAAGGGTGGGGTCAGGGTCTTCTAGGTTTCAGTTCTGGAGTGTGGGGCTGCTGTTAAGGTATGTCAGGGGGATGGGGCTGCCTCCCAAAGCTGAGAGGGTGGGGCTGCCATGCCCAGAGTGCAGAAGAATGGGGCCTGCCAGGGCCAAAAGGGATGGGGTCGCCATTCAGATGGACTAGGAGAATGGTGCCGCCCAAAGCCAAGGGAGAAGAGTTGCAGTCCTGGTGGGCCTGGAAGGTGAGGCTGAAGCCCAGGGCTAAGAGGCCTCCACCCAAAACTCAGAGGATGTAGCTAACACCCAGAGTCTGGAGGGTAGGACCACTACCCAGATGGTCTCAGAGAAGAGACGATTATTTTCGAGACTTAAGAGCTAATGTAATGTGTTCTGCTGGGTTTTGGACTTGGGTAGTGCCTGTTATCCCTTCTTTCCCTCCAATTTCTCCTATTTGTAATGGAAATGTCTACTTTGTGCCTGTTCTACTATTGTTCTTTGGAAGCTGATAACTTGTATTCTAGATTTCACAGGTTGCCAGATGAAGAAGAATTTTGCCCCAGGATGGACTCTGCCTAAAGTCTCACCCATATTTGATTTAGGTGCTTCAGAAGATGAGCTTTTGGACTTGGAGTTGATTTAAGACTTTTGCGATGATGTGATAGAGTGAATGTGTTTTGCACGTGGCAAGAACATAAATTTTTGAGGGCCAAAGGGTGGAATGTTATGGCTTGAATTATGTCACCCAAAAATATGTGTTGTAAATCCTAACCTCTGTGCCTGTGTTTATACTCCCATTTGGGAATGGGTTGTCTTTGTTATGTGAATGAGGCAGGAGTAGTGTAGGGTATATCTTGAGTCAATCTCTTTGAAGTTATAAAAGAGATTAAACAAGCAGTGGACAGAAGCAGAGATGGGTGAAGAGAGATGCCAAGCCACATGAAGATCACCCATTAGCAGAATCTCAAAGAGGAAAGGACCCTCCTCCAGAGCCAACAAAGAAAGAAAGCTTTCCCCTATATTCAGTGCCCTGAATTTGGACTTCTAGCCTCCTAAACTGTGAGAGAATAAGTTTCTGTTTGATAAAGCCACCACTTGTGACATTTCTGTTACAGCAGCACTAGGTAACTGAGAGAGTCACACATGTAAAAGCCACATTCATGAAATCAGGGGTGACAGGGGGTGTTCTTTTCCATGTCTACCCTTCTTTACCTTTTGAGTGTTCTCCATATCTGTGTTTTACCTTTGCCAAAAAAATAAATACATACATATATAATAATAATAGAAGTTGTTTAACGGCTCCCTTACCTGGCTTCAGGAGCCCTGGTGGCTCAGTGGTTAAGTGTTCCGCCTCCAACTGAAAGGTTGGCAGTTCAAACCCATCAGCCAATCCACGGGAGAAAGACCTGGCTACCTGCTTCTGTAGAGGTTACAGCCTTGGAAACAAACCCTATGAGGCAGTTCTACTCTGTCCTACAGGGTCACCATGAGTCAGAATTGATTTGACAGCAGTGGGTTTAGTTTGTTTGTTTTTCCTTTTGTTGCCTGGCTTCAGGAGCAGCCTGGCCCACCTAGCATCTGGACCCCATTCTCTCTGCCTGTGGGGGCGAGGTGGAGGCCGCCAGAGACAGCTCCATTTCCTCCTCTTCTCCAACATCAACCCCAGGAGGAACCAACCTCTGCTAATCCCAGCCACTTAGCCAGGTGCCCACTTAGCCAGTGTCCACTTAGCTAGGTACCCACTTAGCCAAGTGCCTTCTTAGCCAGGTGCCTACATAGCCAGGTGCCCACTTAGCCAGGTGCCCTCTTAGCCAGGTGTCTACATAGCCAGGTGCCCAGTTAGCAAGGTGCCCACTTACCCAAGTACCTACTTAGCCAGGTACCCATTTAGCCAGCTTCCCTCTTAGCCAGATGCCCACTTAGCCAGGTGCCCTCTTAGCCAGGTACCAACTTAGCCAGGTACCCACTTAGCCAGGTGCCCAGTTAGCAAGGTGCCTGCTTACCCAAGTACCTACTTAGCCAGGTACCCACTTAGCCAGGTACCCACTTAGCCAGGTGCCTTCTTAGCCAGGTGTCCTGTTAGCCAGGTGCCCACTTAGCCAGGTACCCACTTAGCCGGGTGCCCATTAGCCAGGTGCCTACATAGCCAGGTGCCCTCTTAGCCAGGTACCCACTTAGCCAGGTGCCATCTTAGCCAGGTGTCCTGTTAGCCAGGTGCCCACTTAGCCAGGTGCCCACTTAGCCAGGTGCCCACTTAGCCAGGTGCCCACTTAGCCAGGTGCCTACATAGCCAGGTGTCCACTTAGCCAGGTGCCTTCTTAGCCAGGTGCCTACATAGCCAGGTACCCACTTAGCCAGTTGTGCTCGAGCTCCCCGGAGGGGAACGTGACCCAGGTCTTTCATTAAACAACGTGTTGTAACCTTTTTAAAAAGGACAGTGCATTAGCCAGTAAATATTAGATTATCATTTAGTTTAGAAGAGTAACCAATTTATTTACGGGTCCAGAGGTCTGCAATCGGACTTCCTCACAGATGTTACAGTGTGTTTGAAAGTCATCTCTGCATATAGATACAGACGCAGCCCTTCATAGTTGCAAAGTGCTTTTCAGTCGTTTAATATTCAGTGTTCCTGCCAGGTAGGCCAACCTTACTCCACTGTCTGTAAAAACCCTGAGGTCAGTGACTCACACGAGATCATTTCCTTGTAGACAGTCAGAGTACGCTCACGGTGAAAGGGCCGCGCTCTGTGAGGAGGAAGACTCAGTCACCTCAGCCAGAGGTAGTTTGACCGATGTTAAGGTAATGGGGAGCACGTTATTTTACCTCAGCCTTGTCGAGGAGAGGGAGTGTTTTCCACCCAAATTATTCGGACATTTTCCTCATCCGTCAGCTTAGTAACAGCCATCATTTTGCTGACACTAGTTGTGAGTGAGGCGCTTTACGTTTCTTCTTCCTAGTCCCCACAACAACCTTATAAAGTATGTGTCTGGGTTTACGTATAAGACAGCGGAAGCTCTGAGATGACGAAGTTGGCCCAACTTCACGTGACTGAGGACCGAACCCTAGTCGCGACCCCAAAGCCCACTTGTCCACAGCAGCACCTTGCTGCCTCAGAAGATGAACAGAAAACCACTTTGCAAAATATTAGCCCATCTCCTCAATATGCAAAAAGATGACACCACATGCCGAGTGAGTTTGTCCAGGGAATGCAAGGTTGAACCAATACCCAAAAGTCAATCAATGTAAGTCACCGTATTAATAGATTAAGGAGGAAAAGAATATGATCAGATGGACAGATTCAGAAAAGGCATTTGAAAAAACTCAGCATCCATTTATGACAAAAACTCTCAGCAAACTAGAAATGAAAGGGAACCTCCTAAATCAGATAAAATGCATCTACGAAAAATTTAGAGCTAGCATCATATTTAATGGCCTGATCAGTTTCAGATCACACAGTTGTGATCCATAGGGATTTCTCTGGCTGGTTTTCAGAATTAGATCTCCAGGCCTTTCTTCCCAGTCTGTATTCATCTGGAAGCACCACTGAAACCTGTTTAGCATCATAGCAACACTGCAAGCCTCCACTGAGGGACGGGTGGTGGCTGCGCATGAGGTGTGTTGGCTGGGAATCAAACAAAATGATAGATGCAGGTTATAGACTTTCTAAACTCCAGGAACAAGTCTAAATTCTGAATTACACTGGCCCTCAGGGATTCAGATGAGGGGTGTGGCCTTTAATCATAACAACATCTCAGGAAACGCATCCAGGCCTTCGGGATTTTACTGTTGAGAAAGAGGTGGAGAATATTACAAATCTGGAAACAGTAGCGCTGGCTGCTGCTCACTGCCTGGTTCTAAGGGAGCGCAGACAGTGTTCATCTTCATCCAGGAAGCCATGCCAGGAGGAAGCTCTGCAGCCTGGAGTAGCGCCTGGCCTACAGCAGCTTTGCACAGTGACCTCTGAGGGCAGGAGCTCAGCGAACACTCCAGACTTGTGCCTGAGCTCTAGGAAAAGTGCCTGGGCAGGGAGATTGCCCTGAGCATCGTCCCCAAGCACAGAGGGTGGCTGCCACAGGGGTCACACCTGCCTCTCTGCTCCACCAAAAGGGCCCTCCCCGCAAGTGACTCTCAAATCAGGGGATCAAGGACAGGAGCACCCCCATACGGTGAAGAGCGTAGCTCCCGGGAGCCCTCGTCGACAACTCCACCTCAGTTTCTGAAGGACTCCCATCTGTCCTCCCAAGGCCCTCAGCATTTCCTCTTCTGGTCTGCTCTCTATCTGCTCCACAAACTAATGGCATCGTATTTGCTCCTCGTGGGTTTGGGGGTACCTCACCCAGGCTCTGCCTCGAAATCTGGAGCCCCAAGTTCTCCTGGCATTTTCTCATGGCCTCAGGATGGAGCGTGTGTTGTTGGCTCTGTTTTTATTCCTCACGGTGAAGCCTGAGGTTTGCCCCTCCAGTCAGATACAGGCTCACAGCAGCCAATGCCTCCCCCTCGGCAGAAAGGTGGGCAAGGTATTTCCATGGAACGGTGCAGACAGTCTTGGCACACCTGTGAGCCAGGTGTGCACTGACCACCAAGCAGACCTGCTAAGAGACCGAATCCAGGTGAGAGGCTGAGCCTCAGCCCGAAGGGCAAGCAGTTTCCGGAATCCCCAAGCATCTCACATGAGGACTGAAGCCGAGTCTGCGAGACGACGCAGGGTCTCGCCCCAAGCTGGCAGCGCTCGGTGAAGTTGTCAAGCGGCAAACGCTGTTTCCACTCATTTACAGGGTAAAGCCAGAAAGCCGCTATTTTCCTTGGATGGCCGAGTTTTAGAGAAATGCCAACTCTTACCTCAATAATCAGCGTTGCCAATGCTGGCAGCCGACAGGCTCGGTTTTCCAAGGATTCTCAGCTCGGCTGTCATTTCTATTTTGAAACTTCGCGTTTAATAAATCCGCTCCCCTGTGCATTATTCCAATCTCCAGAAGCACCCAAAAGTATCCCAATGTTATTTTAAAAGAATCCTCCATGAGAATCTAAGCCTCAGTCACCGCTGTTCTGTGAGCCAGGGTCTCTTGTCTTTCCCTGGGCTCTGTCTGTGGACTGCATCTGTTCTGTTTGTCCGATTAGGAACACGAATCGCCTTGCCTGGCACATATGGAGACTCCAGCCCTAAGTGGTAATGAGAGATGGATGGATGAGCAAATAAACAAATGAGTAAATGATCCTGCTAAGCTGACACGTCTTAATGAGAAGACACCGTTTTATTACTTTGAGTAGCGAGTTTCGGATGTCACTTTTGGCAGTTGCGGTCATTTTCTGTTTGGGTTGAGAGCACGTTAGCATCCGCATGGGGCGAAGGGGCGAGTAGGGACTGAAGCTGTGGTGACTCCCAGTAGACTCTTCACTCCTGGAATTCGACACCGAGAGGGATGAAGATGTGGGGTGGGGGGATCCTCAGAGGGCCCAGCTGTGGAAGGCCAGCGAGCACACAGACCCACACATCCAGAAGGGCTGTCCTCCATGAGGGTGTCTGCCCTTCCTCCCCAGAGGGCAGGACATTCTCCGGAGCAAGCATGAGGGAGCTGTGGAGGTTCACACCACGGTGAAGGCGGGTGGACATGGGATTCTGGGAAGCTGACTCAGGGCAAGTCACAAAGCGTGGCAGCGTTGGGGCCCAGGGGACGAGACAGCAAGTGTCCACACACCTTGGGAAAAACCATTTAGCACAGGGAGCAGACTTGCAAATTCACCAACCTTGTCTGCTGTCTTCAAGATGGAGCTGGACCACATCTCAAGTATCAGAAGTAACAAAGTCTATGTCAATACTTCACACTACTGTGTGAGGGACACTGTGTGAGGGACACTGTGTGGGGGACACTGTGGGGGACACTGTGTGGGGGACACTGTGGGGGACACTGTGTGAGGGACACTGTGTGAGGGACACTGTGTGAGGGACGCTGTGTGAGGGACACTGTGTGGGGGATGCTGTGTGAGGGACACTGTGTGAGGGACGCTGTGTGAGGGACACTGTGTGAGGGACACTGTGGGGGACACTGTGTGAGGGACACTGTGTGAGGGACACTGTGGGGGACACTGTGTGAGGGATGCTGTGTGAGAGACGCTGTGTGGGGGACGCTGTGTGAGGGACGCTGTGTGGGGGATGCTGTGTGAGGGACGCTGTGTGGGGGACGCTGTGTGGGGGACGCTGTGTGGGGGACACTGTGTGAGGGACACTGTGGGGGACACTGTGTGAGGGACACTGTGTGAGGGACACTGTGTGGGGGACACTGTGTGAGGGACACTGTGTGAGGGACACTGTGGGGGACACTGTGTGAGGGACACTGTGGGGGACACTGTGTGAGGGACACTGTGTGAGGGACACTGTGTGGGGGACACTGTGTGAGGGACACTGTGTGAGGGACACTGTGGGGGACACTGTGTGAGGGACACTGTGTGAGGGACGCTGTGTGAGGGACGCTGTGTGAGGGATGCTGTGTGAGGGACACTGTGTTAGGGACACTGTGTGGGGGACACTGTGTGGGGGACACTGTGTGAGGGACACTGTGTGGGGGACACTGTGTGAGGGGCACTGTGTGAGGGACACTGTGTGGGGGGCACTGTGTGAGGGACACTGTGTGGGGGACACTGTGTGGGGGACACTGTGTGAGGGACACTGTGTGAGGGACACTGTGTGGGGGACACTGTGTGAGGGACACTGTGTGGGGGACACTGTGTGGGGGACACTGTGTGGGGGACACTGTGTGAGGGACACTGTGAGGGACTCTGTGTGAGGGACACTGTGTGAGGGACACTGTGGGGGACACTGTGTGAGGGACACTGCGTGAGGGACACTGTGTGAGGAACACTGTGGGGGACACTGTGTGAGGGAAACTGTGTGAGGGACACTGTGGGGGACACTGTGTGAGGGACGCTGTGTGGGGGACACTGTGTGAGGGACTCTGTGTGAGGGACACTGTGTGAGGGACACTGTGTGGGGGACACTGTGTGGGGGACACTGTGTGAGGGACACTGTGTGGGGGACACTGTGTGGGGGACACTGTGTGAGGGACACTGTGAGGGACTCTGTGTGAGGGACACTGTGTGAGGGACACTGTGGGGGACACTGTGTGAGGGACACTGTGTGAGGGACACTGTGTGAGGGACACTGTGTGGGGAACACTGTGTGAGGGACACTGTGTGGGGGACACTGTGTGGGGGACACTGTGTGAGGGACACTGTGTGAGGAACACTGTGGGGGACACTGTGTGAGGAACACTGTGGGGGACACTGTGTGAGGAACACTGTGGGGGACACTGTGTGAGGGACGCTGTGTGAGGGACACTGTGGGGGACACTGTGTGAGGAACACTGTGGGGGACACTGTGTGAGGGACGCTGTGTGAGGGACACTGTGTGAGAGACGCTGTGTGGGGGACGCTGTGTGAGGGACGCTGTGTGGGGGACGCTGTGTGAGGGACGCTGTGTGAGGGACACTGTGGGGGACGCTGTGTGAGGGACACTGTGGGGGACACTGTGTGAGGGACACTGTGTGGGGGACACTGTGTGGGGGACACTGTGTGGGGGACACTGTGTGAGGGACACTGTGTGGGGGACACTGTGTGAGGGACACTGTGGGGGACACTGTGTGAGGGACGCTGTGTGGGGGACACTGTGTGGGGGACACTGTGTGAGGGACACTGTGGGGGACACTGTGTGAGGGACACTGTGTGGGGGACACTGTGTGAGGGACACTGTGGGGGACACTGTGTGAGGGACGCTGTGTGGGGGACACTGTGTGAGGGACACTGGGGGACACTGTGTGAGGGACACTGGGGGACACTGTGTGAGGGACACTGTGTGAGGGACACTGTGTGGGGGACACTGTGTGAGGGACACTGTGGGGGACACTGTGTGAGGGACACTGTGTGGGGGACACTGTGTGAGGGACACTGTGTGGGACACTGTGTGAGGGACACTGTGAGGAACACTGTGGGGGACACTGTGTGAGGGACGCTGTGTGGGGGACACTGTGTGAGGGACTCTGTGTGAGGGACACTGTGTGAGGGACACTGGGGGACACTGTGTGAGGGACACTGTGTGAGGGACACTGTGTGAGGGACACTGTGGGGGACACTGTGTGAGGGACACTGTGAGGAACACTGTGGGGGACACTGTGTGAGGGACGCTGTGTGGGGGACACTGTGTGAGGGACTCTGTGTGAGGGACACTGTGTGAGGGACACTGTGGGGGACACTGTGTGAGGGACACTGTGTGAGGAACACTGTGGGGGACACTGTGTGAGGGACGCTGTGTGGGGGACACTGTGTGAGGGACTCTGTGTGAGGGACACTGTGTGAGGGACACTGTGGGGGACACTGTGTGGGGGACACTGTGTGAGGGACTCAGTGAGGGGGACACTGTGTGAGGGACACTGTGTGAGGAACACTGTGGGGGACACTGTGTGAGGGACGCTGTGTGAGGGACACTGTGTGAGGGACACTGTGTGAGGAACACTGTGGGGGACACTGTGTGAGGGACGCTGTGTGAGGGACACTGTGTGAGGGACACTGTGTGAGGAACACTGTGGGGGACACTGTGTGAGGGACGCTGTGTGAGGGACACTGTGTGGGGGACACTGTGTGAGGGACACTGTGGGGGACACTGTGTGAGGGACTCTGTGTGAGGAACACTGTGGGGGACACTGTGTGAGGGACGCTGTGTGGGGGACACTGTAGGGGACACTGTGTGGGGGACACTGTAGGGGACGCTGTGTGGGGGACACTGTAGGGGACACTGTGTGGGGACACTGTGGGGGACACTGTGGGGGACACTGTGTGAGGGACACTGTGAGGGGACACTGTGTGGGGGACACTGTGTGGGGACACTGTGGGGGACACTGTGTGAGGGACACTGTGAGGAACACTGTGGGGGACACTGTGAGGGGACACTGTGTGGGGGACACTGTGTGGGGACACTGTGGGGGACACTGTGGGGGACACTGTGGGGACACTGTGTGAGGGACATTGTGTGGGGGATACTGTGGGAGGGACATTTGGGAAAGGACATTTTGTCTCTTTTCACTGTTGCTGGTAGTTGCTGTCAAGTCAGCTCTGACTCACGGTGATCCCGTGCACAACGGAACCAAATGTTGCCCAATCCTGTACCATCTTCACAATTGTTTGCATGCTCAAGCCCATGGTTTCGGCCATTGTGGTATTTTGAGTGCTTTCCAACCCTGAAGACGCATCTTCCCAGCACTACATCGGACAATACTCTGTTGTGATTTATAGGGTTCTCATTGACTGATTTTTGGAAGTAGATCAAAAGTATCCGACCGCCAGACCTTTCTTCCTAGTCTACCTTAGTCTGGAAGCTCTATTGAAATCTGTCCACCACGGGTGACCCTGCTGGTATTTGAAACACTGGTGACATAGCTTCCAGCGTCCCAGAAACATGTACGTAAGCCACCACAGTAGGACAGACTGGCAGGCATGCTTTTCATTATACTTATTTCACGATGTTTGATAGCAGATAATGCCCGTGAACGTTTGCTCTCGTTTACAAGCTGACGTCACTCAGACAATATTTTAGAGCTAGTTTTTCTGAGTTGGGAAAAAAAGAAAAACAGAGAGTTGACCATGGCAATCTCTGAGATAAGCTTTTGATACATCTGAGAACAACTCTTAAATGAGCCCTGAAGCCCGGGCAGCTTATGGCTGAGCGCAACCGCAGCTCCGTCCCGGGTGTGGGCCACCCTCTCAGCCACCTCGGCCCCCAGGTGCCACCGTCCTCCATCACAGAAGCAGTGTGCTTGCAGGTCTTGTTCTGCTTCAAATACGTACTTGTTTCTAGCCTGCAACACCTTAATTTAAGCAGATACAAATGACTAAAACATATTCTCTCCTAAACACCAGAATGGCCTGGGCAGAGCTGTAATTCAGAGGGCTAGAAATACCTCGCAACTCATTTGCACTATGTTAATTCATCATTTATTAAAATTTAAGAATAATTCAAATCTAATGAGAAAAACCAGTGGAAGTCAAATATTTCATTTTTCTTGTAATATATTTTATGCATTTTCTATTGTATTTTTACTCAGTTGAACAAATGTATACAGTTAGTAGTATTGATAATCTTCTGATATACAGTGTATTTCTTTGGTAGAAAGTTTTTATTATACCTTTGATTACAAAATTAATATATGTCAATATAAAAAATAGGCCCATGATTAATTTGAGACTTCTTACACCTCCTCCAACACAGTTTGCTATTCTTTTAAAATAAGTCAGGTGTTACGTCTTAAACTTATTCTTGGATAGTTTAATTCTTTGCATTGTTTTGGGGAATGGGATTGTTTTGTCACATATTCAAACTGGATGTGGTTTGTAAATAGAAATGGTACTAATCTAAACATATATTTAAAATTTGAAAAAGATTGCTTCTGGTGTTCTCTTGGATCTTTGAGGCAGGTAATCCCATTCACAGCTTTGAAATTAAGGTTTTGATGCTATTTAGAGCTAAATTAAAATATACCTGGGAACAGAAAATGCGTAACTGATTTTTTTGAACCACAAATGAATTTAATTAAACTTGTTTATTTTGTGACATACGAGTCAAGTAAAATACTTATTTTATGACATGTACTATCATGATTTTTAAAATGATGTACCCAAATAATACACCATTCCAAGCAATTCTTTTTAACAAAAGCCCCCTCCTAGGTTCTGCTAGCCGGCTGAGAGAGTCTGAGAGAAACGTTCTGCTTTGCAAGAACACCGTCTCCTCCCACAGGTGGCACGGATCGCCCGAGATGTGACAGCCGACCGCAGATGGTACAGTTACCCACTCGGCAGCCGCTCCCTCACCTCTCAACCTGAGAATGAGTCTGGGTTCAATTAGCGGAACCCTCGAGGTAATTAATACAGTCACTCAAAGCTCAACACCTGCTTATGACGGCAACTCTGCCTTTTCAGCCAGAGCCCAGGAAAGACCAGACCCATAGCCCGTCATCGGGAAGCTCCACTTCACTGCAGGGAGCCCCTCTCTGGGTTCCCTGGGCCCACTGAGGACCTGACCACTCCCTCTCCCGCCCACCCTGGTTTAGTGAGCCCAGTGCCCAGCACCTTCCTCAGGTAACACGAAGCCAGCAGAGCCTGGGCCAGGACGACAGAGGGAGGGCCCCGGAGGCTCCCAGCAGAGATGGGCTGGGCTCTGCCTGGGCACAGCGGATGGGAGCCTGGGACCTTCCCTTGCAGGAAGCCCTGGTGGGCTGTGCGTCTAAATGCAGCGCATAGTTGACGGAGAGCTGGTGGTTCTGGGGCAAGACTCTCGCCTGCATGGACCAGGGCCCTCGCCCAGACCAGGGCGCACAGGGAATGCTTCCTGAGACTGCCAGTTCTCCAAGGGTGCTTCCTAGCCTCCTCCTGGGGGCCGGGGGCCACGTGTTCAGTTCTCCTGCCGACTCCAGACAGAGGGCACAGCGTCACCTCCTGCACCTCTGTCCTGCACCTGGAGATTCCACCGGCTCCCCGGAACCCGACCTGGGGGCCCCACAGGGCTCTGGGGCCCCCCCTTTCCTGGCTGGGTTCCGGAGCAGCATGTCTTCCAAGAGGTGGAGCAAAGGCAGGTGTACAGAGCTCACGGGGTGTACCCCAGGCTCCAAGAGGAGCTGAGCGAGCTGAAAGGGGTTCTGGTCACCATCAGGGATGTGAAGGAGGAGGATCTTCCAGCCCTGGTGACAGCCACAAGCATGTGGCCCTACTTTGTGCTCAGGCCATGGCCTCACAGAGCATCACATCTCAGACCAGAGGGATCCCCTTCGGTAAGGAAAGTGAGGCTCTGAGTGGTCCCGGAAAGTTGCCAAGGCCAAGGAGCCAGCAGTGGTAGCCACACCCTCTGATGTTTCTTGGGGGTGTGGAGGTGGGGGTGACACGTCTCCGCCCCCCCCCAGGCTAACTGAGACCAACAGCCTGCCTTCTGCTCAATTATCTCATCTCTCTGCCTGACCAGGCGCCACTTCACCCTCAAGCCTTGGGGGATGTCATCACTTCTGTGTCCAGCAGGAGAGCTTCAATAGGAGTTCCTTAACCCCAGCAGCTCATTCGCTCTCCAGAACAGAGCACCAGGACGTCAAGCAGTTGCCCTTCTGTTAAACATGGAGTATGGTTGTCAAATGCCGCACTGAACAATATGGCGGCCACCACCATGTGTGGGCTGGGCCTGGACTGTGGCCAGTTCTACGGAAAGTGCGGGGTGAGTACGACAAAGACAGCGGATGCTGAAGACATGGAACCAAAAGGGATGTATCTTAGAATATTTAATCTCTGATAATGTGTTGATATTGATTACGTATTGAACCCGGTCGCTAGAAAAAGACATCATGTTTGGTCAAGTGGAGGGTCAGTGAAAGCAAGGGAGACCCTCCGTGAGGTGAACGGACACAGTGGCTGCAGCAACGGGCCCAGACGCGCCAAGGCTCGTGAAGATGACGCAAGGCTGGGCAACAAGTTGTCCTGTTGGACGTGAGCCCGCCAGGAGCTGGAGCTGACCTGACAGCGACTAACAGCAATGTACTGGAATGACAGTACTCCAGACACAGCCGGTTAAATGTTTTATTCAAATGAATTTCACCAGTTTCTTGTTACCTTGGGAAAGTGTGGAATTGCACTTGGGCTCGGGTTCTGCTTTGGGTGGACGGTGCTGGCCGAATGGAGCCAAGGACAAAGTGTTGTCCCCTGAGGGCCTGACCTCATCCTTAGCAGATCCAGTCTGTTCCTGAATTCAATCGTGTAACATTGGCTTACAAAGTCCTGAAGCCCTGTGCTCGCAACATGTGCCATTAAAACAAAGCAGGACTGCAGACAGCAGTAAGAAGGAGGCACCTCCTCCAAGCAAGCCCCCTGGATGCCCCATGACCCTCCCACGAGGGCCTGAGGTCAGGGCCTGGGCCCCACAGATGCCTCACCGTGCAGCCTGAAAGCAGGAGGAGGCCCTCTGGCAGGCTGCCGTCCCCTATCTGCCTCCAGCCTAGAAAGTGCCCTCGAGCTTTCACAGCTCATCTTCAGTGTCTCTTCCTCCAGGCAGCCTTCCTGGCCTCAGTCTGAGTGAAGGGTCCCTTCTCTGGGTTCCCATAGCATCAGAGGCTCTCTGCCCCTGGCGCATTGCAAAGGCAAGTGAGGAAGAGGGGAGTGAGCTTGGATTAACTTGGGGCTGCCTGGAGTTGAAGCCCTCACCCTGGGGGTCAGGCAGGTCCCTGGGAGAATGACGGAGACCCCAGGATGTGCCGCCCAGGGTTCAGGGCAGTGAGGAAGCCTGTGGACCCTCAGTCCAGGGGCGGGGCTGGGACCGCCACCTCTGGGCAGAGCAATTGCCGTCCTCATCAGGGAGGCTGTTGTTGTCCCTGGGACTGACGGAGCCTCATGGTGCGCTCACACCCCACACGTCCCTGGCGCCCTGGCATCTCTGGATACTGTTTATCAGCCACGCTCAGACCGACCTCTGGCAGCTGAGTGCTGGGATATCCTTGTTAGCGTCCGTGAGGCACAGCCACCCTCCCTGCCTCCCCACCCAGGGAAGCTCCTGTTTCCCTTGGGGCTTCCTGCGGAGCCTGAGCGGAGCCACCTCAGGGCCGAGGGGGGGATTGGAGCTCACTCTCCTCCTTCCAGAGTGGAGGGGGTGCAGCCCAGGGTGAGCATGTTCCCAGGGACAGATGCTGCCTGCACCCTCTAGCCCCCCAGGCCCTGGTGTGAGAGGAGACAAGCCTCAGGCAGGACAAGCTGGGGAGGTAGAACCGGCAGGCTCCAGGCTGGGGAGGGAGTCTGGGGAGGGAAACGGGAGGTAGGCAAGAGGGGCCTGAGGTTCTGGCTCCCAGGCCTGACCTCTGTCTTGGGGACTAACGCCCCTTGGGGAGTTTGACTCATGGGTGGTGGGAAGCACCCTGGAGGCCGGTGCTGAGCAGTCTTAAGGGACGTGGCAAAGCTGCTGACTCTCCCAAGGACCATTCCCCCACAACCCCCACCACCACCAGTGAACAGGCCAGGAGGTGGGTCTGGTTGCGACAGAGACAGAGGCCAGTCAGTGTCCAGGGAGACTTGGGCCACCTCCTGCTGTCAGTAGCTCAGTCGCACCCCGTAGCTGTGGGGCAGCCTGTGGCTGGTGCCCCCAAAAGCTCAGAGGCTCTTCACGGCCCCCATGATTGCTGAGACATCATGAGGGTAAAATTCTGCTTTACAGAAAAGAGAAAAGGAGGCCGAAAGGCTAGTTGGAGGTCTGGTTGTGGCTGGGGAAGGAGCCGGTCAGTGTAGCTGTCCTCCGACGCTCACTCCCTGGAGATTGGAGTTCCTGGAGAGTGAGAACACCATGCACTCCCCCACCCCTTCCTGCATGTGTGGAAATTTAAACGTGTGGGCCCTTTGACCCGGATGTCTCCTTCTGAGGATTTATCACAACAAAAACAATCACCAAGCAGGCAAAGACTGTTCACAAACACATGCTGGCAGCCTTGTTCTAGTAGCAAAAGAGTGGAACCAGCAGAAATGTCTGTTGACAGAGGATAGGTTAGATAAACTATGGTTCAGCCGTCCAACCTGGCTGTTAAAACCAGGTTTATCTCCACGGGATGTCCGGAAAGACATCTGTGTCACTTTGGTTTTATGGATCAAACCGTGTTCCCCAAAATACGTGCCAGGATCCTAACCCCTACACCTGTGGATGTAATGTAATCACCTTTCATAATACAATCTAATGTCATGTAATTGATCAATCTGTTGGTACTACTGTAGGATCCCAAACCTCATCACTTCTGAGTTATGTGACACAGACATACACACACACAGGGGAAGACAGAAGCCACACGAGAATCGTCTGCACGCCGAGGGACCAAGGTACACCCGGAGCTACCCATGCGGAAGGAAGCTGAGACCCTGGCTTGGAGCTCTAGCTTCCAGACCTGTGAGGACATAAATTTCGGTCCTTTAAAGACACTTGCTGTGGTATTTGTGTCGTGGCAGCTCCGGGGAGCTAGGACAGCTGGTAGGTGAATAGGCAGGTGAAGACAGTATTCCTGAGCCATGTCTCCATCTCTGCCGGAACACGCACAGACGTCTACAAAGACAGCACCTGAGTGTCGAATCTACGTTTGTGTTTTTACAAGGAGTGTGGAGCATTTGTGTGATCGAAAAAGCATGACGCTGTTTTCAGGGTAGAAACCCAAATGCTATGCCTCTGTTGGGGGCCAGGCCCTGCGTCCCCCCCCCCCCCGCCGCCCCGCCCCGGGTCTACTGCTGGGCTTGGGGCAGGTGGGGCTGGAGGTTGAGCAGACTGGGTTTGGGGCTTTCTCTGGGTCTCTGGTTACAACAGTGCCAGTCAGGGGGCCAGCTCAGGAACAGGGTTTAGTGATACCCTGTCGTCTGGGATGGCCACGGGGCACAGGCTGCCCCCTAGGATGGACGAGCAGGGACAAGGTGTGGGCAGGTGCTTGGTGATCCTCCCAGCTGAGCAGCCGCTGGCACACAAGAGGGAGAGGACGTAAGCACAGCCCCCGGGGTCAACCCCAGTCCAGGGCCCAGAGCCGGTGGGGGGTTTGCAGCCAGGGGCCTCAGAACACAGACCCTCATTGGGCTGTGTCCGTGGGAGCCACCTCCTGGGCTCCACCTGCTCCTTCACCAGCAGAGACAACCCTCCCAAGAGGTCCCTGAGAGGAGCTGGCCCGCCAACTCCTTTCCCATGGAGACAGGTGACAGGTCCCGGTGGACCCCAGGCTCCAGCTGTGACGTCTCTTCCCAGGAGAGCAAGATGACCACTGGGCCCCCACTCAGAGGCGGCACTTGGGCAATGCTCTGCTGTCCCCATCAGGAAGGTCCTGAACGCTGAACAAGGAGCCCGGTGTTTTCACTGTGCCCTTGGCCCATGAAGTGTCTGCTGGGCCTGACAACCAGTTCTCACGTCCACCCTGCTGTGTTCAAGGAAAAGATGACAGATGTTGGGGCAGCCCCGGGTTCAGGGGGAGGAGGACAGTCCCCTGATGTGACAGGCTGGGTCCCCAGGGGCACATAGAGAGCCAGGCGCCTCCCTTGTGGGCCCCGGGGGAAGGAAGGGGCGTCTGGGTCAGGGGAAGCAGGGGCACAGGGAGCCCCAGCCCCCGGTCCCAAGGAGGGGCCTGTCGCTGCCCCACTGGAGGAGGCCTGTCCCCATCCACAGCCTGGGTGAGTGTGCAGAGCTGGGGGTGGCCCCACCAAGCCCCTGGTGCCTCCAGAGCAGCTCAGAGAGGAGAGAGGCCACCCCCGAGGAGCAGCCCTCTCCCAGCCTAAAAATAGCTCTTGCGGCCAGCAGCTATTTTTAGAGTTTCCCTTAGCTTGCCCAGTGAGTCAGGGAGCCCCACGCTGGGATGAGAGAGTCCAAAAGTCTGGGCACAGGGGGCAGGGAAGCCTAGAAGCAGGGCGGAGGCAGGGCAGGCAAGGGCAGGCAGCGGGAGTCAGCTGGGGGGCCTGGGGCCTGGGGCCTGGGGCCCCCGCAGCTTGGGCATCTTCCCCTCCCTGTCGCTCCCCTGGCTGCTGGGCCAGCCTGGTTCCTCCCACAACGGAGCAACAACGGAAAATCTGACCTCAGAATTCCTCCGTCCACAAAGAATGTGGAGGACCTTCCCCCAGGGCCAGGCGCCACCAACCCTCCCTGCCCCACCCCCACCACGTGGCCCTGGCCTTGCTGGCTTTGGTGCCACCCAGCGTGTCCTGCCCTCTGTCCCCAGGGCTGCCTCGCTCGGGAGTGCTCTTTGTTTCTGGAGCAGGCCACCAGGATGAGCGCTCCATCCTCCAAGAAGTCCCCGAGGCCTCCCTGCCCCAGCTCCAGGCAGCGGACCCGTGCAAGGCGGAGCCAAGACGGTCCTCCCGTCCCACAGAGAACCGTCTGCGGAGGAGAGGAGGCAGCAGGATCAGGAAGAGCATGCGTGTGTCATACACCCTGTGTGTACATGCCCATGTGCATGTGTGCGCGCATGTGTGTGCATGCATGTGTGCGTGTGTGTGCGCGTGTATGCGTGTGGGCGTGTGTATGCGTGTGGGCACGTGTATGCGTGTGGGCGCACACGCACTCAGGTACGTGTGTGTCTGGTGCGGCCGAGCGGGCCGGCTGACAGCAACCGCATGTGCACCAGTGAGACATTGCCCAGCGGCCACCTGCACGACGGGGCCGTCATTCACAGGTACCCGTGTGCTTCTGGTGTCCATGTGCATGTTACATGAGTGACTGTGTACTAGGATGTGTGTGCACACCTGTATGTGTGTGCACGTGTGGCACAAGTTTGTGCATGTGTGTGGGTGCGCACACATCTCTGCAGACATACGGAAGGCCGGCGGAGTGTTTGGGAGCTTGCGTGAGACCCTCCAGCCTTGGGAGCCCGTGACATCCATCACCTGGGAGAAAACGGACCTGCTTCAGCATCTTCCAGTCACATGAGAACATCTAGAGCGATGTCCCCTCACGCCAATAGCCACGTCCTGCCCCATGTGTGCCTGCACACACGTGTATGCACACAAGTGCACTGTGCCCTTGAGTGCCCCCGCTCTGCGTGGTTGAAGGGTCCGATACCCCCAGGATGGACAGGGAGGCGGGAGGCCACTTCACAGCACTCCCAGGGTGGGCCCTGATGGTGGGGGTGTGTGAGGGGGTACAGGAGGGTGTGGGGGTGTGTGCCGGGGACCCCAGGGCCAAGCCAGGCTTTGCAGTGGGTAGAGGCTGAACAGACAGCCCCCCTTCCAGACGAGACCATCTGAGGCCTGGAATGTGCCGGAAAGGGCAGGCCTTACTAGCCCGGGCCTCCTATCTGCTGGTAGCTGTGTGTCTGGGCCCAGGCCCCTCTGCAAACAGAAACTTCTGAGGGAGCAGTGTGCGGCTGGGCATCCACCTCCACCCCCCAGCCCCGGGAGACCGACCCGAGTTCAGGGTCTGTTTGTTCGCAGCGGCTGCTGCATCTTTAACGCCGTTCTGTCTTTCTGACCCTCTCGTGAAGCATCCAATTGCCTTCTGCTGTCAGGTTTACATTTTAATTTATTTCCCAGAATGAGGTCATTAAAAACAGCTTTGCCGATATTAACCTTGGACTCTCGGCATCTGGAAACGTCCATCTTTGTCTTCTCTGCTTCAAGTGTTGGGACGCTTTTATATTTAGAGACCAGAATTGCTTCCTAAAGATGGATAATAACAGTAAACTATACCTTGTTGGTCCTGCATCTTTTTTTTTTTTTTTTTCAAATCCAAAGTCTGGCTTTAATGAAGCCAGGAAAAAGACAACAATTTAGAAAAAGCCATTTTCTAGGATGAAAGTATTAGGCTATTTTAGATTAACTTCAAGATCACTCAGAAAAAGACTTCCGTTATCTGGCTGGCTGCCCCGGTACAGACTTTCTCTTTAAAATTCCCCATGAAGATGCCACTGAAGACGGAGGCAAACATACCCCTACTGCGTCGGTGGACACCGGGATTAACACTCTGTTGTGACGGGCAGAAGTCGGGGGAAACACTACTGGAGCCCACCCATGCCGTGCACGGGCTGTGGACTGAGCCTGTGGCCAGAGAAGGGTGGGAGGCCTGTGCCAACCCCACCCACTGCCGCCTGCCCAGAAACACAAGGCCTGTGCCAGCCCAAGATCTGAGTGCCGGCTCCACTGTAGGGCTCAGATCCCTCAACGGCCCTACACTCCTTCAGGATCTGTGCCTTCCAGAAAGCAAACAAGGGAGTGGCCAACAGACCTAGGCTCGGTTGATTGATCAAACCACACCTGAATCTTACAACTGTGTGAAAGAATAAATCCCCTTGAAGCTAATTTGGGTTGTGTAGGTCCCTAGGTAGTGCAAAAGGTTTGCACTACCACTGACTTAAAGGTTGGCAGTTTGAACACACCCAGTGAAACAGCAGAAGAAAAGTCCTGGCAATCTGCTTCTGTTAAAATTACAGCCAAGAAAACCTTACGGAGCACAGTTCTACTCTGTAACAAATGGGTTCACCATGAGTCAGAATCAGCTTGACAGCAGTGGGTTTGGTTTTTGCTTTCTGTCCTGTGTAACTAAGAACCCTGACGGATACAGGCAGTACCCAAAAGGCTGCAGCCACAATAAAAATAAGTAAATTTTAAAAAACCTATTAGGCAGCCACTGCTGCTTCCGCTCACTTTGGATGGATTCTACCTGTTCTGGACTCACCTACACAGCATCACGCAGTGAGTGGTCTTTCATGTCTGGCTACTTTTGCTCAGTGGTCATGTTCCTGAGATCCGTCTGTGTCGTGTACGTCTGAGCTGACTTGTTGTGGGTAGTATTCCGCGCGTGGGCTTCCTCTTCTCCTCATCTGTGCCTCTGTTGTTGGACATTGGACATTACGAGTGCAGCTGCTAGAACATCAGCACACGAGTCTTCGGGGACACCTGTGTTCACCTGTCCTGGATAAATACCTCAGTGGGAAGTGGAAAGTGCACGTTAAGCTTTTCTGCACCACTTTACATCCCCACCATCCTGGTCTGCTGTTTCCCTGCCGACTGAGGATACTCGGCATCCTTTTGCTGACACTGAATGTGGGTGGCCCCTACACAAAACCGCGGTGAGAGGGCTCTGGGCATTCCAGCCCTGACCCCTCAGCTTCTGCCCAAGTTGCCTGGTGGAGAGACCCAGGACTGGCACCTTCGGGGCCGTGGGAGCTCCTCACAGGACCCCATCCTGGCTGTGATGCTCCGGTCACCTCTCGGCCATCACAGGGCTGGCTGGGGCTGGTACAAGTCCCTAGACAAGCACTGTCCTGGTTGTTCCAAAACTGATAGTCCTCAGCCACTGCAAACCGTCCCTCAGAGCCAAGCTCAGGCCAGTGACGGCTGCCATGTCTGAGTTAGCCAGGCCTAAAGAGTTAGGACCATGGTGTTGCCTGGCCCTGGGGTGTGGTGGGACTTGGGGTGCCTGACCCTTCGGTGTGGCAGGACCTGGGGTATAGCAGGACCAGGGGGCCGGGCCCTGGGGTGTGGTGAAACCTGGGGTGCAGCAGGACCTGGGGTGCCTGGCCCACGGGTGTGGTGGGACCTGGGGTGCAGTAGAACCTGGGTGCAGCAGGACCTTGTGTGCAACAGGACCTGAGATGTGGTGGGACCTGGGGTGTGGTGGGATCTGGGGTGCAGTGGGACCTGGGGTACAACAGGACATGGGGTGCCTGGCCCTGGAGTGCAGCGGGACCTGGGGTACAGCAGCTTGGGGTGCTTGGCCCTGGAGTGTGGCAGGACCTGGGGTGCAGTGGAACCTGGGTGCAGGGGGACCTGGGGTGCGGCAGGACCTGGGTGTGGTAGGACCTGGGTGTGGCAGAATGGCTGACAGAAGCCACCTAGCTGAGAAGCAGAACCCAGGAGGAGCAAGCAGTCATGGGCGCTGTGTGGAGGGCCGGGATGAGGGTCCAGGGCAGGACTCCTAGAAAAAGACAGGATTTGGAGGAAGCTGGGTGATGAGGCAGGGATGTTGGATCAGGGCCCCGCTGTCATGGAGCCACAGGCAGGTTGTGGCCCCAAGGTCAAGGTCAAGGTCCTGACACAGGTGCGTGGTCACATGAGCTGCTGGCAGGGCCTCCCAGCCTCCTGGTTGGTTGGGGCTCCTCTGGCTGAGGAAGCCTGCGGTGGGACTTGCCCACAGGGAGGCCAAGTCTCAAGGCCAGGATACACAGATGATCACCTGCTTGGGGAATCCCAGCCTCCAGCGGAGATTCCGCTTGATCAGGATGCAGAGCAGCAGGAAACATTCGTGCCTCGCCCACACATGAGAGAACACACTGACCTTGGTTTCTGCTCCACGTGGCACCGCCCTAGACCTCGACTTTCAGAGCTCCTTTCCTTGGATCTTTCCTGGGACCCTCCCTGGCCAGCCATGATTGCCTTCAGAGCGTCACACGTCCTGGTGGAGGGCAGCCTCACCCCTGTCCCTTTCCCCAACAGGTCACTGCAAAGCAGCCGTGGCCCGCAGTTTGAAAGCAGCTTGATGGAGTCAGCTCTCTCTGACACCGGGTGTGGTAGGGCGGGCACTGGCCCGCGTAGGGTCTTTCCTTGGTTGGGGTCTGACCTGGTCTTTGCTCACTTCTCTGCCTTCTTCCCTCCTGCCCCACCCAGGCCTCTTCTCTGTCCCAAGAAACTGTCCAGCTCTTCCTGCCCCTGGGCCTTTGCACCTCCCGGCCTTCTGCCTAGAGCCCTTTGCCCTCAGCAGGACACCCTCTCGGGTCACTCTAATGAGTTTGTCACTCGTCACCCGCGCTCTTCTTTCAGAACATTGGCGCTGCATGGGATTGTCTTGTTCCTGCATTTGCTCACCTTTAGGCTCCCCAACCCCATATGGACTCCTTCTGCGTCCATCTGTCTGGCGGTGGATGCTCTTCCCTGCCTGACTTGGCCAGCCTGAGGCCAGCTCCGCGCTCTGAAGACTCACAAGCTGTGGGGGCCCGGCAGTGGTCCAAGCACCCACAGCTCAAGGTTCTCCCACCCCCACGCCTCCAGACACCTGAAGGAGCAGTGAGGTTGGAATTCCTTCTACTAGGGGCTGTGCCCCGATTTCCCTGAGGTTGCCTTCAAGGCCGGGTTTTGCGCCAGCAGGCGTTCCTAGAGCGTTTGTCACCACATTTCTCCAGGTGTGGAGGAACAAACGCATCAGGCACCTTCCAGAAGGGTGCATCCAAAGCCTGGCACCTGTGTGAGGCACGAAGCTGTTCCTACTCCACCTGATCCTGGCTGTCTGTCCCGTGCTCACGCCCTGCGTCCTCCTAGTAGCGCCGGGGCCTTGCTCTGCATGGCTGACTTTGTTACATTGGATTTTCCCATTACTTTGGAGAGTTTCTTCTTAATCACACGGTAAACCCCACACTCACAGCCCGGGGCTCAATGGAGGAGTGGCCCTGGCTGGGGTCTGACCACTGGGCACCACAGTCAGTGTTGTAACATCTGTGTCCCCTGATGACGCCGGGCTGGGTGGGGGACTGCTGGTGAGGGTCCCAATAAACCTGCCTCGCTTGGCCCGGGGCCCCAGGCTGGGGACTTGCAGACTGAGCCCATTGGTCACCTCTCAGGAGGGACATGGGGCCTGAGAAAACACGCACCCACCATCCAGGACGGTCTCCTAGCCTGGATGCCCGAAGTCAGGCAGCACCCCACATGGGTGTGCGTCCACCCCTGTGTGGTTTGCACAGCAGTCTCAGGATGCCGAGGGTCATGGGAGAAGCTGGATCACCACCACCCAAGTGCCTGGTCAGCGGGTCGGGTGTGGCCTGCATCTGTGGCATCTCACGGTTTCCTAGGGTTGGAGAGGCTGCCTTAGAAGTGGGCCTGGGCCAGGAGGGTCCACGGGGGTCCCGGCATGAGGCAGGGTGGCCGTGGTCCATGATGAGGATCTTGCTACAGCAATGCTTGGATCTTGAGCTTCTGCTACGAGGTGAGCGTCTCCTCAGGCAGGTACAAGTGGGGTGGGGGTGACCCAGGCGGGCATCCCCAGAAGGTTTGCTCTGTCCTGTGGACACCAGGCCCAGGCCAGCAGGGCCCTCCTGGGGCACACAGCAGCCCCCTACCTACCCTGGGCACAGAGCAGGACCCCCCCAGGGCACAGAGTGGCCCCCCACCTGCCCAGGCGCACAGCAGGGCCCCTATGGCTCCTGGAGCCTCCGCTGCTCTGCCGCTCTGCAGGAGGAAGCGGAGGCCCAATGACAGAAGGCAGATTCAGCACAGGCCTCCGGGGAGGTTGCTGGAAGCAGCATTCAGAGGCCAGTCTCTGCTCCCGCCCCCTGCCTCCGCAGCCCCAGGCTCCTGCTCAGGCTCCTATCCCTTGGTCTCCCCTGGGGCGCCCCTTAATATCGTTCGGACTGGAACGTGAGCTACCTAATTACAGTTGGACGCCCTGCCTGGGACGTCCTGCCTGGGACGCCCTGCCATCAATGGGGGAGTGTGTCCCATGTCACCTATGCCTCCCCTGAACTTCCCGCAGCAGTGAAAGGACCCAAAGATGCACTGGGTGCCGGGAGGGAGAGAGCCGTAAGTGGCACAGCAGGCCACACCAGCTCTCATCCTGAGGGGACCCGCTCCTTGTCTTAACAGGGCCCCTGCTCACGGAGCCAGGCATAGAGGCCCTTCAGCCCTAAGGCCGGATGGCTGGGGCTCCAACGAGGCCCTCCGTGGCTCTCTGCGTGCAGCACACCCTCAGGGCACAGACGCTGAGCTGGCCTTGTCCTGCCTGGCCTGGGCTGCCGGTGTCCTTTCACCTCAGGAGGGGAGAGGGGGCCTCCTCAGCAGACTCTGGCCTGGGCCCTGCTCTTCCCAGGGGCATGGGGGGTGGAGTCCGAAAGCCCCAAGACCAGGCTGTCTTCAGAAAGTTCTAGAAAAGATCCCCAAACTGAGCTGTGGGGTGAGGGCAAATCTCTTTCACAAGCACTGAGTTGGGCCCCCATCTGTCCCGCACCCTGCTCACAGGCATGTCCCCAGCCTGGGGGGTACCCAGCCAAGGGCTTCCATTGGGAAATTCCCACAGTCTTAAGCTCAAGGCTGAGTCCCTCCAACTGGGGCACACTGGAAGGTGGAGTGTGGGGACGCTTCCAGAACTGGCCTGCCTGAGGGAGCAAGAGGCCAAGGCTACCTTCACCACAGAGCCCCTCTCATCCAGCCTGTGCTCTTGTCCCCAGCCTGGACTCCTTCTCAGTAACATCCTCTCCCAGGGGCACGTGCAGGTCCCCAGGTTGGCCCACGGGATTCCAGGAGGGCAAGCGGGCCGGGGAATCTTCCTGGGATCTCTGAGGGAGCTTTCTGGTTCGCTAGCTGTCCCCTTCTACTCTCACCAGCCTGGATGCAACCAGCTACCATGGCACAAGGGAGACCAAGTTCCAGAAATCTCTGGCCATTGTTTATCATCTGAGATTCAGGGTCTTTCTGTCAGGAACAAGTTCCTGCAGTCTTCAAAGGCTGAGGATATTCCTGGCTGGACACAGATCCCTGGCTCCCCCCCCCTCCACCAGCCAGCAGGAATAGGACCCCCTGTGTCTCGGCAAGGGGTAGACCCAGCCTGACTCTGTGGGCAGACAGTTGAGGGGGGGCCACGACACCTCTTGGAGAGAGACGGTGGCCAGGCAGTCAAGGAGCTAGCCTGCCACGTGGATCAGCAGAGGCCTTGGCCAGGCCCAAGGAGGTCCCAGGGCCACGATGGCCGCTGTGTCCTGCCTGACCAGCAGCTGCATGTGGTGGCCTGGGGGTCTGGGTGGCACACCTCCCCAGGAATGCCCCCCATGGGAACACGGCACGTTTGTAGGCCTTGTGGGCTGGGACGGGAAGGAGGTGGCAAGCAGGGGCCCCAGGGTGTGGGTGCTACTTTTCCGGTGCACTTGGGCACCCCACGTGGTGGATGACCTTTGCCCTGAGCAGGTCCCTCGGGTGGTTCACCTGACCTGTGGGGTGTGGCAGAGGCAGCTGGGCCCTTCCAACAAGGGTGCATGCAGGACGGCCCAAGACCCCCCGCACCTAGGTTGGGCCTGGGGAAGAGAACAGAAGCAAACGCTGGAAGGTGCAGGCCACGAAGGTCACAGAGAGAGACCTCATTGGGGGCCGGTGAGAAATGTCTGGGTACCCACTCCTACACTCCATAGCTCCCAGGCTGCGGAAACCTCTGGGCTGTGCCCTCCCCTCTCTCCACCCCAGGGCACCCAGCAGGCACTGGCCACCTTGCAGGGAAGTCCACAGCAGATGGGAAGCTCTAGCCAGGCTGCATTCTGGTAACTTCTCCCGTGCTGGGGGACAGTGGCACAGGCCACACTCAGGCAGAAAATCTGGAAGCTGCAGAATGTTTATTGATGCTGCTCTTCTTTCTTAATAACTGGGGATTAAGGTGTTCCCACCCCCACATTCAGCTGTGCATTAAGTGACACTGAGCGATCAATTTACTGTGATGGAAAGACTTGGAGAAACAGTATCTGGGCAGATCCTTAATCATTGACCTTTTCAAGTCATCCCGACAAGAGATAAATCTAAAAAAAGATTTACTTTGCCGTTGACTCATCTTGGCCTAAATACCGTGGGAAATTTCCATGACTGTTCATATCTGACATGCCAAGTGGGGACGGAATGTGCACCGAGGTGGAGACTCAGAAATGAGAAAAAAAGGAAGAGCAAGGCAGGGCTGCGTGCCTCCTGCTGGTTACAGGTGAGCGTGAGTGTGGGTGTGCCTCCTACTGGTTACAGGTGAGCGTGAGTGTGGGTGAGCCTCCTGCTGGTTACAGGTGAGCGTGAGTGTGGGTGCGCCTCCTGCTGGTTACAGGTGAGCGTGAGTGTGGGTGCGCCTCCTGCTGGTTACAGGTGAGGGTGAGTGTGGGTGTGCCTCCAGGTGATGACGGATGAGTGTGGGTGAGCCTCCTGCTGGTTACAGGTGAGGGTGAGGGTGGGTGTGCTTGCTGGTGGTTTTCTCCAAGGACCAGGTTAGGCTGGATGAACTCAGACCCTGGGTGGCTCGGAGGCTGATGAGGCTGCGGAGGCCTGGGAGCGACAAGCTCTGGAAAGCCCCAGATGCAAAGCTCCCCTTTCTTCCAAGCCCTGGAGCTGCCTTTGGTCCCTCACAGAGAGCCAGCCCCTCCCATGTCTGCCTTTGGAAACCTCTTCCAAGGAAAGTTTTCTTTTTGGAATATTACTTCTTTCTTCTTTTCTTTTTTTCACAACCACCCACCTGTGCCGTCTCCCCGTGGTCGGAGGTCAGGGGGTGCTGTGGGTTGAACTGTGTCCCGCAAATGGATATGTTGAAGGACTGACCCCGTCTGTACCTGTGAATATGGCCTTGGGTGGAAATAGGGCTTCTCTTTTGTTATCAGTTAAGTTAAAGGAGGTCGTAGCAGAGTAGGGTGAGAGGTGATCCTAATCCCTTCTGAGCGAGTTTTATAAAGAGAACAGACTGGAAACACAATCACACGGGGAAGACAGATGCCATCTGATGATGAAGGCGGATGCATCTACAAGCACCCTTGAGGTGCCAGGGAAGGACACAGTCAGGGCCAGCCTGGGACACTCCATTGCACATCCAGGGAAACTGAGGCCCAGAGAGGGAGCGTGGCCTGCCCGAGTCACAAGTAGCATGCAGAGCAGGGACTAGCATGCAGGTTTCTGACATACAGATCAGTGATTTATCCACCAGTCCACAATGTCCAAAGGGAAAATGAGACACTTGTTCCAGAGGCCTGGGATAATCAGAATGAAAAAAGAATCAGCCTAGAAGGAACTCAAGCTCAGCCCCAATGGACCTGAGATTGACCCATGACTGACCAGGCTCAGCCCAGGATGGACCCAGGATCAGCCCACAGTGGACCCAGGCTCAGCCCAGGATGGACCCAGAATTGGCCTAGAATGGACCAAGGCTCAGCCCAGGATGGACCCAGATCTGCCCACAGTGGATCTAGACTCAGCCCACAGTGGACCCAGGACCAGCCCACAGTGGACCCAGGATCAGCCCAGGATGGACCAAGGCTCAGCCCAGGATGGACCCAAGATCAGCCCACAGTGGACCCAGGACCAGCCCACAGTGGACCCAGGATCAGCCCAGGATGGACCAAGGCTCAGCCTAGGATGGACCCAAGATCAGCCCACAGTGGACCCAGGATCAGCCCACAGTGAACCCAGGCTCAGCCCAGGATGGACCGAGGCTCAGGCCAGGATGGGCACGGGACCAGCCCACAGTGGACCCAGGATCAGCCCAGGATGGACCCAGGATCAGCCCCCAGTGGACCCAAGATCAGCCCCCAGTGGTGGACCCAGGATCAGCCCACACTGGACCCAGGCTCAGCCCACAGTGGGCTCAGGATCAGCCCAGGATGGACCCAGGATCAGCCCAGGGTGGACACAGGCTCAGTTCACAGTGGACACAGGATCAGCCCTGAAACTTTTAAAAGAGGAAAATGGGTCACAGCAGTGTGTCCCATCTTGGATTCATACATCTGAAAGTTGTTTGATGGCGTAATCATAGATTTTAACATTAAACAGCATTACGTCCTACCTGTCCTAAAATATTTAAAAGACACATTCTCCCAGCATTCCTGAGATCAGTGGAAATAGTCTCAGGAATCAGCAGGTCTGGACTGGGGCTCAGTGGGATGAAGGCTCAAAGAGCCCCACACCATAACCTCACGGGCACGGCCGTTACTGGAGAGACTCTACACACACAGGGGGACATTAGAACTGATGAGTCAGCCTGGCGAGTGAAGCCTGCCTCCTGCTGCCTCCACTGCCCAGCACTGGCCCTGGGCCAGGGGGTGGGTGATGGTCAATGGGACCTGAGGCAGCCCTTGCCCGCACCCCCTTTACTGCACGCCCCCTCCCTTTGTGGTGCCTCTGCTGGGCTCCTCTTACATCTCCCTCTGTGAGTGACCACCCACTTTCCCGCCTGGACGCTGGCCCAGGGAATCTGTACCTGACCACCGCTGCCAGAGCCCAGAGAGAGGTCTCCACGCCCATGGCTGAGGGCAGGACACGGGGACCTGAGACACCCTCATGTCCAGGCCTGGGGTGCAAGGTCTGGTTCTGGGACACTAGGGGCTCCCCTCAGCCAGCATCCCAGCCAGCAACCGGGGAGACCGTGAACATTCTAGAATGTGGCATGGGGTGCCCAGCAGTTTCCAAGCTGACTCACCACCCCAGAGCTGACGGGCCCTTCGGGAGAGGCAGTGGAATCCTGGCAGCAGTGCGTGTGATGAGCCCACCCCGGTGCAGGGGTCACTCACTCCACTCCGATCCGTCCTGCTGCAGGCAGGACAGGATGACGTGAGTCACAGCAGTGTGACCAGTACCCTCTCTCACGCTGTGAGAGGCCCTGTGGGGGCCTGAGTCCTGACTTGGTCCTGGGGATGTGAGTGACAGCCAGTGGGATGTGAAGGCAGCTCCCGCAGGGGAGCTGGGGGCTCTCTCTGTGGGGGCCACCGTCTTGGCGATGGTAGCTGCCCCGTGACCAGGCTGGACTGCCAGCACCCTGAGGATGCTGGGTGGAAAACGGAGCCCCCAGGTCCTGGGCTAACCCAGCTGGGACTGCTGCACTTCATGCTCGGCTGAGCCTAAACCACTGGTCTGCCAGGTCATCTGTCCCCATGGGGGTGGTCACACACAGGCCATTCCCCTGGGCAGGGTCACATGACCCCTGCATCTGGGACACATTCAGCTTCCCTGGGCTGCGGTCCCTAAATCCTCCAAGTCCACCTGAGGAGTCGGCCTGGCTGACAGGACCCCCCTGCAGGGCACCGTGGGAGTCTGGCCCAGCACCCGAGCTTCTCCAGAGGGACAGGGTGGCCGAGGTGCCCTGCCAGCCCTCCCGCCTGCCCCTGCTGGCTCCGATGCTGAGTTCAGCGTCAGCATCTACAAACAGTGGACCCTCCCCCCTCACTGGAGCTTTGGCACTGCTGCTCTCAGGAAGAAGCTCCCAGGCTGTGGCTAAAATTAGGTACAGCTGGACAAGTCTCCCCTTTTACTTTGTTCAAATGCATTTCACCTGGATGAAACGTGACCTTTGGCCCCAGTGGGAGGCATCCATTTTATGTCCAAAACGCAACGTCCTGCTTCTTTTCTGTGAAATATTATTCAGAATCTCTCTAAAGGTTTGAAGTAGGCTGTCCAGGAGCCACAGTGGGCCATGACCCACTTCTTGGTCAGACGGGAGAAACAAAGGCCCCATTGGACATGCCTGCCCTGCCCATGCTCCCCTGCCAGCATTCTGGGTACCTGCTCCAGGGGCTTGAGGTGCTTCTAGGGCCCCTGGAAGGCCTGCCAACACCAGCCCCCACCTCCACTGGAAGGCTGGGTTTTCCCTACCTGCCCCCAGCAGTGTTTCCTGAGGACTCGTGGAGGCTCTGCCCAGAGGTCCCCAGGCTCAGCAGGAGACCGGTGGGCACGCCAACACCAGCTTCACCTGGGGGAACCCGGGGTGGGGGAGGCGCCATGAACAATGAGGCCTAAGGATAGACAGGGTGTTGTTGCTGTTAGGTGCCATCGAGTCAGTTCCGACTCATAGCGACCCTATGTACAACAGAATGAAACACTGCCTGATCCTACACCATCCTCACAATCATTGCTATGGTTGAGCCCATCATTGCAGCCACTGCAACAGTCCATATCATTGAGGGTCTTCCTCTCTTTTGATGACTCTCTACTTGACTAAGCATGGTGTCCTACTCTAGGAACTGGTCTCTCCTGATAACATGTCCAAAGTACGTGAGACAAAGCCTTGCCATCCTCACTTCTAAGGAGCATTCTGGCTGTACTTTTTCCAAAACAGATTTGTTCATTCTTCTGGTAGTCCATGGTATACTCATTATTCTTCACCAACACCATCATTCGAAGGCATCAATTCTTCTTCAGTCTTCCTTGTTCATTGTCCAGCTTTATATCAGACAATATTCCGCTGACTTTCATAAGGTTTTCACTGGCCAGTTTTTTCGGAAGTAGACCACCAGGTCCTTCTTCCTAGTCCAAGTCTGTGTTATGGGTTGATTATGTCCCCCCCAAAATGTGTGTCTACTGCTAGGCCAGGATTCCCAGTATTGTGTGGTTGTCCACCATTTTGTGATCTGATGTGATTAACCTGTGTGTTTTAAATCCCAACCCCTATGATGTTAATGTCGCCTCCTATGCATGCAAAAGCTAGAAAATGAATAGGGAAGACTGAAGAAGAATTGATGCCTTTAAATTATCGTGTTGGCAAAGAACATTGAATATACCATGGACTGCCAGAAGAACAAACAAATTTGACTTGGAAAAAGTACAACCAGAATGCTCCTCAGAAGCAAAGATGGCGAAAGTTTGTCTCAGGTACTTTGGACATGTTATCAGGAGGAATCAGTCCCTGGAGAAGGACATCATGCTTGGTAAGGTAGAGGGTCAGCAAAAAAGAGGAAAACCCTCAATGAGATGGATTGACACAGTGGCTGCAACAACGGCTCAAACATAGCAATGATTGTGAGGATGGTGCGGGACTGGGCAGTGTTCCGTTCTGTTGTCCACGGGGTCGCTGTGAGTTGGAGCTGACTCGATGGCACCTAGCAACAACAACGTGGTGATAATGAGGCAGGATTAGAGGCACTTCTGTTAATGAGGCAGGACTCAATCTACAGGATTAGGTTGTATCTTGAGTCAATCTCTTTTGAGATATAAAAGAGAGACTTGAGCAGAGAAAGGGACCTCACACCACCAGGAAAGAAGCGCCAGGAGTGAAGCATGTCATTTGGACCTGGGGTCCTTGCTCTGAGAAACTCTTAGACCTGCGGAAGATTGATGACAAAGACCTTCCTCCAGAGCCGACAAAGAGAGAAAGCCTTCCCCTGGAGGTGGGGCCCTGAATTCAGACTTCCAGATTCCTCAACTTCAAGAGAATAAATTTCCGTTTGTTAAAGCCATCCACTTGAGGTATTTCTATTATAGCAGCACTAAGTAACTAAGACAGTCTGGAAGCTCCGCTGAGACCAGTCCACCTTGAGTGTCCCTTCTGGTATTTGAAATACTGGTGGCATAGCTTCCAGCATCACAGCAACACGCAAGCCACCACAGTACAACAAACTGACAGAGGAGTGGTGGGTGGGCAGGATATAGGGGAGATTGGCCTGTAAGCACGATATGTACTGGCTTACAGTAAGCCAGGTATGCACAGGCTTCATTGTGTTTACTTACTAATCTGTAGTGCACAATTTCACCTGGTTCAATTAATGTCACCACATTAAAACTGGGTAAAATTATGCACTAGAGATTAGTAAGAAAGCACAAGTAAGCCTATGCATACCTTGCTTATTGGGTAATCCACTCCTGTTCCCAGTGTATAGGAAAGGGTTCTGATTCTAGAGTCTTCCAGCCCTTACCTGCAGACAAGCAGCTCTTCCATACTTATGGATCCAGAACTCCCCAGTGTGTCTGCTGGTGAAATACAGATGTTCCCATGGGGGCGGGAGGGCCTGATGAAGGTGCTACAGAGGGCTGAGTAGGGCACGGGGGGCACCCAGGAGTGCTAGAATTGGGGGAGGCCGTCACCTGCCCAGAACTGAAAGGTGGAGTGGGCAGTGGCTCTGAGAATGAAGCGACAGCCGTGAGGAGGGGCTTCCTGGGGACCAGGGCCTCTGTGACAGGAGCAGGCATAGCCGACCTTAAGTGGCAGGGAGGGTGCTAGGAGTGTGTCCTCCAGCTTCACTCTCCTCCTGGGACTCCTGTCGGCCAGACACAGCCAGCAACCAGAGGGCAGGAGCCCGCTGACCACCATGCAGGCTGGCCTCCGGGGTCTAGAGCAGTGGCAAGTGGACAGGGTGAAAGAGAATATCCCACTCAGGGAGGGAACCATGGGGGTGTGGTCCTCTAATCCCTAACCGAGAAGGGGAACTGTATGAAATCTATCATCCTGAAGACCAGGTAACCCTGGGTCAGGAGGTCAGGAGGTGGGCTCTTCTCACCCAGGTGTGGATGCATTGCCAGGCAGGAGTGAGGATAGACTCCTACAGCCCTACAACAAGACTCCCCAGGGGTGCATCCGTGGGGTGGAGCCTGAGGAGGGGTGACCAGCACCAAGGAAAGAGGGAGCTCACTGGCTGAAGGACCCACACTCACCAACCAGCATATCAGTGGTCTGCATGGATGGCCCTTCCTTGTGGAACGAGAGACCTATGAGGTTAGGAAAAAAAAGTATAAAACAAGGAAGAAGGAAAGTGATTCTGATGATGCAGAGAATAAACACTTCTGGAGAAGACCTTTCGGAGAGGGGAGGATGTGCATTGACATTTACAGTAAGATGTGGGAGACATGTTCTCCGTGCCTTCCACGCAGGCGAGCTGAGATGGAAGGACAGGGGACATGACAGAGGGTGTGGATGAGACATGGAATTACTGCAGAGAAATGAAAGTGCCACAGAATTAAAATCCACAGAAAGAATGTGCAGGCTTTAGAACTGTGGTTCAAGGCTGATTTGAGTCAGGTGTCGGGGGGTGGTTGAGGCAAGAGCTATGCATTTCCCAAAGGTGGGGCAGGAACCACAGAACCAGAGCAATAACCAGCAGCATAATTAATAAGGATGTTTTGAGGGTAAAAAGAAGGGGGAGGGCCTAAATATGCATTAAAAAAGAGAAACAAAAATTTCAAAGAGCAAAGATAATGATAAACATGCAAGTATCCAAGTAAATAAAATAGATTATTTACAATGAAACCGAAACCAGGCCGGCCTCAGACTTGCTGCAGAAACGACACCCTTCTATTGTATTCACTCAAAAAGACAGTGGACAGTCTAGCTGGGTATAAGATTCTTAACACACATTTTTGTCTCAAAATTCTGTAAATATTGCTCCATTGTGCCTTATCATTTAGTAATATATTTTTAAAATATTATTGATGATGAGAGTAATTCTAATAATAGTGTGAACATAATACTACCCAGGTATTCTTCAAAAGTTACTTGAAGACACGTTTTGGCCAACTGAAACCACCAAACCAAACCCAGTGCTGTTGAGTTGATTCCGACACATGGAGACCCTATGGACAGAGTAGAACTGCCCCACAGGGTTTCCAAGGCTTTAAATCTTTATGAAAGCAGACTGCCACATCCTTCTCCCATGGAGCAGCTGGTGAGTTCAAACCACCAACTTTTTGGTTAGCAGCTGAGCCATTTAACCACTGCACCACCAAGGCTCCTCTTGTCAACTGAAAGAAGAATAAAAATTGACCACGCAAGTGCCCCCAGATCAGGGGTCTGTGGGATTCAGGCATTTCTTAGTCATCTATTGCTGCTGTAACAGATATACTGCAAGTGGATGGCTTTAACAAAGAGAATTTATTCTCTCACAGTCTAGGAGGCTAGAAGTTTGCATTCAGGGTGCCAGCTCCAGGGAAAGGCTTTCTGTCTCTCTGTTGGCTCTGGGAAAACTCCTTGTCATTAACCTTCTTCCCTTAGTCTAGAAGCTTCTCATCACAAAGACCCCCAGGCCCAAAGGACACACACTCTTGGCTCTTCCTGCTTGGTGGTAATGAGGTCCCCCTGTCTCTCTGCTCGCTTCTCTCTTTTATATCTCAGAAGAGATTGACTGAAGATACAATCTAATCTTGTAGATTGTGTCCTGCCTCATTAACATAACTGCCTCTAATCCTGCCTCATTAACATCAAGTTGTTGATGTTAAGTGCCATCAGGTCGATTTCGACTTACAGTGACACTATTGGACTGAGTAGAACTGCCGCATAGGGTTTCTAAGGAGCGGCTGGTGGATTTGAACTGCCGACCTTTTGGTTAGCAGCCGAGCTCTTAACCACTATGCCATCAGGGGTCCATTAACATCATAGAGGTAGGATTTACAACACATAGGACAGTCACATCAGATCACAAAATGGTGGACAATCACACTACATTGGGAATCATAGCCTAGCCAAGTTGACACACATTTTGGGGGACAGGATTCAATCCATAACAAGGCAGATCCCATAGCCCTGCTGCACCTTGCTCAGTGGGGCCCCTCTGCCCTTCCTCAACCTCGAGAGGTTCGTTTCTTTGGCCACGTCCTCCCCCACATTCAGATGCACCTCATGCCTCTGGGATGACTACGTACTCAGTGCCAGGAGGTCATCAGGCCCAGCAGTGGCAGAACTTCCCGAGTAGTTGGAACACTGTGGCAGAGTCACCGAACAAGAAGCCATTTTTCCTCCTAAAAGCACAGTTGCATAAAGAACAAAAGTGTCTACTCTCCTTGCCAAAGATTTCTAATAATGATTTTCCGCAACATGAAAATTCATATTGAATGGCTTAAGCCATTTATTTATTTTATTTATAAAGAATAATAAGACTCAAGGGTCAGGCTACCTGACACCCAGATCCTCACAATTTCCTCCTCCACCCTGACGAAGGGTCTTTTTATGCAGATCTGACTTTATAACTGGCACCTAGGGATGACCTCAGGCTGTGAGCAAGAAGACCCCAGGAAACATGGGGGTGGTGGGGGCAGCTGAGTGGGGGTCGATAGAACTCTGCAACTTTTGTTTCTTTCTTTGTACTTGTCTTGGGTATGCAAGTTTCCATAACCTTCACAGTCAGAAAAGGAAATTTGAATTAGTAAATTCGATGCTGTCTGCATCCTGTGATGACCTCTGAATAAACACTCACACAGGTCTAAAATACTGCAGGGAAGTGTTTCAAAGTGTCTGCAAGGTAATGCTTCAAAGTGTCCACAGGATAATGGGACTGTGGGAGAGTTTTCTTCCTTCTAGTTTATTTATTTTCCACATATTCTATAAGAAGCTGGTATTATTTAAAAATGGAAGTTATTTGCATTTAAAACTTAAGAACAAGTAGAGCAGGATGAGTGTCTTAGTTACCTAGCGCTGCTATAACAGAAACACCACAAGTGGGTGGCTCTAACAAAGAGAAATTTATTCTCTCACAGTTTAGGAGGCTAGAAGTCCAAATTCAGGGCGCCAGCTCTAGGAGAAGGCTTTCTCTCTCTGTTGGCTCTAGGAGAAGGTGCTTGTCATCAATCCTCCCTGGTCTAGGAGCTTCTCAGCGCAGGGACCCCAGGTCCAAAGGATGAGCTATTCTCCTGGCTCTTGTTTCTCGGTGATACAAGGTCCTCATGTCTCTCTGCTTGCTTCTGTCTTTTTTATCTCAAAAAAGATTGACTTGATACAATCTAAGGTTGTAGATTGAGTCCTGGCTCGTTAACATAACTGCCTCTAATTCCACTTCATTAACTTCATACAGGTAGGATTTACAACACATAGGACAATCACATCAGATGACAAAATGGTGGACAATCACACTACATTGGGAATCATTGCCTAGCCAAGTTGACACACATTTTGGGGGACACGATTCAATCCATGACAATGAGAGAAAGGCCACATTTAAGGAAGCCAACTTGCATCTGTCATCAGGCAGTGTTGTGGGGAAATGGCCTCGGTGCAGCCTGCCTGCGTGTTTGGAGCAGGCATTCATCAGAGGCCAGACAGCTCAGCTCTACGAACAGAGCCTGACCACGCTGCCACTCTCCAGAGCCACGTGAGGCAGGTTGGCTGAAATGAGGGCACCGCTGTAAATGGAACTGGAGGTGAGAACCTGCAAGGGCAAAGTCCTGCACGCTCAACAGACCCATCGGGGCAAACGTGGCTCACACTCCAGCTGCCGTGAAGTCAGCACCTGATGCCAAGAGCATTCCAGCAAGAACGCAACGAGATGTCACGGAGGAGCGTGGCTCTGTGCCAGGCCCTGCTCTGGGGGTGAGTCGCCACCCACCGGGCAGGAGGCCTGCCAGGCAGGGGACAGCCGTGGTCAGAGTTGGAGTGGGGAGAGGTGGGGGAGGGGCATCCATGGGAGGGGAGTAGCTCAGTGCGTGGATGAGTGCCCCATGGTGCAGGATGGGGGCTCCGCAGTGAACAGGGCGACGAGGCTCACGGGGAGGGTGGACGCAGGTCAGTCCAACGAAGGGTGCTTAGGAGCATGGCCGTGGGAGGGGCCCGTGCTGGCTGTGGGGGCCGGGAAGTCTTGAGGGGACACCCCCCAGGTGGACATTTGCAGATGAGAAGGCTAGGCCCAACAGGAAGTGAGGGCGGTGTCCCGTGCACAGAGGGCCCTTGGCCCACAAGGACATTCAGTTTGTCCGTGTGGCCGAAACAATAGGTGGGGTGGGGCCTGGTCATATCATGCAGGCTCATCAGCAAGGTGGGAGGGTGGGGCCTGGTCATATCATGCAGGCTTGTCAGCAAGATGGGAGGGCCAGGAGAAGGTGGGTGCCAGGATCCGTGGATGGGGGTAGGTGGGCAGGCTGGTCCTGGAAGAAGGGCCAGGTCAAGGCCACCCTCCCACATTGAAGAGTCCCACCAGGTGCCACCTGCAGCCTCTATGGCCACTCAGGCCTGGACACACTCACGCCGGCCATGGGCTGGCAGCATCGTGGGCCTGGAGTCTCACTATGGGGACCCTCCCGGCCTGGGATGCAGAGCAAGGTATGCCCTTTGTGGAGGAGGACAGGGGTTTGGCCAGTGTCCCCAGGCCCTGAGGGAGAGAAGCGGGGGGCAGGCCTCCCTCGCTGACCTGTGGAGGGGGAAGCAGTGCCAGGCACATTCTGCCTGCCCCAGCGTTCCTAGAAGGCCAGGCTGCATGTCCACCCCTTGGGTCCCCAGCTCCCCACGCGGCCCCGCCAAAGCAGGGACTCCAGAAACAGCACAGGAATAGACTCTGTCTGCCTAGTGGCAGGGGTGTGGGTGCTGTCATTGTTAGGTGCTGTCAAGTTGGTTCCAACTCATAGCTACCCCATGTTCATTCAACAGAATGAAACACAGCCTGGTTCTGCACCATCCTCACAATTGTTGTTATGCTTGAGCCCGTTGTTGCAGCCACTGTGTTGATCCATCTTGTTGAGGGTCTTTCTCTTTTTCGATGACACTCTGCTTTACCAAGCATGATGTCCTTCTCCAGGGACTGGTCCCTCCTGCTAACATGTCCAAAGTATGTGAGATGAAGTCTCACCATCCTCTCTTCAAAGGTGCATTCTGGCTGTACTTCTTCCAAGACAGATCTGTTTGTTCTTCTGGCAGTCCATGGTATATTCAATATTCTTCGCCAACACCACAATTCAAGATGATGTATTTACCCATTTCTTGATCACATTACCCTTCCTTCCCGGCTGACAGCCAGTTCAGGAGCCCTGGGTTCTCTTGGGAAAGAGAAGGCTGGCCTAAGCATCTCCCTGAGTCTGGCCAAGGGGAACCCTGCCAGGGTGGACCCAGAAGAGTTCGGGTGATCCCCCAGGGCAGTGGTCGCTCCCCTTTGCAGTGTCAGGGAGCCGTGCTCTCACGGGGTGGGGCTCGCCATGATCGAGTCTCTCCTAGAGTTGGGGGGCAACGGGCACTGCCCCCGACCTGGGGCATCTGTGCTTTCAGGGTCCAGGGCAACAGTGCCTGTGGGCATTGAAGTGGGTGGTCCCAGAGCTTTGACCAGAGGTGAGAGGTGGGAAGAGATGGGTGGGGGCTGCTTGGCTGGCTTGGGCGTGGATGGCCAAGACAATGGGCCACCAGTCTGGGTGCAGGACATGCGGCTGGGCCAGACTGCAGGCCAAGCAAAGTAGGCCTTGCTTCACGTCCAGCTTCTCCCCATGTCTGAGGCCCCGAGGCATATGCCAGGGCTGTTGTCTTAGTCATCTGGTGCTGTTATAACAGAAATACCACAAGTGGGTGGCTTTAACAAAGAAATTTATTCTCTCACAGTCTAGGAGGCTAGAAGTCCAAATTCAGGGCACCAGCTCCAGGAGAAAGCTCTCTCTTTCTGTTGGCTCTGGAGGAAGGTCCTTGTCATCAATCTTCCTCTGGTCTAGGAGCTGAGAGCCCAAGAGAGCCCCCAGGGTCTCCGTGTCCGCAGAACCCGCCATCACTATGATGGCTGAGAGTGCTGGCTTTCCCATGTCTATCACCCCTTCTGCCCTCAGCTGGCATTATCTCCCCCCACCATCTCTATCTTATAATTTCTATTGTGAGTGTGGCTGTAGGGCTTCTTCTCACATTAAGTGCACTCTAACACACTCTCATCCACTCATTCAGATGCTCAGCTTGCCCTCCACGTGGGCTTTGTGGTTTCTTCATGCTGGAGGTGGCACATCTAAAGGCTAAAACAAGAAATACTAGCTCATGTTGACGAAGAAGCAGGTCAAGGATGCCCACGGCAGTGTTGCCAGCAACGCTATAAAATCGGAGACAACGTAATTATCCGTTCATTAGGGAAGTGGTTGATTAAATTGAGGCTGGAATATCCATTTTCTATTTTTTAATGAAATCCAAATGCATATGGCAGAGCTATGAGTACAGACGTAGAAACTTCTTCAGGACACTTCATGTGAAAGAGCTGCAGAATGGTAGCTGCAGCGTGACCTCGTTCGTATAAAGAATAATAGACAGTGGTTTGTTTCTTTGTGTGTACCTGTGGGCGCAGAGAACGTTGGCAAGAACCAAGCTCAGAACCCTGACATCTGGCCTTTCTGTGTCAGCGGGATCCTTTACAGGACAGGGGAAGAGATCCTGACCATTTCTTGAACACGTAACCCTTCCTTCCTGGGTAGCAGCCAGGTTCAGGAGCCCTCACTGCTCCTCAAGAAGAGGAAGCAGGGCTGAGCGTCTCCCTGCGTCCATTTCTATTACTCCTACTCTTGTTAGCTGGCTTTATCTGCAGGTGTGGGGTCTGCAGGTGGGCAGGTGTGGGGGCTGCAGGTGTGGGGGCTGCAGGTGTGAGGTCTGAGGTGTGTGGGGTCTGCAGGTGTGGGGTCTGCAGGTGTGTGGGGTCTGCAGGTGTGGGGTCTGCAGGTGTGAGGTCTGCAGGTGTGTGGGGTCTGCAGGTGTGGGGTCTGCAGGTGTGTGGGGTCTGCAGGTGTGGGGTCTGCAGGTGTGAGGTCTGCAGGTGTGTGGAGTCTTCAGGTGTGGGGTCTGCAGGTGTGGGGTCTGCAGGTGTGAGGTCTGCAGGTATGGAGTCTTCAGGTGTGGAGTCTGCAGGTGTGGGGTCTGCAGGTGTGTGGGGTCTGCAGGTGTGTGGGGTCTGCGGGTATGGGGTCTGCAGGTATGGTGTCTGCAGGTGTGGGGTCTGCAGGTGTGCAGATCTGCAGATTTGGGGTCTGCAGGTATGGTGCCTGCAGGTGTGGGGTCTGCAGGTGTGTAGGTCTGCAGAGGGCGGGACAGTTAGGAGACTCCAACAACCTAGAGAGAAACTGGTGTCCAAATTTGCCCCTCAGCTGCCTGTGGCCTTTGTTCCAACTTGGGGGCTGGGGTCCAGGTGGGGGTGGTGCAGCAAGGAGGCCCCTGTTCCAAGCCTCCTTTGTCCCCAAGCGCTGAGCACAGGGGTCCGGCCAGAGGGCTGGCTGACCCCTAGCTAGGCAGACCCTTAGGGGGCTGAGAAGTGTGTAAGGGGCTCCTAAGTGCCACTGCCTCCTCACCTGGTGGTCCAGAGAACCCAGCGTCCCCGGCCTGCTCCTTGAACCCTTCCTAGCCTCCGCCCTGGGAACCGCCGTGGCAGTGTGCAGGGTGGGTGGTGGGGACCTGAGCACCACCCATTGCAGAGCTGGGCACAGCCCTCATGCTGGCTTCAGCACCTCACCCACCCGCCAGTCCTTGGGGGACAGGAAGGACCCAGATAGCAACCTCACCACCCTGTCCCTGCACGGACGATTAGGGCCCAGCGGCGGCTGTAATGACGGGCCAGGAGCCCTGGCTTTCAGCACAGATCGCAGGCAGGTGGCTAATGGACGGACGCAAAGGTTGCAGCTGATTAATTCTTCTCACCAAAATGCCACCGGGCTTCAGACACGTACGGGCCTCTCTCCACAGCTGCAAATGGCTTATTGATCTGGCTGGAGGCCGGCAGTGTTCTAAAGGGCCGTGCAGACGCTGCATCTGGGTGTCCTTGCTACTGGGCAGTCCCCACACCTGGCCCATGGCCATTCTGGCACTTGGGTCCCCAGGATGTGGCCAGTGGGGACAGGCATGGAGAGGGGAGTACTTTGCATCGGGCCTCGAGTGTGGATGGAAGCCATGTGGCAGCAAAGGTGGCATTCACCCAGGGCTTCCAGCCTCTCTCTCTGGGAGCAGGGGCGGATTACCCAATAAGTAAGGCACACTTGGGCTCACTTGTGCTCACTTACTAATCCGTAGTGCACAATTTCACCTGTTGTGAAGTTGTGTGCTGCGGAATAGTCAGTAAAAACAAGTAAGCCCGTGTGTAGCTTGCTTACTGGTTACTCCACCCTGTCTGGGAGGAGAGAACCACACCGTGCCATCCAGTGTGGCTCGGCTCTCCTCTGGGCCTGAAGTCAGTGGCTGGCAGCGTCAACAGGAGGCAACAGCCATGTGCATCGACCGCATTCAGCTCCCACTGGAAACACGAACCAGCCATGAGGGCACCCAGAGGCTCCATTCACAAGATGACAGAACCCCCCTGGTCTGGGTGGACCTCTGGACACTTCGGGATGAACAAACAGAAAATACGTGGGTGCACACACCCACACCCACACCCACGCACACATGCACGCACACACAGATGCATGTACACACATGGATACACACTGCACCTATGTGCATATGCATTCACACACACCCCACTATCCGATGTATATGCACACACACAGATGTGTGGATGCACACCCACACATGCAAGCATGTACAGATGAAGTCTGGCAAAGGGAGGAGCTCGCAGGAGCTGGTGAGGGGAGGGAGGTCAGCCTTCCTCTTTCTTCCACTCCCTCCCGCCTGGTGGCTTTAGGTGGGCTGTGTCTCTAATCCAAGACCACAGCCCCTCTGAGGGTGTTCTGCAAACAGCTTACCTCCTGGGGTTCCTCTAACCCCACTCCCTCCCCTTGTTCCTTCAGGCCTGGGATGGTCACAGCTCCACACCACTGTTAGCCCCATAGTCCTCTTGGGCATGCGTCGGCCCTGCCACACCTGGGCATAGCCCCTCTGTTAAACTCGACTCGAGCGCCAAACTCTAGAGCTCTGGCTGTTTAGGATGGAATAGTCAACAGGTGTTGTTGGAGAAAAAATAAAGTCATATCCCTAGTTAAGGATTCATATAAATGAATTTCAGATGGGTTAGGGAATAAAATGAAAAGGAAAATCATGCTAGAATTTTTAAAAGTATGCGTATGTAAATATTGTACCAATTTTTAATTTGGTAAGACCTTTCTAAGCTTAAACCCAAAGAATGCTCAAAGGAAAATACAGATTAGTCTGAATGCATAAAAATTCAGAATTTGTGTATATAAAAATACCTTAATTAAAAGGCAAGTGACAAACAGGCAAAAAAATATTTCTAACAGACGAACCAATACAAAAACTAATAAAAAAAAAATGCCTCAGTGAAATATGGGGAAGTCCAGGATGAAACCATTTAAATAACATAAATCAAATGTCTAATGTAAAACTGTTAACTTCTCCAGTAATCTGAGAAATTAAATTAACACTAGATACAATATGTCACTTACTAAACTGCCAGCATGTTTAAAAGCTGCAATACTGGTGGTGGAATTGGGTAGCTGCCGGAAGGAGGACAAATGGCGCTAAGCTTCCGGGAAGGGAAGCTTTCTCTAGACCTTCTGGGAAACTTCATGCCTTGGGCCAGTAATTCCATGTCCAGTTTGTCCTAAGGCCGTGGTTCCAAACTCTGAACTCACAGGGGCTCTGTGAGATAGCTTACTTTTTGAGAAAAACACAGACGCATCTGCTGGGTGCCACATGAACTACACACTAGCTCCAGGTAGCTCCCAGGTCAAAGTTAGATTTTGTGTGTGTCTTGCCTCCAGAAGCTGGGATTCCACTGGTCGCTGGGATCAAAAGCAAGGAAAGGGACAGGAAGCAGTACAGAGCAGGAAATGAGGGTGGCTTGCCCAGTCTGATCCCAAAAGGTTTGGGAAGTTGAGCAGCTCCAAGGGCGCATATAGCCTCACAGACGTGGTGATTTAAGAATGAATGAATGAATAAGCATGATAGTTGTTCAGTTTACGTGCATTATTTCTTCAAATGGCCACTGAATTGCTATGACATAGATACTCTAAGTCATCTGGACCTACCTGCTTAACAACTTAATACTTGCAGGAAGTCATCTGATGGCCTTGGCCCTATTCCAGGGGGACGCCCTTGACCTTGATGTAAATGGAATCATACAACACATTTTTATTCTGTCAGGGAAATTCACCCAAGTAGTAATTGTTTTTGGTTTTGTTTTTTATTGCTGTGTGGTATTCCTTGTGTGAACACACCACAATCATTGCCCCAGTGGTGCAACGATTAAGCGTTCAGCTGCTAACTAAAAGTTTACTGGTTGAAACCCACCCAGCAGCTCTTCAGGAGAAATAACTGGTGATCTGCTCCCATAAAGACTGTTGTTGTTAGGTGCCATTGAGTCAGTTCTGTATCATAGCAACCCTATGTGCAACAGAATGAAATAGTACCCTGTCCTGCCCCATCCTCACAATTGTTGCTATGCTTGAGCCCACTGTTGCAGCCACTGTGTCAATCCATCTCATTGAGGGTCTTCCTCTTTTTCACTGACCCTCTACTTTGCCAAGCATGATGTCCTTCTCCAGGGACTGGTCCCTCCTGATAACATGTCCAAAGTATGTGAGACGTAGTCTCGCCACCCTCGCTTCAGTTAGAAGCCGAGGACATTAACTCTTTGCACTACCCAGGGATTCCTAATAAGCAGATTGCTTAGTAATCTCTTTGTCTTAGGGCTGCCATGAAGAAATCCCTGAGTCACTAAGGGCCCGTGTACCAAGAAAACTTAGAAACCTCTGTTTTAGGGGCTTAATTAGATATGTGCACCAAGAATTAAACATAACCCCAAAACACCATTGGCATCAGGTTGTGACCCCATAGAACAGAGCAGAATGGCCCCATAGGGTTCTCAAGGCTGTAAATCTTTATGGAAGCAGACTGTCACATCTTTCTCCAGCAGAGCGGCTATAGGTTTGAACCGAAGACTTTCCGGTTAGCAGCCAAGCACTTAAGCACTGCGCCAACAGGGCTCCTCCAGAATTAAACACAGGAAATTTTACCAAGTGCTTTTAACAGAAAAAATTGGGAAGCATCCAAAATTCAGCAACCAGGTAGTGGTTCCCGATAGACTTTTGTGCTTATATCAAGCACTAGTTTGATTGAGAGATGATGGGATGGAACAATATTAAGGGATAATGAGAGATGCTATATTGGTGCAATGACTCCAATTTTGTGACAAAAAGTCACACAAACACACCTTTATGATGTGGATAACCTTTGTGTCCCCAAGTTCTTCATCCTTCTGGGCCCGCCCTTTACAAGAACGTTCAGATCTGAGACCCCGATGCCGATCCGGGCATGATTCTAGAAACCTGGTCCCCTCTGAGTCTGGCTGGGGACTTCGGCCCACCCCCTGGCAGCTCTGGGCAGGGCACCTGCCCTGGTTCTTTCTGGGGTTCTCTCAGGGTGCTCCTCACCCCAAATGCACCCCCTAGCAGCCTCAGCCCAAGGCTGACCTGCTGGTGGTAACGGAGGTTCACTCAGAGCTTCCCGACTAAGATGGGCTAGGAAGAAAGGCCTGGAGATCTACTTCTGAAAATCAGCCGATGAAAACCCTACGGATCACAGAATATTGTCCGAGACTTGCACTCGCTTTGGACACGTCATCAGAAGGGACCGATTACTGGAGAAGGACGTCACAGGTTGGTAAAGTAGAGAGTCAGCGAAAACAAGGGAGACGCTCAGTGAGATGGACAGACACACACAAAGCCACAGCCAACGTATGTGAAGACGGTGCAGGTCTGGGCAGCGTTTCATCTGTTGGACATGAGTCGTTGTGGACTGGAGGGCAACAACGCCTCGGACTCGGTGGCAGGGGGCGAAGGGAAAGAACTGGAATACCTGGAGCACAGAGCAGGAGCCTGGATGTTGGGGTCCCAAGGCCAGGCCTCCTGGATGGGCTCCCTCCCTACCCCCCTGGGCCCCTCAGAGCCCAACCCTCACAGTTTCCCTCCCCGCAGCGGGCGCCACTCCCTTGACTGTGGGGCACTGAGACTCTGCCTTGAGCCCTTCTGCACTTTTCACATCTCGCCTGGGGTTTTCCTCTCAGAAATGACAGGTCCATTAACATATTTTCCTAAACAAACAAGCAGTTTCCCCTGGAGATGAACTCAGTAACCCTGTCAGAGCAGAAGCTGAAAGTTAAAGGACAAAAGCAGCTTGCCCCTGCTGCAGAAGGCCTTGACCTTGGCCTGTCCCTTTGGCTGGTGCTCACCCCAAAGACCTGCTCATCCCTGTCCCACAGCCCCCAGACTCCCTGCCCAGCTTGACCTCCAGGCCCTGCAGGGACCCCCCTACCCCATGCTTGCCTGGACTCACTGCCCCATGCTCCACCCACCAGCTACTCTGCCCTTCCTCTGTTCCCACCTCCTCCAAGCACTCCTGCCCCAGGGCCTTTGCACTTGCTGTGCCTTCTGCTGGAAACAGTCTTCCATCCTCACACTGCCGCCCACCTCCTTTGTACCCAGTCCAGTTGCTGTAGAGTTGATCCTGACTCATGGTGCCCCACCATGGGCGTTGGAGTACGACTGTGCTCCATAGGGTTGTCATTGGCTGATTTTTTGGAAGTAGACCACCAGGCCTTTTTTCGGAGGTGCCTCTGGGTGGACTTGAACCTCCGACCTTTTGGTTAGCAGCTGACATCTTCACTGTTTGCACCACCCAGGGACTCCTCAAATTTTCTACAAACCTGACAAATGGGTTTCATCGTTAAATACAGCAGGACATAGCATTTTAAAGAACACCCAAAGCAGCCCTGCACCCCAAGTTTCCACTGTAGCAGAGGCAGGGCCAGCGCAGCTGAGGAGTGAGGCGGGGCTCCCAGTGGGAGCTCGCAGGCAGGGAGTGGGGCTGGCCCTGGGCTCAGACCACAGAGCATGACCTGGCTGGGCTCCTCCTGGCCAAGGAGCCGTGAACACCTCCTGCCGGAAGGACACCATCCGGTTGCCCGGGCAAGGGGCCAGTTCAGTCCTGGCTGCTCAGAGCTCCGGGCTGAGATGTGCCTTGTGATGGCCCCATCCGCCCCTAGACACACCCCAGCAGTGCTCAGGAAGGGGAGGCGGTGCGAGCAGGGGCAGCGGAACCATGGCAGGGACTGTGTCCAGCCAGGGTGGAGCTGGTGCCGCTGCTGTGGCCCCCAGGCCACGATGTCCGCACTTGTACTTCTTAGGGGCCCCTACATCCCTGCCCCCTCCCTTCCTCTCTCCACCTCTCCTGTCTTCCCCCCTCCCTCGTTTCCTTCCTTTTCTTCCCTCCTTCTCTCCCTTCATTTTAACTCTCTTCCTCCCCCTGCCTTCCTTTCCTTTCAGGCATCTAAGGAGTGTGACTTTGTTTCAAGTGTTGGGTACAGAGAAACCCGCGCGTCTTCATCCGTCTGAATAGAGCCGAACCTGGGACCTCGGCCCCCTTGCCAGGCTGACCAGCTCTCCAGCATCGGCCCAGCGAGGGTCCAGGCCCCTGACTTCCTAGGTGGTACCCCTCTTCTCAGCCCCCCCAGCTACCCCTGTGCCACCCCCACTGGGGACCCAGGCACCTCCCACGGAGCTGTCACCCACTTACCTGTCTCTGGGAATCCAGCCTCTGGCTTGGGCCTCCCCCTCAGCCCCAAGCCCACCTTCCTAACTGCCAGCTCTCACAGATGATCCACGGGGGAGGGGGGGAGCAGCTGCACAGGTGTGGTGCCGCCCTGAACGTAACCAGCCAGGGAGGCTGTTAGCCCTCCATGCAATACCTGAGGACCCCAGACCTGCCAGGGGACACAGCTGCTGACCCTGAGGCCGCTGCCTTGCCACTCCACTGCCTTCCTATCCAGGATGCTGCTTGGGGTGCAGCCCACCTCCTGGAAACTTCCACCTTCCTGGAGTCTTCCCCACCCTCCCAGGGCCGTCTTCCCCACCCAGGACCTCCCCTCCCAGGACCCCTCCCCTCCCAGGACCCCTCCCCTTCCAGGACCCCTCCCCCCCCAGGGCCGTCCTCCCCCTCAGGGCCATCCTCCCCCCCCCCAGGGCCGCCCTCCCCCCCCAGGGCCGTCCTCCCCCCCAGGGACGTCCTCCCGCCCCAGGTATTGAGGTGTTGCATAAGGCGTCCTCTTCCCTCCGCAGTGGCTCTCTGGGCTCCGACTTAATTGAGAGTGTATTTCCAGACACAGAATCTGGGGCACTGTGATGAACGCTGGTCTGGGGGACCCGGGCTACGGGAGGGCCTAGGCCTGGCCTCTCCTGGCATCCCAGCACCGCCTGCCAACACCCAGCCCCGTGTGGATGTGGGTGGCGAGGTCAGCGTTGGTGGGTGCTGTCTTCATGGAGGGGGCCTGCGGCTGGCCCAGCCCCACTCACACCCTCCTCCCACCTCTGCTGCAAAGCAGCCCCGAGGACCCAGACCCCAGGCTGCATCCCTGTAGGCCGCTCCTCCCTCAGTCAACCCGAGTCCCGGCAGCTCACCACCCCGTTGCAGGTGGTACACCACCATGTTCTGGATTGTTGGGTCCCTAGGCAAAAGCTGGGTGCTGGGAGGCCTCCCTTCCGAGTTGTCACTGAGGTGTCACCCACTGTGTCCCAGAGGCCGCTCAGGCAACACCAGAGCCCCTAGCTCAGCCCTGCCCCCTCTAGACAGGACACGGAGCGCTGAGCCTACCGCCCACCCCAGGACCGCCTCGGCAAGTTCAAGCGTGGCTTCTGCCTCCCCGCTCACCTGTGGGGTCCCGTTCTGAGAGCCCTTGGCTTTCCCTAGCACAGAGTGGACATGGGCCTGGGCCTGCACGCAGGCCTGCATCCTGGCCACAGGCCTGGCTACTCACGAAAGAGTTCCCTGGGAGCCTGGATCTGGAGCCCTAGGGACAGGGGTGGGTCTTTCTGAGGCATCTTTACTGCCCTGGGGGAAACCCCGCCCTAGAGGAAGGCAGCAGGAGCCCCCCCCCATCCCCTGGCTGGGAGCTGCCCAGGGGCCCCAGGCATGAGCCCACCAATCCAGCAGGACTTTCTTCCCCTGGGTGGCAGGATGTAGGGTGTGAGGAGCCCCAAGGGAGCAGGTGGGTCAGCTGCCTGGGGTGGGGGAGGGGGGCTGGGTATGTCCCTGGGCATCAGCAGGGCAGGGCTTTTTGGAAAGGATTTGATGTTTGTTATTTCAAAGAAGTACCCAAGAACGCTCGGGTATTGCCCATGAGAATGTGAAATGGTGCAGTTGCTGTGGAAAACAGTTCGGTGGTTCCTCAGAAAGTTATACATAGAACTACCATAAACCTAAAAAAACCAAACCCGTTGCCGTCAAGTCAACTCCGACTCATAGCGCCCCTACAGGACACAGTAGAACTGCTCCACAGGGTTTCTAAGGAGCAGCTGGTGGATGTGAGCTGCCGACCTTTTGGTTAGCAGCTGAGGTCTTAACCACTGCACCACCAGGGTTCCAGAACTACCGTTTAAAAAACAAAACAAACAAAAAAACCCATTACTGGATAGTAGATTCCTACTCAAAATGACCCTATAGTACCATCCGACGACCATATGCCCCAGCAATTCCACTCTCGGGTATACAGCCAAGAGAACTAAAAGCAGGGGTGCAAACAGACGCATGTACACCAGTGTTCACTGCAGCGTCCTTTACAATAGCCAAAAGGTGAAAACAATCTGAATGTCCATCAGTAGCTGAATGGATAAACACAAGGTGGTCCATCCTTACAATGGAGTATTACTCAGCCATAAAGAGACAAGAAGTTCTGTCACGTGCTACGACGTGGATGGACCTTGGCAACGTGACACTGAGTGAATTAAGCCAGACGCAGAGACAAGTATTGAACGATCCCACGTACATGAAACGTCGTCATTTACAGAACAGGCAAATGTGTCCAGACAGTAGATTAGTGGTTACTGGGGGCTGGGGAGGGCCGGGGTCAGGGTGGGGGGTGGCTATTGCTTGAAGGGTGTTTAGTTTCTGTTCCGGGTGATGACAGACATTTGGATGGTGGTGATGATTGCACAACACAGAGAATGTGATTAATGTCACTGAATTGTGACTTAAAAATGGTTAAAATGGCAGCTTTTTGCTATGTATGTTTTACCACAATAAAAAACAAAGCAGTGGCCCAACTGGGAAGCAGCTCCTTGTCCCGAGCCCACCCTCTGGTGGGCAGCCTTCTCTGGCCTTGGTCAGGGCCTGGCTTGACCTGTAGGGCGTCCAGAAGCTCCTGGGCTGTTGCAGGCACAGGCTCAGTTGGACTCTGGGACAGAGAAGAAAACCAGATGGGCTTCCAGATGGTCTTGCTCCGAGCCAGGCTCCGTCCACTTCCTTTCCCACAGTCGGGTCTGAGTGCTTCTGCTCTGAGAGGAGGACCTGTGGCCGCGTCCTGCCTCCAGGGGGTGCCTGCTGCTCGGATTGGGGGGGGTGCCTGCTGCCAGGACAGGAGAGGGTGGGGTGGGGGCGCCTGCTGCTGGGAGGGGTGGGGTGGGGGCCCCTGCTGCCAGGACAGGAGAGAGTGGGATGGAGGCACCTTCTGCTGTGCTCAGAGCCCACCACGAGCATGTCTGTCCAAGCCTGTGCTGCCCTCTGGGAGAGGCAGCCCCCGCCCCCCGCCCCAGGCCCCCAACACAGCTGTGCATTTGTCTGGAAGCTCGAGGTCTATGGGCAGAGAGCTAGGGGGCCTGGGGTCCAGCTCGACCACCCAGCGTGACTCACCTCACACAGCCTCAGTTTCTCTCGACATCCCTCCATCCAGGGGCACTAGCCTCCCTCAGCAGGCGGGAGAGGGGGGCTCTCACTAAGGGCTGCCCAGGCCTCCCTGTTGGACCACGGATGTCCACCCTGTGTCGGCTCCTACCCTACCTACCAGGCAGTCCAGGGGTGCAAGCCCACACAGAAGACAGCGTCCCCGGCCAAGTGTGCTGCAGGCTTTCCTGGCCAAGGGCCCCTCCCAAGGCCTGGCCGCTCCAGCTGTGAAGGAACCAGCTGGTGTTCAGCGTGGCCAGAAGACATGAGCACTGGAGGGCCAGCAGTGGCCCTTCCAAGAGGGGGAGGGAGAGGGGGGCTGCAGGGCAGGGCCGGCAACTCTCCTTGGGGAGCCAGTAGCCTTGTCCACCCAAGCCACTGGGTCTGGGTGCCAGAGACAGAGCTGGGAGCTGCGGTGTGGTGGTCCAGGGCCCGAGACACTTGGCCCCAGTGCTCCACTCATGGCTGGGTGATCTCAGCCCCGCTTTCCCCATTTGTGACGTGGGGTCATTAGAGTGCCCAGGAACTCGGGTGCTCAGCCAGCAGCCCAGCATTGGCACCCACAGAGGTAAGGCCCACTCTTCTTGAGCCCCGCAGCCACACACCCCCCACACCCCACCCCATGCAGAGGCCCAGGGCTCCATTACTCGCTGGCAGAAGGGGGGTGGCCCCACTGCTCAGCCCAGCGGCTCATGTCTCCCGTCCTCCCCTCTCCCCTAACCCCCGCTCACCCTCTTGCTCACTTTCTACAGCTGTTCTTGAGGGGCAGGGGGAGGAGACGGAGAAGGTAGGCACCTGGATCCCCCCCACTTTGGACATCAGTGTTCCAGCTCAGCAGGCTCCTTAGGGCTCCGTTTAAGGGACCTGGACAGTAAACGCTGCTGTTCCCGTAGGTGACTGAGCATCACCAACATGTCTTCCCCTCCACAGGGCCCGTTTTCTGACATTGCTCCTGAGAGGGCCTGGGTGTGCTTGGCCTGCTCCACCAGCCCCAGTAAGTGGGTTTTCTGGACATGATGACCACCTGGACATGATGGCCACCTGGACACCATGACCACCTGGACACTATGGCCAATTGGACACCATGACCACCTGGACACGAGGGCCACCTGGACACCGTGACCACCTGGACACCATGACCACCTGGACACGATGGCCACCTGGACACCATGACCACCTGGACACCGTGACCACCTGGACACCATGACCACCTGGACATGATGGCCACCTGGACACCATGACCACCTGGACACCGTGACCACCTGGACACTACGGCCACCTGGACACTACGGCAGCCTGGACACCATGACCACCTGGACACCATGACCACCTGGATACCATGGCCACCTGGACACCATGGTTACCTAGACACTATGGCCAATTGGACACCATGACCACCTGGACACTACGGCATCCTGGACACCATGACCACCTGGATACCATGGCCACCTGGACACCATGGTTACCTAGACACTATGGCCAATTGGACACCGTGACCACCTGGACACCATGACCACCTGGACACTATGGCCACCTGGACACTACGGCCACCTGGACACCATGACCACCTGGACACTATGACCACCTGGACACCATGACCACCTGGACACCATGACCACCTGGACACTATGACCACCTGGACACTATGGCCACCTGGACACTACGGCCACCTGGACACCATGACCACCTGGACACTATGACCACCTGGACACTATGACCACCTGGACACCATGACCACCTGGACACCGTGACCACCTGGACACCATGACCACCTGGACACTATGACCACCTGGACACCATGACCACCTGGACACTATGACCACCTGGACACTATGGCCACCTGGACACTATGGCCACCTGGACACTACGACCACCTGGACACTATGGCCACCTGGACACTACGGCCACCTGGACACCATGACCACCTGGACACTATGGCCACCTGGACACTATGGCCACCTGGACACTATGGCCACCTGGACACCGTGACCACCTGGACACTATGGCCAATTGGACACCATGACCACCTGGAGACTATGACCACCTGGACACCATGACCACCTGGACACCATGACCACCTGGACACTATGACCACCTGGACACCATGACCACCTGGACACTATGACCACCTGGACACCATGACCACCTGGACACCATGACCACCTGGACA